>CM057453.1:1623007500-1624257500 GCA_016271365.2 Neoceratodus forsteri | reverse complement strand
CGCTTTTAGAAATAATATCACTTTCTCTAGTATTTATACAGAATGGGAATTCAATAAGAATTTCTTGATTTCATGCTTGGGCATGTATAATTGTCCCAATATTTCTCCCAGTATCTTCCTTTTAGGGGCATCATACAAGGGGCATGCAATCAGTAGATAATTTATATCTTCCCCTAGGTTACAACAACACCTACCACTGGAAATTTTTTCACCCTTGATTATATTCCTCATGTGTTCACTCTTGCAGTATTCAAAGCAATATTTTGATAGTATTTGCCTTCTTTTTGGTTGTTTAATTAGTTTTAAGTATTCCTCCACCCCAAATACCTTTTTGTTTTTTGCTAGCCACCTACTTATTTTATACTTAGCACAAAGTTCTAGATCCCTTTGTTGTGTTATATCTTTAATCCTATTTTTAATGTAGTATTGAATCTCCTAAAAAGGTTTAATTGGGGCATCCATTATACAATGCAATAGGCCATAAGGTTTTATTATATTTTCAGCTATTTCTATTATAGGAAAAATTATATTGTGACTCTGATAGTCTAAAGCTTCATCAAGACACATTTGAGGCAGTCTCCCAGGTCCCACTGAGTACACTTTAATGTACGTGACCACCCAATATGAATAGATCTATGAATGAAGGCCTTGCCTTTAAGAGTCTTTAGTTCAGTTTTCAGTACCCGTTAAATGCTTTTACCAATTGGTCTCAGATTCTCCACTAAAACTCTTCCACTTCCTTACCTGCTGTTCACAGAGCTTGTGGATCCTGCCACAACACTGTGATTGTCTGTCCACATTGTGCAGTCTGTGTCACTATGGAGAAGCAACAGAGGATGGCTCCTCATCCAACCACACTGATCCCTCTTCTCATGGTTGGCTCTGTCACCCATAGGAGCCATTATTGTATATTTCCCTATATATCTCACCAATTACTTGGTGGGTATATTTCCTTGTATACCACACATACCCATCATATATTCTCTCTCTCTCTCTCACACGCTCGCTATTAGATGCAATGCTTTTGAGGATAAATTTGGTTAAATATTTGTAATATATTCACAGGGTGGTCAGACCTAGAGTGAAGAAAGAAAAAAATGCAAATTAAGATGCAAAACACAAGAAATAGAGAAAAAAACACTGAAAACATGGCATAAATTGAATATGCCATAACCTCACTGAAAATATCAGTGTTATTTTCCCTCATGCAATTTGGCCACAAGTGATGCCATAAGGTGAAACTGCACTCAGGAAAGATAGCACTGATATTTTCAGTGAGGCCGTGGCATATCAGATAGATAGATAGATAGATAGATAGATAGATAGATAGATAGATAGATAGATATGTGTGCATGTATATAGGATATGCATGTAATGGAGAGGGTAGAAATAAATAGTCAGGGATCCAGGGTTCCTGAATGGGGTTGGACCTGACAACTCTTGCTATACTTTTCGGGTCACCCTTTTTGGAAAGAAGAGACCTCCTGGTACCATAATCAATAGGTCTGCTCTGTCACAACTCTTGTACAAGTTGTGAAATTCACTGAAATAATTATGACATGAATGAAAAATCTGAGAAAAATCTGGAAAAGTAAAAGTTTACCAAATATGATCAAGAGCCTTCAATACTGTTCAGATTAGTCTAAAATGTGTACCAGTTATGCACATTGAGGCTGTTCACATAAAACAAGTCTCATTGTCATCATGTATTTACAGTACGGACCAGTATATGCAACTATTGTAGGAAAATATTTCCCAAATTGCTGATTTTTTGGCTAAATGTTTGAATTGACTTCATGGCGATTCCTCTGACAAAGTAATCCTTGCATTTACATTACATTGTACCATATTTATATCTTCTACACTGTTTCTGCTTTCTTTTAAAAGAAACCTGACTCAAATGTCATGATTTATGACTGAGATATTCCATTTTGTGTACCCATACCCCAAATGGACCCGGTCAAAATCTGTAGACATACGGGTAAATAAAAAATTTATTGATGCACAAAAACCTTTTTATTTTGTTTCATAGATGTAAAGAAAGAATCAAAACAAGGGTGCATAAAAATAAACAGTGTTAAAATCACAAATTCAATACAAACAGTATAGTTTAGAATTAAGGAAATAATTATGATTAATTAAGATTTAGTTAATTGCATATAAAACATATTAGTCAATGATCTAAGGCTGTAGAATTTCCTGTTTAGTATTACATTGCTAATGGCTACTTATTCAATTACATGAGATCATCACTATACTAATCATCAAGTTCATGACTTTCAACAGTCTTATACAGATGTGACCTTCAATGTCGCTTAATCACTTTCACTGTCTTCCAAAGTCAGACTCATTTGAGCATGACTACATTTAATGGGGTCAGCATTACACATACATGCAATAACACATTTGACATTTGTCCTAGCACAAATGCAGTCTCAGTGGCATTTGTTTCTTTTGCATTTGCAGTACTTGGTTTGTACGGCCACTTTTGGCTTTGGTTCCTTTAACATCATATGCGTGACCAGCCAGCCTTCTTGCAGAGTTTGCCCAAACAATGTAGGGTTGAGAAGCACTGGATTTGACTCATTAGCCCTTTTACTGATCACTGTCTGGTGCACAGCGTGCAGCATGTGAAGTCTAAAAGCATCGTCTGTTGGTGGCAGAGTCCATAGGTCACCCTTTATTGTAACATACAGGTGAGCTCAGAGCGCATCTAGGCCACCACTGAACTCATCTCTGTAATTCAATTTCATGAAGAACTCACATGCTGCTGAAATGATCTCATCAGTGACATCTAGACTTACTCCAGGTTTACCATAATCTGCTAATG
Source organism: Neoceratodus forsteri (assembly GCA_016271365.2). Classification (NCBI taxonomy): domain Eukaryota; kingdom Metazoa; phylum Chordata; order Ceratodontiformes; family Ceratodontidae; genus Neoceratodus; species Neoceratodus forsteri. The sequence continues at coordinate 1,624,254,670 of CM057453.1, read as the reverse complement.
CACAAAGGTTGGCTGCATTTTCAATGGCAACTTTTAGACATCTTCTGTGGCTGGCCATAAGGTATACTAGCTTGGACCTGAGCTGATCTACTCTGATAATCTTGTATTCACACTACCCCTCCACTTAGAATTACTACAGAAACATTACTATTGTATACACACTACCCCTCCACTTATAAATAGTACAGACACATTATTATTATATACACACTACCCCTCCGCTTAGAATTACTACAGAAACATTATTTTGCCTCGCTCCTGTTCTCAGATTCTGAGCTAGCTAGGCTATAAGGTACCCATCAGACCAGGCGACACTATGCGGGCAATTCCATCATTCCCCTGTATGTCTCTTCTATTATTATGCTGTGTTCTCATTTTTAGGTTATCTCAGCTTCCACCTAGTAGTGTATTCACAATTAGAAACATGGAGGAACGCCAAGGTACTTCTGACTTTCCAGATCAATATCTAAGTGCCTTCTTGTTCCCCAAACTGGATCTGATATTACATTTATGCTGATGGGATGGTACCATTGAACTGTCAGTTTTTGAGGGTGTAGCACCATGTTCTTCAGTCGCCCATGTATTTCACGATTAGGGTCTTGATCTATGCGGCGTTAGGTCAGCTGGGTAATAGTTTTAATGACCCAGCAACTACTCCTAATTACCCCCACAAATGTGAATGATCTAGGGCACTTAGACTTTTCCTAGGGGCTATCAGGAAGCTACTGATCCTTTTACTGCTGTGCTCAGGCAATATTGCGCTTTACCCTGGTCCACTAGCAATTATCTCGTCCCCAGCTGATCTACCTAGTTTTAAGGGTATGAGCTTTATGCATTTCAATGTGTGCAGCCTTTTAAAGAAATTTACCTCCATTCAGCCATGGGTCTTCCATACCTGACCTGATATATTAGTGGTCACTGAGTCTTGGCTTAGACCTGGAACTACAGACCGCGAAGTGAATATCCCATTGTACTCACTGTTTAGAACTGATAGGCAGTCCAGAGGAGGTGGAGTAGCCATATGCATTAAGGATAAATTTCATGTCTCCATCATTGACTCAACCTCCATTCAAAATGAATTTGATAGTCTAGCTCTCAAAGTTGAGATTTCCCCCACGGTCTCGCTGTATGTAGCTGGATGTTATAGGCTCCCGTCAGCTAGATTACAGCTTTTGAATCACCTAAGTAATGCTCTGGGATCCTTACCATCAGAGGTCATAATCTTAGGAGACTTCAATCTGAACTGGTCTTCTAGTGCCTTCACACCCCCTTAAAGCTATTTGTGACATCTATGGGCTGTTACAACTTATCAATGAAGCTATTTGCCCAAATAAGAAGAATCAAAACAATAGTACATTACTGGACCTTATCATAGTAAGTAAACCTCACCTGTTCTCCCATGCTGGTGTATTCTTCTCAGATATCAGTGATCACTGTTTCACTGCATGTGTAAGAGCTTTCCCAAAATCCTCATCTGCTTCCAAATTTACTACCAAGAGATGCCGACACAACTTCGATCCTCGTGCTTTTATTACACAGCTAAGAGACTCCTTGTGTTGGCAGGACTTCTACTTAGCAAAATCAGTGAATGCTGCATATGACAACTTTCATGAAATTGTGATAGGGGCCCTGGATAAACACACTTCGCTGGCTAAAGTCCATGCCAGGATTAAATAATGCCAATGGTTTACATCGCAGCTAAAATCCACACTACAAAATAGAGATGTGCTTTGGAAAGAGGCCCGGAAATCTAAGCTCCCAACTGACTGGATCTTGTTAAGGAAGGTGAGGAACTTTTGCACCAAGCTGGTCAGAGAACTGCAGGCAAACTTATATTACATGTAACTTGACACTTCCTCAAAGTGTCCCTCCAAATTTTGGAAAACCTTAAAGGAATTAGAAGGCTACACCTCTGGAAATTCCCTACCCATAAAAATTACAGTTGGTGGCACCTCTGTCTCTGATAAGCCTACCATCTTTGAACACCTCAACAGTCACTTTACCACAGCAGTACTAGCCTTCAATTCCTCTCCAGCCAGTAATCTCTGCTCCCAACTTGGCATCCATGATCAAGGAGTCCCTGTCTCCAACTCTACGTTCTCCTTGCAGCCTGTATCCCTGAAAGAGGTTGAAGACCTTCTACTTCAGCTGGATACTAGAAAAAGTGCTGGAGCTGACTTTCTTGACCAGTTCTACCTGAAAATTGGTTATCAGGTCCTGGCTGTGCCACTTACACATCTTTTTAATTTATCTCTTTCACAGGGTGATCTCCCTCCTTTATGGAAAACCACCCATGTGATCCCCCTGTTCAAATCTGGAGACCCTGCTGACCTTAATAATTATAGGCCTATCTCCCTACTCCCTATTCTATCCAAACTGCTGGAGAAAATTATGAGTAATCAGTTGAGAAACTACTTAGAATCGGCAAACCTGCTTAACCCTCTTCAATAGGGTTTTAGATCATGACATAGTACCATCTCGGCACTCACTAAAGTGACCAAAGATTGGCTGTGCAAACTGGATGCTAAGAATTTTGTTCATGCAGTATGTGTAGACCTGAGCAAGGCCTTTGATACTGTTGACCATGATCTGCTCCTTACATCCCTCCGGAACATTGGCCTGGACCAACATTCCTTGAAATGGTTCTCTAATTACCTTGCAGGTCAGTTTCAGCAGGTCAAAGCAGAAGGGGGATTTTCTCCTTTAAAACCCTTATCGAGAGGTATCCTGCAGGGCTCAATATTGGGCCCATTGCGCTTTGCACATTACATTAACAGTATCATTGCCAGTATCAAAGCAGCTAACATTCACTTCTTTGCAGACGACACAGTGCTCTGTATTGGCAGACCCTCTTCCGCAGCTGCATGTAGTGATCTACAACATGACTTTAACCAGCTACAGCTTCAGCTTCTACATCAGAAACTGCTTCTAAATGCCAAAAAAATAAGGCAATGTTCTTTTCACCCCATATACATACAGCCAGTCCTACAATGACACCACAGATCATTTCACTCCTAGGCGAACCATTGGAATATGGAGCAAAGTTCAAATACGTGAGATTTGGATAGACCATAGGCTGTCCTTCATTGACCAGATAGAAGAACTGCTATAAAACTCAGACAGAGACTTGGTCTCTTTTACAGAATTAACCATTTCCTTTCAAGAGATGCCAAGATGAGATTGGTCCAAACCACATTCTTTTCCCTCCTTAACTATGTGGACTTCCTGTACAACCATGGCCTCTTCACTGTTCTCATAAAGCTGGATACTCTCTACCATAGAGCCTTAAGGCTTATCACTGGTCTCCCTTACTCGACGCATCATTGTTCCCTATACTTAGCTGTTGGATGGTCATCTCTTACACACAGGTGACAGAGTAATGCCGCCCTCTGGATGTTCAGAGCAATTGCCAAGAGGCTGCCCCAATATATCTCAGACTGTCTGCCACTAAGCACAGTAGGCAACTATGCATTGAGAAGTGCCTTCTATATTTTGCTGTCTGTGTCCAAGGTCAAATTGCAATTTGGTAGGTCCTCAATAAGTTACATGCTACCCTTATTATGGATTAGAAAATGGGCAAAGACAATTCTGTCTCCTGATTGGCTGAGACACTTATTTAGGTGGGCATCTATCAGACAATAGATGCCCACCTAAAAACGAGAGCCAGCCAACAGTGCCCCTTTACCAAATACCATTCTCCAGTGGTGCCAGCCTGCTTTGTAATTGGCTGAAAGCACCCCAGAAAACTACAAATCTCCGCCATGTTGTTTCTCTCGCTTAGCGAGAGCTACAGCCCCCCCAACACTACTTACTTGCTTCTTCATTGAAAAAAAAAAAAGAAAGCACACTCATTCTGCATCCGGGAGAGATAAGAAATTGTCACAGCCATATTCTGTAGTATGGCACCACTCTCCTGACCATGATCTCACACTGTCACAGTGACAAAGAGTAAATGAAAGCCGTTGGTCCTGTTGGCTTCCTTGTGCGAAGTCTCCCTTCCCACTGGCTTACGCCAGCCACCAAAAGCTCACGAAAGCTCACGAATGTACCTGCTTTCTGCAGATTTATTTTCTCTTTCACCTCGCTCGACCTCCTCCCACAAAACCTACGGACCTTCCGCAATGTCTGTACTCGGTTGATGTACAGCGTCCTTGCCGCCTGCCTGCACACCTCAGCTGCTCTCCGATGTAAATTTTAAATCGGGAGACACGCGCTCCACTGTGATTCTGTGCCCCATTTTAAACGCAAACGCCTAAAATCAACCAGAACACCCTCTCCTCAGTAACTGTGCACCAAAACCGAATGTTTTTTGTATGCTGCTTTTTTTTCAGCAGGTATGATCCGTTGGACAAGGCAGACAGACGTTCGTGATTTCTGAGGTCACCATCTAAATGCCAGATGTACTCCACAGTCCTGCTTGGGTTTCTGGGTTTAAACTGGATCTGGACAATAGTAAATCCTCATTTGGGGGGCAAGTAAGTCTGAAAGATGATGTGTGTGTGTGTGTGTGTGTGTGTGTGTGTGTGTGTGTGAGACCATGGCAACCACCTCCAAAAATGCAGATGGAGGAACTATTTTGTGACAAATCTTACTTGAAATAAAATTTTCATTAACATTTTTCTTATTAAACGTAATTTTATGACAGTGCCCATTTTCTAAGCGCAATAATACCCTCCAGGGTGGGCGGTATTGTGCTATACCGGACCTTCCAGGGTTATAAGGCCGCCCCCGCGCGCCAGGCCTCATTACGCCCTTGGGGCGGTCCGGTATATCACAATACCGCCCACCCTGGTGGGTATTATTGCTTACATAAACTGCAAACATCACTGAAATTAGTCCACCCCACTACTGTTGCAGCTTTCAAAACACTTTATGCTCACTCTTTTAAAGAGTCCTGTAATTGCTCCTCTTGATCCTAATCCTATCCATACATGCGGAATTAGTGCCTGTCACAGGCTGTCCCTTTAATACTATCTCCCCACTTCATCCATCAATCATTTTTCACTATCCCTATTACTACCTTACAGATGTACTGCTATAGGTTATTGTAACCATATCCCACAGTCATACCCATCAGATGTTAATGACCTCCCCTACTACTCCCAACTCGGCGTCTGTACTTAATCCACTCTGCTGCATCAGTCCCCAGTTCCGGTGGTTCCCTTAGATTCCTCTTTTCCTCTCCTCTCCTCTTGTCTTCTCCTCTTCATTCTTCCTGCTGTTACCACCCTCCTTCCTCCCTATCGATATCATCCCTATACCCTTTTACTGTACCCTTGCTCTCCTCTTCCCTCCTCTGGTATTCTCCAGGCTATTGTATTTGTGTACCTTTGCATAATCACTGAATTCTTTATATTCTGTAAACATTATGTCTAGGTCTTGCTGTTGTTATCACCTTGTTATTGTAATTGCCATTGTTGTTGTAATTGTAATTGCTCTTTTCCCTTTAATGTAATTGGCTGCTGTATATTATGACTATGTATTCTGTTCAGGACCATTTTGAAAATGAGCATTGCTCAACGATGTTCACCTGGTAAAATAAAGATTTTAATTGATTTGATTGATTGATAGAGCACACTTCTTCCCTCTTCTGAAGGGATAGCAAACAGTATCACAGCCACTTAAGATATAAGCACTATGAACAACTGATGTGAGTTGTGATGCATCCGTGTTTGCACATTGTGCTAAGAGAAGCTGCTACTGAATGGCATGCCAGGTACATGCCCATCTTCTGAACCCATAGCTCTTCCAGTCTAGCCATCTGAGTACTATAGTAGATGCACATTACAATTGTATCAGTGTCAGTGGCTGCCATTAATACTCTCCGATATCCAAGTGTGTTTACACAATATGCAATATGGGAGATTATTCTTGTATCTGCTTCTTCATGTGTTGTACATGACAATTCAGGAATTACTACCATGTCATCTTTTGAGAGAAGAATGGAATGACCTGGGTCCTTGAACAATCCACCAAGAATCAGTCCACATCTCTCTGGTAGCTGAGTGTTGTGCTTTACCCAAGAACCTCACAAGAAATCAAGGAGACTGAACTTGTTTTGGGAGTTGGCAATGCAGTCTTTCCAATAGGGGATGGGCAAGGATTCCTGAGGTTTGTATGCTTTGCTCTTTGCGCAGTGAAGCTTTTCCCTTTTTACTCGCTCCTCACTTTTCAAGCTTACTGATGGACCAACATCATACCTATCTCTTACAATTTTTATTTATTTATTTGTTTATTGAAAAGTTTCACCAGGAAGGGCACACTGAATAATCGCAATTGCTCATCTCGCGGTGTGTCCTGGGGGAAGGGGAACAGCAGTACATAAACTGAACAGCATTACAGGATGTATGGAACAATACAAGACCTGGAACAATAGGACTAAACAAATTACAATACAGATGTAGATGTGTACAGTCTAGAAGATTTAACAATAGACTAATATAAACAGTAGTACCTTATACAGAATGAGAGCTTATGATAATAACATAAAAGATTTGTAAACAACAGAGCTGAGCTAACTACAATACAGATTTGAGGTACAGTCAGGAAATTTAACAATATACTAGTATAAACAGAGTCTTTATACAAAATGAGACCTTGAAGTAAGAACATAACAAGAGCTAAACAGGTGGTAACAAGAGCATTTAAGTTTGAAAATACAAGGGGTGGAGAGGAGTGGGACAGATAGAGGGTGGTGAGGAATTAGGAGCAGAGGCATGATGAAGAGAGGAAGTTAAGGAGGGAGGTTGAGATGGACTAAGAGGAGGAGGAGAAGTGTTGTATTTGATGTGGCATGGAGTTCCACAGCATGGGGAACCTATGTGAGAATGCATATTGGCCAACTGTGGTAGAGCAGTGGGGGATAGCCAAGGTGTGGGTGTCACAAGATCAGAGGGAGAGAGGGCAGAGGGTCGGGGGGACAGAGAGGAGGAGAGGTAGGAAGGGAGTGAGCCAAACCAGTATTTAGAGGCAAATTTAATACAGTGGGCAAGCCGTCTGTTTTATAGTGAAGGAGAGCAAGTTCATTATACAGATTACAGTGATGAGTAAGGGTAGGGAAGTCAAGTGCAAAATGGCAGAAGGCATTGAAAAGGGTATTCAGTCTGGTTAGGGAAGACTTGGGTGTGGCACTGTAGACTACATCACGGTAGTCAAAGATAGGTAAAATCATCTTCTGGATGAGCTCCTGCCTAGCCATAAGGAGTAGGAAACTTCAGATACTATAAAGAGCACCAAGTTTGGGGCACAGTTTATATAGGATGGAGTCTATATGCCCAGAGAAGTTCAGGTACTGGTCTAGCCAGACCCCAACGTACCTGAAGGAGGATGTGTCCTCAAGAGTGAACCCCTCAAGAATGTGGAAGCTGTGCAATTTAGGGAGCCTAGAAAGTCCCTGCCTAGTGCCAAAGGTCATGGAGACAGTTTTTGTGGTGTTTAGAAAAAGTTGGTGAGAGCTTAACCAGAGCTGAACTTTATCAAAGTCATACTGAAGCCTGGAAGCTATATCTAAGGGAGAATGGCCAGAGAAATAAAGCACAGTGTCATCAGCATACATATGGATTGAGGATGAGGAGCATACTGATGGGAGATCATTGAGAAATATGGAGAATAATAGTGGGCCAAGGACAGAGCCTTGAGCCACACCTGTGTTTACTGGAGTGGAGGGAATACAGAATCATCAGTTTTAACTGACTGGGTCCCACCTACTAGGTAGGATTGGAACCAGTTTGTGGCAGAGTTAGACAGACCAGCTGATGATAGATTGCTTAGGAGTAGAGGATGGGAGACTGTGTCAAAAGCCTTGGCACAGTTGACAAAGATGGCTGAGGTGATTAGACAACTGTCCATTCTAGAGAGAATAGCATCAGTGAGCCTAAACAGGAAGGTCATGGTGGAATGGTCTTTCCAAAAACCAGATTGGTAAAGAGTAAAATAGGAGGACGTAGAGAGGTAAGTGGAAAGTTGGAAGAGGACCACATGTTCCTGAAGTTTAAGTGAGAATTGGGAGGAGCAATATGGGGCAATAGTTGCCAGGGTTGGATGGGTTGCCTCCCTTAGGTAGAGGGAGAACAATGGCATGATTCCTTGCATCAGGGATGGTGGCAGACATGAAGGAGAGTTTTAGGAGAACAGACAGTGGAGTAGCAATAGCGTTAGCAGAGAGGAAGAGCAGTTTAGGGTCAAGACCGTCCGGTAAGGCATCTTTAGATGGGCTGAGAGCCAGAAGAGCACTTAAAGCATCTGAATGTGAAACAGGGGAGAAGGAGAAAGAGGCATTGGTGGGGGGGCGGTCATTGTTGGAGGGAGACATCAAGTCCAGTGATAGGGAGGGGAGGGAATTAAGGAGGGTAGATGCACAGCAGGTGAAGTAGGAATTAAATTCATCTTCTAAGGGGAGGTGGTCAGTTGTCAAAACATTGTGTACATTGATAATGGGAGTAACAGGTTTGGAATTTGTGGAGAAGAGGAAATGGACAACCTTCCAAAATTCTGAAGGGGAACTTATGTTAGCTTCAAATTTGGCTCTGAAGTATTCAGCCTTTGCTAGTCAGGTTGCTTTCATACATGAATGTCTAAGGGCCCTGTATTTGTCACAATCTCCTTGATTATTTGAGGCTTTGTATGCTTTCCAAGCATGGTCTCATGCCTGCATACAAGCCAGAAGCTCAGGCGTGATCCAAGGGAGATGATTTCTTCATACTTTGGATCATTTAATTGGGGCATGTTTATTCCAAATGGCCAGAAATTGAGTTTGGAAGTAATCTAGAGCTTTGCTGACTAAGTTAGCAGTTTGAATGGGGGACCAGTCATTATGTGCTAAATCATGGTGAAGGTGGGTAAGGTCTAGTGACTTATATGTTCTGATATGCAATACCTTGTGTGGTACTTTTGGACAGTGTATTTTGCAGACCAAGTAGATCATGTGGTGGTCACTTATTGAGTCTGGGAGCAGGCCAGAATCAATTACCCTACATGTAAGTGTAGTAAGGGCCCAGTCTATGAGCGAATGATTTTGCATTTTATAATTTAAGCTGGTAGGTTCTTGGATCAACTCTGTTAGATTAAAGGCAGTAATATCATTTCTTGTTTTGCTTAGTGAAGGGGCTAACCAATTTTGGTTAAAGTCACCAAGAATATATAGTTCACCTGTGGAAGTGACTGATTCAATGTCGGTGAGTAGTTTTGAGGCAGTAGAGGAGGAAAGTTCTGGCCGGCAATAAATCCCAGCAATGAAAATAGGGATAGAAAAGGGCAATGAGAGTCAGATGACTAGAGCCTCATAGGCAGTGGGGACAGTTGTGGATAAGACTGTGGTAGTATGAATAGCGGTAGAGGTATAAATTGTTACACCTCCACCTCTGCCGGTACAATCTTGACGTAAGATACTGTAGCCAGGGATAGTGATAAAGTGATCATGAATTTTATTCTTTAACCATGTTTCAGAGAGAATGAGTAGGTGAGAGTGAGGGAACAGAGAGGGTTGTAGTAGGTCAATTTTGGTAATAGGACTCATATTTAGGGTGGAGTAGGTGTGTATGGGGTGGGCGGCTAGGGAAGGACGATTGGGCAGAGGGGTTTGGGGAAGTTGGGCCAGGGTTGGGGTTGATGTCACCTGAGGATAGCAGAAGGAGAGATAATTATGAAACGTAGTTTTGAGCTTTTATACCAGGGCCTGGAAGAGGTATAGCTAGTACTGGAGGGTGTGTAATAAAAGAAAGTGAGGTGAGTAGTTAAGGAGCATAAAATAGCAAAGGAGCTAGAAACAGCTGAGAGAGAGGCACAAGGCAGGACAGAAAAATGAGACCAAGGCAAGTGGAGAGGCATGTGAGAAACTGGGCTTGAGATAAGTGTGGTTATTAGATAAGAAGTAAGATTGAGCATGGTAGGGGGCTTGTTTTGGTAATCTGGGAGAGGAGAAGAAGGATAGGAAGGATGGAAAGATGAGGACAGGATATAGAGGGGCCATTATTAAGATAGGCATAGTGGGAGAGGTAAGGGGTTTGAACAAAAACATGAAAACCCAAATATAGGTAAGAAGGTTGAGAAAGTGGGTGTTGTAAAGATTTCTTAATACTGGTAGACTTATCAAGTTAAACCCAGGGACAACGTAGTTAGAACATAACGGTAGATAAGAAAAAGCACTGCACAACTTTATGTGGATGAAGGCAAAATAACACTTTGCTTTTGAAAGTAGGTTAGGCAAGTTATAAATTGAAAGTAAGAGGTAGATTTTGGGCTTGAACTAAATATAGCACTGCAGAACACAGAAGTTGATGACAACAATGTTGATGCAGTTGTGGCTGTCTTTATTGAAAGTAATGTATCTATATACTTCTCTTGCAAGTCACCAAATGTACGACTATCAAGGCCTTTGTATTGTTGAACAAATGCCATTGCATCAACAACTAGTACAGTAGATTCATTTGAAGATGGCAAGTTGCCTTCTTCTTGCCATAGTTCACCAAGGTAACTTTTTAGGGCAGCCAGATAATCAGCTTTGTTGCCTTTGCGCATGCATAGCCTTGGAGAAGGTTGGCATATGGCTTAAAAAGAGCCAAGGGATATTTTGTCCATTCATGACTGAAGGCTTCTACCTTTTTGTCATCATCCAGATCTCGGATAAAGTACAATTTCCTGGCCACATTGCTCCCTTCTTCATAGACCTCTTTCACTTTCTGAATGTGTGAGGGTGTTTTGGCTTTACTTGGGAATGTCTGAAGTTTTGCAGTTTTAACTTTTTCACTACCACTCTGTTGTGCTGTGGTTAAGGCTGCAATGCCCTTTTCCTTGGCTTCAATGAAGTCATTTGATGTGGCCTTTTGATCAGTTGAAATGTTCAGAAGATCACTGGTATCACAGGTGAATGGATTGATCATTCTGCCAGTGACCACATTCATCACTGTTTTAATTGCTGTGCTGTCCTTCTGTGCTGCATACTCAGAGTCTCCATGGTGTCTGTGACCATCAGTGCCGTGAAGGTGAGCCATCACCTTCATTTGTTCAGAGATTGCTGCCAGTGCTAGTAATGGATGCAGGTATTTCTCCACAGTGGCAAGCTGCTAAGTTATGCCATGGAAAAGCTGGGTCTTGGCATCTTTGTTATACTGTACATCTGCTCATGGGCCATATCAGTCCACACACCATTAAACTTACCAACTGTTCAACACACTGTGAATCTGCCAAATCTGAATGCTTCAGTGATGTCTGGCACTGTGGCTGGCAGGTCTTTCATAGTGGACAGGTAATGGGGAATGCAGGAAACATATTTGTGATGACCAGGAGCCACAAGATATGGAAGCATTTTCTCAACTGCAGCCAGGTGTTGCTCCCAGTGTCTAGCTCACTCAGCATAGATATAGCGATTCAGAATCTGAATGATGTCCATGTACATAAGCCAGACCTTGTTGTTAGGAATTTGCACATTGCCTCAAGGAACTCATTCATTAATGTGTCTACTTCTTTCCATAGCCTAGTTGTTTGGATGTATGAATCATTTGTGCATTCTTGGCATCCATGGCATCTCTGTCTTTGAACGCTTTCTGAGAGCAATGCCATGCACTCCATGTCTTTGTCATAGTTGCCAATGAGCAAACTTTCAAATGCATTCCAGTGTAGCTCATACATGGCAGCATGAACTAGTCTATGGGCTCTCAGGAAAGCATAATAGTCTTTGCCTGACATGATTTTGTTGGCAGTTCCACAGAAGCAAACATTGACTTCAACAAGGAGATCCTCTATTCCAGTTTCCTTCATTAAATACCCAATTGCCCCCATGAAATTCAGTGCAGTGTGGAATCCACCCATACAAAGGATGACTTTGCCATATCTCTGGCTTCTTTTTCTTAAGGCCAAGAGCAGTCACATACACTGCTTCTTCACAGGTAATTATGCAGAATTCCTGCCAATTTTCTGAGTCACCTTCATATAATACTGAACTGATGTGTCAAGCACATCAGGATTTTACAGGAAGTTCTGGAAAGAAAGGCCCATACCCAATCACAGTCACCTGTACTTCCTGTTGGGTAACTAATTCATAAAAGGAGGACCATAAAACAGGTTTTGATTGTTTTATGACATCTAAATAAAGTGGAAAGGGGCCTGGGGGTAGTCATATCAGATGACCTAAAGGTAAGCAAGGGTTTCATGTCATAACAGCGATCGCGCAAAGGTGATCCCCATTAGAGTGAGTGTACATCAGGTTTTAAATGTTCATGCAGGGAGTTTTGCCCCCCGCGCTCCCCTAATAAAGGATTCTTAACTCCAGGGGGGTGCATGTCAGAAGGGGTGCAAAATATGGATTAAAAACAAATTGGGTCCTGGTACACCAAAATGTAGGTATGCCTGGAGCCGAACCCAGAACCCTTGCAGCTTTAGGCTGCCACCCAACCACCATGCTATGGGGCCAGCTCGGCAGCCTCACACCAACCATGCCATGCCAACCTTCCCTCCTTTCCTTATGCTTGCTCCCCCCCCATGTGCGTATACGTATAGCGATGTCCTGTCACTATATGCATGAACCTAGCCCAACCGGTCACCATTCCTCCATGGTAGCTCTGTCGACATGCGCCAGGATTGAGTCGCCATTTTAAAAAGCACTCAATCGCCGATGCCCATGTCATGGGCTACTGTAAGCAGCAATGTGAGAAGGCAGTAAGGATAACTGGGGGGATACTGGGATGTATAGGTAGAGGCATCACCAGTAGAAAACCGGAAGTTGTTATTCCTCTGTACAGACAGTTGGTGAGGCCCCATCTGGAACACTGCATGCAGTTCTGGAGATCCCATCTCTGCAAAGACATAGACACGATGGAGGTATTCCAGAAGAGGGCAACTAAAATGGTGTAGGGTCTGCAGCAGAAGTCATATGAAGAGAGACTAAAGGAGCTTAATATGTATACCCTTGAGGAAAGGAGGGAGAAGGGGACATGATAGAAACTTTCAAGTACTTCAAGGGAATCAACAACGTCCAAGAAGCTAGCATCTTTCAGAAAAAGAGATGTGCAAGGACAAGAGGACACAATTTGAAGATAGAGGGGGGACGGCTCAGGGGCAAAGTGAGATAGTATTTTTTCACAGAGAGGGTGGTGGATGCATGGAACTGCCTTCCTGAGGAGGCCATGGGGTCAAAAACAGTGGGGGAATTGTGGAATGCATGGGACAGATATAAGGCAATTCTGGTGGGGGTAGGAAGAAGTAGGCTGTTGGTTAACTAGGATCTGCAGCTTATCCAATAGTTAGGGAAATGGGCAGACTAGGTGGGCCAAGTGGTCCTTATCTGCCATCAAAGTCTATGTTTCTATGTTTCTATGTGTGGGACCCATATTCACTAAATGTCAAGGCCAGTCTACAGGATGAAGGGGTTCTTTAGTCTGCTGTGGTGCTATTGCCTTGCCAGCAAGTGAACAACTCTTCTGGTGGTCTTTGAGGCTGAGATTGCTTTTCCCTGCCTGAAATTGTTGAAGATATGTGTGAGAAGACTTTGCATTTTTTAAACTAGGGGGCACCATAACAGCCACTGACTGTTGATCCTCACCTTCATCAGCATACTGATGTATTGCATGCGATGTTCCATACACAGTTTTACCATTCTTTGTGCTCTCATGGAAGTCTAGGTTGTCAATTGCACACTGTGTGAATTGACCTGACTTCAGATTCATGGGTATGAAAACCCCATCTTGCGCTTCCTGCTCATCAGTAGCTGCTGCCATGGTAACAATATAACATTGGGCATTTTGGTAGTTAATGCTATTTTCAAATCTATTTAGCATGCTTACAGTATCCTTGCTCCAGGTGGCCTTTAGTATGTGTACGGCAGTACCAGCATGTTTTGGTGTTCGAACACCAGCAACAGCTGCACATATATCTTGTCCAAGATTCGCTACCAGCTCTTGTTGTTTTGGGTTTAGCTGAACTCTCCCATTATTGCCTACTTCTTGAGTAGCATCAGTAAGCATCCAAGCCATATGATTGTAGAGAGTAGTACCCACATGTTTTGAGGCTGCTTCATAAGACACATCCAGGTTTGTTTCACATGCACCTTGGTCTTGTAATACGCACTCTTTTGATGATATATTCCTTTGACGTTCTTCTCTGTCAAAGTCCTTCCATTCAGACCTTATTAATTTTGCTGCATTATAACTGAACATATTTGCATCCATTTGAGTCTGAGTGTCATCAGGTTTGTCTTCACTTTCTGCTATATATTCTGATTCTACTATAGTTTGCTTTAACTTGGCAACTTCAGAAAGCAACTTTCTAGCATTCAACTGTGCTGAACACAAGAGACTTGATGTACCTTTCTGAGGAACTATGGTCACCTTATAGCCACTGGGATTAGTGTAGTATGTCAGTAGTCATCTTTTTCAGACTTGCTGACCTGTAGGATGCTGCATCATCTACACCATGATCTTCTAACCACTAGCAATATCTGTCATGAAGTTTAGCAATGTAGAAGACACTTCCATTGTCAAACATTGGCCTATCAATTTGAGAAATTAGCCAACAGATCCCTACGCCATAGATGTCACCACCTTCCATGACTGTTCTTCTATTTATATAGTTAAGACATGATCTATGATATCGAACATCATGTGCTTTCAGATCTAGACATTCATCCCCCAACCCTTGCAACTTATGTAACATGGCACTGTCATTGAGTTCTCTGGCTTTTTGCCATGTGGATTTTTGATGATCAACAGTTGCAGTCATCAGCAGCTTCCTGTTCCCCCTCATATCCCACTCCTTTTCACACACAAAACATTTACTCTTGTAATCAAATAGACTGTTGATTGAAGATTGTGTGAACATGTGAGATGGGCCTTGTTGCTCACTGTCCTGTTCTGAAACTCTGCTGTGTTTTTGTTCAACATTTTTTTTGTTGATGTATGCATTGCAAGAATGTGCATGTATTACTGAGGTCTTTACTAGGAATTCATCTTTACATAACATGTCCTTTTCCAGTCAGAAAGTGACATCATCAGCACAATTCTGAATTGCATTCAAGAAGGCAGGATATCCAAGTTTTGACTGTCTTTGTAAAGAGCTGTGTTTTGCATCTTGCTGACATATGAGGCAGCGGGAGTAATTTGTGCTTGGTCACCACCTTTTAGTGCCAAATTGGAATCCTGGCTCCATGGTTCATCAGTCATATATCTGAAATACAAAAATACACATTATAAATACTTGGCACAAAGCATCAAATTGATTACATTAAGGGCATTCCCTAAATTGGCACATTACTAATATCATAAAACCCAGATATAAAATACAAAAATACATGTGATAAATACTTGGCATAAATCATCAAATTGATTACTTTAAGAGCATTCCTTAAATAGGAAACTTACTAATATCATTAACTCCTATATAGTATTTCAAACTATACCAACATCAAACAAGAAATTCATATGTGGCCAAAACTAGAAAATGCTGGGTAGGATGGTGACCACATCCATTTGAGGGTATGGGTACACAACATGGAATATCTGTCATAAATCATGATATTTGAGTCAGGTTTCTTTTACATGAATGCAGAAACATTGTAAAAATATGATAAAATGTTATATAAATGCAATGATTACTTTGGCAGAGGAAACGCCATGAAGCCTATTCAAACATTTAGCCAAACAATCAGCAATTTTGGAAATATTTTCCAACAATAATTGCATATACTAATCAGTACAGTAAAGACTTGATGACAATGAGACTTGTTTTACAGTATGTGAATATCCTCAATGTGCATAACTGGTACAAATCTGAGCAATATTGAAGGTTCTAGATCATATTTGGTAAAAATTCCACTTTTCCAGATTTTTCTGTGAGTTGTGAAAAGTCCAGCCTCCTATGAATGGAAATAAATGGTTTATTTCCACCCTACCCACTGTGTGTGGAATTTGTGCACTGCATGTGTAATTACATTTGGCTGAGATTGGCTTCCAAGCTTGTTTTTGTTTTTGTTTATGTTATTTCTATCAACTAATATTACGATGTTTGGTCATCATGTATACTAGGAAGAATAATAACATGTCTTAAGATAAGACCAAGAATTAAACTTTTAGAAAAATTAAAAATCAATAATAATTTCACAGTTATTCTTCTACAGTGGGATGGTATTCTAATGCTTCTCACAAACACATATTTGCCTCCAAAAGGATCATCACAAAGATTTATGGTCAAATTTGTCTGTGGATATGTCAGCTGTTATGATTAAATATCCTTCAACCACTTCTTTAATTTTAGGAGAGTTTAATGCTAGATCTTGAGGATTTTGATAGCACTGAAAACTTTAAAGACTGTATCGACACAATTCACAGAACATATAAAAATACTGACAATTACCTAAATGATAATGGAAAACTCCTAATTGATTTTATAAATGAAAATGCCTTAATTATTTTAAATGATACTTGAAAGGAGATAAGAAAGGGAATGTTACCTATTTTGGCCCAAATAGGCAGAGTACAGTAGACCTTCTTTTATGTAATCCTGAAGATATCTCGTTATTTGTCAACTTACACATTGAGATGAGAGGACAAAATGATCATTCATTTTTAGCCCTTACAATAAATATATAATAGGAAAGTAATGAGACAATAGTGAGTCCTTATCCAATCATTTTAGATGAGGCAGCAAAAGACTTAAGCTGGAAGGGGGAGTTACTGAAAAAATAATGTAGCCTTACATACTACAGCACTGATATAACCAATACATTTGCAAGTATCCTGGTGGAGATCGATCCAGAACTAACTTACAGAACACTTTAAAAGAGTGTGAATTCCTTCATCCCATATTATATGTGCTATAGGGAAATGTTAAAAAAACAGAATGAACTCATGGTTTAATAAAGATTGGATTAGGGCAAAAAGAGAACTTAATAAACTCATCAAATGGAGAAAAATAACCCATCTTAAATAAAATGTAAAAATGTAAATGGAGAAAGAAAGTAGTATAGGAAAAAAGCAGAAACAGATACCTGGCTTATGTACTTTAAAAACATATTTGAAACTGACCAGCCACCAGATAAGCTATAATCGATTAATACAGACATAAATCAGTCAAGTGAGCCTTTAATCTTTACACTGGGAGAGCCGAAGATGCAATGGTTTTGTTTTTATTTTTGCCTCAAAGAAGGCTCCAGACCCAGATGGTATGTCATTGGAATTACACAAAAATAATTCAAATGTCCTGGCGCCTTTGTTAACAAATATCTTCAATAAACATTTGCATAGGTGTATCCTGGACTCATGGAAAATTATCCTGGTACCCATCCATAAAAAAACAGCTCTATCTATGAAACACATAATTTTAGACCAATAAGTCTTCTGGATTCCGTATCAAATATTTTTCTAAAATCATATTGAAAAGATTACTGAACTGGCTTGAGAATAAAAAAAAAAATACCTTGCAGCGCCAATCTGGATTTCACACTGGTTACTCTACAATTCACCATTTTCATATTTGTCACATTTGATATAAAATACATAAAACTGAGAAAAATGAAACTTTATTCTTTCTTTGTACATTTTGCAGCTGCTTTCAAATCCCTTAACAGAGAATTACTATGGCAGTAAATGTATAGTTTGGGGATAGATCATACAATTTTGATACTGTTATACAGTAGTAGCCACAGACATGGTCAGATATTTCACAAAATTTCTATAGCTTCTCCCTGCTGCCCCTACTGTGGAAATGCAGAAAGCAGGAGATTTCTCTAGAAATATCAAAGATATTTCAGGAAATATCTGACCATGTACTTGGCTGTGACTGTATACAGGTATGATATGATACAGATATGATGACTCTGGCAATTTATCTTCTGTTTTGGTGAGATCTGAATTGGGAAGAATTGATATATAATGTATAGTATACTCAAATAAAATTCAGACATTTTATATTGGATAATAGTTATTAATAACAAAAGTAATACCCTCCCACTGGAATGTTTGTGAGAAATGTTTGAGTTGAGTAATCTTGGTAAACATTCTGAATGGCTAAAATCTTTAATATCTTATCAAGATTATGCTGATTTAAAACATATATGCAATGACTTCAAAAAGATATTAATATTGCTTTGAAATATAAAAATCTTATTAAAGAGCTAGTGTACAAAGAAGGAAGGGGGATTTCGCTGTGTTTTACCTGCTGCACAGTCGTCATAGGAATCAGTGAAAAAGTGTTCCTCTATGTGATCTGCGGGTGTGTTAGTGGATATTTCCAGGCAATTTCGAAACAGGCTTGTTTGAAATATCTTCCCCACCATGTACAGTGAAAGTCCACGCGAGTGATGTGGTGCGAGGCACCATGTCCATCATTGATAATTGTGCCAGTTGTGCTCATGTGTGCCACACACCACACTCTCTAGTCAGTGTGTGTTCTGCTTCTCCACAGTGTTGGCATTGCAAGGTGTTCGGTTGCTCCTTGGCTGCACAAGTTGTGGAGATTTTTTTTCCCTTGCCCGGAGTTCCCATACAGAGAAGTAGTGTATGCCCCATCCCACCGCATACCGCCAGCGTTTTTTGATTCTGTGGATGGTTACGGGGTTCGATCATTTTTTGTGTGTTGCCACTGTATAGGTAGCGTTTTAGACGCGTGCTATGTGACTGTCAGTCTGTAGTGATTTTCGTAGTAAACCTGCCGTTGTTGCTGTGTGGCACAGTGCTACCTTCAACTGTACATGCGAGAGGGAAAAAAATGCCGAAGAGATGTGTTGTCTATGGCTGCAGTAATACTGCAGCCAATAATGTATCATTACATTTTTTCCCAACTGAAGAGAAACTGAAGCAGAAGTGGATATCCTTTGTCCATAGTACCTGGTGTAACTTTTCCTGGTCCAGGCACTCTGTAATATGTAGTACATTTTGCTAATGATTTTGTGGAAGTGTGCCCTTTCAAAATAGAGTTTGGATTTAAAGGCAGTCCCGGTTGAGTTACAGTATGGTAACATAAGGACTGAATAGCGTGAAACAAGGGCAGTGCTAACATGTCATGCAGCTGCACACAGCATACTGATGTGTGCAAGGTGGGGGATTGCTTGGCATCTATGAAGCTGGCATGTTATAACAGAGTGTGAATATGTGACCTGTGCCAGTTTTTTATTTGTTTAACTATTTATGTGCATGTTTGTGCCACTGAAATACTCCTGTAATTTTACACGTAAAAAAGTTATGGTATGTGTGCAGTCTGCCCTGTTCTCAGTATTGCTCTGTATGCTTTCTTCTTGTATGGATGGTGCAAGTTAGGGGTCAGCAGCACAAGTAGGGTGGCGTATGTCCGTATTGAAATGTGACGGTATGTGTCTCCAGGTAGGTGAACTATTGTGATGTGAGCTAGTATCCTTGTTGCCTTTCATTTATATTTTGTCGGTTGACTTTGCTCCACATATGCTATGCACATTATTTCTGATAGACTGATGAAGGTACTCTGTAGTAGTGAGGGTTTGAAGGGGAAGGGGGCAAACGAAGGGACCTACATTACTATCTGGTTGTTGACCTCTGAAGTATAAGCTGCGTTTGTAGGTAGTGATGTCGGGAGATTGCCATGGAAATGTTTAGTTATAGTCAAGGTAATGCCGAGGTCCATTCAGCTAATGCGACTGGGTTGTCAGGCAGCAGGTATTAGCTGTGGTCATGTCAGGCTGGTGACAGTATAACCAAGTAGAAGAAGGTTGGATAATGTTGTAGTGATCTCTCCTTGCTGTTGCTTATGAAATATTGAGTGTTTTCACGTGCCAGTAGAATTAGTATTGCTTTATCTGAGGAAGATTTTTTCTGAAACAGTGGTACTGTACTATTCTATGTATGTTAACCTGTCCCTGTGTTATGGGCTGCAATGTGTTGTGATAGAAGTGTGTGTGTGCATGTGTGTGTGTGTATGTTGTTGTGTGTGTTCTTTAGCAGTATTTCAGGCATCATGTCAGCAACTGTCTTACATGAATTGGGTTCCTTTGTAATGTGGACAGTATCTGAGTGTGTTCATCTTGTCAGTGGGGTGATACAATGTCCTAATCATGGCAGTAGTAGAGCAGCACCAGTTGATAAAAGCAAGGCCCTGTGAAGGATGTTATGTCATACAAGTCAGTAACTACTACATTTACCAGATGAACTTTTTATTTTCAGGACTGTTGTGCTTTGGGCAGCTGTGTCCTTACACAAAGGGACAGTTTGCAAAAAGCAGGTATATGGAAGCAGGGATGGGGGAGGTCTTGTCGGAGTATGATGCAGTGTGTGAGGGGTACCTGTGTTTTAATGGGAAGGTTTGCCACAATTTTCTCTGGCAGCAGAGTTGCCAGTGGTGAGATCGCACTTGTAGCCCTGATGTTAGTTGTCAACCACTGATTGATATGGTGTCATATAAGGGAGGGAAGGTTCCATTTCACATCACTGGGTGTGCGGGTGGACATGGTGGAGTGGCATTTTGTGGCATTGACTAAGCTCCATTACGGGAAGGGTGGGGGGTGGACTGTGACAAAGAAGGATAAAGAGGAAAAAAAGGGTGTATGCCATACATATGTAATTGCGGATGTTTCTTTGATGAGAATGGCAAATCCTCATTTCTTGCCAAGCATTTAGATCTGTAGCTCCATTGTGTAGCATGCACTACTAAGAGGAGACACATTGTGGAATGGGTGGTAGATGCCATGTTTTGCTTGCGTGTGAATAACAGTATGCATGGCAAATATACCAGTGGACTGTATCATTGGTGAAGGTATGCAGAGAGATTGTAGTTGGATAAGGTTAGTGAATCATCCTGTAAGTATTTCAAATGAGCAGATTTTTTGGGCCTTTGTGTCCTTTCAGTGATTTGTTGTTCTAATTATCAAGTCGGAGTCAGTCTGGTATTCACTCTGTCCATGAGTGAAGTATAACCCAAGTAACGTATCGCAGCAGTGAAGGTTTCAGTGATTTTGTACAGAAATGAATACATGTAAGAAAACTGTCATACATGTAATGGCTCTTGGCATTGTCTGTACCTGTTCTGTGATAATGATGAACACTGTCTCCCTTTATACTGAGTTGTACTATAGTGTTTTATGCAGTGTGCAACACATGCCAACAATCACTGTGTATTCCTCTACGTTTTACTAATATATTTTATGTGCATGTTATGCTGTTTGTGATGAGATGTTATGTGTAAACTTTGGCAGGAGCCTTCTGAAAAAGGGAGCAGTGCCATGCATTTCTGTCCCAGGTTATGAGCCACCAGTGAAGAAAAAAAGGTGTTCAGCTGTAGAAATGGAAAGTGGAGAGGTAACTGTTGTCATTTTTACCATAGTAATGCAATTAGAAATCTTTATCACGGTCATAATGACCTGTATTACATAGTTGGTACATTTACATGGGACAGTACCTGTAACCATAGAACTCTGGACAGACGAAGCAGGTGCTCGGATGGAATGAGAAAGGGTGAAACATGAGTTAGTAAATGCTGAGATATAGAAGACTCACCTTTGGTAAGTAATCATGGAGGAAGGGAGGAGGGGGGATTATGACTTATGAATGGGGATCACAGTTCATGTTGTGGCTGATCTTAATCAGTGTCTTCATTAGGCACTTTGGGAATAAACAGGGAACATGGGTAAAGCATTTGTAACCCCCATGTGGCACTAACCTATGGGATACTACCCCTGCTTGTATGATTGTGCACATGCTGTGGTTCCTGAGTTATGTGAATGGATGTCTCCAGTCAGAGGGATGGTATTGGGGTAGCAAAATTTCTCTGGTATTGCTCTCTGAGCTCTCACTCCATGCCAGTTTTGGCAGTAATAGTTAAAAACACAAGAACTGTAGAACTCCGTCCTTTCTGAAATAGGGAGGGGTGGAGGGTAGGAGCAGTCATGCACAAGTGGACTGCACTACTAAAGGTATGACACCAGGATGGCAATGGGCAATTGGGAGTCCTAGATTACAGTATGGTGCACTCCAAATTTTTAGGAGGATTACGCACATCATCTGCAAGTGTACACAACAACAAGAGGGCATTATATGATGCTGAATGGTGGCCATCTCATGTGCTATGTGTCTAAGTAATGTTTGTCTGAAAAGGTAACAGAGTCTTGCCACATTGTTCCAGGGAGCAGTGGTTGTGATAGTAGTCTGGTAAGCAGCCGAATGAACTGTAAGTGTGTGTGGGATACAGGAGGGAATCCAATGGACTGTATCGAGAAGGCCAGTGCTGAAGTCAGGTCTGTGACTCCAGCTGTCTGTTATCAATTAATCTGCGGCCTAGATGGACCTATCCACTGTCATTTGTTATCAGATTCGGTGGTCATGTTATAAAATTCATTGACAGTGTACTGACTGTGCTGTTACTGTATTATGGCTCTCCATTTCATCTAGTGTCCATTTGAAGGGATTGAAATGAGAAAAAAAAAAAAAGAAAATGGCATTGTCCAGGGTACATCTTGTCACTGTGCCAGACAGTCATGTGATATAGTTCTACAATGTAGCTTAGTGTTTGTATGATAACCGGTGTATAACATGTTCCACACAGGAACTGAAATATTTTTTTTTTACTATCTGCTTATAGGCTATCTCTTCTGATAGTAATAAGTGTGCTGCAATGGAAGCCTGTACATCTACTCTTGAAGGCTTGTCAGACTCAGAAAATGTTGGGCTTGCAGAGCAGCTCAGTGAGAATTATATAATGGATGCATGAAAGTTGCCATGATGACCTAATGTGTATTGCTCAGTCTGTGGATGATGGGCCTTAAGTATTCGAGATAGATATTCCCCTGAACTTGAATGATGGTGACGTATATGAGGAATGGTTCCGTGAAATTACTCTGATAATATTTGCAAGGATAACAGACCTGGGTTATGGATGTGATGCATGATCACACTTATGTAACACAAATATCTGCTGTGAGACTGTCAACAAGGGTACTCAGACACCTAGTCGTGGTTGTATCCAAAGGTTAGTTAAAGATACAGTGCGTGGACATATCGATTATGTAATGCACATAGTGTTGTTACAGTGCTGTTTAATTATTTAGTATAAAATATACAGTTTGTGTGTAACAGTATACTGTTTTGCACACCTCTTTGATGATCACTCAATCTGTAGCCAGTGGTACAGTCAGGGTAGATGTGTTCTTGAGACATTGTGTTATATTCACCAGTGTTTCAGTGCTACATTATAGTCTGTCAATGTTTAGATTTTGGGTGGGGGGTAAAGTAGTCCCTGTATGAAGTTATGTACTACTAGGAAGTAGGGCACTGTGTGATAGGAATTTTGCTGGTAACATACAACTATGTCTTATAACTTCCTGCCAGTGCTACAGCAATCAGTATAGCTGTTGAATTTCCTAGTTTTACAGGAAACTTCACTATAAACTATAAATATGTTTTGCAACTGTAATGTGAGATAGCATACCGAATATTAATATATGACTTCAGTATGATGTTGACACATGTTGCCACTATATATTCTCATCAGGTGTTAAGACTTATGTACGGACACGCTCTGTGGGAACGCATGTGAGGCCATGTATGCTACCTAAGCATTATGATAAAGTGTTAAGCGATGCCAGTGGTGAGTCTTCTGATGACTTGGAGTTTGTGGATGATCCAAAAGATGTCGATTACCATCCTGGCAGAGATACGGATGCTGAATCTGACATTAGGTATTACTTCATTGTGTAACAGTATGCATCTTTCTGTGGTAGGCAAGACTCTGAAACAGTTAACTGTGGTGCCCTGACTGTGATGTATTCAAATGAAGGAAATAATTACCTAGTCTGTTACTCAGTAGCCTTCATCAACTCCTGTTGTGACAGTACAGTCCATAGCTATTAAATAAGTTGTTTTTATCCACAAGTTATGGTTATCCCTTTGTGCAGTGTCCTACAAGACATTTTAATGGTTCAACGTTATATGGTTTGACCCAGTGGAATTGCTTCTGCTTTTGGGGTGTTCACCTTGATGTCGTACTAGAGGCAGAGGTTAACAGGTCAATCTGTCCAAGTTTACTAACCTAAGGAAATTGCTTGATGTCCCTGTAGTATTGACTAAAGTAATAATGAGCAGTGAAGCGGTCATCTCTGTAAGCAGTCATACCCAACAGGGTGTGTGGTATTGGGCTATCCCACCGTAAGCAACCCTTGTCATGGCTTAATGCTTATTATATAATGGGGTATGAAAATCCTGTAACCTCATTGGTCAAAACACATCACATGACCGTGATAAATCCTCCAGTATATCCACTGTAAAAGTTTTATATCACTATAAAAACAATAAAACAAGTTGAACATTGTGTAATAGCATTATATCTGAGTAAGAGGGTATGGCGGGTGATGTACCAGTTCTGCAGGGTTATCGGCTGCACCTCATGACCAAACCACACCAGGCGTAGTAATCACCAATATACCCACTCTCTATCATGGTATATTGCTTAACTAATATGTGCTCCAAAAAATACTGTAAATGTGTACATGTTAAAACAATTAAATGTTTGATCTATATTTCGATAAAAAAGTCCATCCACCTGCATTAGAATGTTTTTATTTCTTCAAATGGAGGACCATGTGATTGCTACAGTGGAGCCTCATCTTGTTGTCATGGTCATGGTTATCTGCACTGTACCACCACCCCCGTGTTACTGACATAAAGTTTGTGTTGTGGGGGTCTGCCTTGTCTTAAAAAAGAATGTATCACTTGTTATGCGACACATCTTAGACATTTCAGGGTGGCACAGCCTCCAATCACGGAGTTTGCTGCCGCTATAAATAATTAATCAGATATATAATAGTGAATATTGACAGTCATTGAATGCTACGGAAATATAGAGAGTGCACATCGCAGTATACTGGTGTGTGTTGCATAAACATTGTCAGGCAGACAGAACGACAAGAAATGGACAAGAGTTCTAGTAGAACGAACCTTGTATTTTCTAATTAGTAGTTTGTGATGATCATACTGGTGTACCATTTACTTGCAGTGCTTCCAGCTCAGCATATGATACCAGTGAACGTGACAGATAGTACATTGTTGCTGAATCATGTCTCCTGCAGCTGTTTACATTCTGTATCTACTGCTTTGTGCCTCATACAGTTGCTGAAATAGTCAAGGTGTTTGGAACCATGGTACTAATGAAACAGACTTGTCAAACCTGAAGGTAATGTTACTGGTTTGGAAAAGACAGACATCTGTCTGATTACTCTTGTTTCACTGTCATCACAGTGTTTTTCTTATAAGATGTAATTGCAGTCACAGTTCAGACAGATTGTAAATGTGAGATTTACTGACTTCTGTTTCAGAAGCTCAAAAGGCATTTTTTCACTACAGCATAATCGACACCCTGTAAGAATTCCCATGGTGGTATTGGTGGAGGTGGGGTTTCAAATATGACATACTGTTCAGGTGCTTGCAGATTACCACTTATGACATTTCATTCCTCTGTATGCTAGGCAAGTTTACAATTGGAGAGGACAGAACATGTCAGCTGGACTTCCTAACTTTAATCTATGTCTATCTGCCGCTATTTTATTCGCTGGTGAAGTGCCTTCCAAAGTGCTCAAAGTAATGAAATTTTGCAACATAGCCACCATCAGCAGGTCTTCCTTTTCAAACACCAACGAAAATATCTACATTCTACAGTTCTGAACGATGGCATGAGCAGGGATTGTGTAAACTGGAAATGTCTCAACAGAAAGCCAATGCTGTTAGCAGGGGATGCAAGGTGACAGTCCAGGCTTCAGTGCCAATATGGAAGTTACACCATGATGGATATACGTAATAGTAAAATTCTCCATATAGAACTCCTCCAGGTTAGTGAAAAGTTAATTGCAGTAAACCATGACAGCGTGTATGTTATGAAATGATTTACCACTGGTGCCATTGATAGCTACCAAAGATTTGTCGCCATCACTTATATCATCCTAAGCATTTCAACCCTTCCCTCTCCACCATTCTTAGTTGGCCAAAGTTTGTCAGTCATAAGTCCAGCACCATTGTACAGGTTTTAGTCCCCTTTCTCCCATTCTCACCATGATCCATATAGCCAGTTGGACTGTTTGCATACTGTGTCCCATATCACATCCATCTCAACATTCTATCCATTTATAAAGACCACATCAAGCATATTATCCCCCGATAGACTATGTGACCAGCTGTTTGCCAAACACCTTACTTAGTTTGAACATTATCTCCATACTTCTCACTGGAGTTTCCTCGGGATGGTCAGGTTGTAATCTGATAAGTGTAGGTAGCCTATCAGTAGCATGGCCCCGACAGCCAGACTGTCCTGTGTGTGTGTGTGTGTGTGTGTGTTGTGTGTGTGTGTGTGTGTGTGTGTGTGTGTGTGTGTGTGTGTGTGTGAATTTTAATAATACTGGCACGGTACAGCGTAAACACTAATCAATGTTGATTCTGATAACAGAGTAATGAGACTGGAGGTAGTTATTACATGGAACTCGAAGGACTGAAGAAATGTCTTTCTGAAGTAACTCAGTGGGGTCCAATTGAGGCATTGGTTAGTGATCGGCATCAGCAAGTAGAGAAGTACCTGAAAGATGCATGGGCGTCTTCTTTTCGACATTACTTCGATGTGTGGCACGTTGCAAGAGGCAATCATGGTTAATTTCACTGTACAGTATTATGTATAGCCTGTATTGTGTAATGTGTAATATAAACTGGATGCTCTGCATAAATAACTATGTTTTCAATTCGTTGCCTCAGGTATTACCAAATTAATTGAGAAGTTGGCAACATTTAAAGAGTACGACATACTAGGCAGATGGAAGCAGTCAATTAATAACCATGTTTATTGGTTAGCTAATTCATCAGGAGGCAATGGGGACATGGCTGAAGCTAAGAGGACAAGCATACTAAATCATGTGAGAAATGTGCACACTGGCCATGGGGAACCCTACAATACATGTGAGCATGGCCCTTTGGAGGGTTCTGCTGCAACTCAGAAGTGGATATCCCCGGGTGTGTACATGCAGATGTTTTTCAATACTTACAATTAGAATCACATATTAGCGGCACTCTCAGCAGCTGAAGGGGCAGATCTAGAAGGAAAAATGAGGAGACACAACTTCACTGAAAGGGTAGTAGGAGGGTAATGCAGTGCCTGACATACTCATATCTTGGCACAATGTGGGAGCTTGAAAGGAGAGGGACATATTCAGGGATAGAATACAGACCGGGAGGTGGAGGGTGGGTGATGGAGGAGGTGAGGGTGGAGGGCATCTGAAGTAGAATGGACTGGCATGCAGAACATGCAATCACTGTACATATTCCATACAGTATGTATCGAATGGCAATGAGTTACAGTGTGTTGGTATGTCTGATATGCTACCATTTCTTTATTCCCACAAAGTACAATAAACAGTGTTATTCTGTAATACTGCACCACTAACACTGTTCTATGATTCTTCTGTATTCCAAAGGATCTAAGGCATCTAACAAACTAAATGACACTTACTGAGGAAAAGGACTAGTGAGGATATACGAAACTTTCTCCATATGGGCAGACTGCCTATGGAGGCTTTCCATTCGTAGTCAATTACTTTGCTCCAAAACTGTATCATTTTTCGTACATGGGAATGAAAAGCAGGTATTTTCAATGGTAGAACTTTGCCAAACTTTTTTATGGTTGAAACTGATGGAGTAAATGCTACTTGATTAACCTCACAACATACTTGAGTGTGGTGGACCACTCGTGTTCGATTTATTTTTGAACACAGTAGTCTGTATACATTTTGGCATCTCGGAGTGAGTGGAAGATAAGCAGTAAGACACGATGGTGATACGGTGTATAACTGCACTTACGGTGTTGTAAGGTATGAGGTTGAAGTGCCGTCATCCTCATGGGTGGCATTTAGTGTAATGCATTCGTGGTTTTTATTTAACTTTGTATTGATTAGCGTTTTGCCATAAAAAGAGCTAAAATGTGAAAATGCAAAGTACCTGTCTCACTGTGTTTAACAAACATAATACTTCAGAAAACCTATGTAAATACTTTCTGAAAGTTAGTTGTCCTATGAAAACTACTAATGAATTATTTAAACCTGCATCCCTTGAGTATCGTATTGTGCTTAAAAATGTTCCTTTATATATCTTGCTTGTACATTGGTCTGCATTGCTAATGTGATTGTAGATGTACATATGCGTCCACACAATCCTCTGTTGGTTCCTTCCATAGTATCACATCTGGGAAATGCAGTATCCTCGCATATAACTGTGCCGCAGAAGGACTTGTAAGCAATTATCTCATGAAGAACTGTCTTCTGTGATATACTGCGTATGAATCATCATTTCCAAATGGTGTTTGCATAGGCATCACATTGTGCTGCAGCTCCTATGAAGTTGCAGGTTCTATAGAAAAGCATTTTGTATGGTATGTCTGGTACTTCATATTCATCTGGACATTAACATATTTAAAAATGTTTTCGACTTCTGCTTGCTGTTCTTCATTGTATGAGAATGCTGCACTAGAGCAATATAAAATCAAAAGGGGTGTTCAAGACTGTGTCCAATTTAAACATGTATGTTACACGGTTAGAAAGTACTGAATGTGCTATGGTAAGAGTCATGCTGCAGGTAGGGAACTTGTGTTGTGTGATTGTTCAACCCAATAACGGACAGTAACTGTACACAGGTCACAGAAACAAATCAGTATTACATGGTAGAAAACCAAATTGTGCAGGTTCAGTAAATTACAATTTGGGGCAATAAGATATAGGTTTTAAGCATCACTGTTCTGAACAGTATCCCAATATACTGCGCCTTCTGCACCTTGTGTGTTATGGTCATGCACTTAGGCTGCTATGGATGCCCCGTGTCCTGTCCCGTCCAAATTTCCTGATTCACTAACAATGCCACCAACAGCATAATCTGTTCAAAGTCAGTTGCATTCATCTGTATCCCTTACCGGGTTGTGCCTGAAAATAGGCGGGATTTCTAGCACTACCCAGCAACAAAAGAATAAATAAATGTGTTCAGTCTTTGGAAAAGTGAAAATTGCATATCTCAGAAACATGATGTGTGGTTACTTAACCTACATATTTACTTGCCATGTTCCATTCTCATACCTAGATTATGTTAACAAGCTTTTCAATGAACTGGCAAATGTGGTGAAAGACAAGAAGACATTTCAAGAATGTATTCTGTCCTCTGTGTTCATCCTATGATTGTCCCAACAAGTTCAGGAAGCCATTCAGAAAAGTATTCATGATACATTGAGGAATAGGTATGCATATATTTATTCATTTGCTCCAGTCAATACTATGGTACTTGGAAACATACAGGAAATGCAGAAGTATTTGTCCTGATGTTCAAATCGTTCACGATTAACAGTAACACAGCGTCATCAACAAGGACTGTTGCAAAATCTACAGTAAAATCATAACTTTTAAGTCAAATTGCCTATCCCGTTATTGAGAACATACAACCAGTGAATGACAGTTAGAGAAACAATTAGTGTACCACAGAACAGGTGAAAGTAACATTAGCAGGATTGCATACAGACTGTGTGTAACACTTTCAGGATAAACGGAGTCTTATGACTTACCTATTTAAGAGCAATGTTCATCTACAGCAAAACATCTTTATTTCTATGTTGTGAACAATTAATAAGATAAGAAGTAAGCAAATAATATCCAACAGGGTGGCAGGTATTGGCAGTTCCGGACCGACCATCAGTATACTGAATCTGTCTGGCGTGGCTGGATGTCGTTTTATAGCTCTGGAAGGTCTGGTGTTCCTCACCCAATCCACTTGGTGGGTATTACTGCATTCAGATAAAATTGGCTACATGTGTTAATTTTGGTATAGGACTACAAAACTAAGGTGGGAAGGCATAGGAAAATGAGCTAGCAACTGTGATTTCAGTTGTTTTGCTGTAGTCATTTCTCTGAATAACTGCCTTTCAGTGTTACCATTTCTTTAGCTGGGTGGATGGCAGTCTTACAAAAAATACCATCAGCACTTTTCTGCCAGCGTATGTAGATACTTCCATATTTCATTACTAATATAAGACTGGGGTAATGAATCACAAGTCCCCACTCTCATTAGGCACAGGTGGAAAATTTTACGTGTAACATTAGCTACGCAAGATGGAACGGGTACACATATGTGCTTCCCTAAATACCCTAGCACCATCTAACAAAGCGATTATATGCCATATGTCTGTATTTTTGTATGTTGGACCCTCATAAGAATTGTATACTGTCGTCACAATTCACCCACGCTAATTGTAGACTCCAAACATCCTAGACAAATTGAGAGAATCCAAGATGTTGTGTTATGCAGGTGACCTGGTTTCTTTTAGTGGCTGGGTTGCACAACAGTTATCTCCGCACAATACTTGTTCTCACTACAGTAGTTGGTCTGCGATAGATATTGGAGACGCATGTAATTCATGAAAATACATAGCTTGATAAACATGCATCAGACTATGCACAATGCTTATTCTCATTTACCTAATTTCAAGAGAGAATGATGAAGTAAGGAAGCACCCATTGCACTGCATGACATCGTTTATCCAGCTCACCAACACCACTGAAGACTGAGGTCAGTTGACCAGTCTGTTGCAATTGTATGTTGAAGCACACTGAGCAGATTCTACTAAACTGTATTAAGCGTTTTTGTGCGGTCTGAGAAATTGACCTTTCTGATTGGCTGCAAAGATTCTAACAACAAACTGCTGCCAGATAAGGAGCAGGAGTTCAGTGGGCAAGTGGCATAGATAGGTAGAGGATTGTTCGTGGCTACCACAGAAACACCAGCTATTGAAAGTCAGAGTCACATCTGATTCTTACATTTGTATATATGCATAAGGGGTACTCATCAATGCACAATCATTAGATTCGAACTTATTTCTATCCATTTTAGTCTGCTTTTATATTCTGGGCATACTTTACTGACTTGTGTTTTTCCTATTTGTTTGAACATGTTGCATCATAAAATGTTTCACCCTTATATGAGTAATGGTCAGCCATGTTTCGAATGGAATTAGGAAATTGGTGGCTACTGCATTCTGTTACTGTCCTGGTTGGCGGGAACTTGTTTAGCTACTGTACTATTATCTTTGCTATAAAGACTATAACCAAGTCTCAGCCAAATTCAGGAGACTGGACTTTCTTTGCCCATAACTTATTGGTACTTTTTGATAGCTTTACATCGGTTCGAATCCGACATACATTTCAGTGTTTCCCAAACCAACACGCTGGAGGCCCATGCCATCCTACTTACACGTAATTGGTAGTGTCCATGTGAGGCGCACCATCCACCCACTCTGCCTGTCTCCACCCACACCCTGCTTATTGCAGCCATTCCCTACAAGAATGTGTTTATCTGGAGTAAACTAGACAGCCACCCACCATATCCAAGTGGCCACTGCTGGCAGCACAAAATCACGGCTGTCATTGTTATGCCACACACAGACATGCCTGCAGAAAATACACCACCCAATACCCTGACCCTTCCAATTACCCATGCAGCACAGTCCTCCACATACTTCCCCAGCTACCAACCATGTCACTGACGTGCTCTATGCATGGATAAAACAACCAGCAATTGTGAATGTGTATGGGTGTCCAGGTGAACACAGCTTTTCATACAACTGCGATGCTGTATGCAAGTGTCACTTTGCATGTAGGTAACCAAATAAGTATCTAATAAAAGAAAATTGCAAATAAAAGTACCAGTCCACATTTCCAATTCTCAAATTTTGTTCTCCATGTTCTGGCCCCACAGGTGCTTGTCATCTCAGACTCTGAACCTGACAGGTCAAACTGATATGGCGAAATCTCTATCCTGGCATTAGCGGATGCTTTGGTATCAATACTATGGCTCATCACATCTGACAGGGATGTGTCACTTTCCCCATCTGACTCACTCTCATCAGTTGGAACTGCTGTGAACTTCAATATGGCATCCATGAAGCTGGTGAATGTCCAAAGAAACACTAATGGACTGCAAGACATGAAAACACTGATAGATATGATGTATGCTGTGATAATGTGTTAACAAGTTATCAACTAGTCATACAGATCCTTAAAATACACATATGCAGTGGAGACAATGGGAACACTATCTGACTGTTTCCTTTTTAATAACTGTTAGGTCACAGTATTTATTGGTTACAATCACTAATGGGTAATACTGAACTGTACTATTTTACTTTCATTTCCTGCTAACGAAGACAAATGTGTGTAGGTAAATTATTAACTGCTTAACTGTTGTTGCACTCCAGGTTGACTTCATGCTTATTGATTCTGCTGAAGCATGTATTCACAATAGTTACTCAGACCACAGCAACACAATAAAAAACAAATGTCTCCTTCCTGGAGCAAGGGACCCCCCCCCCACACTTTTTACCCAGAGTTGCATATCGAGTTTACACCTCTTTACTTCTTCATCCTTGCTCATATAGAGAAAAGTAATGTTTTTATTCCTTACATTTGTCATTCTCTGCCTTTTGTATTGACATCCGACAAGGCCAGTACTGCAGGAATTTTTTATCATTACAGTTCCAGTTTCAAACTACATAGTTTTACAACTGTATGACTTTGGGTTTTCTTGCTCATATGTCACATACATTGGTGTGATCCTAGGTAACACCTGTTCTTGCTTTTAATGAGTGTAATAAAAATTTTGCTATGAGAAAAATACATTTCTATCTCTGTATATTATGCATTGTGACAAAACAAATGGTCAAACTGATTATTTGCAGATAAAAAGATCCTACCCGATAATGGAACAGTGAAAAGAAACTTGCATCTATCATCATGTCGCAACACCTGAGGGTAGTGAACCAGTGTGGAGGGGCAGTATGTAGACTAAGCAGAACACACAGCTAGTGCATCACATCAGATCAAATGATGTAGGTACTACAGCATCATAACAGTTTCTGAAGGTGTGGATTTCCATCTACAACAACTTTCCAACACACACTACAGCTGTACTCAATTGGCTCATGGAGTTTAATAGGGTAATCCTTGAGGGTGGGGGCTTCAGCTGAGGGATCCAGCGTCACACAGGGGATGACCACTGGTGCAGCCTTTGTGAAATTTTGACACTTTTCGCTTGTTTGGATTTTTTTACTGAAAATTTGCTGTGGATCTATTTCTTAAGTGAAATACGACACTCTATGGGTGTGGTTTATGGCACTTCAGGTGCTAAATGCTCTCGTTGCAAGCACCTTGCCCTCATAACACACCTGGGAGTGCTCTTATGAGCCCAACAACCCACTTTCGTGTCTTACTGTTGGCATATTCTGCTTAGTTCATAGTGTGTTACTTAAGCAATATGCCGGTAGGTGTAATGTGGGTTATTCAGGGATTTACCACGGCTGGGGTGGTTCGCCCATGAGGCGCAGATGAGAGGGGGAATCCTCGCCAGCTATGGAAAATACCCTGAGAACCCACATCCTCAGAGCGGCTTATTGCGAGTATACCAAGGTGCATTTTTTGTGAGTATTACAAAATACAAAAATGACAGAGATTGATTTTTTTTTCATTTTTATTTTACTTATTCATATGCTGCAGTCTCATCCACAGCCATTTCTTATCAGAGGATTTACACCGGTGGTAACCTGCCACTCTGATGATTTCATTTGCTGTTCACTTATGTCAATGGGATACTATTTTACTTCCACAAAGAATTACTTCTGAACTAATTCTGACATCTATTTCACAGATTATTGTATTTATACTACCTCTCGTTTTGCTATAAGGAACCAAGCCCATTCCAGACTGCATGTCACAAACATAACAATTGCCTTGCATGGGTAATGACATACAATCCTTCACAGCATATGTTAGGCCTTGAAAAAACAAACTGCTATGGTGCCCCGAGTTCTATCACATACATATGTCGTACATGCTACTGTGTAGGATATAGAGACTACTGGATGGGCAACTATACAGTACAACTGTGTTCTGACACAGAGAGAGTCTGATTCCCTATGACCACAACAGCAAAGCTCAAGAGGTTCATGGGAATCAGAACCCTAGGGTGTCAAAGCAAACTTCTTGTTTCATAGAATTGCTCATCCTGTATTTTTTTTCTGCTATATAGTACTGTGTGCAAACTTTATTTTGTGAGTTCTTTTTCTTTCAAAATGACACTGGCTCATGCAATCTCTATAGGTTCTAGAATGATGTTCAACCCCACATGGGTCAAACAGCATTCCATACCATTAGAACTGTGGTATAACTGCATTTTTGAAATGGATAGAATTCTATACTGAACAACAAGCCACTATACACTATATATAGGATAGTGCATGAGTACCAATTAACAACAGGGCTATTCTTTCACTGAGATGGTACTATGACCTCAGATTACCTCAAGAGCACCGCTCGAGAGGTAATCAGTTGTCATGGTACCCACGAGGTGAAAGAACAGCCCTGCCATTAAATGGTACGCATGCACTGTTCTGTATAGTGTATTGTGGAGTGTCTTTGCCTTACAAAAAAAAAAAAATTACCACATCTTTCTTTTTCAAATACAACTGTCAAATTGCTGCTCGATGACACCATGTGTGATGTCCGCACTGCAGCAGAACTCCGTGTGTGTGTGTGTGTGGGGGGGGTGCAAACCATGGCAACTGAAAAAAACATTTGGTTTTAGGTGTCTTGCTGCATGTCTACATGATTATTTCACAGAACTAGGATGCATCACTACGGGGCTTTACTTCACTGAAGAGGGAGGTGATTTTGCCACTGTGCAGCAGCATGATTACACCACATCTTGAGTTCTGTGTGCATTTGTGGAAGCAGCATCTAGTGAGGAACATCCAACTATTGGAGAGGGATCAGAGGAGAGCAACCACAATAATCCGAGGCCTTGGGGATATTACATGTGAGGATTGAGTATGAGTGATCAACCTGCTCTTGATGGAGGAGGAGAAGAGGGTCCGCAGGGACCATGACTGAGTTCTTCAACTACCACAAGGGAGCATGTAAGGTCAACCAAGATAGAATTTTTTGGCTGCATAAAGGGTAAATGACAAAATGACACATTTGAAAGGCCGAGGGTTGTAGGATTGGATGGCAAAGAGGATGAGGTACTTCACCAACACAGTGCTGGAACTGTGCAATGCGCAGCAGGGATAATTGGAGTGGTAACTACAGTGGACCGGTTCAACAGATAGTGGCACAGGTGTAGGCAAGGGGTGAAGCACAGGCTGCTTTGCCACAGGAGGGGACTGCACTATGGGGATTAAGTAACAATGGAACCAGACAGACAGAGGACTACGATAACAATCCAGGGTGCAAAAACATGAGCCAACCGGATACACCAATATGCCTACTCAGCTGGCGTCTACTATGTATGGTACTATGGAGATGACTCTGCTACTACAACCACAGTGCTGTACAAAACCTGATCAGCACTTTGCCACTCTTACAGTACTGTTTGTTCGTATTACTGTCCCTACCCATTTCTCTTCATCACAACGCATTATTTACACTCACTCACCAACATGCAGGAATATCAGCTTCTGCCAATGGTGAATACCCTTCCCCACACACACACACTACAGACCACTGAAACCAGGGCTAGTAATGCACTGCCAAGACTGAACCCGAACTCACCCTGTAAGTCTACCATGAACTGACAAGCCAAACAGGTTTATCTTACCAAATAACGGATGATGTAAGCACTCACACTTTCACTGATCACAAACCAAATACTGCAAAATATTACTGAGACATCAACCGTCAACTGTAACAGCTGCAAATAACTGCTTCACATGCCTAACAGGCAGTATGCTCATCTGAACTCTGTGATGCTTTGCCATGACAGGTGACAACACATTCATTTACTACATCACAACTCTGCACATACTAGGGATCAGTACTAGGGAACCACTCAGCGAACTGACTTCAGCCATGGTATGCCTGTCAGAGCTAAATCTATATTCACGATATATCAGTTCAGTGCAGGCATTGGGGATAAGCACACTACCACTTGTTCTAAGCAGGACGACTCGGAACTAACGCAAACGATGCCTGCAACCCGACAACACACCGTTTCACCTTTGACAAGCTACATTAGTTGCTAATCATTCATGCATACACGCTACCATCTCCTACACTGTAAGACAAGTTGCCTTCGGGATCTCTCCCATCCCCACCACCACCCCCAATCCCACTTCATACTGCCAATGGAGAAAGCATCTGCTGAGCTGCTACACCACTCAGTTTGTGCATGAACTCTTGTTTTTGACTGCTGCATTTTTTTCAGCGTGACTTCTCATAGCAGACATTACTTCCATGTAACACAGGGTAACACGGCTCACATATGGTCACACCATTAGTCCTTCTCCAATCTTATTTGGTAAGAGAGGCATTTGCAGTACAAAGTACTTCTTTGTGGTAACGATTACATACCCATTATGTCCCCTACACAAGTAAATGCATTGCTGTAAGGACAACGGCGAATGCCACTGCACTGCACCACTTATGGGTCCTTTCACTAACTGACAGTTTCTTAGGGGGAGTGTGGCCAAGGGCTAAGATTACATTTGACTACATATCGCCCAAAGGTTTCATGACCATATTGTGACGAACTGAATTTATACACCTTGCTGCTAACCTGATTATTGGAAGTCATGTACTGTCCAGGGAAAGCAAACAGACGGAACCCACCCACGCGGCTGCTTTTGACAGAACGGCATATAAAACAAATTTGGAAAACCGGCACATTTTCACACAAAACTAATATTTATCAGCAGTTTTCTTACAAATAATAGGATATTCGTAGTAACGGCGACATTCTACCTACGTTTCTTTACCAGTGACTACACTGATTAATAATATCTCTCGCTTTCAGCCCCCGACACCTACTGCGATCTCCGAGAACATTAATACTTCACAAAATACACACTTCAACTCATGGCCACTACACATGTCTTTCACATAATCCTCACCCGTCACACACACGGAAAACACACCTTTACTGTTCACAAAGAATGACGGGACTGCCACTTTAAAAAATACCAGATAACTGATTGACAAGCTTCCTCCCACCTCGTAGCTGGTACCAACGCGCGACTGCCACTCTTCACTCAGCAAGGGAAAATCCACCACAGAGCTGAACATTCACCGTTACAATGGTCTTAGCTATCATGCTAAATCTCACATAAAAACATCACCAATCACATTATTTCACTGCTCCACTACTAATAATGCCAGAAAACGGCAGTTTACACTACCTCTTTAAAGCAAAATTGTTTAACAGAGACCAGCAAGCTGACATGAGGCTGATAAGACAGTTAAACGTTGCCCATGGTTGTGTCAATAAAAGTATCACATTGTTTGGAAGACCACATAATTCTTCCTCAAAATCCAGAAATTAGATGAGTAATGAAGCTATTCCTGTAGACCTCGAATACCCACATATATTAGGTTTTGAAGAAATAACTTATCATGTTATTATACAATGTCCATTGAACCAGCAATAGTGAGAATATTTTCTAGGTATCAAGTTGAAAATGTATTCTAACCATCTCTGTGACATACTGTTTATCTTATTACATCAAATGACTGAATCTGACGCTATAGTACATTTCCTAATGCATTTATTAGAAAAGTAACTCAGTCTTTTGGTAATATTAAAGATGGGGGCAAAGTAGTGAACATGACATGTTTTGCCTTAGAGCATCTTCTTGTATAGGGAATACTGAATGATTTACAGACAGTTGGGTTGAAGACCCAAGCACCAAACTATAAGTTTGCATGCCTGATTTATGATATGTGTTAGCTAATATTGTTTCTCCACCTTACCTCAGCTGGAGAATAGAAATTATTTTCTACTGAAGATGGCATGTAATGGTATAGATCTAACATATAATGCAAGTACTGTAAATAACATGTATTAATAATGGTCTGTTCATTTTTGTATGTAATAAAATTTTTCATTGGATTGTAATGACTGTGTTTTAAGTGTTGATCGATAAATAAACCTCTTGTGCCTCTTTGTAAAGTTCCAGATGGAAAGCACACACCAGTCTCCTCTAAGGTGCACCAGCCAGTAAAGAACATAGCAAAATGGAAGGAACTTGGCACACACCAGGCACTATAGAAATAAGTAACAATTTATTAAAGTTATTGCATGACTAAAAATTGAGCTAATAATCCCTACATAACGACTCAGGCAAGGAGTCTTCCTCAGGCGTTGGGATCAGCTTACAAACTGCCACCATAAAATACTGCAACATTTGCATACTCCCATGTCCCCCATCTTCCCAGCATATCGTCTCCTTCTTATATATTTTTTCTTAACCCTTTTTTTGTTTTATCCCATATCTCCCTTCTGCATATTCTCTTGTTTCTTTCTGTTTGATTTATTTTAATTTTTCTTCTTCCAACCCCCTTCCACCACTCTATATGTGTGTGTGTGTATATGTATGTATGTATATATACACATATATAGTATATATATATTATATATATATATATATTAGGGCTCAATGGTCACTTTCACATTAAACTTCAAATTTTGAACTTTAATAACTTCACAACCATTTGACCGATTCACATGAAACTTTGCAAGTACTTTTGGGGGCCAGAGTTCTTTTGATGTAACAAGTTATGTTCCAGTTGGATGTGCAGTTTTGGAGATGCACAGTGTCGAAAGATTTGAAAATTACCACTTTTTCACAAATTGTCATGCCGCTGGGCAAAAACAGCTTGAATTATGGTCTGAAATTTTCAGTGTATATAGGTCTTTGGTCACAGATGGGCCTTTTAATGGTTTGGTGAAAAAATATTAATCCATTCAAAAGTTATTACATTTTTCAGTTTCCAATTATTTCCTATGGGACAAGTTAGATGTACCATGCGAAATAAGCTTTCTTGATTGCAAAACAGAATTCTTTGATCACAAAATGGGATTTGGTTGCACTTTGTGCTTTAATAACTTCACAGCCTTTCTTGCAATTTGCATGACATTTGGCAGGTGCCATAATAGACTAAAGATCTCTTGACATGGCAAGTTTAATTCCAGTTGGGGGAAGAGGGACACTGTTTAACCAGGGAAGACACACTAAGCCAGACCTTGTTTCCAGGTGCAATCTGGGAGCACAAGGAAGTGAAGTGATTTGCTCAGGGTTATACAGTATGCAAGTGGAGGCTGATGGGATTCAAGCCCAGGTCTCCAGATTTGTAGCTCAGTGTCCTTAACCAGTACACTATACTGCCTTCAGTTGGATGTGTGGGTGTGGAGATATGGAGTCCCACAATGTGTAAATCATCTTTTTTGTCAAATTCTTTCTTCAGTTCTATGTTAAACTGAATATTTTGTGCTTTTATAACTTTTCAACCCTTCAGGTGATTTGTATAAAATTTTGGTGTGCCACACCGGGGACCAAGCATCTTTCAATGTGGCAAGTATTTCAGTTGGATGTGCGAATTTGGAGACATGGCATCCCAAAATGTGTAAGTCACCGTTTGTCAAATTCTTTCTTCTCTTCTATGTTAAACTGAATATTTTGTACTTTAATAACTTTGCAACCCTTAGGGTGATATGCATAACATTTGTTGTGCCCCATTAGGGACCAAAGATCTCTTGATGTAGCAATCTTTGTTCCCATTGGATTTGTGGGTGTGGCAATATGGAGTCCCCAAATGTGTAAACTACCGTTTTTGTCAAATTCTTTCTTCACTTCTATGTTAAACTGAACATTTTGTGCTTTAATAACTTTGCAACCATTCAGGTGATTTACAAGAAATTTATCATGCCTCGTCAAGGACTAATGATCTCTTGATGTGACAAGTTTTCCTCCCATTGGATGTGCAAGTGTGGAGATATGGAGTCCCAAAATGTGTAAATCACTGTTTTTTGTCAAATTCTTTCTTCACTTCTAAGTTAAACTGAACATGGTGTGCTTTAATAACTTTGCAACTGTTGAAGCAATTAACATGAACTTTGTCATGCCCCATCAGGAACTTAAGATCTTTTGTTGTGGCAAGTTTTGTTTGAGTCAGATGTGTGGGTGTGGAGATATAGTCTCAAAAAATGTGTAAATTACCATTGTCAAATTCTTTGTCACCATGTTGCACAAAAATGGTGTGGACGTTTGGTCTGAAATGTTTATATTCATCCTTTTCAAAATGCTGTTGTACCACAGTTCAAAGGTCATGGAATGTGATTGTACCCTTCTGTGGTAGAACAGCATTCTAGAACCTCTAGAGACTGCACCAGCCAGTTTCACTGTGAAAAAGAAAAAAACAAACAAAATACACACATTTCACATAATACTATACACTATAAAAATACAGGATGAGCAACTTTATGCATAATCAATGTGTTCTGCCACCTCAGGGTTCTGATTCCCTCAGTCCTGTCAAGCCTCTCTCCTGAGGTCAGAGGAAATTAGAATCCCTCTGTGGCAGAACGCACTGGTTGTACATAGTTGCCCATCCAGTATTCTCTTTACGGTATATAGGGCTTGGGTCACAGAGGTGCTTTTTGAAGGTTTGATGAAAAAATACTAATCTGTTCCGAAGTTATTACATTTTAAAGTTTCCCATTATTTCCAATGAGAAAAGTTAGACTATCAGGCTTGAAACAGTATTCTTGATTATACGAACATACAAACATATGCAGAAACCAGCAGAAGAAGGCCATTTGGTATATCAAGTCTGCTCATATTGCAGGGTTTACAGCTTGAGCTAATGTCCCTGCTCTCCCTCCATCCCTCCCCACACCTCCCACCCTTTCTACCCATGATCCTTACCTCCCCCATGCCTATCCCAGCCTCTCTTCAACAAGATGACCTCTTCCAGTAGCACATTCCAAGTGTCCACCACTCTCTCTGTGAAGAAGTGCTTCCTGATCTCTCTCCTAAACCTCCTACCCTCCAGCTTAAGACTGTTCCCCCTCATGTTATGATTGCCACTCAGCTTAAAGAGAATCTCCTTATCAACCTTATTTATTCCTTTCAAGTACTTGAAGGTCCCAGTCATGTCCTCTCTCTCTCTCTCTCCTGTCTTCCAGGGAGTACATGATCAGTGCCCTTGATCTTTCATCATATGCCTTACCCTGCTGACCTGCTATCATCTTTGTAACCCTTCTCTAGACCTTCTCCAGCAGGTTAATGTCCTTTTTGAGGCATGGGCACCAGTACTGAACTCCATACTCTAGATGTGGCCTTACCAGTGACCTGTACAAGGGCAGTATAACTCCTCTCTCCTACTACTGATCCCCCTAGATATGCATCCCAGCATCTTGTTTGCCTTTGCTGCTGCTTTCTTGCACTGCATGGAGTCCTTCAGGTCACTAGTGATCATCACTTCCAGGTCATTCTCCTCCTCTGATGCAGATACTCAGACTCCACCCAGGTAGTACTTTGTCCTGGGATTCTTTGCTCCAATATGCATAACTTTGCATTTCTTGGCATTGAACCATTGAAGCCAGGCTGCCAGATCCTGACCACTTCCCAGCTTTTCCAGATCTTTCTGTAGGTCTTGTATCCCTTCGGCTGTGTCCACTCTTCCACAGAGCTTGGTGTCATCCATGAATAGGCACATTTTGCCCTTAATGCCATCTCCAATGTCATTGATGAAGACATTGAACAACACCGACCCCAGCACCGAGCCATGCGGGACCCCACTGGTTACCTCTTTAGTGCCAGATAACTCTCCCCCCACAACCACCCTCTGGGTTTCTTTTCCTCATCCAGTTGTCCACCCATCTGGCCATCTTTTCCCCAACCCTGAGATCCACCAACTTCCTGATCAACCTTTTGTGGGGCACAGAGTCAAAGGCCTTGCTGAAATCAAGACAGAGGATGTCTACTGTTTTACCACTGTCTACTGTCTTAGTGACACAGTCTAAGAAGTCAATCAGATTTGTTTGACACGATCTCCCCCATGAACCCATGTTGCCTCTTATCCTGAAGACCATGCTCCTCTAGATATTCCACCAACCTTTCTTTCAGTATGGTCTTCATGAGCTTGCCCACAATGGAGGTCAGACTGACTGGTCTGTAATTCCCTGGGTCTTCCCTGGAACAACTTTTGTGGAGGGGCACTACATGTGCTGTTCTCCAGTCCTGCAGTACCACTCCTGACTATAGTGAACTATTAAACAGGTCTTCCCATGGCCCTGCCAGCTCTTTAGCCAGTTCCTTTAGTACCCTTGGATGTACTCTGTCTGGGCCTGGTGATTTGTTCACCTTCAATAACAGCAGCCCCTCCTTCACTTTATCCTCCTCTATCACTACATCTGTGTTCCCCTCCCCCTGCTCTTCTTTTACTTCCTGAAGGCACTGATTCGTCCTTCTCCCTGGTGATGACGGAACAGAAGTATTCATTTAGTATCTCTGATTTTCTCCCATTATCCTCCACCCACTCCACCCCTTTCTTAAGCCTCACAATCCCTTCCTTCTTGTCCCTTTTCTCACTTACATATCAAAAGAAAGCCTTTCCCCTTCTTAATTCCTTCAGCTATCTGTAACTCCTTTTGTGTCTTTGCTCTACAGACTTCCTTACTTGACTCACTAGCCAACCTTAGGTAATTTTCCCTAGCCACCTCTCTATTGGTCTTCCTGAATTTTCTGTAGGACAACCTCTTTTCCCTTACTGCCTGGGCACCCCAAAACTGAACCAGCAGGTGCTTTGGCCCTTGTGTTCTTCCCCTGAGCCTAATACACTCATCTATGGCAACCAGCATTCCTTCCTTAATGATGGACCACCTTTGATCCACCCACATATCTGCTCTGATGCCCATCAGATGGCTTCTTAGCACTTTGCCCATTTTCCTGATGTCCACCCTCCTGAAATCCAAGATTTTGGTCTTAGTCAGGATGCTTTCCCTGCCCATATCCAACTGGAACCACACTGTGCAATGGTAACTTCCACCAAGTGGCTCCCTGACCATTATTTCCTGTACATGCTCCCCATTTGTGAGTACCAGATTAAGAATTGCCTCATCTCCTGTTGGTTCAGTGATGCCCTGAGTCAGGAACCCACTCTGCAGTCCTTCCAGGATCACCTGACTCCTAGCACATGTTGTGGATGGTATGCTCCAGTCCACCTTGGGCAGGTTGAAGTCCCCTAAAATTACCACCTCTCCTTTCCCTGCAGCTTCCAATATTTGTGAGTTCAGTTCTCTGTCCCTCTCCTCATCCTGACTGGGTGGTCTGTAAACCACCCCCACCTCACCTTTCTCCCTCTATTGGACCTTAACTGAACCCATAATGCCTCCACCTTCCCTTCCTCTGACTCCCCCCTCATGCAAGTTATTCCATCCCTGATATAAACTGCCACCCCTACCCCTTCCTGACTACCCCATTCCTCCTGTATAGTTTATATTCAGGGATTGAAAAGTCCCAGTCATGGTGTGATGTTGCCCTTTGGTACTAGCTGTTTCCCCACCTAACTACTCCCTCTGCACCCTGGTGAACTTATCTCCACATCCACAATTTATCCCCTTAACTGTTTTTCCATCTCCCATTCTGACCCTTACCTTCTGACTATCTGTAGCTGCTTTCAGTTTTCCTTACCCTCTTCTTTTCCTTTTCTCTCCCTCACCCTGCCTCCTTTTCCCTGCTCACCTTGATTAATTCCTTCCCCCTCCCCTGTACTCCTACTGTCAATCATGGCTCAAGCTGACATTCTACCTCACATCCTGCTGCCCCTTCCCTCCTTACAGACAGTGGTGCAAA
Organism: Neoceratodus forsteri; assembly: GCA_016271365.2. Lineage (NCBI taxonomy): Eukaryota > Metazoa > Chordata > Ceratodontiformes > Ceratodontidae > Neoceratodus > Neoceratodus forsteri. The sequence continues at coordinate 1,624,211,050 of CM057453.1, read as the reverse complement.
TTTATTCAATAAAGTTACCCCTTTAGAATTTCCCACCCTTGATGCTACTTCACATTCCCACCCCTTCCCCTTACCACAATTTGCAATTTGTGCTTTAATAACTTTGCAACTGTTCATGCAATTTGCATGACACTAGGCATGTGTTATCAGGGACTAAAGATATCTTGATGTGGCAAGTTTTGTTCCAGTTGAATATGTGCATGTGGAGATATGGAGTCTTATAAACTATGTAAATTACAGTTTTTTGCCAAATTCTTTGTCACCGTGTTGCACAAACACAGTGTGGAATTTTGGTCTGAAATTTTTAGGGTATGTAGGTTTTGGGTCACAGTGGTGCCTTTTGAATATTTGGTGAAAAAATATTATTCTGTTCCAAAGTTATTAAATTTCCCCAAAAGAGTAACATAAATTTAGGTTTACACTTAACTCGCAGTTGTTTAGGAATTATGGGTAAAAATCTGTTTGTGGTTTTTTTAGGACATAACTCTGTTAATTTTCAAGGGAGTTCTCTGAACCTTGGTTAGTGTGTAGTCCAAGAAGTGGTTCACGTGTGTGTGAAGATTGGTGACGGTCGGCTTTGAATTCTGCATTTGGCACCATGTTTAATTCTGGTGGAAATATTGGGGTGCTGTGGGTACCCTCTGATGACTGTCCTTCATATTTGTTTATTTGAATTGGATCAGAATTACAATCCTTTGAGTCATAGACTCTTTTACAAAGGCTCCATGTCAGATCAAAGGCTCCATGTCAGATATGATGTGTTAATATGATGTGTTAATATTGTAGTACTCAGTGAGATCTTTCATTTCATATATAGTGTTACAGTCAACTCCAAATAGTAAGTGCACTATGGCCTTTGAATGTTCTAATGTTTATTCTATAGGAATGTTTGTGTTTGCACAGGTTCAGTTTAGGGTTAGGTTATATATCTATTGGAGTTAATGGGGGGCACATATCTGATATTGTTCAGGGTGCTGAGGTACATCTTCTGTTGTGTGTTCCCCCCATTAAGTATGACTTATTCTGGAGTTAGGTTAGGGCTAGGTTATGTATCTGTTGTAGTTAATGGGGGGGCATATATCTGATATTGCTTACAGTGCTGAAGTATACTTTCTGTCTTGTGTGCCCCCCATTTAATATTACTTGTTCCAGAGCTAGGGTTAGAGATAGCTGTATGGGTTAGTGTTACAAAGATGTTTGTGACTTATGGTATGAATACTACTGAAGACAGATGCATGGATGGGAGTACAGGGTCCAGAGGGCCTTGTGCTCCCACATACAAATATGGATAGTATTAAGGAGTAATACATTGTATGGCGGTACAGGGCCCAGAGGGCCCTGAACTCCCAAACAGAAATATGAATATTGCTAGAGGCTGATGCATGAATAGCAGCACAGGGCCCAGAGGGCCTGGCATTCACACACACACAAATATGCAGAGGAGTATGAAGTGATGGGCCCTGCACTCCCACAGAGAAATAAGAATACACTTCTAATCTCTGAAAAATTATGGAGGGTTGGGAGGGCAGGGCCCAGAGGGCCCTGCGCCCCCACAAGCAAATAAGCCTTTGATTATATTTTCTCAAAAAGTAAGGAAATTCTCTGTAAAAAAAATTTGTTAATGCACCATTAGGGTCCTTTATGATTATTCTTTCTCAAAAAATAGGGAAATTTTCTGCAAAAAAACTCTGTTAATGTACCATTAGGATTCCAGCGTCAAAAGTAGGGAAATTACATCTTAGGGTTCCCAACCCTAAGACCCCATACCTTCCCTCAGTTTCCAACCCAAACACCCCACTCCCATCCTGCATGCAGGAATAGGTGTGAGGTGTGTGTCTTGAGGTTGTGAACCCTAATGCTCAACCCATTCCAAGAGTAAGTAAACTGTGGGTTCAGTTCCCACATCTGGCACTTGGGTTAATATCCCAATACTGACACTGTAGTGCAGCATCACAGGATGCTGTACTTCTGAGGTGCTGTCTTTCAGATGAGATGTTAAACCGAGGTCCCATCTGCCTGGATTGGTGGTAGTTCAGGCGGATAGAGATCCCATTGCACTTATCGAAAAAGAGTAGGGGAATTTTTTATTCAAAAACTGAAAACAAAACATACACATTGTATTACAGCATACAAAATCAGAAGGAATGAAAACAAAACAAAAAAAAGTATTACAGCATGCATGTACTTCAAACAGAAAGAATCCGGATTGGTACATAACCCCCGTCCCATCCCTACTAAAAGAGTAGGGGAATTGATTCATTCAAAAGCTTAAAACAAACAAAGCATACATCATTGTATTAAGTTATACAAAACATAAGAAAAGAAATCACAATCAATAAGAAGTATGACATCATATAGTAAACCCAAAAGCAATCACTCACCGTAACAACAGAACAAATTCAAAACAAAATCTAAAACAAAAAAACAACAGGATACAAAAACAATAAAGTTAGGAAAAAATCCATGAGTACAAATCCCAATACCTCCAAAAAGCCCCAGGTGATACCGTGGTACTTTTAGAATGATAAACAGTGCGTAAACCCTGGAAAATCTGAGAGACTATCTGAGTAGCACTACATACCTTCTGTTGCATCAAAAAGGCACATCTGGCCTGCCACAAATAAAAATGACAAAATGCAAAAATCAGACATAGAGTGCTGGGATGATGACTCAGGCCAGGGGGATAGATACAGTAAATCAAAATATCATATGTAAGGGTTGGAAAAGCCTTCTCCTTCCACACGTGGAGGAGAAGGGTCCACACTGGTTGTGAATAGGGACATCAAAGAAAAAAATGTGACATAGTTTCAGGAATGGAAGGGCACGTATCACGAGGACAAGTCCTCTCCTCTTGAACCTTATGTTTCAGGTTATCACGAACACCAAGCCTTCCATGGCAAGATAACCAAGTAACATCCCAAACCCATTGGGGAATGCGGGGATCTGTCAATTGATGAAAAACACAGGAGGAATCCAAAACAGTGGCAAGGGAATCCCGTAACACTGGATTGTCCAAAAAGGACATCCCCAAAACAGAATAATATAAGTGCTTCCTCGAGGAAGAGAGAATCATTGTGGGATTCAAAGACCACTGATGAATCTTCAAAAAAGTGGGGATGATATAATGGGGAAAATTATATTTATGAAAATTCTGAGGAATTTGCATGGGAGGAAGACGCCAGACAGCACACAATGGAGCAACCCGATGATGAAGAAAGGACATCCAAAACACTGGTGGGGTTTGCAAAAGGTAAGGAATAGTAAGTTTAAGAAATAAACAATGAAAAAACACCAGGGGGTTCAACATTCAAACCCCACTGTGGCAATAATCAGGATACGTGTAAGTCCATTTAATTGGATTTAAATGGCTGCCCCAGAATCCCTGAAAGAAAACATCATCTAACCAGGCTTCTAAGGAAAAAGGGACTGGAAAAACTGGAGCCAAATGAAAAATTAAAGGAAGAACAAAGGTCTTCAACAACAAAACCCATTTCCGTTTCACAGTAGTATGGCCTTTCCAGGATGAAACCACTTGGAAAGCCTTATCAAAAACAACTGTCCAATTTGCAAAGGCATCATCAGGGGTGCCAAAAGTCAATCCTCAAAACTTGATCAGGGTAGAGTGCAAAGGAACCCCAGCCACAAGGCGAAGAGAATCAGTAGGTGAAGACACTGGGAGATACAAAGCCAAGCTCTTACTGTAATTCAACTTAGAACTGGACACCCATTCAAAATCCTTAAGAAGAAGAAGGAGATCTGCCTCATGAAGTTGAGGAATAGTCGGAATACAGAGGTCATCTGCATAAGCCAACACCATAGGAACAGGACACCCCGAAGGAAAAGATATGTGAGGAATAGATGGATGATGTAAAATTCTGCGAAGCAAGGGATCAATGTGGAAAACATAAAGAAGAGGACTTAGAGGGCAACCTTGTCAAACCCCAGTCCAACTCAAAAAGGGGGGGCAAGGGGCGCCATTTACATAAAGCTAGATCCAAGCAGTAGAATAGAGCAATTTAAGCCAACAGATAAAACGATGTGGAACTCCATAGTATGATAGAACAGAAAAAAGGTAGTCATGATTCACCCTATTAAACACTTTTTCCTGATCCAAGGAAAGGAGAAGCGAAGAAGAAGAGGAAGAGGAAGAGCTGAAAGTGGAGATATCCCATAGTAGAGAAAGATTAGAAACAAAAGTACGATGAGAAACTGCACAAGTCTGAACTTCTGAAATGACATGGGATGCAACAGAAAGGAGGCGATGAAGCAGGACAGATGCAAAAATCTTATAGTCCATGTTCAAGAGACTCAATGGTCTCCAATTCTGTATATCCGACCTATCCCCTTTCTTGAACAAGAGAAACATGATAGCATCCAAAAAATGTTGAGGAACCGAATGAATATCAATAATAGTGTTAGAGTAATGTAAGGATGGGAGAAAAAGGTCAGAAAAAGCTTGATAAAGCTCTGCCGTAAGGCCATCCTTCCCCAGAGATGTACACCGTTTCTGCTGCTTGATGGCCGCCTGCACCTCTAACAAGAAAATCGGAGCTATCAACCGGGAACAGAGATCCTGAGGGGGAGAAGGGATCTGGAAATTAAAAAAGGAAGCATCAGCTGGTGCAGTCTCAGTAGGAGTCCCAAAGACACTGGCCAGGTGGGAAAAAAACTTTTGTTTGATAGATGTGATAGAGTCATAGACTATTGAGGAGGCAGGGTCAGCAAGACGGTCGATATGCATGGCTGCCACCCTGTCAGAACAATGCTTACAGATATTGAAAGAGGCCATAGAAGATCGAGTGCTGCAAGAAGCCTCAAGACGTAAAGAGTGAGCACTATTATATTGAAGGTCTTCCATCTGGGTCTTCAAAGAAGCAATAAGAGAGGAGTAATCTTGGCCAGACTCACGTGCCCTGGTGATAACATCCAGTAAATGGCATCTCAAAAGCAAATACTGGTGGTAGGAGGAAGCAGATTTTTCTCCTAGCATGCCCGAGAAAGAAATGTTTAAGGTTTCCAGTCAGACAGGACCTGTTTTTTTTAAAGCCATGTTGTTTAGGGTCTATTATTCCCTTTTTTTCTAAGTCCAATTCTAGTTTTGATTTGAGTAAAGATTCAAAAATCTTTCCCAAAACACTAGTTAGGCTAATTGGCCTATAATTTGAGATCTCTTCAGTATTACCTTTTTTATATATTGCGTCACTGCTGCTGTTTTCCAATCATTCGGTATATTACTATGTTGTAAGGATTTGTTAAATAAATTTGGTGTCCTCCCACCAGCGTAAGGGGGAGGCATAAGCACCCTGAACTGAAATGCAAGCCAATAAAAACTCTCGACAATCCTTAGCAATGCAACTATCAGACAACAAAGAGTTATTCAATTTCCAACGTGAAGACACCAGAAGTGGATGGGAAGACATGGAAGGAGAACAAAGCAATGAAAGAGCCATATGATCCGAGGTTTTCACAAGGGACAACCATTGCCTGTTGGACCATAATATTCTAGGAAAGGAAGAAAAAATCAATGCGGGTGGCCAAAGGGCCTCTATAATAGGTTTTTGCTCCCTTAAGATGTACCTCACAGTAGCCATCTTAAAGAGAAGTGGTTTGGAGAATAGTCCGTAATGCAGTAGAGTCCCCAAACAGCTTCTGAGTGGAGCTCCCTTTAGCTGCTAGAGTAAGACCACAATTGAAATTTCCCCCCATGTAAAGATGCCGGGAGGTGTGCAAATAAGGTTGCAACAACCGAAACAAGTCTGAACAAGCCACAATACCTTGAGGGGCATAAACATTAAGAATCCTGAGCTTCAGATGATGGAAAGTACAGTCATGCAGTAGGGCGCAACCAGGGACTATGTCTACCAGTCTCGTAACAGTACAATCAAAACCAGAAAACAAAATACCCAAGCCATCACATTTGTCTCCACCATAGGACCAATAGGAAGGGCCTCTGGTCCATCCAGCTGAAGCCCGGGACAGTTAGCAATGAGTCTTCAACCTAGTATCCTGGATCAAATAGATGTCATGTGGGAGATCCAAAAGATACTGTAAGGAGGTAAACATTTTCCTATGAGACTTCATGCTACACACAGTAAGCATGAAGCAGCGGAGGCTCAAACCCACAGGCATAAGGAAAATGGACAAGAACAATAAGAAAGATAGGAAAAATCAAGAAAAAAAAAACAAATACTGAAACTTGTCAAGTAACCGCTGAGTGCAGTCTGGTGTCAGATCTAGAGGGGGGAGGGGTCCCGCTGGGAATCAGTGGAGTAGTCCATATGGAGAGAAGAGGCCTGGGAAGATTCAGAGTCATTTTCCTCATCTATAATGTCACTCCACTGCTTCCATTTAGTCAAGGCCTGATAATGATTCCTGGTCAGAATGGACTGCTGGGAAGGGGGGACCAGGAGCCTTCCACTTGCCCTTAGACTTATCCCTCTTACCTGAAGAAACCTCTGAAAAGGGATCCTGGTCTGGAGGGGGAGGGGGAAGAGGGGGCATGGGGTCAGAGGCGGTAACAATCACCAGGGCTGGGGCTGGACAGGGAGAAATCTGACCCCGTAGCTCTGGACCGTCTCCACCGGGGGTGGGAGGAGAAGATGGGAGGATATCAGTTGGGGGGCACCACATCCATGTGGTCCCTGCCACGCTGGTGAAGAACCTGAGATTGAAAGTCTATTATGAGGGCCACCAGGTCCTGAGGGGGGCGGTCCAGTTGATTATGGTCAGCTCACAGCCACTGTTGGTAGGTATGACCAGCCTCATCACAGAGATTACATTTCTGTGGGTTAGGGCAACCCAGGCTTACATGACCATAGGCCAAGCAAATATAGCACTGTGGCTCATTGCAGGTATGACTGAGGTGTATCCTTGCATCACATTTATGGCAAGTGCGGGGCTGATGGGTAAAAACACAGACCCCTGTCTCTACCAATGTAAAAGCTACCAGGCAAATGAGAGATACCTCTGTCAGTCTGTTTTAATTTCACCTTGACCTTCCAGCCCCCAGTCTAGACAAGGTCCTCATCCAAAATAGGATGAGAAGCCTCGAGAATATCACAGCGCTGCTTTAGTCAGTATTGGACGTCCACTATGCTCACTCCTTCATTACAAAAAAGAAGTGTAATAATCTTTACTGTGGGTTTAAGAAGAGGAATGAGCATAAAGGGGGCCCATAAAGGCTGAGATTTTACCATATTATACTTAGTCCAAAATCTTTCCAAAGTGTAGACATTCTTAAAGTTTACATCATAAATTGACTCCCCCTTAACATGAATGAAAGCAAACAGTTCATTAGCTGTAATACCCATGGAGTCACATAATAAAGAATGCAACACAGTTTTCCGATCTGGTGCAGTACAGAGATCACCAAAAAATTTCAATCGAACAGCATTCCGACACTGTGCAGGGGTTCCCAAGTTGTGAAAGAGGTCATTGAGGTGAAAAGAATGGTCCGGTACAGTCTCACCTGTAGGCTGGGAAGGCAAGGCAGAGTCATCCCTACGATGCTGAGTATCATCATCCGAGGAGCTGTGTACAGTGTTGGAAGGTTGCGGTACTGTGGAACAGTCTCGTATGAGCTCAGTGGCTGGAGCTGCAGCCGAAGGGCAGTTAACTGTAGAAATCCAGGAGGAAGGCGAACAGCCAGGATGCAATGTTACCAAAGGAGATTTATTGGAGAAGGAACAATAGAAATAGGCAATCCAGGAGCTGAGTTTTCTCTCATGATGTCACTGGCACTAACCGCATGAGGGGATGTCCATGGTGCACAGTAAGTGTTTGGAACCAGCCCACAGCATGTAGAGTGGGAGCTGGGGACCAGACTGGATCAGGAAAGGAGGTACCTCCAGAAACAGTCGTAGGAGCAGGGAAACCATGAGCAAACTGAGCCGAACAGGTAGGAGACGACAATTGCTCTTGTGAGACAGATACAGAATGAACAGGTAGCTGGGTAGTCGGAGTAGATAATGATGATGAAGCAATGCACTGGGCATCTTCTTCCAAAACCAACTGCTGCAACAGGAAACAATGTTGATCATAGAGTAGGCATAGATGCGAAGGGGTCAGGGAAATAGTGCAGGCCTCAGGAACATCGGCTTGTAAACAATCTGTAAGTAGCGTTTCAGCAATCTCAACATGAGGAGCAGTAGGAGAGAGCCGCCAGTCCTGTCTGAGATTCCACGCTAGGCACAGAGTCAGTAAGACCATGTCTGTATATGCCAGGCTGAACAAGAGGCTGAGGATCTGTAACAGCAATCTGAGGACTGAGAACTGTTTCACCACCACCGGGGTCCGGGACAGCAGCCATCTTGGCAGGCTACCAAAATGGCCAAATGGGCCCCCTGCTGCAGAGTAGGGGAAATTTATTGAAAAGAATCACAACATCACAAAAGAAACAATAATATCACAGTATTATACAAGTGTCCAAAAAAATATTTCCATGAGTAAGAAAACAAACATCATAACTTATTTCAAAGAAAAAAAAAATGTTTCCAGAAAGAATCCTCTTTAGCTTTAGGGAACTTATCAATATCCCTAGTTTTCACAGATAATAAACCATCCTCAATCTGTGAAAATATGGTACAATGTAACACTGTCTGTTGTTGTAATACAAACTGGCACTGAGCCTGCCATAAAAAGTATTGAATAAAAGAGAAAAAAACATTCAAAGTGCTTTTGTGGTAAGACCTCCAGATCCCTGTATAATCCCTTAAAACAATGGTTTGGTATGAAATATGGTTTAAAAAGGTTAAATTCCAATGTGCGGCAGCGTCCTGCCAAAAAGTTTTGCTATGGGGACAAGTGACAAAAAAATGCACCACAGTTTCTTCACTGTTTATACAGGTAGGTCTCAAACAAAATCTTTCAGTCACTGGTTTATATTTTAAATACTCCCAATCTCCCTTGAATAGAAAGCCAGACAATATCCCAAATATGTGGGGGAATCCTAAAATCCATCAGTTTCCATAAGGAAAACAACATTTTGGTAGGCACACATTCAGGAAATAATAAAACACTTTTCTGAACATCATATACAATAAAGTTATAAAATGATTTCCTAGTGAAAGTGAATAATGTAGGAAAAGAGACCTTCCATTGTTGCATCTTTTTCAAGGTGGGTACACCATAAGATGGTAAAAGATCTGTTAACAGAATCTTAGGTGGTAATAATGACCATTTATCAAAATATCGTGACTAAAGAAATTGTGTCCACAGCTGCCAGGACAGAGTAGCAGGGGGTCCATAAATAAGTAAAGGAGCCAAAAAAAAAACAGGGAGTGATAGTAAACAATAGGATTGATCATAGCCAAGCCTTATTAATGGGTAAATAAGTAATGTCTTGATGTACAGGGTTCAATCTATTACCCCAAATCATCTGAAAAAAGAGACTGAAAATTCTAGTTTCCAGATGCAATGGGGGGAGGGGGGGACATAACATAAAAACAAAAAAACAGGGAGCAAAAATTGTTTAATAATCATAATTCTTTTCTTCTTCCCAAATTTCCATCCCTTCCATGGATGAATCTTATTTTCCCCTATATGTAACTGTTTTTCCCAATTATAAGTTGCCAGATCCCCTGGACCGAACCAAATACCCAAAATTTTATAGGGGAGAAGAAACGACCGGGATACCAAAGATATCTAAAGAAGCTGGGAGAGTAGAGTTTAAAGAAAAAATAAAACTCTTCTCCATATTAAGCCAAGCTCCAGATAGAGCTCCAAAATAGGAAAAAATCTGTAAAGCATTTGCTAAAGTGGGGATATCCTGAACTAACAAAGTAACATCATCCTCATAAGCAGTAATTTTCTCATGAGGTAAAAAAGGTGAAGGAGCCACACTTAAAATATTACTATCCCAAAGAACTTGTCGTATTACTGGGTCTAAAACAAAAGAATATAGAAGGGGACTTAAGGGACAGCCTTGTCTTACCCCAATTGTGAGGGGAACATCAGTACCAAAAAGGCCATTAACCATTGGTACAATAGTAGCTCCAGCATAAAGGGAGGAAATCCAAAACACTAAAGGCTTCGGGAGACCATATTTAAGTAGAAGGGGGAAGAGATATTCATGTCGTACTTTATCAAAGGCTTTGGCCTTATCCAAGGCCACTACATATCCCGAGAGATTTTTTGCATGACTGACTTCAAATAAATCCCGTAAGAGAAATAAATTATGTAGTATACGCCTTTTAGGAAAGGCACAAGTCTGAGCAGGATGTATAAGAAGATCAGCCACCGTTAATAATCTATTATTAAGGATTTTGGCTAAAATTTTATAGTCACTATTTAATAAACTTAATGGTCTCCAATTAGCTAACAGGGCTTTATCTCCTGATTTAAATAAAAAATATAGCAAAGAGGTATTAAACCCAAAATATGAAGAGGAGGAAGTCAATATAAAGTTGAAAAACTTAGGTAAAAAAAAAAGCATATGAGGCAAAAACATTTTATAAAAGTCATTGGGAATACCGTCCAACCCAGGAGAAGTACCCGTACTTAATTGAGATATGGCGACCTCAACTTCCTCGGAGGATATAGGTTGTACTAATGGTGTTACCATGGATATAGGGACCTGGGGTAATGGTGCAGTAAACCCGGAAAATACAGGAGAGAGATTATCTAAAGTAGAGTGAAATGTGATGCTAACAAATTGCTGTACTACTGCTAACATTTCCAAATCTGTATTTACTACAGTGCCTGTAGTAGAGGAAAGATGAGTCATAAGGGTATTATCTAGCCTCTGTTTGCAGGCAGCAAATGGGTCTGATGCAGGTGTCTTCCGGGTACTGAATTTAAATTCCATTTCTAGGGATTTGGCTCTATCATATTGATAGTTTTTCATTTGTTTCTTTAGTTCCAAAATGTGAGAAGTGAAGCTATGCTTATCACGAGGAGGAAAAGAGATTAATTTATATAATTGATTCCTAAAAAGAAGATATTTTAAATAGTTGGAGTTGGCCTGATGCCTGCAGAAAGAAAACATAAGGTTTTTAAGCTCCATTTTTGTATCCAGCCACCAATTCAATAAAGAATCATAAAAGCATAAAACTGAGTCCCTACTGGCAAAAAAAACTTCAATACGTGAAAAAAGGTGAAGGGAATCTAAGAGGGACATATTAAACCTCCAGTGATTATGTGGAGAAAAAATTTTGGGAGGAAGAGCATGTAAACTTAAAGTACAAAATAGAATATTATGGTCAGAAAACTCATAAGGCTCAGACATACAAAAAATAGAAATCAAATGTTTGGAGATAAAAAAAAACATGTCAATACGGGTAGCATATATGTATGTATCTATGATAAGTAGTTCCAGTACCTGTGGGATGTAAACTACGAAAAGCATCCTTCATACTAGCCCAGGAGAGAATTTGTACCAAAGCATTGGAGTCACAGTATATTTTTTTTTGGGTAACCCCTGTCAGTTTAGTATCCAAGGTACATTTAAAATCTCCGCCCCAAATAATATGTTTTTTGGAAAATAAAAAAGGTTTAATTTCCTCAAAAAGCTCAATTCTGGCTGATTTAAGCTGGAGGGCATATATATTAATAAAACGAAAACAAAAATCCCCAAGGGAGCCATCAAGCACTAAGGCTCTTCCTGGCTTAACATCAACAAGCCGAGAAATGTGAAAGTGAGCAGATTTAAAGAGAATGCCTATTCCGTCTGCAGCTACTAAACCAAAAGTCCAAAAAGAAGGCCCCCAATGCCTGCATTTTTAAAGTAACTCTACCTCAGCAAGTGAGGAAAGACGCGTTTCTTGAACGAAAATAACATCAACTTTAAGAGAATCAAAAAAGGAAAATAAGGATATCTGCTTTCATAGGTTTTTAAGCTGCAGACATTGAAAGACATAAGTTTCAGATTAGCCAACTATAAAAATTTGTCAAGGCCCTCCTTTTAAACTGCTACTGGCTTTCCTTTTTTTCCTTTTTTCCCTTTTTTGTCTTTAGAAAGCTCAGTAGATCTACTCTCTTCATCTTCAGTAGCCAACTCAGATCTATGCGAAGTATCTGACTCCAAATCAGAGTCCCCAAGATCCTCCTGAAGGGGAGAGAAGATGTCTGTGGTAGAAAGAGGACAAGGAGTGGGAATCTTCAGAGAGGACCTAGTAAATCTGCACCCTTTAACAGTTTCAAATAAGGGAGGGGGCATGGTAGGTTCTTTAGAAACAGTATGCTCATCAACAGCAGGGTTAGAGCAAAAATTAGGGGCAGGAGCAGGGCCCTGGTCAGGGGATATAGAAAGCCGAACCTTAGCAAGGGGAGAAACAGAGGTGGATACCATAAAAGGATCTCTAACAGAAGTGGGTTCAGAAGGGGAAGGAGTGGGATCTGCAGATGAAAAACCTTGATGTTTTTCTTGAGCCTGAAAAACTAAATCGTCATGATCCCAACCTTCAGTCCTATTTCTTTTAGCCCAAGGGCATTGATGAAAAGTATGCCCTTTTTCATCACATAAATTACACTGGAAAATATTTTCATACAGATCCATAGAATGTCCATATCCCCCACATAATGAGCATTTTAACATATCACAAGAGCTACTGATATGTGTTCATGAGCCACATTTGTAGCAAGCTCTGAGCTGTCTACTATAAAAGCAAACACCTCTGTCCTTACCCAGAAAAAAACTGTTGGGTAAATGAATAATGTCAGAATTAACTTGAAATAACTTTATTTTAAATTTCCAGCCCCCCCATCCAGATACCTTCTAGATCCAACAGGGCTTCAGGAGGACCAAGAATGTCACATCGGTTCTGTAACCAATGGTAGATATCATTAACATTCACCCCTTAATTTCGGAACATGATAGTAACATACTGAATTTGAGGTCTAGTAAAGGGGATGGCAAAAAAGGGGGTCCATAAAGGTGTATTTTTCAGGATAGAGTATTTTTCCCAAAATTTTTCTAGACTATTATTGAGTCAAAAACTCACATCAAAAGAGTCTTCCCCAGAAACATGAATTAGAGCATACAGGTCAGAAGGAAGAAAGTGCATAGAGCCCCTAAGTAAGTTATTAGCCACATAATACCTGTCAGGATGAGTGGTAAGACCACCTTTATAACGCAATCATACCGCATTCCTCCTAGGGGCTTGCTCTAGTTTATTTTTGAATAAATCTGCCATGGGAATACATTTGGTTTTATCTGTACCTCCTGTCTTTGTAGAACTTTGCCCAGGCTCGAAATCACAACCTGCCCCCCGAGGCAGTGCTTGGGCCAGAAATGGCCTCAGACTCCCCTGGAAGAAGGTGCACACCATTTATAACCTGTTCAGAAACAAAAGAAGGTCCAGTCTCTGAACCTGAGCTCAGTAAGTTGGCATGCTTTGAGGCAGAAGAAGTAGATCTGTCGTCCACCCAGTCAGGATCAGGAATCCAAGCGCCAGAAGGTGTGTGAAGCCAGCCTGACTGGGAAAGAGAGCTCTCAGCTGACCAGTCCCCAAGCGCAGCAGGAGTAGTATCCATAAGTCCAAATTGCCTCTGAACAAATTGGGAGGTAGAAGTCGCTTGACCGGGTGCTAACAGCGGCACCGATCCCTCATTGTGGTCAACCGCCATATCCAGAAGTTCCGGCACACAAAATGGGTCCGTATGAACAACCAGACCTAACACAGAAGAAGTTCCTGAGGCACAAGATAGGGGCGTAGAATCAAGAGGACAAACTGTAGATACATCAGAAAGGACAGTCTCCCAAACCTGCGGTCCACCAGCTTCCTCCAAATGAGAACCGGAAAATACACATATAGGCATCCCACTCCTGGGGACAACTGTTTCAACTTGCGATAACATCAGAGCTCCGTTAACGGGACCTTCCACACATACGTCCTTCTCCAAATGAAACTACTTCTCATCTGCCATCCTGTGAACTGAAAGCAGCCCTCTACTGGTCACAGGGTGCCAGCAGAGTAAGGGAATTTCCCCGGTGTCCTAGCCAAATTTCTCCTATTCACTAAAAATACCACCAACAGCTTAATCTGGTTCAATTTCAGTTGCTTACCATCTGTATCCCCCCTCCCCCCGGTCGCCCCTGGAAAAGGGACTTCTAGGCCCAGTGGGCTTACGGGTCAACAAAATTCAATAAATAAATAAGATTGGTACAAAATAAGAGAATGGGGGAGCATATACAGTATAAATATTTGTGAAATACTGGTGGACATAAATGAAGAGTGATAAATCTGTTTATCTGAGTAACTGTGTATAAAAATGTTGTTTATGTACACAGTTACTATGTCACAGTCCATTTGTGTACACAGTTTTTATGCCATTCCCCCCACCCAGCCAGCCAGAACTACATTCAATTGCTTTCAGTTTTCAGTTGCACACAATTGCCCCATACCTCCATGGATGTTTACATCACTGTAACCAAAAAAAAAAGAAGTTGCCTCTGCTATAGACAGAACCTTTTTTCCTGTACTTTATTCATTTTCTTTCATCCAGGAATCACTCTAACTCACTGCTGGAGTTCTCCATTCAAAGTTACCCAACTGCTGTATCCAGTACTGAGACGGTCCCCCCACCCCACCCCACAAGTACACCAGTTCTCACTTTCCACTCCCTACCTACCCTGCATTTCCAAACTTTACAGAGAAAAAAACAAACAGTACCTTTTTTGAATGAACAAAAAGCACAGTGCCATTTCTTTTTCTCAGACTGTCCACAGCACTTGCTCTCACTGTTCCTATCTTTTTTCCAGAACATTCATTCTGTCCACTGGTTCTGACCACTCGTGTCTTGTGCTGCTTTTTTTTTTAAACCAATGCTCCACACCTCAGCTTGTTCTTCTCTGCAAGCATTACATTTAAAATTAAATACCAACCTTAACCCTCAGCCACATGAAAAAATAGAGCTGTTCAATGGAAACAAGAATGGCTCACTCGCTGAACTGAGCTGCCATTTTTTATGTTTGCTTGCACGCATGTGCAAGAAACATAGTGCCATCATTGGAGACTTCGGAGGTGTGTCATCTCCTCCTCCAATTCAGTCAGTGTGTTGGCAGGCGCGGCCCCCGTAAGCCAATGCATTCTGGAGCTGTATATGACAAGCTCCAAAATGCAGTGGTATACAGTTCAAAGGGGGAGCTACGCTTGAGTGAGCAGCGATAATATATCACTTGCTCATGCGCAGCTCCCCCCTCCCGCACACACACACACAGACGCCACACAGGTGTGGCGCCCCGCCCGCTTGCGCACGCGCACACTGAATGCCGCGGGGTGCCCAATCCCCATCGGCTGTGCTGCATTCCCCCACCTCCCCAAAGCCTTCAAAATGCCACGCTGGGTGCCCACCCCAGCGCAAGGCATGATATAGCCGACGGGGTGTCCAATCCCCGTCGCCCACTGTCATCACCCCCAGTACAAGCGCCAAGCTGGAGCCCACCCCAGCGTGGCAATCCATACTTTGGCCGACGGGGTGCCCAATCCCCATCAGCTGAATCACCCCCAACCGTCCTTGTGCCACGCTGGGAGCCCACCCCAGCGTGGAAAACATCCTTGTTGTTCTTACCTGCAAAGAAAAAAACGTCCCACGAGTCTCCTGGCCCCTCCCACAACCCGCACTCCACCACTGGCGCACCCTGCCTCCCCACACCCCCCTCACCCCATACTACCTCCGACCTCGCGCACGATCTTCGTGGACTGGGAACACGCTCTGCACTCTTCAAAGCCGACCGCGAACTGAGGAAATGCTGGTAAGCTGTATAATGGGCTAGATAGGGGTTTCAACTTTGTTGTATATTCTCAGGTATTTTGGATTTTGCACTACTAACATGGAAGTTTTAGACTTCTTTCATGAATGATGTCACTGTCATGGTAAGATTCAGGCCCGAAGGGTGATTTCGCAGTCACTGCGCGGAAATCACCTTCGGGCCTGAATAATGCCATGACAGTGACATCATTCATGAGAAGGGGTCCCAAAACCCCATGTTGAAAATTTGGTGCCAAAATTCCAAAATTACTGTTTTATCGAAGGCATGCTGCGCACTCCCCACGCAGGCTCGTGAAGTTCGCGAATTTTCAATATTTTCACCCAGATTTTCAACATTGCCATTTTACCACACCTTCTTATGAGCAGTACAGCTGTCATTTTTCACATCTCACCCAAAAATGTGTTTCCTCACCATGGAGCGCATTAATGGCACAGTCGGGTGTAAATCAATGTACAGGACAAATTAAGAAAATCACAGTGACACTGTTCATGAGCAGAGGTGTTAAAATGGCTATGTTGAAAATTTGGTGAAAAAATTCCAAAATGACTGTTTTACTGTAGCGTTGTACAGTTCCTATGCACGCTCGTAAGTTCGCAAATTTTCAATATTTTCACTCCAGATTTCCAACATTGCCATTTTGCCACACCTTCTTATGAGTAGTACAGCTGTCATTTTTCACATCTCACCCAAAACGTGTTTCTGCCCATGTAGCGCACAATGGCGCAGTCGGTGTGCGAAATCAATGTACGGGACAAATTAAGAAAATCATAGTGACACTATTCATGAGCAGTGGTCTTCAAATGGCTATGTTGAAAATTTGGTGAAAAAATTCTTAAAAATGACTGTGTTACAAGCGTGCATTGCACAGTTCCTATGCATGCTTGTAAGTTTGCAAATTTAATATTTTCACTCCAGATTTTCAACATTGCCATTTTATTACACTTCCTTATGAACAGTACAGCTGCAATTTTTCATATGTCGCCCAAAATGTGTTTTCACACATGTAGCGCACAATGGTGCTGTTGGTGTGCGAAAGCAATGTTTAGGACAGATTAAGAAAATCACAGTTACACTGTTCATGAGCAGAGGTCTTAAAATGGCTATGTTGAAAATTTGGTGACAAAAGTCCATAAAATGACTGTGTTACGAGTGAGCATTGCGCAGTTTCCACGCACCCTCGTTAGTTCATGACTTTGTCATATTTTCAGTCCAGATTTTCACCAGTGGCATTTTTCTACACTTCCTTATGAACAGTACAGCTGTCATTTTTCACAACATGGCTGAAGTGTGTTTTCACACTTTCAGCGCAGAGATGCGTGGTCGCTGTGGGAAATCATTGTTCGGCACAGATAAAGAAAATCACAGTGACACTGTTCATGATCGGAGGCACCAAAATGCCTGAGTTGACAATCTGCTGTAAAAAATCCCCAACCTAATTATATTACGGGGTGTTGCTACAATTTCTATGTACGCCGTGACTTCACCATTTTTAAATATTTTTACTACAGATTTGCAACATTGCCATTTTTATACCTCCCTACTAACAGTACAGCTGTCATTTTTACATCCTGTTCGAATGTTTTTGCACCTGTGGTGCTAAATGCCGTAGTCACTGTGCATAAGCAGCTTTCGGCTAACAAACTGATATTCCCCCTGTTCATGAGGTGGGGTCACAAAAAAAACATGTTGAAAATTTGAAGTGAAAATACCAACGAATGCCTGAGGTATTAGGGTTTCCAACCATAACACCCAACCCTGTAGAGAATGACAGGCATCAGGGGTGTGACTTGGGATTCTTGCCTGTGATGCTTATACCATTCCACACCCTGCAGTCAGTGAGAGGCATCGAGGTATGCCTTGCACTCTTCGGCCCCAAACTTCACCCCATTCTTCTATATCGCACCCATCTCACCATATTTCCTAATGAAATGGGGTGCGCATAAGGGCCAAAGACCCCAAGGAACACCGTGACACTTGTCAGTGTCTGCAGGGTGGGGTGTGGTGAAATGGCATGGCCGTTATGCCTGACAACCCAAACGCACACCCCAATGCCTGTCACTCTCTGCAGGGTGGTGGTGGGGTTGGCTTCAGTTCAGTACTTCACTGCCATTCCTATTACGCAGCTCTGTAACTTCTACACTACCACTGCCAATGCCAGCAAGCAAACATTCGGCATTGACAAATGCTTGTTTCTTAAAACTTTTCTGAGCAAGCTACTTCTCCACAAATCAGTGGCAGCACTTCTGCCTCAACACCAACGTCATGATGTGGCGTCCATGACAACCAGTATAGCAACGCCACTCTTCACAGAGGGGCAGGCATTACTTTATCAAGGAGACCCACAAAACTTTATAATTTGAAAAAAGAAGTAAAACCTTGTTTTAAACAAAAAAATCTTGACAAAGTCCTGCCCTGTTGCATAAATGAATTATGCAAGGGGGGCCCTGAGTGATACATGATTCATATACACTCATGCTGTTTGACCGGGACACCACATTCGCAGCTTATGCCACTCATTAAGTCACCCAAGCTCAAACAGCACTCATGTACATAAATCATGTATCACATTGCCCCCCCACCCTGAATATCCCTTACAGTTTTGGTTCTACTCCATCTCTTGCGAGCCTTCCCCTTCTTTGTGTATTGCCCCTTATATATTTTTATACATGTTTTCTTTCTTTCCCCTTTTTATCTGTTTTACCTCACCCACCTATTACCTTGTTTTTTTTCTGTTTAGTTTATTTTCTTTTTTCCAACCCCCACATCCATCACAACCCATCCTTATTTCCTCTACTTTAGTCCTAATTTTGTGTCCACACACTGGCTTTTGGAGATACTGTGCTGTCTAGCCCTTTAGTATAAATTGTTTCTTGACATTTAATTTCCACTGCCTTTGGTACAAATGTATCAGTCTTTGATCTCAAGTTTCGATGTCTTTGCAACATCATACCAGTTCTGCTTTTTTGTCTTTGGGCTCAGCTGTAACCAGATCCCCATTTTAGTCTTTTGACACATGAAATTTATTTTATATAAATGTTTTTGAAATGGGTGCATCAGTTACGATACCATGCCCCTCCCTCAGACTCCTCCCTTTTATCCCTCTTTCTTCCCTGGTTTCCTTCATTCTTGTCTTTTATATGTTCCTTTTCCCTCCATCCCCTTTTCATTTTTTGTGAGCCACGAATGGAGTATTTTAATCCCACTGAATTTAGAAGAACACTTTGAGTCTGATTGGTGTTTGCTGCATTTTGCTTCAATGTGTTCTGTTTGCTTGATAAACTTCTTCAGGTGCTACAGTTGTTTTTTAATATATGTGCCATGCTAAAATCAATTCCATTTTATTGCGTGACAAGCAGTATTGTCATTACAAATGTTACATTCAACACACATAATACAAAACAAATAAATAGTACTTCTTTTATACATATAAATATAAAATACAACCCTAAAACAATAAATATTTAATTCCTCCACAAGATCCCATCAAAGATTACTTTCTTTCCTATTGCACATATCCCCTCATCCTGTTTGTTGTAAGAGTCCTCTATCTTTCCACCGGTGTTAGATGTACTTTTTTCATTTTACATTTTTACAGAAATTAGCTACTTGTTTCAAAATATCTTCATTAGTTGATTTCTATAGGTAGTTTGCTTGATACCGAGATTCCATATCCAATTTATTTAATATGTTTCCTATGCTAAAATCATATTTTTGCACTATAGGGATTACTAAGTTTAGGATTTTAAACTACATTATCAGTTTTTTTGCACCTGTACTTTAGAAGTTTTCTTACTATATGAAGGAACCTAATGCCTCAACACTTCACACATTAATATGTATTGTTGCATTCTTGAACCTATGTACTGCGTTTGCAGATTTGCACCACTGTTAATTATCACCATGTGTTACAATTAATTATGTACATGCTGGGGAGTATTTTATGGTGGAAGTTTGCAGGCTGACCTCATCCCTAAAGGAAGAATCCTTGCCTGAGTCAAAGTCGATTGATATGGGTTGTTAGCCTGGTTCATAGTCATGTAATACCTTTAATAAATTGTTTCTTATTTCCACAGTGCCTGGTGCATGCTTGGTTCCTTCCATTTTGTTGTGTCTCTTCCTATTGCTTTGTCCCTTCCATTCTGTGTTGTATTTAAGAAACATGCAGTCCCACCATCCCATTGTGTCCCTTCCCCTCTTTTCATTTTGTTTAAAATAATAATTGCAGTGCCATCCATTTATGTTTCTTCCCTTTCCTCCAGTTTGAATATTTAACATAACATGTTAAAGCCCCATCATTTTGTGTTACATCTAGTATTTAGAACAAGGTAACAAGTCATAGAGAGAAAAACAGTGACTGAGTAGAGTAAGAGAGAGAGAGAGAGAATTAGAGAGAGGAATTTGTGAGATGGTTAGCTAACAGTGTTGGAGAGAGTGTGGAAAAAGTACTATGGCTGGATAGTCAGGAAAAGTTGGGAGCTTGTTTTGTGAGGTGAGGGAGAAATGGAAGAGAACCAGTAAGTTTAAAAAATACAACACACCAAAGAAAAACTAGTTTAGTCTTGCAGCCATGTATATATGTGTGGCTGCAGGACTCTGAGAAAGTGATTTAGGTACACACTGAGGTGAAAAATGGGTTTAAAATTGTGGTTGAGTTTTTAAATGATCAGAATGTTTATTTGTACACAAGAAGCCTGTGTCATACTTTGGAGGGGGTTATGCAGAGAACAAAATGGTGTTGATTTGTTTTTGCAGTTTGTAAACTGCCATTTTGATTGGGTCACAAGAGTTTTCTGCTAACTAATGGATTGGTAGCTACTGCTGTCAATTTAAACAATGCTGCCGCATGAAAATAAACTATTGTAGTTCTTTTAACTACACCTACAATGCATACATTAAATAAATTCTTTACAAAAAAAACATCATTAATGCAGCAGTTAGGGTTCCACCATCAAAAGTCCAGAAATATGGTGTTAGGGTTTCCACCCTGACACCCTATCCCCCCACCCTCCATGCACCAACAGGCATCGAGGGTGTGCCTTGGGATTGTCAGCACTAATGCTCACCCCATTCCATGTGTAAGGAAGCTGAGATGGTACAGTACAGGAGAATGGAGAAAAATGACAGCTATGACATACATTTGGTGGGGTAATTACAAGTGTATGTTGAAAATTTGGTGTCAAAATATTTAACATTTACAAAGTTAAGAGCACAGGTAGTGAAACTGCGACAAATGTTCATAACTCAGCCACTTTTTGACATTTTGACCCCAAAGTTTTAAAATGTTCTTTGGTGACCCCACCTCAAGAACAATACAACTGTCATTATGTAAATCCTGCCCAAAAGGTGAATTCACCAAGCAACCATGAACTCACCTTTCAGGCAGGAGTTGTGCAACAACAGTCATATCATTCATGAGGTAGGGTCCCGAAAAGGCCATGTTAAAAATTTGAAGTCAAAATGTCATAAAATGGCTGACTTATGCATAAAAGTTGAAACCCCCATTGAAATAGTTTGAACTGCATTTACTTTAGTTTCTCATATTGCAGTTGCCGGTTCCAGTAGCAAGACGTGTCTTAGAGGGGAGAGCGGACCTCAAACATTATCAAACATTGGACCTCTTCAGGTGAGTGAGGGTGTGTTGGTGTGTCAAGGGGTGTGAGGAGGTGGGTACCCAGTGGGAGGCGGGAGGGGTGCGGTCTGATTGGTGATGGGTGTTTTCTCTTAACATGTTAAAAACATAAAAAGACATTGAGGGACAGTTTTCTTATTTTCAGCACAAAAGAGACATGGGAAGGTAGGGGATGCCACTAACCACCAATGATTCTGACAACTGGGCATCGGAGGGTGGGGGGTACCACTAGACACCAGGGATAAAGCTGGGACAGTGGGGGACTGCTACTGAACATCAAAGGGGGGGTGGGGAGTATAAAAAAATTTAAACAGAACAGAAAAATAAATTGAGAATCATGGATCAGGGAAGTAGTGCCAGTAGACCACCAGGAAACTGTAATAATGAACACTAAAAGTAATATCAGGGATCAGGGAGGGCCACTAGACCAACAGGAAAGGGTATATTATAAACCTAATAACATCAGGGATAGGGGGGTTACATATACCAGTGGAGGATCGGGGTTGGAGTCACTGAACCAGGGACATGCATCATGGTGATGCAGGCAAAGAAGGCTGCACTGCAGCAAACCATCAGGTGCTGAAAACATAAGTTACAAAACCATGAGTAGTGTGCTGGAGTACCATAACTTTCAGGTCAATAGTTCATTAGTCTGCCGCAACCAGCATCTTCCACAGGTGGCACTGTGTACAACATCCATTATAATGTAATTCTATGTTAAAGTAAGCAAAATTGGAAGCTGCAGAACTATAGAGCAAAGTAATATATTTTCACCAAACCAGCAAAAGCCACATCTGTGAGGGGAGCCCTTTGAACCCTGAAAATTTCAGCCCAAATTCCAAACCCTTTCTTTGATAGTAAGTGGCAAAAACAAACAGCAATATAAAAAAAATGTTTTGTTGCAAATTGCAGAAAAAGATCCATGTTTTGCAGTGAAACAGAAACCCTTCTTGAAATTTTTTGGGAAAAGATGGTTGTTCCACTAAACAAAGTGCCCCAATTTGTGGTGAAAGAATGCCTCGGATAAAATAAACACATTTCTGGGCATTCTTTAAAACAACTGACCCCAGAATCACATTCCTTGGGCCCCAGATAGGTAAACACAACTGTTGGTGTTTATCAAGTGAAAATATTTTTTCAAATATTAAAGTTTGTTTCCCCTCACTAACTGGAAAAAAGATGTTGGCAACACAGAAAAAGATTCTACATTTGCGCCAAAAAATACCTCATTCGCAGTAAAAAAAAAAAAAAAATTTTTGAGTGGGATATCTAACTTTTCCCATAGGAAATAATAGAAAACTTGAAAATTTAATAAAAGGAACAGTGTTTCATGAACCACTGAGTCCTTTTGCCACAATTAGTGGCACCCCCCACCCCATTTCACAAAAGTAGTGCCAAAATTTGCAGCAGTAAAAATTCTGCAGATAAATTAAACATATCTCTGCCCATTTTGGGGGCAAACTGATCCGAGAATCAGACTCCTT
Organism: Neoceratodus forsteri; assembly: GCA_016271365.2. NCBI lineage: Eukaryota > Metazoa > Chordata > Ceratodontiformes > Ceratodontidae > Neoceratodus > Neoceratodus forsteri. The sequence goes on along the minus strand of CM057453.1, from coordinate 1,624,188,228 downwards.
GGGCCCCGATTAGGTAAACACAACTGTTGGTATTTACCATCTGTCAGTATTTTAGAAAATATTTAAATTTGTTTGCCTCTCTAACTGAAAATAAGATGGCGGAATCTCAACACTACATTCCACATTTGTGATAATAAATACCATTTTTGCGGCAACAAAAGAATTGTTTTGCACGACACATCTAACTTTTCCCATAGGAAATAATGTGAAAATTGAAACTTTAATAACTTTTGAATGGATATTTTTTTTAACAGAACTTTACAAGCCACATCTGTGATCCTTGACCTACATACCCTGCAAATTGCAGACCACAACTCTGCACAGTTTCTGAGAAACAATGTGACAAAGAATTTACATTAAAATGGTAAATGTTAAATTTTTTTGACACTCTTTATCTCCACACCCCCACATTTGGCCAAAACAAAACTTGCCACGGCCACAGCTCCTTGGTCCCCAATGGTGCAAGTAAAATGTCATGTGAATCGGTGGAATGGTTGCAGTGTTATTAAAGTGCAAACTTCTGAGTTTAACATAGATGTGACTGTTGAACCCTAACTATAGAGGTGTGACCACACCCCTTTAATAAACATTTTTCAATTAATGGAGAAAAACTGATGGTTGTAATGGAGGATGATGAGGGGCTATAAAATGTGTGGTCACTCATCCTCTTCCCATTCACTTTGGGATCAGATGAATTTGTATGCAGCAATTTTTGTTTGTTATCCTCACTTATACTCAGTGGCCCAGATATTCAGAAATGTGCCAAAGCCTGGTGCAACTGGAGCCATATTCAGAGGTTGTGCAGGCTGAACAGCGCCAGTGCTATGTGGCCGAATATAGCAGAGTTGCGCCATGGCACAAACAGAGGGGTGAGATGGCACAAACAGAGATGCTCCAGGACAACCATGGCAGCGCAGAGCAGCACAGCACCAGAGGGGGGTGGGGCATAGAGAACAGACCCAGGGACAGAGTCATGAAAGCAAAGTGACAGCAGCCACAGGAGGCCTCCACCAGCAGGGCACACACAGGCACCCAGACACTGGACCCCAGAACACAACAGTGGCATAGATAGCAGGCAACAGGAGGTGTCAACAGCCAATGGAGGGCCATTAAGGGAGCCCCCCACACCCCCAGCAGGCTGCCAGCTGTGCCCCCCCACCAAAAGACCATAGCAGGCCACACCCAGGACCATGCAGCCAAGCAAACACATGCCACACAGGCACAAAGGGAGCCCACGCAGTGGGCACTGAATGGGCCCGGATGCAAGCAGTGTGACAGACCTCATGGGACAGGCCACACAATGCCAAGCAGAGGACCCCAACACAGTGTGCAGACAGTACCCGGACAATGACCATGGCCGTGTGCCACCACCACACACACACCCGCCACACACCCCTGACTGCCGCCCCATGGGCAAACCAAAGCACAGCCACTGACCCAGGGGATGGACACCACCACAGTGGGACACACCACAGCACACAGCAGGGAACCATGGAAGCACAACACGCGCCCCCTCTCATGCACAGAACACGGACAGACACTGGTCCACTGCAGCATGGCTCCTCACGCCACCTGCAAAGCAGGCACAGACACAGGCAGGTATGTCAGAAAATATTTATATAAAACAACTATTTACAAAAATAATAGGGGCTGGGAAGGGGGCACGGAACAGGGACTGTACAGTGGGAGGGGGGACTGTAGGGGAAGGTGTAACAGGGGAAACAGGGGAAAACAGCTGCAACACTAGCGACAGCCCCATCTGGCTGCCCCAGCAAGCCGTCGCTCAATCCTCTCTACCGCCATCATCCAATGCATGGCAACCACCACCTCCAGAATACTTGATACTATCAGCAAGGTCTGCCATATGAGCTGGCTGAGCATCTGTCTTGGTACTCTCTGCGCAGGATGCTGGACACCTATAGCAAGGGACAGGACAGGTGAGCAGTGCAATGGCCCAATGAACCATGCCCACCCACAGTGCAAAATGGGCAGCAGGACCACACCCCCCCTGGAGGGCCTGGAACAGACACCAGCAGGGGGGTGGGCCAATGCCAGCCAGCAACATGGTGCACCACGACATTGCACAGAGGTGGTCCCTGCTGCACAATGGCCACATGACTATGCGGTAACAGTCATATGGCACACTGCACCAGCAGCACCGCAGCAACAATGGTGGCAGCTGGGTGCATGCCCACCCCACCAACAGCTGGCAAAATGTGTCCAATGGATGTGCCACAGTGGCATGCACCATGCACAGTGTGACACACACAGCTGCCATGGCACATGGCACAGGTGGCCATGCCTGTACCCACTCCCCACTGCCATCCCCCATGTACAGTGCAAAGGACCATGACAGTGCTTACCTGCCCCCTGTGGTGCTGCTGATGCAGATCATCCACCATTAGGGCACACCGCTCAGTTGCGTGCTGCTGCAACCCTGGTCCACCTGTGGCCCTCTCACCCTGGGAATGGAAATAAGACAGGTGCACATCAGTAACTGACCACAGCAGCTTCCCCCCAGCCCTCTGTGCACAGGGTGTGCCCCTGCCTGACATGTCCCACATGCCAGCATGGCTGCATCACAATGCAAGTGGCAGCTAGCAATGCCACTCCATGATGTGCACGATGACAGTGTACCCCACCACAGGGCATGCCAGGCAGCAAGGCCAACACTACAGTACAGCACTAGAGCAGAAATGCAACATGGGATGACTTACCTGGCTGTGGCACTGCACCATGCCTGATGCGTGCCTGAAGCCTCCATAGATGGTCAGGGTCCCTATATATGAGGTCACCATACCAGTGCCTTCACTGTTCTGCCACCCTGGGCACCCCAGTCCTCCTCTCCAGACTGGCAGAGATATCCTGCCACACACTGCCCCTGGCCTACTGCAAGGGCACCTGGCCAAACAGCTGTGGGCTGTGGGGCTCCACACAGGCCACCAGGTTGACCAACTCCACATCTGTCCAGTTATGAGCACAGTGTCCCCTACCTTGTTTCATTGCACTGGATCTGGTTCAGCAGCAAAAATGATGGGAGCAGGTGCACGTGTCTGCCACAGGTGCAGGTTGTGCGATGTGTGGGAGAATGCACAGAGCCCAGCCATCACACAGTGCTGGACATGCACAGTAGGTGTGGCCTGGTGGAGTCACGGGGTCATGGAGAGGACCCAGGGGTCAGAGGTCAGCTGTTAGTGAACAGTGGGCATGTGCACGATATGGAACATGCCATCATGAGCAAAATGCGCATAGCTGGCCATGCGCAGCTTGTGCAATGCCAATACGTTGTGCTGTTCATGTGTCTTGTGCGATTGACACCATGACAGTGCAGCGTGCATGCACACTGCAGGCCTGAGCACCGCGCATGCATGGACATTGGGCTGCTGCTTGCTTCAGCGCAATATCTCAATATTCAGATACCGCATGCAAATTAGCTCATCAGCCAATGTGTGGCGCAGTGGGGTGCATTAGCATATCATTATCATTGCGCACAACCTCATTTGCATGTGTTGCACCTCATAAGCACCATGGAACAGCACAAATCATGTACTAGTATTGCAACCATGACAGGTAAGTGGTGGATGCTGCAGCAGCTCACTGGGAGCAGGCAGCACTGCAAGGTGGGACAGATCAGGGAGATGCTGCCACTGACACACTGTGATGTCCATGTTCACAGGAGGCAACATGTTGGCACAGGATGAGGGCGAGGAAGCACAGGCCCAACTTCATGAAGGGAGAGGCAGATGCCCTGTTCAAGGCCTGCCTCGACAGGGAGGCCCTGTTGAGCGATGCCACGGGCACACCACAGGACAGGGCTGCTGGATGGGAGGAGGTGGTGACCAATAAGAACCAGCACAGCAGCCACCTGCGGTCAGCACAGGAGTGCCACAAGAAGGTCAGTACTGACAGGCAGTGCATAAAGGAGAAGGTGGCAGCCATCAAAGCATCCCAGAATGTCACCAGAGGAGGGCCAGAGGATGCACCCACACTGATGCCAATAGAGGAGTTGGTGGCAGTCACCATCCACCACACTTCGGTGGAGGGTGTGCCTGGAGGAGGCTTTCAGATGGGTGGCAGCCTATCACTGCATGGTATGTATGCCAGCCATGCACAGCTGGTGGCCTGGAGGGTGTGTACATGGGCATGATGTCATGCATGTGGATGTCCTGCATAGCATGTGCATGTGTGCGCACCCACACGCATGCCATGCTGCAGGACACATGTGGCAGCAGTGAATGGGGGGGCTCATGTGGGCACTGCATCACTGACACTCCATCCTTCTCTTGCAGCACCATCATACTTCTGTGCAGAGGATGAGGCGTCGGTGGCAGCGGCACCCATGGATGCTGGGCCAGCCCCAGAGGATGGACCATCAACATCCACTGGCATCCGGGGGCCTGACAGGCTGCGGATCTTTACCATGGTGCCTGTGGCTGTCCTTGGCTAGGGTCGGATGAGGCCCTGGATATGATCCTGCAGGATGACAGCCTTGGGGTCCTGTGTGCAGAGACACAGATCGGGGTGGGCTCTGACTCTGAGGATGACCTTACACACCTCCTGGACAGCATGGGCGATGTTGTGGGCATGTCGCCCCTGCTGTCAGAACAGCCAGATACAGTACCCAGGGCACTGCCAGTGGCAGAACAACTGCCTGCCACCATTGCGGGTGTGGCGGTGTGCAGTGCTGCAGCTGTGCCCTGCATTGATGGTGGTGGTGGTGTGGCTGTGCAAGTGCAGGGTGATGCACAGTGGCCAGAGGAATGATGGCAGCAGGCTGCGGGTGCCACAGGGCAGCCGGATATAGGGTCCACCACTGGTGCACCTGCCGTACCAATTCCCCCTGCAGACCCCACTGTGCAGCGTCCACCAGAGAGGGGGGGTGTGCAGCGTAGCAGGTCACCCCCAGAGGATCAGCATCCCACCAGGGAGCCCCAGGATGCAGACCATCTGGCTGAGCACACCCGGCTGCTGTGGGTGTCCATTCAGCAACAGGTGCTACTCACTGCTGGGGTGCATGCACTGCATGTGGAGGTGCGCCAGTTAGCCTACAAGCAGGACAGGGGCACTGTGCAGATCCTGGAGGAGATGCAACATATGCAGGAGGCCACAACTGCATCCTTGGATTGCATTGCCAGTGTAATTGTGGACATCTTTGCATTGTTGGCTGCCACAGGGCATGGCTGTGCACAGGAGACCCCCGGCAGTGTGCTGTCCACCCAATGGACCCGGTGTTGGATGACCCCATCACAGTCGATGCTGGGCTCGGATGTAGGCATCCCAGGCAAGCCTGGGGTGGGCCTATTTGGGCACATGCACACCCCCATTAGGACATGGTTGCGGTCCCATGCTTCCGCCCCTGGGGGGCTGTTGGACATCCCCCCTGGCTGATGTGCAGCCTATGGCTGCTGATCGGCCCTGGCACATCTGCCCCTGTGGCCATGGTGGCCATAGTACCATGTGGCCACCCTGATCTGTGTGCTGCCCTGACCACAGTCTGTGGCTGATGCTCTGTGTACCCATGGGCAGTGTGTGTGTGCCATACAGATAGTGGCACACCTGTGTGACATACTGCATGCTGCCTGTGTGTGTGCATGCCCAGCCGCTGGACCGTGTGGCAAGGGTGCGATTAGGGCAGTCTAGCATGGTTATGCCTGTGCACCAGTGCCATGCATCTGATCCATGCCACAGTCCAATGCCTGGGTGTGTGTGTGTGTGTGTGTGTGTGTGTGTGTGTGTGTGCATGTGTGTACATATATATGTGTGTGTGTATGTGTGTTGCTGTGTGTGGGTGTGTGCCACTGACTCTCCCCACATCATGCCTCTGTGTGTGCATGCCCCTTGCCATGCACTTCCCCGCATGTGTGCTGTACTTGTCTGTGTGGCTCATGCATGTGTACCGCACCACCTACCTGTGTTCCCCAAAGTGTTCCTGTGCGATAGTGTCACGGTGGCATCATGCCTGCTGTTGCAGTTGGGGGTTCCTCTGCCCAGTGGGTGGCTGTTCACCACCCTCCAGTCCATTTTCTCCTTTGTCCCCACTACTGTTGCCCTCATGTGCCTTGACAGCTATACTACGGTCAATGGCCATGTTGTGCAGTATGCAGCAAGCCAGGAATAGGCCACAGACTTTTGAGGGGCTGTACTGTAGGGCACAGCCTGACCTGTCTAGGCAATGGAATCATGCCTTCAGCATGCCAAAGACACACTTGATGAAGTTGAGCATGCTGGCGTGTGTCTCGCTGTACTGTTCCTTTGCTGGGGACGCTGGGCACCGGTAGGGGGTGAGCAGCCAGGGCCTCAGCGGGTATGCACTGTCACCTGTGTGGAGAATGACATGGTTAGCCCTATGCCCTGCTGTGTTGTGCACCTTGCCAGTCCCTGGCACCCACACCAGTATGCACACCCTGCCCACCCTCACCCCAGGTCTGCTCTGCCCATTGCCCCTTGCCTGTGCTATACTCACCCACTAGGTGGCCTGTGGGAATTTCCCCCACATTCAAACCTATGGCACAGTGCAGATCTGTGCCAGATGAATGTGTCATGTGCACTCCCAGGGTGTGTGGTGCAGACATTGATGATGCACCCCATCGCACACCACCTGGCAGTTGATACTTGGGCTCCCCTTCCTGTTAATGTACGCCAATCCCTCAGGGCCAGGTGGCATGTGGATGCCCATGTGGGTGCAGTCAATGGCCCCAGTCACGCTGGGCATGCGTGCCACCCTGTGGAAGTCCTGCATGTTCGCTGTATACTCCGCCTGTGTGCTGGGGAAATGGATGAATTCCAAAGCATGTGGCAGCAGGAGACTGAGGAACTGTGTGAGGATGTGGGACATGACTGACTGGGTGATGCCCATGGTGTCCCCTGTTGGTCATTGGAAGGTGCCCGTGGTGAGCAGGCACATGACGGTGGTCGCCTTTGTCTCCACGGATATAGAGTGGCTCCGTCTGGTGGGTGCCTGCATCTCCTCACTGCACAGCTCACAGAACTGCCTCAGAATGGCCCTGTTCAGGTGGTACCAGCCCCCGATCTTAGTGTCACTATAGTTCTTAAAGGTGATGCGGGCGCAGTACCACCTGTGTTGGGCATACTGCCGATGGGCCCTTCATTGGCCATGTAGCTGTTCTTCCTGCCTCCTCACACCCGTCATTACCGCCTCCATCAGGAATGGTGCACTGTCCATCTCTCCTGCTGTCCACTGTCCCCCTAGGCTGTTTGCTGCTGGCTGTGTGCCACATCGGTACACTGTTTCTGTGTCTGTGTGTGTGTGTGTCTCTCTCTCTCTCTCTCTTCTCTCTGCCCCTTTCTCCCTCTCCCATGCCACCTCTCTGTTCCTCTCCCTCTGTGTCTGTTCATGTGTCTGTCTGCCTGCCTGTCTCTATGTCTCCCTCTCACTCTCCCTGTTGGCACAACTGCTGTCTGTGTGTTTGTGCCCTGTTTATATAGGAACAAGTCTGGTCGGTACAACTTTGATTTGCTCCACACTTGCGCCATGGTTTGCTGGTTGAATATTCCATTGTGCTGGATATTCATGGGAATGCCCCCTGCACTTGTGCCGCATACATTATAGTTGCACATTGACACAATGGATTTTGTGCTGCACAATGGCTCCCACTGAATATCGCTCCTCGGTGCAATTCTGTACTTGCACTGGCGCAACTCAGTTGCGCAGCTCTGAATATCTCGGCCAGTGCATCTTGGGAGAATGAACATGTATTGCCAGTAGCAATTTTTACCACTGGTGTCCCCAGTAAAATATACCATATCCATTCAATAATTTTTTATACTACTTTTTGTAATGTTTTATAGAGTTGATAATTTATATAATTTAATCCACTTTAATAATTAGCATTTCATATAATTTAATTTATATAATTACTTAATTTATATTTCAAGAGGATGATTATGAGAATGAAGAGGATGAGGATAAGGACTGTAGTGTAGGATGAGGTATTTATCAATTATTGTAGTCTGAGAGTGATAGCAAATATTACTATGATAATACAACATGACATGATACATTATATGAGACCATTATAATACGATATAATACAAAAATATAATTTTATATAATATAATTAAGCAATAAGGCATGAAAGGGTGTGGTATATCATGAGATATTGTCACGCCTTGGGTGGTTGGCACGAGGCCGCAGGCCGAGTGCGTCCAACCACCCAAGAAGTGACAATATCCCATGATAAACCACACCCTGAAGTGACTTATTGCTACTATGAACTGAATTTAAAGTTTTTTAAATAAAAGAAACTGGTTTTAAAATGTTTTATGAATGAGTTTTTGGGTGGTGTAGGAGTACATTTTGAAAAAATAGTTCTCAGGCAGTAGAGAGCAAGGAGGCTGGTGGTACCAGAACTTTTCTGAAGCCGTGATGATGTAGCCCGATATCATCATGGCTTCAAAGAGCTCTGGGCCAATCAGATTCCTCTATTTAGGATCCTCAGTTCATAATTAAGCAATAATGCACAACAGGGTATATGTCATGTTGGGATAACGTCACGCCTCAGGTGGTTGGGCATGAGGCCACATGCCAAACACATCCAACACCTGAGAAGTGACATTATTCCAGTATGTCACACACTCCTGGGAGTGCATTATTGCAATTACACAATGGATCCATAGCTAAAAAAAAAAGGTGTAAAAAATGTGTTTAAATTAATTTTTATTTCATCTTTTGTAAGGGCAGGTACTGTATATGTAATGAAAAACATTCCCACATTTTCTTTTTCCATATAAATTGTTTTCACCTCTGGCCATGGTGCGGTAGGCTCCCCTCTGCTGGTGCCATCACCCCCTCTATCATCCACTATTTCCCCAACTTACCTGTCAGTGCATTACCTCTACTGATATTCCACCTGTGGTGGGGTCAAGAGAGGAAGGGCTGTGCCCCCCCCCCACAAATCATAATCCAGTAATTGTTGCCAACTCTGGTGATGTGGCGGTTGGAGGGATTGTGGGCAAGCATCATTTGTCCCCTGTTGTGCCATTTTTCCTCTGATTTTTCTTCCTAATCCCAGGGTCATGGCAAGTGCATGCGTGTGTGCAGGTGCACATGCGCTCCTGGCCCACATCCCCTTCCACCCTCCCAACCTTACATCGGCTTCCTTGTGTCCATGTTCTAACACCCAGCCTCCATTTAGTATCAGCCAAGACAGTGACAGCTAGCCATCCTGATCCAGGATTCAAGAGCTGCCTGATGGCATGCTCAATCCTGCTTCCACCCTTCCCCCCCGGCAACCCCTGGCAACCCAAGTTCAAGCCAAACTTGGGTCACCAGTGTGATGTGAAGTAAAGTGCTTTTCAGCATCTCAGCCCTCAGTGCTACAGAGCTGGCCCTCCCACATTTTCTGATGTGCCTGGTAGGTGGTGCAACTGCTGCTGCTCTGTCACACTCTATGTGTTTTTGTCACCCCCATTTCTCTCTCTGTCTCTTTCTCTGTTTTTCTGTTTATCTCCCCGGGTTTTACTGTGTTGTAGGCTGGTTGTGTGGCTCCCTCCTTCCATTTCATCGCTTTGCTGGTAAGTGTAGCACGGTGTTAGTCACATGCTCTAGAATTTCAGAGGCTTGCCTGTGGGGAGTGTGATTAGACTGGAGTGCTGCTGTGAACTGAAGCCTATCACACTGATGGTGAGTGGGAGGAGCTGTTGTAAAAAAAGCTGATCTGAGAGCTTTCAGTTTGATAGCCTGCATTTTTTTAAATTTAAAACAGGAATGCTTGCGATGTTTCAAAGCCCTTTGCAAGCAGGGACTGCCACTACAGAGTGGGGACTGCAGTGAAGCCAGTCGCAGTGATAGCTTTCACTTACTTCATTTTTTTCTCTCATTTTTCTAAATAAGCAAAGTAAAATGGTAGGAGGGATTTGGGGAATGTATGAGGGTTCAGCTTTATTTGTAACTGTTTGTCTGCTGTGGGGGATTTACTTTTTTTAATATTTGAAAACTAATGGCAACATACAGTTCAGCCATGTCAAGTGGGGCAACCTGGGCATGGCATGCAGAGTGCTTTCAGTCTTGTGAGTGCTGGGACTTGATCCATGATGTGCTGGGATAACATCATGGGTCAAGGTCTCAGTTGACCAGTCAGATTTCAGGATTCTTTCTTGCCATTGTATAATAAATTTTGATAGTTATTATTTATTTATTTTCTCTTTTTATGCCACAGAAAACATGCGTTCATGATTTGGGCTTATCACTTGACTTCCTGCAGTTGTTTTTAGGAGCCAGTGATTAAAAGATTGGCTTTGGGACATTTTGGTGGAAAGTGGAATGATGTTGCTGGAGATGGGCAGCTGTTGTCATATTCATATGAGATGGATGGGGAAGGGGCTTGGCTTTATATTTACAGATGGATCATTTATATCTAGGGTAGAGGACATGGAATTGGAACTGGAACTGGTAGCATTTGAAGGAGCAGCAGGAAACCAGTGTGCTTTGGGCTTGCTTAGACTGGTGTCATCATGCATTGCACTGGATGACCTGTGAAGGCTGCTTGTAATGGGAGAGGATCCAGTTGACTCATGTGTATTTTCTTTTTTTTTTTTTTTTTATTGTTTTGGTTTTTCATATTATTCATTTCCATCAAGAAGAAATACCTGAGTAATCCTGCCTCTGGAATCATGACTCCACTGACAGCACAGACCACACACCACCCACTGAAACACTGAGGGACCTAACATATTTCTTCAAATTTTATCCATGACACATGACATTCTAATGATGCAGCAGCTGGCAGGAACCTGAGACAAATAGTATGGCTCCCTACAATAGTCAAAGACATGTGAATGTCCATATAACACACGACTTGCAAGGTGAGAGGGAAGAGAATTAAAACATGACTAAGGAAAACACCCAGCCACACCATCCCAGAACCCACTGATAGTTCCTCAAACCAGCACCATCCCACTGAGAGGCATTGAGACACACTAGATGTTTAGCAATGACTTGATGAACCACCACGTTTCCCCACTGTGCTTCCCTTTCACCATTGCCACATTAAATAAGAAACGTTTTCTATTACTGTGCCTATGTGAGGCTGTCTGCTTCAATATAACTTCTACAGGGGTTGGTGTTGGTTTCAGACTTAGTGAAGCAGTACCAGTACCTGAGATGCATCAGTTGACTGAGGCCGCTGCCATGGTGGATGCATTACTTGAATGAATGATGGTGGTGGCAGGGTGGAAGGCGTTACCAGCAGAAGTGGTAGCCTGTAAAACAGTGGGCTGCTTCAAAAGGTGCTGGGAAGGGGCAAGAAGGAGGATAAAGGGAGGGGGTGAAGAGGGAGGGGCAGCTGCAGAATAGGGCTGCTAGCTGCAAAATTGAGCAGACTCAACAGACCAAATGGCCTTTTTCTGCTGGAAAATTTCATATGTTTGTATGTTCGAATGTTGTTATAACATGACTTCAAATTTACCCAAACCTGAGTATCCCTGCTGCTGGCCTATTTGACCTGAGTGGGGATTGGGACTGAATGTGGCTGTTAACACGAGGTTATGTTCATGTTTAAAATGATTATCTAGAACACTGGTTCCCAAAGATTGAGTCTACTGACCCTGACTGACCTTTTTAGCACACTGATTGCAATATACTTTCAGTAGATTTGTGGTGTCATCTGTAAAATACACCCACATTGCTGAGGATCTAGTTGTTTTTTTAGTGACAGTGGTCTTAGGGGTCTGTGCAGGTTCTTTATGAGGAATTGTTTTGGCAACTGCGAGATGACTATTTTTGAGGTACTGTGAAATTACTTAACCTGACTGGGGAGGTGCCAGCAGGGCAGCAGCAGGTGGTACAGTGCCATGGGACCGATGTCATGCCACACTTACTGTCAAGGCAGACTAGCAGTTGTTGATACAAATGCATAGGTCACTGTGGAAGCTGTTTTTTCAGTTGTTCATATGAAACAGTAGTGGTTCCCTTTAAATTTCTGGATGTATTATTTCTGTCCAGCATCCCTTTTTCCTCCTGTCCGCTTCATCATATTTGCTACTTGATGACATGTGGCAGATGATGACACTGTATGGCACAGTTGCCACTGGACACTATGATGACTCATTATAATGGTCTACAATTTTTAGATGCCCCCTGACATATACACACTGCCACATGGCTTGTAGCGTGAAAGGAAATCAAGGGAGACAAGCAAGAGTGACACCACCAAGCCACACCCCACTGATACACCTTCACATCAGCAGTTCATCCCACTGAGAAACACTAAAAGACCTACTGTAGTAGCTTTCCTTACACAGTAGCCCATTTCTCTTTTTTTCTCACTGACGGGAAGGCTGTCTCATGCGAAGGCAAAGTAAATATAAAGAAGGTTTTCTATGCCATGCACCATCAGTAAGTAGTCAGTAAAATAATAAAAAACATTGTCAAACGAAACTTTCAAAAATCCACCCTGCCCCTTTCCCTGTCTACTAATGTCACTGCCCTGGTTCAGGGCTACAGTCACCCCTGCTGCAGCAAGCACTCACTGCTCTCTGCTCTCCAATGCAACAGTACAGCTTTTTTTGTCTCCCTGTCTGGATGAAACTACACTTAACTGTAACTAGCTAACTAGAATGCTAATATACATCTCTCTGAAGAGAGAGTTTCTTTTCCCCTCTATACGTGCTTCCTGTCTTAGGTATTGTAAACATCTCATTGGTCTGGCACACTGCTCCTACCATAGAACCTGAATAATTCCCTGTTTGGCACTCATTTCATGTGATTACTGTTGGTAAATGATCATGGGCTTATATGCCCTTTGATTTAACTCCATGTGGATAAATACTGTTTCCTAAATGTTTCCCTTTCTATGATGTTTTGTTTAGAAATTATACACTTCTTCCCCTCATCGTTCATGCACTAAAATATATCTAACTGAATGCATTGCCTACCATGTATATCCCCTTCCAGATACATTGCTAGTTTTTGTCTTTTGGTTTTTTCCCTCCGCTGTGTATTGTAATACAATGTATTTCTGCTGTATGTAAATTTAGTTGTAATCTCCTGCGTTGTACCTGAAAATAAGCATTGAATTTCCTATTGTGCTTACCTGATTAACAAAAACTAAATAAATAAGAGTAAGAACTTTTCTGATACAGAATATCTACTTTTGTCAAAGAAATAAAGAGCTCTCAGCAACCACATCGTTCTGTGCTGAGAGAAAGCTGTAAGTGGCAAAAAGACTCAGTTTTCAGCATCACTAACTGGCTGCAGGTCATATGGCTTGCATGAGCTCAGTGAGTGATCCCTAAAGAAAATGTTATAAATATTGTGTCATGACATCAAAGTTCCAAACAGCCAAAGTGAAGCTGAATCCTTTTTAACCTGCTTTACTAGTATCAAAAAAAAGACTTACAAAAAAAGTGTTTGTTTTTGATGCTTCTACTGAACTCCAGTTCAGTATCAGCTCCTCTGTAGCCCTAACCCTCTAGAATTCATTGCCCATAGAGATCCAAATGGCTTCTACACTGACTAGTTTATGTTCATGCTGAAGAGTCACCTGTTGTGCATGGCTTTCCTTGATTGTGTTATATTTATTCATATGTGTACAGTGCTGTATATGTATTGTCTTCTTGTAATTATAGTGTATTAGATATAAGAGAATATCATTAGTTAGGATGTATATTAGGTTGCATATTGCTAGGTATATGTTGATGGATGATTTGTATAATTAATTTTGTTGCGGCCTCTGTTTTTCTGTTGCTGACCACCCCCAAGACAGTTTTACATCTTTGCCATGACTGTTAGTGGTAGAGGGGGGTTTTAAGGGCTACTGGCAAGCTGATGGTATTCCCAGGGGTGGGGCTTCATGGCCACATTTAATTGGAGCCTCTTCAGCTACAGAGGAGGCATCTCCAACACTGTAAACTGCACTCTCTGATTGCCCTGAACCAGACTTACTTGCCGAGCCTCACCAAGATTGTTTTATACCTCCACTATGCCTTCTTGATGTAGAGTGTGTTGTGACAGCAACCAGCAGGCCGAAAGCATTTCTGTGGGGTGGGACTACTTGGCCTGTATAAATGGAGCCCCTCCACCTGCATAGAAGGGATCTCTAGCATCATCAGCAGCGCCCTTTGATTGCCTTGTACCTGACTTACTAGCCAAGCCTTAGCTGCCAGAAGTTAGAGGGGCTTGCTTGGGGCTAGCTATGGGGCTACTTCATCCATTTAAGCAGAGCCACTCCACTAAGCAGCACTCCACGTGATTAACTCCTACTGGAGTGGCAGGAGTAAAAGGAGGGAGGGAGGCTGTTTAAATATTTTTAGTGTTTGTCTTTGCCAATTTTTTTATAACTACTGTAAGCATTACTTGGTGTATGTTGAGCTGTTTATTGTCCTGGAGGGAAGTTACAATTTAAACAAACTAAATGTCTGGGTAGTCACTTTCATTATATGTTAGCATTCTGCTGTTTTATAGTTCCTTTACACTGCTGACTGTAATATGGCAGAGTTTAATTTCAGATGTGCTACACTGTGTTTGATGTTAGTGCCTGGACTTGTGATGTCTGTCAATTCACTAGCTCCATAGGCACTGTGGAAACCAATTGCAGATGACCATTCTCAGATATTTATTTATTTATTTTTAATTTGCAAACCGGGAAAGGCACGCTGAGCCAAAGCTCATCTTCAGGTGTGACCCAGGGGTAGGGGTAAAAAAACAGGGGATTACAAATGCAGATATAGAGTAGCACAATATACATAATTAAAAGTTATTTACATGATGATATAAAACATGTTGATATGTACAATATACAGTGGAATGCAAATATTCTCTTGTATGTCTTAGAAACATAGACAATGACAGCAGAAAAGACTTCATGACCCATCTGCCCAATCCTACCTACAGTATGTTGCAAGTACCCTTGTGGTCACTCATACCCCCCAATTTGTTATGCCATTTTCTCAACCCATCTTTACTTTCCCCTATACTGTACCTATCCCACTCATACTTAAATCCCAACTACTGTGTTAGTGCAGACTAGTTCCCTTGGCAACTTATTCCACTTATATATCACTCTCTCTATAGATAAATATTTCTGGACATCCTTTCTGAATCTCCTCCTCCCTACCACTACCAGATTTATAGAGCTTCCCCTTGTGACCCTGTCTGCATTCTTTGTGAACCTGTTCCTGCTGTCCACTCGGTTTATCCCAATGTAGAACCTTAAAGGTCTCTTTCATGTCACCTCTCACCCTTTCTGGACTCCAGCATGTGCATGCATGTTGTTTAGCATTTCTTAATAGGGTTTCCCATGTTGACCTTGAATCATCTTGGTGGTCTTGCTCAGCACTGCCTGTGCCCTATTCCTGTCCTTCCTCCAGAGCAGTGTCCAAAATTGCACACAGTACTCCAAGTGTGTCCATAGTACAGATTTGTACAAAATCAGAATCACCTCTCAACTTCTGCTGATGCCCCTGCCTGTGCATCGTGCCTGCATTTTATTTTTGCTACATACTGCTCCACTGCACTGCACAGATTGTTTCATGTTGTCTGTAATTATTACCCCTAAGTCTCTCTCCTCAGTTGTCCATTCAGCTTCACAACCCCCATCCTGTGCTCCATTCTCAGATTCCAGGCCTTTTTGTGCGTGACTTTGTGCTTTTTTGCATTAAATTTCAGCTGCCAGACCCTAAACAATTTCTCTAGTTTCCCTCCTTCTTGCCAACTCTGCCACAGATGTTGGTATCATCCACAAAGAAGCATATCTTTTTCCTGAACCCTTCCTTAACATCATATATGAAGACATTAAAATGGATTGGGTCTAGGACTGATCCCACACATGTACCCTCCCTCATGTCTGAAAGTTTCTCATTCAAGATGGCCTGCAGTATCTCTCTCAGTCAATTCCTGACCAGTCTCATGACTCTTTATCCTACCCTCTGATCTCACATTTCACTGGCTATTAATGTGTGACTGAATTAAAGGCTTTGATAAAGTTCAGGTATAACGCATCCACTGCCCAGTCATTATCAGCTGCCTTCATGACCCAGTCAAAGAAGGCTAGCAGGTTTGTATCACAGGACTATAATCTTGTAAACCCATGCTGCCTTTTATTGTGGGGTCCATTTCTCTCCAAATTTGGCTTCCTTTGATGTTGCCACTTAAATGACTCTTACGGGTACTTTTTTTTAAAATAGTAAAATTAATTTTTTACCCTAAAATATATTATTGCTATAAGGGGGTGAAGGGTTATATTATAAACCATGGGATTGAGGTTGCATATATTTATTGTTATTCTTGTGAGGAGAAAGAGACACATATTATTGTTTAAATAATCCTCACCAACTTAATACATTCTATTTAAATGCTCCCAGTCTAGTAAATAAAATGGATGAATAACAAATCTGGACCAACAACAAAATGTCACATGTAAGTGGTATTTCTGAGACATGGCTAAGTAAAGCTGTAGATATAAATGAAATCACCATTGAGGGTTACCAGTTATACAGGAAGGATAGAAATAGAAGGGGAGAGGCTGTGACTTTGTACATGAACCATGAACTTGCAGTAATTAGTTTTTTGAAAGCAGCTCAGATAAATGAAATTGACTGCATTTTGATGAAAGCCACTAGATGAAAACTGACCTTTGGAGTAATTTATTCCCCTCCTACGTTTAAGCCTGTTGCTTTTCAGGAGTTAACAACTTTCCTCGAACAAGTCATGGGAAAATGTAAAACTATGCTTATGAGGGACTGTAATGCTCCCTGGTTAGGTGATAGAGGGACAAAATGAGGGAGACCTTTAATATATAGAACCTAATTTATTAGATGCTTCAACTCAAATACATAATCTAGGGTGGACCAAAACAACCTTAGACCTTTTTTTCATGTCCCAATCAAGCATGAAATTGGAGTGAGGGAGCTTTGTTATTGGAAAAACATTGTGCCACTTTTGGTGTAATAGCATTGAAAGGCAGCCACAGAATCACCTCCATTTTTCAAACCACAAGTCTTTTAAGAAAAATAATATGGTGGCATTTTAGCAGGATCTGTCTTGTGTGAGGTGAGATCTCACTAATTACAGTATGTCCCTGATTGCAACTTAGCAATGGCGTATGTTACTGAAGAATTTGTTAACATTTGTAATAATCATACCGTCTTTCATGGTCATAGAGTAAGGGAAAATAATTTGCCATGGTTGAATGAAAAGATTATAAACCTGAATTAGAAGTATGTTTTGGGAAAAAAAGTTCATAATTCCAAGGAGGAGTGTGCATATTTAGAAATGCTCACATGTTTGAGCTTACGTAGCTACAATTACCACTGCATAATGCCGTGTACTGGCATATGTAACTACAATCTAACACCATACCAACTAACTCCTGAAGAATGGTCCCTGTATGTACAATTATCTGATCAATGTGTTATTCTACTCAATAACTAAAATCCAAGAAATGTAGGAATATTCCCCGTTTGTAACCTATGTCCTTACCTGTTTGATATTTATATATTTAGTTTATTTTTCTGTATATATGAAATATAAATGTCAGTTCCCCTGCAATGAGTGTGCTCCCTGGGTCACCCCTGAAAAAGGGAAAACTTTGTCTCAGTGGGCCTACCCAGTGTTCAAAATTAAAATAAATAAATAAATAAATAAAATGGCTGTAAGAGATTAATTAGAATAGCAAGTTGGGCTTATCAGAACACATTTTGGAATGAAAATGATCCCAGAGAATTATGGAGGGTTCTAGTATCTTTTAAACATCCAGTCCCTAAGAGGGCTTTCAGTTGCATAAACAGTAATGACAGTTTGTTGACCAAACCACATTAGTAGATGTTGTACATTCTGTAACAAATGATCAGAGGAACAATACCATTAGATAATATTTTACTTCTACCAAAAAATCTTCAGTTTCATTTTAGGATAACAAAACTCATGACTTATTTAAAAACTTGCATGGCTTAACAGTACACAAATTATGCTGCTTGGACAAGCTTAATGCCTGACTACTGAGAGATGCGGCTGTAAAAATTGCAGTTCAATGGATTATATTATTTAACTGGAGCCTGAAAACAGGCAACGTTCCCTCTCATTGGAAAATTGTCAAAGTAGTCCCCTTATGAGCAGGAAAGATAGACACTCGGTAACTAATCGGGGTTATCAGATCTCACTAACTTTCTGGGTTCTGGTTCAGTTGTACAACTTTCCAGATAGTTCTATGGTTCTAACCAAAGTCATAGTTCAGGCTATCAATGTCAGTGGCTCATGAAATAATGTGCTTGCCTCTGGGGCCAATGATTGGAAGGTTGTGGGTTCTAGCCCCACACCAGGAACTTGGGATAATATCCATGCCAGACATTGTAGTGCAATATGAGGGGGTGCTGCACTTTTGTGGTGCTATTCTTTGGATGAGTCATTAAAATGAAGCTCCTTTTGCCCACCCTTGGTTACTGTCCAGGGGGAAGTTATTAAAGAAGAGTAGAGGAGGTTTCTATTGAGAAAATCATACTTCACATAATGACAACATTTTACAACATACATAAGCACAAATGTTCAAAGGTTGCCTACTACTGTGTACAGAAAAGGAAAAAAAATTCCCAAATTAACAATGCAATTTAGAAAAAAATGAAGAAATAGTATAAATCTATTCATGTCACCCATTCCGAAAAGTTTTTCTATAGTGGGTTCAGTTGTTGGTTATCAACTTTTGTTGATTCTTGTGAATAAAGTTTTTTCATTTGTGATGTAATATAATGTAACACTCCAGTTTGACTCAAATAATGCCGTTGCAAGATTAATTGGCATTTAGCGTGCCATATATAGTACTTTATGACTTCACATAATAATCTCAAGATGCTTGGATAAAATCTTTTCCACTTCCTGTTATAAATACCTAGAATTAACACATCATATGAAATGGCATTGAATTCTAGGCATTTTACGCTGTTTGCTATCATGGTCCAAAAGGTCATAATATAGGGACATGTGATAAAGAGGTGTTCTTGAGTTTCTGGAAGTAAATTGCAAGTGTCTCTTGGACAGTATCTTTTTGTGATGGATTTCAGTTTATGGTTGTCCCTAACACCTATTCTTCAGTGACATGTTAGTCATACAATGTCCCACATATATTTTGGTAATCTGAGTTCTGTCAGTTGTTTGATGGTATCGTGGGTGGTCAGCCCAGAACCCTTGGAGAATTGTACCACATCCACAAAGTATGTTTGGATAATCCAATTATAAAATGCTTTTCTCTGGTATGTACTGAGGGTTTCTAACATTATTTTCCAAACTTTTCCCTTAGCCAATACTGATGTAATATATTTTGGAACCTGGTCTCTGTGTAAGTTACTATGGAAAGTCCATTTCTTCTCTTTCCAGAGTGAGAGGATAGGGGTGAGCTGTCACAAATGCACTCCACAGGTCAGGCCCTCTGCTTCCACAGTGCCAACCTCACAGCACAATAGTGTGAACAGGTAACAGACAGGGTAACCCTCCTGTCTGCTTTGGGTCTGAATCACCTGTTAGCCTCAAGTTCTGGGGGGGGGATTCAAACTGTGAACCTTATGCTAGCATACCCAATGTACAGGCTCAGATATGTACCCTCTTCAGGGATTGCAGTACAACCCTTTGCCGGGGCACCTAGCCAGGACTCCAAAATGAAGCTTTAAAACTCTATAAGAGACCTTAGGTATATTATTACCTTTTCCAAACTTAATAACACCATCAAGCCTTTTAAACAGTTGTCAGACATAAAAATACAGGCACTTCACATGCAAAAAGAAACTGAGAAGACACCCAGGTAGTATTTCAAGAAAATGGTTATTTACTAAAAATTGTAAAATAAAATACAGAACAAATAGTATGAGCTCACAGTCACACAAAAAATGGGAAAATTACAGAACAAAACTCCTACCACAATACTTTTAGATCTTTGCTATCTAAGTATTACCTTTTTGTAAGTGCTGATTTAGTTAGAGAGAACTTTGTTTCTTCAGAGCCCAAGATGATATGTCACATTTCAGACACACTGATACATTTTTTAACTCTATCTCCCTTCCCCCTTGGTGAGTCATCTAGCTCCTCCTTTTAGAATTAATTCTTACAAACATAATTTCCTACCAGAAGGTATTTTAAAATTAATGGTACATCACAAGAAAAAAAACATTTCCTAAATATGGCATCCTTTAATTAAACATTTCTCTTTGATCTTAACAGTCCCACATCTGTCATGTCCCTTGGCTGATTTCCTGCCAGTGAGATCTGAGGTATTTAATGACTCTTCATCTCTTTGCTAAAAGGAGAGGAATTAGCCCGATTATCTTTCTCTTGAAATGTCATAAAATTCATATTTAAGTTCCAACTTCAAAAGCAGCAGCAGGCAATAAACTGTCTCTGGAAGGATGTCTCAATTAACTGTTTTCCTCCTGGTCTGTTTAATTGCCTCCTGGTTTCAGCTACTGACATGCTGAAGTTACAGGCCAAAACTGCCAACCTGTGTGAGCCAAATTTCATACACACACCAGTTATTTATTTTACAGGTATCATACCATAATCATATGCAAGGGGCAGAGCGTCACATGAGCCAGTCCCTGCACCAAGTGGCTCTCTGTATTTCTGTATCCTGAAACAAATGGGTGAAATTTGAAGTAAAAAATAAGGTATAAAAGAATATCATTGGGTTCACCATTCCTAGACCCCCTTTACTAATGGGTAAATATGTAGTTTGTCTTTTTATGGTGTTTAGTCTACTTCCCTAGATGACCCCAAAAATATACTATACAGCTTTGCTTCCATGTCTTGTGGGGGAGAAACACAGTACTCAAATGCAGTAGGATGGGGATAATGGAATGTTTTAACTAAATATACACTTTTCAGTTTAGAGCATTGCATGGATTTACAAGAAACAATTTTCCTGTCACACACTGTAAGCTTTTACCCCCGAGTTAATTTTGTCCACATCAAATTAACCAAACAGTATTCCACACATGTTAATTTCAGTGACAATCGGAACATTGCACACTTGTGTTAACTCAGCAAAAGAAAACTGCCCCAACAGCTCAGATATGCTATAAATAAAAAACACTGATCCACAACAAAGAATTCAAGCACTATCCAGTCAACTCAAAAAGGAAGCAATCCAGCCACCAATATTCATTTTAAATACTATAACAGCTGATTTATTGCACAAACGCCCATATGGTCAGACATACATCCTACCTCTCCAAAAGAGGGACGAAGGGTCTCAGTTATCCTATACACACGTAGGATCCTCTATATGCCAGGTTTTTTAGTACTCACCTTGCACATTTATTGTATGTTTTTGAATGATTAATATTATACACAGTGTTGGTTATTAATCTTGTAGTATTGTTTTATATATTAATGTTGTCAAATAATGATGCTTGTCACTTTAAGACTCACATATAAAAGGGTGTGACTAGGAACCTTAGGCACTCCCTGATGATACCTTAGGGTGAAACCAGTTGGAGGCTGCCTGCAGAGATTGCTGTTCAGCATCTCCTTTTGGAGAGGTAGGATGTATGTCTGACTATACTGGCATTTGTGTAATACATCAGTTGCTATTGCACTTAAAATGAATATTGGAGTGCTGGATCGCTTCCTTTTTGGGTTGATTGGATAGTGCTTGAATTCTTTGTTGTGGCACACTTGTGTTAACCCCAGGTCTTCTGTGTGACCAATGCAAATAGCTTTACATTTATGTATATTAATCTGTTCCCCAGTTACCCGAGAGTAATTTTGTACAACCAACATTGCTTCTTGACAGGCTGTTTCAGTTGCAGCAAAGATAAACAGATCATCTGCATAGGCCATAATCTTAAGAGGAGGGGTGTCTGGTGTTAACCTAAGGCCCTGTATTTCTGAAGTCTAATTGATTTTCATAGCCAAGCTATCAATACAAAAGACATACAATAAAGGTCTCAGAGAGCAGCCCTGTCTCACCCCTGTGGCAATATTTATTCTTTTCTGAATTCTTCCATTGATCAGAGGGTGAAAATGTGCCTTGTAGTATAGTAAGTCAATCCAGTTAATAAACACCTTCAGAATGCCATGTTATCCCAGTACCTAGTATAAGCAGTCATTTAGAACCTTGTCTAAGGCTTTCTCCTGATCTGTAGTGAGAACAAATCCATGTAACTCATTTAAGTTGCCTCTGACAAAAACTTCTCTTTTTATAATAAGATTGTCTTTCATGGGTCTTGCTGGTACAGAACAGGTCTGGTTTTGGGCAAATACTTTCTGCACTGTGTTACCTAATCTATGACAGAGGATTTTTGTTAGTATCTTCATGTCTGAGTTTAGCAAGGAGCTAGGTCTCCAGTTGCCTATGTCCAGTCTTTCCCCTTTTCTGTACAGTGAAATCAGAAAGGCTTTAGCCATGTCATCAGATATTCTGAGATTTTCTAACATATCATTAAAAAGTTCCTTTAGAATAGGCACCAGTAGAGTTTTATATGTCTTGTAAAACTCGATACTGAAGCCATCAGACCAAGGGGCTGTTCCAGATTTCAGTTTCCCAATCGTCTCCTAAATTTCGGTAAGAGTTATCAGTTTTGCCAATTCTGTTCTGTTAGACTGGGCCAGGGCCACCATATCCTGTTGTGAAACAAAATTCTCTGTAGTGACTGTTACTCCTTGCAGTTCTTCAAAGTCAGTCCATAATGTATCTATTATTATACATAGGATTTCTGTGTATACTGTATGAATAGTTCCATGTTAGTTCTTCACTGCTGTCCAAATCTTATTGTGCACTCACTCCTGGCAGTCCATAAATATGTCTAAAGAATGTCTCATCCCTAGTGTACCTAAAGTCTATTCTGCTTTTAGGGTTGTGGCCCTATCATGCAAGTATTTCCTCATATCCTGTTTTACCAGTGATATCTGGTCAGTAAAGGTATAGTTCCCCTCATGTTGCAAGGAAAGAGGATGGAATAAGTGTGCTCTTAGGTTCAGAAGCCTAAAATAATCCAATCTTTCTTTAGCTCACCACATTTTTAAGAACATTTGTTTAAGCCCTTGTTTAGTGTCATCCCACCAATCCACAATTGAGTTGTACCAAATAGCTACTGTTGTTCTAGCTTTTATAAATTCTTCAGTCTGCTTCATAACTTCTGTGTCTAGCAAAATAGAGTTATTAATATGCCAATATCCCATTCCTAAGTTGTTTTTCTGTAAGTTTCCTAAAGTTATCTGCAATTCAAAATGGTCTGAGGTAGCTGTAGGAGTTGTCTTGACATCTCTGACAGTCCATTGTTGAGATACAAAAATAAAATCTATTCTGGAGGATAATTTCCCTCTATGGTAGATATGCCCCCTGTCTCCAACATGCTTCTGTAGGCATCTTGTAATCTTACCTCTTTAAGGATGTTTTTTAATGTATTAGTATCACAAAACATTTTCATAGTGTCCCCTGTTTTATCTTTTAAGTCAAGTGGACAGTTAAAATCACCTCCTAATGTAACTTTCCTTGTTGTGTGTAAGTATAGCTGTACCAACCTAAATAACTAGATTCAGGTTAGAAACATGGAAACATAGAACATGATGGCAGAAGGGGGCCATTCGGCCCATTTAGTCTACCCCTTCCCTTAACTGCTTTTCAGTGTTATGATGCCCTTGTATCTATCCCATGCTTTCTTGAAAGTCCCCACCATTTTTGCCTCTGCCGCCTCCTGTGGAAGGCAGTTCCATGGATCAGCAACTCTCTTGGTGAAGAAGAACTTGTGTGTGTTGCCTCTGAATCTGCCCTCCTCTAGCTTCATGTTGTGCCCTCTGGTTCTTGAGTGATTTTTGATATGGAAAAAGTCCTAGACCTGCACCTTTTTTATTCCTTTTAGGAATTTGAAAGTCTCAATCCTGTCTCCCCTCTCCCTCCACTGCTCTATTGAGTGCATGTTTAATTCACACAGCCATTCCTCGTATGATTTGTCATGCAGTCCATGAATCATTTTAGTAGCTCTCCTCTGCACTGTTTCCAGTCTGGTAATATCCTTTTTAAGATGTGGTCTCCAGAATTGTACACTGTACTCCAGGTGTGGCCTCACCAGCGATTTATAAAGTGGCAGGATGACCTCCTTTTTTCTGCTGGTAATCCCCCTGCTTTTGCATCCCAACATACCATTTGCTCACAGTGCTGCTTTCTCGCATTGCTTGGACATTTTTAGGTCATCTGTTATAATTATTCCCAGATCTCTTTCCTGTTTAGAGGCTTCCAGTTTTTCTCCCCCTAGATAGTAATCCACTCCTGGGTTAGTCCTTCCAAGGTGCATGATTTTGCACTTTTTAGTATTGAAGCTTAGTTGCCACATTCTTGATCACTTTTCTAGAGACTCAAGGTCAGCCCTCATCTTCTCCACTCCTCCTGGGGTGTCCACTCTATTCCCTATCTTTGTATCATCTGTGAACAAACTCACCTTCCCCTCCAGTTCATCAGAAATGTCACTAATGAAGATATTGAATACGATTGATCCAAGCACTGAACCCTGTGGTACTCCACTAACTATGTCTCTTTCCTCTGAGAGTGAACCATTCACTAATACCCTCTGGATCCTTCCAGTAAGCCAACTCCTTACCCAATTTACCACCTGATGTCTTACTCTCATGCTGTCTAACTTGTTTAGTAGCCTTCTATGTGGGACTGAGTTGAAGACTTTGCTGAAATCCAGGTACATTAAGTCTACCGCACCTCCCTGGTCTACTATTTTTGTTACCCAGTTAAAGATGTCAAGTAAATTGGTTTGCTATGACTTCCCTGTGGTAAAGAGAAGCACTCTGGGTAGGGGGGTTGACACCAGTCCATTTACAGAAGAAAGAGTCCTGAAAGAACTCCTAAAACTCAAGGTGGACAAAGCAATGGGGCCTGATGGGATTCACACCAGAATCCTAAAAGAACTAAGGGGGGACCTAGTGACACCACTGACCACCCTTTTTTAACAAATCATGGGAGTATGGGGTGGTACCTGAGGACTGGAGGAGGGCAGATGTGAGTCCCCTTTACAAAAGTGGGAGCAAGACAGAAGCAGGAAACTACAGACCTATTAGTTTGACCTCAGTGGTAGGGAAAATGATGGAATCAATTCTGAAAGAAAGAATTGTTGAGTACCTAGAGGCCAGCGGGGCACAGGACCCAAGGCGGCATGGATTCACAGCAGGAAGGTCATGTCAGATGAATATAATTGATTTCTTTGACTGGGTGACCAAAGTAATAGACCAGGGAGGGGCTGTGGATATGGTCTACTTAGACTTTAGCAAGGCATTTGACACAGTCCCACACAAAAGATTAATAATCAAGTTAGCCAGCCTGGGAGTGGGTCCCAGGATGGTAGCCTGGGTAGAAAACTGGCTGCACAACAGGACACAGAAGGTAATAGTGAATGGAGCTCACTCCGAAGAAAGGGGTGTTACTAGTGGAGTACCTCGGGGTTCAGTACTGGGTCCAGTCCTCTTTAACATCTTTATAGGTGACATTGCAGAGGGTCTGGAGGGAAAGGTATGCCTCTTTGCAGATGCCACAAAGATCTGTAACAGAGTTGATACACAAGGAGGGGGTGGAAAGGATGAGAAGGGACTTGGCAAGGTTGGAGGAATGGTCAGAAGTGTGGCAACTTAGATTTAATGCAAAGAAGTGCAAAGTAATGCACCTGGGAAACAAAAACCCAGGAGGAGAATACACAATAGCAGGGGAGGTTCTAACAACAGCGATAATGGAAAGGGACCTGGGAGTAGTCATATCAGATGACCTAAAGGTGGGTAAGCAATGTGAGAAGTCAGTAAGGAGAGCCGGGGGAATACTGGGATGCATCGGGAGAGGCATCACAAGTAGAAAAAGGGAAGTGGTTATCCCTTTGTATGGACAGTTGGTGAGACCCTATCTGGAGTACTGCATGCAGTTTTGGAGACCCATCTTTGCAAGGACATAGACAGGATGGAGGCAGTCCAGAGGAGGGCAACTAAAATGGTGAGGGTCTGCATCAGAAACCATATGAAGAGAGACTGAGAGAGCTTAATATGTATACCCTTGACGGAAGGAGGGATGGGGGGACATGATAGAAACTTTCAAGTACCTCAAGGGGAACCAACAAAGTCCAGGAGGGTAGCATCTTTCAGAAAAAGAGATGTGTAAGAACAAGGGGGCACAATTTAAAGTTAGAGGGGGGACTGCTCAGGGGCAATGTGAGGAAATTCTTTTTCACGGAGAGAGTGGGGGACGCATAGAACCACTTTCCTGGGGAGGTTGTGGAGTCAAACAGTGGGGGAATTCAAACATGCATGGGACAGACATAAGGCAATTATAGTGGCATGTGGGAGGAAGTAGGCTGTTGGTTAACCAGAATCTGCAGCTTATCCAATAGGTAGGGAAATGGGCAGACTGGGTGGGCCAAGCGGTCCTTATCTGCTGTCAAAGTCTATGTTTCTATGTAAAGCCATGCTGCTTAGTGTCTAATTTGTTGTTGTCCTTGAGAAAGGATATAATCCTCTCCTTGAGAAGGGTTTCCATTGTTTTACCTACAATTGATGTGAGGCTTACAAGTTTATAGTTGCCTGCACTCATTCTACTCCCGCTTTTGTGTAGAGGGATAACTGTGGCAATTTTCCAATCTTGTGGGACCTGGCCCAGTTCAAATGATAAGTTAAAAAGATCAGCCAATGGAGCTGCCAATTCTTCTCTTAGTTCTCTCAGTAGCCTAGGGTTCATTGTGTCTGGTCCCATGGCTTTGTTTGTATTGAGCTTCTCCAGTTCATTTAGGACTGCTTCCTTTGTAAAGGGTCCTGAGTGTACTCCATCACCACCTTTATTGTCTCCTGTAATGGTGGGTCTGCAACTATCCTGCTCCTTGGTGAATACAGAGCAGAAATATCTGTTTAGGATTTCTGCTTTGTCCTTGTCATCCTCAGTGGTATCTCCATCTTCCTTCATGAGTCTTACAATACCCCCTGTTGTCTTTCTTTTTTCACTAATATATCTATAGAAGGTTTTGTCTCCTGTTTTGACTTCTCTGGCTATCCTCTCCTCTGTTGTTGCCTTTGCTGTTCTGATTTCCTTGCTTGCTACCTTTTGTTTTTCTTTGTAGTCTTCCCGGTCCTTTTCGGATCCTGTGTTTTTGTATTTCCTGAAAGCAACACTTTTCTCCCTAACACTGGTGGCTACTTCCTTAGAAAACCACAGTGGTTTTCTTTTCTTTTTTGCTTTGCTCAACCTCTTTATGCAATGGTTTGCAGTCTGTATTATAGCTGCCTTGAGATGTGTCCAGTACTCTTCAACATCCCTCCCCAAACTATATTTGCAAGTCTCCCTTTAAGACCTTCCTTCATTGCCACAAAATCTGCTCGTCTAAAGTCCATATCTTTAGTTTTAGAGTACTTGGTTTCTGTTTTTGTCCTGACATGAAACCATACAATGCAGTGATCGCTGGACCCTAGGTGGCTTCCCACCTCTACCTCAGCAATATTGTCCCCGTTTGTTAGTAGCAGGTCAAGGACAGCATCCCACCAGTTGGGTCCTTTACAAGTTGTTTTAGGCAGGATAAGCACAGAGCCTCCAGAAAGTCTTTGCTTCTGGTTGAACTTGCTGTATGAGTACCCCAATTTACATCAGGAAAATTGAAGTCCCCCAGCACTATTACTTCCCCTTTTTCTCTCATATTTTGAATGGTTTTCAATATTTCTTTTTCCCCCTCCAACCCTGTTGTTGGTGGTCGGTAATATACTCCTACCCAAGTTATTGCTCTATTTCCAGCCTCTAGAGTGACCCAAAGTGACTCTGTTTCTGTGTTGTCATTTTGGGTTATAGTCGCTTTTATGCCTTCCTTTATGTACATAGCCACCACCCCCCCTTCACCCAGTTCTGTCCTTCTGAAAGTGACAGTATCCTGGGGTAGTCATTTCCCAGTTTTGGTTATTGTTTAACCAGGTTTCGGTGATGGTGACCCAGTCCAGATTAGCTTCGACAATGATGGCTGTGAGAACAGCTATTTTATTTGGTGCCATGTGTTAATGAATATAGCTTTCCAAACTTTGTCCCTACTTTTTCTTGTGTCCTGCCTTATTTGTGAATGATCTTTTCTGTTATCAGTCCCTTCACCCAATTGGTGAATCCTCTTATTATTATTTGTATCAGTTCCCTCATCCATTTGGTGAGTTGTTTTGTTATTGTTTGTAACCATGATTTGGTGGTGTTTTGGGGGAGAGGTCGTAGACCCTTTTGTCACTGCTGTCCCTTCCCCACTGTCTAGTTTAAATGTTCAATGTATATGTCCAGTTTCTGCCCTAGAGCTTGCACGCCTTCCTTAGTCAGGTGTAGACCATCGTATTTGAAGAGACTCCTATCCCAGAAGTCCCGCCGGTTCCCTGTGAAGAGATGCCCCCTGTCTTGGCACCAGCACTTGAGCCAAGTGTTAAGTTCCTATATTTGATCCTTGTGTATACTTTGCTTACTGCCTCCTTTACCACATACTGGGAGCATTTCAGAGAAGGCAATAGTTGAGGAGTGAGAGGTTAATGTCTTACCTAAGTGAGATATGTGCTGTTTGGTCTCCTCAAGTGTCTGGTTTGCCAGATCGTTTGTACCTATATGGATAAAAACACCTGCGCCTTTACCTTGCCTTTTAGTAACCTGTGAATGCGTTCTGTACCCCTTTGTGCAGAGGCCCCAGGTAGGCATTTGACTACCACCTGTGTTCCAGGACCCTGATTTATATGTGGTTCCACTCCTCGGATCATGGAATCTCCCACAATAAGTATTTTCTTTTGTCACCTTTTGTTTGAGTCCTTTGTAGTTCCTTTTGGTTTGTGGAGCATAGAACATCCCTAACCTTACTGTCTGCCCTTGACATTGAATGTCCAGTAAAAGAGCTCTACCTGGGTCTAAATCCATTACCTTTTGTATTTGAATGTTATAAGATTTAAAAAGTGTCCCCACCCCTGAACAAGGGTCTTCTCGTAAAGACCAAATGGATGGTCCCCATGGAAAAGCTTTCTGGGCCTGGTATATGTCTGTGGTATTTTTTAGGTGGGTGCTCTGTAGAAGAATAATTTGGGGTTGTGACTGGTAGAGGGCACTAAAGGTGATACTTCTCCTTTATTGATTTTTTATGCTATTCACATTTAAAGATAGCATGTTAGTGGTGTCCAAGGAAAATGGACCCATTTGTGGAAAAGAGGGAAGATGGGAAACTCATTTTACCTTGTTTTCTATTTTTTTTCTTGAGTTTTGGTCTGGTCATGATATCTCCCTCAATATCAGAGGTGTCCTTCTCAGAAGAGGTTAGGAAAGAGGTCTCCAAATCTCCTTCATCATCCTCCATGTGCTCTTGAAACATAGAAACATGGAATCTGATGGCAGATAAGGACCGCTTGGCCAACCTAGTCTGCCCATTTCACTACTTAATGGATAAGCTGCAGATCCTAGTTAACCAACAGCCTACTTCCTCCTACCCCCCACTAGAATTGTCTTATGTCTGTCCCATGCATTCTTGAATTCCCCCACTGTTTTTGACTCTATGACCTCCTCAGGAAGGCCATTCCATGTATCCACAACCCTCTCCATGAAAAAATACTTCCTCACATCCGTCTGAATCATCCTCCTCTATCTTAAAATTGTGCCCCCTTGTTCTTGCACATCTCTTTTTCTGAAAGATGCTACCCTCTTGGACTTTGTTGATTCCCTTGAAGTACTTGAAAGTTTCTATCATGCTCCCCCTCTCCCTCCATTCCTTGAGGGTATATGTATTAAGCTCCTTTAGTCTCTCTTCATATGGCTTCTGGTGCAGACCCTGCACCATTTTAGTTGCCCTCCTCTGGACAGTCTCCATCCTGTCTATGTCCTTGTGGAGATGGGGTCTCCAAAACTGCACGCTGTACTCCAGATGGGATCTCACCAACTGTCTGAACAGAGGGAAAACAACCTGTTTCTACTGGTGATGCCTCTGTCTGTGCATCCCAGTATCCCCCCAACCCTCCTTACTGCCTTCTCACATTGCTTGCCCACCTTCAGGTTGTCTGATATGACTACCCCAGGTCCCTTTCCATTTCTGTTGTTGTTAGTATCTCATCCCCCCATTGTGTACTCTTCCCCTGGGTTTTTGTTTCCAAGGTGCATTACTTTGCACTTTTTTGCATTGAATCTAAACTGTCATACATTTGACCATTCCTCCAACTTTGCCAAGTCCCATCTCATCTTTTCTGCCCCACCTTGTGTATCAACCCTGTTGCAGATCTTTGTGTCGTCTGCAAAGAGAGACATACTTTTCCTTCCAGTCCCTCCACAATGTCACTTATTAAGATATTAAAGAGGACTGGTCCCAGTACCGAACACTGCGGTACCCCTCTAGTAACTGCCCTTTCTTCAGACTGGACTCCATTTACTATTACTCTCTGTGTCCTGTTGTCCAGCCACTTTTTTACCCAGGCTACCACCTTGGGACATACTCCAAGGCTGGCTAACTTGCTTATTAATCTTTTGTGTGGGACTGTGTCAAATGCCTTGGTAAAGTCTAGGTAGGCCATGCCCACAGCCCCTTCCTGGTCTTCTACTTTGGTCACCCAGTTAAAGAACTCTATTTGATTTGTATGACATGACCTTCCCACTGTGAATCCATGCTGCCTTGGGTCCTGTGCCCCACTGGCCTCTAGGTACTCAACAATTCTTTCCTTCAGAAGTGATTTTATCATTTTACCTACCTCTGAGGTCAAACGAACAAGCCTGTAGTTTCCTGCCTCTGCCTTGCTCCCACTTTTGTGAAGTGGAATCAGATCTGCCCTCCTCCAGTCCTCAGGTACCACCCCATCCTCTCATGATTTTTTAAAGAGGACAGTCAGTGGTGTCACTAGTTCTCCCCTTAGTTCTTTAAGAATTCTGGGGTGAATCCCATCAGGCCCCATTCTTCAGTTTTAAGAGTTCTTTCAGAACCCTTTCTTCTGTGAATGGAATGGTATCAACCCCCCTATCCCAAGTGTTTCTATTGTTTGGTTTAGGTACCTTCCCCTCCTCTTCTTTTGTGAATACTGAGCAGAAGTATGTTGTAATGTTGAGAAGGTATTCCTAAGTTCCATTCCATCCATTTTTGCCAGTTTCAATTTGGGAGTGCTTCTGGTATATTGCCTTTTCCCTTTAACCAGCTGGTAATCATCTTGTGGTGCTGGTCGTGGGGGCATGTTTGCAATCTGTCCTTGAGTTTTTTCTGTCTCAGGGTCTGCTGGGCTTTGGTTCTATTGGGTGGTGGATTCTCATTCAGAGATGTTTCCTCCATTTTGGGGTTCCTATAAATGCTCATGGGTGTTGTCTCGGGCAATGTCCTTTCCATGGTGCTCTAGGATTTGGTTGTTAGTATCCAAAGGATGTTCTTCAGGGTTAGGTGTTGTGACAATAGGCTGGTGTGTATCTTGTGAAGGAGGACCCTCGGCCTGTTGGGTTTATCTGGCTTATTTAGCTTGAGCCTCATGGACTGTATCATTCTGTTTGTAAAATGTGCCTTTATTATGTACCACCCAGAGGCACTGGAGAAACAAGTATCTAGTGTCTTCACAAAGATTACATTTTACCGGGTTAGTGCAGAAGGTACTCAAGTGTCCAGACTGCAAACAGAAACTACAAACAACAGTCTCACAGACATTACTTAAATGAGGAAATGAGCCACACCTGTGGCAAGTTTTGGGTTGCCCAGGGTAGAAACAAAAACCCCAGTCCTGACCAAGGTAAAAGCAGCTGGGTAGGTGCTGGAGTCCAGTATCTGTAGTCTGAAATATGATTTTGATTTTCCATCCCCCCGTCCATATGTTCTCCATGTTAAGGATGGGCAAAGGTCTATCTATGACATCCGCTCTTTCTTTTACCCAGCACAGAATGTCTGAGATATGTACGATTTCATTGTGGTACAAGATTATAATGTTCTTTACAGTGGGTTTTGTCAGGGGTATGGTAAGCAAGGGAGTTCAGAGGGGGAAAATTTGAGTTGATGAAACTTTTTCCAAAATCATTCCAGCTGATGCGATGTGTTGAAACTGACATAAAAAACTGTGTCTCCAGAAATATTATGTATAAGGGCAAATATCTCAGTAGCTAAAAACTGCATGGAGTCCTTTAGCAACTTTTGTGCTACATAGACCCGATCTGGGGATTCCACAAGGTCTCCTTTGTATTTAATGCAGACAGCGTTTTGTCTCATTGCAGGGTTTCCTAGGTTTGCAAATAGATCTGACATTTAAAACTTTGGGTTGCCTCTGATCCTAGTAACAGTCTCTCGAGGAGCACCTGTAGAGGTGTCTGTGTGTGTAATATGTTCATCTTGGGGAGGGGGGGTGCCACCGAACGAGTTCCTATATTTGTAGTGTGTCCTGGTAGATTATCCCTTACTGCCGTCCTTATAATATCAGCCTATGATGTTGAAGAAAGAGCTAGTTGTAGCATTTCTTCTATCTGTACATTATTCATCTCAGCATTTTGTTGCATTCCCGTTTCCCTACCAGCAATGCCTGGCTCTACTGAGCAACTACCTAGATTACTATTTTCTGGGCAAACAAAACTGCAGTGCTTTATTTCATTGTGAGTATTTTGACTCCCATCTATTTGGGAAACAGTATGCTCAATGGGAAATATTATAACATTGCAGTCATTTTTACCTTTTTCAGCTACTGCAGCTGGGGGACTGATTTTGGTGCTCAAATTCCTCATGACCATAGCAACCTCCTGTGTTGATATGGCCCTTGTTGTTGACAGCTTGGTGTTCCTGCTGTCAGAAGTTTTAGTATCCTGCAACTTTTTGTCAGTGGCATTACACACAGAAGCCGTAATCAGGGCCCAGTGTTTACTGCAGCAAAGTGGACCTACATTCTGCTTCAGAACCTCATACTTTCTGCAGCAGAACAACTGCTGATTCTGCGGCTATTCTGCAGCAGATAAATTGTGGCTAAACAGCATACTTTCAAAGGGATCAAGTCTTAGTTAACCTTTTGACTGCCTTTGTGCAACCACTCTGCTACACTGAAAGTGGAACAGCAGGTCATTTAACAGTATGTAGTCTTCTTATCACAAATATTAAACAGCAGTAACCCAAACCTGGCACAGCCATGACCGTCAGTGTTCTCTTTTAATGAATTTTCCCTCCAACCCCGAATCTGAAGGCTCATCTATTCTTCTGGAAATTGGTAGCCTTTGCTGTTCTCATAGGTTGTAATCAGAGGAGGACATACGCTCTTAGCTAAAACTACACAGAAGGCAAAACCCGCTTGGATTTCTTCTGGTTTATATTTACAGTTAGCAGATCTAAAGAGAGACTCCAACTTGAAGGCCATTTTTTTCTGATTTTGATCAATGTTCTTTTAAATTATTATTTTTGTAAACTCAGAATACTCCAGCTGCCTTGCTACAAACATATTGAGTGCAGTGTACACATCTGTGTTTTGGGGGTGGGTGGGAATTGTCTTCCTATAATAGTGATGGAGGGTGTAACTTACAGTGTCTGTAGGATTTGTTGACTCCTGATTTTTCTTTTGGGGGACACATGAAAAATTGCAAGCAAGTAATTCTTATTAAGCTGGAGTAACCTTGGTTAGCATGTTCTCTTCTCCTCACAACTCGGGGTGGTGGTGTTCTTCAGTCAGTGACCCTCATTTCACCTAAGTATAGCAGCAATCAAACTTTCCATTATGATTTTTTTCCACACCTGTTTGCTCCAGTTCTAGTATACCCTGGTCCACAACTCTGCTGCAGCTGGGCTACTTGACCCTCAAGAATTGAGCTTGATGCCGCCACTTAGGCTGCAGGTTTGGATTTGCCAAGAAATTACTGTCACACTTGCAGGTACAGAACTGCAGCCCACAAATCAAAACTGTGATAGATGTCCACCAGTGGGGACCAAGTCCTCTGCTCAGTCTGCTGCCAGCCCTATGTTTCTGCAATCAGCTCTTCCTCCTCATATATCTGTCATCACACTGAGATCAGTTCCACCTCCACGGGCACCACTGAATCTTTTCACTTCTTGACTACAGCTTGCCTTCCAGTTTTTCCTTCCAAATTCATCTTCCAAGGATTCAGCATGCACCATGAGCAGCCTCACAATGAAAAATTAACATGACTGAACTACCCACACCTACACAGCAGCAAATCATAACTGCCGTGGCCCTAATTAAGCTCTGCTACTATTGCATCTATTGCCCCCCCCCCCCCACATACACACAATACTGGCTGGAAGGAGTTATGTAACAAGAACCAGCACGAATCAAGATGTCATGCAGCCACTAGCTTTTTGGCTTTGTAGTGGACAGTAACAGTTTGCTGCCCCTTCTAATGAGCATGTGTGCCATGGCATACTTAACACATCAATAGCTATGCCCTTGCCTTGTGTGATTGCATAGCATAGCTAGCATTTCTGCAGCTGAGTGGCTGGTTTTCCTGATTTCTGCAGCAAGCACTGATTTATGTTGTCAGCCCTGAATTCTGAGGCCACTGCTGCAACTGCAGAATCACAGAAAACACGGTGCCCTGGCCATAATCATGGCAGTGGTTGGTACTTGTCCTGCCTCCCAACAAATTCCATTTGCTGACGGCTGCCATCCTGCTGCAAAAAGTGCACTTTCAGGAGTCCATGAGCCCATGGCTGCTCTTTCTCCATCCAGCTGTTCAGTCTGTACATATTCTGTAAGGAATCAATCTCAACTGCAGATGCAATTTGCTGTTATACATGCCTTTGTGCATCCATTCCTCATTGCCTCTCGGCATGCCCCATAGAGAGGAGCTCAGCAACTGATTCAAGAGACAATCCAGGTCAGCAGTAGACCCCTGCAACAAATATAAGGGGCAGAGAATGGGAGAAGAGTTTAAAGATGATCAGCTCATAGGATGAAGAAGAGGAGGCAAAAAGCACAGGCTCAAACTACATGCTAGAGGAGAAGTGGATTGGTACTTCACTGCCCCTCTTAAATTGATCCTGTCTGGTGATAGTGAAACTAGGGAGAGTAACTGAGATATAAGGGATCTTGGGGAGAGCCAAGATTCTGACATGACTAGTACATCCAGTTGAAGGTTTCCATGACGGTTGCAACTGGTCCAGCTTAGGAAGGAGACTGCATATGTTTAGATGAGCCACTCACAGTCCTTTTGGGAGCTGCAAGGGAGAAACTGGAACAGGGATGGGATTGAACTCAACATGAACTACACCCATAAGCAACAAGGAACTTGTGAGAGCCTATGAGTTGCTTAGAAATAGAGAATGGGGGAAGTAAAGGGAATGGGGAAGATAGGGTAGCAGAGGACACTAGAGAGCTTCAAGGTTGAGCCACAGAGATGGGAGGACACTGCATCCAGAATGAAAGGGAGAATGGGATAGGGTAGGGAGAGTGGCAGAAGGGAGAGTGGGGAAGGGGAGGAAGTAGGAGAGGTTTAGGCAAAAGGCAGTGGCAGGAGGGAGGGAGAAGAGGGTAAAAAGGAGGGTTAAGGTTAGAAGCAGCACAGTGGGAGAGATGGTGAATCACTTGCATTACTGAGCATAGGAAGAAGATAACAGATGGAGTGGTAGGAACCAATGGCAGCAGGAGGGATATAC
The DNA here is from genome assembly GCA_016271365.2 of Neoceratodus forsteri. Lineage (NCBI taxonomy): Eukaryota > Metazoa > Chordata > Ceratodontiformes > Ceratodontidae > Neoceratodus > Neoceratodus forsteri. The sequence continues at coordinate 1,624,152,729 of CM057453.1, read as the reverse complement.
AGTAGACTTCACCCAGACAGGGAGAAATCTGAGATTAAAAAATAAGGGGGGATGTAAGACTCCAGATAGGGCAGAAGCTGAGATTATTAAAATAGCCTATGTAGACCTCACCCAGATTGGGAGGAAGCTGAGTTAAATGATGTGGTTGCAGGTCTCACCCAGATAGGGAGGAAACCAAGATTAAAAATATAGGTGAATGTAGGCCTCACTGAGACAGGGAGGAAGCCAAGTTAAAAAGGGGGTTGCAGGCTTCCCCCAGATAGAGAGGAAGCCAAGATGAAAAATGGGGAGATGTAGGCCTCACCAAGATAGGGAGGACTCAGGCAATAAATGGGGTAGGTAGCAGGTGTCCCATGTGGGACAGATAGTATCAGGTTGCAACCAACAGCAGAAGTAACAAAGCAAATCACACAGTTAAGGCAGTTAAAGAGCACTGGAAGGATATCAGTAAAAGCTGTGCAATTCAGAACAATAAAACAGGCAGTGGGTGGGCTAATGTACACTTACCAGAGCTGGTGATTACTGGGCAGAGTGGCTGGCCAACATCTCACTCCACAGCTGGTGCCCGCAGCATGACACCTCTATGCTCTGTCCCTGCACTATAGACCACAGCAAGGAGGCCCATTACATAGAGAGTGCCTTTAGATGGAGGATGAGACCCCACACCATTCTGTAATGATGCCATCCAGTTGACAGGACATGGAGGTAGAGGTGCGGTTTCAGTGAGGAACCCCTCTTGGCTTGTCTCCTGTAGAGGGGATCAGTGTGGGTTGTCGAGGATGTGTAGCATGCTGAGAAAGGGTGTGCCAACCGCAGAGCGAAACCTCCACAGTGAAGACCGTCACAGTGACAGAATTCAACTGAAAGCGTCAGGTTACTGTGATGGTCCCTGCTGACACCGGCACTGCATCTCCTGGTGTTTTGCCCCCTCCCTGAGACAACTCCAACTCCAAAACCCACTGACATCCCTGACAGTACAATGCCAACACTCGGCAATGTGTCTCTTGCTGTTGGGGATGTCGGTGATGTAAATGTCACCACGTGATAGGTAAACCCTGAAAAAGTTACCCTCATGACCCTTTTTGAAGGTGCCAATGCAGGTCTGTGGGCAAATAAAGGCTGGATAGCATTTTTGTGTTGTTTAGATTTGGCAAGCTTTTGAGGTTCCTTCTCTTTTTGTGATGACAATGCCTGATAAGCAGATACCACTTCAATGAGGACTCCTCAGTTGGCTTGACTTGGCTCCTGTGGCAGCAGTCAGTGGGAGGTTGCATAGTAGGCTAGAAAGTGACCCTCATGACCCCTTTTGCAGCTCCTGATGCAGAACTGTGAGCTAAAAAAGGCTGGAGAGGGTCTTCGTGCTGTTCAAATTTGGCAGGCTTTGAGGCCCCGCATCTTTCTGTGATGCCGCCACTGGATTGGTGGATCAAGGAGGTGGAGGCGCAGCTTCAGTGAGGAATCCTCAGTTGGCTTGGCTGAGCTCCTGTAGTGCTGACTGGTGGGGGGAAGGTATGAGCAGGCTGAAAACATTGTCCTCATGACCCCTCTTGCAGCTCCCAATGCAGATCTGTGGGAAAACAAAGGCTGTAATGCTCCTAGGTTGAACAAAGCATTTTCCTGTAGTGCAGCCTCATTTTCCCTGTATTTCCTTGTAAAACTGGGATGAAATTCCTGTAGATTTTCCTGTATGCACAAGCCAATTTAAGTGCACATTTGACTTCATTGTAGCTGTCAATAAATCACTATAACAAATGTTAAGGCTGTTTTATATGTTTTTATTTATTTTACAAGTCAAAAATCACCTAAAACATGTCACATAATTACTGTACAACTGTAAGATCTTTACAATTAACAACACTATAAGAAAAACAATGAAGGGGGAAAATAGATGGGATGGGGGGCTTAAATCATTGACAGTAAACAGCATAAATCAAGTAACAGGCATGTATGCAAATAAATATAAATTTATAATACAGACATCTAAGAAGTGTGCAAAGTTACTGAGAAAGTCACTTATGATATCCATCCACTATGCATTTGTGTGTGCCCTCTTAGAATTTGTAATTGCTTTTGCTGTGCTCTAGTATTGTCTTAGTCAGTTTAAACTTACTGTAAAGCAGTCATCTTCCATTTTATTGAAGGGCATGCAACAGTACATGCAATGTATCTTCTTTCTTGCAGCTTCTGTCCTTCATTTTGGTGTGGGTGACTTCACTAAATAATCAGTCAACATCTGAATTTCCATGGGGCAGGATTAGCAGTGCATATATAAGCCTTCCAAGTAGTGGGAACCTTAGCTGGCTTGAATTCCTGGGATTCTTCAGGTTCTTTATGTACTGCCAGTACTCATCAATTGGAAGAGCAATCTTTTCTTGAGAGAAGATCATTATTTCATATTCTAGCATTTCATCATCAAGTTGTTCCCTGACACTACATTGGGGAACAGGTCTGCCAAAGCCTTAAATTTTGCACTTGAGACGTGCTGTTTCTGAGGGTTAAGTACTTCCAGGTGTTTATAGATGCTACCATCATAGTCTGCAAATGGCATTCTCTTTTTAGGGTTGCAGTGGGCGTAGCCCTACAGACTTCTTGCTAAGAAAAAAGCAGTCAGCGCATTCCTTACAACCGAACATGTTGGAGTTTCAACACAGTCACCTCTGCATCTGTGAAGCACTCCACTCATTGTCTTGGTAGGAAGTGGCACTGTACTATCTTTTTCTGTGTTGGCATTCATGGCACACTCTGCCGTGTCCAAGATGGTCTCCAAACTGTACTGCGCATGTGCAATTAATATCGCATGCACAGTGTTGTGCAGCGGTCATCTTGGTTATAGCAGAGTGTGCTGTATTCTGCCATGACAGCTGATGTCTTTTTTTTAATTATGCATATCCCTCCCACTCGATCCTCCCTCTCAGCACCCACTCTGCCCCCCAGAAACATAACAGTGACACTGTGAGTGCCCAATATCCCAGTGTCGAGATCGTGTTCTGTGCCCACTTTTTTTAATATATATTTTTTTATCCCCCCACCCAACCCTCCTTCTCAGCACCCACCACCCCACCCCCTGAGACATAATAGTGACACTGGGGGTGCCCAATCCCCCAGTGTCACAATGCTGATTCTGTCTGTCCTTTTTTGCTTTTTTTACCCTGTAAAGGAAAAATGTCCATTGATGTCTTTTTTTGCCTTGTAAAAAGAAATGTCCATTGATGTCTTTGCACCATTACTGTCCCCCCATCCAACCCTCCCCTACTCAGCACCCCCAGCCCTTACTTACCCATTGAGGTTCCAACGTCGTAATCCTCTCTGGACCACAGACACATCTTCACTCTTCAAAGTCAGACCACAAACTGAAGAAACAGATATGGGGTTCAATGTATTTCAATGGAGTTTTGAACATAGTGGCATAATTTGGTCATTTTTGCATATTTTTGGCCCAAATTTTCAACATGCCTTCTTTGGGACTCTACCTCATGAACAATTGCACTGTCATTAGGCAGCTCTGTCCCAAAAGGTGATTTTACAGTCTCTGCATGAAATCACCTTCCAGGCAGGAACTGAAAATTTTCTCTGCCCTTGCTCATGAGTTGGGGTCATAAGAAGGCTATGTTTAATGTAAGCATATTAAAAAACAACAAAGTTATGTGCCTACATTGAATTTTACAAATGAAGGCTAGTAACTTAATATTTTTCCCCCAAATTCACAACATAATCATATCTTTACAGCACCTCATGAGTGTGACAGCTGTCATTTTTCAAATCTTGACCAAAATGTTTTTTTTAAATCCCAAAAGGTGATTTCTCGGTCCCTGTACAAAATCTCCTTTTGTGCAGGAGTTGACAGTTTTCTCCACCCTTGTTTAGGAATATTGGTCATAAGCAGGCTATATTGAAAATCTGGTGTAAAAATATTAAAAAATAATAAAGTTATGAGCCTACGTTGAATTTAGCAAACAGAGGCTCATAACTTTGGCAATATTCAATATTGTTACCCCAGATTTTCAACATAGCCATTTCTTTACAGCACCTCATGAATGTGACAGCTGTCATTTTTCAACTCCTGCCCAAAATGTGTTTTTGTGTCCTGAAAGTTGATTCCATAGTCTCTGCACAAAATCACCTTTAGGCCAGGATGTTAAACATTTTCTCTATCCTTCTTCATGAGGCAGGGTCATACCAAGGCTGTGTTGAAAATTTGGCTTCAGAATATTAAAAAACAAATTTCCAATATTTTTACCCCAAATTCCTTGGCTGCTGCTGTATCAGCTCTGGCCAGAGATTGCTTACTTCTGACATGCCTCAATCCAGAATTGCTTTGTTAGTGTAAGAAACTACAGAACTGTTTCTTCTTCTCCCTCCTCTTCCAGTTGCTGCACAAGTGTATTGCAATCTGCTTTTTAATAAGGTACTTGGTCCAATGGAAGTTGTGACCTCAATATTCTAAACATGTGCAGCTTCTCGGATTATGGTGGTTGTTATGGATTTTGACAACAGCATTTTGTAAAGAACCTCTAGCTCATGGACAACAATGTGTATGTTGGGTTTTTCCTTCTGGAATAGAAGATTGAACTCTAGGATGATGGGCAATGCATAGCTGAGGAACATGATGCACAGCTTTACTAGACTGGAACATAAAGCAGTCTAGATTCCCAATACTGTGGCATGTTTTTGCTGGGACTTTAAAAATATGATTTCAGCACTTGAAACTGTTCCATGATTCTCCCATCCTTTTGGTGCAGACAAAGTAATCTAATCTGACATAGCTTCTGAAGTCTGTGTGGTTTTGTGTTTGCAAAGTCCTGAAAGGTTTAATAGGTTTGCATTCATTTAGTGCTTTTCTTGAAATAGTACCAGATGTCTACAGGTAGGATCTGTACCTCACCAGGGAACACTTTGCAGGCAGCATCTGCTACGAGGAGCGTGACATGGCAGATGCAATAAATGTTGAAAGCATACAGCAACTCCTGTTTTAGTCTGAAGAGAATACTATTTCTTGCCCCGTCATCATGCTGGGTCCATCAGACCCAAACCTTATGATGTGTTCAATGGGGATTTCATCCTTTCCGAGTTGCTCAATAATGGTATTGTATAAGGTTGCTGCATCAAAGGTAACTCAAGATGCAGAAGGTGTACCCTGGACTTTCGTCAGCCTGTAAAAATATGATCTCACCCACCCCTGAGCATCAAGTGTGCAAGCAAGGAGTGCCAACTACTTTGCAGCAGTTTGATCATTGCCTTCATGAGTGAGAAGACTGAAATGGTTTATTTTCATTTGCTCAACAACTGATAGCTTAAACTCTTCTCCAATGACATTCACCAAAAGGGATTTGGTTTTACTCTCCTTACAGGCAACCTTATCGGCGATGTTGCAGTCCTTTAACATCACTGGGAACATCTTGCTCATCTGATTTGCCAGTGTAAATGGCAAGTGATGCTCTGCCAACAGCCCATGCCCACAGCAATTCTACTGATGCCACATCAGCTCCGGAGACTGTGCAAAAAAACTTTCTGACCTTTGCAGTTGATGCAAGTGATGTTAGTAGCTTCTTGTCTGTAAGGACTACAGAGAAAAAAAAAGAAATTACAGGATCTTCTAATTACGATAAAACACAAACTCCTCTACCCGCCCAAAAAAATCTTCTGATCACATAATACACTGTTTAGCATTTCCAGTCTATGCTAGCTAGCTGACTATTTTAATGACAGTCCATGTACCCCAATACTTCTGTGTACCGCATTACTTTCTTTTCCTCATGCCCCCCCCAACCAACATATTTCCAGGAATTGTGTATAAATAATCACATGCAGAATTCATATTCCTCCAAATACTCACATTCAGAATTCATATTGCCCCCCTTTGTCACTCTTCTGGAGCCATCCTTTAAATCCTGCTTCAATTTCCCAGTCTTTTCGGTAGCACTTTCAATACTTCATCTTCTTTGCAGGGGTGGAAGGTGATGAAGGAGATCCGCATGTGACTCTTGTGGAAGACATATCAACAAATCGGATAGGTTCAGCTGCTGCAGGTTTTATAAAAACAAAATTAAAAAGTTGTGTCAGATGTTTCAAAATGAGCGCTTCTTTCTTAAGCATGTGTAAAGCATTAAAATACTGTAGGCTCACCAGGCTGTATTAAGCTCTGGGCCCCCAAGAGGCAGAAAACTGTGGTGTGCCACTGGATTGTATACAACAATAGGAGGGCTTTAAGCCCGAGGTCCGATGGGTGGAGCAACAACGTCACTACCTCATCAGGCTTAAAGGGTCAGTCATCCTGGGGCCCATCCAGGATTTGTTTTTCATTGCATTCGGAGGCACCACTCCTTCCACTCTGCTCTTCACTCATTTTTGGGTGCCTCCAGCTGCTGGATCTGTCTACGCCTCACACTACTTCCCCTTGGTCTGTTCTTTTGTCTCTGGAGCTTTCATCTTGCCCGTCGCTCTCTGTTCCTCAGCTCCTGGGTTAGCTCCTCCTCTGACCTCCTATCACTGCACTGCTTCGTTTCCTTCCTTCATGGTACTCAGGGCATTCACTCACTTCTCCTGTATGCCTTTGCAGGCCTCCTTGCTCAGCCGCCCACCTCTGTTTTTTCTTTCTTGCATCTGCCATCCCCTTTGCTTGCTGTGCCATTCTGTGTCTCCTCCCTTCCCGCTGGTTGGTGTGCTCAGCGACTGTCTGCTACCCACTCCATTTCTCTGCTACTACCATGCACAGTCGCCCCACTCCTGTCCTCCCATTGGCCCATGCTAGTTGTACTTCTCTCTCTCTCTCCTCATACTTGCAGCTCTGATCCTCCATTTCCTTTGCCTGAACCAACCTCCCCATTCCCTCCTACTGCTCACACCTGTGTTAGTGCCGCATGCTGGCTTCTGCACTTTGCCTCAGCTGTCGCCTTTCCAATCTTCCCTCTCTGTCACTTGCGCTTCATGGGGGACCTGGGCAGGGAGATTTAAGGGTCTCAGTCATGGCTTGCTCACAGAATTTCAATGGCCTATCCAGGTAATCCAAATTGGATTATTCCTCTGCAAACTACTGCTCAATTGTCCGTGTTTACTGGGTGGCATTCTGGATTTGCACTGGGTTTCATATTGGCAGTTGTCCGCCGCTGCCTGGTCTGTGGCTTTTCCTGTCTACAAGGCTTACAAGATAAATAAAAAACAAAACAAAACAAAAGAAAGACAAATTGGGGACACAGACCCCACATCAGGGAACCATCTGAAAATCTAGTACTCTTTCCTCAGAAAGCTGACCGCATAAAGAGATTTATGTTAAGATGCATTTTCTGTAGCATAAAATGTCTGTTGCTTTACTGTTTGACATTGTTTTGTGTTTTTCATCACCACTGTTACGTCACAAGAACACAAATTTTATGAGGGTCAGTGGAATGATCTGCAGAGAAAGCAGGGATGTCGTTGAAAATCAGGGACTGTTTAGAGATATGCATTTTCCTGCTGTTTCCTACATTCACAGTTTCCTGCCTGTATTGGACTCCTGCAATACCTCTTTCTCGTCATTTGCCTACTGCTGTTGACATCTCCTACTCATCTCTGCCGGAGTCGTGTTCTCCTTCGCTGACCCCAGGTTCTCCGTCTGACCTCAGGGTCTGTTCATTTCCATTTCTTAATCATGCATACCCCTCCTTGGATGGAATAAGTGCTCTCCCTCCTTCCTTGTGTCCAGTACTTTCTTTGGGGTTTCCCCTATCTCTGTATATCCCCCTAGTCCATCTGGTGTCTGGGTGCCTACATCTGATCCTCCTCTGCTCAGTCCGACCTCAGTCTTCATCACCCTTCGGGTCTCCAATGCCTCACCTTGACCTGCTTATCTATTTCCATCACCCAATGCCTCTGTCTGGCCCTGTGGTTCTCATCCAATACTGGCCATCAAGGATTCTCTCCGCTCATGGCCAATCAGTATGCCTTGTCTGGCTCCATTGGGCCTGCCCTCGATATTTCTTTTGGGCATACCTATCATAACTCATATGCACGAGCCTCCAATCATGGCTTTGAACCATAAATCATGGCTTTGAACCATCATCAACCGTCAAGGATTCACTTCACTCATGGCTTCACTCCTCATCTATCTCCACTCAGAGTCATGCCTTCCTGTCCATCGCCCTTGCTCAGGGCTGGCTGGAGGCTCTCCACCATCTTTCAAGTCCCTTTTCAAGTTCATTTCCAACTCTGCCTCCTTTCGAGAAGTTTACTTAGTCACATTGCTCTATCGAGTTCTCCATCATCATCATTCCGTCCTTCCGCCTTTCATACCTTGCTTTCCTGTACCGGCCTCCATGGCTTCAATCCATCATTGTACCTCATCCGTTCCTATTTTACCTTCCCCAACCTAGCGCCTGTTCTCTTCCCAGCTGTCATGGATTCTCTCCACTCATAGCTTCACTCCTCATCGTACCTCATCTGATTTTGCTCCTCTTGATCGCTCATTCTGAGCATACCCTCTGGTTCGCATACCCTCTCTGGTTCCAGACATACCTTTTTGGCCTTGGAGTCTACCTCTTTTCAAGGAGCCTCATTACTCACATTGCTCTATCGAGCATGCTACCTGTGTACAAGTTCATTTTTAAGTTCATTCCCATCTCCTCTTCTTCACATTCCATATCGGCCATCGAGGATTCCCTCCAATCGAAACCTGCAATCGATATTTCTTTTTGACATACCCATCATGACTCATCGACCCACGGCCATCCTGTCATATGTATCAAGTTCATAACTCCGATCATCATTCACTCCTTACCTGAGGGTTTCTCTATTTACATCACTTACTCGAGCATTCCTATCATTGAATTGTATACTACCTCATCAACTCCGACCTTCGGATCTAATCGTTCACATTGCATCATCAAGCATGCCTCACTGGCCTCAGTTACTCACTTACTCACATCGATCAATCAAGCCCACCTCTCATCGGTCTTATGCTACCTTATTGCCCTGCCACCCTCCTGCAGTGATCAGCATCATTGGTCTTCATCATCCTCAGTATTCTCACGACTGCATCTGGATACTCCTTACTCAATGGACCTCTACATGGATCTATGTATTCACATCAGGTCCATGCAGCCTCATGTTCCCTCTTCGCTCTGTGCTTTCTTTTGGGCTTTTTCCCTATCCTGTCATCATCTTCTCTTTAAAGACATACATCCTCAAATCAAACGTCAGCCTGGAGGGAAGGCAACCTAGGCCTTGGATCCCCAGAGGTTTCCTCCTCAAAGGTTTTTTTTTCCTCTCCTCCATGTCAATGGTCATAATATTAGTTAGGGTTAGTGCTTTCTTCGGTTAATTAGTTAGGTTCCGCTGTTGAATGGAGGTGGATGGTGGCCCCAGCTTTCCCCTCTCTCCTTAGGAAGTCAGTTCTTATCATCTTCTCAGAATGTATTTATTCATCCTTGCCTGTTCGATGCTCGACACCTTTAGGTATTCTTTTTGGGCTTCTTCCTAACCTACCTTTAGCTGACGCAATCATTCCCACAGCTCCTGTACTGGGGCAACCCTCCTCTAGGGCTCCTTGTGTCGTACCCCTACAGGGTGGTATATCCCATGGATAGAGAGGTGGAAAGCCACACACCAAATCAAGTTACACAAGCTTCATCTCATCTCATCTCATCTCATGCAGTTGTGTAAGCACGTTGAATGGGAGGACTTTAAGCCTGAGGTTCGATGGGCAAAGCAACAACGACACTCCCCCATCAAGCTTAAAAGGTCACTCATCTTGGGGCCCATCCAGGATTCATTTTTCATTGCCCACCATCCACCCCTCCTCCTCCTCCTCCTCCTCCTCCTCCTCCTCCTCCTCCAGTGGCTCGTCTCTCTTACCCATGGGCTTCTTCCTAACCTACCTTTAGCCGATGCAATCTTTCCAGCGGCACCTATGGGGGGACCCTCCTCTGGGGTTCCTTGCGTCGTACCCCTACAGGGTGGTATAGCCCATGGATAGAGAGGTCGACAGCCACAAACCAAATCAAGTTACACAAGCATTATCTCATCTCATCTCATCTCATCTCATCTCATCTCATCCAGTTGCGTAAGCACATTGAACCCAGGATTAGCTGAAGAAGAACAGGATGGATGAATGGACACCAGACTAAGTTAGACAGACACTACAGAACACATTTTTTAATGATATCCATTGACACAGCTTAGTACAATATGGATTAGTGCACACTGGCACAATAACACATAGTAGTGTTATTACTGGAATGTGACATTTAAGCAATAAGGCACGACAGGGTGTGATATATCATGGGATATCATCACGCCTTGGGTGGTTGGGCACGAGGCTGCAGGCCGAGTGCGTCCAACCATCCTGAGAAGTGACGATATCCCATGATATACCACACCCTGGAGTGCCTTATTGCTATTATGAACTGGATTAATTGATATTTTATGCCTTTAATGCAAAAAAATAAAGTTTTTAAATATTTAAATACTGTTTTTATATGAGTGTAGGTGGACATTAAAAAAAAAAAGTTTGTGTACCTCATGTTTTGGCCAGTAGGTGGTGCTGTTGCAGGAGGATTTTGTTATAGTCTTCATTGTTGTGGTATTGACCCCGGAAGTTTAGTTTACTCACGCACCGTTAATATTGTTTTTGTTTTTCTTTGTTGAGGAGGTGAAGATGAGTTGTGCCATACTTTTGAGAAAGCGAAGGTAAGGGTAAAGCCTGAGGAGGCGGGTTATGCGTTTGCCATTTGGCGAGGCAGCGTGGCAGAGGCGAGCACTTGGCGCTCCAGTGAAGCAGTTAGAGAATGAAAGGAGAAGTTTTTTTCTGTTTATAGCGCGTCTGCTTTGGGCGACGTGTATGGGGGGGCAATTGTGAATATGTGTTTTTTTTTGCCTGTTAGTGTTAGTGGAGGTTGGTGGAGAACATTGCACTGTCAGTGAGCAGGCTGGTGGCCGGAGGTTTTCCGAAGCCGTGATGATGTAGCCCGATATCATCACGGCTTCGAAACCCTCTCGGCCAATCAGCTTGCTCCATTTACGATCACCGGTTCATAATTAATATTTCATTATGTTCAGAAATGTTTCTTCACCCAGGTCCTAGATTCACAGCACCCCTCTGGACAGGCATCCCAACCTACTAGTAAGTGAACATTATTTATTTTTGGACCTGCGCTGATGGGGAGGTCTTTGACGAGGTGGCCCAGCTTTTCACCAGCATGCCCTTATTTTTTTTTACAAAGTTTTTTCTCATCCCTGGTCTGCCTGACAGCATCCCTATAAGTTATTCACCACTGTAGTGCAGCTGGGGGGGGGGCTGTCCTCCTGAGGTGATCTTTCAGATGACACATTATACCCAAGAACCCATCAGTCTATTCTGATGGATGTTAAACATCCCATAACACTTCCCAAAGATTTTCATTCACAAAGGTGTGGTGTGAACATATATGGATTCACAACAAACAGAAGAAATTAGAAATAAGTGCCTTAACTGGGATTTGAAACCAGGCCATGCAGAATACCTTCTGTTGTGCTACCAGCTGTGCCACCAAGGCAACTGGAAAGCTGGGATTCCCAGAAAGCACCTTATTCTTTCTCTAATGCACAGTATAGTGCTACAGTACACAGATAATTACATTTTCTCAAAAAGAGTATAGGGGTGGGGTTCCACAGGTGTCCTGGCAAAATTTCCCTCAATCAATAAAACTACCAGCACCAGGATGAGGATAAAAATAGGTATAATCACATAGCCCTTTATTCCCAGTCAACACAACAAATATATATTATGGACCACAAACAAACAGAAGAGATATAAAATGCCTTAGCTAGTATTTGAACCCAGGCCACACGAAATACCTTTCATTGTACTTCCAGCTGTCTGTGCAACCAAGGCAGCTGGAAACCTGGGACTTCTAGATACACCATACTGTAACTCTTTTGTCTGTGTTCCATATCTGTGCACATCCCACCATTCTATATAAAAATATAGTTATATTGATGGAGAAGGTTGGCAGCTTCAGAGATGACTTACCTCAGTCCCGAGAGCTCCACAGTGGGGTGGGGTGGGGTGTGAGGGGCCACAAGAGTAATTTAAGGTGAAGGAACAAGGTAAGTCATGGAACAAGGCAGGGTGATGGGTTTGGAGTGCCACAGGAACCTGAGAGGGGCCCATGAAACAGTATGAGGGGGTGCTGCACTCCTGGTGCTGTCTTTTGACTGAGAAAGTCAATTTCAGTTGGTTTCAATCTTTAGCAATCCCCTCAATCAAGATGAGGCAGAAAATAAGCAGAACTCCTAGCCTTCATTTCCCAGACAACAAAACCAAAAAGAAATAAACTTGCAGTACACCATAAAGGGCAAAATGGCCCCACAGTATCATTCTCCACAGAATTTAATGAAATCACTGGGCAGGTTGGTAGTGTCATATGGAAGAATTGGGAGCTTTTAAAGCAAGATGCAGTACTTGGCAGGGTTGTGGGAGAGAAACCCATAATTACTTTCAGGAAAGCATCAACAGTAAGAGACTACTTAGTACACAGTCAGTTCAAGAAACAAAAGGAGGATGAACAGACATGATTACCTGTACACCCGGAAGGGGTACACAAATGTCACAGATGTAATGTGTGTCAGTATATGAATGTGGGAAAGGAATTCAGAAGTATATCTGGGAAAAAAGTTACCATCAAAGATTTTATCACATGTACTACAACCTTTGTGGTGTATGTGCTATGGTGTAGTTGTGGTCTTCAGTATGTACTGCAGGTAAAACTATCAGGATGCTAAAAGAAAGAATTCAAGAGGCTATTAGATATATTGTGAATAAAAGATTGGACACCCTGTGGAGAGACACTATATCCAAGCACATAACACCAGTCCCAGATGCCTGAAATTTATGGGCCTGGAATGTGTGAAACTTCCCCCTGGACCTAGAGGCAGGGATAGAAAAAATTTGCTCTTAGAAAGAGAGGGATTTTGGATCTATGAGCTGGATACGGTGAAACCCAAAGGTCTCAATGATTACTGGGACCTGAAACCCTTTTTGAAATCCAAGAAATATTAAATTATGGTGTACATCTAGAGTTTAGACATAGCTGTGAGAGGTGCATCACACTAGCTGTTCGCTGTTAAAATTGGTAAATGATAATTATTATGAAGCAAGTTATATATAGGTACAGTATCTAGTTTGATTCACCAAGCAAGCTATACTGATACTTACTGGTGTAAGGAACTTTGAAAGTTAAAGTCTGTAATTTTGTTATTGTACCCTTTACTTTTGGTCCCTCTTCCCCTTCTTCCCCCCCTTCCTCCCCTCTCTCCCTTTCTTCCTCCACCTTTCCTTCCCTTTTTTTCTTGATCCCCTTTCCTTGTATTCCTTTCTTCTCCCCTTATTCCATCCCCAATTTCTTTCTTCTTTCCCTCACTCCTTTTCCTGTCCCAATTCACTCATTTTTCTTTTCTTCTTTTTTCCCCACCTTCCCCTTCCCCTTCCCTTCCTCCACCTCCACCCTCCTTTTATCCCCTCCTTTTCCTTTCTTTCCTTGACCCCCTCCTCACCTTTATCTTCAACTTTTCTTTCAAACTATCCTTTAATTTTCCCTTCTTCCCTACATCCTCCCCTCCCCCTCCCCATGCTTTCCATTTTCATCCTTTCTATTATCTTTTGCCTTCTTTCTCTTTACTTTCTATTTACTTTAAGCAGACTGATGTTGCTCTTTTTAGGTTTGAGCTCTATGACTGATATACTGTATATGCGTAATTGCTTGGATCATAAAATAAATTTAATTTTTTTTTTAACAATATGTGATTATGAAATATTATACAATGGCAAGAAAGAATCCTGGTCTCTGATTGGTCAGTCTGGGACTGGAACCGTGATGTTATCCCAGCACAACATCATAGGTCTAGTCTCAGCAATGTGAACCAATGTACATGACCTCTTGGACCTCTATGATGACCTCTTTTTTTGCATCTTCTCTTAAGAAACAAAAATATTCTTCCACACTAACAAAAACAATCTTTAAAATTATATTTTTTATTCTGTATTACAACAAGCCATTGTATAATAGAAATAATGCCCTCCAGGGTGTGTTTTGTGCTGGGATAATGTCACACCTCAGGTATTGGACACACTCAGCCTGCAGCCTCGTGCCCAACCACCTGAGGCGTGACGTTATCCCAGCACAACACACACCCTGGAGGGCATTATTGCTTAATTAGAGTAAAGAATAATGGAGCTCCCTATCTCTTAAGTAGGATTTAAATAGGCAGTATTATCACTGGAATGATTCTCCTTTATGTATAAAGTGAAATATTTGTTGTTTTATTTAATTCATTCCTGTTTGTTTTTTTTTGAGATTTTTTTTGAGAAATTGTTTTGGACTAGTTAGTTGGCTAGTTTGTAGAAACTGAAAAAAATTAGTTTAGAATGAATGAATATGTTAAACGATTAATTGGTATGTACCAGTGACATCAGGGCATTGAGCCCTATAAATTGTAATAGCATGTACTTTAGAGCCACACCCCCTGAGGAAGGCAAGGTGCCGAAGCACTGGGGCAGTGTGGTGTGTGTCACTTTTCAAAGTGCAAGTATTAAAATTCCTATCTCAGGTGCTAAGCTGTGTCCAACTGTTTATGGTCCATTCTACTGCTCTATGGAGCACTGGTCCTATTGAATTGGTGATTGTGGAGAGTGGCTTCCCTCTGAACCAGCGAACCCACTGGCTTATCTGGCGCAGGTGAACCACTTTTTTGAATTCACTGTAAAGGACTGCCTCCCATATGACACCTCCAAAAAGACACCACCACATTTCTTCCAAAAGGGCCAGTGCAGAGTCTGCACACCCCAGCCAATCACCTTTGGCATGTGTGTTGCCCAAAGACAAAAAAAAAACTAAGCACAGCTGGTTCTATAGTGCAGGTTCCTGAATAAGTCAGAACAGAAAATAAAAAAGGAACCTGCACTCAGGCATCTTGCAAAAATATTCTTTTATTAAATACTTACAGTGGCATTGAGCTAAGTCTGCAACTGTCCATGACTACAAGCCCAATACTATTATTTATGCCATGGAGGCGAGAATAAAAAAAAACTACACTGTATAGAATAAATCATGGGGTACTGTGTGTAATGAGAATTTTATACACACCTGAGGTGTTGGATGCTACATAGACCCCGAGAGTGAAGCTTGAGCAGTTTACAAGCATCCAACATCGAGGATGTGTGTAAAATTCTCATTTACCACATGGTTTGTTCTACATAATTGCTGGGGAGCTTTTTTTTGCCACACCAATTATATAAATACAAATAAATTTTTGTGCAGCCAGTGGGGTTGAAGTGCCATTTGTAGATGAGTTGAAGGAAGTGCCCATCCGTTTACATTTTTTTTAGCGATTTCCCCCAGAAGTACAGTGAAAAGAACAGATGCTTTAAAGTAAATTATTGTACAGCTTACTCCCAAGTCCAAAAGTCCGACTGGATGAGGTGGTGAAGTGTGATGTCCAATGAAGGGAAGACCATAGCTAGCACATGTGTCAAGCGAGGGAAACCTCTTATGTATTCACCATTATAACTAGCTGGTTATAACAGCGAATTATAACTGGGTTTCCCTAGGGGAAAAAATGTTCCCCAGTTAGTATGACAGCATTTATTTCATGGCAGGATGCTCCTCCAGCAAAATTAAAAATGTATGCACTCTGAGTGTCAGCTTCATTTATTTCCACTAGAGAGGCATCACCAGGAACACTGCCACAGTACATTTTCTGTTTCTACAGAACGCCATGAGGGACAAGCCAGGACTCATGTAGAACAGTCTTCCAGCTGCGCAGCACTTTCAGACAGCAATGGTATAAATATACAACCAACCAAGATATCGTCATGAAAAATCCACCTCAACCGTTGTATCATACTGTTATGTTCCTACCTATGCCAAACCACCCACAGTATTTACAGTACAATAGTTTAAACAAAAGAAAAAATTAAGCTGCGCACTCCTCAATGCAGCTTTGCAGAGTACTTAGTTCTGGTCATTTGCGTCTCCCGCACTGGCTCACTGAGTCCCACAGATCCAATCTATAGGTCCTGGAGCAAAGAAAAGTGAAGCAGAACACCGTATCAGGGGAAAATAAACACCAAAAACACATGACTCTTGAGTCTCTTGGGTTGGCAGCTAGAGTCCACATTGGAATAACACAGTTCATGAAAGACTGACAGGAAGCAGGTGATCAAATTTTATCCATAGCAGCATTAAAGGAATTTAAAACACTCAATGAGAGACTACAGTAAGCACGTGATCAGAGCATGCTGGGGCTTGTCAAACAATTTGTTTGACAAACCCCAACATGATTTGTTAGCTTCATTTGGGAACAAATGTTAATGTTAGACTGCTTTTTCACTAGGAAGTGTACAGATCCTTTTGTGCAACTTAGCCTGACTGTGTATTAGCTTACTGTCTCCCTCTCCCTAACCTGCCATTTTGTCTTCTCGCTTCTCTGTCTCTCTGCCCCTGACTCACAGCCAGTTTTCCATCCCACCCACCCCCCAGACTAGCTTGCCCTCCTCTAACGCTACCTCCACCTCTGCTTTTGACTACCCAGCTCCCTATTGTCTCTGAGCCCAGCCCCCGATTAGCTAATTTCAGCCTACTTAACTAGCCTCTCTCTCTCTGCTTATCCCCCTCTAGCTTCCTCCCCTGACAAGGGCAGCTTTTCTTCCACTCCAGGAAGCGGCGAGGTGGGGACCTTCCAGCCACCACCCTGACACCACCATCCCGCCAATGACTCCTAAAAGGTACAGTATGCTGAGCTCTGGCTTAAATTCCAGCGCTTTCTGCCGCAAGCCTTTGATTGGCTGCTCCTGCTAGCAGGCTGTACACTATTGGCTGCACCCTTTCCTCTGCTCGAACTCTCAGCTTTAACCTAATTTTTACCCAAATTACCAAATTAAGACTATATCACTGTTTTTATATACTGTTTATCCCCACCAGCACTGTGTGCCGGCTCCCCACCCTCCCTATCTGGACACTTACTTGTATAGATGCATGTATTCACATGGCTAGTCCCTTGTGAATTACTAAGCAGCAAGTTTCTCATTCACAAGCTATACCACTTACCCACTAGAGAGCTTCAGATTACCATTACAGTCATACTGCTTTCTCAATAACTGCAGTGATTCAGCCTCACATATTTACCTGCCTTATTGCCTATTACCCCCTGCGATTTCTTCCCTATTCTTTGTTCTTCACTAGAGTACACTTTCTTCTACTATTTTGTTTCCCTTACCTGACTATGACCCCCCTCACATACTCCACAAATTGTTAATTCCCTCCTCCTCTACCCTACTCCTCCTGCTTCTCATCCTCATTCTACCAATTCCTGTATGCCAACCTACCCAACCGAAAAACCTGGCTATGCCCTTTACCCCCCCATCTCAACCTATACCCCTATTCTTGTTATTACCCCAACCCCCCCAAACACTGGTCTCATTACTCTTACCAACCAACGACTCATTTTCTGTCAGTACCCAGCTACTTTGCCTTCCTCTGCCTATTTATCTCCTTCACACTAAGCCCCCCCTTTACTACCACTTACATCATCTCATAAATCTTCTCCCCTTCACAAATGCCCTAAGCTCCACTTCCTCATAAATGACATCCTCTTAGTAGTAGTACTCTCTTCGGGCAACATTCACCTAAACCCAGGTCCAAATGCTTTGAATTCTCCATATGCCCCCACCACTACCTACGCACCTAACCCCCAACCCCTCCACCCTCTGAAATGGATTGAAAATCATACACCTAAACATATGCAGTCTTATTTCAAAGACTGATCTCTTGTAAACTATAGTTGTTTCTCTCAAACCTGATATTCTAATCATAACAGAAACATGGCTCACTGACAAAATCTCTGACCACTCCATCTCCATTCCAGGCTACTCCATCGCAGGGCAGGACAGGGCCACCAGAGGTGGTGGCGCAGCTATGCATATCCTGTCTTCACTAAAATACTCCACCATTTTCACAGCCTCCCTCTCCACCACTTATGAAGCTATTGCCTGTAGAATTGCCCTCTCATTTTCCATCCCCATTTATATTGCAGACATCTACTGCCATCTGGGCATACAACTCGCAGCTGCCACCAAACTGATAACATCCTTAACTTCCCTCTCCCACATAGGTGAATTATTCCTACTAGGCGATTTCAATCTAAACTGGCAGTCTCCATCCACATCTAAAATGTGGAATGACATTTCAGCCCTAAACCTTGTCCAACTCATCCAAGAACCCACTCGCCCAAAACTCAAAACTCAAAACCATTCTTTAATAGATTGGGCACTCACCTCCCACCCCCACAGAGTCATCAAATCTGTAATCCTCCCTGACGCCCTTAGCAAGCATCATCCTATCTTTCTGGTAGGGAAGGTCCACAGGCCCAAATCCCCTCACAAAATCCTACCACTTCAATCCTACAACTCCTTGGACCTTGTACCACTCCTACAAGAGCTTGTCCTCTCATATTGGTCCCTTTCATCTCTGCACCTTCTGTAGACCATGCTCTCCCTTCTTCAAAGGCAAATTCCTAGCAACATGGAATATATATGCCCCTTTCAAACAAACTAGAGTTTGCAGTCACCATCTCCCCTGGATCACCCCTGAACTGCTAGCCTGCCTCAGGGTGCACGACAAAGTCTGGAAAAAGCATAAGGCCTCCCAGATCCTTACAGATCACTCAACTTACCATAAACTTCATAACGCATGCACTAAAGCTACTAAACTAGTGAAGTGAGAGTATTTTAGATTTGCCTTCCTCACAAATATCAATGCACCCTCAAAATTCTGGAAAAGCGGTCCAAACTCTCTTCTCCCCTCCATCTCATCCCCCTCTCCCTGTGTTAAATATCGACAACTCCCTGGTCTCAGACCCCAGCCTTGTGGCTAAGGAATTTAACTCTTTTTACACCACTTGCACCTCTGTCCTTCTAAAGTCCCTCCCTTCTCCCTCCTCATTTGCATCCCCCCGCTCCAGCACTCAACCCCCCTACCTACCACTCCTTATCCTTCTCAGCAGTCTCCCCTAATGAAACTCAAACTGCCTTGCTCTCATTAAACCCTTCTAAAGGCTCATCGCCAGATGATATTGACCCTACGCTCTTGTACCTCCCAGCCTCAGCTATAGCCTTTCCATTGTCTCTCATCCTCAACCTCTCTTACTCATCCTCTACTATCCCACCCTCCTGAAAACATGCAGTGGTCCTCTTGTGGCAGAACTGTGTTCTACTAGTCCGATAACCCCCGGTGGAGGGATGCTTTTCCTACCTTCTTCTTTTTCCTACTGAAATCTGTTACACAACAGTATCTTCCTATGCTATACTTTACCTTTCTCAGCCCCTGGCGTAGGTTGGCCACCTATGTCAGTCTTTTCTATTTCTTACTAAATTTTTTTCCTACTGTCTTTAGTTCTAATTTGCTAGAAAGCAAACTGAAATGAAGCAGGAGTAAGAGAGGGAAAGAAGGTGCCCTGATTTTAGTCACCCTTTTGAGGTGCATACAGACGCTTCCGAGATGGGGATCGGAGCAGTTCTGAGTCTGACCATTGATGGATAAGAGCACTCCATAATTTATATCAGTCATAAGTTACATGACAGGGAGCAGAAGTAGGCTACCATTGAGAAGGAGTGCCTGGCCATTAAGTGGGCAATAGAAGCTTTATGCTTTTATTTATGGGGCATTGAGTTTACCCTTCTCACTGATCACAACCCCTTATGCTGGATAAATCAGATGAAGGACTAGAATGCCTGCATTATGTGGTGGTACCTGACCTTACAGCCTTTTAAATTTACAGTGAAGCATAGGTCAGGAAGCCAACATAAGAATGCTGATTGTTTTATCCAGGAATGTTGCAGACTTGGTCCAGACAAATGAAACTTGAAATGTAATTATGTACAATGTGTTGATGAAATGTAATAAGACCGTACTATGATGGTTAATAGTACACATTTTGAACCCCAGGGTAATGAAGTAATTACAGTGCATACAGTAAAGACTGTACTGTCATTTGTTTATTGTTTAAAGGGACCCTGGCATGGAGCTTCTAAAGCATGGGTGGGTGGATGCTCCAACCCAAACCTCCATTTGTACAGAATGTTCTGTATATACATTCTGGGGATTTGTTGCTAAAACTAGTTGTTGTAAGAGTTACTGTTTTTTTCTTAAAGAGGGAGGAGTGTGGCAGAACTGCATTCTGCCAGTCTGATAACCCCGGTGGAAGGATACCTTTCCTATCTTCTTCTTTTTCCTACTGAAATCTGTTGCACAACAGTATTTTCCTATGCTATACTTTATCCTTTTCCACCCCTGGCATAGCTTGGCCACCTACGTCAGTCTTTTCTATTTCTTACTAAATCTTTTTCCTACTGCCTTTAGTTCTAATTTCCATATTTCCATCCCTCACCAAGAACTCCCCAAAATCATGCACCAGGCTAAAGCTAGCTGGCAGGAATGATATAAGGAGCTGGTTGAATAAAGTGCATTTTTTAAATAAAGTGAATCATAAAGTTAATGCTTATGCCATTTTTTTGCATAGGGTGCAGGAATGTTTGGAAAGGTTTAAAATGACAGTTAATTACAAAATAACATTCACTCTGATAGTTGGATTATGGATACAAATGAAGTGGCATTATGCTTATTTTGTTTGAATTATTTTGCTGCCGCTTCATTGTTATACGAAATGTTATGCCAAAGAAATACTGCATCAAAGCAAGATTTGTTTGAACTGAGTGGCAAAAATTTTCTTTTACTTTTGATGCTGCTCGGTATTTATGTAAATAATTACTGATGCCCTTGTATTATTAGGACTCCCGGCTGCTGACCTTGTATAAAATATGCTGAAGAATGGTGCCAACTAGCAATGGAGGAGTCTGTAGCATGTATACAGCCAGTCTAAGCTGCTAGATAGGCAAGCTTACCAAATCCATTCAGATCCCCAAAGCAGAGCAGCTAGACAATGATTGTCTAGCAGTCTGCTGCTCTGCTACAACATAGAAAACAAATGATTTAAAGGGACATGAATGTCCCTATGTATGGAAATGCTTTACAGAGAAAGTAGTCTTCAGAATAAGGAGAAAGCTGCAAGAGAAGATAAAACAATAAAGAAATTAAACAAATTAAAAAGTAAAGAGACACTGCAGGTCTCTAAAGGAGCCCCATTATGTATAGAGCCCTAAGATATAAATTAAAGGGCTAGTGTGCATGCTATAATAATACAGCACATGTATAAATACAATAAATGTTTTGACATGCTTACACAACTGAATGAGATAATATGAGATGATGCTTGTGTAACTTAATTTGCTTTGTGGCTTTCTGCCTCTCTCACCATGGGATATACCACCCTGTAGGGTTACGACGCAAGGAACCTTAAAGGATGGTTCCCCCCTACAGGTGCTGGGAATGAATGAGTTGGCTAAAGGTAGGTTAGGAAGAAGCCCACGGGGAAGAGAAATGAGCCGCTGGAGGAGGAGGGGTGAATGGGGGGCAACGAAATAGAATCCTGGTAAGCCCAGGATGTTGTGACTCTTAAGCTCGATGGGGAAGTGACGTTTGTTGCTCCGCCCATCAAACCACAGGCTCAAAGCCCTCCCATTTGATGTGCTTACACAACTGAATGAGATAATATGAGATGATGCTTGTGTAACTTGATTTGCTTTGTGGCTTTCCGCCTCTCTATCCATGGGATATACCAACCTGTAGGGTTACAATGCAAGGAACTCTAAAGGAGGGTTCCCCCTACAGATGCCAGGAATGAATGAGTCGGCTAAAGGTAGGTTAGGAAGAAGCCCAAAAAGAATACCCAAAATGTCAAGCTGTGAAGAGGCAGGGACAATGAATGAATTCTGTGAGAAGAAGGGCTCACTTCCTGAGGAGAGAGGGGAAAACCGGGCCACCATCTGCCTCCATCCAACAGCGGAACCTAACTAACGAGAAGAAAGCACTAACTCTAACTAAAATTATGACCACTGGCACGGAGGAGAGGAAAAACCCCCTTTGAGGAGGAAACCTCTGGGGATCCAAGGCCTAGGTCGCCTTCCCTCCAGGCTGACTACATTTGATTTGAGGATGTATATCTTTAAAGAAAGGGTTCAATAACTAGAGGAATACGAGTAGGGAGGATGATGATGGAATAGGGAATATCCCTAAAAGAAAGCACAGATTGAAGCTAGAACATGAGGCTGCGTGCAGATCAAGTACAAACATGAGGCAACAATGAATAATGATGATGATGATCACCTCAGGAGGTCGGCAGGTCGATGAGGTAGCATAAGATCTGATAATAGGTATGATTGATTGAGTGAGGTGAGAAAGTAGACATTGAGGACGATAAAGCATGATTATGTGATGTGAACAATTAGATCCTGTTGTTGTGGTCAATGAGTAGCATCAGAGTCATTGATGGGATGGTCAAGGGAACTATGAATCTAGATAAACCTTGCTGGACCCAAGGAGGGCATGCTCGAGTAGTCGATGAGAGATAGTGGATCGGGGAGCAAGGATGGAAGAGAGTAAATCCATATATGAGACAGAGCAGCAAGGGGTATCAAGGTGTGCTTACAAGGATGTTCCAGATGTGCCAATGAAGAGACAAATAATACTGTAGACTGGCTTGATGGAGCGGTGCACTTGATTGAGTGATGCAAATAAACAGACACTGGGGTTGAAGAGGCATGCTTAATAATTATACGATGTAAACAATTAGACCCTGATGTTGAAGTCGATGAGGTAGTATGGAATTAAATGATAGGAATGTTAGAGCAAGCGATGTAAATAGATAAGCTTTGAGGTAATTCTGGGTGAACTATGATTGAATTTATGAACTCGATATGACTGGAGTTATGAACTCTACATATATGGCAGGATGGCCATGGTTGATAGGCATTACAGGAGTTTTGATAGGTATGCCAAAAAAGAAATAGCCATAGGAAGCCATGAAGGGACCGAACCCTGAAGAGCTGGTATGGAAGTGGTAGAAGAGGAGACAGGAAGGAACAGAAAAACAACCTGAATGAAGGTAACATGTGTCATAAAGCGACCCTAACCATTCTGCTCCTAAGAGGAGGCAGACTTTGAGGCCAAGAAAGTGGGACAGGAACCAAGGGTACGCGAAGCAGAAAGTAAGCACCAGACTGCGATCATGGGGAGACAAATCAGATGATAAATGAGGAGGAGGAAAGCCATGAGCGGAAAGAATCAATGAAGATCAGAACTAGAATACATGATAGGCTGAGGAAGGTAACAGGAATGGATGAGGAATGATAAGTGACTGATGCCAGGAACACAGGTATGGGAAGCGAGGTGCGAAAGGATGAAGGACGATAGGGAGGTCAATAGGGTAGCAGAGGATCCGGCTGGTATGGGATGAGAACTGCATGGGGGCAATTCAGAATAGGCAGTATAAGATCTATGATAGAGATGGCCAGATGGAGCAAGGGAATAGCACAGATGTGGCAGCAAACCAAGGCATACTGAGAGAGGGATTGAGTTAAATAAGCAGGTCGAGGCCAGGCATCACGGAGCTGAGGGGGCCAAGAAGGCGAAGGATCTCAGATGAAGGGATCGATGATGAATGACGTGGAGCACGTAGACTCCATGAAAGAGGAAGGCTTGCAAGGTGGCAGGAGGTTGAGCTAGATGAGGTGGCACTGAGGCTCGGGGCAATGGCAGGTTGGAAAGAGTCAGCCATGGACGGCCCAAGAATATGAAGGCAGAGCAAACAAATAGAGAAATCATGGCAAGAGGAGATAGAACCACGATTGGAATGAATCCCAGATGGTTGAGTTTGTCGAGAGTGCAGAGGAGAGGGAGCAGCACTAGGGCATGCCAAAGCAGGGGCAGTCAATGGGGAAATTGAAGAAGGAAAGAACAAAGCTCAGAGGCAATGGAAGGAGTAGTGCACAGGATGACCAAGCTGAATGGCTGCTGAGGGAACAAGAACCGTACAAAATACTGGATAGATACAAATTAGTAAGCCTAGGAAAGAGAAGGGTGAGGATAAACCGGATTGAAAAGGTCTTAAAACTACATGGAATAGACAGGGTAAAGCAAACGTACCTGGTGAAGCTGGTGAATGCAAGCAGAACTACAGGCAGATCCTCAAAGTGGGAGTGGGGATAAGGCTAAACATCAGAAGCACTAGATCCGCAGAGGGCAACAATCAGCGTGAGGAGCAGTCTACTAGGTGAGAGACTGGAAACTAATAAGGGTAGACTGGCAGTATGGAACGAAATAGATCCCAAGGAAGACTAGCATGGAGGAGAACACAGAAGGTTGCAGCTGGTAGCAAAAATAGATAAATCTTGAGGTAGAATGAGCGAACTATTGGAGTCAGACAGGAATGATGCAATGATGATGATGAGTGCCACAGGAGTGCAGCGGTTCAAGTGAACCGATTGGGGAAAAGGAGACTGTAAATAAACATGAATGATGGTGGAGAGCAGCCAGCTGGCCCAGAGCAAAGGGCTACAGACAAGAAGGTAAGGCCCGGAGTGGAGATAGAGCCGAAGTGAGGTTACTCAGTAAGAGAAATACGAATGATGATGAGCACTGCAGGAACACAGTAGGTGGAGTAGGGATCATGGGATCTAATGGGAGGGGGCCCACGGAAATATTGATTGCAGGCCCGAGTGAGACAGCAGAGGCATACTGACTGAGCAGTTGAAACAGGCAAGCAGATCAAAAACATTTTTTTTTTTTTCGTAGGTAAGGGACCAGCACGTCCTCGACTGGATATTGAATCGATCTGAGGTAGCATAGAGATGAGGCAGCATAGGAGCCATGATAGGCATACTGAAAAGAAACATTGAATGTAGGCCACTATGGGAATTAGATCCTGATGGCGAGGTTGATAAAGTAGCATAGGATGCAATAGTGAGGCAAAAATAGAGGCTCCTCAAAATGAGGCATATTCAGAAGCCAAGAAGGCAATTCCAGAACCACAGGGTATGCAAACAAGAGGGGAAGGTCAGTGGGTTAGCATAGGACCCAGCCGATACAGGATGAGAACTGCAGTAGGGTGAGCTGTAGGAGATGGCACTCAGGCCAGACTCAACTGAAGGCTAGATGAAGAATAATAAGGTGAATCCAAGTGTGATTTTTGAGAAGACGGAGGACGAAGAAGACTGATGAAGATTGTGGTTGATGCAAGGAACAGACCCATGTAGAGGGGAGAGAAGCAAGGATTCAGTACACAAGACAATGCCAAAAGTGCCATAGACACAGGACAAGCACCATGGGATGGGAAGGCTAGGACCATGATAGGTATCAGTAACACTGGGAGACCAGCCGGAGGCTCCAGGATGCCAGATACCCTAGGTTAGGAGGAGGACACAAAGAGGGAGGGTAACATCAGGATAGGGAAAGCCCCAAAGGAAAGCACTGAGAAGTCTGCAGTATGGTATAGAGGGATATGAAATCAACCAATCAGCGAATACTGGAAAACTAGCACAACACTCAGGGCAGGCAAAGAAAGACACAGGAGAAGAAGACAATGGAGACGAGAAGGAAAAAGACAAGTCAAGAACTGATGAGCAGTTGGGTGCTAGCAGCATACTGCAGAAAGCAAGCCAGTCAGAACACTGTGGCTCGGGTGACCAGAAGATCCAGGGTACAGAACCCTCAAGGACCAGCTCTGCCTGAATGTTACAGGGGTAAAAGGACAGGCCTACAAACCAACAGCATGCAAGATTATTTATTCGAAGGGAACCAAATCAAGATGCCCCCCCCTCAAAAAAAATGGAGGTAGTGGTTTAGCAGGTGAGGGAGTCAGGAAGGGTAGGCAGACAATAGAGGTTTGGGTACAAGGCCAATTCAAATTCAGTTACATTTGACCCATAAAACAACACATGTCAGATGACTGAAAGTGACAAGCAAAAATGGACAACTGGCAAGCAGAATTGCATTTAGCAATATTGACGATGCGATCTAGGATAGGTAAGGTGAAGGAAGGGCAATCCCAAGTACGCAGAGCAGATTTGTTTGTTTCTCGGACCATTAATCCTCTGCAGCTGTAGCATCTGTTGAATCGAGGCTATAGAGCCCTTTGAATCGACACAAACAAGTCAGAGGCAATTCTTAGGGTCTAGGAAATTAATAATTGACGTAGCCACGGGTAAGCCTCAAGGAGAAGGGTAGATATCAGGATGAAAACATCAGGGGTTGATACACTACACGCGGTGGCATCTCCTTGTAATGGCAGGACTTGGATAGGAGCCAAAAGGAGTAATGAACACTATTAATCTAACCGTCGAAATAATGTTTGCATGGAGAACTGTAGTCAGTGTCATGGAAAGAGGCTTCATGCTATATGGAGTCCAGTAAAGTTATGGAGATTGTCCCGCAAACAGTGCACTGCTGGGGTCAGGTTCAGAGGGCCATGGTGCATTGTGGTACAGGGTGGTCTGTCTACCTCTTGTAGCAATGCACACAAGGCCCCATACGCAAGGCCTTTGACAATTTGCAGGGACAACGTAGTCACTGACCAGAACCAGTTAGATGCAAGACAATCCGATCCGAATCCAATATATTGAACTGGCTCATCACACTATCTAAGCTTTGGTAAAAGACCTGGGGAATACGATAATTGGAGTTATTGGTAGTTCCATGAGATATATAGTAATAACCGGGTAAGAGGGACCGAGACTAGGTCCTGTTTTTTTGGGGGTTTTTATGCTTTGTTTTATATCAGTAGCCGGACCCCAGGAAAGCAAGAATAAGATATTGCCTCAGAATGACAGGTATAAGGTGAGAAGCATATGCAATTTGGGGAGACAGAACACCACAGATTCCTGAAAGCTACCAGGGAGATGGAGCGGCGGTGAGAAAGCAAGCAACAGTGCGGAGCGAAAATGGGGAAGGAGCAGGGAGCAGAATGGAGGAAGGGAACAAAAGAAGAGGACGCCTGCAGAAAAGGATAAACCCAGGCAGAGGCATTGGAAGAGACTGGGGGGGAAGACAAGCAGAGACACAATGGCAGCCGCGGAGCGAGCGGCAGTTACGAAGCAGAACCAACGCAGCTGCAGAGCAAGAGGCAGGGATAAAACAGCACAACGGGAGGGAAAGGGAAATGAATGGGGCAGATAAACTAGGCATAGAAGGTGTGGAGGAATGAATATGCAGCTGTAAAAAATCAAGTGAAAGAGAGCAGCACCTCTGGCTGCAACGAAAAAGAATCCTGGTAAGCCCAGGATGTTGTGATTCTTAAGCTCGATGGGGAAGTGACATTTGTTGCTCCACCCATCGAACCACGGGCTTAAAGCTCTCCCATTGCACTATTTGCTTATATAGAAAATAAGGGACTTCCCATAAGTAACACCTCAGGAAGGGGATTTCCTATAGAGGGACTTCCCATAAGTAAAAATCCTCATTATGTAATAGAGGAGGAGTTTCCCTATTTAGGAACCATTCTGGAACTAGTTGGATGTTATGGGAGGAACTTTCCTATAAGTGGGAGGGCTATATAAGCCTTCTTCAAACACCAAGAGTTAGATTAGCTATCCAGCCAGTCTCACTTACCTGAGTACAAAGTAAGAGAAGGATCTTGCCTGAAACAGAAGTTTATCATAAGCAAGCAGAAATAGAAGATGAGTATTGTTTTGTAGAGACACCTGAAATAAGATGGAATAGCATTGAGTTATTGTTTATTTTTTAGTTCAGTGTGAACTGTTTTTTTCTGTTTGTTTATTATTTCTGTATTTTGATACTTTAGTATAAAATAAAACACACTGCGGGTGTGTTGTACCCAATAATTGTGTCCTGTGTTATCTTTGCAACCCATGTACCTGCAACCCTTCCCCCTCCCCAAGAGCGGTGACCCTTCTTCTCCTGCAGACTATCGCCCTATCTCTCTTCTCCCGACTCTTGCTAAGCTTCAAGAACACTTGGTCCTCTCCCAGCTTACCACCTTCCTCACTGACTCATCCTTTTTCACCCCATTCCAATCTGTCTTTGGGAAAAATCACTCCACCACCACCTCCCTACTCAGACTCACTGACTCCATCCTTACCGGGAAGGATAATGGCCTCATCACCTCAGCCATCTTTGTTGACCTCATTAAGGCTTTCAACACTGTTGCCCATGCACTCCTCATAGACTACCTCATGACAGCTGGCCTGTCTACATCTGTTATAAGCTGGTTTAGGGCCTACCTCACAGGTAGAACCCACTCAATCAAGATCCAAGACTCCATATCCTAGCCTCTCCCGATCACCACGGTAGTCCCTCAGGGTTCTGTGCTTGGTCCCATTCTATTCTCCATTTTTCTAAATGGCTTTCCTCTAGTCTGCTCCCCTTCTTCCACCATTCACATGTACGCTGATGATATGGTCTAATACACCTCTGGCAAATGGACAGCTGATGTTGCTACCACTCTGCAGCATGACTTCCACCAGGTTCAGCTCTGGTTTGTCTCCCATCAGCTCTTCCTCAATGCCAAGAAGACAGTCTCCATGACCTTTGGTACAAGGCAGAGACTCTCAAGGCTGCCCAGTCTACCCTCCTTCCATACCCTGGATGGGACTACCTTAGAGGACACTACATCTTTCAGATACCTTGGGGTCTGGCTGGACCAGCACCTCAGCTTCTCTGGACATATTGATGCCATCCTGAAAAAACTGTGCCCAAAGCTTAGTGCCTTATACAGGAACCATAGTTGCATCCCTTCTACAGCCAGGCGTGAGCTTGTCCAGAAGATGATACTCCCGATATTTGACTACTGTGATGTAGTTTATGGTGCCGACCCTAAGTCCTCCTTAGCCAGATTGGACACTCTCTTTAACTCCTTCTGCTGCTTCGCACTTGATGCTCTCTCAAGGACCCATCACTGTGAGCTCTATCATGCCCTGTCCTTTCCCCCGCTTGCCAACAGACGCCTCTCCCACTGTGCCAAATTCACCTCAACATACTGATTGGGTGAACTCCCTCCTTACCTCCTCTCCTCTCTCTCAACCCCACCCCCAACTCCCCATTCCCTCAGATCCTCAGACACTTATACTCTGACAGTCCCCTGTCCCTCCACACTTGTTGGGCAGCCTGTCTTTTCCTGTCACTTCCCCAAAGCCTGGAACTCCCTTCTCCCACTAATACGCCACTTCTTCTCCTCACACTCCCTCGGAGCAGCCCTCTGCAAAATATTTCTCCTCTAACTGCTCTTGCTTTAATCCACCTTAATTAACCTCCCCCTACCCTCCCTTCACTCAAATTCTATCCACTTCCCTACAAACTTTCTCCCCTCCTTACCTCAACCCTCCTCCTCCTTACCACCTCTCCTTCCCTCTCTCCCCTCTCAACTGCCTATCTGCAACCCCCCCAATGCGCCTACTCCCCCTCTCTGCCTACTACCTGCTTCCCTCCAGATGTGCTCCACCTCTACCTTGTGCAGGCAGGGTCCTCAACATGTGGAAGGAATAAACCCTGGCAGGCATCTCTCCTCCTCCCTCTTCCCTCTCCTCCTCCTCCTACATCTGCCCTGACCCCCTACTCCCTCTCCACTCCCTCACAAATTTTTTTCTCTCCTTGTCTTTTCCTACCACCCCATCTACCCCCTCCCTCTTCCCCCTCTCCCCTCAACTGCCTACTACACCTACTACCTACTTTCCTCCTGATGTGGTCTACCTCTGCCTTGTGTAGGCAGGGTTCTCAACATCCTGGAGGGAACATACCCTGGCAGTCCTCTCTCCTCCTCATCCTCCTTTCCCTCCTCCTCCTCCATTGCTTGTTCCTGACCCCCTATGGCGTCCGCAGCTCACTGAGAGTCTTCAGCCTTTGTTAAGCCCCTACTTCCCTCTCTCCCCCCTTTCTACTACCCTTTCTCCACTACTAGGCCCCAAGCCACCCCTACCCCTGCCTTCTCCTTCCCCTACAGGGTACTCAACATCCTGCAGGTGCCAGAACTCATTCAAGCTCCTCGCCTCCCCAGTTCCCCCTTCCCATCTTCTCCTTTCTTGCCTCCCTCCTACCCTTCTCCCTACTTCTGCACTAGTCCTTTCCACTGTCCTTGCCCTGACTCGGCCCCTGGCAGGGTTATTAGTACCTTGAAAGGGCTGGAAATATACTATGTCTCCCAGCTCCCTTTCCCCTGCTCACTCCCCCCCCCACCTTCCCCCCTCCTCTTCCCCTCTTCCCCCCCATTACTCAGCCTATATTTGGCTTCCCTAAATCTCTATTGCACTAATAGACTATTTAGCATTTTTTGTATATCCTAGTTACTTGTACTGCATGGTGTTACTCCTCACTTCCCCAAAGTAGCTCTAACTAATATTATCCCATTCAGTCATTTCCTACACAGTTATGAGTCACTTTGAGCTTGCATTTTAATGCAAATTTTGTGCCATTGTATCTCTCCCAGTTGTTTATCATCCAGCTCCTTTGTTCAAAACTGCTAGTTTTCTGTTATGTCAGTTGTTCATTGCTCAGTCTACTCATTATTATCGACATGTATTCAAATGTAAATCTTTGATTTCTTGTATTCATTTATAATACATTAATATGTATTCAAATGTAAATTTTATTATTTTGTATTATAGTACCAATTGCTATATTCATTCTCCATGTCTCCCCCCGCCCCAGGTCACACCAGGAGATGAACAATTTGTTATTCAGCGTGCCTTCCTGGTGAAACATTTCAATAAATAAATAAATTAGGCTCAGCCTGGTGAAATCTCATCTCAGCAGCCATCTAAGTGATCCTACAAGACTCTTGGCAGCCATTTTTCCCCTGGGCTTTAGGTTGTGGGTGGCAAGTCCCCATATATTTTAATAAATATGATTTTCCTTCCCGCATCCCATTTTAAACTCCCAAATCCTGTAAAATATGGGAAACTCCATAGATCTGGGAGTACTGAGGCTGGAGAGTGTATTTGCACTATTTAGCTTCAGTGGGCTTTTGAGGCCCCACCCTTTTCTGGGATGACATCATTTGACTGGCATTGTAGAGAGGTGGATCATTCATTCATTTCTTCATTAATTCATTCATTCATATTCATTCATTACACTTTACTGCAACCTTATTGCAACTGATAGGAGCAGTTGAAGTTCATTAAATATCAAATACAATAGATAAAACCAAAAAATTGCATTGATGCAATAAGTGGATTATGGAGTATGTAGATTAGCTATGGGGAAAAACAACTAAAAATTCAGGGATTTAAAAAGACAAGGGCATTTACTAAGTCAATATACTACATGTAGATATCATCTCAAATTTTGTTTCCCCTCATCAATTATTGTAGTTTGGGCTATCATTTACCAAATACTGTATTCTGCATGTACAAAAACTTGATGGGGCAAGATCCATTACAGTAGAGCCAGATTTTGTCTAGGTTCCATGCCCCCGCCAATGACTTTCACCACTGATATGCTTGAGGCACAGGGATTGCCCCACTCCATATTAGATGAGACAGACAGTTGCTCACTTTTCTATATATGTATGTGCATTAAAGTAACTTAGCACAATATCTGACAAATGAACTCATTTGAACTGACCACTAGTATAATTTAAGAGATGTCAAATTTAGAGGCGTAAATTACCTTGAAGTTAAAATTCATTTTGAACAGTTATTGTTTTTATTTACTGGGGCTACCTCCTGGAATTAGGCTCCTGACCATAATGTAATTTTTTCAGACTTTGTCTAAGATCGTAATTCTTATTTAAGTTTCATTTGCACGCTAACTTTGCTTTGTTGTA
This sequence comes from Neoceratodus forsteri, assembly GCA_016271365.2. Classification (NCBI taxonomy): domain Eukaryota; kingdom Metazoa; phylum Chordata; order Ceratodontiformes; family Ceratodontidae; genus Neoceratodus; species Neoceratodus forsteri. Next base: position 1,624,121,058 of record CM057453.1, on the reverse strand, counting down.
AGCTATCTGTGTATTAAATAATCTTCCTTGTTATATCTTTTTTATGAATATTCTTGTATCCTTTTAATACAATGCTTCTGTAAGACATTGTTATATTTGCAAATGGGATGATCTTAAATGGGTTAACATCTAATAATGATGTTTATTTTACATTGTGTTACCAGGTGAAGTGATACAGGAAAGTCTCCTTTACACATGTCACCTGGGGAAGGGGAAGAGTGGATGGGAAGGAGTAGAAATATAGGTAAAAAAATAAAATAACAGCAATAGCAACAGTTGAAGTGTATCCTGTTTAATAATGATAATAAAACATGAAACATGAAACTCTTTGTTTTATTATGCTCAGACCATTTGAAAGGCGCATTATTATATAAAATTACTACTTCTACTGCTATAAGTATTGTATTACAGATGGTACTACAATGACTCAGCCCTGCTTTAATGCTGTATAAAACAAAAGACCCACTTTAGTTTACTTTAACCTGATAATTCACTGAAACCTTGAAAAATGTTGCAACACCACTTAAATAACTCAAATAAAACACTGGTGAAGCAGAAGCTGCAAAGTGTGGTTTCATAAAACTTGATTCATCTCTGCATGAAGTCTATACCTTTCTGAGTGTCTTGGACATTTCACAGAAGTAATAAAATAGTGAGTTCTGTAACTTGGTGTTTCTGTTTAGATATCTGTTTTGTTCATCAGACTAATCACTTTGTTATTTTTTAGACCACTACAAATGTTGTCATTGTAGGAGCTGTAGAAAAGCCTGTAAGAACATGGATTCAGAAAGACATACATGTGTAGTAATTCAGTAAGCACTGATCCCAGTATGCAGGTACAAGTAGTACTGTGTTTAAAAGCATCTGATCTTTAATAAATGACCTCACAACTCCTGTTTTTGTGACATCACAGTCTATTGTAATGAAAAAGAATGTGGCATGACAATCAAACACCCAATGCTGCCAGACAATGCATTTAAAACCAGAATTCAAGCTGGAATTGATGGTATTATGTATGGGAACTGGCTTAATATTACAAGCCAGCCTTTGGCTCTTGACCTGTGTAGCAACTCTGTGGGGACAGGGCTGTCAGACTCTGAGAAAGGGAGGGTAGGATGTCCATTCAAAAAGAAAGCATTCAGGAAGTACAAGGAATCACAGAAGGAGCAGGACAAAGAATTGTATCAGTTAAAGCAAAAGGAAGCTGGGAAGGCAGTCAGAACAACAAAGGCCCAAACTGAGGAAAAGATATCCAACACAGTTAAGAAATGGGATAAAACCTTTTATAGGTACATCAGGGAGCGAAGGAAGACCAAGGGAGGAATAGTGAGGCTTAATAAAGGGGGGCTGGGCAGAGGGTGACTGTGAAAAGGCAGAGATACTAAACAAATATTTTTGCTCAGTATTCACAAATGAAGAGGGGGAGGTACCTAAACTAAACAATAGAAACACTCTGGATATAGAAGTTGATACCAGCCCATTTACAGAAGAAAGGGTTCTGAAAGAACTCTTAAAACTGAAGGTGGACAAAGCAATGGGGCCTGATGGGATTCATCCCAGAATTCTAAAAGAACTAAGGGTAGAACTAGTGACACCACTGACTATCCTCTTTAACAAATCATGGAAGGATGGGGTGGTACATTAGGACTGGAGGAGGGCAGATGTGATTCTACTTCACAAAAGTGGGAGCAGGGCAGAAGCAGACAACTACAGACCTGTTAGTTTAACCTCAGTGATAGGGAAAATGATGGAATCACTTCTGAAGGAAAGAATTGTTGAGTACCTAGAGACCAGAGGGGCACAAGACCCAAGGCAGCATGGATTCACAGCGAGAAGGTCGTGTCAGACGAATCTAATAGATTTCTTTGACTGGGTGACCAAAGTAGTAGATCAGGGAGGGGCTGTGGACATGGCCTACCTAGACTTTAGCAAGGCATTTGACACAGTCCCACACAAAAGATTAATATACAAATTAGCCAGCCTGGGAGTGGGTCCCAAGATGGTAGCCTGGGTAAAGAACTGGCTGGAGAACAGGACACAGAGGGTAATTGTAAATAGAGTCCACTCTGAAGAAAGGGGGGTTACTAATGGGGTACCACAAGGTTCAGTACTAGGACCGGTCCTCTTCAATGTCTTTATAAGCGACATTGCAGAGGGACTGGAAAGAAAAGTATGTCTCTTTGCAGATGACACAAAGAGTTGCAACAGAGTTGATACACAAGGTGGGGTGGAAAGGAAGAAAAGGGACTTGGCAAGGCTGGAGGAATGGTCAAATGTATGGCAGCTTAGATTCAATGCTAAGAAGTGCAAGGTAATGCACCTGGGAAACAAAAACCCAGGGGAAGAGTACACAAATGGAGGTGAGATACTAACAACAACAAAAATGGAAAGAGACCTGGGGGTAGTCTTATCAGATGACCTAAAGGTGGGCAAGCAATGTGAGAGGGCAGTAAGGAGGGCTGGGGGATACTGAGATGCATAGGGAGAGGCATCACCAGTAGAAAACAGGAAGTTGTTATCCTTCTGTACAGACAGCTGGTGAGACCCCATCTGGATTACTGTGTGCAGTTCTGGAGACCCACTCTCAGCAAAGACATAAATAAGATGGAGGCAGTCCAGAAGAGGGCAATTAAAATGGTGCAGGATCTGCACCGGAAGACATATGAAGTGAGACTTAAGGAGCTTAATATGTATAGCCTTGAGGTAAGGAGGGAGAGGGGGGATGTGATAGAAACTTTCAGGTACCTCAAGGGAATCAACAAAGTCCAAGAGGGTAGCATCTTTCAGAAAAAGAGGCGTGCAAGAACAAGGGAGCTCAATTTGAAGATGGGGGTGCAGCTCAGAGGTAATGTAAGGAAGTATTTTTTCACAGAGAGGGTTGTGGATGCATGGAACGGCCTTCCGGAGGAGGTTGTGGAGTCAAAAGTAGTGGTGGAATTCAAGCATGCATGGGACAGTCATAAGGCAGTTCTAGGGGGTGAGGGTAGGAAGAAGTAGGCTGTTGGTTAACTAGGATCTGCAGCTTATCCATTTATGTAGGGAAATGGGCAGACTGGGTGGGCCAAGTGGTCCTTATCTGCCATCAAATTCTATGTTTCTATGTTTCTATGTCCCTTAAGTAGATACTTTCCTAGCACCTGTCAAAAGTTCAGTTCCCTCCGCACCCCCTCCCCAGCTTGGCCATTGCAGTTGAAGAGTAAGCCCCCACCTCTACCACAAATACTGAGAAAAAATACTCATTGAGGATGTCAGCTTTTTTCCCATTCTCCTCTACACATGTTTCCCAGTTTTAGTCTCACAGTACCCTGTGTGGTAGTCCTCTTTTCTCTGATATAACTTAAAAAGGTGTTTGCATTTTCCTTTATCTCTCAGTTATCCTCAGTTCTGTCTCTTTCATCCTTATCACAGCTCATTTCCTTAATTTTCAATAAGTACACCTCTCTATTACATTCAGATTGAGCCTTCTTATACTTGTTGAATGCAACCCACTTTGCCTGATCAGTGTCTCTCACTTCCCTAGAAAACAAAATTGGCTTCTTCTGTCTTTTGCTTTTTAATTACCTGCTTCAGACAGGTTTTAGTCACTTTCAAAAGACTATCCTTAATGAGTTCCCACCATCCTCTTCTTACTCAACCCTTTCAACCCCTCAGTTTCTTTCAGAGGGTTTCTCCAACAATCTGCTAAAAATCTGCCCTCCTGAAATCTAAGACCTTTATCCTAGACTTTGTTTTCTGGTAATCTAGGGATAAGGTGAACCAAAGCCCTAGGAAACATAATAATGTATCTGAAAATAATAAGGTAGATGGGACTTGAAATTATATACCTATGGTGGGAGCAATAAATAGCGCTAATCAAACATATGTGTTGGGTGATTCCATAGTAAAATATACTGACAGATATACTTCAAGAGGTGAGCAGAAAAATATTACAACCAGTTGTTTCCCAGGGGCCAAAATTAGAGTCATTCAGAATATGTTGCCTAATATAGAAAATGACAAGGACCATTTATCCACAGTTATTTTGCATCTTGGAACTAATAACTTTAATAACCAAAGTGAATCGGATATAACTGAAGAAATTAAGAGCATAAAAAAAGTGGTTCACAATTTAAATAGTGAAGTGGTCTATTCAGAGATCTTACCAGTACCATGGTCCAGAAGCAAAACAGAAATGCTAAAATAAAAGCTATTAACAACTGGTTTAGGAGGTGGACGTTACAAGAGAATATCTGTTGTATATTACGCTGGGAGAAATTTACAAACAGCTTAGGCTACTTTAGTTATGATGGCCTACACCTCAACAAAGCTGGAAGTAGAAAACTGTGTATTAAATTGAGACAAACTATAGATAAATGTTTAAACTAGATGTTAAGGGGAGAAGTGATAAAACAACCACACAAAGGATATAAATTGTATGGAACCACAAGAAGGATAAGAGTAAATGTAGTGTGCAAGGGCTTAAATACTGATACTTAATGCTAGAAGTCTTAATGTTTTAAAGAAATCAGAATTATAATTCTTACTTATTAATCAAAGCATAGGCATTTGTACTATAAATGAAACATGGGATGATCAGATTAATTGGAATAAAGAAATCAGAGTATATACACTCTATAACAGGGACAGAGTTGGGAAAAGGGTGGAGAAGTAGCTGTATATATTAAGAACACCATTGACAGTTTCAAGCATGAAGTTATTAGAAGGAAGTAAAAGTTGAATCTCTATGGCTTATGGTGGATACACACACTAGGAAAAAAATCTATTTGGGATATTTTTATAGGGCACCGTATGTAACCTCTAATGAAGATTATAATATACATCAAGAGATTAAACTAATGGCAGAAAAAGGGGACATGTTTATCATAGATGACCTTAATTGCCCTAATATTGATTGGTTGAGACTGACATCAAGAGCATACATGGAAAAACAATTTGTAGAAACTTTAAAAGTTGCACGACTACAACAACTGGTCTTTAAACCCACAAGTGGTGATAAAACATTAGACCTAATAGTCACTAATATACCAGATCAAATAAAAAATATTAGGATCAGAGAAAATATAGGTAATAGCGATCATAATATTGTGAAGTTTACCATTAGGATCACAGTCCAGAAGGATACAGGATAAACAGTAACTAAGAATTATAATAAGGCAAATTTTCAAAAAATAAAGGTGGAATTAATGAAATGGAAATGGGAAAAATCCTTCTGCCATAAAAATAATGATGATATGTGGAATATATTTAGAAATTAATTACTTCAATTAGAGAAAGAGTATGTGCCTGACAGAGGTATGTGTAACTCCCCTACAAATGGTGGTTCCTGAAAAGTCTTCCTCAAGCTTGCCTAAATGCTCACTGCCAGGCTGGTGTCCTGTGTTTTAGCAGTTTAAATGTGATTGCCAGAGAGTGCCTGTATAGCCACTGTGTACTGTCCCTTTAAGAGCTGCCTGGATTGCAGTCATAAGTAATCTGAGAGGGAGATCTGTTGAAAAATGTAACTATTTGCTGGAAATCATTTAGAGTGATAATGATAATGTAATTTGTCTAACCTGCCTTCTTTGCAGCAAGGACTGTTTTGTTTATCTCCACTATCTTGGTGCTGGACTGCGAATTGGACCAATCAGTACTGGTGGGACCTAAAATGGAGCCAGACTACACGAGCTGTCTGGAGTCAAAATCTGTAGGGATTGTAGTTTTGGGCTTTTTGCACCTTTTTACACCTGAAGGGGGAGCCTTTGTTGTGACTGACAGGAGGATCAACCAACCAAACCTTTTGGATCTTCGGGAATTTCCCAGGCTGCTGCAGCTAGTTTCAGTTTTTGAGCTGAGAAGTGAAGAAGTAACAGCTCAAGTGATTTTTGAGCAGCAGTTCTGTGTAGTTTTGCATGGGAGAACTGTGAAAGGGCTGAGTTTTGGCCTGCCTGTCTGCCTGCTGTCCCTGAGAGGGAAAATAGAATTTATTCGGACTGAATCCGAGTTGTGAGGACTATTTAAGCCACTGGACTGTGACCAGGCTTTAACCTGAAGAAGACCAAAGATTTGCTGAATGCGATCGGCCTGTCAGGATTTCCAGCTGCTTTTGAATCCCCGGTTTGTGCAGAGACTTTGCGATCATGACCGGAGAGTGGTTTGCCTGGTACAGTAGAATTTCCTTACGTGTAAATGTGCTGTGTATTGAAAGTGGGTCGTGATTTGGTTCCCCACTGTGTGAACTGTGTTCTGCTTGCTGTTAGTTACCATAGAATCCTTTACATGTAAATGTGCTGTGCATTGAAAGTAGGTCGTGATTTGATTCCCCACTGTGTGAACTGTATTCTGCTTGCTGGAAGCTTTATCCAGCCTAATCGGACTGAATCCACGTTCATCTCCATTCGGCCTGGGCAATGCCATGCTGGCCCTGCCAGACTACCCCACTGCACCGAGAAAGCCACCAATGAGAGACCTGCCTGGGATCAGACCCCTGCTCCACGCTTGAACAAGAATGATGCCTTGGCAAATCGTGCGGGCCCTGCTTCTCCTGGCACTCCAGATTAACCACCTGCTGTCTTGATTTTTGTCCAGCCTGTGTCTAGTCTTGGGTATCATGAGTAATCATCACGGTAGCTCCCTGCAACAACAGCCTAATCTAAAAGTGTGTCATCTGATTGTCTTGTTGTTTTCTTTTCACGAACTGAGCCCTCCAGCTCTGGATTATAAATAGTGTGTGTTGTGAATGTTGTTTTCTTCCATCACAGGGCCCCAACCAGCTGCAACATTCCTGGCTAGCACACCATTCTCCATCTGGGTACCCAGAATGTGTGACTGTTTATGGACCCTGAAGTGCATGCATAACTGTTTGATTGATACAGCTTTTAAGCAAATTAACCTGATTACGCCCTTAACTTGTTCAAGACCCTGAAATAAATTACATCTAACTCTTTTTTGCATTTACCATGACTGTGGTTCCAGTTTGTGCAAGAGTACTGTACTGCTGTTATTTGCTGTGTATAACCTTGTTTTACAGTGGGTCCCCAGGGCCGTGCCAGTGGAAAGCCCTGGTGGTTTGTGCAAACAGTGTGGGTACTTGTGTGGTGTATCAGGGGTATTGTGAAAGTGATTATTGTGTAGTGTTCTGGCCACTAGTAAGGAAAGAAGGGGGTTACAGTGTCACAGAGTGCTGTGCCCAGGTTAGCTTGGCCACTACCACCCCTAACCTCCAGGTGGAGACACCCGTTTCAGAACTCAGGCCCCTTAACCTGCTACTAGCCAAGCAGGCAGGGGTAGTAGCCCTTGGGATAGCACCACCTAGGGGTTACATTTTGGAGGCTCATCGCTGGGATTTTGTGCCTTCTAGTGGCCAAACGTTACGAATTATTGTTAAAGATTAATGGCTACCGCAGTAGAAATGGCTGTACACCAGTTGGTGGGGTGGTGTACTGGGCAGGAGATTGACCCCCCAAAATGCCCTACTTATACTGGATATACCCCTGGGTACCAATAAAGACACTGTAGAGGGAGCACTTTCCAAAGTTGAATGTTTAAAAAACCTTGTGGTGGTGGGGCGGCAGGCTGATTTGATCGCCCAAACTTTCAGAGCCTTGGTAGAGTGTAGTGACCTCATGGACAGCTCTAAAGTGCCACAAACTATTGCTCCAGAAGGGGTTCCAGCTGCCTGGAGAGTGATAACAAAATACAGTAAAGATAGATGAGCTCCCACCATTATCTGAGACTTTTGAGGAGAAATTTGCTAAGTTGTTGCTGGAAAAAGGGAAAACCGCAGAGGATTTTAAAAAAACTATTCCTGCCACCTGGGAAGTGTTCCTTCCCCAACACCCCCTCCCACTCCAGCACCTGTTACTGCTCCGCCTTCTAGGCCCATGCCAATGCTGGTCCCTATATCTGTACCTGCCATTAGTCACGACTCCTACTGAAGGTTGAAAATCTTCTCGGGCACCCTCCCCACCCCCAGGGGGAGGATGACTGGGAGACCTGGATAGACTATGTGGCCCCTCTAGTACTTGAATGGCAATGCTCAGAAGCAGAGAAATGAAAGAGGTTGAGTGAGAGCCTCAGAGGTCCTGCCCTGGCTACCATCCATGCCAAGCGGGCCAATAACCCCGAAGCAACTGCATGGGACTATCTTGATGCATTGGAAAATGTGTATGGAAGCCCGGATTCAGATGAGGATCTGTAGTGAAGAGTAAGAAATGCTCAGCAGTACCCAGGGGAGCCATTGTCTGTGTATGTACCTCAGCTTGAAAAGCTGCTACAAGAGTGCCTCAGAAAGGGTAGTTTGCCATCAGATGAATTAGATTGAACTAGGCTGGACTGGATCTTAAGTCTGCTCCATTTTCAGAATCGTTACTGCTTCAGTTGCATCTTACCAGCCGACTGGAATTGCCCCCCTCCTGTGACGAGCTAATGAAAGAAATTCAGTGGATTGAGCAAAGGTGACCCCATTGGAGAATTGCACCCATATCTGCTGCTGCTGCACAAGTGACCAAGAGTGATCAGCCAAGCGAGGCTCAGTGGCAAAAGGCGGCACTTAACGAGCACTCTGAGCATGCAAAGGACTTCCCGCTGTGGGCCCAGCATTGGAAAGACAAGCTACTAAAGGAAGTCTGACAGTTGAAGACAGGTGCCTCTGCAAGGGTTTCCCCCATAGAACAAGATTCTGGTCCCTTTAGGATGTGACTATCATGGGGAAAGGGGTGCACCCTCAGGCATCCATTACCGAAGGTGGCTCCAAGGCTGAGATCACTGGATTGACTGCCACTGTAAAGGAACTGTTAAGACACATTGCACCACTCTCACTGCTGCAAGCAGATACTAGACCCCCAATCTCTTACTACTGCTTCAGTTTCTCGTATGATGTTCTCTCCCAGGATGACCCAGGAGTCTATCATTTGTCACAACTGTGGAAAGGATGGCCATATGAAAAGAGAATACTGGTCTCATAAGGACTTAGAAAGAGTAGTAAACAGACTCAAAGGAGAGCTCCATAAAGCAAATCAGTGACCAAGGGGTGCCGAAATAACAGCAGTGAGGGTTCGAGAAACCCTAACTCAAATTTCTTTGTGGTTAAATCGTCTGTCCTGGCCTCTGCTACTGCCTCTCCAGACTGGTCCAAAATAGTGGGCCCTTCAATGGAGACTATGGTGACTGTGAATGGTATTCATACTCAGGCTGTGCTTGACAGTGGGTCACAAGTGACCATTGTATTCCAGAACTGGCATGACAAACACTTATCTGATGAGTCTTTGCAATCCATGGAAGGCCTACAAGTGTGGGGCCTGAGCGACAAGTCTTATCCCTACCTAGGGTATGTCTGCCTCTGGTTGCCTTTTACTGCAACTGTAACGGGTGTAGAGGAGCAAGTAGAGACATTGGCCTTAGTGTGTCTCCCCACCAGACTGTATGATGGGGTCCCCCTGTTAATTAGGACAAACGCCCATATGTTTGGGAGACTGGCGCAACTCTGTCATGAGAAACAATGGCGGTGGACTGGGAGGGCCCTGAGAATTCTGGCTCTGATCAAGAGGGCCTACGATTTGCAGCAGAAACCCAAGGAAGTAGACCAGGATGGACAGTGGGGATCGTGTGGTAGAAGGATCCCGATTCAATGGTTCTGGCCCCTAACTCCCAGTGTACCATTCAAGAGGAGGTCCGCCTCCAGAAAGATGTCAAGAACAAAATACTGATGTTGGATGGGCCAGGCAATGGAAAATTGCCAGAAGGATTATTGGTCAAGCCCAGCATCTTGCCTGCTCATGCCCATGACTAGCACAACGAGTGATGGTCCAGATTCACAATGTGTCAGATCGTGAGATCCGGGTGAACAGAGGGTGCATCCTAGCTATGGTACACTGCACAGACACTGCAGTATTGCCCAGCAACAAGCACCGTGGTGAGAAGAAGAGAGTGACCCCAGACTTGTTTGACTTTGGTGACTCCCCATTGACAGCTGAATGGAAGACTAGAATTAGCAAGAGACTTGCCCAGAGAAACCAAGTGTTTTCATTGAAAGAATGGGATGTGGGATGTGTCCAGGGTGTGGAGCATCACATACACCTGCACATTGAATGGCCATTTCGAGAGAGGTCCTGATGCCTAGCCCCAGCAGACATAGAGTTTGTGAGAAGACACCTGCAGGAAATGCTCGCTGCTGGCATGATGCAAGAATCCAGGAGCCCATATGCCTTTCCCATTGTGGCTGTATGTAAGAAGAATGGGTCTGTGAGGATGTGTGTTGATTATCAAACCCTGAACCAGCAGATCATCCTAGATCAATACATTATGCCTCGTATACAAGATGCCATGGACTGCTTGAATGGGAGCAAATGGTTCTCGGTGTTGGATATTCACAGTGGATACTACCAGATCCTGATGACCCTGGAAGACCATGAGAAAACAGCCTTCATCTGTCCATTGGGGTTCTACGAGTTTCTGAGGATGCCAGAGGGGATATCGGGCACACCGGCCACCTTTCAGTGACTGATGGAATGTGCGGTGGGAGATATGAATTTGCTGGAATGCCTGGTGTACTTGGAAGATGTCATTGTGTTTGGGAGCACTTTAGATGAGCATGAGAACTGACTGTTTAAAGTCCTAGACCAACTGGAAGACTTCGGCCTCAAGCTGTCCATTGACAAGTGCCAGTTTTTCCAAACCTCCGTGAAGTATGTGGGGCACATAGTATCTACAAAAGGGATAGAGACTGATCCCAGTAAGGTTGAAGCACTGACTACTTGGCCCCAGCCTCATAATCTGAAAGAACTACAATGTTTCCTGGGGTTCTGTGGCTACTACCACAGGTTCATAAAAGACTATTCCAAGGTGATTTGCCCACTCTTGAACCTTAACCAGGGTTACCCTCCTACAAATCATAAATACAAAAAAAGGGGCCCTTAAAGAACCAGAAAAAGTATACTTCCACCCAGGTGAACATTTTGGGCCCCGCTGGATGCCCGACTGTGAAGCAGCCTTCCATGAGATCCTATACCTGCTCACCCACGCCCCCATCCTCGCCTATGCTGACCCCACCAAACCCTATATGCTGCATACAGATGCTAGTCTGCAGGGTCTAGGAGCAGTGCTGTATCAAGACCATGAGGAAGGCCTGAGACAAGTAGCTTTTGCCAGTAGGAGCTTGACCCCACCCGAACGAAACTACCCTGTACATAAGTTGGAGTTCCTTGCATTAAAATGGCCATCGTTGACCAGTTTTATGAATATCTCTATGGGGCAAAGATATTGGTGAAGACTGACGATAACCCATTGGCCTACGTGCAGACTTCAGCTAAGTTAGACGCCACTGGGCACCAGTGGTTTTCTGCATTATCAACCTATGATTATGCTGTAGAATGCAGACCGGGCCTGAACCATATTGGTGCTGATGCCCTATCACTAAGGCCCACTTCTAAGAGTGATTGGGTCAGGCTGTCTGAACCTGACATTCGAGCACTGTGCCAAAAGTTTGATAGAGATGAACAGATGTCTGTGGACACAGTGGACTGTTTAGTAGATTGCTTGGGCCCTTCTGACACCTGCATACCAGCTGCTTATTGCCACTTCTCTTCTCTTGATATTAGAGCACTACCTCAATTTGACAATGACAGCATTCAATGAGCTCAATCCCAAGTTTCTGTGGTTCATCTAGCACTTGATTCCCTGCATGCGGGGAAAGATGTGTCTAAGTTATGTTCCACTGACTTGCGAACTGCTTTATTGTTTAAAGAAGGTCCCAGATTGAAGTTGCTCAATCAGTTGTTGTATAGAGAGACAGTAGATTGTAGTGGCAAAGTAGACAAGCAACAACTGGTCCTGCCCATGGCCTTTAAAGATTTGATACTGAGGTCCCGCCACAATCACATGGGGCACCTCGGTATTGACAGAACCCTTGACCTAGTATGATCTCACTTTTACTGGCCTACAATGGGGGCCGATGTTGAGCAGCATGTAAAGACTTGTAGTCGCTGCCTGCAAAGAAAAGCCCTGCTTCAGAGGGCTGCCCCCCTTGTTAATATTACTACCAGTGCCCCCATGGAACTAGCCTGCATAGACTTCTTGTGTTTAGAACCTGATCAGCAGAACATTGGCAATGTGTTAGTGGTTGCAGATCATTTCACACAGTATGCACAAGCTTTTCCCACCAAAGATCAAAAGGCATCTACCATGGCCAAGGTGCTAGTGGAAAATTTCTTCGTCCACTATGGTGCCCCCCAGCGGATTCATTCTGATCAAGGCAGAGACTTTGAGAGTCGGCTAATCAATGCTTTCTCTATGGGGGGTGCGAAAGTCAAGAACCATCCCCTATCACCCGCAGGGAGACCCTCAACCAGCACATTTTAACCGCACCCTTCTAGACATGCTGGGCACCCTCCACCCAAACAACAAGCATAAATGGAGCCAGCAGATAAAAACCTTGGTACATGCATACAATTGCACGAAAAATGATGCTACTGGGTTGTTCCCCTACTGCCTCATGTTTGGGAGAGAGGCCCAGCTGCCAGTTGATGTCTGTTTTGGGGTCTCTCCAGATGGGGTGCAAGCCAAAAACTACTTGCAATATGTACAAAAACTGAAAGCTTAATTGAACCATGCCTATCAACTAGCCCAATCAATGGCCACCAAGAGAAATCTAGCCAACAAAGAGAGGCATGATAAAAAAGTAAAGGCTCAAGAGCTTAGACCTGGAGACTGTGTGTTGTTACGCAATTTGGGATTGTATGGTAAACACAAAATTGCTGATCGGTGGCACCATCTATCCCATGTAGTAGTTGGAAAGTTGGACGATTTACCTGTGTACAAGGTGCGCCCAGAGAACAAATCCAAAGCCATCAAGACCATGCACCGTAACCACTTGCTACCTATCAGCCAAGTCATGATTGAGGCTGAACTCCAAGAAATTGAGCCTCCTGGGACGGTGACTCATGCTGCTGCAAGAAAGAGACAGAGTCAACCTACCCCAGTGGTCACAGATTTAAGGTTTCCTCTGATGCAGGCCCAGAATGATAGCGACTGACTGTCCACTTCTGACAAAAGTGAATAGGACCATGCCTGTTACCCCTCTTATGAACTGAGTCAGCTATTTCAAGGTAACCCCCTGATAAATTGTTGGGATGAAACTGGGCCTTCTGGACTGCTTTACCCGCCAACTTCGTCCTTGGAGCCAATGCTTCCAGAAAGTGACGTGCAAAGTATCATGTCTGAAGATGTTGAGTCTCTGTGTATTGTGGAACTGTATGATTTGCCTGAAGAAGGGGCTGAGGGTTTGAGTCTTGCTGGTGACATACCAGAACTTGAAGAACACTATCAGAGTGCTGACCACCCCCCATCAGTGCCTCAAAGCTTGATTGTGCCTGAGCCTTCGCAAAATGAGTCGAGTGTTGTAGAAACAGAGCCTGCAGAGCAAGGAGCCGACAGTGCCCCAAGTTTGGATGTTCTCACCCAGGCAGAGGCACCCCTCTTTGCTGTGACTGACAGGAGGATCAGCCAACCAAACCTTTTGAATCTTTGGGAATTTCCCAGGCTGCTGCAGCTAGTTTCAGTTTTGAGCTGAGAAGTGAAGAAGTAACAGTTCAAGTGATTTTTGAGCAGCAGTTCTGTGTAGTTTTGCATGGGAGAACTGTGAAAGGGTTGAGTTTTGGCCTGCCTGTCTGCCTGCTGTCCCTGAGAGAGAAAATAGAGTTTATTCGGACTGAATCTGAGTTGTGGGGACTATTTAAGCCACTGGACTGTGACCAGGCTTTAAGCTGAAGAAGACCGAAGATTTGCTGAATGCGATCGGCCTGTCAGGATTTCCAGCTGCTTTTGAATCCCCGGTTTGTGCAGAGACTTTGCGATCGTGACCGGAGAGCAGTTTACCTGGTACAGTAGAATTTCCTTACATGTAAATGTGCTGTGTATTGAAAGTGGGTCGTGATTTGGTTCCCCACTGTGTGAACTGTGTTCTGCTTGCTGGTACCGTAGAATCCTTTACATGTAAATGTGCTGTGTATTGAAAGTGGGTCGTGATTTGGTTCCCCACTGTGTGAACTGTGTTCTGCTTGCTGGAAGCTTCACCCAGCCTATTTATTTAGTTTTTGTTGACCGGGTAAGTGCACTAGACAAATCCTGCCTATTTTCAGGCACGACCCGGGGGAGGGGGATACAGATGAATGCCAACTGACCTTGACCCAGATTAAGCTGTTGGTGGTATTTTTAGTGAATAAGGGAAATTTGGTTAGAACACCAGGGAAATTATTCTACTCCATTACTGGCGGTAGGGAGAGCTGCTGAATGTCCAACGGAATGGCAGACTGTGCTGGGAACTTGATGGAAATGGAAGTCTTACCTGCTGCTGGCAGGGAGAGCTCTACCGAGAAGTTGGAAATGGATCTGTCCCGAGAGGAGTGCATTTCTGGTGATGTGCCTGGGGAGCTACCGAGTGATATGCACGGTGTGATCTGTGTAGCGGGAGTTTCGGCGGCAGAAGTTTCACCGGAGTTGAAGACTGCAGGGGTTTTCTTGCCTGCTTCCCCCATTTTGGCTGTTAGCTCAATTTTGACGCACGCGGTAGGTGTGCATACAGATCAGCCAGTCGGAACGGCAGTGGGTTCGATTATTTCTGAGGCTCAGGAGATAGTGCTGCCTTGTGCTTTTGAGACTGTGCATGCTGGAACGCGGAAGTTGCTTACGTCTGCCGGCTCATTTCCCCCGAGAGACTGGAGCAAAGGATCGGCCCTACTAGACACTGGCTGAATGTGTTAGGATGGGCACTGGATACCAGACTCAAACTGGATTTCTTTCTCATCGCAAGAGACACATGGTTCTGGGATTCCTGTGACTGAACAGTCTGCAGACCAAAAGCCTGTAGATCCTTGTATTTCGGTTCCAAATGGTGAGACTTTGCATGGTTCTAATTTGGGTGCTGGTGTGGAGCCTGATACTGAAACACCAACTGTTTCCCCCCCTTCCTCTCCTCACCGGGAATGATTTCATACTGGCCCCCGCTTTTCGGATCTCTTTAGGAATAATCACTTGGACCAGACTCCTAGGCATAACGCTGTACACCTTAGGTACAGGGGGGTCTTCAGGAACATCCTGATCGTTTTTTTGTAGCCCGCCGGCTGCTTAAAAACTCGATGAATTTTCAAGCCTCAGACATATATGCCCTTATAAATATTTGGGGAGAAGATACTTTAGACATTTGTTTCAGATCCTTTACAGGCCTGGATAAATTCTGGCAAAAATACGAGTCATTGAAGACTACTCCTTTATGGACTCCGTTCTGGGCTATTCCCATTACAAAGCCATTGTTTAAAACTGTTCACATAATGTTTCGGAATGAGGGGGTGAATGTGGGGGATATTTTATACTGGCTAGAGAGTAAGGGTACTGTGTTGGGGCCTCCTGAACAACTTATTGATGGGAAGGGAATCTGGACAGGCAGCTGGAAATTTAAGGTTAAACTGCGCATTGTAGAAGACCTAGTCCAGCACATTCCAAATAGTTTTTTTCTGAGCAGGGATAGGGAAGTCTGTTTTTACCCAGTTCAACCCAAAGCATGCTATAAATGTGGTAGCCCCCATCATCTCAGTAGCGCATGTGATAAAATTAAATGTGCACTGTGTGGAGAACTGGATCATGACAGTGGTACTTGTCGAAATATTTTTCGTTGTAACCTTTGTGATGCCCAAGGGCATGCATACCACCAGTGTCCAAATGCTGGCCAAAATAATTCAGGGGGCCTTGACAAGGAGACCCTGATTTCAGAAGCCCAGGACCGTTTTAGGCCTACCACTGAGGAGACTGTCCCCCCTGATCTTGACCCTTCAGGCACAGGTCCTTCTGCCTCGGCTCCTCCTGGTGGAGCGGTGCCTCACCCTAATGATGATTCTTCAGATGTTGGTCAATCACATGTTTTGCAACCCCCTGAGGCTTCGGGGCTTCAGGCTTCTACCTCGCTCATTTCCCCCCCCCCACTCCTGAGTTTCAGAAACCTCATCCGAGATGTGTGACAGGGTCTCATGCTAAGATGTTAATTGTACCGACTACCACTCCTATGCACAATACATTTCAGGTTTTGCAGGATCCAGATGGGGATGCAGAATCCGACTTGTAGGTTCAATCTGGGGCCTTGTCTGGTATGGAGTGTGATGATGAAGGAGGTCCTGATCTATTGGAATACAAGAAAAAGTCAGGTAGAAAGCATAAAAAAGACAAATCTTAGTCTAGCTCCCTGGCTTTTATAACTATCGTTTAATTGAATTCTTGTAGTATTAAGAATTCCCGGAAGCGTCTGGGACTTCTACATTATTGTAAGTCCCTCTTTGCAGACATTATATTTCTGGAAGAGACGCGTTTCTCTACCCTGTCGGACATTAATTACACTAAGAAATTGTGGCACGCTGGGCCTTCTTTTTGGTCCTATGGTCCTGATGCTGCAGATCCGGTTGGGATATTATTTTGTCATACGGCTGTGCAGGTCACTAGACTAGTTGATCTGGTCCTAGGGAGAGCTTTGCTCCTTGATTGCATCTACCAGGGCTTTTCCCTCTGTCTCATAAACATTTACGCCCCCCAGGTTAAATTGGCCAGGATCAACCTTTTTTGCGAAATTGAGCATTAGCTTTTTTCCCCTAGGCATATTTTATGGGGGGGGGGGGGTGATTTTAACTGTGGCCTGAATTTAAAGTTTAAAGATCAGTTACAGTGTAAGATGTACTGTGATTCCCATGCTCTGTTTAAATTAATTCTGAAAGCCTGTTTAACGGATGCTTATAGAGCACTTCATTCAGATCCAGGGCCTACGTACAAATGTAGCAATTTTGCTACCAGAATTGATTTTGTTTTTGCTTCCCGATATTTACTGCCATTTTCTTTTCTTTTGACCACTTGTGAATTTTTGGATCATATGTTATTGATGGTATGCTTTTCACTTTCTCGTATTCCACCTCTTTTTCCTGCTCTTCCTGCAAGATGAACCCAATTTTTCTGACTCAAGAGCGGTTCCAGTCTCTTTTGTCTCAGACATTTGATAGGCGGCGCCCGGTAGCCGGGATGTATGATTCCTGGGGTGATTGGTGGATGGATACTAAACTTGAGTTTAGACTAACTTCCATGGCCTATAATCATCAAACTCATTCAGCAGATTATATTGCTTATCTAGGACATCGATCACAGTTTTATAAATTTATGTCACTTTCCTTTTGTTCCGATACTCGGATTCAAGAACAAATTACCGTACTCCTCAATCACATGAGAAATTTTCATTATGGGAAGACTTGTCGAATTCATGAAGACCTGTCTTATGGACTAAAGTCTTCACCCAATTCAGACCCTTTTTCGGCCTGCAAACAAGCCCTAGAGACAAAACATATGGATGGCCTTTATGATGATATGGGGATTTTGAAAACAACTGATGTGGAGATATTACATATTGTTCAGCTTTTTTTACGGACTCAACATGGTCAGGTTTTTCAGCCCACCAGTACCTGAGAAGCATTATTTTCTTTCCAGTCACCAATGATCTCATCCACTGATTCTCTTTTTTTTGGATATGCCCATAACCCTGGATGAGATCTGGTCAGAAATTACCCATTTGAAGTCTGGAATATCACCTGGGCCTGATGGCCTCATCAACGGATTATATAAATTTGTCTTGGATGACATCAGTATTATATTAACACAGGTTTACAATGAAATTCTGGCAAATTCTAAACTGCCTCATGGATTTTCAGATGCTTTAACTATTATTTTATTTAAAAAAAGGAATAAACATGTTGCTGGTAATTGGAGACCGATTTGCTTACTAAATACGGATTACAAGATTTTTTCAGCTATTTTGTGCCATAGGCTCCAACGTGTTGCTGCTTCATTGATACATCCAGTCCAAACTTGTTCTATTCCAGGTAGACATATCCACCAAAATTTAACCCTACTAAGAAATATTTGTGATTTTAGTCATTTGGGGAAACTCTCTCGATATTTGCTTTCATTGGATCAGGCTAAAGCCTTCGATAAGGTTTCACATGGGTTTTTGTTTGAAGTTCTTCAGCGGTATGGGTTTTCAGTTAAATTTAGGACTTGGATAGAACTTTTGTATAGTGATGCCCAAAATTTTCCTCTTGTTAACAGGCTATTGGGGGAAGGGATTGATTTCTGCAGAGGGGTACATCAGGGATGTCTGCTTAGCCCTTTATTGTACACCTTTGTTTTGGACCCTTTAGTTCGGGAGCTCCTTCATCATCCTCAAATTATGGGTTTGTCACCTACTCCCGAGATTCCTTCACAGGTTTTAGCTGTCTATGCTGATGGTATGTGCCTTCTGCTTCGCAATGCAGCTTCTGGCCTTTTAGCATTACATATTCTGGCACAGTTTGGTTTTATTTCAGGAACTTCGGTGAACTATGATAAGAGTGCTGATATGTTTTTGGGGGAGGGCCCTTTTGAGCCCATGACTGGACAGATAGCTATTTCTATGGGCCCTATTAAAATTTTAGGTTGTTTTTTTGGTGCTGGTGATCTGAATGATCTTAACTGGAAACTGCGTATTGAATTAGGTGAGAGCAAGGTTCAGTTGTGGAAATCCTGGACTTTTTCTAAGCATAAACGTGTTTTGATTATCAAAAAATTCTTGCTCCCTCTGTTTCTTTATTTTAGTTCAGTTTTTCCTTTGCCTAGACAATATGAAACACATTTTTACAGTATTTTTTTTTCAAATGTTGTGGGGAAGCCGATTGAACCAGGTTAAGTGTGATTTTACATATCTGCCAATTAAGGCTGGGGGTCTTGGTATGATTAACCCGATTGTTTTTTATTTTTCCTTTTTTATTAAATCTACGTTTAAAGAGGTTGCACAGTATCAATCACATCCTTGGGACATGTGGACTTTTTTTTTGCTTCGAGATTTTTTATTAAAATGGACTATCGAGGCACCTATTATCAAATCAAATTATAAAACACCCTTATTCCTTCCTTTAGTGGTTGTCAAGTTACGTCAGTGGCGTCTTACTCAAAGTGAGGTTCATCGGCTTTCCTGAAAGGGCCTGTATAGTAAGATAATGTCGACTACTTTTTTTGTTCAGGTTGATTTTCCCAGATGTTTTCCTGCTAAAGTACATTTGGCTTTGAAGGTACTTGCCAACAGGAGGATTCCTGGCCAGATGTGGGACGTGACATGGCTTAGTTGCCATGGGAGGCTAGGGGTCAAGGGAAACCTGAAGCATAAAGCTCTTGCTGAAAGAAACTGTATTTGTTTTGAATGTACAGGTGTTGAAGAAACAATGACTCATTTTTTTCTTATTTGTCCTTATGCTGGTAAATTTTGGTCTGCTTTATTTGCTAAATGGGGATGGGGAGCATCTTGTCATATTTCTTATGAATGTTTGGTTCTCGGGGATCATTCAGGTTTTTTTTCCCACTATCATCCAAGTACTCTCACAGTGGTTTTTGCTTGTATCAAGTTTTATTTGTGGCAGGCAAGATGTTAATTTTCTTTGCAGCATACTAATACTTTACCTTCTGTTGTTTTATGCCATATTGAATCTGCCTTGCACACTCAAAAGGACTTCGAATCCCACCATTTGCCAGTTCACTTATTTCATGAATACTGGAAACATGTTTACTGGATTTAACATTGTCTGTACATTATTAGGGTGCTTGTATAGTTGGTTTTGTTTGTTTTATTTAAAATAGTCCTTCAGTGTTGTCACAATTTTTGGTTTATATTTTTCTGGTGACACTGTATTGATGTTTTATTTGCAATAAACAATTATCCTACTGTTTTTGATAAGTGCTATGGGATCTTTAACATCCAGCTGAACTACTACCAATCCAGGCAGATGGGACCTCGGTTTAACGTCTCATCCGAAAGACGGCAACTCAGGAGTGCAGCACCCCTCTCATGCTGACTACAGTTTCAGTACTGGGATACTAACCCAAGTGCCAGACGTGGGAAGTGAACCCACAGCCCTCTGATCTCCCGGCCTCAGAGGCGAATGTGCTACCTACTGAGCCACTGATATTGTCAGTGGCTCAGTATCTCATTGTCATTGTCAATGACAATGTCAGCCTAATCAGACTGAATCCACGTTCATCTCCATTCAGCCTGGGCCATGCCACACTGGCCCTGCCAGATTACCCCACTGCACAGAGAAAGCCACTGATGAGAGACCTGCCTGGGGATTAGACCACTGCTCCATGCTTGAACAGGAACAACGCCTCGGCGAATCGTGCGGGCTCTGCTTCTTCTGGCACTCCAGATTAACCACCTGCTGTCTCAATTTTCGTCCAGCCTGTGTCCAGTCTTGGGTATCGTGATTAATCATCAGGGTAGCTCCCTGCAACAACAGCCTAATCTAAAAGTGTGTCATCTGATTGTCTTGTTGTTTTTTTTTCACGAACTGAGCCCTCTGGCTCATGATTACAAATAGTGTGTGTTGTGCATGTTGTTTTCACCATCACAGGGCCCCAACCAGCTGCAGCATTCCTGGCTAGCACACCATTCTCCATCTAGGTACCCAGAGTGTGTGACTGTTTATGCACCCTGAAGTGCATGCATAACTGTTTGATTGATTGATACAGCCTTTAAGCAAATTAACCTGATTACGCCCCTCCCTTGTTCAAGCCCTTTAAATAAATCAGATCTAACGCTTTTTTGCATTTACCCTGACTGTGGTTCCAGTTTGTGCAAGAGTACTGTACTGCTGTTATTTGCTGTGTATAACCTTGTTTTACAGTGGGTCCCCAGGGCGGGGCCAGAGGAAAGCCCTGGTGGTAAGTGCAGACAGTGTGGGTACTTGTGTGGTGTATCAGGGTATTGCGAAAGTGATTATTGTGTATTGTTCCAGCCACTAGTAAGGAAAGAGGGAGGTTACAGTGTCCCAGAAGACTGTTACAGTGTCCCGGAAGACTGTGCTCAGGTTAGCTTGACCACTACCAACCCAGTCCTCCGGATGGAGGCACCCTTTTCAGAACTCTGGCCCCTTAACCTACTACTAGCCAAGCAGGCAGGGGTAGTAGCCCTTGGGATAGCACCACCTAGGGGTTACATATGTATAATGCCAAAGGCAAATTGCCTATGTGATGTACTCAAAAGGTTCTAAAACAGTGTAATGAGAAGAAAAACAGATTTGGCAAAATGAAAAAAATGCAAATGAACATACCATTACAGTATATAATACAGAACTTAAAAAAAACAAACAAAAAAAAAAAACAAATTAGATCTGAGAGGCAGAAGCTGGAATTCCACATTACCCATATCAGTTATAATGGAAAAAGTTTTTACACCTATATAAATAATCAGAGGGGTACTCATGCCTCTGTAGGCCCAATATGTATTAATGGGGATGAAATAAAAACTGCAACTACTTTAATGAATAGCTTTAACACTTATTTTTGTTCAGTTTTTAGTAATGGTACAGTGACGGATATAGGTAATACACATACAGAGTGTTCTAGTTTACAATTTACTATTTCCCCCTCCCACGAGGTACTCAATCTATTATCCAAACTAAAAGGGAATAAAACTCCAGGTCCAGACATTACATAATGGCACCCCTAACATTTTTATACAATGCATCTTTTAGTACAGGAGAGGTCACCCTTGATAGGACAACTGCAGTAGTGGTCCATATATTTAAAAAAGGTGCAAAATCATTATTATTCAACTACAGACCAATTAGTTTAGTGTTGGTAGCCTGTAAAATAGCTGAGAGTTTGTTAAAACTTAAATTAGAAGACAATCTTAAAATAAATAAATATAGGGATAAAAAACAGCATGGTTTTATAAAGAATAGGGCATGCATTACCAATCAGTTATGCTTTTATGAAAAAGTTAATAAGAACATAAACAATAATGTGCCATGGTCATAGTTTATTTAGACTTCCAAAAGGCATTTTACAAGATGCCGCATAGCTTATTGATTGAAAAATTGAAAAAGCTCAGATAGACACAAAGATTATTACATGGTTATAGAATGGGCTCTATAATAGAAAGCAAAAGGTGAGAATTAGGGGGTATAACACGGTGGAGGCCGGTGTAATCAGTGGGGTGCCGCAGGGCTCTGTTCTGGGCCCTGTATTGTTTACAATCTTTATTAGTGACTTACATCAGAACACTGATGGCTGGATTGTGAAATTTGCTGATGATGTTAAGCTGGGTGGATCTGTAGATGCAACCCAAAATAGAATGAAAATAATGATCTGGATAAAGTTGAAGAATGGGCTAAAGAGAATGGTATGTTGTTTAACAATAACAAGTGATCTGTTCTTCATTTAGGAAAATATAATAATAAACAGGATTACTATCTTAATATAAAAGTAATCAATAAAGTAACATCAGAAAAGGATTTTGGTATTTTTGTTGATCAAGATCTAAGTTTTAGCAGTCACTGTACAAAACTAGTTCAGAAGACCAGTTACATAATAAATAGTATTAAAAGAGCTTTTTTAAGCAAGACGGCAAACTGTATACTACCTCTGTATAGATTCTTTGTTAGGTAACATCTTGATTATGGTTCACCTCTGTGGAGTCCCTACTCAAGGAGAGATGTGGATCATTTTGAGAAGATTCAACATTGGGCAACAAAGTTGATACTAGGGATATGGCAAATGCCATATGAAGGTAGATTAGCACATTTGGGGTTATATAGCTTGAGAAAAAATGTGTAAGGTGTGACCTCTTAATGACGTATAAAATAATAAATGATTCAAAATTAATGGAAGAATTGGTCATTGAAATTTAAATTAAACCAGCAGGGTTGTGATCACACAAATATCAAATTAAACTTGAACATACCACTAGCAGAGGGGAGATTCAATACATATTTACAGTGGAGAGGTAGGATGTGGAACAGTTTACCACATTATACAATACAGAGTTAAAGTTTGAACACCTTTAAAGAGCAGGTACACACTTCTGTTTTTTCATGCCCCCCCCCCCAAACATATATGACAGCTCACCTGCTCCAGTGTTGAGGGGTAGCGATAGTTCCATAAGTTACAGTTCAGTAAAAAAGTTTTATCACTCGTAATTTGTACTCCATGAAAAATTGAGTCACTTCCTGAACCTTCAGCCATGCCCCCATGCAGGCACACATAGCCCATTTTGTGATGTCATAAAACAAAGGCTGCGTGTGTGTACCCCATTGACTTGAAAGAGGTGATTGTGCTGTAGATTTTAGTGCTATTCAGAGTTGCAATTTAATAAAATCAAAGAGACCGCTTGAGTAACAGGGCATTGAAATACCTGAGAACTGAGGGTAGGATTGAATTTTGAGTGCCAGTGGCTTCACTGCCAGAAGGAAAAGAAAAGGTGACAGGGGGCATCCCTGTCTGGTCCCCTGGTGTAAAGGGAATGTTTGGGATACCATGGTATTTGTAAAGGTGGTGGCTGATGGGTGGGCATAGATGAGACAGAACCATGTTTACAAAGGTTGAGAGGAGACCAAAGTGAAGGAGTGCATCAAACAGGTATGGCCACTCCACCCTGTCATGAGCCTTTTCAGCATCCAGTGACAGGGTGGCAGCAGGCTGTGGGAAATCTCTGACTTGTCACAGGAGGTCAAAAGTACGACTAATGTGGTACAACCTCAGGTGTCCAGGGAAAAAAACAGTTTGGTTGGGGTTGACCAAGGAGTCTATGATGAGTTCCAGGTGATGGACCAGTACCTTCGTAAAGACCTTGGGGTCGACATTGATCAGGGAGATTAGGCAAAATTGGGAGCATAGAACACTATCCTTCCCTTTCTTGGGTATCAGAATAAGAGCCTACATGAAGGAGGGAGGTAATTCTCCTCTCTCATGAGCCTCATTGAAAACTATAGTTAGTTGAGGCACCCAGATCTCTGAAAAAGTATGGTAGATGTCAGTTGTGAAGCCATCTGGCCCTGGAGATTTCCCCAAGGAGAGGGAGCGAATATCCCAAATAACCTCCTGATGTAAGATGAGAGCCATAAGGTGTTGGGAAGCATCTGGAGAGACCTGAGGCAGAGAAAGGTTGTTGTAAAAAACTGGTCAAAGGCTTCTTGATGAGGGTCTGTCTTTGGAGAGTACAGGGATCTGTAAAAAGCCTGAAACTCCTTATTAATAAGGAGTGGAGAGCATACAGTGGTACCATCAGAGAAATGAATCAGAGAAATGTACCTCTCTGCCTCCCTGGTGTGCAGTCGATGGGCCAAGAGTCTGCTGGGTTGCTCCCCAGCTTCCCAATAGGATTGATTTAATTTAAACAAAGCATACTCAGTTCTATGTTGGAAGGATTCTTCCAGAGTGGCTTTGGCTTGAAGAATCTGTGGGCTCAAAGCATCATGTCTCTTTGGGTAGAGAGAAAAATCATGTTCCAATCTCTTCAGGGTGGCTTCCCATTGTCTGGTTAGGTGGTCCCTCTCTTTATGTGATTTAGTGGAATAAGTGATAAGTTTGCCTCTAAGGGTGGCCTTCATGGCCTCCGATGCACAGCAGTGGAGGTGTCAGGGGTCTCATTGAGAAGGAAATATTTGTGGAGTTCCTGCCCCAGCCACTCTTGAAAGCCAGGGAGCTGAAGTAAAGTGGAGCTAAACCGCCATTTGTTTTGGGGACAAGTCCGACAGCCCCAAGCAATTGACAAGGTCATTGAAGTGTGACCAGAAGAGGATATTACCCAGTGAAGTATTCCAAGTGCGAGGGAGTAGGTCAGCAAAGACAAACATCACATCTAGGTAACTATAAGTGTCATGGATGGTAGAAAAATAAGTAAAGCCCTGGCCAGTGTGATGGGTAGATCTCAGACATCATGTAGGCCAGCTGCTTGAAAGCTGGAGCTAACATGGAAGGCATTCTGGAATTTCGTCTGAGTCTTGTGTCCCATCCTAACAAAGTTGGGGTCAAGGGCTATATTTAAGTCTCCACCCAGCATAGTACTGGCAAGGCCATCATGGAGTGTCCTGAGGACTGTATCAAAGAAAACAGGGTCTGGGAAATTACAGGCATATAAGTTACCCGAGGTACAATAATAGGTTCCCCTTGGTAAGTGCCCTGTACCACAATGAGTCATCCCTCCATGTCAGAGATTTGGTTGTGGATGCCTGATTGAAGTCCCTTCCTGCAGAGGATATCCACCCCACAGCATCAAGTAGAGAGGTAACTATGGTAAACTGCACCCACCCAGGAACAGCACAGACAGGGGGCATCCACGGCAGTAAGGCAAGTCTCCTGGAAGAGGGCAATGTCACACTGCATATCATGAAATTTCAGTTGAGCATTATGTCTCTTAACAGGACAATTAAGGCCCCTAATATTCCAGGAAATGATTTTCAAATTATCAAAGGCAGCCGTGGTAATACCATGTAGCAAGAAAGGTTGCAAAGGAGTTAAAGCCACTGGAGATTCCCTCCACACCCCCCCAACAAAAAAACAACCACCACCCACGCCCCAGTACTACAATACCAGATAAAATACGACAATAACATTGAAACATAGAAACATAGAATTTGAAGGCAGATAAGGACCACTTGGCCCACCTAGTCTGCCCATTTTCCTACCTGATGGGTACGCTGCAGATTCTAGTTAATCAACAGCTTACTTCCTCCTACCCCCAACTAGAATTGTCTTATGCCTGTCCCATGCATTCTTGAATTCTTCCACTGTTCCTGACTCCACAACCTCCTCAGAAAGACTGTTCCATGCATACACAACCCTCTCTGTGAAAAAATACTTTCTAACATTACCTCTGAGACATCCCCCTCTATCTTCAAATTGTGCCCCCTTGTTCTTGCACATCTCTTCTTCTGAAAGATGCTACCCTTTTGTATTTTGTTAATTCCCTTGAGATACTTGAAAGTTTATATCATGTCTCCCCTCTCCCTCCCTCCTTTCCTCAAGGGTATACATATTAAGCTGCTTTAGTCTCTCCTCGTATGTCTTCTGGTGCAGACCCTGCACATTTTGGTTGCCCTCCTCTGAACAACATCCACTTTGTCTATGCCTTTACAGAGATGGGGTCTCCAGAATTGCACACAGTACTCCAGATGGGGTCTCACCAACTGTCTGTGCAGAGGGATGACAACTTCCTGCTTTCTACTATTGATGCCTCTCCCTATGCATCCGAGTGTCCCCCCAGCCCTCCTTACTGCCTTCTCACATTGCTTGCCCACCTTTAGGTCATCTGATATAATTACTCCTAGGTCTCTTTCAATTTTTGTTGTTGTTATTAACTCACCCCCATTGTGTACTCTTCCCTTGGTTTTTTGTTTCCCAAATGCATTACCTTGCACTTCTTTGCATTGAATCTGAGCTGCCACATATTTGACCATTTCTCCAACCTTGCCAAGTCCCTTTTCATTCTTTCCACCCCACCTTGTGTATCAACTCTGTTGCAGATCTTTGTGTCATCTGCAAAGAGACATACCTTTCCTTCCAGGTGCTCTCCAATGTCACTTATAAAGACATTAAAGAGGACCGGTCCCAGTACCAGACCCTGCGGTACCATGCTAGTTACCCTCTTTTCTTCACTGTGGACTTCGTTTACTATTACCCTTTGCGTCCTGTTGTCCAGCCAGTTTTTTATCCAGGCTACCACCTTGGGACCCACTCCATGGCTAGCTAACTTGTATATTAATTTTTTGTGTGAGACTGTGTCAAATGCCTTGCTAAAATCTAGGTAGGCCATATCCACAGCCCCTCTCTGGTCTACTACTTTGGTCACCCAGTCAAAGAAATCTATTAGTTTCGTCTGACATGACCTTCCTGCTGTGAAATCATGCTGCCTTGTTCCTGTGCCCCACTGGCCTCTAGGTACTCAACAATTCTTTCCTTCAGAAGTGATTCCATCATTTTCTCTACCACTGAGGTCAAACTAACTCTGTAGTTTCCTGCCTCTGCCCTGCTCCCACTTTTGTGAAGTGGAATCACATTTGCCCTCTGCCAGTCCTCAGGTACCACCCTATCTTCCCATGATTTGCTAAAGAGAGTAGTCAGTGGTGTTACTAGTTCTACCTTTAGTTCTTTTAGAATTCTTGGGTGAATCCCATCAGGCTCCATTGCTTTGTTCACCCTCAGTTTCAAGAGTTCTTTCAAAACCCTTTCTTCTGTGAATGGACTGGTATCAACACCCCATTCAGAGTTTCTCTCTTGTTTGGTTTAGGTACCTCCCCCTCCTCTTCCATTGTGAATACTAAGCAGAAATATTCATTCAGTATTCCTGCTTTTTCACTGTCACTCTCTGCTCACATTCCCTCCCCTTTAATTGAGAAAAAACAATGAACAGGGAGATCACTGCCAGGATCTCCCACGCAGTGGGCAAAAGTATAGTTAGCCAAACAGTAAACATAGAATATCCCCCTCGCTGCAGTAAAGGAAAAAATAACAAAAAGACAAATATTCAAGTGAGTCTGACTGGAGGTACAACAGATGTCTCTACTAGTTAGTGACAAGGAAAGCACCTATGCACTTGCTTATACAGAACCTGGCTATGACCTAGGGATACCCGGATAACCCTAGATCCCACCTTGAGGACAAAGTGTGGAGGAAGGGGTAGTAATGCTGTGTGGGAGGTAACAGCAGCAGGGAGGGGAGATACAGGTCATAGAACAGGGCATCCCGCTATTAGGGAGGACTGAAAGAACTGCGCAGGCCAGAGGTTCCAGACAGAAGCCATTCAGAAGGAGGCAGGGTAACTAGCAATGGCCCTGTATGTGGGCATGGCTACAGTGGCCATGCAGTACAGAAAAAAGGGGGGTGGGGCACTACAGTAAATATGGGAACTGCAGGGAGTCCCAGAAATGTTAATACCTCGGTGTCAAGGGAAAGGGCATGAGAGCTGGGAAAGGGAAACAAGGAAGGGGATGGGGGAGAGAGAAGAGGCAGTAGGGGGAGAGGGGCAGCCATTCTGCACTATGCAGGAGTGAAAACAAAAAGCAACACACTTAGTACCCGCATGCAAGGCATATAATCCAGTATCAAAATGTTGAGAATGATAGCCAGCAGAACTAGGCAAACAGTAACAGTAAGCTGGTCAAATAAACAACAGACCAAATACCAGATTGGCAAAACAGTCCTGAAACAAAGCAACAGCTCAGCCTGAAGTAGCTTGCCAAAACTATAGGCTCCCATTTCTGTGCCCCTCGCTGATCTAAGACCAGGAGGTGGGGTGGAGGTAATTGATGGAAGTGGAGTCTGGCAACCAGGAGCGAGCCAATGGAGTCAGAAGGAGACAGTACAGCAGTCCTGGGCTGGCGTGCCAATTCTAATGTGCAACAGGCACTCACCACCCAGCATGGAAGTATACAGCAAAAGGGGTGCTCTTACAAGCAATGAAGTATAAGGCCCCATACAAGTAGCAGACTACAGAGGTAAAAATACTGTTCAGAGCTCTGCAGAAAGTGGTTGCAGATAGACCCCCCCCCAACCCCTCGACTCCTTCATTCCACCAGGATAGTACTGACAGTTCTCTGGTTACCCATACGTTGCAGGGGGAACAGTGGTGGCTTCCATGGGTAAAGACACAGGGACTGGAGAAGAGGTAGACAATTGGTGAGGGTCAAGGTGTTCTTGGAAAAACAAGTCCACCTCCTCAGGGGTTTGATAAGTAACCCTCTGGCCCTGAAAATTGACTGCAAGAACTGCAGAATACAATAGAGTTGATCAGTCTGCAGTTTCATAGGTCTTGCTTGATTTTTGCCAAAAGTCTGACATCTTTGGAGTACAGTTGGAGGGTAGTCTGGATAGAAAGATACACGTTGTCTGGCCACATAGACATCCTTACATTCCCTGGCAGCTTTTAAAATTAGCTCCTTATCTTGGATTGAAGTAGCTTGAATATAAATGAGGGAGGTCGGGAAGAAGCTGAAACTTTGGTGGAGCATCTAATCTGGTGGTCTTTCTTGATCTCAAACTCATGGACTGCGGGGTCCAGTTTCAGCCACAGCGGGAAGCTAGTGTACTGAAATTGTACTGGGTCCCTGCCTTCTGTACCCTCCTTCAGCCCCAAAATGCACAAGTTGTTCTGGCACCCATGGCCCTCCAGGTCCTCTGGTTTAGTCATGATACAGGTGATGTGGCTATCCACGGCATGGAGGCAAGTGACATAGTCCCCCTGGGTGGCCCAGAGAGATGCGAGCTGGGTTCCAGTGTGTGTGACCCTTCCAGCAAGGCTGTCAATTTTCAAGTCAGTATTGGTTACAGTCTGCTTGATTGTTTCAGTGCTCACTGCAATCTGCTGCAGGACGGTAGCTGAAAGGATAGTTTGCTGGTCTGGTTGAGGGGGGACACATTCTAGTACCAAAGCCACCATCTTAGCTGTGGGGAGATCATTCACAGGGGAAGAGCTGTCTAAGCTTTTCTTGCATTTTGACAGGCATTCACGGAGGTCCAAAAAGGGAGCAATCTGTCGATATACTCTTCCCCTCCACTGCCAGTGAGTTGATTAGCCCTCCACAGGGCAGAAAATCAATGGATGGTTCAGGATCTTTTGGGGGTCAGAGTGAAAGATTAGGTGGCCATCTTAGGCCACACGTGACTTCCAAGGTTCATCCTGTTTTTAACTAACAGTTACACTCACTCTGTTTATATCCCCCATCTCCTTCCAGGTCCTTGGCTTCCATCACTATTCTTATTGTCTCAAATGTAAAGTGCCGACCCCCACCCCCAGTCTTTACATCTATCCTTTCTTAATAGGGTACAGTATATACTGGTATAGTGAGGCCCATTCATGGTTCTATGTTGCCAATATTTCTCTGACTACTA
The DNA here is from genome assembly GCA_016271365.2 of Neoceratodus forsteri. Lineage (NCBI taxonomy): Eukaryota > Metazoa > Chordata > Ceratodontiformes > Ceratodontidae > Neoceratodus > Neoceratodus forsteri. The sequence goes on along the minus strand of CM057453.1, from coordinate 1,624,091,370 downwards.
ACTCTGGTTGGGCTTTTGCTGCCACTGTCTGGAGGTCCTCCAGTTTGTTCCTGAGACTTCTAGCATTAATTAAACCTACTTTCCATGAGAAAAGTTTGTCCTGACCCCTGTAACTGCTGCCTCTTCCCTTCCTCCCATTCACTGCCCTCCCTGTATTCTTTGCACCCTCTTAGTCTGCACTCTGTGTCTGTACTTACTCAGACATAGTTCATGTTATTGGGGGAGAGCCACTGTGACACTGTGTGTATGATTTGAGACCTGACTGTAAGTGCTATTCACCCTCCCTAGTTTATAAACCTGTTAATGCCCACATCTAATGTCTGTCCCAACATATTACTGCCATCATTGCAAGGATGTCTACAAAACTTAGCAAACAACCAGTGCTCCTCCAAGAACATTCCCTAGCTCCCCAGAAAGAACAATCCCTCTTTCCCGTACCTGCCCTTTAGCAATGTGTTGGATATGCAGTTTCCACTTCTCTACTTTCACCCTCATGTGGCACCGGTAGGACCTCAGTAAAGGTTAATTACTCTGCCTCTGTCCTCAACTTTCTGCCTACTTCATGGAAGCCGTCCTTCACCCTATCTCTGCTGCTGCCATCCAGGTCATTGGTGCAAAAATGAATTACCATGTCTGGCTTCCCATCTCCTACTTTGATGTACTGCTTCAAGTCAGGGAGCACCCTTCTCCCTGTTGCACCTAGCAAGTAGTACAGAATTCTCTCCTCCCAGCAAATGGAACACACCAGCCCCCAACATACTTCTGACTATTGATTCTCCCAGTACTAAAATCCTCCTCTCACTCCTGCTATGTCCCGCCACATTCTGAGCACACTTTTTTGTTGCAGCTTCCATTTCAGGGATTCCAGTACTACTTCCCCTTTGAGGTTACCCAAAAAGTGCATTTTGGGGTATTTTTGGGTAACCTTTGCCTCAGTGCTTTTGTGCTGAGATTCTTTGTCTTTTTAGCTTGCTTCCTTATTACGGACCCACCACTACCCAAACCTGTAAGACCATGTAAGGGCTGGTTTAATATCCCCCTTGGGGGAGATACAGATAAGGCATATTGGTGAGTCCTGTGTAGGATGAAACACATGTCTGTGTCTCCTGTTTTCAGCTTTTGCAGATTGTGTTAGAGGCCCTCTGGCACCATGCATTCCTGCTTCAAGAACCAGTCTAAATTGTCATGGTGATGTCCATGTACATCCTCTGTTGCTTTGCATTATGGGAGTATGTGTGATTTTGCATTTAATTGCTATTATATTACTATATAAAGAAACTCCTAATATGTGCTGAGTTCCAATGTTGGAATTATACTTTATGAGCTTTAGGAGCTAGAGGGGCCCATTAGGGACCCATCTTTAAATTGAGCCCCCTTCCCTTTATAAGTCAATGGAAGTGATGTGTGAGCTACTGGAGCTCATTTCAGAGCAAGGGGGCCAAGCCCTAGCAAGCCCCCTTGCAATTCCAACACTGTTGTGTTCTCATTTTAAATTTTTTTTTATGGCCAGGTAACTCATTTCTTTGTGGAAACTTTATTTCTTCTTCATAAATTGTAAAACTTTTTTATTATTGTAATATTTTTTATTGGTTTTAAGTGTCAAATTCTAAATTCTAAATTACTGTATGTGAATGTCATTGCTATCCCACGTTCTTATGACCATGTACAAAATGTGGTCAAAACTGAATGAACCATTGTTAACTATGGGTGATCATGATATGCCCACAACATTTTGAGTACATATGGGGAGAGGCGTAATACATAGAGATCATTCTTAAAGAATTCTTTATCAATGCTAACCAAGAACAGTAGCCAAATGGAACCAAAATAGTTTATTAATTAACATGGTCTATTGATAAACTGTTGATTTTAGGAATACAGCAGCAACTTGAATATATTTTGAATAATTGTTGAAAAACTAAAAAGTGTACACTAGGTAGCTGTCATTTACTGCTACAACAAGAGACTGCATATTTTAGTTTGAGAATTAAAATGATCCTTACAATGCTTTGTGTGGATTAATTAGCCAAAATAAGAGATAGCATAAGGTTTGAAAAAAGAAGCTAATTAACCCTTAAATAAATAGTTGTATATGAACATATAAATTGTGCCAGCAGAAAAAAGGCGTTGCAGTCTATCTTGTCTGCTCGAGATTGCAGACACCCCCGTATCTACTGAGGGATCTACCCCTCTCCCACTATCCATTCCTTCCTTCCCTTTGATTCCCCATCCACATTCCCCCTCCTCCATGCAGCTTTCCCTTTTACTTTGTCCCAGCCTCTCTTGAAGCTGTCTACAGTCTTCAGGGAGATAACTTCATCTGCTAACACATTCCATTTTGGAACCACCCTCTCAGTGAAAAAGTGCGTCCTCATTTCCCTCTTGAATCGTCATCCCACTAACTTGAGGCAGTGCCCCCTAGTGGTCATGTTCCCACTACAGTTGAAGAGATCCTCCAAGTTCACTTTGTGAAACCCTTAAGGTAGCTAAAGGTTTAAATTATTTCACCCCTCTCTCTTCTATCCTCCAGGGAGTACATCTTGAGATCTCCGAATTTCTCCTTGTATGACCTGCCTTGTTGTCTCTGGATCATCTTGGTCACCCTTATCTGGATCATCTCCAGCAGGTTGATGTCATTCTCTGGATAAGGGATCCAATACTTCACACTGTACTCATGATTCAGCGGAACCAGTGACCTGCACAGTGGCAGAATTACTTCCACTTTTCTGCTGTTTATACAGCTGGCTATACATCCCAGCATCCAATTTGCTTTAATAATAATAATAGTCTTTATTTCTAAAGTGCAATTCAAAAAATATCAAAGCACTGTACAGATGTAACAATAAAACATATTAAAAGATAAAACACTAAAACACAGTGCTATCCAGATTTTGCACCACTTTACCTTAAAACGATATATTATATAAAATCTCCAACGGCAAGATAAAACAAATGGGTCTTTAAGGCTTTGGCTATTACTCTCTTGCAGTGTTCTGAGTGCTTCAGGTCTCATAATGATCACACCCACGTCTTTCTCCTCTTCTGACCTGATAACTTGCACACCTAGGTTCTTCACTCCTATTTGCATTACTTTACACTTTTAGGCATTGAATCCCAGCTACAAAATACCTGGCCACCTTTCCAGTTAGGCCAGGTCTTCTGTAATATCTTGTCTCCCCTCTTCTGTGTCCACTCTCCCACAGAGCTTTGTGTCATCCACAAACAGGCACATTTTGCCTTTTATCCTGTCAGCAGTGTCACTGATGAAGATGTTAAATAACACTGGCCTGAGCACTGAGCCCTACTTTGGTAGTGACTGGGCTAACTTCTGAGGAAGCCCCTCTGACCACTACCTTCTGATTTCTACCTTGCAGCCAGTTTTTAACCCAGCTAGCCAGATGTTCTCCTGCCCCAGATCCTCCAGTTTCCTAATTAATTTTCTGTGGGGAACAGTCAAAGACCTTGCAGAAATCAAGATACAGTCCACTGCTTCATCCCTGTCCACTGTCCTGGTTACCCAGTCAAAGAAATCAATTAGGCTGGTCTGGCAGGACTGCCCTGACATGAACCCATGCTGCCTGTCATCATGGAGACCATTTTCTTCTAGAAAGCTTACCAGGCTTTTTTTCAACATGGTTTCCATAAGCTTCCCCACTAACTAGATCAAACTGATTGGCTGATAGCTAACAGGGTCATCTCTTGGCCCACTCTTGTATAGTGGCACTATATGTGCTGTCCTCCATTCCATGGGTACCTCTCCCATCTCCATACAGTAGCTATCCTTTAACTAACCTTCACACTTCAGATTGCTACCTCTAATATCACTTAAAACTATCTTGGCCCCTGTAAAGGGTTTAAGCGGACCCATCTCAAGATGAGGCTAAACTGTCAACTGGAAGCATTTTGCGCAGTTTTACTGTAGAATCTATACCATAAGTAATTTAAATGATGGAACTGCTAATGCGAAAAATACAATGTATATATTTTAATCAGGATACTGTCTGTGATACAATGATAAAAAGGAAACATTTGACTAACATCATAATTAAAAAACAAACTATGAAAACCATTATCAAGCATGGACACTAAAAATCATATTTAGATCATGGACAATCATATCATGGCTGCTACCTGAAATAATTTAAAATGTTATTTCATCAGAATTTGTTTTTCATTTACCAAACTTGAAAATGGATTTGAGAGGGGAATTTAAGAGGGATGTAAAGAAATACTTCTTCACTGAAAGAGTGGATCACGCCTGGAACAGACTGCCAGCAGAAGTGGTGGAAGCAAAAACAGTAAGGGACTTCAAGCATGTGTGGGACAGACATAGGGGAATATTAATAAATAGGCTGAGAGGGTCATTCTTTTTCTGCTGACAAATTCTATTTCTATGTTCCCCCAGATTAGTCTCTCTTTGATTATATGGTTTTCCAAGGCATTTGTGCATGAATCATGGACAAACCATGGCAGGGTTATCATGGACAAGCATCAGGGTCAGAGCAGGGATGACCATGAGTGCCCATGGACAACATTCTTTTGTCATGGAAAGAACTGACAACTGGGGAATGAGGCCTGTCCCTTCCTTTCCTGACACTGGGGCAGGCGGAACAACTGGAGGTTCACCTCACCATTCATACTTTAAATGCCAATATGGTCTGACTGAAAGAAGTATTCCCAGTCCATTTCAACCAGTTTATTTCTTTATTTATTGAATTTTGGTAACCGGGTGGGCCCACTGAGACAAGACAATCCCTTTCTCAGGGACGACCTGGGAAGTGAAGTACATTGACAGTACTTTGCGTTGAAAACAAATACATTAAATGAAACACCTCGGTAAAGTAGCACAAGCTAACAGACAAATAATACAGATGCAGGATACATTTAGGACAAGCAATACAGTAAATTAGAGCAAATACAATGATAGCAAATTCAAAAACAGCCCGTAGTTAGAGAACTCAGATACCTTGTGCACGACTCTTGGGTGAAGTCAGACTTTCGCTACATATCATACACTAAACACAGTTAGCAAAAATAACTGGCAGGATAGGTAACCAGGCATTAGATGGTGCTTGAAGTGGTGGGAAACAAGCTGTAGAAGGTCTTCTCTGAAGTGTACAACAATGGGCAATTACCACAGACCATGAGAGGAGTGGTGACACCAGTCCCTTTTTTTAAAACATTATTTTTATTACTTTCTTAACTGTATTGCAATTGAATATATTCCATATGAAAAGCATGCCAAATGCAAATACTTCTGGAGAAACATCATCTGTTTAATTAAAGGCCTTAAATGCATTAATCATATCACAGTACATCTTAGGGGGGGAATGATAAATGTTTTTTCCTCTAACAGTTACTCAACAAGCTGAAACAGAACCCATGAACAGCATGACTATTTCATGCACAAATAGTATCCTTAATTGTAGGCCAAACAGAACACATCCCTTTGTGGGACTATATGATGCCATGCATCCCTCTAAAGTCAATTCAAATGGCATTGGTAGCAGCCATAAAGTAAATTATACAGAGCAGTATGCCATTCCATGTAAAAAAGCAGCTTTCCCCTGACATTCCCACAGAGAAAGAATATATAAAATTGAACAAGTGCTCTAAACATGTCTAAATATTACCGTATTTAAGGATATTAGTCACTTTGTGTTCCTGCAGCCAAGTCCACTATATAACAGTATATTTGTTTATTTTATTTCTGTTTCTCCAGTCAGTAGTTTTTCTCTCCTCCAGTCTTCCTGATGGCACCCCATCACTGACCTTATCATAATGGCTATTCACCACTTACTCAGGATCTCCATGCAAGTATGGTCTACAGAGTCTCTCATGCAAGAGCCTGTGTGGGGGGGGGGAGTGTTGGCCATGGACAGCCCTGTATCTTTTTCTTCTATTTTCACCCTCTGGGCTGCAGCACTGTGATGCGTGTGCAAAGCACGTCATGCTATAGCCCTGCCCCTTGTGCACTCCCCCTGCACTGCTACCAGTAGGTAATCTCCACAGCAGGACCTGGTGTCCTCCCTCCTCAAGAGGGAGAGCTGCCATCAGGTGCTTGATCCTCCCTCACCCAGCCATCCCACTGAGCTACCCTTGTCCGGTCCCGAACACGGGTCACTGCCATGGGGCACAGAAGCACTATTGCTCCTTCACTGCACTGACTCATAATAGTATATTTAAAAAGAAATATGAGCAAAAGGCTTTTAAAGTGAGAATGGCAATGTTACACTGTACTTCTTACATACAGTAATGGGTCAATATTATCATTCTGTCCAATATCATATAACAAGATCAGGAGAGGAGCGACTATTACCGTTTGACATAGAGAAACACTTATCAGTGTTCTCAAACTCCAAATAGTACCCCCTCAGCAATAATTAACTATAAAAGAAGTCACCTGCCCCCACTGTACACTAGGTAAAATATACATCTAGAAACAGTCTTAAAAATTATGTAAATCAGTAAGGCAACATGCAAAGTCTATTAATTTCTGTCTTGAAATTTCAGGTATCCTCTTTATCAGAATTATGATTGGTTACCTTTCCTCTTTGCTTTAGCTCCACTAGGGTCCAATCAGTTCACTTACCAACCTCAATAAGATGGGAATATGCCCAAACCTTGCCTTCACATGTGATTTGGATCTGGACTGAGTAGATCATTGAGTGAGTAATTTAGTTATTTGTTTGGTTATTTATTGATTTGTTAACCGGGTAGGTACACTGATCCCAGGAACTGTTTTCAGGCATGACCTGGGTCATAAAGATGGTGCTTACAATGAAACAGAAGGTACAAGACATGGGTATTTAAACAATACAATGGAGTAAAACCTTAAGTAGGGTACAAATACAAAGGTTCAGTAGTACATGCAGTGCTTCAGAAATGCTACCTCGCTGGATGCAATGCAAAAGTCTAGAAAGCAATACAGAGCGACGGAGGGCTAACAGGCGAGGTGTTAGCAGGCACTAGTAATGGAGCCTCTCTGAGAATTTTTCAGAAACCATCAAACACTTTTCTCCACTGTTGGATGGTGTAACTAATATCTTAGAAAAAATGTACCTGCTGCCAATCCTGTGATATAGGACCTGATTGCCATGTCAAATGTAGGATGCAGTCCTGAATGCCAATCTTGCCTTTAGCAATGAGCAAAGTCCTTGGCTCTTTCAAAGATTGCTGCCACCAGTGTGGTGTGATGCGATATGCTCTGTGTAGTCCAAATTCTTCAGTTCTTCCCTCTGGCAAAAGTTTTTTCTGAAAACCATTCCCTCACAGACATTAAGGGGTAATCCTCCTCTATGCCATTGGAGGGACCAATAATTCAAATGTTGGTCAAGTGTGCTTGATTTTCCAGTGTCTTCAGTCTGGCCTGAAGATGCTGGCCTTCTTTAACCGTCATAGTTGTTGCACTCATGGAAGCCATCATGTGCTTCTGACCTCTTCCATCTCTTGCTTTAAGACATCCAGCATTGTTTCCATAACTGTCACCCAGGCATGAAAGCTATCCACAACTGTCACCTGCGCATTAAAGCTATCGGCTTTTTGGCTCAGATCAGAAACTGCAGCATCAGTCTCTGCAGCTTTGGTCCCAAGGATTGTAACATCTTATCTGAGCCATATTCAGCCATGGTGAAGGTCTCTGTCCCTGACCAGGCAGACTGAGTTGCAACATTTTTGTCTTTTCCAGGATCCATACTTTTCTTATCCTTACTAGGGTTTTCCATGATGAGGAGTGAAGTTTGCTCTGTCAAATAAAGATGATAATTAGATGTCTCTAAAATAAAGTAACTTTTAACCATTCAAAGTAACTTTTTTTTTTTTATTAAATTCTTTGTAGGTTCATCAGTAGTTGCAGACAATTGTTGTTACTCAGCTCAGGTTTCAATCAGTCATAACAGTCCTGTCAAAAAAAGGCAAAGATCCCCCCTGCCCTTTTATGGTCCCATATCTCTTATTAATGTCGGCTGTCAAATTTAAGATAAAGTGCCTGCAACCAGACTAGAGGGCTTTCTTCTATTACCAGTGGAGGTTGTGGGGGCAAGAACCATTAATGGTTCAAACATGGGTAGGACAGGGTCAGGGAACTCATAAACCTAATTGGGGGAACCAGAAAAGGGTAGGAAGTGGAAGGGGGGTAACCCAGCTTGGCAGTAGGGTGGGAGGTAAGGCAGTAACAACTATGGACAGACTTGATGGACCATCGATCTTCTTCTGCATTCAGATTCTATGTTTTCTTGACTGGCACATGCTTCTTAAACTGGATTTTCCAAAGACAGCCCAGGATCTAGTCACCTCTGTTCCCTGGTCAGCTTAATTTAGGAGGCCAGTTCCACACCCTCTACCTCAACATCAGCTGCAGTGGCCATTGATTTGGAAAATACTTTTGGTTCAGTGGTGCGGAGGTTCTTTTTCACATTCTCCATCAGATGGAATATTCCATTGCTTTTTATACTTACTCAGGATCTTGTATCACACACCTTTGAACCTTACCAACAGTCTCTTATTAGCCCCTTCATGCTTCAGAAAGGTACTAGGTAGAGCTGCCCACTGTCTCCCCAGCTGTTGGCCCTGGCAATCAAACTCTGGCAACTGGGATTTGCGCATGCCATAGGATTAAAGGAATACCTTGGGATAACCAGGAATACAACACTAAACTATAGACAGGTGATTTATTACTCAGTATCTCAGATCTGGTGGTAAGTCCACTCCATTTCCTCCCAAAGTTTTCTACTACTGTACTGTATATCTGGGTTAAGTTAACTGGGATAAGATGATAGAACTGCTGCTTAACGGTGCCTGCCCTCCTGTGCACTTTATGCAATAAGTCTCAGATGGGCCCCCAGTGGAATCACCTATTTGACTATGAAGAATACTGAAGACCTATCCAGCATGGTGCACACCAAATTATTCCCCTCCACTAGCCACCCATAAATCTGAATGTGAAAGATGGAAGCTGTTCCAACTCTTGTGGGTGGGTAAAGTAGTCTCCCAGTGCACAGTCAGGGTACCTAAGCTGCTGTACTGCAGCACTCACCTACCTCTACGGATCCCCTCTAAGTGGTTCTAGGCAACTGACCAGCTCTTCAAGAATTTTTCATTGGAAGATAAACATCCAAGGTATAGTAGACCAAAACATAAGCACATGGAACAAGAAGGGGGGGGCTCACCTAGTTCTCATCCTCATGAACCCTGTCACATATGTACTTTGCACACTTTCTATTTTTTTTTGTTTGTTTTCTTTCTGGAATTTGTTACTTGTACCTTGATTTTTTGTTGTTCATGTACAAACACCCATTGTTGTCACAATATTTGTTATTGCTGTATCACTCTCTACTATTCCCCTGCCCCGCCACACACCACAACTGCAGCACCTAAAAATGAGCTCCAGCACAGCACTCCTAACCCAGTTCCCAAATTTTAAATAAATATTAGTTGGGTCATTTTGGGGACCCAAACGCTTTGGTGGTTTGCACTTCTTTATTGTAGCTCCGCACTCTGAATGCTCATGTAGATGGGTTGCTAGGGTGGATACTCACATACAGTAGTAAATGGCTATACAGTAGGTCTAAACACATGTAAAACTATATCACACCACACTATTAGGGCCCCATACAAGGGATGGATGGTACTCGAAAATGTATCTTTCTCATTGGCATAGGCCCCAGTATGGGGGGATGGGCTATTCATCGTGGGATTCCAGCTATTAGACTGGAAGGTGTGGAAGGTGTAAAGCATTATGACTAAAGGGGATCTAATGGCCCGAGGAGCCACACTATGGAGGAAAAGGTGTTTTGCCTCAAACCACCAGGGCTTGCAAGTGTGGCTTACTGAGCATGTACCTGTTTTCATATTTTGGCAATAAATGCACCACATCTACTGGGGAGTTTTGCATGCTCATTTCTTTTGCTCATTGACTACAGCTCTGGATACCTTTAAATTATTGCGGGACAGGAATCGTCTCCTCCCCAAAGATGTTTGGAAATGCACCAAACTGAGTCTGCTTTTCCCATACTTGTGAGCAGAATATCAAATCCCTTTCACAGAAGGCTTGATCCTTTTAAAATTCTGGCAATCAAAAACCAAAGGAAAAGCTGGTAGTATCTGTAAAGCCTTTTGGTATTAACTCCCCTCCACCACTTCTGCTGCTCAACATGACTGGGAAAAGGAGCTAGAGATACCTCTGTCTGAAAAGGAATGGGAAAGATGTTGGTATAGGGCCCATGTGCTATGTAGGGATAATAGGAGCAGGCTACTAAACAAGGTACTCCAAGGATTCTTTCTACTTCACATCCCATGTGATTGTCACCTGCTTCAACCCTTCTGGAATGCAGCCAGAAAGGCATGTGTTACCCCTCCCATTGCATGGCTTGGCATTCATTCTGGGACATAGTCTGCAAATAGTAAAGGTCCCTGAGGCTCAAAAGAACTGGATAGTAGCAGTTGGGTCTGAAGTAAAAGGAATCCTCCTGTGCATGTGGAGTACTTCCTATGTCCCAGCTCACAATGAATGGAACAGCTCCATAAATAACCAATGCACCAGGGAAAGTGGTGCACTGGTGCCACCAATGGTAGTCAATGCCAGGTGCAACAAAACAAAAGAAGGGGCACTCGCAGAACTGGAGTTCACAAAATATTAAATTATTTCAAAATAAACATTTATTGTGCTCTAGAGATGCTGACTAGCTGCCCCAGCTATTTGACCATTCAGTGTTTATCAGTGGGCATGTCAGACATCAGTAACCACCACCTTTTCTTTTGTTTTAATGACTGTGTTTTTACTCCTTGGGTGTTAGTTAGGGGATATACCCACACTGGTCTGCTTGGTTCCCACAAGATTCCAAGACTTTATAAATTGCTCATCATCCAAGGGGTTTTTCTGCTTAGTTGTGGTTTGCCCCTTGATGAGCACATGTGTGCAGTGACCTTGACACATGTCCAGGCATGCTACTTCACCCGTTGTGCAGATGTCCACTGCCTCTGCCAATCCTGCTGTGGCGCTGGTCCCAGGCTCACCTACCCATGGCCATCACTATAGGTCGGTATGCTTCTGGGTGCCATATTCCTTCCCTCCCTCCCCAGAGAAGATGAGCAATTCATCAGGTGCTCAGCCTTCTTCCTCCCCCTAGCCAGCCCACCAGCAGCCCTGGCTTCATTCCTGAACCCGGGTCATCAGCATCACAAACAGTAGTGCTACCACTGTGCTAGCAGGCCAGTAACCACTACTTTTTCAAGTACATTTTTTAAAGATGCAAAACACCATAAAAAACATGTATTATATAAAAATGGTACTTAGGGTGGCAATTCAAAGGGCACATTGCATGTTCTACGTTAACTAGCAAGGTAATTCCTTATTCATATTGCCTTGAGAATACGTTATGTGTACAGTTTCGACTAAATCTCAAAGGATCAAAAATCCATTCAAATAGTTGTAATCACATTCGAGTGCTAAAGAGAAAGGCCATTGAAAAAACACATTCATTTAAATGTAAACTGTTTGCTCCTGACAGAAACAAGTGTGCAAATATTAACAATGGCATCTGACACACCTCCTGACAAAAACCGAATGGACGAACTACCAGGGCAGTCAGTCAGCATCTCTACAGCACAATAATTTCTTATTTTGAATTAATTTATTATTTTGTGAACTCCAGGGACCCCATATTGAGAGCACTTGCATGGCGCAGGGCAGAGGTGTGCAGTGCAAACACAGAAATGTGCGACAGAGGTATATTCAGCAGATAGATGTGTGCCACGCAAACATGATTGCACAGCAGTGCAGCAAGAGGCCGTACTGGGCAATAAATGGGGGTTTGTACATGAATATGCCACGTAGCCATATATTAAACCAGATTGCACTAGTGAGCCAATGCGTACAAAGTGTGTGCGATCACGCAAAGATAGGACTACAAAAGGCAGACCTAAGTCAGAAATCCACCCAGTGCCACACACACAGGAACTACACCTGTACAGTAAGACACAGGGAAAGACTGTGAGAGAGAGGCAAACACAGAGCACAAAAAGCAGCAGGCAGGACAGCAATGGCAGGCCTAGTGTTTTACATGGCTACTGTCATGGCTGATGTGAGAAGACTGAGGGAACAACAGGGTGGCCAACGGAGGGCCCATAGGTGGTATGCCCAGTATAGACGATACTGGCCATGTATCACATTCAAACAACTGATGGAAACAGAGATCCTGGGCCAGTATTTAATAGACAGAGCAATGCTGAGACAGCTCTGTGAGCTGGTCGATGAGTTGCAGGCACCCACACACAGAAGCCACATCATGGCGGTGGAGACAAAGGTCACAGCAGCCATGTGCCAGCTCGCCATGGGCATCTTCCAGATGTCAGTGGGGGAGACAACGGCATAACACAGTCAGCCACATCCAGGCTCTTCACTCAGTTCCTCAATGCTCTGCTGTGATACACTGGTGAATACATAAGATTCCCCAGCATGGCAGCAGACAGAAGCAAAGCAGGACTTTCACAGGGTTGCACACCTACCCAGTGTACTTGGTGCAATAGACTGTACCCGTGTGGCCCTACGTGCACCACCTGGCATCGACAATGAACAGTACCGTAATCGCAAGGGCTACCACTCCATCAACTGCCAGGTAGTATGCAATGCCACAGGATGCATCACGTATGCGTATACCAACTACCCTGGGAGTGAACATGATGCCTACATCTGGCACTGGTTGGACCTGGGCCACCGCTTCAAAACCAGGATGTTGTCCGGTGACCATCTCATGGGTGAGTGCAGCACAACAGCAGCACAGTGCACCATGGAACACAGGCTGCACAGGCATGCATGATGTACAGTGTGTGTAGTAGATAGCCAAGCAGCAGGGCACACACATGGTCCAACCATGTGTGATTGAATGGACAGTAGGGCAGGTGACAGTGTGGCAGCACACGTGCAGCCAACACAGCAGCAACAGGCAAATGGGTAGAGTGGGCATGCTGACACACTGTACAGCCATGCAGCACACAACATCGGATGGATGGGTGATAAAAAGGGTGTGGCCACACACAAGGAATGCAAAGTGTTGCAGCAATGGGGGGTAGGGAGGCACATGTATGAACAGTGTGACAGTGTTGCCAATGTGACAAGGGAGACAACGCAGGAAGTGGGTACAGGCTGACACCACGGAGGGTGAAGACAAGTGCTGAACAGGCACTCAGACATCATGGGAGGGCAGGACCATGCCTGGCAGGGCTACATGGCACTGAGTAACAACACATCTCTCATCCATCCACAGGTGACAGCGCATACAAACTGCGACTGGCTGTTAATGTCCAATCAGTGGCCCGTGACCGAGGCAGAGGAAAGATACAATGGTACATGAACCAGGACAAGGAACATCACTGAGTGAGTGTTCGGCATCTTAAAGATGCGATTCAGATGGCTGGACCAGTCAGGCGGTGCACTACAGTACAGCCCACAGAAGGTCTGTGACATATTCCCGGCCTGTTGCATGTTCCACAACATGGTCCTTGACCATGGAATAGTGTTACAGGACCAGGAGGGTGACATGGCAGAGGAAGTGGAGCCAGCAGGAGGGGAGATACAGCGATGGCAGGAGAGGGACAATGCACAGATGGCCTCAGAGGGGCAGTGGCACAGGGACCCCATCATCAGGGAAGACTTCAGAGCCAGGCAGTGAGTATGACAGTTGGATGTGTGACAATAGCCAGGTAAGCATGTGACATGAATGACACACATAGGCAACAGACATGTGTAATACATCATGGGCCCTGCAGTGCCCAATGTGGCACGCACAGCAAGCAAAGGGTGGCCTGTACACTGGACATGACAGGCAAATGTGACACACCGAGTGGCATGGGCAGAGTACTGTTGGTTGCATGGGTCAGTACAGCTGAAATGTCAGACACACCTGGCAGTGTGACCAAATGTACCCAACATCTCCATGACAGACCAACAGCAACATGCACTGTAGTCAGCAGTCACAAGGTAGTCATGTCCAGTGACACTGCAGCATTGGGGGGAGGATGTGACAGGCACAGGGAGGCCAGGTGTGCAGGTGCACAACAACCGCTGACAGGCCATGTCATGGATGCACTATAGTGAGGAGTGATGCCTCATGTCTGCTTAGTGTGCCCACCATACACACGGACAGATCCCTGCTGGGAATAGACAAGCCTCAGGGCCGTGCGGCATGCTGTGGCCACAGCTGACACCTGTGATCGGGGTGAGACACGTGTAGCTGTGCCACCTGCCATGACCTGGGCCCATGTGGCAGACTTGCCGCAGGAGCGAAGTGAGCCACAGGTAGACATGGTCACCATGAATACTAAACCGGCACCAGGTGTCACAATGTGGAGTGGCAGTGTCAGAGGGGAGGGTGTCATATCTGCAAAGCCTGGCGGGGGGCACACAGGGGTGCACATTGTAACATCGAAGGCATGCACTGGGATGTGTTGCTCACTGTGCCCAGGCCCTGCCACTGCATGCTCATGTATTGCCATGGCAATATCCCGCAGTACCTCTGTGTTAATAGTGATTGCACCCATTTGCTATGCATGCCTCACAGAGCAATGCTCCTCATGGTGGTGCAAGGTTGTCTACAGTGCCACAAGGTTCCCTTGCAGGAGCACCTGGGCATCCACAGTCGACCTGAGCAGGATGTTATGGGCAGCAAGCACTGGGTCCTGGGGGAGTTGACCCTGGACCTGCCTTGCTGGTAGACCATGGGGAGGGGGCTGGGCGCCTTGCACTGTGTGGGTGATGGTACCGATGCAGGGCCGACAGGCAGCACAGTGGTGGCTGCCCAGCATTGGTGCTGGATGCACATGAGGGCTGTGACTGCTGCTGGCCCAGCACCCACTCAGAAGGTGCATTTGGAATGGTGTTGGCCATGCACTGCTGCACGGCCATATCTGTGTGCAACAACACGTCATGCTCGGGCCTAGCGGTCCACCATGCATGTTGCACAGTGTCCTGTACAGGGTCATGTGTGTGTCGTGCGGCGGTGGATATGGAGGTGCACACACTGTGCCACCAGGAGGCACAGGCTGCACTGTATCCTGGATGACTGTTCCGATGAAGGTGTCCACATCCACTGTATCACTGGCAAGCACCTCGCCAGGGTCAATGCCATCCAGGACATCCTACTCCAGTTGTTGTGCATCCTGCAGCATTGTGGTGTCATCATCGTCCACTAAGCCAGTGGCTATGTCCACAATGTCATCAACTGAACAAACATCAGGAGTCTTCAGCGTTGCCATCACCATCACCAACATCATCATCATCATAGGCATCCCTGGAGTCAGCTGCTTCTGCAACAGCACCCCCGGCACCACCGCCAGCCGCAATGCCCACCTGCAGTAACACCACGTTAGAGGTGTGCGCAGCACCAGAGGTCCATGTCTGCAATTCTGTCAGTGTTGTACATGGCTGGGTGTGAGTTGCACCACTGTTGACTGTTGTGGGCATGTGTGTGATGGTATCATGTCCAGCTGCCATGGCGCTCATTCCTGGCCTCTCCGCAGCTGTGGAAGGTGGAAGAACAAATGTGTGAGTGTGACCACAAAGGCCACATCCCACAGACATACAATGCTGGACCTGTGACGCCAGTCTGTGCTGGACAGCCATACCCCCTATGTGTGCTATATGCAATATTGTGTTGGAGGTGTGCCATGTCCATGAGTGTGCGTATGACACATGCAGCAGCTGAGTGTGGTCGTGGGGTGTGCAGGGACACAAGACACGTGGAGTGGCAGCACACGCACAATACGGGTGGTGAACCATGCATGCGACATCCTCACAGTACAAAATCATACTCATGTCTCTGTGACTGTGCAAGTCCAACCTCCCATCCACCACCCTGGACACCATGCAGGGACTCCGACAGGAAGATAGTGGCCATCTGTGTCTCATGCACCATCAGCTCTGGTGCAGCTGGTGGCCCCATGCCCGTGGCCTGCCTGTCACTGCATGCCTGTGCCAGATGCTCCTTTGTCCTAAGGTGTAGTCCACTGGCATGCTTCCTACATTCCTGTGGCATATGGCTGTTTGGGCCCTGGGCAGTCACTACCTCTGCAACCTCCGCTTATGCCTGATCATAGTCCTGGTGTGTCCGCTCCTTCCTACACAAGACTGCCTCATGCAGGATATAGGCCTCAGTCAAGGCCGTCAGCTCATCAGGTATGAAATTTGGTCTGCGACGTCTACCAGATGGCATCAGTAGTGCTGCAGCAAATACAAAACACTGCATAAGCCATGGCAACATGGGACTGGGCAGATCTGCTCACTGTAATGATATGCTAATTCCATGGATGTGCAGGGGTACGTTAAGCAGCCCAGTTGCATGTGCAGGCTGAATATTACGGTCCATCACGGAGCGCATACTGTTTACTATCGCAAGTGCGCGGTTGCTCCCATCGCACATTCTCTCAGTACAATGTGCACAGGCAGTGACACGTCAGTCAATCGCGCTACGCTGTGCTGGCACAGACGTGATGTGAACTGCTTTACTGAGCAAGTGTGACAGTGCTGTTCAAATTAACTGCGCTACCACAGCTGCCCTACATAACATAACTGGTTGTGCATGTGCATTAGTGTGGGTCATAACCCTGCATTGCCGCCCGTGCACTTGTCATCACACGCATGCGCAGTGGCTCCCCAGATGGCTATCATGCTAATGCATGGTGCTAACACATATGTCCTGCACCAAGCCTGTACCCTTGAATTGCGCAAATGGCACTGAACACACTTTACCCAGGCCTACTCTAGCTGCAGCACAAGTGGTTGTACTGCTAGCATGGTGAGGGCAGGAGGAGCTATTGTGGGTGCCAGGAGGGATCAGAGATGGTCAGATGTGGCGGTGACCAACCTTGTGGTACCACTGGAGGATGGTCTGTTTGGCACTGATGACCTCGACGCCCCAAGGTCAGAGGTGTGGGCCCGGGTGGCATGTGGCCTGTCCCATAGGATGGGCATTGTGCGCAGTGAGGAGCAGTGTCGCCACCATTATGGTGACTTATGCCAGTGGAACCCCTGCGACTGGTGGGGTACAAGGACATGGTCCAGGACAGTAAAGTGCCACGCCCAGGTATGTAGTGATGCCTGTGTTCTGTATCAGCATGGTTTGCTTTGTGCTATGTGTTGGAATGACATGTACGCAGGCCACTTGGTTACTGTGGTGTGGTCGGACATGGCAACACTGGTGGGTGGATGGCATGGATAGTGGGCCAGGTTACAGACAGACACATGCGGCCTCCACCAGCACTGCATGCAGGTGATGTGGCATGTGCACACGCGTGGCTGCACACATATGGTCATTGCCCCACATGGCTGTACAGCATTGTGTCATACCGGCATTGCTGTCTAGTGCTGCGGCATGTGTACCTGCAACACTGCAACATGGTACCTATTCGAAAAGTCATACCCTGTAGTGTGCACATCCCAGTTGCTACTGCACCATACAATGCCACAGACAGGGGTGCACACTGTGTTGAGGGTCCATATCTGTGGTGCACCCATTGCCACCGCATGGTGGTCATGCATGCCATGCTCACCATGGCTCCATGTATATTGCAGTACTTGGATCCATGAACTGCCTTTCACCAACACACAGTACACAGCTGGACATACTGTGTAGTGTGCGCCACATAGGTTGGATCACTGGCAGGGCCACAGCACACAGCAGCACCATGGTGGGGTGGTTGTGTGTGATACCTGTTACTAACCGCACCATTATGCTTTTGTCTCCCCTGCATACCAGGCAACCAGCACCCAGGGAACCAGGTGGCAAGGCCTGTGGAACCGTGAAGGATGGAGCATGGCTGGAGGTGTCAACACAGCAGGACACATAAGTGTGCATGCATGCATGTCGTATACTGCTGTTACTGACAGGACGCACACACACACACACACACACACACACACACAGGGTATAGGTACATGGGGTACCGCTGCAGGTCGGCTACAAAGACATTCACATGTCTAGCCTACCCACGTTCATGTATGCCCTCTGGTGCTGCATCACAGGTCCATCTGACAGTGCCACGGTCCAGTTGGATCATGCCCCATGACATGCATGGCTTACATGTGTGGCACAATAGTGGCACGCCATGCACAGACATCATGTGCTGTCACAGCATGCTGCACTCGGTGCCATGGCATGCACCCCACACAGTACAGGTACGCGGTGGCACAGGCCCTGTCACTGTGGTGTGGCCATGCTGCACATCCACAGTACCACACATCCATTGCTGTGGTATGCACAGAAGCTGCTGTCCCTTGGCACACACTTACAGGTGTGGTGGTCATGTCATCTGTGTCTGACCATGCACATGCCATCGCACATGGTCACATGGTGGACATACCCACCATGGACATACACCCTCCTTGGGCATGCCATTGGTGCATGCATCATGCATAGTGCATGCACGGGCTAGGCACATGTTCAGGCACACCACCCACCACTGGGTGCATCCATCCAACAGATAGAATCCCAGTGCATCCGCAGGTTGCACAGGTGTTCCCGGACACTAGTGTTGGCCATGGTGTTGCCATTTGGATGTGCCATGGTCGCTCCCACTGCACAACTGTTGTGGCTCGTGGGCTGTCATTGTGTACCTCAGCAGCTCTTGTTACCAGTGGTTCACACACACCGTGCTGACACACACATTGGTTACACATATGTACCAGTCCCACCTCTGTGGTGGCCACTGCAGTCCCCTGTGCATGTGGCATTCTTAGTCCTCCACTTGTGTTACACACACTGCTGGCATGCAAGTGTGCCTCAGGGTTGTGTAGTACATGATCATGCAGCATGTCTTCAATCTGCACACAGGTCCAGCCAGCCTGAGGTTCAGCATTGTGCATCCACTGCTGGGTGTCACTCACACATAGCATCCCTCTGTCTGCCATGCTGTCCATGTTTACCAGCACACTGTTATATCATTTGGGACATATTCCCATCCCCCTTGTTCACAACCGGACACAAGCTGAGTCAGTTACCATGTCTATCCCCAGGGCGGCCACTGTTGCATGTGTTATCACTCCATGGTGGTCCAATGCCCGTGCCACCTCCTGCACCTTGTGCCCACCTTGTGATGTTCACTTACACCGTGTCCAGATTGCACTGTATACTGTCCCTTGCATTGCCATACTGCATGTTATTTGCACTGTTCCTTTGCTGACTCTCTGGCCTGTACGTCATCACTGGGCATTGTACAGTGAGTCTTGCCAGGATGAGACTCACTCATATAGCATTCTGTGGTCCGCTGCAGCTGGCTTACTGCAGTGAACAATGTACTCTCAATGGGATTTATTCCCTTTTATCATGCCAGGATGATGTGAATGTCACAGTGTCTTGCATGTCACATGGGACTAGTTGCCATTGATGGTACATTGTTTTCCACAGTAGCTGTGCTGCAGTATGCTGTTGAGTGCTGCACAATGCTTCTCACATGTGTTTTGTCCTGGTGAGATTCACTGTATATGCCCGCGGTGTCCATTGACAGCCTTGTGTTTGCTTGTATCGGCCATGGGTGGTGGGAGGGGTTTTCCGGTCTGGGCCTCCGCAGTGTGGCATGCTGTGTTGAATGTGTGGCCATACATGGATTTCCATGTCATGCATTGTAGCGTGGGTGGGGGCACATGGCATGGTCCATGTTGTCCTCACTTTGTTTACTTTCTGTTGCTGCATCTGCATGTTGCACTGTATTGCTCTCACCATGGCCTGTGTGCCATGCACTCATGTCCACACTGATGTTTTGCCAGCTGTGGTCTATGTTGCAGGTGCATTAACTGCTGACACACATGTGTGTGACGGCATTACCCCGCCGGTATTCTTGCAATAGTTGTGCTGGTGTGCGTGGCCAGACACCACTGCCCTTCATACTGCACAGGCTATTGGGTTGTGTGTCATTGTGCCTATGCAGCCTCATGCATGTCTCTCCACTCTCAGCCTGCATGCCACACACCTGTCATGCTGGGCTGGACACACTCTGTGTCAGCGTGGTGTGCTATGTCTGTGCTGCACATGGCTTGTGCTGCCTTCATGTACTGTGGTGTTCAGTGGGTGTCCGTGTCACGGTGGGGAACAATGTGGCACTGTCTATCTGCATTGCACTGCTACTCAGGGTGTGCACCATGTGCATGCTGTACACAACACCACCTTGCCAATGGTGCTTGGTGGTGCAGTAATGGTTGCCGTGCTGTGTATGCACATGTGTGTCTTTCCTGTTGCTAGGGGGGGATTGGTGTTGTTCACCTCCCTGTGCTGCTCTCCTGAGTGTGTGTTCTGCTTTGCAGACTCACGCCGGACTCAACCTGCTCCTCGTGGGAGGACCTCTGGATGGAGTCCTGTTCTGGGACCTAGGAGGTGAGTGGTACCCATCCTGTGGATTATCTCCGTGCAGCTTGTGGACCTCCTGCAGGCAGAGAGAGACAATATGGCGGCAGTGTGGCAGGGTGCTGCCCATGTGGTTCTGGCCATTGCAGTGCAGAGGGCAGAGGCACAGACTGTGAGGGACCGCAGGGCAGCCCAATAGTGTGGATTTGGGCCTGCCATGGCCATTGTGGCTGCATGTAGCCCTTGGACTTTGTACATAGTTCATGACATTTGTCCCTGCCCATCTGCCCCATCCCCTTTTGCCCCTTCCTTCCCCTGTTTCCAGTTACACCTATTCCCTGATCCCTGTTTCCTGTGATGTTTTTGCCCTAGTACCTGTTCCTTTTTCATTTATGCTGTTGTGAGGTTCCTGTTGTTCCTGCCATTGTATGTTTCTGATTGTTGTTCTGTTTCTTTTACATTTCCATAAATGACTTTGATACAATGTTTTCTGCCTGCTGCCTGTTCATTCATTGCTGTGCTGTGCATGCGATGGTTCAGGGTCACTTACTTGTTCCTGTTCATGGGTGTTGGACACTGCTTGCTCCAGTCCCTGTGTGCACATTTGTTGTGTGTGGGTGCTGGGACTTCTGGCAATGTGTGCTGCATGCATGCCCTGTCTGTGTTTCCCCTCAACCCCCCCAACTTCTGGGCATTCAGTTGTGGCTGTGTTAGTGGTGTTGCTGTCCCACATTCATGCCTTGGCTGTTCCACCGGTGTCTTGTGTGGGTATCCTTTGTGCGCACCTCTGTGCTTGGCTCACCCTTTCCAGTCCTGGGCTCACCATATTCAGTCCTGGACTGCTACTCCGCACTGTGCCACTTGTGCAATGGCTCTTCATTGCCATATTCAGCTGAATTTGAGTGATCACATTTCACTGCGCTTCACTGTGCTTCTGCTGAATATTGGATTGTTTTCCTGTTGCGCATCTCATTGCGTGGCGCATTACGTTGTGTGGCACAATTCTCTGTTTCTGAATATGTCCCCCTAGTTCCTCAAGTGCCCCTTCTTTTTTTTTGTGTGTGTTGCATCTCAATGAATGGAAGACTGCTATGGGAACAAGGATTACATTTGAAAGAATGAACCACTTTGTCAAGCAGAGAATGGAAGCCTACATTACACATAGTCTGGGGCAAATACGTCACCTATCCACTGTGCAAACCACCTTAGAGGGAGACTTTGACTCAGGCAGGATGGTATGGAATTTTTCTAATTCCCCCTTAATGATTCATTGTCCAAGGGAGCCAGCTTTGGAATAGGAACCACATTGTATGAGATCATAACACATTTCAGAATATAGTGGCAACTTGTTTGGATATTAAATGCATGTAGCCTGATTACAAATGTGTTTTGGTATACAACTGTGTCGCTTTATTGCTTATGACATGCTGTTCTTGTATGAAGCTGTGTGTTTGTTGCAAAACTCAAGAAATAATTTAACTATGGAGTGCAGCGAACAAAGTAAGCACTGGGAGTATTTTCAGATTAAAAGGTGGAAGGGAAACTGGGGACACAGTTTGAAGTTGGAAGGTGGCAGATTCAGGAGGGAAATGAGGAGGCACTGTTTCACTGAAAAGGTGGCTACAGGGTGGAATGCACTGCCTGAGGTGGTGGTATCCCTGTGGACAGTGGGCAGCTTCAAGAGGGGGTGGGAAAGGATCAAAGGAAGGGATCAAACCCTGAGAGGGCGGGTGGTGAGTGTAAAGGAAACACGAGCAAAAACTGAGGGGGTAAGGGGGAAGCTGCAATCTAAAAGGCTGAAGTGCTGCACACTCGAGCAGACTAGACAGACCATAAGGCCTGTATCTGCTGGCACTTTCATATGTTTGTATGCTCACACTACTGAAAACTGGACATAGCTAAGTCAGAGTTCTGTAAATTGGACTTAGATGCTATTTGCTCTTATATCCAAACTTTTAAACAATAGAAAATAGCATCTAGACATAATTTAAATTTAACCCCCTTCCAATTATATTTATAGAAAGTATAAACCACAGTGAATATTTACTATTTTTGCATGTTGTGGGTTGCAGCTAAATCTGGTGAATGTAATATAACCTGGATAAAATTGTAGAGCGTAAAGTCATTTCCTTTCTTATAGCATATTGACATTTGTGAACTGTATGGTCACCAGAGCAATATGTCAGACCAGAAAATATCCCATCAGTGTCACAGCTGTTAGACTTATTCACTGATCAAACACCTGCAGACCAGTTGCTAGGTTATGTACTGTATACAGATGACAGTAACAGTTCCCAAGCCATACACAGTACTTTTCTATCCTTGACAAAGGCTACCAGGCTGGGTTTGTTTATCCTAAAGGATATATAAAAAATGACCAACTTGTTTCTGTACCAAATTAAATCTGAAACACTATTAATTACCTAAATTTACTTTTCTCTTGCAACCATAATTTTGTTTAAGTGATTTGTGGTCAGAAAATATTTACAGAAAATAAACACAACTATATTTTTAGGAAATAGGCCAGTATATGATACCTACCGGGTCATAATCTCGCACGCTTAATAGTACACGACATTATGGCTAACCTGATAGCTTACAGGCAAGAGCTTAATGGTGCACAATCGCTGTATACTGCTGTGCATGGTATTGCACCATTCACACTTTCCCAGACAGAGGATAAGACCTCTGTTGGGAGGGGGTTTTGCTGAGCAACTGCCATGGCTCACTGGACTGAGTCACAGCAACAGGAACCCAGGTGCTGTGTCTGGGACCAGGTTTGATTCCAGGTCGCAGAAACTTTTATTTTTTGGGGACTTCGCATTCTCCCCGAGTTAACCCCCCCCCCAGAACTGAGAATCTTTAGTGGGGGGGTTCAGAGGGCACAGCCCCCCATAACAGGGGATGTGGTGGGTGGAGCCCCCCCACGAAAAAAAGACTTATGCTTCATGGTAGAAATTGTGCTGTATTGGCAGCGTGATTTTGCCATGTGGCATAATGTCTTGTGACATTATGACCCCGTGCCTATATAATATTTTAACTAAAAACCACATATTCATGCTACTCATTCTCAAAATGATCCCACCAATGTTTGACTATGCAAATGTACAATGCAGTGTGGCCCCTAAAACCACCCTGGTCAGACTGGTCCCCCTTTTACACTTTTTCTGCCACCTTGCTTTAAATGCCCCTCCTCTTATTCATTATTGCTCCCTCTGTTCTGGCCTTTTCCACCTTTTCTGGATGTTCATTGCCTCTCCCGCTGCTCCTCCTTCCTGGCTAAATATTGGCTCATCTACTGTACTTCCTTCCTCACCTCTCCTCCCTTCTCTGCCCTTCCAGCTCTTCCTTCTACTCTTTGCTGTTCTGGTGCTTGCTGTTTTCATAGCCCTCAGTGCAAATGGTCTGCTGGTCAGTCTACCTTTTCTTCTTCCTGACCTCTGGAACACCCTCTCTCTCCCCCCACTAGACTCTCACCCACCCTCCATGCTTTCAAATCACCTTTGTTGTCTTACGTCTCTCAGTCCAGCTCTTCTGACTAGCTACTCTCCTCTGTCCTGCATAATTATTTGCAGGTGGGGTGCTAGAATTTTCTGCAATTCATTCTGTGAGCACCAGGTTGGAATTTCAGTAATTCTGATTCCATTTATGGCATCAAAATGGAATCAGAAATTCCAATTCCGCATCCATGTCTGCAAGTATCTCACATGTACATAATACAGTAAATAACACCCCCCACAGTGAAACATATTCCCCTCTCAGAGTCCACTCCCTCTAAAGTACCTGCTGGCCAGGAGAGGGTCCTTGGATCAGGTGGCTTAATTTTTGGTCATGGCCTGGGCTGGTGGACTGGTGGTGGTCATCATCACACTGGTGGCAGTAGTGGTGGTTCGGTTCAGCTAATGACAGTCTTGCATAGTCAAACACTGGTAGGATTATTCTCTCTCTTGTGCTAGTTCATCCCCTTTCCAACCTAGCCCCTACTGCTTTCTCTCCTTTCCTGGTGTGTAAGGTTGTTATTGTAGTGGTCCACCCATGGTCCCTTCATTGACTCCAATCAAAGTCCATACTGTTCTTGATTAGCTAACTGACTTTTGCAATTGTTGTTGGACTTGGACAAACTTTGGTGATCCCCGGCCTGGACCAAGTCCCCGACCCAGATTTCCTCTCACCCATTCACCAACAAGCAGCCAGTGACCATGAGACCTCCTCCTCATACACTGTAGGAGCTGAGCCCAAGTTGTAGTCTGTGGAAATTGAGGGTGACCAACCTGCATAAATCCTGCATGTTACCAGCAGACCCATTCCAATGTCTCTCTAGACCACACAGCCAGAAACTTAGGGATTGGAGTATGGTAGGCCACCTCACACTAGTGTCCCTCAACAGCTGTCCTCATTGTCCATCAGTGTCTCAGTGACAGTGTAGCCATCCCTGGAGGATATGGTAGGCTGAAGAGTTAGGAGGGCCGACTGGGACAGAGTACTTTTTTCCTTTTTTTTGGTAACCAAATTAGTCAAGTCAGGTGTCAACGTGGTGGTGGGGGTGGGGATAGGGGTTGAGGCTACCAGACTAGTAGCCCAGGTCAGAAAGCCCACACCACCAACTGCAGAGGTTATCCCAGGAGGATCAGGACAATAACAAATTAAAACTGAGGTGTGCATGCCATGGACTGACAATGCAGTGGCAGGCAGGTTGAGGGGAAGCAGTGAGCAGTGGAACTGCAGATTGAGTCAGTAATGGCTTGACTGTGGCATTGTGTAGGTTGTCAGTTGGTGGTCATCAGGAAAAGGTCAAGGTGATCTCTTGTCTGTGGTGTGGATGGACTGCTTTGGACTCGGACAGAGTGAGACAACTTGGAACAGGAGGGAACTGCAAGGGCCGCAGCACAGCATTTATGGTAAAAAGGGGGACAAAGGGTGGTATAAGAGGGTAAGATGCTAGGACTTCAGTGGGTTTGAAAAACAGATTTCAACTACATTTGGACACTGATTTGGAATCGTATTCCAATTCTGTCTTCTTTTCAGAATTAGTGTTTTAAGCCTTTAATTCCGAAAATCTGAATTTAAAAAAAAAAATCAGTCAATCAAGCTTTATTGGATAGCAAACTGAGATAAATGTCTCATTTTCCAAATGCATCCAGCAATAAACAAGAAACAAGAATACACATAATTTAACACACTTAAAATACAATAAAATAATAATACAATAAATAAGACATACAATTAGGAATTGATTATGTAGCAAGTTTCAGTTAAAACAAATATTAATTTAACCATAGCAGTTACAATGCTTATGATAAAAAATAGATAATGACACTTGAAACTTTTCCAAGGGCAATAACACATTAATTTTTAGTTGCCTAGATATTAAGTCCCATGTTCTAGGAACTGCTATTTCAAAACCATATCACCAAAACCAGATCCACTTTTTGGAATCTGATATGAGATTTGAGATACAGACCTCAAAGAATATTTATATACAGGTTTAGACTCTAATACATTCAGCAGAAATGTTGGCAGTGTCCATATAATAAACTTATATACAAATATGTTCCAATGAGAATCTCACCGATCTACTAATGAGGTTAAACCTGTTTCCCTATACAGTATACATCTATGTGTTCTATAAAGCATGTTTGAAATAAATCTTAATGCACTATTATACAATGTATCCAGTGAACCTAATATTGAGCGTTTTGCATTTTATAAATAAATAAATAATCCCAAAAGCTGATGTATCCAATTGCATCAGACACATTCTGAGCAATCCTAATTTGCAGTATATATATATATATATATATACATATATATATATATATATATATATATAAAATCTTTATGCAATGCCTGTAAGCATAAATTGCACCAAATAATCCTGATTTCTTTGCTTGTCATGGAACTATAGTGAGAACATAATTACATTTTCATTATATTTTCACTATAGGTACATGACAAAGCAAATATTCTCTCTATACGTCCTTTAGAATAGAGGCCTAACACCATTTCACTCTAGGATTTAATTGTATTCAGCAAGTTCTGATAATTATTTTTATGATATTCATACAATGCTATGATCTACTACAATAGCGTTTCATAAATAAAGAATTGCTTGCTTGCTTAATATAACGTAAGCATGAAGGAGGGAGGAGACTGTTTCACCTCATCTTAGATGAAGTAGATGGGTTGTAGTCCACTCGATGCAAGTAAACTTATTTGTTGAAATGATTAAGTAAAACTATAATGTAAAAACTATAATTTATTTTCATAACGTGAAGTTTATTTTAATAATGTGAAAACATAAGCATGACCGTGACTGTGAAGGAAGAAGACTGTGTCACCTCATCTTAGATGAAGTAGATGGCTTGTAGTTCTGTCAATGCAAGTAAATGTATATTTGTTTAAATGATTAAGAAAACTATAATGCATTTTAATAATGTGACAGTGACCATGAAGGGAGGTAGAAAGCCGGTACCTCCTCATTTTAGATGCAATAGATGGGTTGTAGTCAAAGCAAGGAAATGTATTTTTTTAAATGATTATGGAACATTAAAATGTATTTTATCTTGACCATGACTGTGACCATGTGTATGATGTTAGGATGGATGTGATGTGACCACAGAGCATGTGTTCCATTAAGGCACAGCTTCCCATATCACCCTCTGCTTCTATTACCTGTTGTACATTTAAAAGTGTCTACCTCAGCACCTGTAGAAGTGGGATGAACTATGAATTTGAATGTGACTGTGACTTTTAACGTGACCATGACTCTGACCATGTGTATGATGTGAGGATGGACATGATGTGACCACAGTACATGTGTTCTATTAAGGCATAGCTTCTCCTATCACCGTCGTCTGCCACTGCTCCCATAGAAGTGGAATGAACTCTGGATTTTAACGTGACTGTGACTTTTAATGTAACAGTGAGTCTGATTGTGACCATGTGTGGCAATGTTTTTTTTGGGGATGATTTGTGCACTGCAACGGTGGCTGGGTCGATGCAAGTAAATGTTTATTTCTTTAAATTTTAACATGACTATGACTTTTAGCTTTTAATGTGACCGTGACTGTGAAGGAAGGTAGACAGCCTGTGTCGCCTCATTTTAAATGCAATAGATGTGTTGGAGTCGAAGCAAATAAATGTCTTTTTTTTAATGATTAAGAAACATTATAATGTATTTTAATGTGACCATTACCATGAAGGAAAGAAAAGACTTAAAAAAAATTCCAAAAAATATATTACAGATAAATATTAACTTATAAGAGTGTTGCCTACACTAACTGCCAGGTGCAGAATGGAAAAATCCCAAACTAGTGATTTTTTAGCCCTTGTTTTCACATGGCAATGGACCGGGTACTGGGACATAAGAGTGCTAGACATGGTTGTTTTGGGGCATGATCTCTATGCTGCTGCAACTGTTGACTCATTCTCTGTCATTATGATTATTATTATTATTATTATTGGATCAACAGAGCCAACAACTGGAGAACTTGTTGGGGAAGGGGACATTTAGGGATTCCCTGGCCCTTACTTTTCTTTTTCTCTTGTTCCCATAGAGTGTCCACATCATCATCCCCATCTCACCTAGCATGCTAACCTTCTGAAATATGTCCTCCTTCTCCTCATCTTCACTTTTCCCGCCCTGTATTTCCTTCTCAGCAGCATCTGATTCCCTGGCTCTGCATGACAGAACACTCAGATCTGCCACATCACACTGAGAGTCATACTCAGGCTGCTTTTTACCGGAGCATCTCTTTATGGGCATTTTATTATATATGTAGATTTCGGAGCACAACACAACAATTTACAACTCTTTACTCCGACAGTAAATAACAGCAGCGCCACAAATTTTTTGTTTGTTTGTTTGTTTGTTAGAAAAACAATAAACAATAAAGATTTAAAGGACTAGGGGGACACACGCAAGACTACACAACACTTTACAAAACTTTACTGAGATACACAGACCTTAAACAATACAGAACATGGATCTAAGGGACAAGGAGACATACACAAGCTGCAACAAATCAGGTAATTAGAACAACGTTACTATGTACACAAAAGAAACTAACATCTATCGGTCAACAAAAATGAAGTCAATGTGGTCTAAATACAGTGACAAAAATAATTCAATAAAACACGTGTAACTGTTCTACACAGCTAAAACAACAAACCACAGAAAACGGGAAAAAATCACACAAAACACTGACTATAATAGCTAAAAGTTTTAATAAATACATGGTTCCTAAATAGTTAGTTGGTGTGTGCCCAGCTTTTTTCTGATTTCTGCTGAAGTGTTGTTTGGGCTGGAGAACCTTTAGAAAAGCTAAAGTTTGCTTCTTTTTCATACTTTTTTTTACTACGTAGGCTAGCCTGCTTTTTATGACTGCATTGCATTGTGACACAATGCTGACATATTGCTATCAGAAGAAGGAGTCTGTGACCAGAATTCCTAATGCAGCACAGGTTTTATTGTTATGAGGGAGTAGAATCAAAGCACAACTTCCTGAAAATCTCTCCGCCTCCCCCCATTCACTACAATGTGTTTTCTTCTTCACCCCCTCCCCACACCACACTATTTCCTTTCTCCCCTTGCACAGTGTTATAGTCAGATCTTCACTTGCCACTGTACATTTACAGAGCTGATTCTATATAGAATATTCATTTTGTAGCTTGTAAATTATGGTACTATTCACCAGTTTGTAGGGTTATTAATGAAGTATGTGTATCCATGCGAAACAATAAATAATACTGTCAGCTGACCGGTATGTCTTTCCATGTACTGCACCTATGAGCCCCACCCCCCTGTTCCCCATGTTCATTAGAACGTGTGGCATGTAACTAGTTGCATATTGTTCCTGACATATGTTGTTTATCCCAGTTAGTTGCATTTTACAGATAGAGGGCCCAATATTCACATTTCCCTCCCCTCTCCCGATGCCCCTAAAATACATATTCATCTTTGCCTGGCATGATGCCAGCCTGTATTACACAGACACATTTCTTTGGTATCTAGTGTCCCACCCCCACCCAAAGTACACATTCTTTGTTACCTGATTTCTAGCGGTCCCTCCCCCACCTGCTGCCCCTAGCGTACACAGTTATGCAACCATGGTGTCTAATGGTCCCACCCCACCAGATGACCATCCCTGTTATGGGGAAAGCCCAGTATGGTTTGTCATGTCCCCCACAACACAGCCCCATCCCTGGTATTGCTCCTTGACCCCACAGCACAAACCTTGTTGGTGGTTAGTGTGCCCTCTCCACCACAGCACTGACATCCCACCCCCAGTCCCCCTTACCTGATTGTCGGTGCCATGGTGAATCAACGGTGAGCAACACAACTCTCCACACACCACCTCAGCTGCCTGCTGCCTGACAGGAGCAGGAAGCATGCTGCTTATTTATAGGGCATGCTTCCTGCTTGTGTCAGATGGTGGGAGTCCGCAGTGGTGTGTGGATGGCTGTGCCACTTGCCATCCATTCACAGTGGCACTGAGAGTCAAGTAAGGGGATGTGGAGTGGGAAGCTAGTGCCATGGGTGGGAGGGAGCACACTAACCACCAATGTGGGTCAGGCTGAGGGGGCTGAAAGGCAATGTTTGGGGACACCAGGGTTATATAATTGTGTATTTCGGGGGGCATTGGGTGGTGGGAGGGACCGATAGGCACCAGGAAACAATGAAGGTGTATTTTGGGTGGGCATTGGGTGGGGTTTGGGATCGCTAGACACCAGGGAAACATGAATGTGTAGTTCGGGGGGGGCATCGGGAGAGGGGAGGGAAATGTTGTGAGTATTGGGCCCTCTATCTGAAAATTGCAAGTAACTGGAATAAACAACATATATCAGGAACCATAATCACTGGTGGGGGTCTTCCTTGGGGTTGTCAACCCTAATGCCTGCCCCCTCCCCCCACTGGCACATAGATTCCTCTCCAAAGCACAAGGTACAGCTGCAAGCCAGTGCCTCATACTGATACACTCTTCAGAAATAGAGCAGTGTGACTGATCACATGTTGCCAACAAAATCTGTTGTAGCTTTATTCATACCAAGCCCAAAAAATGTCTGACATTGTTTGCTGATGGAACAGGGTGAACAGTAGGGTAGACAAACCCAAGGAAGCCTCCACCAATGATTCGCCAAGACTCTAGGGACCCCAAACCCTAAAGATTTTTCTGTTTGCTGCTTGGGGGTTGGAGGTGTGGAGTTAGGGTAGAAAACCCTAATGCCACATTTCCCTACTTTTGTGGCATTAAGTTGAACCCTAACTGGTGAATTAACAACATTTTTTTGCAAAGAATTTCCTTTCTTTTTGAGATAGATGAATCGTATCCTCATTCACACTGGTCTGTCCAAACAGATTCAAACAGATGCAGATGCGCAGGGCCCTTTGGTCCCTGTGCCAAGGGAAGACTCCATCCACATACAGAAGTTCAGGGCCATTGTGGATCCTGTAGTTATGTACAGCTATTGAGGTAAAGAATTCATGGGGCTGTCTGGTGGCGTGTGGAACCCAGGGCCGCTTGTTTCTTGTACTTCAATGTAACTGCAGATGCACAGGGCAAAGAGTCCATCTGCCAGCCAATGCACTGGGCCCCCTACTACCCACAGGTGCAGAGGTGCAGGGCCCTATGCCAAGAAGACAGTCGTCTTCACTGCATGGTACCCTGGCATGTGTGGACAACCCTGAAGCTTTCATTCCTTTGCTGAGGGAGGGGTGTCACATAACAGAACCATTCCCCCACCCTCACTCCATCCAGCTGGGTCACTGAACTCACCCCCGAACTCATCTCACTGGCATGGAATCACAAAGCATATCCACTGGGTAGAAGACTGGCACTACACCCAAAGTTTCTTAACAATTATATATATTTTTTTCAAATTCTTACCCCAAAATTTCAAGATAATCATGTTATTACTCCCCTTATAAACACGTTATGCAGCATTTATAGTACATTGGCCAAAATCTCATTTTGCACCAGAAGCATAAAAACACATCTCATCCATTATTTAAAAAATGACAGCTGTCTTATTTATGAGGTGGTGTAGAAAAATGGCTGTTGACATTTTGGAGCTAAACTATTGAAAAGTACCAAAGTTGTAAGTGAACATTGAAGTAGTGCAACCATTCTTTCATAACCTGGGCATTTTACTATATTTGTACACCAAATTTTCAGCATAGTCTTCTTGTTACCCCACCTCATGAACCTGATAGATGACAATTTTCAAATTCCCACTTAAATATTATTCTGTGCTACTGAAATTTCATTCCACACCACAGGTGTGAAAACACATTCTGGCCAGGATTTGAAAAATTACAGCTGTCACGTTCATTAGGTGGTGTGAAAAAATGACTATGCTGAAAATTTGGGGTCAAAATACTTTAAATTACCAAAGTTATGAGCGACTATAGACAAATTTCAATATACACTCCATTACTTTGCCATTTGTACATACTTTGATCCCAAATTTTCAACATAGCCTTTTTTCAACCCCATCTCATGAACAAGGACAGTGAAAATGTTGAAATCCTGCCAGAAAGGTGATTTCACAAAGCAACTGCAAAATCACCTTTTAAGCCATATTTTCATAATTCCACTGCCATTGGTCATGTGGTGGGGTCCAAAAAAGCTGTGCTGAAAATTTGGGGTAAAATTATGCTAACATGGCAATGTAATGCATCAAAATTGAAAACCCTATTGAAATACTGTACAGTGAGTTACACTTACCTTACTTTCCCATATTGCAATCACCAGTTCCAGCAGCAAGATGTGTCTTTGATTGGAGACTGGATCTTTGCCATGTGATATATTCAGGTGAGTGAGGGTGTGGGAGGTAGTTGGTGCTGAGTGGGAGATCAGGGTGGGGGGCCAGATCGGTGAGGGACAATTCTCTTTTTTGCAGGTAACAAAAAAAAAGAGGTTTTTTTCTTTTTTCAGGGATAGTGACATGCATTCCGATGCTTGGGACTGGGCACCTCAGTGTCAGGCTACTGTTCAGTGGTGTGGGGCTGGGCACCCTTGTGCCACTCTGTATATAGTGGGAAGTTAGGGATGACTTGGGGGGGTCACGAGAAACTGTACTGGGGCTGTGCACCCTTGTCCACTTTTTTATAATAACCAGGGTGGTTGATGAGGGCCATGCTGTGGATGTCCTATCTCTGGACTTCAGCAAAGCTTTTGACTCAGTGCCACGTGGGAGGTTATTGAGCAAGCTGAGGGACCTAGTGGTAGGGAAGAAACTAGTGGGTGGGTTAAGAACTGGCTTCAGGGCAGACAACAGAGGGTAGTTGTAAGGGGGGAGACAGCCAAGCCAAGACCTGTAACTAGTGGGGTACTGCATGGTTCAGAGCTCAGCCCTGTTTGATTCAATGTCTTCATACAGGACATTGCTGAGGGGGTCAAGAGTAAGATCAGCATGTTCTCCGATGACACAAAGAATTGTGCAAAACTGAACAGTGAGGAAGGGAGGCAGGCACTCAGGGAGGATCTAGCTAAACTTGAGCATTGGTCAGAGGAGTGGCAGTTGGGGTTTAATGTTAAGAAGTGCAAGGTCATGCATCTCAAAGCCAGAAGCTCCAGGACCAGCTACTGGCTGGGGGGAGTGCAGGTATCAGCTTTAGAGGAGGAGAGGGACCTGGGGGTACTAGTCACAGGGGACATGACGGTATCAGCACAGTGTAGGAGGGTAGCAGCAAGGGCAAATCTTATGCTGGGGTGCATTGCCAGGGATATAACCTCCAGGAAGGAGGAAGTCATCCTACCCTTGTATAGTTAACTGGTGAGGCTGCACTTGGAATACTGTGTGCAGTACTGGTGCCCTTACCTCAAGAGGGATGTGAAATTACTGGAGGGGTGCAGTGTAGGGCAACAAAAATTATCTTAGGGCTAGGGGAGATGCCATATGATGAAAGATTGAGGGAGCTCAACATGTACTCCCTGGAGGACAAAAGGGAGAGGGGGGACATAATTGAGACCTTTAAATACTTAAAAGGCATAAACAAGGTCAGTACGGGAGGATTGTTCCACTTAAAGGGGGGAAGGGTCATGAAAGGGCACAGTCTGAAGTTGGAAGAGGGAGGTTCAGGAGGGACATGAGGTGGCACTACTT
The DNA here is from genome assembly GCA_016271365.2 of Neoceratodus forsteri. Lineage (NCBI taxonomy): Eukaryota > Metazoa > Chordata > Ceratodontiformes > Ceratodontidae > Neoceratodus > Neoceratodus forsteri. Next base: position 1,624,057,936 of record CM057453.1, on the reverse strand, counting down.
CACTGAGATAGTGGTGGTGGGATGGAATGCGCTGCTAGAGGAGTTAACTGAACTGACGACAGTGGACAGTGTTAAGTGAGAATTGTTTACAGTCAGGGGCAGGGGCAGTACAGGCAAGAATGTAATGGGGGATAGGCCCAGGAGAAGGGATGAAGGGAGGGGATTGGGTGGGGGTCAGCTGAAACAGTATTAAACTGAGAGTTGCACATTTGGGCAGACTTGATAGACCTTTGGGCCTTTTTCTGCCAGCGATTTCATATGTTCGTATGTATAATAAAACATTAGTTGCAAAAAAATACGTTAATGCAGAGATTAGGGTTGCAAAAATGCAAAGCATACAAAGATGGGAAATGAAAAAAAAAAACATTAGTGATTTGGGTCTCCAGAGTACTGGTGAATAAGTGGTGGGATCTTACTTGGGGTTGTCAAACCTAATGCCCACCCCCCAGCCTGTAGCCTCCTGTCCAAAGCACAAGATGAGCTCCAACTTAGTGCCTCATAGTGATACAGTATGGCCAACATAATCTGTCAAAGCTTTCTTCATGCAAGGCCCATAGGCCCCTGGATGAAGACATCACATTTGACCTCATCTGATCCAGGGTAGGGGTGGGCATTAGGGTTGACACCCTTTCTTTTTTGCAGCTATACATATAAAAGCAATGTATCAGAACACTGGGGGTGGGCTCCCCAGTGTTCCACTCAGCTCTGTGTGTGTGTGTGTGGGGGGGAATTACATGAAACAAGGGGCTGTGGGGGCTTCCGACACTGGGGGTGGGCATCCCTGTGTTGGATTCTACTAATCAATAAATAAATAAATACATATACACACACTGCCACCGGGGATTGGGACCCCCAATGTGCAGATTACAGCTGAAGGCACAGTCAGGCTGGGATACAATGACAGTAGCTCCTGACTTATGAGTGGTGACAGCAGCAGGAGTTGCACTATATGAAACAGCTGTCATATATTAAAGACAGCTGTATTGTATAGCGCAAACTGCTGCTTTTGCAAAAATCCAGTTATAAATAGAATGTTGATTTTTGAACTGTGCATGCTCAGAAACAGAATATCTTTATTAAATATTTTAAAAACTACTTAACTGAGGGACCCAAAAACTACAAAAGCACACACCTTGGACTGACCTCTGTCAAATATTAGAGTTTCAGGTTTCAAAACTTCCTATTTTTTTAGTTATCAGGTGGCAGAAAAAGTTTTAAAAATTTTCAAAAATGGAGACTTTTGTTTTTTTTTGCACCTCTGTAACTTTGCCTTCCCTGAACCAAATTTACAGGATCAAGAGATCTTGGCACAGAGGCTGTGCTTTCCAAATGTCATGTAAATCAGTTGAAAGGCGGCAAAGTTATTAAGGTGCAAACATTTGAGTTAAACATAGAAGTGCTTACTCAACCCTAATATGCAAGCACTATTGTGCCTGTATACTATATAAACATGAGAACCACTGGTGATCTGGAGGGGAGGGGAGAGAAAGAAACCAGAGGTGGGCACCCCTGTCTGCCTAATAAATAAACAGATACAGAATAGATAGATAGATAGATAGATAGATAGATAGATAGATAGATAGATAGATAGACAGACAGACAGACAGACAGACAGAAAGACAGACAGAGAACAAGAGAGACAAATGCAGGCAGGGAGATAGGGATGAGTAGACTGTTTAATGATAAGCTCCATTTTTTTACCTTAATAACTTTGGCATCATTTGACGAAATAGCCCAAGATTTGGCATGCGTGGTCAGACTGCCAGAGTCTCAAGGCATGAAAAGTTTCATGTCAGCATCTTGTTCAGTTTTTGAGACATGCAGTGCAGAAAACTCATTTATTTATTTATTTATTTATTTTAATCTAGGATTACAAGTACCTTTGAGCCGAGGCTCTTTTACAAAGGTTCCACATCAGATGGTGTACAAAACAACACAGGACAATTAAGTACAAAGAGTTTCGGATAAACATTGGGTTACAGAAACATGGAGGCTTAACTTATTTTGTCCATGCAAACATACATATTGAGATAGTACTAGAAAAGGATACAAAAGGGAGGAGCAGCCAGAGGCATTGTCAGCAGCACATAGGGAAGTGCAGTGGAGAGGAAGGGAATGGGGGACATGAGGGAGGGGAGGGGGAGGGGGAAAGGAGGGAGGTAGGTAGGGGAGAAAGTAAGTGCTGAGTAGAATGGGCAGTGGCAGCAGAGATTGGTTGAGGGACAGGAGGGCTGATTAAGGAAAACAGTCACAGGTGTTGGAGGCTGAGAGGAGTAGATGGAGCCTGGATTTGAAGGGGCCAAGCTTGGGAAGGGAGGAGATGTCACTGCTGAGACCATTCAACCAGAGCGGGGCCCTGTAGGTGAATGCTCTTTGTCCCTGAGAGGTATGGCAGTGAGGGATCTGAAGGAGTTGAGAGTCCAAGCCCAAGTAAGGCGTGAATTATGAGCAGGAGAAAGGAGAGCTTGGATGCCAGGAGGGGACTAGCCCAGGGTTGTCTTCTTGGCCATTAAGCAGGTTTGGTATTTTATGTGGTTAGAGAGTTGTAACCAGCCAGTTTGGGTGTAGAGGTCACACGTATGGGTGAGATGGTGGGCTCCAGAAATGAGCTGGTAGGCTTTGTTGAGGGCCATATCTATACGTCGGAGAGCAGTAGCAGTGGCAGAGCCATATATGATAAGGCCATAGTCAATTAGTGAGACCACAGAGCTCTGAACTGTGACCCTTACAGCTTCAGGAATAAGGCATTGCCTGTGCTTGTAGAGAAGACCGATATGGTTATTAGCAGCTTTAACAACGTTGTCGATGTGTAGACCATAGGATAGGTGATTGTCGGTTGTGACGCCAAGATATTTAAAGGAGTGTGCCTGTTCAAGAGCAGCACCATTGCAGTTTGAGATGGTCAAGAGATGATGCCTGTACTTGTGAGTGCCGCAGAAGAGCATTGTCTTTGTTTTTTTATAATTGAAGACTAGCTTGTGTTTAGTAAACCAGTTTTCAACTGATGAGAAGCCATGATGTAGTTTGCATTGAAGGGGATGGAGTTCCTTGTGGGTGGAGTGGATTACGGCATCATCAGCGTAGAGTAGTATTTGCTCAGGGAAAGACTATGGGAGGCTATTCAGAAAGAGACTGAAAAGTAGTGGACCTAGAATGGATACCTGTGGGACTCCAGAGTGGACTGGTCTAGCAACAGAGAGGACATCACCAATTTTGACTCTTTGCGATCGGTTTTCAAGGTAACTTTTGAACCAGGTTGTGGACATAAGCGAGAGCCCAGTGTTTAGCAGCTGGTCTATCAGAAGGCGATGATGGACGGTGTCAAAAGCCTCAGTTAAGTTAATGTAGACAGAGCCAGTTAGATGACCATTATCCAGGGAACTGTGGATAGCTCCGGTGTATTTCAATAGGGCTGACGTGATGCTGTGGCCCTTTCTGAACCCATGTTGCTGAGTGCACAAGATATTATATTTATCCAGGTAATCCGTAAGCTGGTCCACTACAATCCTTTTAATGGCCTTTGAGAGGGGAAGCAAAATGGAAATAGGTCGGTAGTTCATATGGAGGGCCCGGTCTCCACTTTTGTGGATAGGAGTAGCAGTTGCAGATTTCCATCTGACTGAGAACTGACTGAGGCTGAAGGAGAGGTTGAAAATGTTTGTTAGTGGGGGTAGTACTTCATCAAGAGTGAGGGATAACAATTTTAGGTCAAGTGAGTCCCCACTTATTCGGGTCTTGGCAATTACTTTACTAATGTATGTGCTGACATCATGCATCACGACTGCCTTGAAATAGAAAGGTGTGTATTTAGAAGAAGGGGGTGGGCTGGTGGCATGTGCGGTAGTGTCATCCTTATTGAAAAGTCGGGGGAGAACACTGCTGAGGTCGGTGAAGGCTGAGTTGAAAGTATTTGCTATAGTTATGGGGTCCAGGATAGTAGCCCCATCAATATTCAGCATAGTGGGGGAAGTTTTAATCTGTTTCCCAGTTACTTCTTTAATATTGTTCCAGAAAGATTTGCCATGTCCCCAAGTATTTGTGAGAGCTTCATTATAATAGAGGCTTTTCATTAGTTAAATGGATTTTGTGCAGACATTATGAGCACGTTTGTAGTTCTGGATGTTAGCTTGTGTTCCTGAGGCCTGGCTTTTAGTTGAGCAAGTAGTTCAGCAGAGAGCCAAGGGCTGCATAGGCCTTTGACTTTGCATTTTTTGAAGGGGGCATGGGAGTCACAGACGGCATTAAAGATGCTAATAACATATTCCAGGGCCAAGTTGACATCAGTGGCGTTGTAAATAGGAGACCAATCTTGTTGTCTAAGGTAGGTTTTAAGGTGTTTCAGCTGCCCTTTGGGGAAGACTCTACTGGAGATGAGTAAGGACGGAGGCATCCTAATTTGTTAGACCATTTGCAGATGACTGGGGAGTGGTCACTTATTGAATCAGGAAGGATGGAGATGTTAGAGATGCGAGTCGGATGGCTAGTTAGTACCCAATCTAGAAGGGTACTTGTGCTAGTTTTATAGTTGTGTTGAGTGGGGGAGTTGACCAGCTGAGAAAGATTGATAGCAGAGACTGCATCCTTGATACCCCCTATTTCCGGTGCCAGACAGTTAATATTGAAGTCACCTAACAGGATTGTCTCAGAACCAGGGGGGAGGGGTCGTACAAGGTCTAGGACGGCGTTCATACCTTTGCCTTGTTCTTTAGGGGGGATGTACACTGTGGCAACTGTCAGGGCTTTGTTATGGGCCCCTACAATGATTTTGACAGGTAGAATCTGTGCAGATGTATTAGAGGGTGTGGATTCTAAAGAGTGACCCAAGAGAGGCTCTTTCAGGTATATTGCACAGTCCCCACCTATTTTTGTCTTTTTATCAAGTCTAAAGACGTTATATCCTGGTAGGGCAATAGACACGTCTGGGGTATTTGAAGAGAGCCATGTTTCAACAACCGTGAGTATATCCGGATTATGAAGGTTGGCAAATATTCACAGTGCATCAAGTTTAGGGAGAAGGCTGCAGATGTTGATTGTTGCAAAGGTGAGAGACCCTGTCCGCTTTACCTGGGTGGTTGAGTGGGTGGTCATTGGGCCAGGACTGGGGTGAATATTACTAGATAGCAGGAGCAGGAGGAGCAGTAGCTTCAGTGTGCACCAAAATATTTGTCTGGAAGAGAGTTTAATCGACCACTTTGATTGGGAGCATAGGCAGAGGTGCTGTCTCTGGCTCCAGAGAGATGTAATGTGTGCCAGGGATGGAATGGCAGTTGATTGGGCAAGTCTTCCCCAGCCATGCTTACTTGAGTGAGTTCAGATAAAGTCAGGGAAGGGTGTGATTGGGAAGCAAGAAGCAAGGGCTAAAGTATCTGAGTGGGTGTAGAGACAGTCGACTAGGAAACTAAGGGGAAGAGAGGGGTTACAGGCTCCGGGAAGATATTAGAGAGTTACCAGAGATGCAAGGATAGCTAGACAAAAAGGCAAGATGGACAGCACCATTGTGCCCTGTGGATCAGAGATTGTGAGGGTCAAGCTAGTGTGAAGGGAGAGAGAGAGCCCCAGCAGGAGCAGAGAAGAAGAATTGGGAGGGTAGGTAGAAGGTGTGACAGGTGTGAGAAAAGGGCTGAGTGGAGTGCGGATAGGATGAGAGTGGGTAGGGTGCAGGAGAGGAGAGAGAGAGAGTGTGGGTGGTAGAAAGAAGAGGTCCTAAGGTAGAGATCCAATTGGGTTCAAAATGGGAGGTCCCTTATAAAGGTGGGAGGAGCTAAGGCTTATTTAATTAAGGGTAGAAGGTGGGGAAGGGGGCGGGCACAAATTTTCGGCACTTTTTCAAAACAATCTTATGAGTGCAGAAGCCCAAGAAGGCAGATAGTGAACAGAAAAGAGTGTGACCAATCAGTGGCTTAGAGAAGTTCAGCAGTCCAATCAGCAATCGACAGCAGCGAGTGGCGACCAATGGGGGCCGCTCAGTGCTTACCGGTCAGGCCACAGATCTTACCCAGCTAAGGAGAGGTCACAAACATTGAAAATGCATATTATACAATGGCAAGAAAATTTCCTTAACTCTGATTGGTCAATGTGTGCCAGAAGCACTGATATTATCTGAGTATAACATCACTGTATCAACTCCAGGCACACACATTATCTAATTTCACTTGTTGTATCACTCCACACACTTCCCTCCCAAGCATCCATCATGTCAAAGAGCTGCACCTCCTGAAACTGCCTTAACACAGCCCACAACAGCCCAGACTTACCAGCTCACAACTCCCCTGCCAAGCCACAGCAAACAACAAATATTGTTTTTCAAACTGCCGCTACAAGTCGCTTCATGATGCCACACCAAACTGCAAATTTCTTTTTCAAACTGCTGCTACAAGCAGCTTCACAGAATTACCTCCATAGATTTAACTGAGTACACACGATTCTTCAGAGTTTGCTGTTCCGTTCCATTTTAACAACACACCATAATCAATGCGGTTTTTAAAAGCAGTACCGTACTACCAGCACAAGCACTACATGCCCTTGTGAGGTGCAGTGGAGAAAAGGGCCAGCAAACCGGCTCTGCAGTGCTCACATTTTCATTTTCATGTCTGCAAGTTGGCATGGGCCACTTGAACACCGCTTGACTGGAGATGGCGAGAACAACTTGCAAACAACCACTGCCACAAGCGAACGCGACCACTGCCACAAGTTCCTTACCCTCTAACTTCTCAAACTCCTGTCTGGTACCACAAAACTATAGTTTTGTACTCCCAGAAGGCTTCTTGATTCCCGTCTTGTCGGCAATGCAATCGTGGTAGTGCAAGCCCATTAGTTTAGAATCGTGCTCTGCTCCTCAGTGACTTGACTACCATGCTAATGGCCACAATGAACGAAAAAAAAGTAAACTGAGAAACCAGTAACTAAGGCAGCAAAAATACAGTTCCGACACAGAGGAATAATGGGGCAGGGTGGGGGACAGAGAACTCAGCAAGAACAGATGCAACCAAAAGCAAGCACAGACTCTACCAACAGCGCCACCTACTGAGGACTCCAGTAACTGTGGACTACATTTTCAATTAGCATGCTTACTCTAACAAAAATGAAATGAAATAAAATATATTTAAACTTAGTTTTTAACTTTTTTCTCTGTTTAGGAAATGAGCCATTGTATAATAGCAATAATGTACTACAGGGTGTATGTCGTGCTGCGATAATGTCACTTCTTGGGTGTTGAATGCACTCGTCCTGCATTCTCGTGCTTCAACCACCCGAGGTGTGATGTTATCCCAGCACAACACACACCCTGTCATGTATTATTGCTTAAATCTCTTTTTAAAAAAAAACAAACTCCTGAACCCAGCTAAACGGGGCCCATTTAGCTAAAGTCTGCTGTTTTGTTGGTATTTTTTTTTAAATTGCAAGAAATACCTTTTCTGGCCTCCCCAAAATCCAGGGCACTCAGCTTAACAAGAGTAACCATTCACCCACATTCTCTGTATGAGAACAGTAGGAATCTCTTGACTTCTTCAACCGCAGCTGGAAGTCGTGCTGCAGGCTGCAGTGAGAGTACTGTGCCACCAATCCCCTTTTCTATCTGCCTGTCTCTCTTTCTTTGTCTGTCTCTTTGTCTCTCTCTCTCTCTCTCTATTTATCTAACTAGCAGACTGAGGTGCCAACTCCCAGTAATGCTTCTCCCCTCCAGGTCACCAGCCCTTCCCAATGTCTTTTTTAAATTATATATATATATATATATATATATATATATATATATATATATATACATATATATATATATATATATTTTTATAAAATGAAGAGAACACCCTCCTCCAAATCCAGTGTTCTGATTGTATAAAACACATCACATGACCGTGCGTATATCAGAGCGCGACCGCACACCTGCACTTTTAGCTCCCCAAAAAAACAATTTTACCATTTTATAAGATAGATAACCCACTGTAGGATGTGAAGTCGCGCTCTGATATACGCATGCCTTGGGTGGTTGATGCACTCAGCTGCACACCTAAGAGTGGGTTATCTATTACATATATATATATATCTTTTATAAGCTGACCAGGGTGCCCGCCCCAGTACTGCTTTTCTTAGTCCCCTTCTCCTCCAAGTTGCTTCCCATTTACTAGGAGGTGGGGGTGTCCACCCCTTGCCACCAAACAGTCACCCGACACAGGGGTGTCCAATCCCCAGTATCAGAATGTCAGTGTTCCCTGAAAAGAAGAAACTGTCCCTCACTGCCCTGTAAAACTGAAAATTGCCCCTCACCAATCTGACCCCCCAACCCTGACCACCCACTCAGCACCTACCATCCCACACACACACCCACATCCTCACTCACCTGAACATGTCCCATGGCGAAGATTCACTCTCCAACTGAAGACAAGTCTTGCTAGTGCAACTGCCGATTGCGATATGGGAAACAAAGGTAAGTGCAGTTCAATGTATTTTAATGGAGTTTTGAACTTTGATGCATAACATTGTCATTTTTGCAAATTTTGATCCCTAATTTTCAATATGGCCTTTGTGGTACCCTACGTCATGACCAGTGGTGGTGGGATTATGCAAATCAGGCCAAAAAGATGATTTCATGATCGCCTGGAGAAATCACCTTTTTGGGGCAGGCTTTGAAAATGTTCACCACCTTACATAGAATTTGACAGCAGATAAGGACCGCTTGGTCTATGTAGTCTGCCCATTTCCCTACCTGATGGATAAGCTGCAGATTCTAGTTAATCAGCAGCTTACTTCCTCCTACACCCCACTAGAATTGCCTTATGCCTGTCCCATGCATTCTTAAATTCTCCCACTGTTCCTGACTCCACAACCTCCTCAGGAAGGCTGTTCCATGCATCCACAACTCTCTCTGTGAAAAAATACTTTCTAGCATTACCTCTGAGCTGTCCCCCCTCTATCTTCAAATTGTGCCCCCTTGTCCTTGCACATCTCTTCTTCTGAAAGATACTACCCTCTTGTACTTTGTTAATTCCCTTGAGATACTTGAAAGTGTCTATCATGTCCTCCCTCTCCCTCCTTTCCTCAAGGGTATAGATATTAAGCTGCTTTGGCCTCTCCTCGTATGTCTTCTGGTGCAGACCCTGCACCATTGTGGTTGCCCTCCTCTGAACAGCTTCCACTCTGTCTGTGTCTTTGCGGAGATGGGTTCTCCAGAATTGCACGCAGTACTCCAGATGGGGTCTCACTAACTGTCTGTACAGAGGGATAACAACTTCCTGTTTTCTACTGTTGATGCCTCTCCCTGTGCATCCCAGTGTCCCCCCAGCCCTCCTTACTGCCTTCTCACATTGCTTGCCCACCTTTAGGTCATCTGATATAATTACTCCTAGGTTTCTTTCGATTTTTATTGTTATTAACTCACCCCCCATTGTGTACTCTTCCCTTGGGTTTTTGGTTCCCATATGCATTACCTTGCACTTCTTTGCATTGAATCTGAGCTGCCACATATTTGACCATTCCTCCAAACTTGCCAAATCCCTTTTCATTCTTTCCACCCCACCTTGTGTATCAACCCTGTTATAGATCTTTGTGTCATCTGCAAAGAGACATACCCTTCCTTCCAGGTGCTCTCCAATGTCACTTATAAAGACATTAAAGAGGACCGGTCCCAGTACTGAACCCTGCAGCACCCTGCTAATTACCCTCCTTTCTTCACTTTGGGCTCCGCTATTACCCTTTGCGTCCTGTTGTCCAGCCAGTTTTTCATCCGGGCTACCACCTTGGGACCCACTCCAAGGCAGGCTAACTTGTATATTAATCTTTTATGTGAGACTGTGTCAAATGCCTTGCTAAAATCTAGGTAGACCATATCCACAGCCCCTCCCTGGTCTACTACTGTGGAAACTACTACTACCCAGTCAAAGAAATCTATTAGGTACATCTGACATGTTCTTCCTGCTGTGAAACCATGCTGCCTTGGGTCCTGTGCCCCACTGGCCTCAAAGTACTCAAAAATTCTTTCCTTCAGAAGTGATTCCATCATTTTCCCTACCACTGAAGTCAAACTAACTGGTCTGTAGTTTCCTGCCTCTGCCCCGCTCCCACTTTTGTGAAGTGGAATCACATTTGCCCTCCTCCAGTCCTCAGGTACCACCCCATCCTCCCATGATTTGTTAAAAAGAGTAGTCAGTGGTGTTGCTAGTTCTACCCTTAGTTCTTTTAGAATTCTTGGGTGAATCCCATCAGGCCCCATTGCTTTTTTCAGCCTCAGTTTCAAGAGTTCTTTCAAAACCCTTTCTTCTGTGAATGGACTGGTATCGACCCCCTATTCAAAGTTTCTCTCTTATTTGGTATAGAAACTTCCCCTCCTCTTCCGTTGTGAATACTGAGCAGAAATATTCATTCAGTATCCCTGCTTTTTCACTGTCACCCTCTGCCCACATTCCCTCCTCTTTATTAAGTCTCTGTATCCCTCCCTTGGTATTTCTTCACTCCCTAATGTACCTATAAAGGTTTTATCCCCTTCTTAAGAGCTGGCTGTCTTTTCCTCAGTTTGTGCCTTTGCTATTCTGACTGCCTTCCTGCCTTCTGCTTTAACTGATAAAGTTCTCTGTCCTGCTTCTTCTGTGTTTCCTTATATTTCCTGAATGCTATCCTTTTCTCCTTAACCATCCCTGCACCTCATTTGAGAACCATAGTGGTTTTTTTCCTTCATTTTGTTTTGTTGATTTGCTTCACACAAAGGCCTGTTGCCTCTGCGATGGTTGTTTTGATTATTCCCCATTGTTCCTCCACCCCTCTTTCTTGCCCATTAGCTAGTGCTTTTCTGAGTCACTCTTTCATTTTCCCAAAGTCAGCCTTCCTAAAGTCTAATGCTCTTGTTTTTGTATGGCTTGTCTCTATGACTGTGTTTATTGTGAACCACACTGTTTGGTGGTCACTTGTTCCCAGATGGCTATCCACTTCTAAATCTGTGATCCTTTCTCCTTCCCCATTTGAGAGTACCAGGTCTAAGATTGCTCCCTCCTGAGTGGGTTCCAACACTAGCTGTCTGAGGCATGCCCCCTGTAGGGCACCAAGAATGACCCTGCTCTTGGATGTGCCTGCAGCAAAGGTACTCCAGTTAATATCTGTCATATTCAGGTCCCCCATCAACAATATATCCCCTTTTTCTGCCATTTTAAGGATGCCTTCTATCATTTCCTTGTCCATTTCCTCCCCCTGAGATGGGGGTCTGTACACAACCCCCATGCGGATTGTGGTGCCATTACCTGTCTCCAGCGTGACCGATAGTGACTCATCAACTTCCTGTTTACTCTTTAGTTCTGTTGCTTTAATCCCTTCCCTTGTATAGAGAGCTACTCCTATTCCTCTTTTCCCCACCCTGTCCCTCCTGTAGACTGTATACCCTGGTATTTTGACATCTCAGTCATGGTTCTTTGTGTACCATGTTTCAGTGACTGCCATAATATCCAGGCATCCCTCTTCCATCAAGGCCACTAATTCAGGGAGCTTGTTGCACAGACTGTGGGCATTGGTACTCATCATCTTCCATTTATTTTTTATGGCCTTACCCCTTTTAGCCCCATCCCTGTTCTTACTGACTTTGTCTGCATTCATTTCTGTCCTGCTCCCTACTGACTTCTCTACCTTGGTGTTTACCTCTCTAACTACTGTGTTTTGTGGGGGAGGCTGGGATTTCCCTGCTCCTTTTTAGTACCTCCCCCCTTGGCTAGTTTAAATGCTTGCCAATGAAGCATTTAAACCTGTCACCTAGGATCCTGGTTTCCCCCCTGGACAGATGCAGACCATCACACCAGTATAAGCCTGCATCCCTCCAGGTGGCACCCCAGTCCCCAATGAAGCCAAAACCCTGAGCTCCACACCAGTTTTTCAACCATTCATTGAATCCCATGGTGCAGAATACCCTAGCATCATCCTTGCCATAGACAGGCAGCACCTCCGAGAAGGTTACCATACATGCTACTTGTCTAAGGCCCCCTCCCCAACTCCACAAACCCCTCTTGCACCACTCTGATCCCATTCACAGCCAGGTCATTTGTCCCTAGGTGGACAATGACATCCAGCTCCCTCCCTCATGCAGCTGCTCCCGTGATCCCAAGGATTCGCTTCCTGTCCCTCCGAGCCATGTTGCCAGGCAGTCGCCTTACCTCTCTATCCCTTCCCCCCCACTTCTACCCCCCTAATGATTGAGTCCCCCATCAGGAGTTGTTTCCTTCCCCTGTGGGGTCTCATGCCACCCTCCTGTGGGTCTCCTTTGTGGAGGTTTCCAGCATTCTCCTTGGTCTCCTCTGCAGGTGCGTCCATAGAGTAACCATTCTTTGCCAGAACAGCATATGAATTGTGGAGAGGTACAACTGGAGGGATACACCTCTGTTCCATTGCCCTCTCCTTCCCTGAGCTCACCTTGGTCCAACCGCTCCTCTTTCGTGGCAACCACTGAGGTAACGGTGGTGGCCCTCATGGTCCCTGGGGGGAAGTGGTTTCACAAATCCTAGCCAGGTCAGCCTGGAGACGGGCAACCTCTTTCCTCAGACCAGAGAGGTGCCTGCAAACAGGGCAGCATTGTGGCCTCCAGAATGTCTCCTGGAACACTGTTGCCCCACAGCCATTGCAATGCACCACTCCCATCTTGACTTATTTTGTGTTCCCTCTCCTGTTGTTTTGTATGCTTACTGTCTTCTCCCTCTATGTATTTTTACACTTACTTTCCTACTGCCTTTGTGCCCTTACAGCTCTCACCCTTCCTGTTCTGGGACAGGAACTTCCTGTAGTCTTCAGTAGTCTCCTTCTTCCATGCTTGGATTCAGACCTCCAGCAGCTGGAGGAGGGAGAAAGAGTTATTTTTTTTTAGGTTTCTTCAAGGTTGATGAAACTAATGTGTCTCAGTGATCTTTCCCTTCCTACTGTCAAACAGGAAGTTCTTGTTGTCAGTCAAATCCAGTGGCTGCTCAAAACTAGAACTGGCTTTGAGTCAAGGTAAGGTGGGTGGAGTGGATGGAGGGGTGGGAAGAAGGGCAATTAGTAAAAAGAAAATCTGTAGTTCTAGACTGCTATTTCTTGCTCTGAAACCAAAGTTCTCCTCTGTAAGAAATAGCAGGAAGCTGTAACTGGAGACACCTGCTTTTGTACTACTAAGCTGCTAAGCCACACCCCCAATTAGATTCACCCTCTGCTCTGACTCAGCAAATTAAGCTGATACAGCCTCCTTCCTCAGAGAAACACACAGTTACTTTATTTTTTTTTACTTAAATGAGACCCCCTTCTTCTAATAAAATATCTGTTTGCTTAATCCAAACAGGTACTGACTCCTGCTGAGATAGAAGTGATTTATCAGTAAAAAAATTGTAGTTCTAGACTGCTATTTCTTGCTCTGAAACCAAAGTTCTCCTCTGTCAGAAATAGCAGGAAGCTGTAACTGGAGACACCTGCTTTTGTACTACTAAGCTACTAAGCCACACCCCAATTAGATTCACCCTCTGCTCTGACTCAGCAAATTAAGCTGATACAGCCTCCTTCCTCAGAGAAACACACAGTGACTATCTTTTTTTTCCTTAAATGAGACCCCCTTCTTCTAATAAAATATCTGTTTGCTTAATCCAAATAGGTACTGACTTCTGTTGAGATAGAAGTGATTTATCAGTAAAAAATCTGTAGTTCTAGACTGCTATTTCTTGCTCTGAAACCAAAGTTCTCCTCTGTCAGAAATAGTAAGAGGCTGTAACTGGAGACACCTGCTTCTGTACTATTAAGCTGCTAAGTCACACTCCCAATTAGATTCACCCTGTGCTCTGATTCAGCAAATTATTCTGATACAGCCTTCTTCCCCAGAGAAACACACAGTGACTTTCTTTTTTTTTCTCCTTAAATGAGACCCCTTTCTTCTAATAAAACATCTGTTTGCTTAATCTTGTTGATAAAGAGGGGTCAAAGGAAAGCTGTGTTAACAAGTTGGGGTCAAAATATGTAACAATGACAAAGTTATGCGCATATGTTGAAATTTTACTACACTCACTTGTAACGTTGGTCATTTTAAACATTTTGAACCCAAATTTTCAACATAGCCATTTTTTAACACCACCTCATGAACGTGACAGTGACAGACAGTGAAGGAACAGGTATACTGAACAAATATTTCTGCTCAGTATTCACAAAAGAAGATGAGGGGGAGGTACCTAATTCAGTCAATAGAAGCACTCTGGATGGGGGGTCGATATCAGTCCTTTCACAGAAGAAAGGGTTCTGAAAGAACTCCTTAAACTGAAGGTGGACAAAGCAATGGGGCCTGATGAGATTCACCCCATAATTCTAAAAGAACTAAGGGGAGAACTAGTAACACCACTGACTACCCTTTTTAACAAATCATGGGAGGATGGTGTGGTACCTGAGGACTAAAGGAGGGCAGATGTGATTCTCATTCACAAAAGTGTGAGCAAGACAGAGGCAGGAAACTACAGACCTGTCAGTTTGAACTCAGTGGTAGGGAAAGTGATGGAATCACTGCTGAAGGAAAGAATTGTTGAGTACCTAGAGACCAGTGGGACACAGGACCCAAGGCAGCATGAATTCACAGCAGGAAGATCATGTCAGATGAATCTAATCAATTTCTTTGACTGGATGACCAAAGTAGTGGACCAGGGAGGGACTGTGGACATGGTCTACCTAGACTTTAGCAAGGCATTTGACACAGTCCCACACAAAAGATTAATAAACAAATTAGCCAGCCTGGAAGTGGGTCCCAGTGTGGTAGTCTGGGTAAAACATTGGCTGGACAACAGGATGGAGTCCACAATGAAGAAAGAGGGGTTACTAGAGGGGTACTGCAGGGTTTAGTACTGGGTTTGGTCCTTTTTAATGTCTTTATAAGTGACATTGCACAGGGACTGGAAGGAAAAATCTACCTCTTTGCAGACAACACAAAGATCTGCAACAGGGTCAATACACAAGGTGGGGTGGAAAGAATGAGAAGGGACTTGGCAAGGTTGGAGGAATGGTCAAATGTATAGCAGCTTAGATTCAACTCAAAGAAGTACAAAGTAATGCACCTGGGAAACAAAAACCCAGGGGAAGAGTACACAATGGGGTGTGAGATACTGACAACAACAAAAATGGAAAGGGACCTGGGGTTAGTTATATCAGATGACCTAAAGGTGGGCAAGCAATGTGAGAAGGCAGTAAGGAGGGCTGGGGATACTGGGATGCATAGGAAGAGGCATCACCAGTAGAAAACAGGAACTTGTTATCCCTCTGTACAGACAGTTGTGAGACCCCATCTGGAGTACTACGTGAGTTCTGAAGACCCCATCTCTGCAAAGACATAGACAGGGTGGAGGCTGTCCAGAGGAGGGCAATCAAAGTGGTGCAGGGTCTGCACCAGAAGACATATGAAGAGAGATTAAAGGATCTTAATATGTATACCCTTGAGAAAAGGAGGGAGGGGGGGACATGATAGAAACTTTCAAGTACCTCATGGGAATCAACTAAGTCCAAGACGGTAGCAACTTTCAGAAAAAGAGATGTGCAAGAACAAGGGGGCACAATTTGAAGATAGAGGGGGGGATGGCTCAGAGGTAATGTGAGGAAGTATTTTTTCATGGAGAGGGTTGTGGATGCATTGAACAGCTTTTCTGAGGAAGTTGTGGAGTCAAAAAGAGTGGGGGAATTCAAGAATGCATGGGACAGACATAAGGCAATTCTAGTGGGGAGTAGGAGGAAGTAGGCTGTAGGTTAACTAGAATCTGCAGCTTATCCATTAAGTAGGGAAATGGCCAGACTAGGTGGGCCAAGCGGTCCTTCTCTGACATTAAATTCTATGTTTCTATGTATGTGACAGCTGTCATTTTAAAAATCCTGGCCAAAATGTGTTTTCGCACCTATGGTGAGTAATGACGTTTCGGTAGCAAAGAATGACGTTTTGGCAGAGATTTGAAATGTTTTTCACCTACCATGTTCATGAGGTGGGGTAATTAGAAGGCTACACATGAAATCTGGTGTGCAGATATGGTAAAATGCCCAGGTTATGAGTGAGTGTCGCAGTATTTCAACATTCACTCATAACTTTAGTAATTTTCAATATTTTGACTCCAAACTTTCAATATACCCATTTATCCACACCACCTCATAAACACGACATGTGCATGTTTTTTAATCCTGGATGAGATGTGTTTTCACACTTCTGCTCAATATGACATTTCAGCCAATATGCTATAAATTATACACATCGTGTTTAAAAGATGAATCATAGAATGAGTATCTTAAAAACTTGGGGTCAAAATTTAAACAAAATATATAATTGTTAACAAACTTTGTGAGTAGCGCCAGTCTTTTTTTTGTTTTTGGTGACTCTGTTTATGCTCCCACCTATCGAGGCATCTCTTGGGAATCCACTCGGCTCTAAGTGCCCGACCACCCATCTGAACGAGTCAGCCTGACTACTATGTCGGGTTCAGGACTCCAGTCTCTCCGGCCCCTTGAGAGGCCCAGAGTCCCCAAGGCACTGCCAGGTTTCTGCGGCCGACATTGGGTGTGTGGACCCATGCCACTGGTGGTTCCTTCACCTCCCTGAAGGTAGGGAATTTTTCTTATTTGTCCTTTGACCCACCCCTCCACCAAAGCTCGGTCATGCACTGGCATCAGGGACGCCCATCGCAGCTCTGCCCCTCTACGTAGTGCCCTGACATGCGCACGACCCACAGGCTTCCACCAGGGGCTGCTATTGGACCGGGCAGTCCCCTGGATTCCTCCCCAGAGAGAGGAGAGCAGTCTATGGATGCTTTACCCTCTTGCTCCCCTGCTGACTCCTGACAACCCGGGTTCATTCCCAAACCCAGGTAACCGGTGTGGCGCGAGGTGTGGTATCCAGTGCCTCAACCCTCAGTGCCACATTATTTATCTGGACAAGAGCCTAAAGCAAACAGAATTGCAATCTGCTCTTAAAACAGTTTATTGACAAAGCAGAATGGATATTCCAAGGATGTTCCACAGTCTGGGGCCACCATACTAAAATGTCAAGAGTCTGGCAAACAAGACAGAAGACCTACAGGCAATGATGGCAGAAGGGGAGGTAGTCACAGCTACTATCACAGAGACATGGCAACCCAGTACCATGACTGGAACATTGAGATGCCATGGTACCAATTGCATATGCAGGATAGAGAAGGGGGAGAGGGGGAGGAGTTGTGCTGTACATAAGGGATGGGATAATGTGCACCAGGGAGGAAGAGAGGAGGGAGCAACTGAAGCCCAATGGGTAGTGCTACGGAACACAACTGGGAAAAAGATTTTGGGTGGGGATGGTGTACAGACCACCATAACAGGGCATAGAGCTGTATAGGTAGCTGGGGGAACAGATTAGGAGGGCAGGAGGGAGAAAGAACACTGTAATCATAGGCGACTTTAGTCTGCCAGGTGTTGACTAGGGC
The DNA here is from genome assembly GCA_016271365.2 of Neoceratodus forsteri. Taxonomy (NCBI): domain Eukaryota; kingdom Metazoa; phylum Chordata; order Ceratodontiformes; family Ceratodontidae; genus Neoceratodus; species Neoceratodus forsteri. The sequence continues at coordinate 1,624,040,543 of CM057453.1, read as the reverse complement.
ACCCTGGCTGCCTCTTGTTGCAGGGAGCAGGTCTTCCTGGATGCTATCCAGGAGTATTTCCCAGCACAGGGAGTCACAGAGCCAACAAGAGAGGGGGGCCATATTAGACCTGGTGTTGTCAGATAGGGAGATCGTCCAGGGAATTGAAGTGAGGGATCCTCTTGCAGGCAGTGACCACCACACAGTGTGATTTTACATTAACATGCGGAAGGATGCAGCCAAGACAAAAATGAGAGTGGTGGATTTCCGCAAAGCAGACTTCCCTAGAATGGGTATCATACTGAAAGAGCACTTGGCAAAGATCAGCTGTGGATGCAGAGCAGAAGTGGGCTGTCATCAAGAAGGGGTTAATAGATGCCATTGATACCTGCACAAAGATTGGTAAAAAGGACTCTAGGTATTGGAGACCTAGCTGGTATAGCAGGAGGGTGACTGACAAGGTGAAAGCAAAGAGGGAGGCTTTTCTGAAGTACAAGTGTATCCTGAAGGAGGAGGAGGACAGGGAGTCTTATACAGAGAAAACTAGAGAGGCAGGGAGAGAGGTCCAGGCAGCCAAGGTAGAGAAAGAGTGAAGACTAGCTCATGGTATTAAGGAAGGGGAGAAAGATTTCTTCTAATACATTAGGGAGAAAAGAAGCAGAAGGGTTGGGATTGTAAGCATAAAGAGGGAAGGAGGATGGCAGAAAAGGGGGAGGATCAAGCGGAAGCTTTAGATGAATACTTTTGCTCAGTCTTCACTAAGGAAGTGGAAGGGGCTGATACAACAGGGGAGGAATAGGGGGAGTCAAGGGGGGGATTATGAAGGGGAGATTGTGGTGGACAGGGTCTTAATGGGGCTAAGTGAACTGTACATGGAAAAAGCACTGGGACTGGATGGTTTACACCCGAGGGTCATGAGGGAGTTGGATGGGTACTAGAAGCCCAGCTGACAGACCTGTTTAACACCTCACTGGAGGAGGGGTGTGTTCCACAGGACTGGAGAACAGCTCATGTGGTTCCACTCCACAAGAGCAGTCCCAGGGATGAGCCAGGTAACTACAGGCCAGTTAGCCTGACCTCCATAGTGGAGAAGATAATGGAGACCATTCTAAAGGAAAGACTTTTGTCCTTCCTTGAGGAAAATGGTCTTCAGGATGACAGGCAGCATGGGTTTGTCAGGGGGAGATCTTGTCAAACAAACATGATTGACTTCTTTGACTGGGTTATGAGGTCATTGGACAGTTGACAGGCTGTGGACATCCTGTACCTGGACTTCATCAAGGCATTCAATTCAGTGCAGCATGGTAGGTTGAGCAGCAAGCTGAGGGACTTGAGAATTGGGGACAGATTGCTGGGGTGGGTCAAGAACTGGCTGCAGGATAGGAATCAGAGAGTGGGTGGTGGTGGGAGAACCATCCAAACCTTGGCCTGTAATCAGCGGGGTCCCACAGGGCTCAGTACTTGAACCTGTGCTGTTCAGCATCTTTATTGGTGACATAGCAGAGGATGTCAAAAGTAAGAGCTTCCTCTTTGCGGATGATACCAAGCTCTGTGGAAGGGTGGACACAGTGGAGAGAAGACAAGAGCTAAGGGTGGATCTAGTTAGGCTGGAGAAATGGTCGGGCATCTGGCAGTTGGGTTTCAATGCCAAGAAATGCAAGGTCATGCACCTGGGTGCCAGGAACCCAGGAGCCAGCTACTGGATAGGGGGGAGTATAGGTGGCAGTCTCAGAGGAGGAAAAGGATCTTGGAGCAATGGTCAGAGGTGACATGAAACATTCAGCACAGTGCCACAAGGCAGCAGCCAAAGCAAATAAAATGCTAGGCTGCATTGCCAGGGGAATAACCTCTAGGAGGGAGGAAATCATCTTGCCACTGTACAGGTCACTGGTGAGGCCACACCTGGAATATTGTGTGCAGTTCTGGTGACCGTATCTGAAGGAGTATATGAAGCTACTGGAGGGGTCTAGAGGAGAGCAGCCAGGATGATCCAGGATATGAGGGATGAAACATATGAGGCAAGGCTGAGAGTGCTAAACATGTACTCTCTGGAGGATAGGAGAGAGGGGGGAACATGATAGAGATCTTCAAGTATCTTAAGGTAATAAACAGGGTAAGATCAGAGGGCATCTTAAACTTAAGGAAGGATTGTACAACAAGGGGGCACAGTCTGAAGCTAGTGGGGGGGTAGATTAAAGAAGCAAATGAGGAGGCATTTTTTTCACTGAAAGAGTTGTGTCAGGGTGGAACGAGTTACCAGATGAGGTGGTTGTGGTAAGTACAGTGGCTAGTTTCAAGGGGTGGGGAGATAGAGTGAAGAAGAAAATTAGGGTGGTTGTTCCTGAGATGAGGAAGGGGGAGGGTACTGGGGAGGGATAGTTGACTCCAGGGGGAGTGGGGAGGGGTTAGCGCCAGGGAACTAAATAGAGCTGCACACTCAAGCAGACTAGATAAACCATTATGGCCTGTTTCTGCTGGCAAATGTGTATGTTCATAAAAGCTGTATTTCCAGTTGATTTCAGACAAGACATCAGGATATTCTGTAACTGTTCTTCAGTCAAACAAAACTCCCTGGAAATTGTGTGGGTGGCAAGAAGGTTACTGAGGTGTCAAGGACCCAGACCATTCAGGTTCGAGAGTACTGGATGGGTCCCTTTCAGTGCTTGTAATATTTCTTATAGTTTTGGGGTTGGTACAGTGATAGTCCAAATGCAGAACAGAGAAACACCAGCCAGACAACCACAGAATTATATGTTTCAAAAATCTTTCAGCTTTATTTTCTCCAAGCCAAAATCCCCCAGCCCTTGACTAACATTTCACCCAAACATGGGATTCCTCAAGGAACAGGATCTGCATTCAAACAGTAGAAAAATAATGTACATATAACACCCATATTAAGTTACACACAAGGTTAGGGCTCTTTAGTATTTAACTCTAGTCACAGATAGCCAACGTAGCCCATTTACCTGATAAATTATGTATTATTGCAAACAATTCCAAACAAAAGAAGCTCAAGCACATAAAATAAAACTGCCATGAATGAATATCTTTGTCCTAAAGGTTATTATCACCCATGTAGTGTTTGATAGTATTTCTAAGACTGTATAATGCATTTAAAAGATTTTATTATCCCAATATTGCTACTATTTCAAATGCACCCTTAATAGCCTACTGCTGACAGTGCTATTTTGTACAGTGTTATCACGCATTCAACGTTCAAACGTGTTTTTATGATGACTCAAATATTTTTTATAAGAATAGCAAGAGTATAGTCCCATATTAACCATACTACATATAAAACTTACATTACATACATATAGAGTTTATTTCAGTGTAGCTTGTAATGCATACCTGATAGGGTAGGCTTGTTTAGGATAGCACATTTTTAGAATGAGGATTGTCTCCAAAATTTCATCTGTATAAGTGTAACATGACAGTTGTTACTTGCCCTGATGGCCTCCTCGAAGAGCAACACCACGCCATCACCTAGCAATGGCTGATTGTAGCTATTGGGATGAACTCCCAAATCAGCGGATCTCATGTTGTGATGTTCTGCTGGCTGTGGCTGATCACTCCCTTTGCCCAGAGCTACTTAAGCTGGATCATCTCGGAAAATACATTTGAACACTGGATGTGGAAACCACTTTTCCCTTTGTTTTGAAACCTGGGCTTAGAAGGCACTAGAAACATCAATGAATTTTAGAGAAAGTAAGTAATCATAAAATGTGGGATTTGATCTAGAAATAATATGATGCAAAAAAAGTTGACAGTGTCAATTTAAACAACGAAGATTTCCTGGTAAGCAGGTAAGGATAGGTGGAGGATTTTTCATGGTCAGCAAAGAAATACCAGAAATAAACAAACACTGATCAGGGACAATACCGCTGCTAATGCACTAGTCTTTATTCTTTATTCATTATTCTTTATTCATTACAAATTGGGTTTACAACCTTTGAGTCAGAAACTCATTTACAAAGGCACCTTGTCGCAGGGAGGGCAGACATCAAGATAGTTATTACAGTGCAGATTAAAACAGAGGATAACATTACAGGTGCAGTAAAAGGAGCATTTAACATAGATACACTTAGGTTACATAATATAGTAGTTTGTATGTTACTTAGGTTACATAATGTTACAAAATTGTGAGTTACAATAATGGATATAGTAGGTCCTCAGAGAAGACAGCGGGTTACATTGCTATTTGGACCTAGTAGGGGAAGGAGTGGGTCTTGGGAAGGGAGAGGCTGTCCAGTGGACATTGTCAAGCCAGATGGCAAGGAGGGCAGGTACCACATGTTACAACAGGGGATTAGTTGCACCTACAACAGCAGGTATTAAAGATATGGTTCCGAAGGGCTGTTTTGAAGGAGCCAGTTTTTGGCAAGTTGGAGATGTAGCTAGGGAGGGAGTTGAACCAGGTGGGGGCTTAGTAGAGGAAGGATCTCTGGGCAAGAGAGGTCTTGGTTCTGGGCACCTGGAAGGAGGCCTTAACAGAGCTATGGGTGGTGACAGACGACGATGACTGCTGTAGGGAGGTAGAGACTCCTGGGGGGGGGGGAGTCCTAGCAGTGATTTCTTAGCAAGAAGGCAGGTCTGGTAGAGCAGTCACTCCTCAAAGTTGATCAGACTGGTGGTAGTATACAGAAGGCAGGTGTGAGTGCGGCTGGGGGCACAGGTCAGGAGCCTACAGGCCTTATTGATGGAGAGTTGGATTTTTGAGAGGGCAGTGTTGTCAGCTGCGGCGTAGATGGGCAAGCCATAGTCCATGAGGAACAAGACGGAGGAGGTGATGACCAGCCTGAGGGCAACCTGAGGTAGGCAGTCCCTATGCCGGTATAGCAGGCCAATCTGAGAGTTCATGGTGGCTGACAGGGCATTAATGTGGGCGTGGAAGGAGAGGACAGTATCAAACATGATGCCTAGGTACTTGAATGTGGTCACTTGTTCTAGCGGGTGCAAAGTATTGGGGATAATCAAGAGGGGGATATTTATAGCTTTATTTTAGTGGTGGGAGAAGAGCATTGATTTGGTTTTCTTTAGGTTAATGACCAGTCTGCGGTCACCGAACCACCTTTCAGCTTGGTTGTAAGCTTGCTGGAGGGATAATTGGAGGGAGGTGGGATTGGAATGTGAGACAACGAGGACTACATCATCGGCTTAAAGGAGCATTTTGCTGGTACATGAGCTGGGAAGGGTGTTGAGGTAGAGACTAAAAAGTACTGGACCCAGGATGGAGCCCTGAGGGACCCCGGAGTGAACGGGAAGAGTGCTGGGGAAGGAGCCGCTGATCTTGACATGCTGGGATCTAGCAGAGAGGTAGCTAGAGAACCAGGAAATGAGACCTCCAGAGAAGCCAAGTTGTTGGAGAGAGTCGAGTAGAAGGGGATGACAGACAGTGTCAAAGACCTTGGAGAGGTCAATGAACACTGCTCCTGCAAGGCTGCCAGAGTCAAGAGCAGCATGCAGGTGTTGGGAGAATTCCAGGAGAGCCGTGATTGTACTGTGTCCTGGGCGGGAAAACATGCTGCTCTGGACACATAATGTTGTACTTGGTTAGGTATTCAGAGAGCTGGATCGACACCACTTTTTCAAGGACTTTAGAGAGTGGGGGGAGGATGGAGATCGACTGGTAATTGTTGGGGGTGGACCGGTCCGCACTCTTATGTATGGGTGTGATTTCAGCAGTTTTACAAGCACTTGGGAACTGACCCAGGCATAGAGACCAGTTTAGAAGGTCAGTCAGGGGCACTAGGACTTCGTCCAAGACCATACAGAGGATCCTGGAGTCGAGCAGGTCAGTGCTGGGGTTATTGCTGCCTAAGGCTTTTAGCAGGTGTGGCCTGGCTTCTTGGGGGGATAGGGTGTGCAGGTAGAATAGTGGGCAATGCAGGACTGGAGGGAGAGAGGTGGGGATTGAGTCAAAGAAGCTGCTGGGGAGGACTGAGCTTAGGTCAGAGAAGGTGGTGTTAAGGCAATCGGCTATAAGGAGCAGATCTGTGGTGGGGGGTGCCAATAATGGAGAGCTGGGATGGTGGGGGGAGTGGGACTTCCCATTTAGCTCTTTCATATTATCCCAGAAGGTCCGGGCTGAACCCCAAGTGGAAGCGGGGGTGGTCTGGTAGTGCTCTGCCTTGGCCCGCCTAATGGCTCAAGTGCATTTATTGCATTCTGCATTGTAGGCCTGTCTACCAGATGCCTTTCCAGATAAGGGATATAGAATAATGTCTGGATTTGTTGCCATTTACTTGTATTTTTGTGATGTAAAAACCCACCATTCACTGGATAAAAGGGAAAACGCTTATGGTGCATGGATTCTGCTACCCACCAGGAACTACCAGAAATGAAGAAGGGATCAAGCACCTGGTATTCAGTGGTGTACAGTATACTCCTATGCCATATTAAGCATTATGAAATGGGTAGGAAGAGCCCTGGATCCTGATTGGCTGAGTGCTACTTTCAGCCAGACCGATATCCCAGCACAAGCCCAGCTGAAAGAAGCTCCAATCAAACAGAACCCAGCACACAAATATAAAACTTTCTGCACCTTCAGGGCAAAATGCCCACAACAAACATGACTGCCCTGTCGCTCATCCTCACACGCAGCTGACTGCCAAGTGCCGACAGGACCCTACCTTACCCACGAAAGCAATGGCCCAGCTCCACTCTCCACATTCATGGTTTTCTTGCTCCATGTGGCAAAACGCTTTTTAACAAGTAACAGCTATCACTCGTTCTTACTTCTGTTTTCCACCAGCCGCTCGAACTTCCCACTCTCACCCTCACCCTTCCGTTTCTCTTGTTAGATGCTCGCAGTCTGCCAAATCGCTCTCTCTCTTAACTGCGCTCACCCTGGAGCGGTTACACAAAAGCTGGCACTGTAATAAAAAAAAAGCATAAAAAAAATACTGCCCCGACCTGACCAGCAACCTCATGAACGCACACTGGGACAAACATAGAATAATAATTGTAGAAGGACAAACACAATAGATGCTATGCTAGCATCTGAAGCCACCACCTGACCTGTCTTTGCCCTTATTAAACTGCTGTTTACATGCAGCATTAGCACCACCTGCTGACAAGCTACCACGTGCAAACTGGACTTTTTTTTTGTAGTTTTTACACTTTTGCAGTTCAGAAATTTTCTTCATCCACATTTAGAAGAATTCAAAGCATATGCATATTTTAATACATCTAATTTAGTAAAATGGATCCATTTCATAATCACAATAAGGCACTTCAGGGGGTGCATTATGGTGGGCTAATGGCTAATGGCTAATGGCCCTTCTCAGGTGGTGGAAGCACTCGGCTTTGCCTCGTGCTTCAACCCACCTGAGGTGGGCTGTTATCCCACCATAACGCTCCCCCTGTCATGCCTTTATTGCTTAACTGCATTACAGCTCTGCTGTGGTTGGCACCCTGCTGACTTTTTACCTCAGATGGATTAAAACAGCAAAGCTCACCTTTTCTGGGTTTGGTCACACCAGGTGGAATGCTAACAAGAAATCTTCTTTCAGTGCTGGAAATGGAAAGGATTCACTTAGGGAACTCATCACCTGTGATCTAGTAGTGAACAGATCTGACAGAGCAGAAGCTGTAATATGTTTCTTCATTATATGTTGCACTTTTACACTTTATTTAGCCAACTGTATGCCTTTAGGGGTGTGCATTTTACATAGAAGCAGTCCTTCATCATTTTATTTCTGGAACTGACTCAGAATTTCAATTTCACTCTTGGAACTGAATCCCCCAGGTTCCCCTTCACTTTCTACTACTGTCTGTTTTAAGCTTCACTAAGCAGCCTTACAAATGTGATAGAGGGATGGTGTTGGGGTCTAGTGGTTATATTACAGACTTAGGAACTAGCAAATTCAGGTTAAAATCCTACTTGTGCACTTACTCACTGTTATCACAAGCAAGCTGCTGTAGCCAAGTGTAAGAGCAAGGTTCGAGATATTGGGAATTGGTATGGTGTTTTTTAACAGCATAAACTAAGTTCACTTTCCCAGCAAAACTATTGCACTCACTTTTTTATCCTTTCTTCGAACCATCACTGATTTTTGCACAAGATGTTTTAGTAAACATACAAGAAATAAAGAAATGTAGAACTAAAACGATAATTGTATGAGCAGATGTATTTACGGAAATATTTTCTTTTTAAAAGTGTACTTTTTTAATATTTGTATTTATGTCTGTTTTGTGTGTTTGTAATGATCTTTTTAGATTGAACAATAAAAGAATATCATACCACAAGACATTGCACATAACAATGTGGATCTAGTTTGGTCTATTTTGAATGGGAAATGTGGCAGCTCTGTAAATCCAGTCTGTGATGTAGGAGACAATGCATGTTGCAAATGATACTTTTTATTGGACTAACAAAATTGTTCTTGAGACCGGCTTTCAGGAGTTAAAGGTCTAATAAACGGTATTACTCACCTGTAACATACTACGTGTTGTTTTTTCATCTACTTTATAAAATGGGAAGGCAAAATCCTGTGTCCTGATAGGTCATTAGCCGTGCATTAGAAGTTTCTCATGCATGGCTAAAAACAAGACCAGGAAAGCAGGATGCAGGACAATAAAGAAATATTTGAGCTCATGTTTAGAATCTAAAACAATTTTTATCATTTTTTTCACTCAGAGAGCACACAGATGCCCCCAAAATATACAATTGGTAGCACAGAGAAAAATAACAGTATTAGGCAGAAAAATAGACTGATATTCTGTCATTCACAAAATAAATTATTTCCTTTGTTGATTATTTATCCCAGACTGTTGTGATGTCCCTCCATTTCACTCACCAACTTGCTCTCTCAAGGCAAGGCTGAAAAGGTGGTACACTGAAGGGAGCACTCACATCTAATTTGGAAATTCTTTTTAAAGCAGTGTACACTTATCTGTGCACAACTTTCCCTCCCAGCCCAGTCAGTCATTAGCTACTTCCCCACTTGGCTGCGCTGGCTACTGCATGCACTCACTCACTCATTAACTTTAGTTAATGCAGTCTTTTTTTTAAAAACTGAAAAGACTGAAAATCACACACACATTCTATTTTTGTTCCTGCATGAACTGACTATGACCTCGATTGACTGCACTCCTCCTTAGAGATGCTGAGGGGCCTTCATACCGACATTACCTTTTGCTCTTGCCGCTCGCATGCCAAACTGCCCTTTCACATTTCCACACATTACAGTACTTCTGCCCAGTCCCCAGCTGGCTGCTTTATCACTCTGGGAATCACACGCTCAACCAATACATGTATCCTGATGAAAAAACAGAAGTACAGAAACAATGACTGAACCTACCAAAGCTTCATTCCCATATCTCAGCCCACAGAACATGTTCACAGTCTGTCCTTGCCCAGTGTTCTCATGTGCTGCATGTTTCCCACTGATGCTGAACTAACACTTAACTTTAATGTTTTAAATAAGTTATTTTATTTAAAACAATGAAAGGAAAAGCAGGTAAAGGAATTTTAAATAACATTGGATTGCTGTGCTGGCCCACCCTGAACAACATGGGAAAAGTAGAGTCATGACAACCAGTGTGGCGCTACTGTATAAAGGAAAAACTACAGCTATGGTGGTCACAGTAGCACAGAATTCCTGAGGCAAAGAAAAAAAATTACATCAAGCTTATAACTATCTTAGTTCCTAGCTTACCTCCTCTTTTATAACACCCCCCTTCCTCTTATTCCCTTAGATCAACCGACTCCCGCACCCTGGTAGTCCCGGGCAGATCCACCCAAATTGGTCGATCTGGTTACTCTCACTGCCTCCCAAAAATGTGGAATTCCCTCCCCCCTCAAATCCAGCACTCATCCTCCACCTACTCCATCAGCTCTGCCCTCAATAATTACCTTGCACCTAGCTGCACCTGCCATGTCTCTCCCTAATTCCCTCCTCTAAGCCCTGGACAAACCATTCCACTCTACTGGCACCTTCATTTTACCCTGTGCACCAGCATCCCCAAAATTTATAGCTCTCTTCCCCTTCCCCCTAATGGCTTCCCCTTACTGGCCTCCCTTGATCTCTCACAGAATGTAAGGGACCTCGACTGCTCTCCATGGATCCCTCTCCTACCCCCCCAAGAGGCTTGTATCTCTCATCTAATCCCTTCCCCCACCATCCCTCCTTTCTTCCTAGCCTTCAAGGTCCCCTTGCAGGGTTCTCAGCATCCTGAGGGGGTCCTACTGTGCCTAATCTTGTCTTCTCTCCTTCCCCTCCCCATCTACCTTACTCCCTGGCCATCACAGTCCTCTTGCAGGGTTCTCATCATCCTGAAGTGGTCCAACTGATCCTAAGCATATCTCCTGTCTTCTATCTAGCCACTATCTTGGCTTTCCATGACTACTAGCAGGGTCCAATGCATCCTGATGCACTATTGATTAGGTCCCATCCCCTCCAAAGGTGAGAATTCTCTTCCCCTCAAGGGTTTCCTCCCTCTCCTATCACTCTCTTAATCCCTATCTATTGACCTTCCCCAGCCCCCTTGCAGGGTACCCCACATTCTGAAGGGTCCTCTCTTGGGTTAGGTCCTATTCCCCCTCCTAGCATTGTCACCTTCTCTCTCCTCCCTCTTTAAATCCCAACAGCCTTATCCCAATTTCTATCTAGCCCCACATCCCCCTTGTAGGGTTTCCCACATCCTGAAGGGGTCTCTCTGGAACACAGCCTTATCCCTTTCTCCCTGGTTGCCCAGTCCCCTTGCAGGGTTCCTCGCATCCTGAAGAGGTCGCCAGGGACATGACTCTTCTCCCCTCCCCACACCTCACCCCTCCCTTTCCTTTCCCCCTTTTCTTTCATGTAAACACTTGTTTATTTATTAACCAGCACTTATTATTGTCCACTCTTTCTACCTATTATGCTGGATACTGTTGTAACACTGTTTGTAACATCTGCCTTACAACTGTATGTTAATGTTGATCTTGTAACTTAAATGTTTAATGTCTCATTCCTATTGTACCCTTCCCCCCAGGTCTCACCAAGAGATGAGCAACTTGTCACTCAGTGTGCCTTCCTGGTGAAACATTTAAATAAATAAATAAATAAATTTTAGGTCAAAATCCATTAAAGATTTTACTGTTTCAGTATTTAAAGCAGCAAATTTCAGGTTTTACATATATGTAAAATATTGATACCCATGTTATAAGCTCAGTAAGACATTCCAGAAGTGTATATTAGACAGCTGTAATGCACAGTCAGGGGCTGAAGGCACTCATCCCTTGCAGTAACCCATGATATGAGCTACTCAAATTGAGTGACTCAATATGAGCAACTGTGGAGACAGCGAGTTTTACTAAAGAGCGATGGGAATTACAGCAAATGTGAAAAATGGCTATGTATTGAATAGCCAGGCAGAGGTACTGTATGGTATTAAGGATAGAGGGTGTGTTTGGGAGGGCTGCTTCCAGTTGGCCATCTGGCAAGGTGGGTTAGGTGATAGCTTGCAATGTTAGTAGATCAGGGTTCTGGACTAGAGTGGTGCATCTGTTGTTTTTTTTGTGGTTTTCTGTTGTTGTAGTTATTTTGTTTTATTGTTTCTGCAGGTGTTCCATTCCCACTGAGTTTGTTCCCCCCCCAATGTTCTCCCATTGTGCACAAGTAGCCCCCCCATGGTGTAGCCCACCCTCCTGTGATTTCCTCTTTTCCCCCAGTGTCAAGGCATCCCTGGAGTTGATTATATTAGTTAGGGGGTGCGGGGGCAAAGCCCCCACAAAAGGAGGTGTGGAGGGTATAGCCCCCCACAGAAAATTATGTTTTAAGTTATTTTTTTGTAAAAATTAAGTTTGGAATGTTTAAATTGTAGATTACTGTGGTGTCCATGGCTTTTATTACTGTTGCCAACATATAGTTACCATTAAGTTCGCTGCTGTTTTTGGTGGGGCTGTTATCACATGGCACCTACCTAACTATGCCCCTAGACATGCATTAGAACTGTCTACTGCACACCCCATCCTGTCTTATTGCTTACATATTCTGATGCAACACAGTGTAATTACTTGTATTATGGTCTTACATTGGTACAGTTCCTTGCTAATCAGAGCAGCAGAGGAAATTTCAAACCAGAGCTCATATTTCAGTTTACAATGCCACTCTCTGCATACCTATGTAAACTGGAGTTATTAGATTAATGACAGACCAGTTATCTCATTCTCTCTATCCTTTGTCTGTTTTATCAGACAGTACAGTACATATTATGGAAGTAAAAAAAAAAACAAGCTTCTGCTGTGTCAGCTCTACATTAGTTGATGATAGATAGAATTGTTCTTCAGTCACTTGCTCTGCTAAGATAAGTATTGTGTGTAGTCAGCAGTCCAATTACAGAGGTGGTACCAAAAACAGAAAAAAGTGCACAACCGTAGATTCTTGAACAAAGCAGATCTGGATGGAAGAAGGGGAGAGGGAGGGGGTGGGGCACATATAGACACAGAAGAGCAGGGATATCATGCATACCAATGAAGTCATGAAACTCCACTGTTGAAGTAGAAGGTAATATGCATCAGTTCCTGTTCCTGTTTGCCCTGCCTCCTCTCCTCGTGTACTGTAATACTTCATATTAGTGTGTGTGTGTGTGTGTGTGTGTGTGTGTACGTGTGTGTGTGCATGCATGCATGCATGCATGCGTTTAGAAGATTATTAGGGCAAATAACATTTAAGTATTATGATTTCTTTAATGTCAGTCGGTTTTCTTTTTAGGGCTAGTTGAAAGATTTTAGTAAGTAAATGTGACATCCATGTTTGTGCTGGAAAACTGTGGCTGACAAGGCTCATTGATTTTATGAGGGTTAAAAGGCTGATGGTCAGGGACTTTTATAAAGTGTGATTTTGTACTGTGATAACGTAACTGTTTAAAATGGTCTCTAACAAAACAGAAGTCAGAAAAATTCCATGCCATTTTATAATTTACAGAACATCGGTTTACTGGTTATAATCTTTAAATCTGTGGTTTGTGTGATGATTTAACTGTTTCTCCTTAAGTTTTAATTGCTGGCTTGAGTGCTATACAGGGCTACTGTGATGTCATCTGCATTATGAAAGCTAGTCCCTGATTAGTACAGTATTTATCTGTAATATACTCAACCTTCAAGGTATAATCTGTGAGTTACTCAACAGCAAATATATCATCTGGGAGGGTGGGTATGTCATCTAAAAAGATAATGCAATATAATAACTGGTGACCCCTATAATGGCTAGAAAAGCATTCCTGATAAAATGCCATAATAACCTGCAGAATTCCGTAATAATTCGATAGTGGGTTATTACATGGTTTTCCTCCTTGCGCTCGCACTTCACTGTATTTTTTACAAGCATGGCATGTGCTCAGGAACATGTCATTGGCACAAATACAACTTAGTTTTTCTCTCTGCTGAAACCTTGCACTAGTTATAAAAAATAATGGCAGCTCAAAATTTGTTTTATGAGGATTTTTCACACATCCTCGGTGTGTGATAATCTCATAAACCACTTATGGATTATCACACACCTCAAGTGTGTGAAAAATCCTCATAACACACACCTGCACAGGCATTATTCTCTATATATTTTCACAGATTTTTCACTAGTGGTGTTATAGTAATAGCGGAAACTGAAAACAAATACATTGTGAGAACCATGCAGATACTTACACAGGAAAATTGAAATATGTGCAAAAGTACTGGATAAATTAGCTGTAGCAAACCCTATTACATATCATAAACATCCAAGTAAAAATACAACAAATTACACTGAAGTGTAATGGGTGAAAAGAGGACTCTGTTTCCTGACTGATTAGCAACAAAGTGATTAAAAACCAGCAACACGTAGTTTTGATTGTGTTCTGCAGCCTTGCATGAAAGGCATATTGTGAAGAAATGTTACTCACTGAGTCAGGGAGACTGTTCCACAGATAGGTATGTCCAAAAGAGAAGTCAGCTTGTCCTATGGCCTCAGAGCACCATGGAGTTCCAAAAGAATGGTGACAATACCTCAGTTTGTAAACAAAAGTGGACAACACTCATAATTAGTATTAAGGCTTTTAATTTTCAAGATTTAATGCTGCAGTTTGGGGGTTATTATAAGTGCACCATCCAAGTCTAACAGCACTTCCCATTTAATTGAGCACAAGAGTAATAAAGGACCCCAGGCCTAAAGTAGAATTTTTTTTCCAGACACATTACTGAAGATTTAACACACATGATGTTACTTATTATCATAGCATTAGAGATTACATCATCTCATAGTAAATCAGCCACATGCACCCTGTGGGAAATAATGGTGTCTGACGAGGCTCGAGTTCAGTCAGCAGGTCAGTGTGGATTCTTATGCAATACTGGTTTAAGAGAAAACGGTCTCTGGAGACCTCACTCTTCTAAATAAAAATGTCTGTAGTAAATATGTTGGATTCTTTCTAAAGCAAGTTCTTATTTTTTAAAGTATTTAATTATAAAGCAGATTTAAGACAGCAGGGAATCTCTCTACTGGCACTGCTTTATTTTTTTAGACAAAATATTGGAAAAGCACTATCATACAAAGACAGAACAAGTTGTGTATGCTTTCAGTTCCAATATTATGCTTCCTGAGAAAACAAAAGCTATTAATTGTAACAGCCATGTCTAAAAACAGATGTTTTTTCTCAGTATAATATTTACCCCTTTCAAGAACAGACTATGTCATTTCCTAGTTATGCTTGCACTGTCCTCTTCAGAGCAGTAAATATTATATCTAAACAACCCTATTATTTCACACATATCTGCCCTGTAAGTATTTTGTTTTTAAAACCCAGGTGTAGGGCTGACTACACAACACCAAGCAGTAGGGAGCGCCTCAGCACACTGGTGACCCCAGTTCATGCCCTGAACCTGGGATGTCAGGAGAAGAGGCCAACAGGGAAGGGTTGAGCATCTGACTGGAGGCATGGCTCACTCTGCTAGAGCCAGACAGGAGGATGCACATGGAGTTAATGGGTTGATTGAAATGCAAAGGATGGCTGACACTTGGAAGAGCACCTTTATTTCAGGCCATGAGCCAGAAGGGGAAGGGAGAACAGGAAAAAAAAGTCTGGTGTCTGATGATGACTGTCGAGTCACTGCCCATGCCAAGGTGCCTGTGTCTGTGTTGGGAACTTATTAGATCAGAATTTGGCTCTTATGACATCAGTATGACTTGCACACCTAAGTTCCAGACTTGATCAACACAGGTTGGAGTACATTAATCAGTGATGTGATACCAGGCCCTCAACAGTAAATTATCATCTACAGTCCAATTTCACCAACCTATTAAACTAGTTCTATGTTAATCATCTTGTGCTAAATAAGAGGAAATACTGGCAGAACAACTTCCTGTGATGTCACCAAGTAACATGATGGTGTAATTCCTCACTCAGATCCTCACAAACTAAAATCCTAACACATCCTTGGTGAGAAGTTATAGAATCAAGCTGACATATCATCAACCTGAAAGAGCAGATGGGGCAAAAAAATAAAGCCAAGCATCGGGCCCCCAGCAGCAGCAGAGATCAAAATCTAGAGAAAAATGGAGGAGCCCCAGTAACTCACCATCACAGACCTCCAGCTACACACTGGGCTCCAGAGCAGAAGATGATGATGCAGGCTCCATGGAGGGCTTAAGCTTTGATAGAGCCAGCATGGGCATAATCCTTATGACACTCAAAAGAATAGACAACAATGTCTCTGAGATCCAATATGAGATTAAAAAGCTGGAGCAAAGAATGGCAGCAGTGGAGGAAGCAATGTTGGATCTCTGGGAGAAGATCAGTCTCAGCTGTATAGTACTGTATCTGTGCTGCTGGGAGAGAGAGAGAGAGAGAGAGAGCTCACTGACAGGGGGGAGGATGCAGAAGCAAGAGGGTGACAGGAAAACCTTAGATTATTTGGCTTCTCAGATGATGTGGAGCCACTTGATTTGGACAGTTTTATTCTTACTCAGTTTCAGAAAGAACTGGATTTGCCACAAGATTTCAAATTTGAAATCGAAAGGGTGCACATCGCCCTTGGCTCTAAGCCGAAGGCTGGAAATCTGCCACACTCAATCTTAGCAAACTTATTGTGGTATCCAGTTAAAGAGAAACTAATTAGAAAGGCATGGGCAAAGAAGGATCTCAATTTTAAAGGTAAGTGTGTGTGCACTGATGAAGATTAGCTTCCCGCTATGCTCAAAAAATGGAAATAATGCAATCAGTTAATAAACAACTATGGGAGAAACAAATTAAAGCACAACTAAGACATCCTGCCAAACTGCTAATCTTTTTAAGACAAAGGTCCTACACTGTATGATAGCCTTCTGCAAGCAGGGAAAATACTTAGCAGCCTGGGTACTGAACTACCAGAGATGTCAGAGGACACCTATGAATGAGACATTCAATAAATAGCTTGGATAGTAGTAGGACAAGACAAGGGGACCATAAACAGTAAAAAACAAACCATCATGGATGTGAGAGCAGATATGAAAAATGGTACAAGGGCCTGATCAAACTGAAACACTGAATAGAGAAAATAACAAAATCACTTTGACTCTCAGAGACATTGGAAACAAGGTACTGTGTCTTTATTCTCCCTTCTTTTTGGTATTTTTTTTTTGTTTGTTTGTTATTAGGCCCCTTTCTCTTTTCTTCTGCCATATTGCCCACACGAAGTAAAGTGATCGTTAGCAGCTGGAGTCCTGCCTTGCATCTCTCCAGAAGTTCTCAATGGCAATAGCTGTCACAGTGCCATTCCATTGTCAATATCATAATGACCACAGCAGCACAGAGTAGGTCATTTTATGGTCTCCTGGGAACAGATCACAGACCATGCAGACTGTTACACAGCCATAACCTCCCCCACCCACACACACACTTTCCCTTCAAACAGCAGTCAAGAGCAGAGAAAGCCTGCAGGACTTGAAAGACAAAGCACATGGTTTGAGTAATGACTGCCGGGACCTTGCAGACTTCACCCTCCCACAGAAGACAGCAAAATAAATATACTGGTATCATCTTGCATTTCACCTGAAGCGAGGGGGGGGGGATCAAACAGGCTTGGCTGATGAAAGGAGTACAAAGACTGCATGTTTCATTCTTTCTTCTTGGGACCAATACCTACACGTAGGTCATGATAAGGAACAAAGCTTGTAAAATGTATTATATTAATATACTGAAGAAGCTTGCTATGAGGGTACTGGAAGGGGGGGTGAGAACAGATGGGGAAAGATAAGGTGGAGCAATGCCCTGAAAGGGAACACATGGTGGAAAGGAGGGGAATGGGGAAAAAGGAAAAAAAATATGTTTCACAATAAAATCAGGGTTGGGGGTGGTGGAGGGTGCTTGGGTGGTGGGGCAAAATATCAATAAAAGGGAAGGGGATGTTAGCACGGCTTCAGGGCCCAAAACCCAGTATAACCAATTCTTTGGCTTTCTTGTTTTAGCAAGTTGCTGTACCCATGTTCTTATCACCACTAGACAGTCATGACCAGTGACTGCAGAGGATGACTGACAGGTGTCACAGTAAGAATGGGAAGGCATGGGCCCTGGAGTCATAGAAGTGCAGCATTGGGGAGAGCATGGAAAAAGAGTATATCTTGGAGGCCTTTTACAGTTTTTGTGGAGGGCACTGCCGTTCCCCCATCATCATTGGTTGCAAGAGAGGGAAGTGCACCCTAGAGGTTTCCTCAGGTAATGAGGGTGGTTCCTCCTAGACTCCTAGAAGTCATAATGTTGCAAGCAGGGGGCCCTGCTCCTCTTCAGAGGTTGGAGGTTGCCCCAGTATACCTCAGTTCAAAGTGCTAAAGATGTTACTGTTAAATGGTTTTACATGTTTGTTACAGTATACAGTTTGTTGTTTTACTGTCTAACCCTCACTGTACAGCTCAAAAGGAGAATTAGCTGGTTATTTAATCTGTGTAATATAGTTCTGTGGTTTCAGAAATCACCCTGCAATAGAAAAAAAGAGATTGCTCACCAAGAAGGATAATCCATTGAATGTGATAAAAGGCCCAAGGGTTAATTACAACAGAGTTCTTAGGAAGGGCACAATGCAAAAAGATGGGAAATTATGGCAGAGCACTGATGGGGTATTATCTAAACAACATGTATTATGGGATCGTTGACTGCAATTTCATGTAATGTAAAAGGGCTAGGATCAGTGGTAAAAAGAGCAAGGATTTTGAGGGAGATGAAAAATATGAGATGTGACAGAGGTACAGTGTAATACAAGAAATGAGGCCTACGCCTCAGGAACACCTCAATCTTAGATGTAACTGGGTGGGATAAGTGGTAGCCTCTTCCCATTTGGAAAGCTGCAAAGGAGGGATGGCGATTTTACTAAAAAAAGGACTTGCATGGCAGGTAATAGAGAGTTATACAGATAGGGAAGGAAGGCTGTCTATTGTTACACCAACACAAGAAGACAAAAAACTACATATAATAAACATACTGACAGCAAAGTGAGATTTTTTTAAGTTGGTGTTTGACAAGATGGTCAAACTGCTGGCAGGGATACTGGTGGTAGGGAGGACTGGAACTCTGTAGAGGATCCTTCTCTAGACAGGTCAACAGGGGCACAAAACCCACGCTGTCTGTGGCCAAAATGCTACAGAAACTTAGAGAGGAACTAGGGTTTGTGTGTGGTAAGGAGCAACAAGATGCCCGAGCACAAATAGAAGCCAACATGGAACATGAAGTAGGCTGCACTTCCTCTGACAAAGACTGGGATAGATGCTGAGAACTGCTGTATAAGACCTTGGTCTCAAATATATGGTGGGAACACAGGTGGAAAGTGATCAGAAGGTTTTTCCACACACCGGTAGTGACAACCCATCTTGGGAAGTCAAACTCAGATAAATGATGGGGAGGGAGTGTCATTTGAGAGCACACCACACTCATGTCTTTTGTGGATGCCCCAAATGAACTCACTTTTGGAAAGAGATAGCAGGTGCAATAAGGGAAAGTTTGGAGTGGATGCACCGTTACATATTAGGCACTTATTGTGAGGGTTCCCTCCATGACCATTCGATCAAAAAATAAACAATACTCATATCTAATATTGATTGCAGCAGCCTCCAAAGCAATAAAAAAAAAAAATAATAAAGTCTGTCACGGTCACAGTGCTTGAGCTTAATAAGGTCAGTGCCCCCACGCGCTGCCTGACGATCTCAGCTATTTCTAAGCTCCCTGCTATCATGACATCACCCTCCACCCCCCTGGCTGGGCCCTCCAGGGGTGGAACTACCACTTGCAAGCAGGGTGGCCTCCTGCCCCCCCTCAACCCTCCCGTCCCATGGTTATCCACTAAGGGACTAAAAATTGTACATTTAAATATCCGCAGTCTCCTTCACAACCATACCGAGCTCACCACCTGGGTTTGCCCAATATAATCCAGACATACTGGGCATCACAGAAACATGGCTAAACCTCCTCACAATCTGATACGGTAAGCCCCACCAGGGCACAGTCTCATCAGAAGAGATCGGGGAACAACGAGGTGGTGGGGTGCTACTTACTATAAACGCACCTCAGTATATCTGCTGTAGACCTCCCTACCCCCACCTCCGACATGTGAGTTCCTGCACGGCGTTCTCCTTCTCGGACTCACCAAAAAAATTCACTTGTTCTGCTGCTACAACCCTCCCAGTGGAGGCATACCTGGGCTTTCCTCTCTCCTGCACAATGTCAGCGAGAGTGTGGGCACAAATGAAGTCCTTATCATCGGCGACTTCAACCTTAAGTGGTTAGGATCAAACTTGAAGACATATGAGCCGCTGCTCTCAGGCCTGGCCCTGAACAAACTTATCACTGAACCCACTAGGCCCTCTCCCCGAGGGGGCATGGGGTCACTGATCGACTGGGTCCTGACCAATAGACCGAACAGGATCACATCATCGGGCATCCTACCAGATGCCATCACGGACCACTCACCCGTCTACTGTACATGGGGTATCACCCAGTTGAAAATAGCCGGAAAAGTGATTCAGATGAGGGACTTCTCAAAATTCCACCTGCCGGACTTCCTCTCTGACCTCAACTCAACCGACTGGTCTGGGATCACTGCCTCCCGAGACCCGAATAAAGCACTGGGTGCATTCTTAACCAAATACATCCCAGTGCAGAACAAACATGCCCCACACACAAAAAGGAGAGTGCGGGGCACCGTTACCAAGTGGCTTCACGGGGGACTGCTCTCCCTAATGAAGTTCAGGGACAAATGTTGGGAAAACTACAAAGTCTCCCATAGCCTTGATGACCTCACCTCCTACAGCCGTCTCAGAAACACCTGCAAGAAAGCCATCAGATCAGTCAAAAGTGAGCACTGCCGAACTGCCCTACTCACCTCAGCCAGCAACCCGAGGAGTTTCTGGCAGAACATTAGAAGTGCAGTGGGGAGCTCCGCTCGAGTGCACGTCATGGACTTACTAATCAACGGGATTAGCTGCAACAGCCCACACACTATAGCTAATACCCTTAATGCAATGTTCACTGAGCTCCCCCTTCTTCCCTCTGCCTCTGCCACATCCCCAAATGCTCATCCGCCTGAACCCCGCCCCACCAACACCCCACACCCACCCAGACTCGAGACCCGACCCTCCTTCTTCCTTCAACAAGTATCCACTACTGATACTCAGAGGCTGCTTGCCAGCCTCTCCCCCCACACTGGCACAGGGCACGATAACCTGGAGCCGAAACTGCTCAAGCTGGGTGCTCATCTCCTGGCCCAGCCCATCGCACATATTTTCAACTCCTCCTTAGCAACTGGGGTCATCCCAGATATCTGGAAGGTAGCCAAGATTACCCCGTCCCCAAACATGGTAACCCCAAAGACCTCTCTAACTACCGGCCCATTGCCATCCTGTTGGCCGCCTCCAAACTCTAGAAAGTTGTGGCCTCTCAGCTAACCGAGTATCTGCAGGTACACAACCTCCTCTCCAGCCCAGCACAGATTTAGAAAGGGACACCTTCTGACCCGCCTGCAGTAGTCACCGTGATATCAGAACAGCTATCGACCAGGACAAACTCACAGGTGCAATCTTGTGGATCTCTCCAAGGCCTTTGACAGGGTCGATCACTCCCTCCTCAGCTCCTACCTCCTCTCCCTTGGACTCTCTAACCCTGCTCATGCCTGGTTCCTCAATTACCTTACTGGTAGGAAGCAATACACAAATTTTAACCAGACTCACTCCCACCTCTCCACAGTACAATGTGGGGTCCCTCAAGGATCTGTCCTCGGTCCGACGCTCTTCTCCCTCTTCATCAGTGAACTGCCATCAGTCCCTAGCCACGGACTAACCACCTTGTACGCTGATGACCTTGTCATCCTGCATAGTGATCATGACATTGGCTCCATCAATTCCCGATTAAGCTCCGACTTTCAACATATCCAATCCTGGCTGACTGAGCACAAGCTCATCACAAACCTCAAAAAAACCCAGGCCATGCTCTTTGGCTCCCTGAAAAAAACAAAATCCTGCCCTACCCCTTCTAATCCGGGGCTGATGGCTCGCCCTTGCAGACAGTCCTGTAGTCAAGTATCTTAGGCGTCACTCTGGACCCCAAGCTGGACTCGTCCCTTCACATACGTAACATCTGCAAGGCCACAAATGCCAAACTCAGTCTCGCATACAGAGCCAAAACCTGCCTCACCCCAGCTGCTCAGTGGCTCTAGCCAGGGTGTTCTCCTCCCTCCCTCTGCTACGGTTTAGTGACCTTGCCCCCATACCAAAGACCATCCTCTTGAAATGGGACACGGCCTACAACAGCATCTGCCGATTCGTGTATCCGCCTCCCTTACACACCGCTCGACCTCTACGCTCATCTTGAGTGGCTCCCTCCTGAGAAGCACCGTATCTTTGTAGTAGGCAATTTCATCGACAGCATCATCAGATCAGCCACCCCTGCTGCACTTGCTCTTCCCCTCACCCCTGACCCCTCTACCTACCATCTTAGATCCAAGGCTGCACTCAACCGGCCAGTCCCTAGGACATGCACACTCACGGGGGATTGGGCCTTCACCCACTATGCCCCGAAACTGTGGAACTCATTCCCATCCCTAGCACGGTCCTCCCCCTCCCATACTGGATTTAAGACCTCCCTTTGGAACTTCCTGAAGGCCCCCTCTGCTTGCCCCTGCACCTCGTAGCCTTGACCACTCTATGCTGATGTAGGCTGCACCTCGTAGCCTTGACCACTCTATGCTGACATAGGGGGCCTCTACATCTCCGGGGTGCACCGCACTTACCCTTCTGGTAGCCTGGGCACCCCCCTGTCAAACTGGATTTCTCTTTTTAGCATCGTCTGCTCTCCCTTAGCAGGCAAACTTGATCCTCCCACTGCCTCTGTAGGCCCTAGCTCTTATCTCTCCCGGGTCGTCTGTAACCTCCCCGGGCGCATGTGTTGTTGTTTTTTACTGAATGTCCAGTTTTTTACTGAATGTCCCCACTCTATGCATTCTGTCATCTCACTGTATTCAATAGTTGTATTAGTCACTCACTGTATGTAAAGCTTGTATTAATCAATAACTGTATCAGTCACTCACTGTATATAAAAGTTGTATTAATCACTGTTCATGTAAAAACTTAAGTCTGTAACTCTCCCAGGTCGCACCTGAAAATAGGCACTTGGATGTCTAGTGTGACTTACCCGGTAAACAAAAGCAAATAAATAAATAAATGCAGAGATAGCTTCAACCAACCTCCCTATAAGAAGAGACTTGGCTTTAAACCTTTAAAGTGTTACTGACAATGGAATGGCAGTAAGCAAAACTCATAAATACAGGAGAAAAGATCAAATCAAAATAGTTGTCCTTTTCCACCACTTGGAGAGAAAAAAGAAGGATTTCCTCTTTTAAAGCAAAATGCCCAATTGGACTAAATTCCAATAAACTAAGGGAGGTTACATCCCCATCCAATTAAAATTGGTGGATCCATAAGAAAGGTGTAAATCCAGATGTACATCTAACAAGGCAGTACACATGAATCCAAACAGATCAAGACTGTCAAATTGTAACTAATTTTGAAAGTACAATGAATTGCTAAAAGTGGGCTGGTGAGGGGATACACGTGGTGTGTGTTTGATTATCTTTTTTTTGTTTTGTTATACTGTTTTGTTGATGGTTGCTTGTTACTGTATTATTAATGTCTGTAAAGTCACGAAATGTATTTTGTCTTTACTGTGGATGTTAGTTATGAATACAATTTAATTGCAAGCTCTGGTGGAACAAATCAGCCCTGTTACACATCCTAACATCTGATAGTGTTATTTTTAACAATGTAACTCAGTGCAGATATCTTGGCTTGACACTTGATCAGAAATTGAATTTTACCCCACACATTAATGCCATTTTTTTCCAAGTGTTTTTGCCAGACTAACTGCTCTTTATATGAAGCGAGCCGAGAGTGTTGAGTTGAGAGATATGATGAGGAAATATAGTATTGATTAGGAATATTAGGATTCAGATTATAGAAGCAAATCAACTAGATGGTAAGGCAGTTCTTTTCCTGTTTGGCTATCTGATGTTACTTTCACCAAAATGAAGAGGCAGGAGGCACAACTTATGAAAAGGACCAGATTATTGAGCAAATGACCACAGGAATAGGAACAGGAGAACGGGATTCAACAGTGTTCAGTTTTGTCTACAAAATTCGACTAGTGCTCTAAAATACCTTATACTCTAAGCGCTAATATTACTATGGCAACTAATGGTTCTCCTTGTAAACACGCCAAAACTCTGAATCTTATACTGTATCTGTAAACGCTAATCTTATACTGTATCTCTAAATGCCAATACTTCTATTGCTACTAATGGTTCTATTTGTAAGGACTCTAAAACTCTAAACCTTATACTGTATCTGAAAACGCTTATCTTATACTGTATCTGTAAATGCTAATACTTCCATTGCTACTAATTGTCTTATTTATAAGGGCTCTAAACCTTAAACTTATACTATATCTATGAACAATATATCTAAGAACACTATGCTTCTATTGTGGTTGTATGGCTGTAGTCACAAAACTCTAAGTCTCTATGCATGACATCTACAATAATTTCCACCCCAAAAGTACTTTTGGGTCCATTGGGTGCCATAAATAGCAGAGGACTGCACAACAAGGAAACCTCTGTGCATGTACTTACATTGGCCAGCTTGTAGAGCAGGTGAAGTGAACACTTGGACACTGGGTACCCACTGATAAGAACAAACACACTTGCATTACATAAGGATACTGAGCACTGAAGACCTTTGGGCTGTCTTCTCTAACCCAGGTAAAGACTTGAGATTGAAACTGAACTGACTGAGGAAATGTAGAACAAGATCAACTCCAGGCCATCTGCACTGGACCCAGGACACTGGAAGAACTAACTTGATGAATGAAGAACTGAGGAGCCATCGAAAAAGAACAACCCTGGGCCATCACCACTGGACCCAGAAAACTGGAAGAACTGACTTGGAGAATGAAGAACTGAAGATCTGTTGAAGAAGAACAACCCCAGGCTGTCACTACTGATCAAGAAAACTGGAAGAACTGATTTGCAGAATGAAGAACTGAAAAATGAGAACACCTCCAGGCCATCATCACTGACCCAGGAAACTAGAATGTCTGAAGATTGAGGCACTCTCACTGGCATACCTCTCAACTGTCACACATTATGAGGTACATCATTCATTTTCCCCTCAGAAATTCTTTGTCCCACATGGGGAAGGTGATATTCCACATTTCCCACTGAGACTTTAAAGCAGAAATTCATTATACTCTAATATGTTCAGTTATCAGCAAACATTAAGAACATTAGTGCACTGATAGCCACAGTGTTCTGAGCTTGCAGTGCCAAGTTTAATGATATGTCACACATTTTGGTCATTTGTCACACATCGTCAAACATTTCAGTGAAGAAGGGTTGAAAGGTATGCTCACTGGAGAACCTCTGGAAGGGCTGGATACCTGCAACAAAAACCCAACCCTCTGTGAGTCAGATCCCTATCTGTGAACTGGTGTGGTTCCCTGCACTACCTAATACTGTAGGGAGAAGATGGCCTTTAGATTTGGAGAAGCAACAAGTGACAGGGAGCTATCTACTCTGTTCCTGTGCTGGTGACCGGCCCCAACTTAACTGAAGCAGGATGTCTGTCACAGTCTCTGGTTGGTCACTGCTAGTGACAGTCTGAAGGTGAGCAATAATCTGGTGAAAGGACTGAAATTAGGCAAAATTATTCTGGAGTAAACAGGCTGTTCGGTGTCATGCAGGGCAGTCTTTAACAAGGAGGCAAGTTCAGGGTTAATCCAAGGGTCTTGGGAGCAAAGAAAGAAAATATAAGCAGAAAGGGCACTTGAGTATATGTAGGGCAAATTCAGGGTTAATCCAACAATCTTTTGCAATAATCGAGGCAAACGTGAGCAAGAAAGGCAGTTACACTGTTATATTTGGGAGCTGTCTCTTTAAATGCAGTCAATGTCAATAAAGACTGTGTATTTTCACACTTCACACACAGTTCAGCATTTCGCTTTCAAAATGTTCCACAGAAATGTTTCTCATAACAGGACTTTAGGAAGATGATGCAAGGGGAAAAAAACTGGCAGGTGCTGGATAGCTAGTTACTTGGGGACCCTGGGGTATGACTCCCTTCCCACAGGCAACTGAGTACAAAAGGAGGCTAACAGGAGGATTACCCTGTTGGGTGAGGGTAATCTGGATAGCTGGCACACTAAGGATCCCTCACTAACTGTCCCTCCTTGGCTAATGGCTATGAGGCAGTTACACAGGTTAGTAGGCCTAGGCTCAGGCTGGAACTACTATGCTGCTGGGGTAGCTAACAGTCTGACCCACTACCCTTCCCTTGCTGCTGGCTAAAGCTGACACCTGAATGTGCTTTTAAAACAATAGAATATTGCACTCTTTAAATATTGGCCATGGCTTGGCTACTGTTGGCCACTTGGCTACTGGCCACCCTACGGCACTCTGGGGCACTACCTCTTTAATCTGGGGTTTGTGTCCCCTAGTTGGCCCACCCAGAGCTGGATAAACTGAGTAGAATATGGAAAATACTAAGTAAACAACGTTGGGATACCTGGCTCCTAATCTACAGACCCACCCGGCTGATGTGGCTACTACTTAGTCTGGGGCCCTCTTTGCCTTTAATGGCCCTTTCAATTTCTTATTTTGAATAAAAAGGTTTTGGGCTAACTAGCCCTGTCCAGTAGCCCACCTGGCTAACTTTATCTGTAAACTGGAGCTTTGCCCTTCCCCGGCTGCAGCTTTTCTCGTTTACTTTATTTATTTATTCAGGGCTTTCTTACCCTTGCTCCAACTCCAGGGAGGCTTAATTTAAACATATTCTGCTCCTACTAATGCTCCTTTATTGGGACTTATTTTTGCTTAAGCCTGACCCTTGAGCCGTCCTTTACTTTGGAGCCTTGCCTTGCCCCCACTCCCGGCTGTCCCTCTATGTGCCCTCCAGCGCGAAATAAACTTTTTATTTATCAAGTTCTGGCAGTCAGCACCTGGCCAGTGGTGCTGCTGCCAACTCTCCACCCTGGCCGGGGAAGATGAATTGGAGGAGGAGGAGGAGGAGGCGGGTTATGCTGTCTGGTTGCTGGCTCTGGAGGCAGGAGGAGATGTGTTGGCTGGAGGCAGGCAGTGAGGAGGATGACTAGGGGACCTAGACATGCTCAATGCTCCTCCCAGCCCGACACTGACTCTGAGGATGGGACGCCGCCAACAAGGGATGGGAACTTTACCTTGAAAATTTTAAATAAAAACAAAAACCGGGGCAAACTTAGTCCGTACCACGGCCGACTGCTGCTGCCTCTGAGGACCACCGACCACTGGAGACCGCCGCAACACTTCTGGACTTGCCAGCACTACAGAGGGATGAGAGAAGGACTGCAGGTACACTTTTACTATTACTGTTACCTCCCTGCATCCACTATCTCTCCCTTTTAGCTGCAAAAACCTTTCTTTTCTTTGCTTTTCTTTGTCGAGGTGCCTGAGAGCACTCTCCCAACCGCTGCTGCCTCTGGTCATCGAACACAACTCTTTTTTTTTTTAAATGGCCATTACTGGCCACACTGGAGCCCTCCCTGGCATTCAAGATGCTGAGTCCCTAGTGACCAGGGAGGCAAGCAGCTGCCCAGCGTGAGCTGGAATAAGGAATGGCACACGCTCATACCAGTGCTGGGCAGGCTGCAGAGAGAGAGAGAGAGAGAGAGAGAAAGAAATGTTTTAAACTGCAAGGATGCAGTTCATTTTGCAGGGGCTCCTGCACTTTGTTTAGCCCCTCCACCCTGCCACCTAAACTAATGAGGCTCCTTTGCTGAGGTATGCCTGGGAGACTGGGAACTATGGGGAACTGCTGGGGGGGGGCCCAACTTTGGGGTATTACACATTCAGCCCCACTAAAAGATACATGTTCCCATGTATCCTCCTAAACCACTTGAGAAGACACAGTACCTTAAATGTGCAAGACTTCAGAATATTTTGGTGCACTGTCTTACCTGATTGTCCTCCCATTTCTGATTTGAATTGATATACTGGTAGTCCTGGGTATGGAATTTCCATAATTACAAATGGTATAGGTTCCCACCTGGTTGAAAGCTTTTGTCCTCTGGTGTGAGAGTTCTTCAGTAGAACTCTGTCCCCTATGGGCAAAGATACAGCGAGTGCTTTGCAGTC
The DNA here is from genome assembly GCA_016271365.2 of Neoceratodus forsteri. NCBI lineage: Eukaryota > Metazoa > Chordata > Ceratodontiformes > Ceratodontidae > Neoceratodus > Neoceratodus forsteri. The sequence continues at coordinate 1,624,012,933 of CM057453.1, read as the reverse complement.
ATATTGTTCTTTTTGCCTCTGTTGTGCATGTTCCATCTGGGTTAACACAATATTAGCTGCTTCTTTGAGTCGCTGTTGGTGCTCTTCCACCCATACTGTGGTTGGCTCTTCCATCTTTCTGTATTTCGGTTATACATTCAGAACCATGTCCATTGGAAGTCTTCCATGTCTGCAAAACAATAAGTAATAGGGCGTGTATCCTGTGGAACAGTGAACAGTATTGTTATAAAGGTAACAAAATTCAGGAAGCATTTCAGGCCACTTTGCTTTCTGATGCTCCGGCATCACTCTCAACATCTCTAGTAGTGTGCAATTTCCTCGTTCACATAACCCATTCGTTTGCAGGTGATAAGGGGCTGTTCTCAGTTTCTTACTGCCATATATGGAGCATAGTTCTTTGATCAGGATCGATTCAAATGCACCACCTTGATCAGTCAGTATTTGAGATGGATATCCATACAGATGAACGCAATGCTTCCAAAGCTCTTCAGCTGTAATCTGGGCTGACAAGTCTTTCACTGGTACTGCCACCATGAACTTTGTGTAGTGGTTAATGATCATTAAAACATATTGGAATCCACTTCTGCTAGGTTCAATCTTTAAATGATCCAGGGCAACAATATCCAATGGTACTTTAGTTACAATCTGGTTCAAGGGTGCTATCTGTTTACAGTTCGTCTCCCCTCTTTACGTTGCAGGCCATGCAGCTCTCACACATTGTCTAATATCCTCTCTCATGCCGATCCAATAAAATCTTTCTCTTATTGTTTCCTCTGTCTTTTGGTGTCCAAAATGACCTGACCCATTGTGGTAGGCCTCCAGCATGGTATCTGCTTCCCTTTGTGGAATGAGAATCTGAACAATCTCTTCTCAGGTTCTCGGATCTCGATTCTTCATACAACCTTTCCTTGCTTTAGGATGAGGTATTCTTGTTGCCTCAGCAGTTTGATCAGCTCCGGGGGCAGAGTCTTTTTCTCCAGCGTGCTTATTGTCCTTTTGGTTCTGAGGATTTCCTTGAGCTCCTGGATCAGAGGATTCTGATTCTGTAACTGTGTCCATAAATCTGTTCTCTTATCCGCTGGCAATGTAGGCATTGTTTCTTGGCTGTGATTGAAACTCTGTGGGTACTGACAATACAGTTGTACTATCTTTGCTGGAATCCTAATGAATAGTGGCATCTCTATATCTTCCCACTTGGTCTCAGCTACTTACTCTTCATCATGATCTGACAATCTGGAAAGAGCGTCTGCAACACCATTAGATTTCTCTGAGTGGTACTTTATTGTGACATTGAAGTTGGCCAGCCTGGAGGCCCTTCACTGCTCCAATGCCTCAAGCTTAGCTGTATCAAGATGTGCCACAGGGTTGTTGTCCACATATATGGTGAATGAAGTAGAAGTTAGGTAGTGTTGGAATTTCTTCATTACAGCCCAAGCAAGTGATAAGAACTCAAGCTTGAAGGAACTGTATCATTTGCCGTTCCTTTCAGAACCCTGTAAACCTGTACTTACATAGGCGATCACTCACTCTTTTCCCTCCTGTACTTTGTCGAGTACAGCTCCTAGGCCTTTGTTGCTAACATCTGTGTAGAGGTGGAAAGCCTTCTGATAATCTGGGTAGGCTTGCACTGGTACTGCGGTGAGCACTGCTTTAAGTTGATCAAATGCAACTTGACACTCTGGCGTCCAGTTTACTTGACTGTATTTATTGATTTTACTCCCTTTTGAGTGAAGTAACAGTTCATGCAGAGGGGCCGCTTGTTTTGAGAAGCCTTTCATGAATCTGTGATAATAGCCAACAAATCCTTAAAATCATCTTACATCTCTGATTGAGACAGGACAGGGCCATTCCTTCACCACTTTGATTTTTTCTGGATCTGAAGCTATTCCCTCTGAGGATACAACATGTCCCAAATAGTTTACTTCCTCTTTCAGGAAATGACATTTCGAAGGCTTGATTTTTAGTCCATATTTCTTTAGGCGCTTGAAAACCAGCTCCATGTGTTTCAGGTGCTCCTCGTAAGTTTTTGAATAGACTATATTGTCATCCAGGTACAGCAGTACTGCATCATAATTCTCACTGACCGAGCACTGTTCCACCAAGCGCTGAAATGTTCCTGGTGCTTTACAGAGACCAAATGGCATCCTGGAAAACTCATACAATCCCACTGAGGTCACAAAAGTGATATTTTCTTGGTCCTCTGGTGCCATAGGCACTTGCCTGTATCCGCTTGCTAAGTCGATCATGGAGAAGAATGCTGCTGATCGTAGTGCCGTGAGGGCATCCTCGATGTGGGGTAGTGGATAAGCATCCCAGTGTGTGATTTGGTTGAGTTTGCAATAATCAACGCAAAATTGGATCTGTCCATCTTTTTTCCTGACCAAAACAATTGGTGCTGCCCATGGGCTGTGACTCTCACTTATGACATTCACCTTCAACATTTCTTTCAGTAGCTGCTTGGTCGGCTAGGTACAGAGCAGGTGGCATGGGTCTGAACTGTTCCAAAATGGGTAGGTGAGTCTCTGTAGGGATGTAGTGCCTCACATTAGTTGCGCAGCCAAAGTCTAGTGCATGGTGAGAGAAGGCATCAGAATGTCTCCTGATCACTTCCAGCAGTTTTGACTTTTCTTCCTCAGTTGTCTTGGGATTCCCCATATCAATTTCCTGAATCCATGCTTTGGAGGTCGCACCATCTACTGCATCCTCCTGTAGTGTTATGATGGTACTGGCCAAGCAAGCCCTTCCTCTTCTTCCTCGTCTAGGGTTACATCTTCCCACTCAACTTTCATGAGTCGCCCAACAGCCTGTTGTTTATACACTGTCACTGGATGAGTGCCGTAATAGAGCAGGTGGACAGGGACCTTGCCATCCTTTGCTGTGACCAGGCTCTGAGCCACCACAACTGGCTCCTCCTCTTTGACCCATTCTGGTTCCACCAAGGCTGTGTAGTCTTTTCCTCACAGTCCTACCTTGGCTCTGCACATCAATATCATCTCGGCCCCAGGTTTTAGCTGCACTGGCCTTTCGTTCATCACTCAGACATTTCCTATCTCTCCTTTTCCATTTGCAAACTGCTAATGACACTGGAGCAGCTTGATTGTTCCTTGCATGGCCTGTTTCTGTCTCCATGGAAGTGAACTGGTCTGTTCCCTCAGAACTTGTATCAGGTCCTCTTGGCAATGCTGGAGCAGATTCATGCCCAAGATCACAGGTGGCAAGTTATCATCGTAGAGATCGCTAATCAGGATCTCCTGGTTCGGGTGTTTGGTCTTTCCCAACTTAATATTCACTTCCATATAGCCAATAATAGGGATATCCAGACCATTGCTGGCAACCAGACTCATCCACTTCTTAGGGGGTTGGGTTACTTGTTATCTTGTCCAATGCTCAAAGAAAGTCTTGCCCTATAGTGTTGTCACCTGTAAGCCAGTGTCCAAAAGGGCTTCCACCTCAATTCCATTAACTTTCATGGTGGTGGTTGGACAATTTCTGAAAAACCTGGCTTGAGTTGAGCTTCTTAATGGACCTATTGTGGACTTTTCCAAGGTTCGGTCCACCACCCCGGGACACCTTGTTCAAGCCACGGCAGGCGTGCTTGCCTCCTGAGTACATCCTCTTTCAGTGTGACCACCTTCTACATATAGGGCTCCAATTCAAATCAAACTGGTCAGATGGCCTTCTTCCCATATTCCTAGATGCTGGAGGTCTGGACAGGCGCCACTCTGGTCCTCTAGCCCACTGGCCTCTCATTTTATGTTTCAAATCCTTTCTGATGTTCCGGTGTTCCCTCTTCATATCTTGCCATATCCACATGAACAGTTCAGTCTCAGAGGATTTCTGTCCTTCCCTGTTCATTTCATGGCTGGAGCTTCTTGGTGCAGAATCACCCATATCCTGATCTCTATCATATTGTATCGATAACTGTGGAACCCCTGTGATCCTTCTGGGGGCTCTTCTGTCTGAGGCTCTTTTGATGCCGATTCAGGTTGGTTAGTTGTAACTGCAGTCCGACAGCATACTGGATGTCCCATCCAACACTTCTCAGGCATCATTCCACAAGACTGGTGGAGATTCGATCGGTCACCAGATTGTTCAGACCCCAAAAGCTCAATGGCTTCCTCTTTGAAATTTAGAAACTGCATGTCCAGATTTTGCTTTGACAGCAGCCATAATTCACTGTGGAGAGTACCACTTATCACCCCTTCTATAAATCTTTCTTTTAACAGTTCATCAGAGTCATGGAGATCATGGGTATCCAACATTTCAATTGTCTTGAGGGCCTCTTGCAAGCTGAGAGCATATTCCAGTAAAGTTTCACCAACTCCTTGCACCCTTCAAAAAAATTTCATTTTTAAGTCTGAGAGCATACAAGTATCAAACATCCTGCTCAGTCTGTTGAAAATTTGTTCCACATTTGCCTTTTCATGTTCCGGCCAAGCACTAACTTCTCGGTGGGCCGCACCAATGAGTTGCCAAATCAAAATTTCAACTTGCTATTGCTCAAAAATCTCATATAATTGGAACATGGATAGCATTTTACTTTGGAATCTCCCAAATTCATAGTAGACAAATTTGTAGGGTTCCTGGAGAACCGTGGCAACCAGGGTGCACCAAGATAGTACGGCACCATAATCGGGTTCAACCATGCCCCTTCTCCAGCTCCACCTCCCAAGATTTCTGGCCTTCTGGATTCCATTTCTGCTAAACCGTTTCCTGCTTTGGACTCCAATTAAAGTATCCTGTCTGTGACGCCAGGTGAAGCTAGCCGAGAGTGTTGAGTTGAGAGAGATGAGGAGGAAATATATTATTGATTAGGAATATTAGGATTCAGATTATAGAAGCAAATCAACTAGGTGGTAAGGCAGTTCTTTTCCTATTTGGCTACCTGATGTTACTTTCACCAAAATGGAGAGGCAGGAAGCACGACTTATGAAAAGGACCAGTTTATTGAGCAACTGACCACAGGAATAGGAACAGGAGAAAGGGATGCAACAGCATTCAGGTTTGTCTACAAAATTCGACTAGTGCTCTAAAAGACCTTATACTCTAAGCACTAATATTACTATGGCGACTAATGGTTCTCCTTGTAAAGACTCTAAAACTCTAAACCTTAACCTGTATCTGTAAACGCTAATCTTATACTGTATCTGTAAACGATAATACTTCTATTGCTACTAATGGTTCTATTTGTAAGGACTATAAAACTCTAAACCTTATACTCCATCTGAAAATGCTAATCTTCTACTGCATCTGTAAACACTAATCTTATACTGTATCTGTAAATGCTAATACTTCTATTGCTACTAATGGTTCTATTTGTAAGGACTCTAAACCTTAAATCTTATACTATATCCATGAACAATATATCTATCTCTGAACACTGTGCTTCTATTGTGGTTATATGGATCTATTCACAAGACTCTAAGACTATGCATGACATCTACAATAATTTCCACCCCAAAAGTACTTTCAGATCTGTTGGGTGCCATAAATAGCAGAGGACTGGGGAGTTACGTGATGCGTCAGCATGGGTAAGATGCTCGGTTCTTGGCTCTGCTCCTTGGCTCCATTAAACTACGCCTTTTAAGCCTTAATATCCTAGCTAAACTTGCTAACTCACTCCTCTCTTGACTGAATATTGCCTGCTGCTTCTTCCAACCCACTTTGCCCATCCCTATGACTTTGAAATTTTCTCTTTCACCATATGAAGTAGGAGGCAGAGATGTGGCCTGCAGGGCCTAGCCATACCCCACTAAATACGCCCAATCCCAGGTGGTCACCAGCACCAAATCATTTGTAGCTTCCACCCTGCTATCCAAAGAGAAATTCTTGTTGGAGCTATCCACTCTTAAAGAGGCATTGCTGGGGACTGCTACCCAACTCACTAGTCTTCAGGCCATATCTGAATACCTTTCATGTAGAATAGGGGATGTGGAGGTTCGGATCAGCTCCCTGGATGATTGGAGGAGCTGACAGGAGCTCGATTCTGCAGCTACCCACCAGAAGCTCACTAAGCTGGAAGAGAAGGTGGAGGACCTCGAGAGGTACTGCAGGAGGAATAACCTCCTACTTCTTGGACACAACAGACAGTGTAAATGAAGGATGAAGGAGGTTACCAAGATGGCAGCCACGCTGGGCTAGCCATTGGACTGCTCTTTGTTGTGCTTATGTTTAACCGCGTTTATGTTTTACTTTTATTAGTTTCATTTTAAAGTTTTATTTTAAAACGTCTTTTGTTTCACGCAGGATCTATAGACCTGAAGACTTGGATATACTTTGCTGCAGAGTTTTCGATCGTAATCCGGATCGAAGAGAAGCTATCGAGTGCCGGGGGCTTTTTGTAGAAGCACTCCTGTGTTATCGATCAAAAACTGGATCGTGGAGAAGTTGTTGAGTGTTGGGGGCTTAACATTTTGTTTGTTGGTCGCCTTTGATTCTTATTCTGTTCGCCACTATATTTTAGCCACGTTTCGAGTGTTCGTGGTGTGATGTTCCTGGTCTGGACTTTAGGATCGTGGGCTATTGTGCGGCTTGGCGTTTGAGTCCGCTTTGGGAACTTAGCTGCCTTTTTGGCAGTTTGGCGGCTTAGGTTCATGCGACGCTCACCTCTTTTAGTGCGACCTTCTTCCATGGCATTCTTGGAGGATTAGTTTTCATTAAATGAGATCTGGAAGAGTTGGGAGTCACTGGGAACTAGTTCATTAAGGATTTTGGAAAGCTTTTTGAACTGTCAAGCCCACGGAGTTTGATCAGGATTCTATAGTCTACTCGACTGGAGTACAGTGCTATAAGTCGTTATTTTTGTGACCTGTCTAAATTGTGGTTTTGATTTATTCAGCCTGTTCCGCTGGCTTTTTTGAGGTGTTAGAAAGGTTGGTGACTTACACAGGGGCTGGGATTAGGGCCTGCTGGAGGGCTGGCCCTTTGACCCTATTCCCCTAGACTCCCGGTTGAGTCGGTCGGGGGGCTGATTTGGCCTGGAGTCGTGGTGGTGGGTCACCATTATAGCCTGGTATTGCCTCTTAATTAACTGGCTGGATCTTGCGGTTTGGTGTGTGACTCTTTTTGGAAACTGATTCGAACTTCCTTAATCCTGAATCCTGCTTGGAAACTTTTGGCTGACTGGATGTATTAAGGACTTGGGGCCAGTATTTTTGAATCTTTCAGTGCGCTAAGAAGTGGCTTGAAGAAGACCCAGCAAGATAAGTGACTGTGGATATATCTACTGTCTATACAAATATTTTTTGAGAAATCAATTTTTAGTTGGCTTGCATGGTTCTGGTGGTCCTTGGTTGGTGTCTCACACAGTGGAGGGGAGCGGGATTGGTTGGAAGGCTGGTCCTTAATCTTCTCTTCTCTATACTCCTGGGGTGGCTGGCCGGAGGGTTGTCCTCCCACGGTATAGAAGTTGTGGGCCACCGATCCTTTTGGACTGATCGGTTCCTGCGATCTGCTGGTAGCTCTCACCTTTTGTTCAGCCTAGGTGGATTAATGTTGGTTTGTTGTATTTTTGAATTTTATCTGTTGATGTTATTATATTTTATAGGATTTGTGTTGTTTAGTTATTTTTTGAGGGATAATTTAAGCAGTGAGAATGCTTGTTTCCATCTTATATTCCACCCTCTTCGGCTCGGTGAGAGAGTCCCGGAGGGTGGTCTTTAAATTTTTCCCTGTTTGTATTTATTTATTTACTTTTATTTTAGTTATTAGTTTTGTTTTATTATTTTAATGTCCCCTGGCCGTGAGAGGGCTTGTGGATATAAAATAATTTTTAATTGAATTTAATAGTTGTTATATTAGAATATTGTTTTTTTTTTTGTTTTAGTGGTGGATGGTGGTGTTGTTTTATTCGTTGTTTTATTTTATTTGTTGTTTTTAACTTTTGTTAAGCAGCCCGATGTGCTTGCTAGCTCCACCTGTTGTTCGTTACTCGGCCTCCGCTTTCCATACCCTCCGCCCCTTTTTCCCATCCCCCTTGCCAGCTCATGTTTATCATCGTTGTCGGGCTCTAGGGATTGTGCGAAGGGGGAGGGGGAATTGGAGGGTGTAGGGGGTTGTGGACAGTGGAGTGAGTGGTGCTCTCCCATAGGGGTGGTTAGGCCTCGAAGACGCCCTGGGGAGAAATGGCCTCTAGAGCGTGGTAGTCCTGTTCTGGTTCCCATACCCAAGGGCACCTCCTGTTTTGGAGGGCAAGTGGTTGGGTCAACTCGTCAACCTCATCCAACTCGGGCGCTGTTGTGCAATGCCAGATCTGTCTGCAATAAGACTGGTCTTATTGCAGACTTTGTGGCTAGGGCAGATCTGGCTTGCATTACTGAGACCTGGTTGGATGGGAATGCGGCCCAGTTTTTAGAGTCTGCTGTTCCCACCGGGTTCTCGGTTATACACTGCCCGAGATTGGATCGCAGGGAGGGGGGTGGCGGTCTGTTTTAAGACCGAATTGGGCCTAACTGGTGTTCCAGTTGAGAAGGCCAGATCATTTGAGTGTACTGTGGTAGCTGGTGTGGTGTGCAGGATTGCTCTCATCTACCGTCCACCAGGGGATGAGAAACTTTTCCTGCAGGAAATAGCAGATTTCGCCGCTGACATTGCCTTGGAATCGCCCAGATTGATGGTGCTGGGCAATTTCAATGCACGGGTCGATGACGAATCTTCGCTTTTTGGTCAACATTTCCTCCAGGTGATGACATCACTGGGCTTTACATAGGTTGTTTCCACAGCTAATCACAAGGGGGGTCACTCTCTTGATCTGGTTTTCCTCCTGGGGATTGTGGCATCCGATTTGGTGGTGGAACCAGTCGGTTGGTCTGATCATTACTCAGTTGGGTTCAATTTTGAGGCCCCCCTGGGTAGATCGGCCCCTGTGGAGTTGGTCAAGTACCGCCCATTGCGGGATGTTCTCCCTGAAGACCTGATGGCGGTTATTGACCTCTCATTGTTTGATGAATTGTGCTCTGATCCTGAGCAGCTGGTGGTGGCCTATAATGGGGCCATCTCAGCTGCTCTTGATCAGATTGCACCAACCTGTGTTCGCCCCCTTCCGCACCGTCCTGTTGCCCCTTGGTTTGATGGGGCGCTGAGAGGGTTGCGGAGGTTGGGGCGTAGGTTGGAGCGTCGGTGGAGGAAGACTGCCTCTGAGGCCGACCATCTTATTTTGCTAGACAATTATAAGCTCTACCAAACAGATATTTCCCGTAAGAAGGCAGAATTCCTGTCCAGGGACATCTCTGTCTCTCGGAATCGACTGGCTCAGCTCTTCAGAACTGTTGACAGACTGTGCAACCCAGTCTGTCGGCAGATCCGTCGAGTTTTTACACAGAATGATTGTGAGGAGATCGCTCGATTCTTTGCGAGTAAGGTGGAAGACATTCGGAGGCAGTGTCCTCGACCCCACTCTAAGGTTGTTGCAGTTGATCAGTGTTTTGTCGCAGAGTCTGGAGGTTCCTGGAGTTCCTTTAATCTACCGGATTTCGTAGACACTATGAGGATTGTCCGTGAGATGCGCCCAACATGCTGTAGTTTGGATCCGGGTCCTACTTCCCTGATTATGGGATGTAGTGAGGTTATCGGCCCGGTCCTTGCTCAGATTATTCAGTGCTCTTTGGAGATGGGAGTTTTCCCTAGCTGTCTGAAGGAAGGGGTGGTGACTCCCCTTCTGAAGAAAGCTTCCTTAGACCCGAATGACCTAGCAAACTACTGCCCGATCTCTAACCTCCCTTTTGTGGGGAAGGTTATTGAAAAAGTTGTGGTGGCTCAATTGGATAACCATTTGACCATCCATAGTTTATACAAACCTCTCCAGTCTGGTTTTCATAAGAGGCATAGCACCGGGACTGCTCTGGTTCGGGTGCTCAATGATCTCTTGATGGCGAGAGATCGGAGACAACGTTCTATTCTGGTTCTCCTCGATCTGTCATCAGCTTTCGATACTGTGGATCATGGGGTTCTGCTCAAATGTCAGAGGTCCATTTGCGGACTTTCAGGGGTGGTCCTCAGATGGTTTTCATCTTACCTCCGGGGGAGAACACAGAGAGTGGTCTCTGGTTTACATTCATCTGGGACCTTCTCTCTGCCTTGTGGGGTACCTCAGGGTTCAGTGCTTCCCCCATGTTATTCGCAGTATACATGCTACCCCTCGGAGACATTGTAAGACGGTATGAGCTGAGGTTTCACTGCTATGCTGATGATACCCAGCTCTACCTGTCTTTCGCACCCGACCAGGTTAGTGCTATCTCGGTGCTGAATAATTGCCTCGCAGATATCCAAGACTGGATGAATACCAGTGGTTGAAGCTGAATCCGGGAAAGACTGAAGTTATGGTGGTGGACCCCGGCCGCAGGGTTGAGGGTTCGGGCCGGGGTCCCCCTCTGGAGTAATTCTAGGGGTGGACCAGGTCCCTACCTCTGAACGGGTGCGTAACCTGGGTGTAGAGCTTGACACTGGTTTGACCCTTTGTTATCAGGTGTCTGCAGTTGTCAGGACTGCATTTTTTCATCTTTGAAATATCGCCAGGATTAGGCACCTTGTTCCACCTGGCGACTTGCCGGTTCTGGTCCACGCCTTTGTGACATCTCGTCTTGATTACTGTAACTCCCTGTACCTAGGGCTTGCTGGGGTTGATATCCGCCACTTGCAGCTAGTGCAGAATGCAGCAGCACGTTTGTTGACTGGGGCGTCAAGAAGGTCTCATATTACCCCTGTGCTGCGCACTCTGCACTGGCTGCCAATACAGTGGTGGATCACCTTTAAAGTGGGTCTTTTGACCTACAAAGCCCTACATGGGTTAGGTCCTGACTACTTGAAAGAGCTTCTGGTGCCCTACACCCCTCTGAGACAGCTTCGCTCGGCTGACGAGGGGTTGCTGGAGATTCCAAGGGTAAATTTGAAGTCCTCTGGAGCCCGTGCCTTTGGTTTCGCGGCTTCTTCCCTTTGGAATTCTCTGCCCCGTCAGCTCCGAGAGAGTACAACGGTGGAAAGTTTTAAAAGGGCCTTAAAGTCATTTTTATGGGATAGGGCATTCCCTGTTATACCGTAATAGGTCATTTTTAATATGTTATACCTGTTGTATTGTTTTATTGTTTGTACTGAAATGTTGATGATTTGATATTTTATGTACAGCGCCTTGAAAATTTGAATTTAATTAAATCAATTTTATTATTATTATTATTATTATTATTAATGGAGGGCGAAGAAGGGAAGAATCCTGTGCTGTTTATCCAAAAATTCTGCAACAGGATCATAGGGCCCTCTCCTAATGGTCCGAGCTACATCATGGAAAGGGCACACAGAGCAGTAAGGCAGATGCCCCCCTCAAATGCTCCACCCCGTCCACTGATTTTCAAGCTCCTTAACTACCTAGATAAAGAACACATCCTGACCAAGCTTCAGGAGATGAAAGAGCTTATCTGGAAGGGGCACAAGCTTAGAGTCTCACAGGATTTGCTATGCTCTGTAAGGCTCAAAAGGGCAGATTTCAACCCCTTCATCTCAACACTCATTGTAGCTGGAGTCTGTTTCAAAATGCTTTATCCTGCTAAGTTACAAGTAATACACTAAGGGACCCCTGAGTTGTTTGAATCTGCTGAGCAGGTCAGGATAGAACTGCCAGACTTGTTCCAGGCCCCCAAGTGAACAAAAAGTGTTTTCACTGCCATTATGCTTGGCAGAAGACACCAGGAGAAAGGACTGCTGTGTGACTGAACTTCTCTACTGGGACTAAAGTAGAAGAACTTTTGTACTTGGACCTTTAATTTAGGGTAAAAAAAAACTAACATACAAAACAAAAAAAGAAGTGCGTTTGTCTGAGTTAACTGAATTGAATGGGTATCTGAACAGTTATCTAGGTGTAAATCTCAGGTGATTGAAAGGACTTAACTGCTGTGAGGTTTAAATTACTTGTAGAAAGACCTAGTAAGTGGGGGAGTGGCTTAGCTAGAAGGAAGCTACATTTAAAGACTGCCTTAGAAAGATTCTGCTAATGGCTTGGCAGAAGACACCAGGAGAAAGGACTGCTGTATGACTGAACTTCTCTACTGGGACTATATTGCCCTCCTTCCTCCCCCCCCCAAAGCTAGTTTTATTTTTATAGGCACAGGATTTGACTGACAGCAGGAACTTCCTATTTGGGAGCAGGAAGTTAATGATCACAGAACACCAAATACCCACCATCCTAGAAGGGCAAGAGTAGCTCTCGGCCCCTCTAGCTGCTGGAGGTCTGCCTCTGAGCAAGTAAGTGGTCTACTGAGAAATATAGGATATTCTTGTCTCAGAACAGGACAATCAGGAGCTTAAAGGGCACACAGGCAGAAAGTAAGGAGAGAGAGAAAAAACAGAGGAAAGAATAAGGATTGCAAACAGTTAAGGGCTAGAAATAAGACATGATTGGAGTGGTGCAGTGCAGTGGCTGTGGAGCAGCAGTCTTCCGGGAGACATTCTGGAGGATGCGGTGTTGTCCCATCTGCAGGCACCTCTTTGGGCTGAGGAGGAGGTTGTTCATCTCAGGCTGAGTTGGCCAGGATTTGTGGGACCTTCTCTTCCATCCAGGGACCACCAGTGCCACTGCCGTTGCCTCAGAGGTTGCCAAGAAAGAGGAGGCGGTTGGACCACAGTGGGCTCAGGAGGGTGAGGGTGGTGGAACAGAGGCACATCCCTCCAGTTGTACCTCTCCACACTTCCTATGCCATTCTGGCAAAGTGTGGTTCCTCTATGGAGGCATCCGCAGTGGAGACCAAGGAGGATGCTGGGAACCTCCACAAAGGAGACTCACAGGAGGGTGGCAGAGGACCCTGCAGGGGAAGAAAACAACTCCTGGTGGGGGACTCCATTGTTAGGAAGGTAGAACTGGGGGAGGAAGGGGAGAGGGAGGTAAGGTGCCTGCCTGGCGCCATGGCTTGGAGGGACAGGGAGCGAATCCTCAGGATTGCTGGAGCAGCTGCACAGGAGAGGGAGCTGGATGTCATTGTCCACCTAGGGACAAATGACCTGGCTAAGAAAGGGATTAGAGAAGTACAGGAAGAGTTTGTGGAATTGGGGAGGGGCCTTAGTCAAGTAGCACGCATGGTAACCTTCTCGGAGGTGCTGCCCATCTATGGCATAGGAGAGGCTAGGGTGTTCCGCACTATGGATTCAATCAGTGGTTGAAAAACTGTTGTGGAGCTCAGGGATTTGGCTTCATTGAGGACTGGGGGTCCACCTGGAGTGATGCAAGCCTATACTGGCATGATGGGCTGCATCTGTCTGGGAGGGGAACCAGGATCCTAGGTGATAGGTTTAAATGCTTCATTGGCAAGCTTTTAAACTAGCCAAGGGGAGAGGCACTGGAAAGGAGCAGGGAAATCCTAGCCCCCCCCAAATAATCACAGAAGTAAGTGTGGCAAACACCAACATAGAGGTGTTGATAGGGAGAAGGGCAGGGGTAAATGGAGAAAGTAACAAAGGCAAGAAGGACAGGGATGGGGAAAAAGGGAATAAGGCCATCAGAAAATGGAGGGTAATGAGTACCAATGCCCGTAGTCTGGGCAACAAGCTCCCTGAGCTGGTGGCCTTGATGGAAGAGGATGCCTGGATATCATAGCAGTCACAGAAACATGGCACAGAGAACCATGACTGGGATGTTAATATACCAGGTACATAACCTACAGGAGAGACAGGCAGGGAGAAGAGGGGAGGAGAAGCTCTCATGTAAAGGAAGGGATAAAGCAACTGAACAAAAGAGTAAACAGGGAGGAGAGGATGCACTGTGGGTCACCTTGGAGACTGGAAAGGCACCACAATCCGCACAGGGTTCTGTACAGACCCCATGTCAGGGAGGAATGGACAAGGATATGATAGAAGGCATTCTTAGAATGGCAGAGAAAGGGGAGATACTGTTGATGGGAGACCTGAATATGCCAGATGTTAACTGGAGCACATTTGCTGCAGCCACATCCAAGAGCAGGGCCATTCTTGATGCCCTACAGGTGGCAGGCATTAGACAGCTAGTTTTGGAACCCACTCATGAGGGAGCAATCTTAGACCTTGTACTCTCAAACGGGGGCAGTGAGAGGATCTCAGATCTAAAAGTGGGTTTTCATCTGGGAACAAGTGACCATCAAACAGTGTGGTTCACGTTAAACTCAGCTACAGAGTCAAGCCATACAAAAGTGAGGGTACCGGACTTCAGGAGGGCTGACTTTGGCAAGATGGGAGAGTGCCTCAGAAAAGCACTAGCAAACAGGCTAGAAGCAGGTGTGGAGCAACAATGGGGAATCATCAAAACTGCCATCACAGAGGCAACAAGCCTTTGTGTGAAGCAAATAAACAAATCAAAATGAAAGAAAAGCCACTATGGTTCTCAAAAGGGTGGCTGTGAAAGTCAGGAAGAAAAGATAGCATTCCGGAAGTATAAGGAAACACAGAAGGAGCAGGACAGAGAGCTGTACCAGTTAAGGCAGAAGGAAGCAGGGAGGGAAGTCAGAATAGCAAAGGCCCAAACTGAGGAAAAGATAGCCAACTCAGTTAAGAAGCGGGATAAAACCTTTTATAGTACCACTCCCCCTTTTATAGTATAGTCAGCGATTGTAGAAAGACAAAGGGAGGGATAGTGAGGCTGAATAGAATGAACGGTGGGTGGGCAGAGGGGGACAGTGAAAAAGCAGGGATACTGAATGAATATTTCTGCTCAGTATTCACAAAAGAGGAGAGGGAAGTGCCTAATCCAATTAACAGAAGCACTCTTGATAGGGGGGTCGATCCCAGTCCTTTCACAGAAGAAAGGGTTCTGCAAGAACTCCTAAAACTGAAGATGGACAAAGCAATGGGTCCTGATGGAATTCACCCCAGAATTCTGAAAGAATTAAGGAGGAACTAGTGAAACCACTGGCTACTCTTTTTAATAAATCATGGGAGGATGGTGTGGTACCCGAGGACTGGAGGAAGGCGGATGTGATTCCCCTTCACAAAAGTGGGACCAAGACAGAGGCAGGAAACTACAGACCTGTCAGTCTGACCTCTGTGGTAGGGAAAGTGATGGAGTCACTTCTGAAGGAAAGAATAGTTGAGTACCGAGAGGCCAGTGGAGCACAGGACCCAAGGCAGCATGGGTTCACAGCGGGAAGGTCATGTCAGATGAATCTAATGGATTTCTTTGACTGGGTGACCAAAGTAGTAGACCAGGAAGGGGCTGTGGACATGGCCTACCTAGACTTTAGCAAGACATTTGACAGAGTCCCACACAAAAGATTAATAGTTAAATTAACCAGCCTGGGAGTGGGTCCCAGGGTGGTAGCCTGGGTAAAACATTGGCTACACAACAGGACACAGAAGGTAATTGTAAATGAAGTCCACTCTGAAGAAAGAGGGGTTACTAGTGGGACACAGGGTTCAGTATTGTCCAGTCCTTTTAATGTCTTCATCAGTGACATTGCAGAGGACTGGAAGGAAAAGTATGCCTTTTTGCAGATGACACAAAGATCTGCAACAGGGTTGATACACAAGGAGGCGTGGAAATGATGAAAAGGGACTTGGCAAGGTTGGAGGAATGGTCAGAAGTATGGCAGCTAGGATTCAATGCAAATAAGTGCAAAATAATGCATCTGGGAAACAAGAACCCAGGGGAAGAATACACAATGGGTGGGGAGTTAGTAACAACAACAAAAAAGGAAAGGGACCTGGGGGTAATCATATCAGATGACCTTAAGGTTAGCAAGCAATGTGAGAAGGCAGTAGGGAGGGCTGGGGGTATACTGGGATGTATAGGGAGAGGCATCAGCAGCAGAAAACAGGAAGTTGTTATCCCTCTGTACAGACAGTTGGTGAGACCCCATCTGGAGTACTGTGTCCAGTTCTGGAGACCCCATCTCTGCAAGGACATAGACAGGATAGAGGTAGTCCAGAAGAGGGCAACTAAAATGGTGCAGGGTCTGCAAGAGAAGCCGTATGAGGAGAGACTAAAGGAGCTTAATATGTATACCCTTGAGGAAAGAAGGGAGAGGGGGGACATGATAGAAACTTTTAAGTACCTCAGTGGAATCAACAAAGTCCAAGAGGGTAGCATCTTTCAGAAAAAGAGACTTGCAAGAACAAGGGGACACAATTTAAAGATAGAAGGAGGCGGTTCAGGGGCAATGTGAGGAAGTATTATTTCACAGAGAGGGTAGTGGATGCATGGAACAGCCTTCCTGAGGAGGTTGTGGGGTCTAAAGTGTGGGAGAATTCAAGGAATGCATGGGACAGACATAAGGCAAGTCTTGTGGGGGGTAGGAAGAAATAGGCTGTTGGTTAACTAGGATCTGCGGCCTATCCTGTAGGTAGGGAAATGGGCAAACTAGATGGACCAAGCGGTCCTTATCTGCCGTCAAAGTCTATGTTTCTATGTTTCTATTATCAAGGGTTTCTGCAAAGTTGGAAAAATAGTGCTCATTTGTTCAAACTGGCTAATTGTTTGCCCCTCACCCTCCTATCTCCTGATCTGTTAGCCACTATACACCCCTAAGGCTTGCACTGGAAAGGAATTACCAGACTGAATCAGCATAAATAAATGAATTAAAGCAACCCTGGGGCATTTCAGCTGGTCCCGCTTCTCTCACCTTTCAGACTTGCCATGTAGCAGCCATAGGCAGTGGCCATTCCTCTTTCAGAGACCTTGGCCAGGGCTTCATTGCCATAGTGCACCCAGAGACCCTGTGGAAGATGTGAGGTAGGATCCCTGCTTGTTGATTTACTGGGGACTGGGCCATCGGGGTGGGTGGGCTCTCTTTTCCTCGCTGCCGTGGCACACCGAAGCACATGCCTCCCTGCACTTCACCTTCTTTTGGGGCCCTAGAGTGCTCTGGGAGGGACATACCCCCATTCCTCAGACTTCCAGTTACCCAACCCTAGATGGTGGCTCAGAAGCAAGGCGAGGATCTCAGGGCCCACTCTAAGCTTGAGCAGCATATTGTGTCACCAGTTACCCTCGCCCCCCCCCCGCAGCAAATGAAGGCATGGCTGATCTCGGGGTTGGAGATGTGGATGCTTCCCCTCCTCATCACTTGGATCCTGTACTGCTACAATCATTAAATATTGAGGCTTAAGCCTGGGGGGCAATTTGCCTCATGCGCATGCTGTCTGTTCTCTCAAATGCTTCTGCAGCAGCCCCTAAGAGTTTTTACCACTGCTAGCTGCATTCAGGGGGTAAGTAGGGTTGCGGTATCACTGCACCTGATGGGACTCTAGGTCTGGCTGTACCTTCAGGGGGTGCTGTGCTGCTGTGGTGTATCCATTCATGGGGGGGGGCTGGCTGGCTCAGGGGTGCTCGGTCCTCGGTGGTCACCTCTCGGGGACCAGGTATGCTCGTTCAGCTTGGTCTTTGTGTGCCCTGGCAGTGGAGCAGCCTCTGACCCTGGTCCCGGGGGCAGGTCAACGGAACCACTGCAATGGAACCCACTGCATGTTTCTCTACTACCACATATGGACATGGACTCTGTTCTTTGGCCACTGTAAAACCAATATATAAGGAGGAGATGGACTAACTGGGGCGTTCTTAAAATGTCTGCAATTTTCTTTGCCTTGTATTGTTAAGGCCTAGTTTCACCACTGTATTTCATGATGTTTAGGAGCCGAGGGGGGAGGGGGGCCTGCTCTGAGGGTGGAAGACATCACGTACACAAACAAAGTAGCGCGGCCTTTAGGGCCAGGGGACTGTATTTTGTATATAGTTTGGAAGGATGGGGAGGGTCAGAGAGTTGAGAAATGGATCACACGGTCACTGTAGGGGTGGTGGGAGGTGGGGTAGGTCTACTATTTTTGTTTCTACTCCATCCATTTCTCAAGGGGTTGTTGTTTATGTGGCACAGTAATGGGGGCTGGGGGGTGTTGGGTGGGATGTTGGGGCTGAAACATGTCGAAGTGCACCTTCTCGATGACTGGAGGTCTGGGTACTCACTCTGAGTACAGGTTAATATGGGGACGACGTACAAATTCCTGTCTTGGAATATAAAAGGGGCGAATGTTAAAAGTAAATGCTACATGATACTCCGCCACCTTAACAAATATCATCCTGACATGGTTTTCCTACAATAAACCCACATTAAATATGAAGACATTCTACTTTTTCACAGGGAATGGGTCAGCCAAGCCTATGGGGCTGGAGCCAGCAGTAAAAAAGGTGGCGTGGGCATCTTAATTAATAGGGGCACTCCTTTTCAGTTGACAGACATGATTCAAGACCTGGAGGGTCACTTTCTTTTCTTGCATGGACATCTTGGACTTATTGAGGTGGTACTGGGGCCATTTATGGCCCAAATGCGGACTCACCCAGTTTCTTTACAAAACTTTTATCCCAGCCTTCCCAGGCTGCCGAAAAATCTTAGGAGGAGACTGGAATTTGGTCTTTCATAATGAGTATGATAAGTCAGGAGGGCACCAGAGAGGTCTCTCACTGGCTCAAAGGGGTCTGCAAGAACTGACAGACACTCTGGGGTTAGGGGACCCTTGGCGAATTCTGCATCCAATGGACAAACAATATACCTTCCACTCCCTTCCCCATAACTCCTTTTCCCGCATCGACTACTTTTTGACATCTCTGTCTATTCTCCCTGGGTTGGTGACTTCCAACATCTTTCCTACGGTTCTCTTGGATCATGCCCCGATCTACATGGAGCATTAACTGGAGCGATGGAGGCTCGGGACAGATCCTGGTGGTTTAGCTCTGGATTTTTACAGAATACACACGTGTCCCAGTCTCTCACACTCTACATCCAAAGCTTTTTAAGGGACAATCTTGGCTCGATTACTTCTCTGGACATGCTGTGGGGTGTAGCGAAATGTGCCATCAGGGGTGAATGTATAAGATTGGCCGCCAAAGCCAAAAAACTAAGGGAAGAAACCACCAAGTAACTACTTCAACAAATCAGGGCACTGGAACAAGACCTTTTCTTCTCATCAAACATGAACAGTTGGGTCAAATTAAACACCCTAAGGGCTCAATACTTTGGCCTGCTGGCTGAGAAGGCCGACCTGGCACTCCAATGGGTCAAATTCTGCTATTTGGAATCAGGGGAGAAGGCTGGGAAACTTCTGGCTTTACGGCTTTGTCAATTGGAGGCTAGAAGCATGATTCAAGGCCTACCACCTGTATTGCTTGGACCAACCCTCACCAAGCCCAGAGAAATAGCAACAATCTTCAAACAATGCTATGAAAGTCCATATACACCGGAGGCTGAATACCCACAGGACGTTCTTTCTACAAACTGTTTCCTGGATTTGGTGCCTCTACCTACCCTCACCCATGCGCAGCAAGCTCTCTTAAATGCCCCAATTTCAGTCTCTGAGGTTAAGCAGGTGATAACACAACTTCCCAAGGATAAAGATCCGGGCCTGGACAACTTCAATGTTTCTTTTTATGCGGCCTTTCAAGATGAACTAGCCCCTTTTCTCTCCCAAATTCTCAATGCCTTACATTCCTCCGGACTGTCTGACCACTCTTTCACTCAGGCCTGGATCTCGGTACTCCTGAAACCCGGTAAATCCCTCCTCTGCCCAGTAACTGTCGTCTCATATCTTTACTGAACTCAGATATCAAAATCATGGCAAAAATCCTAGCAAACTGAATGCACCAAGTTTGGCAAGGTATACTGAGTCACTCAGAGGTGGGCTTTGTTGATGGTAGGGTCTCCTCTGACCCTACGCTCAAAATACTTTACCTTATAGCTTTAGCGGATGTTAGTCCTACTCCCTCAGTTCTGGTCTCCTTAGATGTTGAAAAAGTATTTGACCGTGTCTCTTGGCATTTCTTATTCGCTGCCCTGGAAAGATTCAGCTTCCCCTCCTCCTTTTGTGATTGGCTCTGGGTGTTATATTCTAATCCAAGTGCTAGAGTCCTTTGCAATGAGGTTCTTTCTGATCCATTCCCTCTTGCCCGAGGCACTAGACAGGGTTTCCCCCTCTCCCCCTTCCTTTTTAACCTCTGTTTGGAACCCCTCATCCATTCTTTGCAACTCTGTAATGAGGTCCAAGGCATCTGTGTAGGGCAGGTCTCCTTCCTCTTATCAGCTGACGCTGATGACCTCCTCTTACACCAAGAGCACCCTCAGTCTTCCATCCCTTCGGCACTTAGCATTATACATCACTTTTCCCAGATTTTGGGATACAGACTCAACCTAGGATAATCCTGTGTTATGCTCCTCAATCACCTTGTCCAGAAACACAGCTCTTACTTATCTTGGTGTCAAATTACTTTATCGTACATGGTCAAGCTTAACATCTCGCCATTCCTTCTCACTATTAAAGCAGATCTACAATGATGGAAACATCTTCCTCGCTCCCTACGGGGTCACTTGTGATCAAAATGAATGTCCTACTGTGGTTAATATACTACCTTAGTATGTTAGGTCCCTACCTCACTAAGTGATGGTTCTCTCAACTGCATTCTCTCTTTTCTGAGTTCCTCTGGTAAGGGAAAGTGGTACACCGTGCGTATTCTAAACGAATGCACCCAAAAGTGGTGGGTGGCCTACGTCTTCCTAATTTCTTTTTATACTACTGTGCAATTCACTCTAGCAAGATCTTCAGATGGAACCCAAGCCACACTAATGAGACCACACAGGATTACATCCCTCACTGGCTAACTCTGGAAAAGCAACTCTGTAGAACCCATGACCTCGCCCTGCAATCTCTTCTTTACTCTAAATAGTTCGAACTTCCTTCCCCCTTAAAGACACCCCCTGTCAGGTGGGCTGTCAAGACACTGCATCAAATCTGCTCTCTTCTCTCTATCTCTTTTCACAAAGATTTGGGTCAGTCGCTGTTGGGTAACCCCAATTTTAAAATTGTGGGCCTCACCATCCCAGCTGCCTTCAGTCCCAGCCTCTGGGGGATACCCATCTCAGCCTTACTGGTAAATGGCAGGATTGGCTCAATGTTTGAGCTCCAGTTGAGATTCCCAATTCCCGTCCTGCATCTTTTCAAAGTTCTCCAACTGAAAGGCGCACTCACCGCCTTTCTGGGTCTGCCTCCCTGGCTCCCCTCTGTTAATCTGGTGAAGCAATCTCTCTTAGATGCTGCTACACAGCCCCACACAATCTCTCTCTTTTACAAAATCCTACAGGCACAAGACCCTCATCTTCCAAGAGGTGCCTGCTTCTACTGGCAGCAAGAACTTAAACTATCAGTAGAAGACAAAGACTGGATTAAAGTCTGGCAGAGACTGTATAAATATATCAAGCAAGATCACGTACAGTACCTCCAATTTCTCATCTTGCATAACATGTATTACTCTCCTGCCCGCCTGCACCGGATGAGGAAACTCTATTAACCTCTTTGCCCAGTTTGCAGGAAGGTGGATGGGACTACCAAGCACTTTTTTGGGGACTGTGTTTGAGTTCTTTCTTTCTTGCAGAGAATCAAAACATCTCTCTATCCCATACTGGGGCTAGAGCCTTACTTTACCCCACAAATTTGCCTCCTCTGACTTTTCCCTACGGATATGCTAGAAGTCTGCAAAGCACATATGGCTCTTATCTCTGCAGCAGCGAAACTGGTTATCGCTCATCACTGGATGGACCAGCATGGCTTACCTCTTCAAGAGTGGCATGTGGAATTACTCCAGGTGTTGGAGCTGGAAAAACACACAGCCCAGCAGAATAACCGAGAGTTGGCTTGCAATGCTCACTGGAGTTCACTACTTGCCATAGCCCTGGTCATCCATACTGGTCATGTAGCCCCCGATAGCTCGGGGAGCTCCTAACTCTTCATGGAGGGACACTCCATCCATTAGACCAATATAGCCTCATAACTGAGGGGCAGTCCCTGGCCTCCAGTCATTTTTGCAGTAAGGTTCCTAACCACCTATACCTCTACGGTTTCTAGTACATGCTCCAGGGGGTGGGGGGTGGAGGTCTGGGGATGGGGAGGGACTAGTTTTTTTTCTTTTTCTATAGATAGGTTTCATTTATTGTGTAACTGGGCCTTGCATTGTCACAATGGTCCCTTTCAGCTTTTCACAGGCCCGACAGTTATCTATAAACACCTTCTTTGACCACAGTTGTTATTATGGGTGCATTTGTTCTTGCCCCCCAGCACTTCAGGGAGTGTCTATCAGTGTATATGATGACTTTTATTTTTGTTTATTTGTTTCTGTTTATGCTGTAAAAGTGAAAAATTTAATAAAGTATATTAAATTGGGAAAAAAATAGCAGAGGATTGCACAACAAGGAAACCTCTGTGCACGTACTTTCGCTGGCCAGCTTGTAAAGCAGTTGAAGTGAACACTTGGACACTGGGTACCAACTGACCCAGTGATAAAAACAAACACACTTGTATTCCACAAGGATACTGAGCACTGAAGACCTTTGGGCTGTCTTCCATAACCCAGGTAAAGACTTGAGATTGAAACTGAACTGACTGAGGAACTGTAGAACAAGATCAACTGCAGGCCATCAGCATGGGACCCAGGACACTGGAAAAAATGACTTGAAGAATGAAGAACTGAGGATCTGTCGAAAAAGAACAACCCCAAGCTGTCACCACTGGACCCAGGGAGCTGGAAGAACTGACTTGGAGAATGAAGAACTGAAGATCTGTCAAAGAAGAACAACTCCAGGACATCACCACTGACCCAGGAAACTGGAAGAAATTATTTGAAGAATGAAGAACTGAAGAAGAAGAACACCTCCAGGCTGTCACTACTGACCCAGAAAACTAGAATGTCTGAAGACTGAAGCACCCTTGCTGGAGAACTACTGGAACAGCTGGATATCCGCAACAAAAACCCCAACCCTCTGTGCGTCACATCCCTATCTGTGAACTGGTGCAGTTTCTTGCATCACCTAATGCTGTAGGGAGGGGATGGCCTGTAGATCTGGAGAAGAAGCAAGTGACAGGGAGCTACTGTATCTACTCTATTCCTGTGCTGGCAACCAGCCCCAACATAACTGAAGCAGGATGGCTGTCACAGTCTCTGGCTGGTCACTACTAGTGACAGCCTGAAGCTAAGCAATAATCTGGTTAAAGGACTGAAATTAGGCAAAGTGATTCTGGAATAAACAGGCTGTTCGGTGGCATGCAAGGCAGTCATTAACAAGGAGGCAAGTTCGGGGTTAATCCAAGGGTCTTGGGAGCAAGGAAAGCAAATATGAGCAGAAATTGCACTAGAGTATATGCAGGGCAAATTCAGGGTTAATCCAACAGTCTTCTGCAATAATCGAGGCAAACTTGAGCAAGAAAGGCAGTTACACAGTTATATTCAGGCTCTGTCTCTTTAAATGCAGTCTTAATGTTAGTAAAGGCTCTATCTTTTCACAATTCACACACACAGTTCAGCATTTCACTTTCAAAATGTTCCACAGAAATGCTTCTCATAACAGGACTCCAGGAAGGTGATGCAAGGGGAAAAAAAGCTGGCAGGTGCTGGATAGCTAGCTACTCAGGGGCCCTGGGGTATGACCCCCCACAGGCAATTAGGTACAAAAGAGGCCTAACAGGAGGATTACCCTGTTGGGTGAGAGAAATCTGAGGGAAATCTGGATAGCTGGCATGATAAGGATCCCTAGTTAACTGTCCCTCCCTGGCTAGGGGCTACGAGGCAGTTACACAAGTCATTAGTCCTTGGCACAGGCCGGGGCTACTACACTGCTGGGGTGGCTAACAGTCTGAACCACTCCCCTTCCCTTGCTACTGGCTGAAGCTGACACCTGAATGTGCTTTTAAAACAACAGAATATTGTACTCTTTAAATATTGGCCATTGCTTGGCTACTGTTGGCCGCTTGGCTACTGGCCACCATACTCCACTCTGGGGCACTATCTCTTTAATCTGGGGGCGTGTCCCCTAGCTGGCCCACCCAGAGCTGGATAAACTGAGCAGAATGTTGAAAATACTAAGGAAACAATGTTGGGCTATCTGGCTCCAATTCACTGGCCCACCTGGCTAATGTGGCTACCCTCCTTGCCCTGACTGGCCATTTTAATTTCTTATTTTAAATAAAAAGGTGTTGGGCTAACTAGACCTGTCTAGTAGCCCACCTGGCTAACTCTATCTGTAAACTGGGGCTTTGCCCTTCCCCAGCTGCAGCTTTCCTGGTTTACTTAATTTATTTATTCAGGACTTTCCTGCCCTAGTTCCGCCCCCAGGAAGCATTAATTTAAATATGTTCTGCCCCTACTAATGCTCCTTTATTGGGACTTATTTTAAATAAATTACTAAATTTGCAAAAGCCCTACCCTCAGGCCATCCTTTACTCTAGAGCCTTGCCTTGCCTTACCCCCACTCCCAGCTCTCCCTCTATGCACCCTCCCATGTGAAATAAACTTTTTATTTATCAAGTTCTGGCAGTCAGTACCTGGTCAGTGGTGCTGCCACTGACTCACCACCCTGGCCAGGGAAGACGAATTGGAGGAGGAGGTGGGTTATGCTGACTGGATGCTAGCTCTGGAGGCAGGAGGAGATGTGCTGGCTGGAGGCAGGCAGTAAGGAGGATGACTAGGAGGCCTGGACATGCCTGATGCCCCTCCCAGCCCGACGCTGACTCTGAGGATGCAGCCCTGCTTGTGGGCACTGCTGACGAGGGACCAGGAACTTTACTTTTAAATTCTGAATAAAAACAAAAACCGGGTAAACACAGCCCATACCATGGCTGACTGCTGCTTCTGCCTCTGAGGATTGCCGCAATACTTCTGAACCCGCCGGCACTATAGAGGGATGAGAGGAGGACTGCAGGTACACTTTTACCCTTACTGTTACCTCCCTGCATCCCCCTTCTCTCCCTTTTAGCCCAAAAACTGTTCTTTTCTTTGCTTTTCTTCATCGGGGTGCCTGAGAACACTCTCTCGACCGCTGCTGCCGCTGGCCATTGAACACAACTCTTTTTTCTTTTAAATAGCCATTACTGGACACACTTGAGCCCTCCTTGGAATTCAGGACACTGAGTCCCTAGTGATCAGGGAGGCAAACAGCTGCCCAGCGCAAGCTGGAATAAGGGATGGCACACACTCATGCAAGTGCTGGGCAGGCTGCAGAGAGAGAAAAAAAATGTTTTTAACTGCAAGGATGCAGTTTATTTTGCAGGGGCTCCTGCACTTCGTTTAACACCCCACCCTACCACTTAAACTAATGGGGTTCCTTTGCTGGGTTACACTGGGGAGACTGGGCACTATGGGGAACTGCTGGGGAGAACCCCAACTTTGGGATATTACATATAGACTACAGGAAGGTCTTTCCCTGTATACCAGAAGATGTATAATAGAACAAATTATCCTGACTTCATTAGACTATGGTGATGATGTATATGCAGCTGCTCCTAAACTGACAATCTCTAAACTGGACTTCCTATATAATGCACTCTGTAGTTTTACCCTGAACTGTGCTCCTTACACACATCACTGCTTACTTTACTGTAACCTGGGTTAGTAAAGTCTGGAATTTTGGTGGGCTAGTCGTAATGCTGTCCTAGAAGCCAAATTCTGATCTCATAGGCTCCCAACTTATTTTAGTAACCTGTTAACATCTGCTACCAGCCCTGCCTACTTTTTGCTCTCAGAACTACATAACAGAATTGCTACAGAAAGATCTAGAAGACAGTTCACGGTCATTTCCTTCTGTTTTCCGGGGTGTAGAGAAGGGAAGGGGGCTGCTCCAGTCGCTGGCATGGGCACTACCTGACAGGGTGGGGGTGGGGGGTCCACTGGACACCAGGTATTAAATTCAACTTTTTTTAAATAAGATAGTATTGTGGATGTGGGTGTCGGCTGGGCGGCAATCAGCAGGGGTGGGGGGAACCACTAGATACCAGGGCAAGGTGCCAACAGTCTGGGGGAGCTGATTTATTGTCGCTGGTGATCGGTGGTGGTGGGGGGGCACTGTCTGACACCAAGGAAGGGATTTCATTAAAAAAAAAAAATTTTATTTGGGTTGATACAGCGAGCTCGGCGGGTGGAGGGCCCATTGGACACCAAAACAGTGTGCCAGGAACGAGGCAGGGGGGCACTACCACTAGACACCAGGAATGCTAATGTTAGTTTTGAGTGGAAATTCCACACTTCAGGGTCGACCCCTCCCCACTGCGCAAATTGCCAAATTTCGCAAATTGCACTCTGCGAACTGAGCGCAATTCGCATAATTTTTGGCAGAGCAAATTTTTTCAACTTTGCCCTCCACTACTGGTAATCTCCATGGCTATGCAGCTCAGTATCCAATTTGCTTTTGCTGCTTCTCTTCTGCAGTATGCCGAGTGCTTCAGGTCACTCGTGATGATTACCCCTAAGTCCTTTTCTTCCTCTGACTTGGTAACCTGCACACCACCCAACCAGTATTTGGTCTCTGGAATTTTTCATCCCCAAGTGCATAACTTTGCACTTTTTTGCATTGAACCCAATTGCCATATGCCAGACCACTTTTCTAACATAGCCAGGTCTTCTCTAAGTTCCTGTCTCCTCTCCTCTCCTCCATGTCCACACTCTCACACAGCTTTGTGTCATCCATGTACACACCGATTTTACCCTTGATACAGCTCTATGTCCCTAATGAAGATGTTAAACAACACTGGACTAAGCTTTGTGGGACCCCACTCTTCACTGGCCTAGTTTCCAAGAATCTCCCTTCCTGACTGCAATCTTTTGGCTGCTGTCCTACAACCAGTTTTTGATCTATCTAGCAGGCTTGGCCCCACCCCAAGGTGTTCCAGCTTCCTGACCAGCTCCTATGTGGCACAGAGTCAAAGGCCTTGCTGAAGTCCAGATATAAGACATCAACAGCTTGGTCCCTGTCTACTGTCCTGGTCACCAAGTTGAACAAGTCAATCATATTAGCCTGGAATTACCTACCTGGTACAAACCCATGCTGCCTTTCATCTTGCAGCCCATTTTCTTTGAGAAATCTCACCTGTCTTTTCTCCAGGTAAGTCTCCATCAGTTTCCCCACTATTGAGTTCAGACTGGCCAGCCCGTTTTTCCCTGGTTCATCCCTTGGACCACTTTTATGAAGAGGCACCACACCATATGTGCAGTCTTCCAGTACCAAGGCATACTCCCAGACACCAGAGAAGTGTTAAACAGGTCTGCCAGATGGCCCACCAGCATCTCCACACGCTACCTTAGGAACCTTGGGTGCATGCCGTGTGGTCCTGAGGACTTGTCTGCCTTCAGAGCCTTTAGGTCCTTAAGTACCCTGTCTACCTCTCTTATGCTGTCTGTGGTTCTCCCCCTTTCTCCATCCCCACCCCCCTACTCCCTTGTGGCACAGGTCCATCTTTGTCTCTAGGGAAGACAGAGCAAAAGTACTTGTTAAGCTTCTCCACTTTCTCTTCACTTCCTTTTGCCCAAGCCCCCTCCTTCTTTAATCTAACAGTCTCATTTTTAACATCCCTTTTCTCTCTTACATTTTTAGAAGAATTGAGAGAAAGGCATGATATATATATTCTGTGCTTCCAGTGTGGATCAATTGGTAGCACATCTGCCTCTAGACCAGAAAGTTGTGCGTTCTCATCCCACACCAGGACTGGACTCATACCAGGCCTCAGTGGTAAACAATGAAAGAATTAGCTATATACTGGCAGATAAACTAGTCCTCGTCAAACAAATCTGGAGACCTTTTCTACAACAATTTGCTTGAGTTACTGCTAATATGATTTAGTTTCCTTAGCTTAAGCTAGTTAAATTTTCTTATAGATGTTATTCAAACAATCCTTGAACACATACAGATTTATTTAATCTCTGGTGAGCAAGCTATATGTTGTTAAATGTTTCTTGGAATTTTCATCCAAGTTTAAAGAATGATTTAATTCTTAGATACCTGTCACTTTTCAGAAAATGTTGTTTTATCGAATGTATTCATAACTTTTGTGACCTCGAACTGTTTTTGCATATATGTGGTATTTATTGTGTATGATATGCTGTCAATAGTTAATAACAATAAATAAAAAGTTTTATGGACAGACTCATACGTAAAATGCTGGCATTCAAATGCAGTATTGGGGGGGTGCTGTACTGTTGGGGTGTGTCATCTTTCGGATGAGACATTAAACTGAGGTCCCTTCTACCCATCCTGGTGCTGTCCTGCTGGGTGTCCAGGTGGAAGTAAAAGAACCCAGGGCATTCTTTGCAAAGGGTAGGGGACATTCCCAGTGTCCTGGCCAACATTCCCCTTCCCATGAACCAGATCATGCAATTGTCCGGGCTGTGTGTGGGTGCTGATGTGCGATATGGCCACTACTACGCATTCAGTTACTTCACTACCAGTCTAGTATTGATTGTAAAGCACTTTGGGATACACTGTGTATGAAAATCTCTATATAAATACTGATTCTTCTTCTTCTTCAGTCCCACTGGCACAGTTCTTGTAATGAATTTTATGGGAAATTGTGCAAAAAACACAGTGTACACAAATTATGTGCTCTTAGAATTTTTCTCAACTACCAGGAAAAATATGTAAAGCTACTGCATGCTGTTAAATGGTGGCACGCTGTCTGTGAGTCCCACTAACACAGTTCTTGTACTGCACTTTAGGGGTTGAACTTTAGTACCCAGAAATTCTTGATTTAATAAATTCTCCTATCTAGAAATTTTCACATGAGGAAACAAAATGAGATGGGCTTCCCAAAATATGCTGCTTCTACACTGTGTAAGTCTCCATACCGGGTCATCATGTCATATGCTTAATAACGTATGACATTATGGCTATCCCAGAACAGCGCTGTAATTTACAGCAAGTGGTGCAATACTGCTCTACGTGGTATTGCACCACTCACACTATCCCAGACAGAGGATAAGACCTCTGCTGGAATGGGGTTCTGCTGAGCAGCTGATGTGGTTCAATGGACTGAGCCACTGCAGCAAAGAATCCAGGTGCTGCATCTGAGACCGGGTTTGATTCCTGGTCCCAGACACTTTCATTTTTTTCTCTCACTTTGTGCGATTTTGTGTTGAACCTGCCCCCCCCCCCAGAGTTGAGAATCTTTATTGGGGGGGTTCAGGGGGCACAGACCCCTGCAAAAAAAAAAGAATTATGCCGCTTGCAAAAATCTTGCTGTATTGGCAGCTCCATTTTGCATGCAGCGTAATGTCTTGCAACATTATGACCCCGTGCCATAAGTCTCTCACCACAGCACTTGTCCCGATGAACTGTTGTGAGCTGAAATTCTGGATATTTTCTCATAAAATAATAATGCCTGTTTGAGGAACGGATCTTTGAGTATCACTGAGTGTTCTACCAGCAAAGGTAAGTATTTAGTTTTTTTTATTTTTTATTTTTTGCTGTGGGTAGGAGGGGGGTGGAAACAGTGTCTTTCTAAATATTTTTGATCCTCATTTTATTTTTATTGGTTATATTGGAAAGGCATGTGAGCATTGCTTCCCGTTTACACAAGCGTCCAGTTATATACAACAATCATGAGACATGACATATGCGTAAACATTTAATTAAGAGCATGGGTTAATAAAATGGTACATAAAATTAGGATAATATAGACTAAAGGGCAAACCATGAACTAGCCTTGGTGAATTAACAAATGCAAGGTGACATTAAGCATTCAGTGAGGGTTTAACAATACTACAGTATAACAGTGGGGAACAAAAATTTTAAGTGCAATCTAAAAACTAGCCTAGGTGGATTAACAATACTACAAGTGCTAGAAAGAGAGGGTAAGTGTCTGAGGTGGATAACCAGAGAGTGAGGGGAAAAAAAGTGCAGAAGGGGAGCCAGATTAGGGCTGCAAGCAGGTGCAGGTGGGAGAGAAATGTCTCATGATATTGTATTTGAAAGCATTTGTGGAGGGACAGAGTTTTAGTTCCGGAGGGAGAGAGCTGAAGAGCATGGATCCCATAAAAGATAATGTTTTCCGGCCTTGAGTGGTCCAGCAGAAAGGAACAGTGAAAGAGAGAGTGGAGGACAGTTTAGTGGTCCTGGTTGTGGCGGCTGTCTGGAAGAGAGAAGTGAAGCAGTCAGGGAGCAGTCCATGGGAGAGTTTGAAGAAGAAGGTGGCCATCTTGCAGTTGAGCCGGGCCTCAAGGGAGGGCTGACTGGTGAGCTTATAAAGGTCACAGTGGTGTGTGAATTTAGGGAGACCAGAGGCAAAGCAGATAGCGTTCTGGTAGGAGCTTTGAAGTCTGGAGAAAGTTTTGATGGAGAGGAGGGGGAGGGAGACACGTGAACCATAGTCAAAGACAGGAAGGAAGAAGCTGGAGACTAAGAGGGATTTGGATTCCCTGTTAAGGTAATGCTTGGTTCTGTGGAGGATACTGAGGTGTTGGTGGGCTTTTTTGATTGTGAAGGTAGTGTGAGTATTGAAATGGAGATGGATATCCAGGAGTAAGCCAAGGTACTTGAATTCACTGACTCTTTCAATGGAGTTACTAAGGTTGTCACAGAGGGAGAGGTCAAAGCCAAGGGTTTTTTGGGGGCTGCAGAAAACCATGAATTTAGTTTTTCTGAAGCTGAGTACAAGACCTTTGGACAGGAACCAGGTATGCTGAAATCAAATTGGAGTTTGTTAATGAGAGCATTGGGGTTTTTGTTCTGACAGAAAAGGGCTGCATCATCAGCATAGAGAATGAGTTTGGAGGAGGTGCAAACATCAGGCAGGGAGTTAATGACCAGAGAGAAGAGAAGAGGGCCCAGGATGGACCCTTGATGGATGCAGTATTTGATGGGGCAGGATTCAGAGAGGACACTGCCAATAATGGTGCAATGGGATCTGCCCAGTAGGTAATCCTTGAACCAGAGGCAGACATCAGGTGAGAAATGGTGGCCAGCCAGGGAATAGAGGAGGACTTCATGATCAATGAGGTCGAAGGCTTTGGTGAGGTCTACAAATGCAGCACTTGTGATCCTGTTTCTCTCTTTTCAGATATTTCTTACTAGGGTGATACATCTTTTTTCTTCATGGGTCTAGCCCAGATCTGGTTAT
The DNA here is from genome assembly GCA_016271365.2 of Neoceratodus forsteri. Classification (NCBI taxonomy): domain Eukaryota; kingdom Metazoa; phylum Chordata; order Ceratodontiformes; family Ceratodontidae; genus Neoceratodus; species Neoceratodus forsteri. The sequence goes on along the minus strand of CM057453.1, from coordinate 1,623,982,081 downwards.
TTAATTTAAACGTGTTTCCTGCCAGGGAGGGGAAATAATCAAATTTTCTTCCATTTTTGTTTTTAAATTCCTAAATGTTATTCATATGTCACTCTCTAACTGTTCTTTACTTCAGTTTCTCTCATTTCCAGTATTATTTAGCTGTGTGACATTGTAGAACCAGGCAGCAGGATCAGGTTGATGACTGGTATTCAGTCTAAATACAGAGGATGGATTGGTTTTAATAAGACCATACACAGTGGTGGAGAAGCTGGAGAAGGAGGAGGAGGAGGAGGAAGAGGTCAGAGCATGAGTCTGCAACACTGACACCAGAAATGATCTGTTGGAGAAGATGGCAATGACTTACTTACTGGAGAATGAGGCATTTATGACAGAATGGAAGAGATCTGTAAGTACAAGATAGAAATTATTTAAACTCTAGTACACTCCCTATTGTACTGCACCTGTGATAGGAAACAAAAAATAAATTACAAGAAAAAAAGAACTTTTGGAAAGGATATTTACTGTCGCACTGATAATGGCCATGCCCAGACAGGGGATGCAGAGAAGGAGAATTCTTGTTTGCTGGATGAGAAGGCAGCAGGACAGGAAACCTGTGAAGATAAGAGAAAATTATTAAGCTTGTACTCAATTAGCCTCTGTGGGTGACCGTCCAGATGGTACATCCATTGTGACCGTCCAGGTGGTATATCCATTGTCCTCTCCCAGTCTTACTATTCCTGTCACCTGTGAAGAAAAAAGAGAAATTATGTAGCCTCACTAGGCCGCTGTGGTGACCGCATGATATATTCATTATCCACTCACAGTCTTATTGTACCTGTCACCTGTGAATAAAAGTGAGAAATTATTTAGCCTCACTTGGGCACTGTGCCATTGCATACCTGTGAAAAGAAAAACAAAATTAAAAAAAGAAAACAAATCATGTAATGATACTTACCATCAAATTAGTGAGGGCCATGCCATTTTCTGGTATGATAGTATAACAGAGCGAGGTGGCGGAGAAAGAAGCAGCTGAAGCCTGTGCCTTTCAGTCTGTCTGACTTTGTAATGGGCTTGCCAGTCACCCCAGTGAATGGTCAAACCCCCAGTATGAGGGAAACAGAAGGGAAAAAAATGAAACACATTTTAATGTCTTGCAAACAAGATGAAAGCCCCTCCTTTGCAAGGATGGATTCACCAGCAACAATGGGGATAAGGAGTGTGAACAGCAATGAAAGCAACTTGCCGTAATGGTAGACAAAGTTTGGCCTTGCAAGACTTCGGGTCTTACTACCTTGATGGGCTGGCTGGCTGGAGGCTTGGCTTGAGAGCTAGCTGACTGACTGGCTGGAATAGAAGAAAATTTGCCAGTGCTGAAAAACTCTTGCTCTTCAGGTTCATCTTCACCACCACCACCTTCATATGGTAGGAACATTATTGTATTACTTGGTATGACTCGGTAAACAAAGGCAGAAGCAGGCCTTCCCCGCACTTGCAGGGGATATTAGGCCCCAGTTCTCAGTAAATACTTATCTAATTCAGTTTTAAACCTATTAAACTCTCCAATATTTACAATATATTTCAGCAACATGTTCCATAATTTACTTGCCCTGATGGCAAAATAATTACTTCTTTTATTGGTGAGGACTCAAGGGATACTAATTTGTCTATTATGACATCTCAGACTATCTGGCTTTAATGATATATTTAAATTACATTCTCTAATTAATTCAGAACCCTGGAGGAAATTAAATAGCATGAAAAGATCACCTCATACCCTGCACAGTCTTAGATCATATAAATTAAGGGCAGCTAGTCTGTCTTCATAGGGAAGTTTACTAACTTTCAGTATCATTTTTGTTGCCCACCTCTGGACAGACTCCAAGATCTTAACGTCCTTTTCAAAATATGGGACCCAGACTGATGTTGTGTAGTCCAAATGTGGTCAAATAATAAGCATTATACAGGTGCAATATACATGTCTCATTACGGTTTATAAATGCCTTTTTTACTGATCTAGTAATTCTATTAGTTGTAAGGGCAACCTTTCTACATTTTTCTCCTTGGGTTAGATCCTTATTCATAATAATGCCAAACTCTGATTAAGAATTGACAATCTTAATATTGCTGCCATTTAACACATAATTAGTGATGGGGTTTCTTTTGCCAAAGTGGATTACAGAACATTTATCAGCATTATGTTGGGGTTGATCCTGAGCTCCATTCCGTTGCTGGTCTCTCCCAGGGTGAAAAACTTGGGCATCATTCTTGATGACAGACTGACTGTGGAAGCCCAGGTGTTGTCTGTCATCAAAAGTGGGTTCTACCATCCAAGAATTGTTGCCCAAATTAGATCCCTGATTCCACCTAAGAACCTGCCGTCACTAGTGCACACCTTTGTGACTTCCAGGTTGGACTACTGCAATGTTCTATACCTCAGGGTCAATGGGAGACCCACTGCCGGCTGTAGCTAGTGCAGAATGCAGCAGCTAGGTTGTTGGCGGGTCTGATAAAAACCTGCCATGTGACCTCAGTCTTGCAGGATCTGCACAGATGGAGGATTCTCTTCAAGGTTGGCTTGCTTACCTACAAGGCCCTATATGTACTGGGCCCTGGTTACCTCTCTGACCTCCAAACTCTTGCCAACTCAGTGTGCTCCCTCTGCTCCTCCAATGAGGGCCTCCTGGTGATTCTGAGGGTCAGGCTTAAGACCTCAGGGGATTGTTCCTTTGAGGTGGCCAAACAGGCCCTCTGGAATTCGCTGCCAAAATGTTTAAGGGAGGCCCAAATTGTGGAGGCATTTAAGGAGGGCCTAAATACCTATCTGTTTAATCAAACCTTCTGAGATAGTTTTTTATTTGTTCTTAACCTTTATTTATCTGCCTAGAGAATATCTGTATGTAATGTTTTATTATGCTTGTTTTAAATCTGTTGTGCCCTGTTTAATTGTAATGGTGCCCAGAGTCCCCGGGATTGGGCGCCACAATAAAAATAATATTCTACTTACTTACTAAATTAAAGTTTGTTGACAATAGCACATTTTCAATCAGCTCACTGTCTGCAATAAATGAGTCAATTTTTGTAACAGAGTCAACTTCAGAGCAGAGATTGGTATCATCAGTAAATTTACTGATATTACACTTTATGCCCTCTTGCAAGTCACTCATAAATACGCCAAATAAGGATGGACCCAGGACTGAACCCTGGGGCACACCACTTATGACACTGATCTCTTCTGACAGAACATTGGATATTCTTACTTGTTGCACTCTATCAGATAACCATTGTTCCACCAGCTTGATGGTATATACTGTATGTTAAATCCTAGTTTTAACATTTTTTTGATACTACGATCATGAGGGATAGTATTGAATGCTTTCCTAAAATCTAGTAAGACCACATCCACGGGTATTCCTTTATCAGTACTATAGCTAACCCTCTCATAGAATGATATTAAGTAGGTTGAGCATGATCTTCCCCTCACAAAACCATGTTGTGTCTCATCCTTTATGCCTTTGATACAAGATTCTAAGTCCAATCTACTCTTAAGTAGTCTTTCCATGATTTTATGCACCACAGAGGTGAGGCTAATAGGATGATAGTTACCTGCAATGCTTCTATTACCTTTTTCGTAAATAGGAACTACAGTAGCCATTTCCAATCCCTTGGCAAATTACCGAATCTATAAGATTTGTTGAATAGATGGTCAGGGAGGTGACCAACTCATCTGGTGTTTCCTTAAAGATTCTTGTATTTATTTTATCTGGACCTGGTGTCAATTTGTTTTTTAGTCCCCTAAGAGCCTTTATAACTTCATCCTCAGTGACTGGCTCATATTGTGTATCTGCACAATTGACTGGCAGTGCAAGCGGGTTTATAGGTCAGAAAACAGAGCCAAAAAATCTATTGAAGGCGTTTGCTGTGTCCTCATGTTCAATGAGTTCAGTTCCATTTTCGCGTAGGGGCCCACAACTATTATCCGTTTTCTTACAACTATTTATGTAAGCAGAGAAGCATTTATGGCTGTCTTTTGATACAGAGAGTTTAAATTCCAGCTTTTTTTCTTTAACCTCTGACAGTCCTCTTTGTTATAAGTGCAGTGTTATATAGAGCTTTATTGGAGTCACTAGGCAACTTTTGTAATTTATTGAATGCCTTTTTCTTCCTTTTTATTTGCTTCCTTACTCTATTAGTTAACCATGGTGGAATTTTACCCACCGAGTTTCTAACTTGCCTAAGTGGGATACATTTGGATTCTAAATCTTTTATAATTGTCTTCAGAATATCTCAACATTCTTCCACTGAGTTTCCTCCCATAATGGATTTCCAAGTCATAAGACTGCAAGGCTTTTTTTAATGTTTGTGTAGTTACCCTTGAAGTAATTGTATTGGATACTAGGTGCAGTGAGATGAGAATTTGACCTAGTAATAATAAACATTATACAACTGTGATCACTATTTAACAAGAGGGCTTTAACTGACAGATTAGTTATTTCACTTGACACATTGGTAAGAATGATATCTAGGATGTTATTGCCTCGAGTAGACTCTGAAAATTTGTTCCAGCCCCGCCTTGATAGTCAAATCCAGAACAATGGATTCATTATTGGTACCTGCTTTGAGACAATCCCATTATATGCTGGGTAAATTAAGATCGCCCAGTATGACGACATCAGAATGTTCATCTAATTCAGATATTGTTAAACACAATTCCTGATCATAATCTGAATCAGATGATGGGGATCTATAGAAATTACTTATGAGTAGATTTCTTCCATTTGGAGATTTAATTTTGACACAAATACCCTCTATCTGATTGGTCTGCAATTTATGTTTTAAGGACTCTAATGAGTATTTGACAAAAATACAAACCCTTCCACTTATCTGTTGTCCCTGTTTTTAAAGTATAATCTATAGCCCAGCATACCATTATGCCAATGTGAAGATTTGCCCCACCAAGTTTCACAAATGGCTTCTATATCAATCTATTGTTGGCATATTATAGCCTTTAGTTCACTTAACTTCAGTGTATTGCGATTTCTAGCATTAGTTGTTAAAACGTTGTACCCCTTAACAGATTTGTTACCCTTTGGAACTACTGAGAATGGCCCCACTTGCCCCCCATCATTTAGTTTAACTGATTGTTTACAAAAGTTGACAATGGCTTTTCCAAATTGGGCTCTGCCCCTTTTGTTCAAACATAACCCATCCCAATAGTACAAACTGTGATTATATATACACTAATGCATGGGGAAGTGTGTATAATGGGGATTTTATGCACACCAGAGGTGTGTAATGCCCCATAAACCCTGAGGGTGAAGCCCAAGAGGTTTATCTGGGCACCACACATTGAGGGTATGCATAAAATCCACATTTACACACTTTCCTGTGTTTAATTTTTTATATTTTCTGATTTAAAAAGGCATAATAGTAAATACTGGTATCCTGTGACAAGGGCTGTCCCAAGTATGGGGAATGGTATCTTGGTGACCCCCCTGGGGCAAAACCATGATCTGGGCACAGCCATGCAGAGCCCAAAGCACATGGGCGGGTTGCCCGATGGGTGACTGTCATGAGCACGACTCTCCAACAGGGCAGGAGGTACATGGGCAAGCGGTCAGGGCGAATGGTCCATTTGGGTGACTGACTCTAGGGTGCCAATGCAACAATGGGCAAGGACAATGGAAATGCACACGTCAAGTCCCCGGTGGCCCAGCAGAGGATCCTCCCATGCCCCATGGGTAGCACCCAGTGGCAGCCCCCCATTTTGCACCACACCACCCGAAGCACCCCACATGGCCACAGAGGGAACCGCACACACGCACCCATGACCAGGTGCACAAATACAGAAGCAGGTGGCTGCTGGATGGGGACAACATGCAGGGTGGTGGGAGCAGCCGCCATGGTGTTGCATACATTGTGCACATGCATCCAATGAAGGATGCAAGCTGTGGGCCACCAAGCTATGGGTTTGAACCTTGCAGCAGCCCACAGCACAGCAATCACTGACCACAATAGGCAGGGTCTACAAACAGTACTAATGAGTAGTGGAGTGCAACATACCTGTGCTGAATGCTCCATCCCTGTATGGGGTACTGACATGTCATGGACCAATGCACTCACAGCTGCCAGGGCACACTGCCACTACCGGATCCAGATCCACATAGTGTGCTTGATGGCCACACGCAGTATCTTTTATGCAACAGGGACATGGGGGGTGCCGGTGCATGCATGCACAGATGTGCACCCACCTGGACCACAACCATCCTTATAAAGGGGCAATGTGGGAGTAGAGGCCACCCAACTGGGAAATGGCTGCAAGATGACAGACTGTGGTTTCATGACAAGCCAGAAACTGAAGATCCTCCTGTCCCACCTTGGATACCTCTACCGGCGGGACAAGGAGGTGAAGCAGAAAACTTATTGGAGCTGTATCCAAGATCATCGGCGCAGTTGCCCCTCCAGGGTGCACACTGAGGCAGATGCAGTAGTATACACTGGCTGGCCTCATAACCATGCACCCAATGCTGGGGAGGCGGGTGTCCAGAAGTTGCTCAGCAACATACGGGAATGTACATGCAGCAGCATGGAGAGTACCGCACAGCTGTTGGTGCAGTGCACCACAGGGGTGCCGGATGCTGTAGCATGGTGGCTGCCAGCATTACCATTGCTAAAGCACACTATGCAGCATGTCTGCCAGGTGCACAGGGGGGACCTGCAACACTCACATCAACTGCAGGACCTGGCAGTGCCGCCAGAGTATGCCATCAGTCCTGGGGGCACCACATTCCTGCAACATGATAGAGGCCCTGGGGAGGACCTTGTGCTCATGTTTGCCACCCAGAGAGCCCTGCAGTACCTTGCCATCTGCAGTGATTGGTTCCTGTATGGCACCTTCCACTGCACACCACCACTGTTCACACAGGTGTACACCATTCAAGGTCTGCAGAGAGGCGTCATGCTGCATGTGGTCTACTTCTTGATGCCATCCCAGATGGAGCGTATGTATGTAGCCATGTTTGGGGAGCTGAGGTGGCTGGTTGGTGATGTCTGCCCAGTGACAGCTGTGCTAGACTTCAAGCATGTGGCCTGGTGGGCATTCACGGCTACCTTCAAGGGCGTCGCTGTGCAAGAATGTTTTTTCCACTACTGCCAGGCAGTGTGGTGCAGGGTACAGCGGCTACCTGATCTGCGCGCCCGGTATGCCAGTGACATGGAGTTCGCCCTGATGTCTGCATGCTCCTAGCACTGCCATACGTGTCTGTGGATGCTATAGAGGGTGCCTATGATGATCTCCTGGCACACCCCTACTATCAGGCAAATGCAGAGCTGCTCAGACCCCTACTGAACTACATGCAGCAGACGTGGATTCACAGGGCAGTGGCAGATCAGCTTGCAGGGGTCCCCTTTTCCCAGTCATGCAATGGAACATGTACCAGCCTACCCTGGATGGCCTCACCTGTACCAACAATGCAGTCGAGGGCTGGCACTGGGGCTTCTGCACCAGGCTGGGTGCCAGCAGCCTGAGCTAGTAGCACTTCCTCGAGTGCCTGCTGGAGGAGGAATGGCTCACTGGCAACTGCATTGAGCAGCTGCTGTCTGGCGTAGGGCAGCACAGAAGTGGAGGTACCGGGACCTCACCTGCCATATTGAGACAATTGTGGTGGACTATGGCAACCAGAGCAGCCCCGACTACCTGTGGGGCCTAGCCTACAACTTCCAGATGCAGGTCTAGCTGGCTGTGCCTTGAGGCGGCATGCCATCGCCACCCCACGGTGTACCATTGGCATGGTTGGCCACGTGTTGTCAGGATCCAATGGCACTCTATGGTACCTCTCCTGCCAGCATGGCTTTCTGCCACTGCACTGTGTGCAGCTGTGTGCTGTCCACCTCTGCATGGTGGCAGTGCCGCCAACCACTGTGTGTACTGTAGCCTGTGCCCCTCCCTCACAGTGCACCCCCTCCCACCTTTGCCATAGTTCCTGCTGTTGGTGACCCCACGCACTGGTGTTCCTTCCCCATCCACACCTCACCATCACCCCTTCCATATGTGTCCCCTGGTGGTGGTGATAGCATTTTTCTTTTTCCCCACAGTCACCGTTTTGAAGGTCGCACATGTCCCTGCTTGCTGTCTACGGGCCCCCCCATTTGCTGTCACCCTTCTCTGTGTGGTGGCTCTCACCCTTTCTGTGGCTGGTCTCCTTCCCCATCACCCTCCCGGTGTACGCTGTCCCCGCTGGGCCCATTCAATGGTCTCAGTTACAAAGTCACCCTTCTCATATAGAACTGTAAATACTATTAATAGAGAAGCCAGCAAAAAGCTATAGACTTGGAGGGCATGAACCACCCACCCTTCACTGCTACCATATCCCAGTAACAAACTTTATATGTAAAAGAGACCGAGACAAGAGCAAAACAAAAACAAAATCTGGAAATCTGCAGGCAGGTGCAATCCTGGGTTGACAGAGCCACATTGAGCATTGCAAGAAAGCAGCATAGGTTCCACAGGATCCATGGGGAGGTAGATTATGCATGGACTGCCCTAAGAACTGCCTTCTATTAGAGGTCAGGATGGTAGTTCACCCTCTAGTGTTCCTATCCCAATAGACAGAAAGTACAGAGCGCTCAGAAAACATCTTCTTGTTTTAGGTGGTCATTTAAAATGCCTGCTGTCTGTGCATTTTTTTCTGCTAAGATGGCATCGATGAGTGGGAGTACACCGGTCAGTGGCCCCTCATCCACAACAAACTGGGCTTCATGGACGAGCTGTGGGCTCCCTCCAGCATGGCCTTGCTACTCACATGCACTGTCATTGACAACATCACAACAGCTCATCACCAGTGAATGCCAAGTTGCTGCTCAGGATGTAACAGGTCCCCCGGCAAGCAATGGACAAGTTGGGTATTTTATGAGTTGCAAAGGTTCTGTATCAGAAGCGACTGGTGGCTGAAATATAGAATTAATAATGCACTTGCTGGTGGTTTTCCTGAGGGAGTGCAATGGCGGATTGTGGCACAGGTGCTTGGCTACAGTTAGAGTGAGCATGAGGGCAGACTGTGGCACAGGTGCTCAGCTACAGTTAGAGTGAGTTATTTTTAGAAACGTGGTTAATGGAACTCCATTATTCACATGTGTGAATAACAGAGTTTGTCAGGTTATGCCAGCGATTGACTATTGGCACTAAGCAGTAAATATCATTAAATTGTTCCCAGTGCATTAGGCTAGAAATGGATTATCTCAGTGTCCACTTCCTTAGCCATTCATTCACTGCTTTAATTTTTTGCTAATTTAGTCCTTCTTGCCCTGGGGACAGGCAGAATTTCGGACAAGCATATGTCACAGACCCTATTTTTTAAAGTGTTCACAATCAATGTAAAATCCCTTTTAAATATCCTGCATAGTGGAAGAGCTAATGTCATTAGTTACAGCATGAATAATCACTAAAGGTTTACCACCTGCATTCTTAAGGATGTCCAAAGTCATTAATTCTGTGTCCCTTATTTTTACTGCCCTAAAGTTTGAACAAGTATGATTTGTTTTCTCTTCATTGCATATATAATCTTCAGAATATTTGATTATTGAGTCATCGAGGACCACAACCAGGGCCGTTGCCAGGATTTTCACAAGGGCGGTTCTTTTTATGCAGTCTGTAACTTTTTAAAAAAAGCTATGTGTCTTAGGGCTGATAGTACCCCAGAAGCCACTGAATCCTAGAATTGCTCTGTGGTGCATTTTGTGGCTTGTTTTGAAGCTAAAGAAGTCATATCTGAGATCTTCTACACTACTTGCTCTAAACAAAATTATTATCTGGCTGGCTGCAGGGTGAATGCATGTGTATTCAGTACCGGAGGGCCGCAAGATGCTGTTAATGTAATATACCTAAGACATTGTCTCAGATATTATGTTGTGAGTTTTAATATCTGCAGCTGTATCTACTGGTGTGTAGGAAAGGGGTCTGGGGGCTGCTTGGGCCCAGAAGCTTTGGGGTACTAGATACTCTGTGGCTAATTTTGTAGATTATTTTAAACCAGAATAACTCATCTGTGAGCTCCCCTCCACCTCCTGCTCTAAGGACAATTATTACTATCTGGGTGGCACAGATTGTGTGTGTGTGTGTGTGTATGTGTGTGTGTGTGTGTGTGTGTGTGTGTGTGTGTGTGTATTTATAAAATGGGAAGCAAAGTAAATAACAAATCCAGCATTCTGATTGTATAAAACACATCACATGACGATGCATCTATCAGAGTGTGACCGCACACCTGCACTTTTACCCCCCTCCAAAACAATTTTGCCATTTTATAAGATAGATAATCCACTCTAGGATGTGCGGTCATGCTCTGATATACACACGCCTTGGGTGGTTGACGCACTCGGCCTGTGGACTCATGCTTTGCAACGCACACCAAGGCATGCGTATGTCAGAGCGCGACTGCACACCTTAGAGTAGGTTATCTATTACATATGTAGATACTGTATATACTGTAGATAGATATATAGAGAGAGAGCAAATGCTAATGCACTGAACCTCAATACAGAGTCTGCAGCTGGTTTAGGCTGGGTATTGTACACTACTAACTTACTGCAGTGCTGGCTTGCTACTAGGGCAGGGGTCTGGGTCTGATAGGCCCCAGAAACCATGGGCTAGTGTATGCTCAGTGGTGCACTTTTTTGTGGCTTATTTTAAGTCTAAATAACTTATATCTGAATTCTCTCTACCCCTTGTTGTTACCCCCACCATCCACGACTCAATATACCATTTAAGTAATAGAGCCAGTGCAACATGGCCTATAGCAAGGCTAGCAGGATGCTGAGATGTGTTGGTAGGGGTATGGATAGCAGAAGAAAGGAGGTAATACTTCCCATCTACAGATCTCTGGTGAGGCCTCACCTACAGAACTGTGCCCAGTTCTGGAGTCCTCACCTCAGAAAGGATAAGGATAGGTTGGAGACAGTGCAGCACAGAGTAACTAAAACGATTCAGGGACAGCAGGGCAAATCCTATGAGGAGTGCCTCAAGGCACTAAATATGTACTCATTGGAGACCAGAAGGGAGAGAGGAGATAGGATAGAGATCTTCAAGTTCCTGAAATGAATTAAAGTGAACTACGGGGTACTATTTAGCCTGAGTACCACTTCGCGGTCACATGGACACTAATGAAAATTAATAGGAGGTAGGTTCAGGAGAGATTGGAGGAAGTACTACTTTATGGAAAAGGTGGTGGAACTTTGGAACAGTCTGTCAGCTGAAATAGTGGGTGTAAAAACAGTCAGAGTATTCAAGCGGGGCTGGGACATAATGAAGGGAATGGTGGTTACCGGAGGCAACAGGACTAAGGAGGTGACTAGAAAGAGGACAGGGAGGGTTAGTACCCTGGAGAAATTGTAGGTTCCAGGGATTATAGGGAACTTGTGCAGACTGGATGGACCTCTGGTCTTTTTCTGCCGTCACTGTCTGTATTTCTATGTTTCTATTCCAGGCACCCTGCTTAGAAAAAAATCTGTAACATAAGTCTTAGTTCAATATTGAGTACTACAATTGTTGCCCTCACTCCATTCTCCAGTGTGGTAAGTATGACAAAGGGAGTGAGGGGAAAGGTAATTTGACATTGGCGGGGATTTCCAGTGCAAAGTTACCATCTCCTAAATGCCTACCCCCAACCCCCCAACCCCATCCCACCATGCTTCCAAAAGTACAGTGAGTATGTTCAAAACAGTGAACTGTAGCAACAAATGTCATTCTACTGGCATGTGGTCATCTGGAGAAAACACATCACAACTTATTTAATTTAACAGCATCTGGCACAGATGACACAGACCAAAGTGGTACTGAATGTCCATGAAAATGGGACCACAGTGAAGATCTCTGAACAGCACAATTAATGAGGTGGCAGTGCAGATCCTAGCCAGACCCTTCCAAACACTTGCATTGCCTTTCCACTGTGGTACCTCTTTTGCTTTACTTATGAAAAGTTAAAACAGGCATATGAAACATGACAACTTTGCTTTTTGTATAGAAGGGGATCTAAATAATTTATTTCTACATTTTCAGCCCGCCACCTGAAAAGCTGTCTTGCCCAACTGCACAGCCTATCCCTTAATACAGCGGTTCTCAAATGGTGAGGCCAGCCTCCCTGGGGAGGCCCCAACCTGTTCCAGGGGAGGCTCAAGCAAGTCTGAAAAAGTACTGTATTTAAATTTTGAGTTTTATGTATTTTGTGCGAAGAGATGAAGCAAACTGAAAGAGGATAGTAGTAGGTGAATGTTATGTATTTATTTAATAATAGGTGACAAGGGAAGGTGAATGAGACAAGGCTCATTTCAGGTGTACCTGGGGAAGGGTAGGAGGAATACATTTCAAAAGGTAACTGCAGAACAATCAAGAAATACACAATGAACAATAGTGTAAACAAATATGAACAATAAACTTATAATGAGTGGTGGTAATTGATCAGTTTGTAGACTGATGGCAGAACAGCCCAAATACAAGGGTTGAGCATAGAAGTGCTAAGAGCAACAACAGGAAGGATCAAAGTAATCCAAGAGAAGCTGCTTAGGAGCAGGGAAGGAGGGGGAGAGTCAAAGTAAGTAGGAAGGTTTTTCCATATAGAGAGGAAAAAGAAAAAGTCTTATCCATGAAGGTTCTGCAACAAGGGGTAACAATGGTTCAAGAATGAAAATAGCAGAGAACGTAGGTTGGCCTGTTAAAGTGGAGGGAGTTACAATAAGCTGAATAAGAATTATTTTATTTTTGTTATTCAGATAACACCTTTGAGCACATGAGCTCTTTTTCAAAGGTTCCACGTCAGTATAAGACAAAAACTGAATATAAGCCAAGTACTCAAAGGGGTTTCAATTTATTCATGGCGTACTGCGCAAAGTACAGTATGCTGTTTTTCTTTGGGGAGGCCCAAGATTATTTCAGTTTTTGGGGGAGGCTCAAAATCTTTTCCATGGATTTGGGGAGGCTCACTGTGTCAAAGTCTGAGAACTATTGCCTTAATATACAGTTATTAAGGGACACATCTTTGGCAATAGTGGGCAGCAAAATTTACCTGCCTGTGACTGATAATATTATGAGTTGAGGTCCTCTACTTCTTTTTTTGCTCTCCTAGTGACGTCATCTCTGAGCCTGCCACCATGCTCCATCTTCCTCCAGTGCTAGCTGACAGTGTGAATTGTAGGCAGTGGCCATGCTGTATTGAGGTCACATTCACGATGCTGATGTGAGCTCCAATTGGCCAGCCAGTCATAAGGGGAGGGTGCAGAGAAAGACTCACAAAGCAGCTCCAGTCATCTTACTGGTACTGAGGGAGCTGATTGGCAGCAGAAGGAGGAAGGGGGCGCATGCAGAGAGAAAGTGCTGGGGTTCATCATGTGTGCATTAGCACTCTGTAACAGTAAAAAAAAAAACAGAAATGATGAAACTTTTTTTTACAAATAATGAAAAGTAAAGGGGGAGTTTCAAAAGGGGGGTTCTTTCGAACCAGACGAACCACCTCCGGCAACGGCTATGACAACTTGCCTTTGTGACTGTGGAGTCAGAGTACTATTAGAGTTATTAATCTCATTGTCCTGTACAATGAGTGTGTCAAGTGATGTAGTCGCAATATTATTCATACCCATTGATTCTAAATTGGTAATCTCAGGTGTAGATTCAGATTTATGAGTAGAATTGTCTGTTTCATTTTTTACTTCCTGATTAGCAGTGTCAGTGGCTCAGTAGGTAGCATACTCGCCTCTGAGGCCGGGAGATCAGAGGGCTGTGGGTTCAGTTCCCACATCTGGCACTTGGGTTAATATCCCAGTACTGACACTGTAGTGCAGCATGAGAGGGGTGCTGCACTTCTAAGGTGCCGTCTTTCAGATGAGATGTTAAACCGAGGTCCCATCTGCCTGGATTAGTGGTAGTTCAGGTGGATGTTAAAGATCCCATGGCACTTATCGAAAAGAGTAGGGGAATTTCCCCGGTGTCCTGGGCAAATTTCCCTCATTCACTAAAAATACCACCAACAGCTTAATCTGATTCAAGGTCAGTTGGTATTCATCTGTATCCCCCTCCCCCGGGTCGTGCCTGAAAATAGGCAGGATTTGTCTAGTGCACTTACCCGGTCAACAAAAACTAAATAAAATAAAAATAAATAAATAAAATTTGTTAGTGTGGAATCTGTACCAGGGCCCAGAGGAGGGTTAGTTTCAGAGTCATCATTGGCAAGAAGTTTATAACTATTATGTAACAGAAGAATAAAATCCATAGCTCTGTGTCCTTTCTTTTGCCTGTTGTTTATTTTAACTGGGGACCATTCGGAATCCCAATCACTATCTATTTCCCTAACTCTTTTTTGGGAGGTCTCCCAAGGGTTATTTGGCATTGAACATGCATCAGGGGAGTTGAGGGTCTGGGTGTACATATCAATAGTAGTGGTTTGCTTACCATCCGCATTGGATTTGAGCTTTTCCTCTAGCTCAATAATCCTATTTTTCAAACACTGTATTTCCCTGCATTGATTACACTTTAGCCCTTCAAATCCTGTAACTTGTTCAACACTGAAGTTATTGCAGAGAATACAAATCATCACCACCTCCCTCGTACTAAGGGTTACAAATCCTTCATTTATATTCATTGTGAAGTGATATCAGAGGTCAGAGCAACAATCTAATATGACCAGACAGCAATTGGTAATCACTAATCAGAGTATACGTTGGTAGAGCTAGATAACAAATGTTAGATCAAGTTTGTGTTATGAGCAGTAGGTAAATTCATAAACTTGACTCCTTAATAATGTTTAAAAACATTGGTCAGTAATCTAAAGGATGGTTCTACATAGAACTGCTAAATAACAGTCCCACAAAGTATGGACATTGTAACTAGACGTAGTGCAACCTAATTACTGTATGTTTTGGAGTGTATAAACCATTCTCCAGTTGGTAGCATATGCCATACCTTACACAGTAGGGGGCCTTCTAAAGGACTAGTATCCTCTGATCCTAACATCATGAACTTATTTATACAAGTATTACACTTTATTTTGTTTCCAATAGCGTACCTTGCCTTTTATATCTGCTGTCCCAGCTGACACGGCAGACACGCGCAGACACGTGTCTCTGTACATGTCTCCGCACACATCGCTGTGCTCGTGAGCCCAACCAAGCTTGCCCTGCTCGCTGTACAAACTGCAGTTATCAGCAACCAGGAAGTGGAGCACAGTTATGTAACCACTCTAGTCCATTCCACAAGCTGTTTCAAACTATAAGTGCAAACAACCCTTGGTTTTCATGAGTTGTGCAAATATTACATTGTGCAAACTGTGCAGTGTAAAAAGGATAGCATAAAAGATAAGGGGTTACACTATCCCTGTTTAGGGAATGAGAAACTGCATCCCATCCTGTAGTTCTCATTGGAGACAGAAGAACTACAAATCCCAGTCCATGCTGTTTGCATGAGCAAATGTCCTGCAAAGACAGCCCCCAGTGAGCAAATATCCATTGTTCTGGATAAAAAATCAAGCAGTAAAGTATAAACAAGCATTTGCCAATGCCGAATGTTGCTTGCTTCTATGTGCTGTTTAGGTATTTGGAAGTCATTGGAGTGCAAATATTGAAAATTTGCGAACTTATGAGCATGCGTAGGAACTGCGCAATGCACGCTCGTAAAACAGTCATTTTTAGGAATTTTTTCACCAAATTTTCAACATAGCCATTTTAAGACCTCTGCTCATCAACAGTGTCACTGTGATTTTGTTAATGTGTCCCATACATTGAGTTCGCACACCGACTGCGCCATTGTGCACGCTACATGGGTGGAAACATGTTTTGGGCAGGAGGTGAAAAATGACAGCTGTACTGCTCATGAGAAGGTGTGATAAAATGCCAATGTTGAAAATCTGGAGTGAAAATATTGAAAATTCGCAAACTTACGAGCGTGCGTAGGAACTCTTGTAGCATACTTTCGTAAAACAGTCATTTTAAGGAATTTTTTCACCAAGTTTTCAACATAGCCATTTTAAGACCTCTGCTCATGAACAGTGTCACTGTGATTTTCTTAATTTGTCCCTTACATTGATTTCGCACACCGACTGCGCCATTCTGCGCTACATGGGTGGAAACACATTTTGGGTGAGATGTGAAAAATGACAGCTGTACTACTCATAAGAAGGTGTGGTAAAATGACAATGTTGAAAATCTGGAGTGAAAATATTGAAATTTCACGAACTTACGAGCCTGCGTAGGAACTGCGCAACGCACGCTCGTAAAATAGTCATTATTTGGAATTTTGGCACCAAATTTTCAATATGGGGTTTTTGGGACCCCTTCTCTTGAATGATGTCACTGTCATGGTGGTATTCAGGCCCAAAGGGTGATTTCGCAGTCACTGACCAGTCACTGAACGAAATCACCCTTCGGGCCCGAATAACGCCATGACAGTGACATCATTCATAAGAAGGGGTCCCAAAAACCCCATGTTGAACATTTGGTGCAAAAATTCCCCAAAATGCCTGAGATATGCAACAAAGTTGAAACCCCCCTCTGTAGCCCATTATACAGCTTACCGGCATTTCCTCAGTTCGCGGTCGGCTTTGAAGAGTGCAGGCGTGTTCCGGGCCACGAAGATCGTCGCGCTGGAGTCGGAGGTAAAGTATGGGTGGGGGTGTGGGGAGGCTGGGTGCGCAGTGGGTGGGTGCAGGTTGTGGGGGAGGGTTGGGAGGCACGCCGCGGACCGTTTTGGTTTTCAGGTATTTAAAAAAAAAGACGACATGGACCCTTTGCCACGCTGGGGTGAGCTCCCAGCATGTACGCGAGACACTGGGGGGCGTTCAGCCGATGGGGGATTAGGCACCCGTCAGCCATGAAATTTGTGGATAGGCGTTCACCGACGGGGATTAAGCACCCCTGGCCGGCAAGTGATCGCTTGCCACGCTGGGGTGGGCTCCCAGCATGGCAACTACTACTTGGGGGAGGGACGTAGCTCAGCCGATGGGGATTGGGCACCCTGTCGGCTCTATAGTGCGTGCGGGGGCACGCATGCCTGCAGTGGGGGGGGGAGCTGCGCATGAGCATCCTCTTATCAGTGCTCACTCAAGCGTAGCTCCCCCTTTCAACTGTATGCCACTGCATTTTGGAGTGTGTCATAGACAGCTCCAAAATGCATTGGCTTACAGGGGCCTCGCCTGCCAGCACACTGACTGAATTGGAGGAGGAGGTGACACACTCCGATGATGGCACTATGTTTCTTGCACATGCGTGCAAGCAACATAAAAATGGCTAGTGCCTTTGGTACAATCACACAGACGGCCTACAATAGCACTGTCTCTCAAAAGTTTGTTATATGGAATGTGCCCCATTATTCATTTTAATAAATATTAGCATGCTAACATTTCTAAGGGACAGATTTGTCTGCTTGTCTCACACAGTGGTCCCTGCTAAACTCAGTACCTGCTCCACACTAACACCCGAGGGTTGACAGCCTGGGTATTTGATTGCTACTGAGGTCAGTACTAACCAGTCAATAACCTCGCTATTCCAGTACAGCAGAGGCTCTTCCTTGATGGTAAGGTGCCTGGTGTCTGCCAAATATGCATTCAACGTGCATTACCCAGTATGCAATCTTGCCTTACCAGGCTTCTCCCTCTTCTTTTCCTCCATGTTTTCAATTTCCACTTGGCACAAAACATCCCAAAGTTTTTCTGTTATTTTGCATGTTTTATCAGCCTGTTCGCTGTGCAGGGTGGTAACAACACGTGGTCTCTGTTCAGTTTTATGCTGTGCGTTACACAACTGTGACTTTAACATATGCGCCAAATATACCTGTCTTATTAGAAGATTGGTTACATTTTGGACCTGATCATGCCCACCTTCAAGTATTGATGATAGGGAGCTGGCCCGGTGCCACTAAGGGTTGAGGTGCTGGACGCCACACCTCACTCCACATCGGTGACCAGGGTTTGGAAATGGACTCAGGTGCTCAGGGTCGGCAGAGGAAGGAGAGGATTGAGCATCCAGAGGACTGCTCTCCTTCCTGGGGTCTGTGGTTGGTGCCCCTCGCTGCTTTGGCAGCTCCTGGCAGAGTCTGGGAGATTGCAGCATGATGAGGAGCTCACATCTGGGGCATGGGAACATTGGCAGACGTCCTGCAAGCAGTTGCGGGAGCATGCCCACATTGCGCTGGATGTCATTGCACGTCTGCGATCCCTGGGTAACAAAGAAAAATTCCCATTCCTGGGGCTAGACGAAGGCACCTCTGCCTCTGGACCACACTCCCAACACCAGGCCTCTCCTCTCTTGCCCCGCTCGCAACGATCGACACTCTACACTATAGATAGAGAGCCCTGGGTGGATAGAGTGGCACCTCCCTGTGGGTTCAGATCCAGGGGCTGTGTCAGTTGGAGCAAGGGACAGGAGTAAGAGTCTCAGGTGAGAAGTAGAGTTTGGGGGTTGGAGGATGCTGGAGAGAGTTCCCCAGGAGTGGAGCAGAAACAGAATTTGAAAAATAAAAAGTATTGATGATAGGCTCTGTTTATACCATGGGTCCAGCATGGTGGTACTCCCAAACTCTGCAGACTACAGAATGCTGGAAATAGGGGTAGTGCAGTCCAAGACATGGAGGATGTGTTCCATTAAGGCACTGATTCTCTTAACACCTGCTGTACATTCACCAGTGTCTGCCTCAGCACGCATAGTAGTGGGATGTTCTGACTTATACAGGCAGTGTCCCCACTCACTTCCTGTGTTGCATGATTAAATGGCCTTAGAATTATAATCAGGCCATCCATTAGTCTTCACTGGTCTGTTGTTATAGATATGGATACCCCGGGTGCTGTCATGGCTTGTATATAGCAGCAGATATTTAGAAATGGCTTTGTACTGCACATACAAGTGCTCAATCATGTACAGTGTTGAGTTCCATCTGTTGACAACTTCCAACTTCATACAGTGCTGAAGCAATTTGCTCTGGATCTGCAGGTGTCTGAGTAGGTCATGGGCCTTTTCAGAATGAAAAAAAGTGGGTATAGTTGCGATGGGCTACAGTCAACATGGACTTGATATCAGGATATACAGTACTAGAAACTCCTGCACAATGAGATCAAGACAGTGTGACAAGCATTGCACCCTGAACCCCCACCCCCACCCCATCACTGATGCATTTCACCACATTTGAGCCATTATCGTTCGCAATGAAACTCACTTTCTGTGCATTGGGGTGCAGCCACTCATAGGTCTCAGTGAGGAACAATTCTAGCATTTTCTGATCCATGTGTGATCCAGTTACACTCTTGACAGTGTGCCATGCTGGTGAATACCCTGAGTGCTGCTACCACTGCAGTTGGACTAAGTACAATTGTTACCCCGGCCAGAGTGAAATACTACCCCAGTATCTGTGCCCAGTGTACAGTAATACACTGATAAGAGCTACCAGCTGTTTGGCCTCTAGTCCACATACCAATACTGAGATGTATGTAAGGTGATGATGAATGCAGCAGGGCATGGATTACCATGCATGACATGACCCCATAAAGTTCAGGAATAGTACCTGTGCAGAAGTAAGTTCTTAAGGGAATCTGCTATTTGGGACAACCTCAAAAATCCCAAGTTCTCCACAAAAGAGAAAGACAATAGATCAATTGCCAGCATTTCAGCTGTTACTGCATTCAGTTCACATGCAATAACATGATTGGATGGGTATTTGGCTTACCGTGCTAACATGCTATATGGTGTGGGCTAGACCATTCTGAGTGTTGGGCTACCAAATAGCTGGAGTCTACATAAAGATGAGGGTCCTGGACTTAGGAAGTTGGACTTTAAAAAATGGGACACTGCCTCAAAAACTGCCTCGTAGGGGAGTTTGCCAGGGAGGGGTAGAGGAACAGTGGGGAAAAAATAAGGAAGGGCGTAATTAAAGCAACCAACCTTTCCATGAAGAAAGTGAATAAAAGTAGAAGGAAAAGGTAACTGCTATGGTTCTCTAGGGAAGTGGTCAAGGTGGTGAAGATAAAATGGGTGGCATTCAGAAGGTATAAGAAAATGCAGAGGGAGATATACCAAGTAAAACAGAGGGAAGCAGGAAAGACAGTGAGAGGTGCAAAGGTGCAGACAGAGGAAAAGGTAGCCAAATGGGTGGCTAAAGGGGATAAAACTTTCTTCAGGTACATATTGTGACTGGACTTTAACAAGGACTTTAGCACTGTGCCACTCAGAACACTGATAAAGAAATTGAGCAGCCAAGGGGTGGGCTCCAATGTGGTGAACTGGGTAAGGAACTGGTTAATGGATAGATGACAAAGGGTTGTGGTAAACAGCATTCACTCTAATGAGGGGAGAGTGACCAATGGGGTGCTGCAGGGCTCATTACTAGGACTGGTCCTCCTTAATGTCTTCATAAGTGACATTACAGAAGAACTGGAAAGGATGTATGCCTTTTTGCAAATGACACCAACATTTGTAACAGGGTCATCAGGAGGTAGTGGAGAGAATACATAGGGACCTTGGAAAACTCGAGGAGGGGTCAAAAGCATGACTCTTGGAGTGCAATGCCAAAACTTGAAAAATCATGCACCTAGGGCATAGGAACCTAGGAGCTGAGTATAAGATGGAAAGGAGGTAGTGACAGCCACTAAGCAGGAAAGAGACCATGAGGTTATCATATCTGAGGACCTCAAAGTGGAGGGGCAGTGGGACAAATTAGTAGCTAAAGCCAGTGGGATGCTGGAATGCATAAGGACAAGTATCTGCTGCAGGAGGAGAGATGTGGTGTTGACACTGTATTGCTTATTTGTGAGACCACACCTGGTGTATTGCATCCAGTTCTGGAGACCACACCTCAGAAAGGACATAGACAGGATGGAAGCAGTCAGAGGAGCGTGACTAAAATGGTGCAGGAGTTGCATCAAAAGCCCTATGAGGAGAGACTGAGGGATCTCAACATGTATACTCCAGAAGAGAGTCAAGCAAGAGGGGACATGATAAAGACCTGCAAGTACCTCACAGTAGTGAACAGAGTGCAGGAGGAGAGTCTCTTCAAATAAGAAAGAACACCAGAACCAGGGAGCATGCAATGAAACTTGGTGGGGGGGGGGGAGTTTAAGAGGGATATGAAGAAGTAATATATCATTGGAAACTGGATGACACCTGAAACATGTGTGAGACAGACATAGGGGAATGTCAGTAAATAGGCAGGGAGGAGGGAGAGTCTTCAGAGACCAGTTCAGCTCTGTGGAGACAGGCAAGGCAAGGATCATCTGAGTAGAATTAAAGAACAGTGGTACCCACTCCTCAAAAAACCCAGAAGTCATCTGGCTGATTGGGTGGACCAAGTGGTCCTATTCTGCCGACAAATTCTATTTCTATATTTCTATAACTGGGTGTGGTGAAATGGCAGGAGGTGTAGTATTTGACTCCTGGGGATTCACAGGTGCTGCCCAAATGAAAGCAGTGATTTGGGATATTTTCTGCATTGAGATTCTATGGTTGCTAGTATTCAATCCACAACAGTTGCTATGAGCACAACTAGGCAGTCCCACAGAATCCTCATCTCAGTAGTAGTCCTCCTAACTCAACCCTCCCTGTAACAGGATTGTTTCCTGCACCAACTACCTTTTGGTGCTAAGGCCAGCATAACAGGTGCCTGGAATTTAGGTGTCTGTTACCTAGATGGCTGCCCATTTTTCCCAGACTAACTTATGCTTGGCCCACATGATAGACAGCAACTGTTTCATTAGATGGGTCCAGTATATAAAAAAAAATCACAAACTAGGCATTTTGTACCCCTTGATTTTACAAGGTGGTGGGAGTGGGATATGGGAGAGGTGGAAATAGGTGTTTTCTGGGATGATTTACACACTGACACTGAATGACTCACGCGGTGTAATGGGCTCAACATTGGTAAGAGGAACAAAAGTTGTAGTATTGGGGGGAACATTGGTAGTTCTATGGCATACTGGTGTGCAAAGCCCACATGTTCAGCAGCATCACCCTTCCTGTTTTTCTTTTACGGTTCCATTAAGGGATCCAGATCATAACACCACCACTGCTGATATCCTCCTCCTCTTGAGCTCTGCCCTCCTCATCTTTACTTTCTCCATACTCTCACTCCTTCACATCATCTTTTGGAGACACATTTTAAAGTGTAGTCTTTTCTGTTTTTTTGTTTTTATGTAGTTTTTGTTTTATAAATAGTACAGTACAGAAGAAAAGAAAAATACAATAGTGACATAATTAGTTTGCACAGCACAGCTGACACATATATAGAGAAAAAGCAATACTGTTTAATAACCTAGTCAATACAGTAGCATAGCTGGTGGGAAAGGGGGTAAGGTTTTGAAAAATTGTAGGGGGCTATCAGACTCTTAGACCTTTAGGGCACAAAGGATGAATCTATTTCCATATAGTGTATCAAATGCATCTTGTATATTTAAATACTGTAGATAGCTGTTTGACATTCAAGTTTGTAAACAAAACATGTTAAAAGATACTGCATCTCTATAGTTGATTGTGTTGTACTAAACCATAGCCTTGTAAGTACTTTTTTCATTGTTGCAATTAACAAAAGTGAGAGTTTCAATGTTTTCCTCTTATTTTATGCTCCTGGGGTGGAACAGAGAGTAATATACCATAGAGGCTGTTACAGTACCAAATTAGGAATACAGCAACCAGCCTGCCGACACAGAGGTAGCGCTACCACTTGTGATACCAATGACGTGAGTTCAGGAATAAGCCTAGGTTGCTGGAGGACTGGCTGGGGAGGTGAGCTGAGTGTCCCAGAGGATGCTGTCCACCTCAGGGAGGGACGGTTGACAGACTCCACTCTGCTACTGCCAGCTTGGTGATCACAGGTAGCAGTGCAAGCTGAGCTGTGGAGCTGGTTGGGGTGCCAACATGCTCTGACTTGCAATATATGCGCATGCATGTGTAAGCACCCCTACCAATTTGTGGGCTTACCTGTAGCTCACATAGCTCCCGTTTCCTTCTGCTGTCCTTCAGGTGCCTCCAGAATGCCTGCATATAATTTTTTCTGTCACCTGGTCCTTTCTGTGCCCCTGTAGCCCCATGCCACAGCCTCAGTGTTAATCCAGCCCTGCGGGGCTCAGGTCTCCAGCTGCACCTCCCTACTGCTAGTGTGGCCCCCCTGGTGCCTCAGAGATCATGCCTGTGCAATGTGGCACCTTTGATTACCCAACGGCTTATCTTGCAGTCAAGTGAGAGAGAGTTTGGCGGTCCCAGTGTCCCCATGTGGTAAGTGGGAGCCAGTGACCACTCCAAGGGTCACGAGAGCCTGCTTAATTAAATAATTAAATAGATCCATGGAGCTTTTGGATTGGGGCTCATAAATATTAATGAGCCCAGAGCCCCGATCCCTAATGAATATTCATGAGGGTGCTTCTGCCCTTGGGGAAGCTGAGTTTCGGCACTCGCCGAAAAGAAAAAGAAAATTATAATAACTAAATGTACTTGCTGTGTGGGTTTGGTGACAAATGTTGCAAGTGGGCAAAATGTTTAAAATAAATAGATTACTAAATCCTGGCTGCACCAGAAATTGTTGGGACTCAGACATAACAGCCTGCCTGCTGCAAAGGGAGTTAAAATATTGGCAGCAGTGACAGGCAAACGGACTGAGGGAAGTACTAAAGCTGGGCAGCGACTTGAAGGACACAGTAGTGGCTACAGTACTGTGGGGCAATTGGGCAATTTAAACCATTATTCTGGCTGCATCAGGACTTTATTTGGGACTGTATTGATTCTGTTTCAGGGATTGTGTGTTCAGCAGCCATTACAAAGCAGCCACAGCCAATCGGAAAGCTAGGATTTCAAACCCAGGACTTGTGGGATATTTGCCAAAGCTCATGGGAAACTTCCAAGTGCTCATGGGGGACTTCAGGGACCTAATTTCAGGTGTCAAAACAGCACACCAACTGTGCATCGAGGAGGCTTCATGAATAATTAATTTTTGTGACTGACAAGCCTTCCAGCCAATAGGAGGCCAGGCATCCAATAGCTTCAGCAAATCGAGAGCCTCAGGAGAGCCCCATAAAAGACTGTGTTTTTGAGCAGATTCCATTTTCGAGCAGGAGCCCCCCATAGGGGTGAGGGCTCAAGTCCTGAGCCATGCAACTGGGCCTGGTGATTCAGTGTAAGCCCCTCCATCCAGGAAATTTTTGTTACTTTTTGCATTAAAGTAAATTTAGTTTAATGCAGAACCTGCTAGCCTAGGAGTTGCAGGAATGTCCTCCATGTGCTAGCCCTCTCTTCCTCACTGGGGGAAGACATGGACCTGCAACCTGGCATCAAGCCAGCTGTGAGAGAGCTGATCCTGCTTTAGTGGTGAGAGAACTGAAGACATCAGGAGCTTCATTGCAGAGATCCTACTGTGAGGAGCCTGAGTGAGTACTCTTGTACCCCCCAGTGCAAGAAAGAATGAACATTTCTTATCAGGGCTGCCAATGCCCTAGAGACTGTTGCTGTTTGAGACTGTTCATTTGGTCTGCACCTTGCATCTGCTGCGCCTAAGTCTTGCCCAGCACAGGTGGACCTAACTGTCCTAAGGGACCCAGTGAGCCCAGCTAAAATGTATAAATGTGCTGATATCTGTTATCTGCTCAGATCCTACAGGACTGTGAGGGGAGCACTCAGAACTGGGGCTCATTCTGACATTGCTTAGGAGGTCCAGTATCTGCTTGAATAGTTCAGTCAGGATATCCAGTGGAGCTGCAGACTTCAGCCATGTGCCACAAATGTGAATGAGACCTCAAGTCTAATTGGAAATTACTACTTTAACCTGGAAATGACTGTTTTGAATACCTAAGTTTGCTCATGTGAATGCAAAAAAACAGGGTCCCCCTAGATTTGGGAAGAAGCACCCACAACTTTAAGTACAAAAGGATCAGGGTGGCCATTCTGTCCCCTGGTTGAAGGAGCTACATCTTCATTCGATGTACTGGATGTGTTTAAATATAGATGTGCTGGATGTTCGAAACTACCAGTTGGGCTCAACCCAGTGTAACTGGCTGGTTACACCAAATCTTGGTTCAGCTCACAACATGCAGCACCCCCCCCCCCCCGGCAGGCATACTTCCATAACATTGTAAATAGTTCAAGTATCTAATGTCTGAAAGTCTAGTTTCAAATATTTCTAATCAAGCCAGCCAATGTACAGCTGGCCTGCAACTTGTAACAACTTTTGGTAACTGGGTTCCCAGGTTTAAAATATTAGGATTGCAGGGTTCCAATACAAATTTGGGGAACTGGTACCAGTTGTGGGAAATGCAGTATTGTGTGTCATCTGATTTATTGCAGTTTAGATAGCCATGGCTTTGGTCATCTGGGTTGGCATAATGTTGATTGCTTTTTTATTTGCAAAACTGTGTATCTACCCAGCAGGAGGGTTTTCACCAGCACCCACCAAAAACCTAATTAAATGTAAATATTATATATACTGAGTACATAACCTCAACTCGTTTTTTCCTCATTCCTAAGCCATATCCCCCTGTAAATAAACTGTTGTTGTTTGCAGATGATGGTGTCATGAGCTCATTATTAGGATCAAGTCAATAATTGGTACCATGTATTAAAATGTGGGGAAATGTTTATTGGGCCATGTGTTGGGGTGGCAAATGGTTATAGTGGGCAGTACAGCATCCCAGGGGGTTGTACCAGGTGAAAGTTAGCCCACTTAAAGCTAAACTCTGGGTGAAGGCACCGTGTCATTAGTAATACCTTGGAAAAGAACCAGTTTTAATGTAATCTTGGGAACCCAGGCCCCTCAACCTTGTTTCAGATGGCAAAGCAGGGGTACTAACTCTAGGGATAGCGCTGCCTAGGGGTTACACATGCATGCACATTGAGTGCTTTCTCAGCATCCCATTGGGGCTGGACCGGAAAAAAGTATTAAATACTGCCAGGTGCTGCAGAAGGACGTCACCACAGGCCCCCTACTGCCAACTGAGACATTCATCTCCAGTGCACTGACTGAGTTTCTGTTGGGGTAAGGGTCCCTCCTGATGGCCCTGTCCTGGTGGGTAAGCTAGGGTGTCTGTAGAAGAAGAGGTAAGTCCCAGGGAAGGTGGTTAAGGGGCTTAGTGAGTGGGTAGGACTGATGGGGGCCAGTTGGCATGAGAGGAAAAAATACAGTAAGTTTATAAAAGTTAGGTATACAGTATAACCACAATTTTACAGACTCACTGGAGGACACTAAAAACCTTTGGATAATTGCAAAGTCATAAAATCAGGGTTACTATTGAAATGAATGGGGCCCAGTCTTAAAGTACTGTTTCAACTCATACTTAATTATAAACATGCATAGATACTGCAGGTATGTCTTTTATTTCACTATTCATTAAAAAACCAACTTTGTTATACAGTGCAGTTTTATGTTTTCATTATTTTTCACACATCCTTAATTCTCAGCTGCCACAGTAGCAGTGTGCAGGTAGTCATGGTCCAGCTGGCTTTCAAGCTAGGATAGGCAGGTTTCAAATGCCTCCATAGCTTCGGCAGCAGATGGTGCATTAATTGCCTCACTTTTGTTGGTAAGGTTGGGTGCTATAATATGATTCTGTGAGGTCTACATAGCCCTTATCCTCATCGTCACACCATCCAAGCATCCATAGTGGTATGTGGAATGTCCATGGGAACCACAAGCCCATGGATGACCTTGCCGACCTCCTGCTTCTGGATGGGTAGGTCACAGTTTGCAGTTGGTACCACCAAAACTGCTGATTTTTTCCAGCATCGAGAAATGGTTTCCTGGTGTACTTCTGACCACGTCTCAGCCAAAATATAATAGGCGCCTTTTTTAATAAGTCTTTTTATCAAGTCTTGAAAAGAAAATGCAACGCTCTTCTCAGCAAGAACAATGGATAACAACTTACTCCTGTAAATGTGCCTGAGAGTGGTCAGGATGTCCTGGTACATAGGCTACAGTTTTGCAGAAGTATTAGCAGGGAGAAACAGACACCTGATAGCAGTCAATAGTTTTTAACGCCTCAGAGTCAGGGTGGGCACCACTGTGATCGAGCAGTAAAATTGCTTGTAGGGGGAGGTTGAGGGACCACATATGAGTTTTCTGTGATGACACACTGTCCTGGAAAATCCATCAAACAATCACTCAAGCTTTATTGGATAACAAATTGAGACAAAAGTCTCATTTTCAAATGCATCCAACAATAAACAAGAAACAAGAATACACATCATTTAACACACTTAACACACAATAAAAATAATACAATAAATAGGACATACAAATAAGAATTGATCATGTAGCAAGTTTCTGTTAAAACAAATATTAATTTAACCATAGCAGTTACAATGCTTATAATAAAGATTAGCTGATGACGCTCAAAACCTTTCCAAGGGCAGTAACACATTAAGTTTTAGTTGCCTAGATACTGTGTGCCATGTTCTAGGAACAGCAATTGCCAAAACCTTATCACCAAGACTAGATCTACTTTTTGGAATCTGATATGAGATCTGAGATATAGACCTCAAAGACTATTTATATACAGGTGTAGACTCTAATATATTCAACAAAAATGTTGGTAGTGTCCATATAATAGACTTATATACAAATATGTTCCAATGAGAAGCTTGCCAATCTACTAAACCTGTTTCCCTATACAATATACATCTATGTGTTCTATAAGGCATGTTTGAAATAAAAAACAGTTCTTCAAACTTCTGGAGGTCATCTACACATTGTTCTGTGCCCTGTATGTTGCTGGTAGTCACTCTAAACTGATAGCAATGATGCTTTAAAGATTTCCCAGTAATTATCAGTTTAGATCATGGCTGCCAGTGGCACTGCTGCAGCCCAACGTAGTCAACCACTTTTTGTTCATTTTAAATCTGGAAGCAGACCTCACAGTGCTGCATGCTAATGTTTTCTCAAGCAAAAGTTTCCAGTAGATTTCTATTTCATCTGCATTATAAATGTGTGATGTGGAAAAAAAACATTATGTTCCATAATGTAATTTAACTTTGAGCAGAATAGAGAAATTGTTTGATTAGCTGAAGATAACAGCTAACCAGCAATTGACAGCTGCCATATTCCATGACACTGTTTAAAGCAATTCAACCAGCTCTTATTTGCTGTGAATCCATCGTCCTCCCCATTTAGATTTCTGTGATTCTGTAGAGCTTTTTCTTTTAAAATGGTTCTGGAGATTAGCATGCCACATACCAAGTTCTGGACAAACCAGAGATACAGGGCTCTGTCAAGCTGGCCATTTTTGCACCAGTTCATAGCTTTCCTTTTGCTGGGATTGTCACTGCAGTCCATAGAAGCTGCAAAGTCTTTGATTTGTTCTTTAGCTTTCCATATATCACATATCATTGAATTAACAATTCCATATCTTCAGGCAATGTCTATGATTTTCATCCCACTCTCCAAACAGTCAAGCATCTGCAACTTTTGTGAAATATCAGCAGCAGTGCACTTTCTATTAGCCATACTGTGAATGAATATCTCTCCGGATCTCTGGAAGCTACCTGTAGCAGGGAGGGTCAGGTACTTGTAACAGCCCTAATTAGTCAATTGGCAAGTAATTTGCAACTGCATTATACCTGGGCTTATTAAGGCTTATCAGTCGGTCAGGCAATCAACAGCATTCATTGTGTAAAATGTGGACAAGATGAGATTTCAGATAATCTGGAGTTACGTAAAACTGGAGTTCATAAAAATCAGGGTTATACTGTATAAAATATTTGTTCCATGGCCTGTGAGACATCCTGCTAATGTCTGGTAAGGACCAGGCTGCCCCAGAATCCATGGGTTTGATCTGCATGGGAGGTTCCACTTCTGAGAGAAGCCTGTATCTAGTTCCAAGTTTCATCTATTCAAAACATGTACTGTAGTATTCTGAGAGAGTTGTATTAGGCCTCAATAAAGATTCCCAAAGAAATGCTGCCATGTCTCCATCCTTTGTGCGCCCATGACAATCCGGGCTAGATGCCCCTGCTGGTCACGTAGATTACCTGCCTCACCATACAATTTAGTATTTTCTGACTGCACAACAGTTAGCTCTCCCTCCTCAGGTTCTGACTCATGGACAAACACCCTACTCTCATTTAGGAATGGGAAGCTATCACGAAGATCAGGCTCAGCACTATCACTGCTAGCAGAAGTCACAGGGACACCATCAACCTCTTCCTCGACCACTGTGCCTGAGCCAGACATTTTGCTACGTATTGGACTGCTCCTTTTGTCACTACCTTCCCAGCCCCCAACAACATGGATGCTACGGAGGCGGCAGAGAAACTTTGTCCACATTAAAGTCACTGCTACTGCCACCAACTATTCCCTTACTTCTACTACTGTTCCCATAGCCCATAGGTAATGCTGCTGTAGACAATTTTTTAGCTGCAACACCCTTTTGTCCCACAGAACATACATACCTTGCTGCCTCCCTGGCACCCCTTTCTTTAGTCCAGCACTCTCCAGAGTCATTTTATATGCTGTGCACCCTGCTTAAACACATATCCTTGGGATCAAAAAGAAGTATGCATTTATGCAGGCCATGCACTAATCCAAGCCTCTATACCTTGAATTGTGGCATTGCACAGGATCAATAGTAGCACACCAGTGGGTCGGGAAAAAAGATGTCATGTTTATGGGAGCGCTATTACTGTACAGTATATGGCTCTATATTTGGATTGGATTAGTTTGTTTCATTTTTGGTTTGTACCGCAAGATATGAAGTTTCTGTGTTTTGGGAGTTTCATAGAAACATAGAAACATAGAATTTGATGGCAGATAAGGACCGCTTGGCCCACCTAGTCTGTCCATTTTCATACCTAACAGATAAGCTGCAGATCCTAGTTAACCAACAGCTTACTTCCTCCTACCCCCCACTAGGACTGCCTTATGTCTGTCCCATGCATTCTTGAATTCCCCCACTGTTCTTGACTCAACGACCTCCTCAGGGAGGCTGTTCCATGCATCTACAACCCTCTCCATGAAAAAACACTTCCTCATATTACCTCTGAGCCATCCTCCATCTTCAAATTGTGCCCCCTTGTTCTTGCACATCTCTTTTTCTGAAAGATGCTACCCTCTTGGACTTTGTTGATTCCCTTGAGGTACTTGAAAGTTTCTATCATGTCCCCTCTATCCCTTCTTTCCTCAAGGGTATACATATTAAGCTCCTTTAGTCTTTCTTTGTATGTCTTCTGGCACAGACCCTGCACCATTTTGGTTGCCCTCCTCTTTGTTTCGAGTGCATACTGGGTGGGGCAAGGTGAATTCTTTGTGCTTTAACTTAATTTTATGTTGTAGTCACTGTTAAAACTTTTAACTCTATTTCTTGTAATTTAAAATCAATAAGCATACTGAATCGCTGTGTATTAATACTACAAGCTATTATATTGGATCCTGGCTGCTGCTGTACAGTAGTGAGGTAGCAAGTTACTACAAGGATCATGTCAGCAATGGATCAAACAAAAGAGAACAGCATCAAAGTTCAAACTCTACAATTAGTACAGCAGTGAGGTAGCAAGTGAGTGAAAGATCATGACAGTAAAGGATTAAACAAAAGAAAATGACATCGCAAGTTAAACTATACAATCTGTACAGTAGTGAAGTAACAAGTGAGGGCAAGGATCATGCCAGCAATGGATTAAACAAATTAGAACAGCATCACAATTCAAATTATGCAATCTGTAGAGTAATGAGGTAGCAAGTGAGTGAAAGAGTGTGTCAGCAATGGATTAAACACAAGAGAATGGCATCACCAGTCAAACTATATCAAGATAAGGTTGTGCCATGTTAGCCCACACAAAACAAAGCTAGGTCACGTGCAGGTGTTTGGTGTGTTGGCTATACTTAGAAAGATAATACCTTTTTTAGACTAATGAAAAGTTAAAGACTCAAGATTTCAAGGCCTACAGTACTGGCTCTTCTTTAGGTATGTTACTTTACACAACGTGGGCTGATGCCCCTTCTGTAGGAGTTTGATTAGCTTGCTTCCTCAAAAGATCCAGGAGAAACATAGAAACATAGACCTTGACTGCAGATAAGGACCGCTTGGCCCATCTAGTCTGCCCATTTCCCTACCTACTGGATAAGCTGCAGATCCTAGTTAACCAACAGCCTATTTCTTCCTACCCCCCACAAGAATTGCCTTGTGTCTGTCCCATGCATTCTTGAATTCTCCCACAGTTTTAGTCCCCACAACCTCCTCAGGAAGGCTGTTCCATGCGTTCACCACCCTCTCTGTGAAAAAGTACTTCCTCACATTGCTCCTGAACTGTTCCTTCTCTATCTTCAAATTGTGTCCCCTTGTTCTTGCACATCTCTTTTTCTGAAAGATGATACCCTCTTCGACTTTGTTGATTCCACTGAGGTACTCAAAAGTTTCTATCATGTCCCCCTTCTCCCTCCTTTCCTCAAGGGTATACATATTAAGCTCCTTTAGTCTCTCCTCGTATAGCTTCTTTTGCAGACCCTGCACCATTTTAGTTGCCCTCCTCTGCAGCAGTGTCAGGATTTTCCTGCAGTGCATGTAGATATTTTTTTTGGGGGGGGGCAAACTGATCTCCATCAGTCATCCTCCCCTACCCCACCTCTGCACCACCGTACACTTCCACTAGCTCCTCTCTGCCCAAGCACCCTGGCTTCCCAGCATCCCAGCAGAACTGCTACTATGGTACCGAGCAAAGGGAGAAGGGTCCCGACACCCTAGCTTACCCCCTGGGGCAGAGCCGGTGGCTTCCCAGTAGTACTTAAGTGTTACTGGTGGTGAAGATGTGATGGGTACACGGAAGGTCCAGCCAACATCATCCAGTCAGTGGACCATTATTGTATGCTCTGCTCCCCAAGGAGACAGGACATGCAATGATGTCATAGGCAATGCCAATGTCTGTCCCAGTCCCCTGAACTGTGACGGTGCTGGTTGCAGCCGATCTCCTGGTCTCCGCCAGAGGTCAGCAAAGTAGCAGTCATGCTACCCTGCCCTCCCCCAGGAGAAGGAGAACTGTCATTAGGCTGCTTGATCGTTTTCTTCCTGCCCAGCCCTCTGACATTCCAAGTCTGTTCCCGAACCTGGGTTGTCAGCATCACAGATGGATGCTCTGCCTCTGTGTCAGTGGGCTGACATGCATGTGAAGTTTTTATAAGTTCTAGGGTCACATTTTCAAAGGTTAGCACCAGTGCTAACCTGGGTTTTGTGTTAGTGCTCTAGGGCAGAGCCATATTCAGAGGCCCCCAATACACTTATGTATTTATTTATTGAATTTTGTTGACTGGGTAGGCCCACTAAGACTAGAAGTCCCTTTTTCAGGGGTGACCCAGGAATAAGGGGGGAGATAGAGATGGTAACCAACTAAAATTGAACCAGATTAAGCTATTGTTGGTATTTTTAGTGAATGGGGAAAATTTGGCCGGGACACCAGAGAAATCCTCCTACTCTTGCCAGTAGGGGGACCCTGTTGCTGTGCGAGGTGGTCATTCTGACCCTAACTGTGGAGGAGGAAGGTTTGTTGCAGAGGGCTACGATGGCTCAGAGTTCTGAAGGACAAGGAATTCAGTTGCAGGAGGGATCCGCTGAGGTGGTGGCTGGGATGCACCCAAGGGCTGGCCAACATAACGCCCGAGTCAGCAGTCCCATGAAAGCATTGAAAGTTCCACCTTTAAGTCTGGCTGAGAAAGGCGCTGCTTAGAGGAGGAACGCCACAGAGTAAGCAAATTACTCGCACAGGGGAATCGGGCAGTGGATTTGGAGGAAGACCGGAAGAGGAAACGTTCCACGACGTCGCTGGGAGCTTTGGAGGCAGCAGGGCTGAGTAAGCTCCATACGGCCATTGTGCGGCCAGTTTCTGGCAGTTGTGTGGCATCTTCAGCTTGGGGGGATCTTGTTGATGCATCCTGGTATCCGGAATGAGCACTATGGGATGCTGGCTGGATCCCTGTGTCAGGCGCTGCGTGGAAGCCAGCTGGGGAAGTTACAGCTCTGCCTAGTGATGCACTGAAAAGTACTGTTCAAACTGTTCCTTATAAGTCTTCTTTATCGCACCCTCTCTTATGTGCTGATTCCCCTGCTTCTCAGTCTGCTTCTCAGCCTGACCTTCCCCTAGATGAGATGCCTGGTGGGGTAGCTGAAGATTCTGCTCTTAATGCAATAGCAGTGCAGCAGTCGGCTTCCGACCCCTCTGAGAAGCCTACTTATGCCAGCCATTTTTGGCAGCCTGTGGAACTAGCTAAGTGGCGTAATGCTATTCGTCTACGCTATGTGGGTCCCAGAGACAATCCCCCAGATCGATTTTACATTGGGAAAATGCTTTTGAAATGCAGTATGGGGTTCTCACCCTCTGAAGTATATGCTTTGATTCATGTCCCTGGGGAGTTTATTTTTGATGTAAGTTTTCGTACCCCTGCACTATTGGAGATCTTTTGGAGCCGTTATTTAAATTTAAAAACTAACCCTTTATGGTCTGACTTTATTGTTTTACCATTATCCAAACAGCCCTTTTGGGTCATTACTATCCTGTTTAGAAATGAAGGGGTTAATGTGGTTGATATTGTGAACTGGCTTACTAAAAGATGTGACATTCAGGGAAATCCTGTTCCTATCCTGGATGCTGAAGGCTTCTGGAATGGGGGATGGAAATTCCAGGTGAAACTGTATTCTACAGATTCTGATTTAATACATCTCCCTAATTGTTTTTTCCTGGGTAGGGATAAGGGCTTCCTTTTCTACCCAGGTCAACCCAGTCTGCTTTAAATGTGGGTCTAGGACTTATATAAGCACCTCTTGTGATGTGCTTAAGTGTTCTCACTGTGGGGAGACTGGTCACCCTAGTGCCCATTGCTTTCAGACATCCAGATGTAATCTCTGTGATGAGATAGGACATGCTTTAGAGTCTTGTCCTCTGGCTGCTAAAAACACGGCTGAAGCAGATTTTGAGGTTCAGGACCATTATATTCAGGTGGCTGTGCGGCAAGGCCTCTCTTCTGTGGGGAGAATAGATCCTAGAGTCTCTGTGGCTGGGCTTCCGTTAGCTGAGAAAGCCCTGCCTGAGGAGCCTGCTTTGGTTTCTGCTGACATTGATTTGAATGAAGTTGAGGCTTCCATGTCACCTGAGCTGGGTGTTGTGGGAGCTGCTGGTCCTGCCCCCCCTTTGCCTTCAGTTTCAAGCCCCTCTGATGAGGGTTTTAAACAAAGAAACATAGACTTTGACAGCAGATAAGGACCGCTTGGCCCACCTAGTCTGCCCATACACAGTTAGTGGTAGAAAAGGGAAGGCAATAAAAGGGAAAAGTAAATTGGCTAAAAAATCCACTGTCTCTGTCTTGGTACCTCCTATAGCTGACCTTAATATTTATGAAGTTTTGATGGAGGATTTGGAGGTGGTGTCGGAGTAGGTCCAGTCTTCTATGATCCTTTCAGCCTGAGCCCCTGGAGCCTTCTGGTGACCATTTGGAACCTAGGTCTCAGGACTGTAAAAGTAGAAGAGTGACTCGGGCATCCAGTAAAGTGAAGTGATGTATTCCTACTGCATCTTACGGCTCCATTTCACTTTCGGGTGGCATCCTTGATTGCGAATAGCATTAAGTCTCCTGTTAAGTGTAGACACACTTTTTCTCACTTTGTACATGAGAATTTGGATTGTGTCTTTTTTCAGGATGTTCGTTTACACTCTCCTGAGGAGTTAGCAGCTGTCACTGCTGGTTGGATATGGGGGGACTGTATTTGATCACAAGGGAAGGATTTGTGTAGTGGGGTTGGGATTAGTTTTTTTCTGTCACATATTCAGGTGATTCACCATGTAGAAATTTTGGAAGGCAGACCCTTAGTTTTGGATATTAAGTGGGGTTCCATGCCTTTGCGTTTATTGAATGTTTATGCACCTCAAACTAAATTTGATAGGGTGACCCTTTTTAAATTACTTTATCCCTTTTTGTGCACTTCTATGGTTATTCTGGGTGGTGATTTTAGCTGTTCTTTACCCTCTCAGGTATCTTCTGCTTGCAGGAAAAAGGTTTATTGTGATGTGGCTTGTCTGACTCAACTACTTGCAGATGTTGGTTTAATTGATGCTTTTGGGTCTACTTTTGATGGGTCTGGAAATACATATTTTTGTGGTCCCCGGGCATCCCGGATTTATTATTTTTTTCTTTCCCCAGGGGTTGCTGTGCAGTCCAAATATTTGCAAGAGGTGGCTTCATCTGACCATAAGTTGCTTAAATTAACCTTGTGTGATGTACCAGAGGTCCAGAGGGGGCCAGGCCTTTGGAAATTGAATACTGCCTTACTAGCTATCCCTTGTGTGGCTGACGGGCTTCATTCCCTTTTGCTGGCACGTCAGTCTGTGTTTTTTTTATATGATGATTTAAATGCTTGGTGGGGGATACCAAAAATGAAGTCAGGACCTACTTTAAGGTTATAGATCAAATTAATGGGAGGCTTAAGCATGATGAGCTTCGTTATCTTAGGGGTCGACTTCATTTCTGGTCCACTCTCTGACAGCATCTTGGGTCTGACTGTCTTGACAGGATTAAGAAATTGAAGGTGGAGTTGGCACGGCTACAGTCACAGGTTTTACAGGATATGGAGCGGAAGTATAAGTATGGGGTTCTTGGTAAAAAGCAGAACACCTTACCATTTTAATCTATTAGGCTTTTTAAGGACTCTCGTGGTATGCTGTATCTGAATACTGTAGAGGGTGGGCGAGTGTCAATACTGAAGGCATTTTGGATACTATTCATGCTTATGCTTCTGACTCTTTTAGGAGTAGATCACTTTCAGAAGCCTCTTTATGTGATTGGTTATTTTGCAGGACGTTGCCTGTCTTGGCTCCTGAATTTCAGCATAATTTGATACAACCCATCACATTGGATGAATTAAAATCTGTTATTTGGTCCCTGAAACCAGGCATTACTCCTGGTTCTGATGGGCTGCCTCATGAGGTCTATAAGGTACTTTGGGAAGTGTTGGGAGTGGAATTTTGTGAGGTATTGAATGCAGGCTTGCAAGCTGATGACCTCCCTGACAGTATGTTGCAGGGTGTTTTGTTGCTGATTTATAAGAATAAAGGTGATCGAGGGGATTTGGATAACTGGAGGCCTTTGTCTCTCCTAAATGCTGATTACAAAATTCTGATGAAGGTATTATGTATTTGTTTATGGGGATTTTGGATTCTTTGCTACATCCTTCACAGTTTAGTGGGGTACCACATAAGAGGGTTCAGGATGCCTTGATTCTTCTCAGGGAGACTCTCCATAAGGGATCATCAAAGGAAATCTTTGGACATCTGATCTGTTTAGATCAAGCGAAAGCTTTTGATCAGGTGGAATATATTTACCTCTGGGAGACCTTGCGGAGGTATGGTTTTCCTTTAAACTTTATAGGATGGTTGCAAACATGCTATAAAGATATTACTTTATTACTGAGTGTAAGTGGTTGGTTGGGAAGGGAAGTTAAGATATATAGGGGTGTTAGGCAGGGGTGTCCACGCAGCCACTTGCTTTATGTGCTTTCCTTAGACCCTTTCTTGCATGCCTTAAATAGGTCAGATGACATTATTGGTCTGTCAGTGGGTTGTGCAGATCCGCAGATTGTCTCTATGGCAGATGCAGATGATTTGGTCTTGGTTTTGTCGGACAGGGCTTGAGCTGTCACAGCTCAGCTGCTATTGCAGACCTTTTCTGACATGTCCAGCTCCTCCTTTAATAAGCCTAAGAGTGGGATATTACCATTAGGTTACGATGCTGCTGACGTTGGCTTGATTTGGGATATGTCTATTGATTCTGTTTATAGAAGGATTCTTGGGGTTTATTTTGGGGGTACTGATGCCCATAGGTACAATTGGGACAGGCAGTTGTTGGTGGCCCGTGATAGAGTGGCGCTCTGGAATAAGAGTTGAATGACTAAAGCCAAATGGATTTACCGCATTAAGACCTTTTTATTACCATATTTTTTGTTTGTAGCAGCAGTTTACCCCCCCCCTTCTTTGGAAACATCTTTGTTTGTGAGGAAGTAGGTTGAACCTGGTGCAGAGGGGTATAACATATTTACCTGTTAGTGAAGGGGGTCTGGGGATGTTGAATCCAGTGGTATTTCTACATAGTATTTTTATTTTTTATAATTTAATTCCATTGCTTAAATGGGAAAGTAAGATCTGGACCCCATTGGTGGCTGATGGTATTGGTCTCCTTCTAGAGCAATGGGATTCTGCTACCTTTTTATCACGTCAAGTCAGGCTGTGTACCATGGCTAGCCACTTTCAGGGGATGTTTCGGAAACTAAAGTCCTGGCATATTGTTAAACAATCTCTTTCTCTTCAATCATGGAAGCAATTTTATTGTGGTGTATTACAGGATTTTTTGAATGCAGATCCATGGTTTCGGGATTTGTCTGTTTCTGATCAACATTCCAAGTTGCAATTATTAGTTAGTAAAAGAGTCCCTAAGTATATGTGGGATTTTTTATGGCTTTGCCTGCATAAACGGTTGGGGCTAAAGGGTAATATGAAGCATAAGGAACTCTCTGAGAGATTTTGTCCCAGGGAAGAAACTTGTACAGGAGTAGTTGAAACGATGCAACATTTCTTTTTTGACTGTCCTTTTGCTGTGTCTTTCTGGTCACACTTCCATGCTACCTGGCCACTGAACCCTTTCCAGGGTCATTCATCTGAGATCTGGACAGAGGGGGTTCTTCCTGGCTCATGGGTTGTTTATGATTCTGTTACAATTCATCTTTTGATGGGATACACTGGCTTTCAGCTTTGGCAGGCTCGGTGCAGCCTTACGCTCCGGCAGCAATTAAAAACTGAAAAACAGATCTTATTTAATATTATGAAAACAGTACTCAGCTGGAGAATGCTGGAAAAGGGGAAAGTGCACCCAGATCTTTATAAACTTTGGTTGAGGAAAATGAATTGGCTTGATACAGGGTAGAGGTTTGTTGTGGAGAGCATCATTTCTTTTTATTATTATTTTCTTTCTGGTACTAAGTATTTTTTGGGAAGTTTCGTGTATATTAACATGCCTTATGTATACTGATTAGTGAGACTAAGCGCAGTATGTATATTTGATGTTTCTTATGTTATTTTTTTTTCTGTACTACTATATCCTTTTTCTAGTACGGATGGGGGAGGGTTTTTTTATGGTTGGGGTCTTCAGGTATATTGTACTGTGAGTTATTGTTTTTTTTATATGTTCTAAGATATTTATACTGTTTTGTTTTTCTTTTGCCCTTTGAATAAGAATTCCTCTTCTCTGCTGGGGGTTGAGTCTTTCTTATGGAGTTTTGGGACTGGGGAATGGATTTTTGTATTGAAGGTATGATGCAATACTTCTTTTTGTTTATTATTGTTTGGTATTATGATTTTGTGTGAAGTAACACAGTTATGTATTTATTTTTCTTTCAAGTGTTAATAAAAAAGTCCCCTACTGAGCTGTAGGAGGAGTTGCTGTCCTTGTTCAGGATGGACAGTTTGGATGGAGAATCGATGAAGGTGGAAGTGGAGGAGACTGGGGGCCAGGTCTCCCCCCCCCAGCTCCTGGTATACAGGAGACTGAAATCTTTTTCGATGCTGCTGCCCCTTTAGAGGGACAGAATATTTTACTTAATACTTCTGGATTACTAAGAAAAATGAGTATACAAAATTAATCTGACAAGAACTTTTCTGCAACTACTGCAGCTGAAACTGATTTAATTCTCATCGCAGAAGAACAGCGCTATCTGGAGAAACGTGCACAACTTTTGACAGCAAGAGATAACTTTGAATGTCTTCTACATATGGAGGACCCTGTATCAGGCCTTCCCTATATTGGAACCAATGAAGACAGCATGAGTGTTGATGTTTCTACAAAAAGGATTATACAGGTACAGACCCCCAAAGTTATTTATCAGACTGCACATACTAATCGGGAAAATGCCACTCTCTTTTCTTTTTCTGCTCCCAATGTAAACCACAGTTAAATGCAAATGAGCGGCTGCTCATTTGTCTCCAGGGGTTTTTGTTCTGAAACAACCCATGGCTTGCAACAAACACTTGATTACAGTCCAAACATAGATGGGCATGTTAACTCTGCCAACTCACAGCAGATAGCGGGAGATGTTTTACTTACTCCTGGACCAAGCACTATGGATGCAAAGGAGAAAAATTGTGAGACAAGCACTGTACCCTTGCTTCAGCCTGCACGGGTGCGAGATAGAGGCTAGCCTACATGTCATCATGGCAGGCGATCAACGAATAGGGAATTCAGAGCTGGCAATGGCATCTGCAGAGGAGGTACCCCTGGCCTAAGGTTCTCCCATGACACTCTGCCTTCATGTGACCCTGCTATAGGGTCGGAGGAACAGAAGGATTTACTTGATAAAGAAATGTCAGACCAAAAAGCTGCTCTTCTCAAAATTCTCTCAGGAGAAGACAAACCAAAAATGCAAACCTGACGATTTATGGCAAAAAAGAGAAAATGTCATGCTTTCACACAGGAATATTCAGAATGATCTCTTATCCACGGATTCTCAGGGATCTGATATTAGGACTCAAATGGATTTTAATCCTCAGGACTCAGTAGCAGCTGCAAATACAGACTGCCTTTGGCATTACAAACACTGCAGAGATTAACAAACCTTGGACAGACTTTGCACTTCAGGGGGCAGGTTGGATCCAAGATCACAATGGGTAATGGACCCTTGTCCCAACCTGGGACTCTACCTTATTCTCACAAACAATAGTACCTAAATGGCACCCACCAGAAGCAGCACCGGGGCAGGGAATGCATCTTATTACAAATATAGTGCAGGATGGGGCAGCGGCACCCCCCCCATCATTACTTATGGAATCTCTCCCAAAGCACAGCCCAAAACTACAGAACCCTTCAGCCTTGATATAAACTACCACTGCTACCCCCTCAAAAATTATAGTATTGACAGATAGGATCAAAAACCCAGGGCCTGACCCAATACCAGGAGAGGCTACAGAGGTTATTACCCCGATCCCTCCTGTCTAAATTGGATTCCTTTAATGAACAACCCCAGAAGCCATTACTCTCAGAATTATTAAAAATGAATAAAACAGACCCTTTACCCAGGTGACACGCAGTTCGACTGAAATATAAGGGAGGTTTGGACCCTCGTCCGGATTGACATTGTGTGGGCAAAACCCTTATCAAAGACTCTTTACTTTTTTATCCAGTGGATGTCTTTGCATTTATCCACATATCTGGGGATGATACTTTTGATATTAGTTTTCATTCAACACACCTGTTAGACCTTTTTTTACTAAGTACAATCAAGTCAAAACCTCTCCCCTGTGGAACCCATTTATGGCTATCCCATTAACAAAACCATTGATCAAAACAGTCACCATTAAATTCCAGAATGAAAGTGTCACTGTGGGAGACATTAATCATTGACTGCAACAGAAATGTAATGTTTTAAGTACACCCGAAGCCATGCTGGATGAAGAACAATTCTGGACGGGGGATGGAGGTTTAAAGTAAAACGAAAACAGTCAGAGGAAGGAATTGCATACATTCCTAACTGTTTCTTTTTAGGTAGAGAAGGGGGGATCTGCTTTTACCCAGGGCAACCAAAAGCATGTTACCAATGTGGTTCACAGACACATCTCTTGAGTGTCTGTGATAAACTACGATGCGGTATATATGCTGAAGTGGGGCGTACAAGTTATCAATGTACAAATTCCACTAGATGTAACCTTTGTGAAGAATCAGAACATTGGTATCAAGACTAACCATGGGCTTCAGTGAATAAATCCCAGAATTTGTACACAGAAGGTTTAATAAATAAGGCACAAACTGACAGCCCCACAGATCCAGACGTTCCATCTTTCCTCTCTCCAATGCAACCACCAAATACAACAGTCACTGTTAAGGATTTACAACCCCACAAGGAGGTCATCATCATTGTGGAGTCACAGCCTACAATGTCCCTGGAGAAAGTAAATTCTACCCCCGCCCTCCTTACCCCAGTATATTATGCAGACAACCCAAGACCAATGGTAGCCCCAGAGGTTTTAAAGAGCTTACCTTCTCCTCAAACTCCTCCCCCACTTCACAGAAGATCTTCTTGTAGACTAAAAAAAGAGGAGGTGGTGACACCAGTCCTCACAGATAATCCTTTTGAGGTTCTGGCCCCCTCAAGTTGGGGGGATTCTGAAATGGAGGAAGATTCAAAGGAACCGATGGAGGTGGACATGGTTCCCCCTAAACCCCAGAAACACCTTATATAGGAAAGATGAAGAGAAAGAAAAAGAAGATGTCATCAGCATCTCTGGTTGTCATGGACATAATAACTGTGGCTTCATTGAATTGCCATAGCCTACTTAACTTTAGAAAAACACTTGCAGTGTTTTATTTGTTGTATGATTTAAAGCTGGATATCATCTTACTGCAGGAGACATGGATGGGTTCTCTTCCCCAAACCACTCAATTTCAGGCCGATTGGCCCTGAGGTCCTTCGTTTTGGTCTTTTGGGGGTGATAGGGTGGATGGTCTGGGAATCTTGGTTTTGGGGACTAGGTTTACATTGTTTCGACTGTTAGATCTTATACCAGGGAGAGCTCTGAGTTTGAATGGGTACTGGGATGGAACCCCTGTCGCTTTATTACAATATATGCCCCTCAAATGAAAGCCGCTAGAGTTTCATTATTTGAGTCAATACAACCCTACTTAGCTGCAACCAAATTATTTATCTTGGTGGGGGAGGAATTTTAATTGTAGATTATGGATTCCAAAAGGGCATGCTTCAGTCCCAAAAGTATACTGTGACTCCTTAGCACTAAAAAAAAATTATTTTGGTAGCTGAATTATTAAACTGTAATGATCAGATTACATCCCCATCTTATTTTACTTTTAAAAGAGCCCAGTATACCACAATAATTGACTATGTGTTTGTGTCAAAGCATTTAAAGATCAGAGAAACAGACATTTGTCCAACTGAATTCTTGGACAATCAGATGATTAGGACATCACTTGGTTCAGATCCAAAATTTTCTGCTACTACATCCCAATGGAAATTGAATATTTGTTGTTTAACTGACCCACAAGTACAAACTTTTGTCACACAGGTAATAGCAGCTCAAGCGTTGGTTATTAACCTGTATGATGGTATTGGCGAATGGTGGGCACAAACTAAAATTGATATACAGACATATTTCCAACAATATGGGAAACAGAAATCCCAAACTCAGTATTTTAAGTACTTGTCACTAAGAAGGCACCTCCAATACCTGTTTTCTTTACCAACCACTACTAAAAATATAGTAGAAGCTCAAATACAGATAGTACAAACAGATATGAGATGCCTCCAATATGACTGGGCTGCTTCCTTACAAGATGAATTGACATATGGTGCTCAAAAGACCCCATTCTCAGATCCTTGTGTGGCTTGTAAAACTAGACGTCTGGGTACGTCAGTCTTTTCTTTGCAAGATATAAATGGAAGTTTAGTTTCCTCCTTTAGTGGCCTTTTGAATATAATTCATAATACCCAGTACCAAGGGGATTCACAAGAAGAGACACCTAGCATACTCAGAACACAATATTTTGCAACATTTAAAAATAATATATTGGCTGAAGATGCTATTTTCCAGTTAACTTCTTCTATCTCTACACAGGAAATAACAGATGTTATCCATACTAGGAACCAGGGAGCTGCTCCAGGTTTGGAGGGGTTACCATTTGAATTTTATAAACCTTTTCAAAAAGAACTGTCTTTATGTTTGGCAATAGTATTTCGGTTTTTCTTTCGACATAACTCTGCCCCTTGTAGTTCTTCTAAAAGGCGATCAGACTCCTTTTCCAGAACTAGAGACCTATAAGCCTCCTTAATACAGATTTTAAAATCCTATCCCAAATACTCCATCTTCGCCTACGACAGACAGCTTCCCATAATCATTCCCACCCCCCCTTCAAGTCTGTAGTTTACCTGATAGGTCTAGTTTACACCCTTTTATTATTTTGTGGGAATTATGGAAATTTTACCTAGAATGCAAAAATCGAGGCGGGTTATTTCTCTTGACCAACAAAAAGTCTTCAACAGGGTTGATCATACATTTTTATTCACAGTCTTACAGGCTTATGGGATACCACAACAATTTAGTTATAAAATTCAAATGCTATATCATCAAGCAGTTTTTTGCCCTTTGATTCAAGGTAAAATAGGCCCAGAGTGTACTATCAGGGAAGGGGTCCATCAAGGCTGCCCCCTGAGTCCCTTACTGTATATATATTTTTTCTCAGTCCATTGATGGGGCAAATCATGGACAATCCCCCAATTCAAGGTTTATCGGGCGGAGTAATAGGGGGTGAAGTTAAACTAATGGCATATGCTGATGACACATGCTTAATCCTTGCAAATAGTGATAGTATCCTGGAAGCGATGAGAGAATTCCAACTCTTTTCACAAGTTTCTTCAGCAAAACTTAACCTGGATAAATGCATAGCATTTCCGCTCGATAGAGCTAGGGACCCCCACAATGGATGAGATTGGAGATATACCGGTAGTTTTAGGTCCAGTAAAAATATTAGGGCTCCTTTTTGGGACTCATGACTTAGGACTTCTAAACTGGGAAGTAACATTACAAAGGTGCAAAGCGAAAGTTAATATTTGGAGAGGGTGGAAGCTCTCTAAAAGAAAACAGGTACATATTATTAAGCAGTTTTTAATTTCAAGTTTGATATACATTGGTGCAATTTTCCAATTACCTAGTAGCTTAGAGAGACCCAGATTTATAGTATTTTTGGGGGTGGTGCTTTGGGGTTGCCTTCTAAACCCAGTTAAACAGGGATTTATATACCTACCATGAGAAAAAGGAGGGTTAGGGATGATTGACCCTGTAGCCTTTTTTCATTCTTTGTTTTTCTTTCACTCAGTCAAAACACCATGTCACCTGTTAAACTCCATGGTGAATGTTTGGTTTACAAATAACTGGCAAACCTATTTATCAACATGGGAGGCAGATCCACCAAAATGTTCACAATATTTGTTAATGTCAATGAAATCTTCAGTCCAAAAACTCTTTAAATGGAAAATACAGAGAGTTCTTTTTAATCAGTCCTCCCGTAAACAACTGTACCAATATATTTTAAACACTATATGCCCTACTCAACCAGATTTTAAAGGTTGTAGACCCCAGAAAATGGATTTGGTTCTGGCACTCGTAAATGAAAAACACATACCGGAACACATGTGGGAAGTACTTTGGCTGAATGCATATGGGAAGTTGAATGTAAGGGGAAATAATAAACATAAGCCAATAGAGGATCGATTGTGCCCTTTCACTGGTTGTGGTGCTCTGGAAGAGACCATGGAACATTTTATTTTTCAATGCCCGTTTTCTCAGGACTTATGGAAGTTTTTGGCTATAGTATGGAACCTCCCACGGTTACAAAATCTGACATATGAAGCTCTTATGTGGGGGGG
The DNA here is from genome assembly GCA_016271365.2 of Neoceratodus forsteri. NCBI lineage: Eukaryota > Metazoa > Chordata > Ceratodontiformes > Ceratodontidae > Neoceratodus > Neoceratodus forsteri. The sequence goes on along the minus strand of CM057453.1, from coordinate 1,623,937,730 downwards.
ATTATCTTATTAGACTAAAACTATATCATAAAGGGACTTTGAGTGTCTTTTTTGCAGTACTTAAATTTTATTTATGGAATGCTAGAACACAGTGGGTCTTTGACAGCAATGGATGCCTTATTCTATGTTTAAAGTTATCTGCAAGAATGTACTTTGGAAAATTTATGAAACTGAACTGGCAACAAATTATATTTCACTAGTTAAATCCCACTGGAAAGGCCTTTCTTTCTTTATTAAATTTAAATAAGAGGTCAATTATCAGGAAAGTAAATGAGTAGTATTACTATCCAGTATTGGATGAGGCCCCTCCCCTTTCCCCCATCTTGCCCTTTTTTTTCTCTCCCCAAGTGGTTTGGGGTCTGTTTTGTCCCCTTCCCCCATATGTTTTATTAGAACAGAAGTTTTTTCTTGGTAAATTATGGTTTGTTGATATGTGTCAAAGAGGGGATTTTGTTGTTTTTCCTTTTGTGTTCATTGTAATCAGTTCTTTTGATGTTTATTATATTTGAACTTGTATTATGTACTCTAAATATGGTATTGTTTCCTTCAATAAAAAACTGCCATACTGAACTGAAGTGGGATTCTGACATCCTGGCACTCTGCCAAGATGGCCGACCCTGGAACGACGGAGGAAAGGATGGAGCTTGTGGAGGCAGGGCAGATGGTCTCCTCCTGTCTCAGAACTGCGAGAGACCATGCAAGATGTAGAAAATAATGGAACCAGTTGGGATATTCATTTGAGAGAATGCCAACACTATAGACCGGAAGATATCAGAATTGAACCCATAGACTGTCAGGAGGCAACTCGCAAAACTGATAAGGCTACTACCAGTGAGTGTGCTACAACCCAAATTACAGAGCATGAAAATGTGCAACTTTTACTAGAACTGGAAGAACAACAATATTTAGAGAGGAAAAATGAACTTACTGCCCATTTAAAAAAGCTTCTGTTGAAAGTCTCACAGACAATGGATGACTCACCCCAGCTAGCTGTCAACAAGAACGCTTTGATCCTGGTGCCTGTCAATGGAGCTCAAACCTCGGGACAACTGAGTAATCCACAGAAACAATCTATGACTAAAACTTCACATGAGCAGACCAAAAAAGCATTATGAGGCACCATCAGGGATACATCCAGAATGGCACTCCCGGACAAAGAACAGTCCAGCCTAAGATGTACCTCGATAAATAGAAGTTCCTCTGAGTCGACTGAAGCTTGGTCAGTTGATACTGCAATGCTGGCTGTGGGCTGGGAAAAAGATAAAACTTCAAGGACTTGGTGCTTGGGCCCATCCTCAATCCACATACCACATGAAACTGAGGCTTTAGCCCATACAGACCCCCTGAATACAGAAGTTCTAGATCACTCAGTGCTTCCGGAGCTGCACCTAACTCAAAATCCTAAGTTGCATTTTTCCTCAGATGTGCCCATTGAGGGAAAAGATTCTGCACAACCTTCCTCTTCAAAGGATGAAAGCCAGGGCCCTGGCATTAGCCCACAAAGCAAACAGCAAAGAAAGACTTTTCAACAAACTTCTGCAAATTCATCTCACTCAAGAACATATGCATCCTGTTTTCCTGTCCCTACTCAGCAAGCTAAATGCCATAATGTGGTAAGACTTCAATACATAGGAGGAATGGATGAAATGCCAGATCAAGTATTTGTAGGCAGAACCCTGTTAAAAGACTCGATTAAATTTTTTGCATATGAAATCCATGCTCTCATACATGTGTCTAATCAGCCAAATTTCGACATTAGCTTTAAGACTTTAAATGGACTCAAGAGGTTTTGGATTAAGTTTCATAAACTGAAGACCACCCCTTCTGGGCTCCTTTTAATTGAATTCCTCTCACAAAACCTGCACAAAAAACAATTACAGTTCTTTTTTGAAATGAAGGGGTTAGCATGAATGACCTGACTGTATGGCTGAAACAACGTTGCACTGTCTTAAATGACCCTGAAGCTATTTTTGATTCAGAGAATATTTGGACTGGGGGGTGGAAAGTAAGGGTCTCATTAAAATCCTTGGATATGGGAATACAGCACTAGCCAAACAGCTTTATGCTAGGTAGGGACAGAGGGGTACTGTTCTACTGAGGCCAACCGAAGGCCTGCTACAAATGTGGTTCTATTAGCAATTTAAGTAGTATCTGTGACAAAGTAAAATGTATGGTGTGTGGGGAAATTGGGCACTCAGGCAACCAATGTGTAGAAGAACCTTGGTGTGCTTTGTGTGACTAAACTGGCCATACCTTCCAGCAATGTACATGGGCAGCCCATAATTCACCTGATTTAGCAGACGGAGCAGAGCAAAGACTACTCATTACTCTTGCACAAAGGACAAAAATTACATCTAGCCAACCCAGACCCACAGAACCAGTGAACCCAATCCCAGCTGCTGACAATCAGCAGCAAGATGTAGACCCTGTTAATCCTGAGGATGTGGGAGCTGACCCTCCAGAACTTGACCACCCCAAACTCCCCCTCCCAAGAGATGGAAGTTACACCTACTGTGAGTACTGAGATAGTACCACCTGAAGTTCAGACTAGTGAGGGAATGACCCCCCCAAAAAAGAAATGCTACCATTCCCAAAACAAGGGTCCCTAGAAGCTATAGGAAGAAAGGGTCCCCTTTGTCCAAAGTTTCAAAGACTGACAATATCCCCTTAGGAAATAAGTATGAATTGTTACGGGACAATAATGATGACACTGATAATGACTCAGATACTTCCTCTATAATCTCTTCCCACCCCGAACAAATGACTGACACAGAAATAGCTCTAGACACCTCTGGTCCCCAAAATCAAAAAGCAAATGCTAATCTTAAACATAAAGAGAACATGTCTAGAAGAGGAAGACCAATGTGTATTAGGTGCTTAGAGTCTGGTATTCTCTTTTTTTTCTCTCACTTTAAATAATGTATCCTAACTTCTCTTTTTATACTGTGAATGTAAACAGTATAAAGAGACAGACTAAAAGAGATAAGTTTTTTTTCTTTCTTATCCTATACAGCAATGGGCATTATTTTTTTTACAACATATTAGACTACACTCTTTAAATGAACTTACACAAGCAAAGAAAGCATGGTACCTAGGCCCATCCTTCTGGTCTTAAAGTCAGGAAACTTGTTCAGGGCTAGGAATACTTTTTAATATGCCAAACATAGAAGTTATAAAAGTATTAGATTTAACACCAGGTAGTTTATTAATTATGGACATAAGGATTTATAATATTGCTTACAGATTAATTAATATCTACGCACCAGAAACCAAAGCACTTAGAATAGACTTAATAAAACTTGTACAAACTTATTTACACACCTCACAATATATCATCTTTGGGGGTGACTTCAATTGTGGACTCTCCACTAAAGACAGATCTAAAACCTCCAAAACATCGAAAATATTCTGTGGTTCAAACTTTCTATCCTCAGTATTAAAAACAGCTAGGCTCCAGGATGCCTACCTAGACACAGAAAAGATTCACACCCCTACCTTTTATAAAGGTTCATTAGCCACACGAATAGAAACATAGAAACATAGAATTTGATGGCAGATAAGGACCGCTTGGCCCACCCAGTCTGCCCATTTCCCTACCTACTGGATAAGCTGCAGATCCTAGTTAACCAGTAGCCTACTTCTTCCTACCCCCACCCCCTAGAATGGCCTTATGACTGTCCCATGCATGCTTGAATTCCACCACTGATTTTGACTCCACTACCTCCTCCAGAAGGCCATTCCATGCATCCACAACCCTCTCTATGAAAAAATACTTCCTTAAATTACCTCTGAGCTGCCCCCCCCTCTATCTTCAAATTGTGCCCTCTTGTTCTTGCACACCTCTTTTTTTGAAAGATGCTACCCTCTTGGACTTTGTTGATTCCCTTGAGGTACTTGAACGTTTCTATCATGTCCCCCCTCTCCCTCCTTTCCTCGAGGCTATACCTATTAAGCTCCTTTCGTCTCTCTTCATAGATTTTGTTTTTTGTCTCCCAACACTTAAGAATCTCCAAAGCACAAGTTACTGTTGCAGAGTTCTCAGACCACAGTATTTTATCTATCTTAGTAGTTCAGGATAACCCTATGCTTAAAGGACCAGGGACGTGGAAACTAAACACTTCTCTGCTACATGAAGAGCTTCATTTACAAAATCAAACAATTTGTGGCAGCCAGAAAATCAGTTTTTATCCTATAGTATATGATAACATACAGCTCTGGTGGACTGATACAAAAAGGGACTTACAAAAATTCCTGAAACAACTAAGTAAATCAAATAGTAATGCACAGTATAAAGAGTATTTAGAAAAAAGACATCTCCAAAAACTATTAACATTATTGTATACTACTGGACAGGATTTCACTAAACAAATAAGCATAATAAAGAGAGATCTCACAGAATACCATTCACAAAAAGCAAAAATGCTAAAACAACAACAACTTGGGCTACTGGCTTTTGTGATTTAATTTGTCCTTATGACAGTTGTCAGAAAAGAACTGAGAAAAAAAGAGACTGAAGCCTTGTTCAATGAACAACAAAACCTTCATACTAATAATTTAGGGATACAAAACTCTGTAGCTTCCTACACCTGTAAGATGTATGGTCCCATTTCCTCGAATGTAGCACAGGCCCCTGCTTACTTATCTCAAATAGATATCCCAGACATACCCCAAAATGTAATAGACATGGCCACCCAGGAGGTACAATATCATGAAGTCGAAAAGGTACCATATATACTCGCATATTAGTTGACTCACGTATAAGCTGCCCCTCCAAATACAGTGTTCTGATAAGAAATTCATGTTTGACCCAAGTATAAGCCGATCATTAAAACCTGACATATTTCAAAACTTAAAAGCACTTTGGAGACATACTGTATGGTAAACTATGCAATAACTCAAAGGAACTTCTGTATTAAAAAATATACATTTTAAACATGGTACCGTGGTGTCAAATGTTCACATTGTCTTCAGCATTGACGTCTGAAAAAACTGAGCAATTGTTGGTTTTCAGAAAGGAATTCATCAGTCAGTATATCAGCGTAGTGACTGTCTTTCTCCAATTTCTGCTCTAGCTCATCCTCAAAGAGAGCATCATCTTCAGAACCATTCATGCATAAGGTCCATTTCGAGAGTGTGAAAAGCAGGTTGGTCATATCAGCAGGCTCTCTTTGAGTTTGGTAGCTCGCTCAGCAACTCCCTTTATTTATTTTTTTCTCTCTCGAACCGGCTTCGTTTATGCTGAAGTGATGAGCAGTTGCAGAGTTGCTAGAGGAGGTATGCAATTTCGAGCACTTGCAGCTTAAAAGCTGCATTGTAGAATCTGCGTTTTCTTTTTAAACTCATTTTTGCAAGTGCACCTGCTTGCTGGCACGTTGTTACATTTATGTGCAATGACATGCATCATATGTGCTGTTTGTGGCAGTATCAGGTTAATTGATTAATTGTTTGACCTGCGTATAAACTGAGGAAGTATAAATAGGGGCATAAAAAAGGTATACAAAATTTGGCTTATACGTGAGTATATATGGTAATAACAACTTTAAAAATAGGAGTTACCCCAGGTTTGGATGGACTTCCAGATGAAATCTACAAAATAATAGGATCTGAACTTGGACCAGAACTCACTCAAGTACACAATGTTATACTACAAACTGAAGCTAACCTTTAGAAATGAATATGAGGGGACTTATCTATATTTATAAAAAAAAGGAGAGAAGAGACAGCTGCAAAATCAGAGACCAATAAGTCTCTTAAACACAGATTGTAAGAGTCTGGCAAAAATCTTAACAAAAAGACCATTAAAAATCGCACAACAGGTAATTTCCAGTGCCCAGTCTTGTTCCATAACTGCCAATATATATCTGATCATATGATTTTACTATGGGAAATAGTGGAAAGAGGGAATACTGAGCAACTCATGGGATTACTTGTCTCCCTGGTTAAAAAACAGGCATTTGATTCTGTCAACCATGAATTTCTGTGGCATACACTGGAACAATATTGTATTCCAGACATTACCATTATATGGATAAAAAAAAAACGTACCACACTGCCAATGCAGTTCCTATCACAAATGGATAGAAGGGTCCAATGTTGAGTGTTAAAAGAGGAGTGTGGCAGGGGTGCCCATTAAGCCCCATCCTAGATGTATTTTTTTTAGATCCACTGCTTAGGCATATAAATGCATCTCAGAAAATATCTCTCCTCAAAACATCATTAAATGTCATACCACACAAAGTTTTGGCATATACCACTGATATGAGTCTAATAGTTGCAAATGAATGTGCAGTTGGGGAAGCTGTGAAACAGCGTAAAGAGCTTGGTAGCATCTCAGGTGCATCTCTAAATCTGTCAAAATGTATTGGAAGATAGCTGGGAAAACATCACCAGACAGTTTTACAAATTGCAGGCATAAGTATTAGTACAGAGCCAATTTCAATTTTGGGTGTACAGTTTGGGGGTGGACCACTAGATGTGCTCAACTCCAGCCCAAAAATTGAACCAGGCCAAAAAAAGGTAACACAGCGGAATAAATGGAAAATGGGGAACAGATGCCTTCAGTGACCACTCCCCGGTCTTGTTTCATTGGGCGAACAAATTCTCTAAACCACCCGCTAGAACAATTACCACCAGGGTACTCATCCGTGGGCATCTTGAATCACCAATAGCTGACCTGCATAAACAGGACTGGTCAATGGTTTACACAACTAACAATGCTGACATTGCCCTCGACCAATTCATTCTTCAGTTCAACGCTATATGTGATAGGCACACCTCACATAAAAAGTGTAAAATCAAAGGCTGATGTAATCCCCAGTTTTCTCCAGACCTCCTTGAGCTTCTAAATGCCAGAGGCCATCTGTAGCACAGGTCTAGGTCCCTGTGTAACCAGGCCAACATCCAGAGGTACAAAGCGGCTAGAAACAACTGCACCAGGGCTGTTCGTGCAGCTAAAAATCAATATTATAAGGAAGTGCTCTCTCGGACCTGGAATGATGGCAGAAAATTTTGGACTAACCTTAAAGAGGTTACTGGGAGAGACCTCAGATCTACCCCTAACATGCTTAACATTGATGGTGTACCCTCACTCGACCCCAGACTTATTGCTAACACTTTCAATAATGCCTTCATGGACCTGAGTGGTGTCCTGCCACCTGGCTACTTCTCTCACCCCCTCACAAGTGACTACTCTTAGAAAGAGACTCTGCACCCTTCTCATCCTCCTTTCTACTTCAAAACTCTCTCAGCCCATGAAGCCAGGAATTACCTACTCAAGGTATTAGGGAAATCAAGATTCAGTGGTGACACCCTGGATCTTAAGTTTGTAGCCCTTATGCTGGATGAAATTCTGTCACCTCTAACACATATTATTAACATGTTACTTAGATACTCTCAATTTCCTCAGAAATGGAAATCTGCCACTATGACACCAGTTCATAAGTCTGGGGATTGCACAAGTACTGGGAACTACAGGCCTCTCTCTATCCTGCCCTCACTCTCGAAAGCTCTTGAGCGTATAGTGGCTGACCAACTGGTTGAATACTTAGAAAAATATCAGCTACAATGCCCCAGCAACATGGGTTCAGAAATGGTCTTAGTACCACGACTGCCCTTCTGGAGTTCACAGGCTTTCTTCACCACTCCTTAGATCAAGGACACCTGGTCAGTGCTGCTTTCATTGGTTTAACCAAAGCTTTCGACATAGTGAATGATGCCCTTCTGGTTGAACAGCTTATCACCACTGGCCTAGCTCATGACAGCATAGCCTGGTTTGAAAGTTACCTGCACAACCATACACAGCGGGTGAAGATTGGTAACACCCTCTCAAATAGCAGACCTGTCCTATCTGGAGTTCCTCAAGGGTCCATCTTGGGGCCCTCTTTTATTTAGCATTTTCTTCAACAACCTTCCTTACTACTGTCAGGGTCACATCCTTTTATATGTTGATGATGCTGTCCTGTTTACCAGTGATCCAGACCCCAAGGTTCTTGAATCTAGGCTACAGAGTAATTTCGTAGTCGTAGAAAGATGGTTCCATAAGCACAAGTTAGTTATGAATTACAACAAGACTAAAACTATGCTGTTCTCCATCTCCCAAAATAGACACAGAACTTGCCTTTTTTCTATCACCAACGAAGGGGGCTCTCCCCTGGAGTTAGTTCAGCTCTTTAAATATCTAGGGATTACTATTGACAGTATGATGACCTGTGCCTGTCACATTGACAACATTGCTAAGGCTGTCAGCACCTGCATTGGGCTACTTTATAGGCATAAGCAATGTTTGACCCCAGAGGCTCTTAATCTGGCCATTCAAAGCTCTCTCACTTATTGATTATGGCTTACTAATCTATGGATCAGGTACTGAAACAACTCTTTTCTGCACCATAGTTGCACTCAACAAAGCATGCCGGCTTCTTACCAGCTCAGCCCGTCGGTCCCATACCTGTGACATGTATGCTCAGGCTAACTGGCTCCAATTCAAAGGTAGACTCATGTACCAAACATGTTTACTGTCCAAAAAAGTAAGCTTAGGCAAAATGCCCCCAAGGAGTGCAAAAGCTTATTACCACCACTATCAACCGTCATTGCACCAGAAGCTCTACTAGCCAGATTTTTAATATATCACACTGTCGCACTTTTCTGGGACAAAGGTCTTTTTACTACCGTGCCCCACTATGGATGAACTTGTTGCACCATGACATCACTTCAGCATCCACATTGGGCTCCTTCAAGGTTAAACTTAAGCAACAGCTAGTTGCTGATGTTAGTTGTGACTGCTTCCAATAACCTTCCTTCTTGTGACCAGCACTTATTCTAACCTTATGCTATCCTGACCTTATGCATAACTGTTCCAGCATGTAAATAACTGTTATAAGTTGCTAATCATTCTCTCTCACATTTCCACTTGATCCCTTCCATTCTTTCCCCTCACCCCTCTATGACTTCCCCCTCCCCCCCCGTTATATCTCAATGAGCTCCCTTGCTCACTTTAAAATGCTTTGTCCCATACCTTCTCACCTCTGACAAGGCCCCTGGGCTGATGCCATCCCTTACCTTGTTGATTATTAGATAATAGGCTGAGTCTGTTCTCATTTTCCTGTAAAGGGTCATTTCATAAGACTCCACCCCCTTTAATATGACCATTTGAATTCCAGGTTTTAATCAAATATGCACCATGGCATACATTGTACAAGGCCACATGTATTGGAAATTCTCTAGTTATACACTCTTGTAATATCTTGTATAATTCCTTGCTTTGTTTGTTTTCTGTCTCATACTTTCCCAATAAGTATTGTTCATCTGACATGGAACCTTTGAAATGAGCTTGTTCTCAATGGTGTTATACGAAATTTCAATAAATAAATAAAACATAATTAAATAAATAAATACCTATCTTTTTATATACAGTATAAGCTACATCTTTCCACCTCCAAAAGTGTTAGAAACCAGGTTACTTAGTTTAGTTTTTCAGGCACTATGGGGGAGTCACCTCAGCCCTATAAAAAGAGCTATAACATACTTACCAATCTCGAAAGGTGGCTTAAACATGGTGCATCTCTTATTTTTTTTAATAGTATTTTTTTCATAGCAAACTTAAGTCACTACTGATAAATACAGAAAAAGGGTGGAAACCCCGGTTTTTTTAGACCTGTAAGTTTTGGTTTGGACAGTGGGAAGCAAACTCCCTAAGGGTAGTAAAGAATGTCTCCCTTGTCCCAAGATATATAAAAGAAACTTTTGGGAGAATCAAGTAATGGCATATCACTAGTAATATGCTTATGACGTCACATAGAAAAAATATCTATAAGCAACTACTGGAAAAGATTTGTAATGTACTAACAGTCTTCCTCAAATGTCCAAATGTATATAGAAATGCTCTTTTACAGCTATTACAAAATCCCAGAATACCCCCACATATGTGGGATTTACATTGGCTCAGCTGCCATGAAAGAATTAATATCAAATCCAACCAAAAACACAAACAAGTGGCAGAAAGACAATGCTGCAGACTGGAATGCATACAACAATTAGAAACTATCGAACATCAGTTTTTTTTTTATTGTACATTTATACAAGGCTTTTGGACTTTTGTGGCAGACATTTAGAATGAACCATTATTTGCTTCTGAGACTTACATGAATGTAATGTATGGAGTTTTTCCAAATGCATGGAAAAATTGCATACTGATACCTTAAATATCATATTTACTGTAATGAAATTGCATATTTGGACTGCAAGATGTCTATTTACCTTACAACAAAACCATATGTCTCATCAAGAAATACTGGGGAAAATTGTATATGATTTAAAACAAATCTATTTTTCAGAAATGAAATCTGTACACAGACATTTGTTATCAGAGAATTGGAGCTGCCTTCCTAGGATAACAGACTCAGACTTTTGCAATTACTTAAATACAGTATGAAGTTTTTTATGTGATTTGTATATCATTATGACTGTATATAATAGTCCTCTGTGAATATAATTTTCCTCATCTCTTTTCAAGAAGTGCCATGGGATCCTTAACGTTCACCTGAACAACCAGCAGAACAGACAGATGGGACCTCGGTTTAATGTCTCATCCGAAAGACAGCACCTCAGAAGTGCAGCATGCCCCTCATGATGCACTACAGTGTCAGTACTGGGACTTTACCCCATGTGCCTGGTGTGGGGATGGAATCCAAAGCTTTCTGATTTTCTGGTCTCAGAAGCGAGTGTGCAACCTGCTGAGTCACTGACATTGCAAACCTGACTTCCCAAACCTGGCAGCTCCACGGTACTAACTATACTGCTGTGCCTATGCAAATGAAGGGATCCCTCATGCATACCAGTGCAGTAGCATATTCAAAAGTTAGTGGTGGCAGTAAACAACCCCTAGATTGATGCTGCTTACCACCACCAAAAACTCCTTCTTAACATAGAAACATAGAATGTGACAGCAGATAACAGCCACTGGGCACACCCAGTCTGCCCATATTTATTTATTTATTTAGTTAGTTAGTTTTAAGCTTTGTTTTTTGCAGCAGACCCTACTTGATCTATGGCACAATCTCCCCATCCCCATTCTTTACCCCTAAGATTCCCTTGTGCCTGTTCCAGGCATTTTTGAACCCTACCACTATTTTTGCCTCCACTGTCTCAGCTTGAAGGCTGTTCCAGGTATCCATCACCCTTTCTGTTAAAAGGTACTTCCTCACATCCCTCCTAAATTTACCCCTTCCAGCTTCATAGTATACCCCCTTCTTCTAGAGCACCTTTTCTCTGAAAAATACCACCTCCTGTACCTTATTAACCCCTATGAGGTACTAAAAGGTCTCTATTTTGTTCCCCCTCTTCCTTTTCTTCTCCAGGGTTTAAATATTTTAGTCCTATAGCCTCTCCTCATAGGGCTTCGAATGCAGACCCTGAACCATTTTGGTAGCCCTCCTCTAGACTGCTCCCACTTTGACTATGGCCTTGCTGAGATGTGGTCTCCAGAACTGGACACAGTACTCAAGGTGGGGTCTTACCAATGATCTATATAGAGACAGCACCACCTCCCTCTTCCTGCAGGTGTTACACCTTCCAATGCACCCAGCATCCCACTGGCCCTTTCAACTGCCTTGTCACACTGCCTGGCCACCTTTAGATCATACAGTATGATTATCCCTAGGTCTCTTTCCAGCTTGGTCTTCGTCTGTATCACTCTGCCTATTTTATACTCCATGCCCAGGTTTCTATGGCCCAAGTGCAATGCTTTGCACTTTTTTTTGCATTAAAACACAGCTGTCACACCTGTCCAGTTTTTTTAGATCCCTGATCACCCTTTCCACCCCCCCCACCCTTGCCCACTTGTTGCAGATCTTGGTGTCATCCGCAAAGAGGCAGACCTTCTATTCCAGTTCCTCCAGTATGCTACTTATAAAGAACTTGCTTACCAGTCTCCTATGTTGAACTGTGTTGAAAGCCTTGCTGCAATCCAAGCAGGCCACATCCACCGCTCTTCCCTGATCTAACTCCTTTGTAGCTCAGTCAAAGAAATTTATCAGATTTGTTTTGCATGACTTTTTCACATGAAACTATGTGGTTTTGTATCCTGTAATCCATTGGATACAAGATATTCCACAATCCTTTCCTTTAATAGTGTTTCCATATACTTACCCACCACCAATGTATAATTGCACACCTCTTCCTTGCTACCACTTTTGTGAAGTGGGATTATGTCTGCCCTTCTCCAGTCCTCTGAGACCATGCCGTTCTCCAGTGATCTGTTAAATAGGTTCATCAGAGGTGCAGTTAGTACCTCCTTGACCTTCCTCAGCACTCTTGGATGTACCATGTCTGGCTCCATAGCTTTGTCCACCTTCAGGTTAGCGAGTGCTTTCTGGACTCTCTCCACAGAAAACTGACTAGTGTTCATTTTCCTCCCATTAAATGTCCTGACAAATTTGTGTGGTCCCTCCCCTTCCCTTTCTACTGTGAGCATGTGGCAATTTATCCCCCCCCCCCAAGAATGTGGATATGCACCCCAGGACATTCCATCTTCTCTAATACCCCTTTCTTAAGCCTACTGCAGTAGCATCTTTTTCTGTGTGTCTCCCTTGACCTTTTTCCTATTTCTACTCTGAGGGGGTGGCCTCCCCATCAGGGTATCTTTTGCTATTCTTCCCCGCTTTATTTCTGTTTTCTGTCCTTGGGGATGTAAAGGTAGAGGCTATGAAATGCCTCCTAGAAGAAAGCCCCAGGTTCATGGGCAGAATAGCCCGATTTCACTCCACTATACATAAGAGAGGGGCTATGTAAAAAGTACCTGAGGTCTGCCCCTACAGGGGTATATTTTGAGGGCTAGACATAGGTCAGAGCTGGTACTAATAAATAAACCCTATTTTTAGGGACCATGTTGCCCTGTGTGTATTATTCAGGGAAATAAAATGAGACACAGGGCGCCTGCATAAACTGATTATCTGATAATCCCTTTATGCGTCTGTAAGAAGAAAAGCACAATAAATGTAACTGTACCTTGGTTTAAACTTCTGAAACCTGATTAGGATAGGAAAATGCCTAGATAGAGGCACGTGTTAGCGGCAGGTACAGTATTTTATGTCTTCTGAATTTGCCGCTGGAAAAAGGGGTACGTTTTGCTGCTTGTTGCTATTAAAATAAATTGAAACAAGCTGAATAAAGCTTGTCTGCTCCTCCGGTGGCATGTATGTGATGGCCCTGGAGGATGGCGGACGGATGAAATTAAGCTGCTGCTCGGGTGCATAACAAAATTCTGCAAGCGGAGCAGAAATGCTCCTGATGAATCAGAAAGCCCAGAACTGAGTATAAGAGCAAAGAAAGTAGGTTCCGATACTCAATCCATATCTGGTGGATCAAATAGTTTGTTCTTTCAGATGCGCTTTAGCTCTCTGAGCTGCGCTGAACCTCAGCAGGAAAATGAAATATTTAATTTAAGAAATATGGGCCCAATGAAAAGAGGCAGGGCTAAATAAAGTCCTGATAGTAACCATAAGGCCCAAATGAAATGTCACCTGTCAGCTGACAATTTCAGCCAACGGAACCAAAATAAACAATAAACAAAATTATTTTACAGGAAACTCCCCATTTTAAGCGCTTGCTGCATAGCGCTTGTAAACATAAGCACAAGAAACATTAGTCTAGCAGCTAAATAGAAGGAAAGGACTTAAGGAAATAGCCCCTGATTCCAGAAAAGTTACGCCTGGTGTAACAGCACTTGTGTCAAGTAGAATGGCACAAGTAGCAACTTACGCCAGCAGTTGTGACTTGTGAGATTCTACAAAGTGGCTTGCGACATGTCGCAGGCCACTTGCGCTGAACAGCTGTTATGCCGGCAGTTGCACCATAAACCCCCTGCGACATGGTGCTAGGGGGTTTACGGCAGCAGTTGCGCACCATTCCAGAAGGGCAGCAACAAAGTCTCCAGTGTTGGGATTCTACAAGAACCCCCGGAATAGAACTGGCAATGTAAGTTACACCTGCATTAAGCTGGTGTAACTTACATACATACATCCTCCAAGGGTCCTGTAGAACCCAGTCCATCCCTCCATCCCATGCTCTGACCACTACTGTAGGTGCCACAATGGGCATCTCACACCCCCGCCCCATCCCCCATATCGTACATGCCCCCCGTACCTCCACACAGTAACAGCCCACAGGGCTGCCCACACCCCCTGCCTCCCGGAGCCTCCAGTAAGTACTCTCAGGGCTTCCCACACCCCCAGCCCCCTGAATCCCCAATTGTGATATGTCCTGCAGAGCAGCGCTGTCATCCCCCCACCCATGCCCCGACCTTGAGCCACAGCCGCAAATGCGGCTTTGTGTTTGAATGCTTATTTCAGATTACAATCAGCAGTTTAATAACAGATTTAACAGTATAATGAGCTTATTGTAAAACAGACATATAATAAGTTTATAATAAGAATATGTAAGAACCTGTGCCCTGACCCCATGTCGCAGCCGCAAACATGGAAAACACCCTGCCCTGGTAGCTTAGTGGCCCCCCACCCAGCCCACTCAGCACCCCCCCACCTGTCCCCAGCCAGCGACTGGCACAGCCCACCTCTCATCTCCACGGCCAGCCGCCGACTGAGTTCAGCAGGAGAGCATACAGAAAAGATGCACTCAGAAATTCATTTCTGAGCACGTCTTTTCTGTACGCACTTATGTAACCTCTCCTGAAATCAGATAGCCAGTAGAGCTTGAAGAGCTGTACTGAGAGCAGGTACAGCAGCATGGCACAGACGATTGTAGAAATTGCGTTTGGTAATTCATTTTTCCACTCTTTGGTAGCATTGTTGGGGGAGAATATTGCTGGAGCTTGGGAGAGCAATTATTTCTTATTTTGCATTATTTTCTTTTATTTGTATATTTTATTCTGAGTTAAGAATACATCTTTTAAAAAAAAACTAAAGAAGAAAACAAATATCGCACAAGTGATTTGTGTGTTTTACACTTTTACACTGCGTCACGTGTTGTCTATTCCCGTACTCTCTTACAGAGTACTGAGCAGAAGTATTTGTTCAAGATGTTTGCTTTTTCTTGTTCCCCCTCCCTCTTTAACCATACAATCCCTCCCTTCCCCTTTTCTTCCTTTTTTGATAACATTCCTAAAACATGTCTTGTCTCCTTTTGGTATTCCCTGAGCCATTCTTTCCTCAGTTTGCACCTTTGCACTCCTTACTGCTTTGCCTGTCTCACTCTATTTTGCCTGATGCACTTCCCTATCCTCCTTTCTCTGGGTCTCCTTATACAGGCACCTGCTGAATGCTTCCCTTTTAGCCTTTACCTTTTTTGCTACCTCCTTTAAGAACTATAGCTGTCTCCTCTTTCTTTTACTTTTTTTGCTTGGTTGACACAGAAGTTTGTTGCCTTCATTGTACCCTCTTTTAGGCTGGCCACTTTTCCTCCACCACCCAGGTCATCTCCCCTGCTAGATCATTCCTGAGGCATTCTCCCACCTTAGTAAAATCAGCCCTTCTGAAGACCTGAACCCTTACCATTGTGTGGTTGGATTCCACAGCTGTTCTCATGTTGAACCACACTGTATGATGATCACTGGCCTCCGGGTGGCTCCTCACATTGATATATGCAACACTGTCCCTGTTAGTGAGCACCAGGTCAGCATTTCCCCATCACAAGTGGATTCATGGACTAGTTGTTTGAGGATGCCCCATGCAGGGAGTCCAGGATGTCCCTGCTTCTAGCTGAAAGTGCATCAGGGAGATTCCAATCTACAGCCGGCAGATTGAAGTCCCACACTGGGAACTAAACCCATGCCCACACCCTTCAAATGCAGGAGGCTGTACTACAGCTGCCCACCCTTGGGACAAGCTGCCCCCACCTCCTGATCACCTGGTTTAATGTAATGTAAAGTCCTGGTTTAATGTAATGTAAAGTCCTTGGTGGTCTAGTGGTTCCCCCACCCCTGATCATCCAGTTTAATGTAAAGTCCATGGTGGTCTAGTGGTACCCCCCAATTGCCCGTTTAATGTAATGAATAATAATTCTTCATCCAGTCCCAGCTGGGTGGTGGCTTGGCATAGGGGCATAAAGGGAACAACAGATGAAAAAGGGATGGATTTGGAATTGGAGGGATTCAGTGCCAGCCTTAGCCATGGTGATGTGGCAGTGATTTAGCTGTGATCATAAGTCACCAATCGGGTTATGCCAGACATGGGACAGATAGCTCCAACCTGGGTCCAGGAGCAGCATGCTCCTCACTGAGCACCAGTCTCCTGGTGTCCCATTACCACAGGGCAATGCCACTGGAAAGAAGATGCATCAGAGTATCCAGCACAAAGTCTTCATCTTTAGGGGAGACTGTGCACATGACAAGCATGGTAAGAGCAGAAACTGACCCACTAACAGGGGTCACAACGAACAAGCCCAGGCAGTACCACATCAGAAGAGTTGCTAGTAAAGAGGTCATGACTTTGAAATGATTTCCCTGTTGACTGGAAAGGGAAGCTAGAGGGACAAATATGTATTGACTAGTTCCTCTGAAATGAAGAAGGAATATATCAGCTGTTTTCAAGTTTCATGAATGTGTGTGTCCCTTTATGAGGAGCTGTTGGTTGTTGTATTTGTAACCCCCTTCTAAATTTCAGGAGCATACCCAAAGGAAATGCTGGAAACCGAATAAATAAACAGCACTTCAGTTGTTATGAGTCCTGTTTTGCATCATTCTTCTTTTAAATGTAATACACTTTATTGATTGTATTCAAACATACATGCCAACACAAGAACAGACAGAGGAATAACACAACAAAACCACCCCAACAGAAGACAGCAATACACCCAATTGAATGAACTGCAAGTACAAGGGTGGCACACAGTGCCCAAACTATACATTGTTGGATGCTGTCCATAGAAAAAGAAAAACAATGCAGAACACCAGCATGCCATCCCCCAGACCAATAACAGACTGTAGTTCCCCTGCCCCACAAAGAAAGAATTATAACCAACCATCCTTCTACATACAAAGCAATAATGTATGCAAAGGCTCCATCTCCTCTTACATGTCTTATACTGAGAACTAAAATGGGCGATGGTCTGATCCCCAGTCAGAGCAAAGAGGATTTCTCTATGACATTTCACCCTCATGGAGCTATCCCCATCCAGCCAATGCCTCAGATTGACTAATTTGGCGATGTCTGAAATTAAGGTAATATAGCTCCTTCTGGGTCCAAAGACCCTGTCTCGGTAAAGACCCAATACACATACATCTGGCATGAAGGTATCTTGTAGGCCCAGAAGTGGGTCTAAGTGGTTTTTGATATCATTCCAGAAGGGCTTCACTTTAGCACATTCCCACAGTATATGCAACAAGGTACCCTCAGCCTCCCCACATCTAGTGCATAGGCCAGATTCATGTTTACACATTTTAAATAATTTACTGGAGGTATAATAAATATTTTGCAGGATTATAAATTGTTGCAAATGCAACCTATCATGCTTCAAATATTTATACATGTCCTGCCAGACTCTCTTCCATCCTTCCTCTGGCAACTGGAGCTGGAGAGCAGATGATTGTACAGTACATTCACCATGCACCCTCCAGGGATCAAGCCTTTGCAGAATTAAATAAAGGTGAAAAAGGGGATGGGGCAACTGGGAGACTGAATTAACTGTTCAAGCACTCGTACACCTTCAGTAGTCCAAGACGGACGTCCCATAAACATCAGGTTGCAATACTGTAGTTGCATATATTTAAAGCTCATGGTATCTGGGATAAGGTGCTGCATCTGAAAGGATATAAAGGGTAAATAGGTATCAACCTGCAACAAGTACTGGATGGAGTGCAAATGTAGACCTGGCTCAAACTGGGGATCTATCAATCTATTACCTATTCTAAGATTTGAGTTACCTAAGACTGGTTGTGTCATACCAGTATCTAGTTGAATCTCCAGCATACGACACATCTGCAAATGTGCTTTCAAAGATCACAAAACAGGTATGGAGCACAGCTCCCTAGGGAGTAAAGTAGGAGACAGGTACAGAGGGGACTGTGGCATTATACCTGCCTGGCCACAAAGCTCTTCAATATGCAGTCACTTGGCTGGTAATCAGTGGGGGTGGTTTGCCCAGAACTTCCAGAGTATAGATATTTACTCCCCTGTAAAGTAAAATAATATAACAAAAAGTTGGGAAACCAGAGCTCCCCTTTCCTAGGGCCTGTCAACTTGTGATACCCCCTTCAGGCAACTCTACCTTGTCACAGGAACTGAGTCAACAGAGTGCATAGCTTTAAACCAAGACAGGGGCAGGGGAATACTGAGCACATGCATTATATAAAGTATCCCAGGAAGGATGTTCATTTTTACAACTTTGATTCCGCCCAAAACAGGAAGGGGCAGAGCAGTCCACTGCTTAAGGTTCTAGGTAATACTGGACAAAACATTATCCAAGTTAAGCCCCCTCAGTCTATGTGTCTGCCATGGCAGCTGGATCCCCAAATAAGTCAGATGTGTGGGTTCCCACTTCAGCCCTAATCTAAAAATAGCTGGTTTATCTACCTGTGTATTGAGGGAGAACACACTCTTTTTACTAACATTCAGCTTCTATGCTAAAAGGCCTCCAAACCAGGATATAATGGAGTGCACTGCAGGGACAGATTTATGGGGTTCTCAGACATACAATAATATATCATCTGCATAAACAGATAACTTAGTGTCATGCCTTCCTACCCCTTTAACCTCCCCTGCCTGTTTAATTTTAAGAATGATGGACTCAAGATATAAATCAAACAAGAGGGGGAGAGGGACCACTCTTGTCTAGTACTTCATGAAAGCTTAATCGGTTCTGATAGCACCCCATCACAAAAGACCCAGGCGGTGGCAGACAGGTAGAGCAATTGCAGCCAGGAGACAAAGGATTATGAGAGTCCAAAGCTTTGTAGAATCACAGACAGCTACCTCCAGGCTACTCATTCAAAGGCTTTTGTTGCTTCCAAGAAAACCAGGGTTGCACTGGGGTGGGAGGTAATCTCCCTGGATGCAGAAAAGCACATGGTGCAGTTTCCAGTGATGTTCACTGGAGACTCTGTCCGTCATGAGCCTAACTTGAGATTGGGACATGGTCCGAGATCACCATATCACAGGACTGAAGACTAGGGAGAAATTCAGTTCTCAGCAAAAAATAGTCAGTCCTGGAGAAGGAGTCATGGGGTCTGGAATGAAAGGAGTATGCCCTTTCCCTAGGGTGCAAGACTCTCAATGGGTCAATGGGATCCAACCCATCTATTAGCTCTCTAAAGGCACTGGTCAGGGGATAAACCTCATCTCCTATTCATCGATTTATCCAGGTCAGGACACTGGACTAAATTCTGGTGTCCATTTAATGAAATTGGAAGCCTGGCAAACAGGGCTAGAAAAGTAGCTGGTTTAGTGATAAAAGATGGCGTGTCACTCTTAGGGCCATAAACAGTGCCAGCTGCCATCTCCGTCTGACCAATGCTGCCAGGTACAATGAAGTATCTCCTCTCCAGATCCTTCACCTCACTATTGAACTGAAAAGACATGGCCCTGTCCACCAATGTAAGCACTCCCCTTTGTTTGGTTCTGTCCCCCACCCCATAAAGTTGCCTAACCCACTCTGTGAAAAGCTAGAATTTGGTCTTGCTTCAGATGGGTCTCTTGCAGGTACACAACATGCTCAATTTTTTAAGATGCTTAAGAACATGATAGTTCTTTTCTCATGCTTGGTCCACCTTTGATGTTCCAGGACACAAACTTTTAGATGCTAGCCATATGGAAACATCAGTTCCTAACATTGGACACCTCTGGACCAAACTTGCTGCAGCCCTAGACATCCCAACCTCTTGCTTTCTGCTAACTGTCCCTGCCACCAGTCCCCAAACATTGAACATGAGTAATGATAACAGCAAACAACAGTGAATAAAATACAGAAGGCTCACCACCTCTCCCAGGTCCCGGAGACCCACCACCAGCACCATTTTGGTCCACAAGTGGCCAATCACAACCTGAGAGTGGCTCCTGTTCCAAGTACAGTACTGACAGGATCATGTGAGACTTCCAGGTAGAGGTGACCCGAGGGCAGCACTACTGTGTGAAAATTAACAGGGAGGACCAAACATCAACCAATGTCTAAATTCAAAAAGGTAAGAGGTCCGCCACTCCAGTACACTATCGGAGCAGCCATATCCCCGCCAAGGGAAAATCAATTTTTCAGAAACGCTGGAGAAATGCCATAATAACACAGCGGGCACCCCCCTCGGACTACCTCATATGCAATTACAGTTTTGGAGCAAACCTTGAGAAAAACAAACATGCCAAGTACAGGGAATTGAATTAGCAAACCAAAGCAAGGCCAAACATCTGAAGACTGATCCACACCAGTTAGCCCTGGGACCATTTCATGCACTAATGAGGAGGTGAGCCCTAGGGAGAGCACCCCCCATAAACAAGAGCCCCCATGAATGATGAGGATGGGAAAAAAAACCCTCCTCCAAATTAACATCACATAAAAATAAGCAAGCTATAGAGTAGTTCTTCCATATCCACCCAGTCCATGGTAAGAGTCCTCAAATGAAAAGTCCTGAGCCATAGAGGACTGGCTTCAGTGGAAGTTCTATTAGTCTGTCCCCCACCGGGTCCACCAGCCCACTGGGAAGTGATACTTCCATGTCCAGCGATGGAGAGTCTGGAGGTGTGGAAGTCCCAAGGCAGCTGAGGTAGTAAAAATGACAGCATCTAAAGGAAACAGAGGATACCGTATAAAGCAGTGGTGGCATCAACCAGTTGTGAGGGCTAGGCAAGAAAACACCGCCAACCACAGCAAGGTCCATAGTGACTCATTGCTCTTCCTTGCCTCACTTCCCAAGCCCTGCAGCAAGTTAGGTATCATACTATAGCCACTGGATCCCATGTCATCCTCAACCAGCAATGTCCATGGACTACACCTTCATTATCCAATCTCCCTTTAGAATACCTGAGTAGAAAAGCCAAGCCCGAGCCATATAAGAAAAAGTTCAAAAACAAACTGTAGTCAAGCATTCTCAAGCATCGCCATGTGCAGGCATCCTTCCACACCTCCCTCATGGTCCCGTGCCTTCTCCTTGATGTCACTCTTGAAATAAATCCAGGAAAAATCCAGACAACTCCTGCTGTACCTGTTCAGCCAAATGAAGCTGTTTTTCTCCCTGGTGCATTTGCACTGCCAGTTTGGCTGGGAAAAGGATCTTGAACTTGATGTGGGCTGCATACAGCTTTAACTTGACATCCCTGTATGCAGCCTTTTTCTGGTGCATATGGGGGGGCAGGTCCTGATAGATAGAGATTCATGTGCCTTCTCACTGCAGCTCTTTAAGCTCTCTGATCTTCATCAGGATGTGTACCTTTTCCAGCTAATTAAGGAGGCAAAAGGTGCCAGGATGAAGTCACTTGCCCTCGAGGGAGGGGTGGATGCAGAGAACAGTGAGCATGCTCAATAATATAGGCAGGCCCATGGGGTGATGGGCCTGTGATTTTCTGTACAAGCCACTGAACAAACAATTAAGTATCTAGCCCCCCTGCCTTCTCTATGTGCCCCATCAACACAAGATTGTTCCTGTGATTATGACCCTCCTAGTCTTCTAGTTGTTCTTCTAACTTGGTGACCTTCTTCTGAAGGGCAGAAATCTCAGGCTCTAACCAGTCTGCTGCATTTCCACCAAGCTCATTCGTGCCTCAGCATCTACAATCCTCCTGCTGAGGTCCTCCAAAGCAGGTTTAAAAGTCCAGACATCAGTGGCAAACCCCAAGATTGCCTCTGTCACATTATCCAGTTCCTGAAGAAAGTGTTCGAGTGTGAAGAGTTCAGGCTGCTGTGTGTCTAAGGGAGGAGGTAATCCAGAAGGTGAGTCATTGGGTTTACAGAATTTGGGCCTAGTGCAATACTCCAGTAATGATGGTGGGGTAGGGGATGGCGTGCCCAGTAGATCATCCATAAAGGTCTCCATTTCCAGATCAGCTACCTGCTCACATGGATCTGCAATGCAAAGAACCACTATGGTATGTAAACTCTAAAATACTCTCAAAATAATAACCTGGAAGCTTCTTAATATTGTTATAATACTGAGTGCTTGATGGAGCTGCTCCTTCCTGCTACCACTATGTCAGGTGCATCACTTGACTCGTTCATTTTGCATCTTTCTGAATACCATTTTTTTTTAAAGGCAATCTTGAAGGTGGTGGTAAGTTGTAACTGTTATGAGCTAAGCTGAGCCATCTAAGCTACAGGGTAATGTCAGGCAGCACCTTCCACCCCATGTAAGAATCCATTGTTCTCCATCCATTTGCATTTAAAGCAATGTAACTGGTATAACCTTGTCCAGCACCCTACCTAAATGGTCTTAACAACCCTTGGACCATGAAGCATCACAAAAGCACTGGTGTTATTAATCTGTGTTGTATCAGCATCAGAATCAATATTGTTTATTGTGATCCTGTACCTGTCTCTCTATAAGATCCCTATTTCTCCTCCCTGAGGTCAGAGATGGAAATTAGATTACCGTATGTAGATAATTATTGCTGCCTGCCTGGATTAAATACATTTTCATAACCAACTAACTGACTGATTGACTGACTAAGTTTTCAAGAATAGAGACATTTAAAGAGTTGACTGTCATGGGCAAAAAAATTCTAGCAAAACAAAATCCTAAAGAAAACAAAAAATGAATTTAAATGATGCCTAGACAACTTAATTCTTTCAGGATATAAACTCAATTATTACATCTGACTACTACAGGATAACTTAAGGGTCTCTCCTAGCTCCTTTTCCAACCTTAGTATGAACCTTAGTATGAAATAGAATTAATTTTATTTCATGTCCACTGAAGCTGTATGTTGTATGAGGGAAATTGTTAGATCTCATTGCTAATGTCAGTCATAGGGTTTCAGCAGGACTTGAAGTAGGGTTTCAGAACATGGAACTGTTAGTATTATGAGACTTTCAGGCTTGTGTAAGTTTCAATAAAACTTGATGGACAGCATTCCTGCCAGTTGGCAAAGAGTTTGTTACAAAGAAGGGTTGCCTAATTAAGAGGCAAACCCCTTTGTCCTGGGCCTCGAACCAATGGGGGGACGGCTCAATCAGGCATAGAAAGGGGGATGGTGGGAGGAAAGGGGCGGGGCCAGAGGCGATGACATAGAAGGGGCCTAGAATAATAGGAAAATCCATGTAGGGGATTGGCTAGGGAAGAAAGACAGAGAGAAAGAGAGCTGGGAGGGGGTTTAAAAGAGGCTGCACAAGAGCAGGCAGCCCTTCTTTACATCTGCTAGCCAGTAAATTTCTTCTGGTCAGCACTTCAGTCGGTGGTTTTCTTCAAAAAGGCTATAAGTATATTGATTGCTTTGTTTTTGGTAAGCGTGTTTTCTGTAAGGATAAGTTAGCTAGTGAGGGGAACTGAGTTAAAAAAAGGAAAAGGTGGGGACATTACAGAGACTGGATTAGCATTGCTTTTGTTTTACTGTGGGGTCCAAGATTATACTGTGTGGGCAAGAACATTACTTAAAAATGCCAGTGGTTTTTGCTGTGGGGGCCAAGAATATCAGTAGCAATGCAATTTTAACTGTGCTGTGGAGCGTAGCCCATTTGGAAGCCATACTAGTTTTTTTTACAGGGAGGATTGGGATTGTTGGCCAGACTAGCAAGAGCCATTTTTATAAGAAAAAAGTTTGGGTAAGGACTTTAAACGTAGCAGGGCTAGGTGTAGAGCTCTCTCCTGCTATTTTTGTCTTGATGCGATCAGGACAGAACTGTAAAGTGAGCAGTGGTGGAATGAGCAGCAGGCCACAACAGCAGAATAAATATGCAGGCAGCTCTTTTTGTCTGAGGGGAGGAAGGGTGCAAAGCGTACTGGTTTCACTGAGGGGTTTTTGGTCCAGACGGAGTGAGCGGCTGGCAGTGACTTTTACCCTGACAGGCTGTTTATTTTAAAAAAAATGATGGGGAGAATTTTTAAGCAGATTCCAGGAGTAATGGGGGAGTTTGGAGTGAGTAAGCTGCTGCAAGCATGGGTGGGAGCAAAGGTAAGGCCCAGATGAGCCATGTGACACTACCGCAAGGGGAGAGTTCAAGCATGAATGGGTTTTTTTGCAATTGAGACCGGACCGGGTGGATGCCGCATTTTTAAAGCGGGAGTACATATTAACACTGCATACTGTTTTTGGAGGTTTTTCCCTTGGTTACCTGGAATGAAGCTTGAAAACAGGGCATTGGTTTAATGAGGTTATTGCTGGGGAAAAGGTATTGCTATAGCATACTATTTGGGGGCTATTGGTGGTCTGGAATTCAAATGGGGATTGTTTTAAAGATAAATTGCTGAGAAAATGTTTTTCTGCAGGGTAGGTGGAATACAAATGAACACCAACAGAATACAGTTGGAGGACACTAAGAACACCATAAAACACTCGAGGTCATCAGGGAAAAGTGTTGCTGAGTGGTTTTCTTCAGGGTGTTTGGTGATGGAGAGTAACAGGATGAAAATTGGACCACATGGCGGCCACCATTTTGAGAGAAGGGATCCGTGACCTCCACCATTTTGAATGATCCAGGCCATGTGTCCAGCCACCATTTGGGGAGATGGTTGGGAAAATGGACCATACGAGCAGCTGCAAAATGGTATAACATAATATATCTGTACCTTCAGGGCAAACTTTTTTTTTTTTTTTTTTGCCATGAATAGTATACTTCAAAAAAAGTATTTAAAGGAATTTAGTAAGAAAAGATTTTAATACTGTGATTACATTTTTTTGGTAGTGCAATGGGAATACTGTACAAAGCAATATATGTCAGCTGTCTATGAAAGGCTCTGCATGGGGCTTTATATGCAAGGAGTTTTGTTAATAGAAGGAAGCAAAGCAGAAGGGGATTAGCAGGGTCTTTTTTGTTTCTTAAAAAAGATATTTTTCAGTTTTAACATGCTTACGGTATAAGCATTAGGGTTATCAACAGGTTTTGTGGCATATACAGTATAAATGTATTTGAAATGTATGAACAGGGATGAAAACAAGTAACAATGTTAAGGCAGGGGCCTGCTTTTGTGTACTCTCAAGAGGATTAGGCCAAAGCGGGGGCAGAAGACACGGAACGAAATGAGTTGATTAATTTTTTACATTATCTTGCAGTTTACACAAGAACAGTTGGATATAGGCACCCAGAGTGGGAAAAAACTCCAAGGAGGAAGGTCATAAAATGGTGATGGAGCATGTGGAAAAGGCTAATAAAATGCTAGAGGTAGTGGAGGAAGATCCAGCTGGACCAGAGCCCAATGGGCAGGGAAAGAAGAGGAAGGATGGAAGGGGCACAATGGTGAAGAGAAAAAAACAACCTAGGGGAGTGGCACCACAGGCGCCCTGCCTAAAAGGCCTGCTCCACCTCAACTGCCATGCCCTCCAAACCCAGTCCCACCTCCTCTGCCTACACCCCTGCCTGTACCAGTGCCATAGCCGGTCCTGACCCCACTGCTCTTGCCAGTACCGGTACCACAGCCAATCCCAATTCCACAGCCCTTGCCAGTACCTGAGACACAGCCGGTACATATTTCACAGCCCATACTGGTACCAGTGCCTTGGTCACAGATGATCCCAGTACCACTGCCAACACTAGGACCAACACCACAGCCGTTGTCAATACCTCAGCCACAGCTGGCACCAGTTCCACAGTCTCAACCATGCCCTGCACCACAGCCCTCTCCGGCTCCTCAGTCGGAACCTGTACTTCAACCCCAACCTTTGCCACCTCCCCAGCCAGTATCACCCCCAGATGGAGGAGCACCCATGCCAGTATGGGCCCCAATACCAAAGAAACCAGGTATATTGGTGGTGTCACTGGAAAGTAGTATAAAGGAGTATGTGGAGCAGATGCTAGGCACCATGGGCGGGGACGGGATCGAGGAGTTTAAGAGGGTGCTGGGTGAGGCAAAACAGGGTAAATCAGAGGTGCTACCATCAGCAACAGGGAGTAAAGATAAGTTGGGGAGGTTTTGCATGAATGTAGGCTTTACCTGGGGTGAGAATTGGGGACCACGTCCCTCTAGCAACCAAAGAGAAAATTTGGAAATGGGAGTACATAGATGTATTCTCCCTTGGTAAATAAAGAAACAGTGAAGAAATATGAGGACAAGGAAAGTTTTGAGAAAAGGGACATGGCATTGGCATTGGTGTTATTAGGCAGAGGGGAGGACACATGGAGTTTCAGGGGGAAAATGTGGGATGTGTGATCAGTAGGTTTTATCTACTACAGTCCTTTCATACAGAAGAAAAAGCCAGAGTTAGCAACTCTGCTGTTAGCATATTCACTAATAATTTGAAGTGCATACGAGATGGGGGGGCAGCAGCCGGATACAGTACATTGAGCTGTTCAGGCAGAGAATGGCTTTATATGGAGATGCGAGGTGGGACACGGCATTCGGACCTATGGTTTGAAACCATGACGGTGCCAGGGCGTGTAGATGGAGACTGGACAAAGAACACAGGGGGATTTCAAAAATGTCACTGGGGTTATAACAGGGCACATTGCTCTTGGCCTAATTGCTGGTTTAAGCAGGCCTGCTCAAGGTGTGGGGGATCACATCTGTCATCAAAATGTAGGAGCTCCAGAGAAGCTACAGGGGGGAATAGTTTTAAGGGACAGTCTTTTTGGGCTGGCCACTCTGGTTACTGGGGAGTCAGCTGGGAGAATGGAGGCGGAGGAAGTGGTTTTGCTTGGGGCAGGGGTGACATGCAGAGAGGGTGACAGAGAGGTTTGGGTGGGGGACAGGGTAGGGACATTCAAATTGGCCCAGATGCTGGTCTGGGTGGAAGTGTTAAGGGATTGGGTGAAGGACTACCCAGATCAGAGGGCAGCAGAGATGTTATAGGAGGTCTTCACAAAGGGTTTTAGTTTACATTTTCAGGGAGATAGGGTGAGGACTAAAACAAAGAATTTGGGATCAGTGAAAGGCAAAGAGGGGATACTGGTCAAGAAAATAGATAAGGAAAGGGCAGTAGGTTGAGTGGCAGGGCCTTTTCAGGTGCCCCTTTTGACAACTTTAGGATATCTCTGTTGGGCATAGTCCCCAAAAAGCAGCCAGGTGAATATTGGATCATTCACCACCTATCCTACTCTGAGAGTGAGTCAGTAGATGATTATATTAGTGGGGAGGATATTAGGGTGACCTATGCAACCCTAGAAGAGGCAGTAAGGATGATTAGGCAACAAAAGAGGCATAGTTAGCAAAAACAGACATCGGAGCTGCTTTCAGGCTGCTACCAGTGCGCCCGGAGGACTGGGATTTGCTACATTTTTGCATGGATGAGCTATTTTATTTTGCTAAAGCCATGCCAATGGGATGCTCGGTGGCATGCGCCACTTTTGAGACATTCAGCACCTGGCTGCAATGGGTTTTCAAGTTTCAGTATGGACATAGGGCAGTCAGCCATTACTTGGATGATTTCCTTCTGGTGGGAGAGGGAGAAGGGGGAGTGAGCCATATGCTTGGGGAGTTCAGGGGGATGTGCAGATAACTAGGAGTACCATTAGCAGCTGACAAAACTGAAGAGCCAAGTTAGTGCCTGGAATTTTGTGAAATTGAGAGAGATTCCAAAGCAGGTGTGTTTAGATTACCGATGCAAAATGTGCAGAAGCTAAAAGAGCTTTTGGATAGTGTGAAAGGGGGCGGAGGAGGGTGCCATTACAGGTGGTGCCGAAGTTACTGGGATATTTAAATTTTGAGTGTCAGGCCATTGCCCCAGGGTGAGCATTTACATGTTGCCTGGCTAAGGCAACAAGGGAGGGCCACTAAGCCCCACCATTGAGTCGACGTCACAAAAGGGGTAAAGGAGGATCTGAAGTTGTGGGAGGATTTCTTGCAGAATTATCATGGAGTAACCTTTTGGCAGGAGGAGTGGGTGTTTAATACAGATCTGGAGCTTTTACGGATGCAGCCGGGGGACTAGGGATGGGGGCTTATTTTAGAGGACAGTGGGTATTGGAGCCATGGCCGGAAGAATGGGTAGAGGAGGGTTTGATATGGGACATCATGTTCCTGGAAATTTTACCTATTCGGGTAGCTACAGTGGTACACAGAGAATGGTTGCACAATCAGAAGGTAACTTTTTGGTGCAACAATAGAGCAGTAGTGGATGTTTTGAGCAAGGGGGGGCCATGTTTGAGACAGTCCTGATGGTCTTGAGACAATTGGTTTTGCATGGTTTGAGGTTGAATATGTGCTTTAGAGCTAGGAACATAGAAGGGGTACTGAACACGGAGGCTGACAGCCTCTCCTGTCTGTAACTGGACAGGTTTCGAGCCATTGCATCAGGGGCAGACAGCAATAGAACGACGATCCCAGCACACACGAGAGAAATTGGCTGCAGGGAGCCGAGTTGTTGTTTCACAGCTCTTGGTCACCAAGGACCCTGAGGACATACAAAGGGTCTTGGAGAGTTTCCAGACCTTTCACACAAGTGAAGACATGGAGGTAAGTGGGAGAGTCACAGAGTAACAGGTGGCTAAATTTGTAGTCAACGGATGGTGAACTGGGGTAGCACATTCGATGATGGGGGTACACCTGGCAGTCATAGGATGGGTCAGTAACCTGTGTGGGTGTTGGGACCTGGGCAAAAGGCAGTTGGTAAAAAGAATGATACAGGGCTGGGAGAGATTAAGAGAGAAGGAGCCAGATAAGAGGAAGCCAAATTTTGGAAGCGCTGCTGGAAAGATTTGTGGGGATATTGCCTAGGGTATGTTATTCTGATGCTGAAGTGATGTTATTCAGGGCTATTTTCATAGGAATGTTTCATGGGTTGTTCCAAGTCAGTAAGGCAGTAAGGCAGGGGAGGAAAGGAGAGAGGAAAATGGGGGTCTTCAGTGGGAAGAGACACATTAGCAGGGTGACAGAGTGGACCTACTACTGCAGAGGTAAAAAATGGACCAGGTAGGATGAGGGGTGATGATCACACTACAAAGACACCCAAAGGCTATGATTTGCCTAGTCCAGGCTCTGTTTGCATATGCTGCAGCTAGGCTGACCAAAACATGGGGATGATTCTCAGGTAACAGGAGGGCATCTGGTAACGGTTCAAAAAAAAGGGATGGAATTTCTGTGGGAAGACCAAGGTGGCTATTTCTCACATTCATTTAGGCTAAGCATGGTATCAGAGCTGGTAGCAAGAGAGGGGTCTTCAGAGCAGGTGAAGAGAGTAGGGAAATGGACGTCAGATTGTTACAGGACGTATATAAGAACATTTCAATGATCAACCATCTTTTTGCTTTGTTTTGCAGGGTAAGACCAATGGGCCATAAAAAGGAAAAAAGAGAAGAAAGATGATGGGGGAAAGGTGGGGGATAAGGATTGTTGAGACACAGTCACTCACCATATTTATTTTTACTTGGTCACAGGTACAGGGAATGACTAGAGGTCTGGATCTGCGGCCATTCTTATATTTACTGGGCAGAACACAGAGCAGCTTTGAAAGCAGGGGGAAGGCAAATGTACCAGGAATGGAACAGCATCTGGATACAATGAAGGGCATGCAGGGGATGCGATGGGTGCGGTTACTTCCATTATTAGAAGATATGCAGACAACAAGACCAGAGCCACATTTACTAATAATACATCTTGAAGGCAACTATTTAGGAACTAAGCCCTGGCTGGATATTTCCTTTCAAATAAAAGAGGATATTAAGGCAGTAAAAGAATGGTGGCCTAAAATAAAATTAATATGGTCGGAAATGTTGCCACGCAGGGTGTGGCATTATGCTAGGAATCACAAGGCCATAGAGGAGGCATGCAAAAGGATGAATGTGAGGGTCGGGAATTTTTTTAAGACAATGATTGGAGAGAGTATACAACATGGAATAGATGACGGCACCACATATTTATTGAGGTCGGATGGGGTTCATTTGTCAGGTTTAGGCATTGACCAGTTCAATCCAGAGTTAGGAACAGCAGTATAAAAATGGAGGCAGGTGGCTACCTAAGGCAGGGAGAAAAAGGGTAGAGCCTGGGGAAAGCCCACTTTCCTGAGCAACCTGAAGGTGGTCTGCTGGAAAAGGGAAAAGGGGAGGGGGATATAAGTGTGTGTGGGGGGGAGAACCTTGCCGGTGTGTACACCAAGGCTTGGGGGGGAGAAACTACTCTCGGTGTACGCCCAAGGGAGCTATGGAGGAGAGGTATGGATGTACATCCCCACCTCAACAAGAAAAGTGGAAAATTAAGACAAGGACCCCAGATGTACATCTGGAGGAGGAGACGAACAATATAATGTTGATATAAATGTGTTGATGTAAAATTTGATGAGATGAAATGACTGTGATAATAATGGTTTATGGAAAATTGAGTATTATTAGTTTTGTAAATACAGGGAAGAGATAATAAATTTATTTGCTGACTGAGCAACCAACAAACAGTGTGTGGTGAAGTGATTGGGAAGGGGATTTGGGGACAAATGCCACTGCAGCTGTGTATGGGATGGGGTCTGCCCTCAGTGCAGAATATGCTTTCCCACAGCATGCATCTCTGTCTAGAAACCCTATCTCCCACCATGTGGATTGATAGCACAGTGGCAGAACACCATAACAGTATTTGGGGGCCTGGGTTCGATTCCCAGTGTGGCACATTTCTTCATTCTCGCTACAAATTATGATGGGTTACAGCAAGTGTGCCAGAAGGTGGTGGCAGCCTGAACACACTGTCATCATCTCATATTTCAGAGTCCTGTTTAATAGTTTAGTTTTTACCTTTTATTTAATTACCTAGTTTATGAGATTAGTATCCAGACCAGAAGCCATCATATACTGTTGGTGAGTTTGGTGCTGATACCCCCATTAGTGTTTGTTTTATGTTAATTTCAAACTTTTGAGTGAGTCAGTCAGTGACTTCAAATGGAGCGCTGTTATGCCTCAGCCGAAGATACCTGGTAAGATGAAATGCATGTACTAGCCTGGTGTGAAGTCTAGCAACACTACTATCACTCCCACAAAACAAAATAATGATTTATTAGTGGTCTTAGCTATGCTGACCAATGTTCTGAATGACTTAAATTGGTTCAAAGTGTCTGTATCGGATAGCAAACCTACACTGTCACTAATGAAAGACTGGATGAGCTTGAGTTGAGACTGGGCACAGAAGAAGATTCCCTTATATGCTTAGAAGAATCTTCTGATTTTTAAAAGATCAGATTAAAAAAAAACTTTGGGAAAATATTGATGATTTAGAAAATAGAGGGCTGCATATTAATAATCTAAGACTTGTGGGGCTCTCTGAATCTGTAGAAGGATCTAAAATGTCTCCTTCTTGAAAAATGTATTTCCATCATTCTGTGTCACGACTGGCCCACCGCCTTAGACATTGAAAGGGCTCACAGGTCCTTGACTCTTAAACCAAGAGCAGGAGCCCTCTTAAGATCTATTACTATCAACTTTTTTTAAATTATCTGCTATGGAGCAGATATTACATCTGGCTAGACAAATAAAACACATGTGGAATTGGTCATATTTATACTTATTTCAACATATTTCAGGGGAAGTGGTTAGGAAATGGAAAATGTTTCATGAACAAAGATAGTGCTTACATATGGAAGGCATTGCTTATCACTTCTAATACCAAATGATTTCTAATATTATGCACAAATGTAAATTTCACACCTTCTCGCCATCAGGTACATGGGAATTTGTAACTAAATTCTGGCTTGAAATTAGAAGGAATTTTTAAAAAAAACTGCCAGAGATAGTTCCTCTCAGTGCCACATAAAGTTCACATACTCCACACATGCTCAAGAACCCGAAAAGTTCTTGCAGCCTACAACACGCTCAAATCTGAGTTTTGATCATTCTAAATTCTCAGACACAAAATTCACCCATTCCTTTTCATCTAAATCTCCTACATCATTTCTTGAAGCTAAATGGTACACAATTAATAGAAGTCATCAGGGCTTAGAACAACTACTCATCAACTTACTAGTACAGGAGAGCTGATTGATGTCTTAGGCTGTCTTATGATTATCTCCACTGCTGAAACATATTGAACTCTAATATTTCTTACAGTTATTGAAGTAATGCGAATCATCTCACTTCCGACACCCCAAAACAAATAAGTCTTACCCACTTACATACCGACACCATGATCTACCATGTCTTTTGTCCCCCTTCCCCAAACCTTCACCCCTTCCTCTCCCTTCCTGCTCTGCCTAATGCAACATCAAGGGAAATTTTGTATTATAGCACAGGAAACTAGTTGAATTTAAGCTGGAACTATTATGTGCCCTGGTGAGGAGTACCAAGTGATTGGCACAGCCCCGCATGACCACACCTGTATTTAGGTGAACTCTAAGCTGATTACCATATAGACTGATTAAATAATAGAAATTTGGTTCTGCCCCAGAGAAGAGTCCCAAGATTGTGGGTCATCTATTTTGGATCAGCCATATAAGTTGAGCTATGTGCCATCCAGTGATCCCTTTTGCAAAAGAGACAGACCCCAATGACCACAAATATTCAAATTACTGCAGACTATCTCCCTATCAATGGTACCCCTTCCTCCTCTCCCATCCTTCCCCCTTTCTTTCCTCCTATACCTCCTCCCCCTTCTTCCCTCGATGTCCCAGCCTCCATCACCTTATCTCGCCACACTCCTTCTGCCTAAGTAATAACATAGTAACATAGTATTTGATGGCAGATAAGGACCACTAGGCCCACCCAGTCTGCCCGTATTCCCTGCCTGCATCAGTGGTCGCTGACCCTACTTCGTCATTGGCTTTAGGCTTTCCTACCCACCTTGAGGGCTCCCTTGTGCCTATCCCATGCATGCTTGAATCCCCCCACTGTGCTAACTCCCACTGCTTCCTGGAGTAGGCTACTCCATGCACCTACCACCCTTTCTGTGAAAAAACTTCTTCACATTCGCTTTATCCTCCCTCTATCAAATCTGATATCATGCCCCCTCATCTTTGTACATCTTCTATACTGAAAGATGTGGCCTACTTGTACTTTGTTTATGCCCTTAAGCTATGTGAAAATTTCTGTCGTATTTCCCCGTTATCACCTCTCTTCCAGTGTATATATATTGAGGTATCTTAATTTCTCCTCATATGTCTCCTGGTGCAAGCCCTGCATCATCTTTGTTGCCCTTCTCTGAACCACCTCCACCCTGCCTATGTCCTTACAGAGATGCGGCTTCCAGAACTGTACACTGTAACAGTAAGTTGTCCAATATATGGAAGTTATAAGAGATATTACACCTGGAACTA
Organism: Neoceratodus forsteri; assembly: GCA_016271365.2. Lineage (NCBI taxonomy): Eukaryota > Metazoa > Chordata > Ceratodontiformes > Ceratodontidae > Neoceratodus > Neoceratodus forsteri. The sequence goes on along the minus strand of CM057453.1, from coordinate 1,623,904,497 downwards.
TTGACAGATAAGTCCTTATTACCAAGTACACAATCTTATTATATGCTGTATGAACTGTTGAATTTCCTGATCATTGTTGATTTTTCAAAATTCTCTTTACCAGTTACCGATTGAACTTACAAATGTTTTTTTTTTATGTTTTCTAAATTTTCATAGTACCTAATTTGTTGTTTTAATATAGAAACGTAAATGTTATTGGCAGAAAAGGACCTTTAGGCCCATGCGGTCTGGCCATTGTCTCTGCCTATTCCATTACCATTGACCCTAGTTGGTCCTAGGTGTCACTCCCCCCCCTTCCAATTCCTCTACCTAATATGTCCCTGTGCCTATTACATGCATGCTTGAACCTCTCCACAGTCTTTTCTCCCACTACCTCCTCTGGCAGGCTGTTCCAGTTGTCCATCATCCTTTCTGTGAAGAAGTGCTTCTGCACATCTTTCCTAAGCTTCTCACACTTACCTTCACTGCATGCCCCCTTTTTCTTATGCCTTCCTTTCTCTGAAAAAGACCCTCTACTTGCACCTTGTTCACTCCTGTGAAGTACTTGTAGGTTTCAATCATATCCCCTATTGCTCGCCTCTCCTCTTTTCCAGGGTGTACACGATGAGTTCCTGCAGCCTTTCCTCATATAGCTTCTTGTGCAACCCCCCTCATCATTTTGGTAGCCTTACCCTGTACCATTGCCACTTTTTCAAAGTCCTTGTGAAGTTGCAGCTTCCAGAACTGGACACAGTACCCCAGATGGGGCCTCACCAGTGAGTGATACACTAACAGCACCACCACCTCCCTTCTCCTGGTAGACAACCCTCACCCAATGCACCCCAGCATCATGCGAGCCTTTCTCACTGCTTTTTCATACTGCCCAGCTACCTTGAGGTCATCAGATATGATAACTCCTAGGTCTCTTTCTTGACTGGTGGCTGTAAGCTCCAGTCTCCCTATCGTATACACAGCTTCTGGATTCCACAGCCCTAAGTGCATAACCTTGCACTCTTTGTCATTGAAACTTAGCTGCCATCCCCTAGACCATTCGTCCAGTTTCCTCAGATCCTTTTTCAATTTTCTCCACCCCTTCCTGAGTGTCAGCCCTATTATAGATTTTTGTATCATCCTCAAAGAGTCACACCTTCCCCTCAAGCTCCACTGCACGATCGTTTATGAAGACATTGAAGAGGACCAGTCCCAGCAACCAACCCCTTGATACCCCACTAGTAATATCACTTGACTGGCTACTGTTTACCACCACTCTTAGCCTCCAATCCCTTAACTAATTTGATACCCAACTTGTCACTTTCTCCCCTACCCTGAGGCTGCTTAGTTTCTTGACTAGCCTCCTGTGGGGCACAGTGTTGAAAGTCTTACTGAAGTCTAGATAGGCCATGTCCACTGCTCTCCCTTGATCCACCTGTTTGGTAACCCAGTCAAAGAGATCTATGAGATTAGTTTGACATGACCTCCCCCCCCCCAAAACCATGTTGCCAGTGGTTCTGCAGCCCTTTTGCATTCAGGTTCTCCATGATCCCCTCCTTCACTAGTGTCTCCATTAACTTTCCCACCACTGATGTGAGACTTGACTGGTCTGTAGTTGCTAATATCCTCCCTACTGCTGTTTTGGGCAGAGGGGCCACATCGGCTCTCCTTCAGTCCTCCAGAACTTCCCCCATCTCTACTGAGGTGCTAAAATGTGCTGCCAGAGGACAGCCAGCACTGTGCTGAGTTCTTTTAGGACCCTTAGATGAATCCCATCCAGTCCCATTGCCTATTTCATTTAAGATTACCAATCCCTTCCAGACTCTACCCACCAAGAATGGACTTGTGTCAATTCTCCCTTCTCCCTGTTGCTTACTGCAGCATGTTGGTCCATCTCCCCACCGTCTACCATAAAGACTGATCAGAAGTAATAATTTATTATTTCCATTTTCTCTTGCACTTCCACTGCGTAGTTCCCCCAGCCTCCTGATTCTTACTGTCCCTTCCCTTGTCTTCTTCTTCCCCCACATACCTGAAGAAGATCTTGTCCCCTTTTTTACCTCCTTAGCTATCCCCTCCTCTGTTAGTGCTTTAGCTGCCCTCACCCTTCTTCCTGCCTCCCTTTGTTTTGCCAGATACTGTATACCTCCTTGTTGTCATCCTTCTGGGTCTCCTTGTACTTTCTAAATGTTTTTTTCTTCTCCTTCACTGCCTGTGCCACTTCCTTAGAGAATCATAGTGACTTCTTACTACTCTTTCCTTTGCTCACTTCCTTCAAACAGCATGCTGTTGCCTGGGCTATACCCTCCTTAATTTTTCTCCATTGAGCCTGGACTCCCCTGCTGCTTCTCCCATTTGAGGCATTCTTTGAGGCAGTTTCCCAGTTCTTTAAAATCAGCCCTCCTGAATTCCACGACCTTCATCTTAGTGTGTCCCCCCCACCTATCCATATGACAAACCACACAGTGCTGTGATCACTTGTTCCCAGGGGACTACCCACTGTAACATCAGCAGTGCTGTCTCTGTTTGTAAGTATGAAGTCCAGCACTGTCCCATCCCTGGTTCAAAAAAACAGCTGCTTGAGAAATGCCCCTTGTATGGGGTCAAGAATTGCCCTGCCTCTTGATGTGGCTTCAGCAAAAACAATCCAATCTTCACCTGGCAGATTAAAGTCCCCCCATTATCAAAACTTCCCCCTTGGTGGCCATTTGGCTAATGGCTTACTCCAGGGCTCTGTCTAAATCCTCCCCCTGTGTTGGAGGCCTGTACACCACACCCATGTGGATAACAGCCCCTGACCCGGCCTCTAGGCTGGCCCATAGTACCTCCAGCCCCTCATTGTCCCACGATTGCCCATGTATCTTTGTGGCCCTTATACCCTCCTTCACATATAAAATAATCCTTCTGCCATTCCTCCCTGACCTGTCCTTCCAGATCATGGTGTAGCTTGCAATGGCTACTTCCCAGCTTTGGTTGTCTGTTCACCATAATTTTGTTATGGCCACCAGATCCAGGTCTGCCTTCACAGTGATTGCCTCAGGGTCAGGAATTTTGTTTTCCAGACTCCTTGCATCAGCACACACACATGGCTCTCCATTCTCTTTGTCCATCTCTCCCTCCCGCATTGTCCCCTCTGTTACCCTGGTCCAGCCCTCCACTGTTTTATTGTCTTCCTGCCTTCCCTCCTTCCCCTTTCTTCCAGTTGATGTTCCTTCTCCAGACTTGCCTGCCCTGTCTTTCTCTTTGCTTCTATCAACTTTCAGGGAATTTCTTCTCCCTGGGTTAACCTTCCCTGTTGCACAAGTCTGTGATGGGGGTGGAGTATCTGCCTCTCTCAGTCTTTCTGCCTCCCCCTTGGATAGTTCAAATGCTCATTAAAGTAGCATTTAAACCTTCTATCCAGGACTGCCATTCCCCTCCTGGATGAATGGAGGTCCTCTCTCTCTTGTACAGGCCTCCATCCCCCCAGGTGTGACCCCAGTCCCCAATGTAGCCAAAGCCCTCCTCCCTTCATCATGCCTTCAACCACTTGGTGAATGACTCAGAGGGGAGTTCTCTAGCCTTCCCCAACTGTGTACAAGCAGCAACTCAGTAAAGGTCACTGTGCAAGCTTCCAGCTTCAAGCCCCTGTTGAGTTCACTAAACCTGTCCTGAACTACCACTACATGTTCCCTTGCCAAACCGTTTGTCCTCAGGTGGACAACAACATCCAGACCCCCCTCAACCCCCTCTTCCCTAGCAATCTCCCTCTGGTCCTACCTGCAGAAGTGGTTGAGGGGGGTGGAATCTGGTTGAAAACCTGGCCTTGTAAAGAAGGCCTAGATTGAGCATGATGCTTCGGAGGAGTCTTTTTTCAAAAATTGCTACTGTCTATGAAATTGAGGTGCTGTGAGGAAGACTCAGACTCCTAATGATTATAAATCACACAAAAAAAAATATTTTAACAAAAGATTTTTAACTGTGCCACCTATTGGACTAGCCAATGTTTCATGACTGAAAAGGTAACTTTTTCTGGGCCCACAGTGGTCCTGTTTTGAAAACCTGAAAACAAATTATTTTGCCATATAAAGTTATTTACATTCTTATATAGCCTTTCTAATATCATCAAAAAGTACAAAATGTCATTCCAACCACTTTACACATTACTTGCTTTCTATTTGCTTAAGACATGAATATCTACTTGCATTGCCACTCATGCCATGGTTACATATCTTACTCTTCCAAAATCAAACCATCATGACCTTCCATGCCCTTATGACCTCCCTTATACCAAAGTATATTCTAATCTCAATTTTTTACACTGTGGTTAATGAGTGTACTCTTGTACTTTGTAGTAATATATTAATAACACATGTGGACTTTATGTGCTAAAATGACTACAAAACCTTTAGTGTAACTGTAAAAGAGGAACGAATAAAGGATAACTGAAAAATATACTTCAGGCAGACTTACTAGTAGCTTTTCTGTCTCTCAGTTTTTCTCACCAGCTTGGGTGGTTATATTTTTCTTGCATTTCCTAAAATTATGGTTTAAATCACATTTGAACTACATTTGCTTTTGAGATGATTTTATGAAAACACTGTAGAATGACAGAATTTATAAGTAAAAGTTATCTGTTGTACCTGCTTTTCTTGGTGGGCTTTCTCAGCCATGTTTTGTGTGCTTATTCATTGCTTTGAAGGTTTTTTCATTTGAACAAACATATAAAGATGTAGAGCTGTAAAAGTGATCTTGTTCTGTACTACTTTCTGTAAGATATATTTATGATAGCAGCCAAGTTTATGAGCTTATATTTTACTGCTACTGTTTCTTTAAATTTATAATGTCCAGAGCCCAGTAATATGTGTAACCATCTTTTTTAGCTACTAAATCACTTGTCATTATTGCTTAAATCTTTAAAGATTGTTTTCCATTTTAGCTTGTACTAACTTAATATTGTCCTGCTGCCAGACATATTCCTTGCTTTGTGTTTCTTTTAAAGTTCAGAAGTTGTTACCAAACACCATGTCATCTCTTTGTTACCAGTCAGTTTAGCAACCAAATAGGCTGTGCTTGAGTTCACCACTTTTTATTATTTTGCCACTTTTTGTGTGTGCACTTTATGAATAGATAGCTTTTCTTACCTGCCACCAGGGTTATAGACGTTTGTAATCCATGTTCACTATTCTACCTGAAATAGTAGTGGTTGCACTGCTAAACATGCTGCCCTTTTATGCAGTTTAAACTTCCGTGGGGCATGGCTTGGTGTCATGATGAGGACGCATCATGATGCCATAGCATACACAGAGCTCCTGCCCAGCACTTGCTTCTCAACTGTACAAATTATGGAAGTGAAACAAAGGCAAGTTCAAACTGCCTGTGATAAGGTGCTTTCTCCTGGGGAGTGTTGCCTAATGTGTGATAGAAAGATATATCATATCAAAAGAAGTTTAGGTCACTAACGTGGAAAGGTCCAGATATGTCTGATCTCTCCACTGTTCTAAACTGGTGAAGAAAAAAAATGTAAAAAATGCTAGAACGCTAGAAACCAATTTAAATCTGAATATTAATCTAATTGTACCCTGATCTATTCTCGTGTCAAATGGGATGGGGGAGGGAAGGAAAGTTATCAGCTCTGTTTAATTCTTTTTGCTATACCTTACTCATTCGCTATATGACTTTTCATGACCATTAACATTATAGCTTTGACTAGAAACATAATAAATTTTTTGACATAGGACAACCTTCTGAAAAAGGTCCAGATGTGTCTAATCCCTCTACTCTTCCAAACCTGTCAGGAGAAAAGTGCGTATTATAGAAGCCGATTTACATCTCAAAAGTATTAATCTGATTATAGCCTGATCTATTCTAGTGCCAAACATGGGATGTGGGAAGGAAGGCTATCAGCTTATAGTTGTTTCTTTTCTCTGTGCCTTACTTATTTGCTACAGTATATGAATTTTCATGACCATTTACATATTAACTTTGACTAGAAATGTTATTAATTTTTCTACAAAGGGCAACTTTCTGTAAAGAAATATATTTATTTAGTTTTTTGTTTACCTGGTAAGGTGCACTAGCCATAGCAATGACTATTTTCAGGCACGACCCGGGAGAATACAAGAACAAAATATTTTTACAATAGACTTGAACAGATCATATGGACAGAGAAGTACAATACAATCTATCAATACGGTGTAAGTAATGGGAACAAGTAGATACAAAGTAGTAATAAACAGATTTACAATAACAAAAATATGGTAATAGTAAAAACAAGGGAGGGCAGGCATAGTAACAATTATAAACAATGTGGTAGAAACATCAGTTAAGCTAAGATAAGTGAGCATGTCAGTAGGTCGTCAAGGGAGATGGAAAGCTAAAGAAAAGAGGAATAATCAAAGTGGGGGAGGTGTAAGGGGATGAATGGGAGAAAAAAGGGGGTGAGATAGGGGATTAAGATAAAGAGTTATTATTGTAACAAGCTAGGAGACAGGAGAGTACTGAGACAAGTCAGTTATGAAAGGGAGCAGCAAGGAGGCTTTTGGGTAGGGGGAAGTGAAAGAAACAAGAGCTGTGCTGGGGGGTTTGAAATGGGGGCAAGAGCATGGGACAGCAAGATGATCACACAGCAAGTGTTTGAAAGAGGCATGGGAGGATACTTGATGGATGGGTAGAGGGAGGGTGTTCCATTTTTTAGGGCATGGCAGGAGAAAGCACTCGCCCCTTTGGAGGAGTGGTGTCTAGGGATGACGACATGGGCTTTGGCAGCAGAGCGTAGTTCATAGCTGGGCTGGGCAACTGATTAAGGAAGAATTCTTCCAAGGGTTTAGGCGTTTGATTCCAGATGATGCTGTCTATGGAGATGGAGCAGAGTGCATAATCACGGGAGGCTGCTAAAGAAAGCCATCCAAGCCCAGAGTAGAGGAGACAGTGGCGTTTTAGCAGATTTAAGGAAGATGCGTACCTACAGATATTATTGTATGCAACATCCCACTTCTGAAAGCTAGTCTTACGTGATGAGGCATAAGCTGCCACCCCATACCTGAGCAACGGCAGTAGTATGCCACGGGCTACGGCAAGCCTAGCTGATGGAGTGAGTACATAGCTGGAGCGGTAGGCCATGCTGAGTTTCATATTAGTTATCTTGCATGTCTACTGGATATGAAGATCAAAGGTGAGAGTAGGATCAAGTGTGATACCCAGCTACTTAAAAGAGGGTACAACCATGATGGCAGAGCCATTTTTGGTGGAGATATTGAAAGTGGGCTGGGCAAGTTTACATTTAGCGTTGGAGCCAAATAGCATGGCTTGGGTCTTGGAGACATTCAGGACAAGCTTCTTTTTTACCAGCCATTCTTCTAGTTATTTAAAATCTTGGGATAGTCGTAAGTTTATGTCAGAGATGTTCTTAGAACTGGTGTACAAGACGATGTTGTCAGCATAAAGTAGGGAGGCAGTATTGGGGGTAGTTGAGGTAATATCATTAATAAAGAGGGAGAAAAGCAGGGGACCATGGATAGAACCTTGTGGAACACCTATATATATGGTAGTATAACCTGATAGGGTAGAGTTGAAATTAACAAATTGTTTATTGTCTGTCAGATAGCCGTCAATCCAGGCAGTCACACCCTTTGAGAAACCTAAAGATCTTAGAGTGCAGAGAAGAATAGGGTCATGTCTATGAAAATTGCCCCTGTAAGGAAACCTGAGTCCATGACTGCTATGGTATCAGAGGTAAACTTGAGTAAGGCTGTGGTGGTGCTATAACCCTTGCGGAAACCATGTTGTGCTGATGAGAGAAGGTTTAATTTCTATAGATAGTCAATAGTTTGGTTGGCGACGAGCTTCTCAAGGATTTTGCTTAGAGCAGGTAATATGGCAATGGGCCTATAATTAGAGGAATTTTTTTGGTCACCTTTTTTGAAGACGGGGTAATCCTGGCAGTCTTCCAGATTTCAGGGACGTGGCCATGACAGAGGGAGAGGGAAAACATTTTTGCAAGAGGTACAACTTTATAAGGGGTTGCTAGCTTTAGGAGTTTAGGCTCAAGTTTATCTGACCCAGCAGCGGTGAAGTCAGAAATACTATTGAGCTGCTTTAAAACTTCCAGGCGAGTGACAGATTTGAACAGAACTTTGGGCCCAGCATCAATATGCCATTCCATGCTTTATCCACTGACCATGATCCTACTATTGGAAGTCAGTGTACTGGATATTTCTTCTTGATCATTCCACTGCAAAAAGAAGCTCAAAGCAAATAATAAAAAAGGATTAGTTTTTAAATATTTTTTAAGTATTAGCAGACAACCTATGCAGTATTACTTAAACAATACTGTTAGTCCCATTATAGTGTTAAAGGTATTTTCCTTTGACAGTCCATGTTGCTGAAAATAAATGAAATGATAAATCCATAATGCCATGCATCCTTGACTTGTACATTTCAGTCATTCCCAATAATGTATATACATTGGAAAACAATTATTGGCATATGCTCTTGAGTCCTTAAAAAAAGAACAACTCCCAACAGAACTTAACATTTTGATTTTAGGAAACTTTGCTAAACTATATAGATATTTGGAAAATAGTGGTTGTTTCAAGTTTCAATCTTTATAAAAATAATCATATTAAGTAGAAAATAATCCCAGGTCATCTTATTGCAGAATGGTGGGAAAATATGGGATAGCTTTCATCAAATGATAAGCCATGCAATATTAGATAAACTAGATGGATGTATGCAAGAACATTTGGGTACCATTTCTGAATCATACAGTAAAGGTAAGAACAATATTTATGTATGAAATGAAATATATACATTCATAGATCTATGTATTCCTTCTTTTCTCATTCTTTCCTCCCCTCCCCCCACCTGTCATACATGGGACTTCGTGGGTATAAGAATTATAGTTTACAAATTTGCATTGCATGTTTTGTTTAAAGATTTATTGTCATGTTTCCTATTACAGTATATTCTTTATTATTCTCTGTTATGTTCTTTAATTTAATTCCATCCAAATTTTGTATCAGAAATTCCTATTATATCGGTAAGAAAAATCTCAGTACAAATAATAATGAAAACCATGCAATTTATGTTGCATGAGAGAAATTGTATGATATCATTGCTGATGTCAATTACAGGGTTTCAGCAGGGGTTGAAATAGGGTTTCAGAACATGGAACTGTTAGTTCTATGTTGTAGTTATCTTAGTTCTGGCTAAGGCTTTAGGGCTTGAGTAGTTTTGAATATAACTTGGTTAGGAAGCATTCATTCCAGATGGCAAAGAGTTTTTATTAAACTTCACTAGAGCATAATACACATTCCTATAGCAGATTCTCTATTTTGAAACCTACTTCCAACCATGTGGAATAGGAGCACAGAGGTAGAGCACCGGACAGTATTTGGGGGGCCTAGGTTTGATTCCCAGTGTGGCATATTTTTCTTTCTCACCACAATTTATTTTGTATGAGAGAATTTCTTAGGTGCAATTGTTAATGTAAGTGATATAGTTTCAACATGGCTTGAAATAAATTTTCAGAACATGAAACTATTAGTTCTATATTGCAGTCAACTTAAATAGTTCTGGCTGAGGCTATGAGGCTTGCAAAGGTCTGAAACCACTTTGGTGGGAAACATTCCTTCTAGCTAGCAGGGAGTTTATTGCTTAACGCCACTACAGCTATGTATGGAGGGCTCTATACTTACTGTAGAATATGAATTCCCATAGCTTGCTTATTTAATGTATTTCCATAGCATGTATGTCTGTCTAGAAACAATGTCCCAACATGTGGAATGATAGCACAGTGACAGATCACGAGGACATTATATGGAGGGGCTGTGATTGATTCCTAGTGGGGCACATTTTTTATCACTACAGTTTATGCTGTATGTAGAAATTATTAGATGTCATAGCTGACATTATTGATAGGGTTTTAGCAGTGCTTGAAATGGAGTTTCAAAGCCTGAAACTGTTACTTCCATGTTGCAGTCAACTTTTTCAGTTCCAGCTGAGGTTTTTAGGCTTGTATAGGTTTAAATGCAACTTACTGAGAAGTATTGCTTCCTGTTGGCACGGTAGTTATTATTAAACTCCACTACAGCTATGTCTGGGAGGGCTCTACGATGCCGGTTCGACCAGCATCTCAGCGCCAGGCTCCATGTTCACCACAATTTGCAATTGGCAGGGAGTAGTGCACATCAGTCTGTGTTTTTCCTTCAGGAGGCTTTGCCCCTGAACCCCCCACACAGGGGGCTCTGCCTCCCACAACCCTGTACTTTTAGATTCCAACTCTGAGTCAGAGTTGATTCAGGGAGGGAGTGCAGGACATGGGAAGTGCTGCTGGGTCCCAGTGCAGACTTCTACAGTGACATATCACTGTTGTTGGTATCAACGTATGTCGCTTTAGAAGTGTCGCTGTACGTGGGGTATACAGTCTGGGAGGGGGTACAGGGCTTGACTTTGGGGGACAAACTGCTGTTCATAGGGCCACTGACCACCACTAATTTGGTGGCTGACAATAATTTATAATGGCGCACACCTGGTTTTCTTACAGCAGACAACTCATTGTCAGGAAACCTACTGTTTCATAGGATTCATATGATTTTTACAAGTCATTAGCATTTAGTCATACTGACTTTTTTATTTTTATTTTATTCTTTGGTAACCAGGTACGGCCCACTAAGCACAGGTGCCTGTTTTCAGGGGTGACCTGGGAGCACTGTTGGTTAAGTAACTTACTCAGAATCACACAGTATGCAAGTAGAGGTCGTGGGAATCCAGCCCAGGTCTGTCTGCTGGATGTACCTAGCTCACTCTCATCTTATTACTCTAACCTCTAGGCTATACTGCCATCAAGCAGCAAGCTATCAAGCCAGACTTGATTAGTGCTTAAGCATGTTCCATATGCCCATTACCAATGAAATAAGAGTCTAAGGATTCCTTGAACTGCTTCATATTTGGACTATTCACCATGTGGTCTGGTAGGGTGTTCCAGATTGATGTCACTCTCTGACTTATCCATGATCCTGTTAAATTCATTTCTTCTTATAATTTTCTCCCTTTAAGTGCCTATTGTGGGACCTAGTGTCTGTACCATATAATTTTGCCTCTAAGCCAATACATTCCAAGAGGTCCTGGCTGTAGTGTGCCTTATACACCATTCATAGATATCCCCGCAGTCTCCTGCATTGTAATGTAAACATACCCACTTCTTAGAAGCCTTTCACCATATAACAAGTCTTTAATGTCAGCTACTAATTTTGTTGCTCTTCTCTGGACACCCTCCAGCCTATCCACATCCTCTTTTCTATGTGGTCCCCAAATTGCCCACAATATTCCAAGTGGGGCCTCACAAGGGTTGAATACAAAGGGATCACCACTTTCCTATCTCTAACCTCTGTTAAATGATTTCTAGAAAAATTGTAAAGGAGTCAGGATCTTTCTTTCTGTGGTATTTTGCTTCAATGAAATATTCAAATGGTTCCCCTCTTCCTCCCTGCTGGACCTCATCTTCTCCAATCGCCCACACAAGATCATTAATGTCTCCGTCCTACCAAATGCCAGTGACCACTCAGCAGTTCTCTGCTCCTGGTCCTGCAATATTCCTAGATCCCCTCCCAAATTAATTGAGCAACGTAAACTTGGCCCAGCTAAACTGGCACGATTAAAAGCTCACCTTAGGGCCTTGGATTGGTCCTTCATTTCAAACTCCGTAAACCCTGATAGTGCCTTGGAACTATTCTCCCTGTCCTTCAATAATATATGCAACCTATTTGCACCTTTTACTAAAAGAATGGTTAAAGGCAATCATGCACCTTGGTTCACTGAACATCTCAAGACCTTAATGCGAACTAGAGACTCATTGTGGCAGCTCTCCAATGAGTCCGGCCTCCCCCATGATAGGCGTATGTATAGAATGGCTCTTAACAAGTGCACTTGGACCATTTGCAAAGCCAAAGCAGAATTCTATAAATCCGCCTTAACCTCGTCCTAGGGCTCCGGCTGCAAGTTCTGGAACAACATTAAGGAAATATGCAGTAAGGACTCTAACCCAGTTCCCACTCAAGTCATGGCTAACGGGTCCTTGACCACAGACCCCACTCAAAGTGCTGCAGTTTTCAATGATGCCTTCTACGATCCTCCAGCTCCTAGTGCACCTTCTCCCACCTCTGGTGCTTCCCCTTTTATCTGTGCTGAATATCTCCTAAGTCAGCAGAACCATACCTTAATACTGCCCTTAGCCACGCCTCCTCCAGCTCTGACTCCCTTGATCTCAGAATTCTTTGGCTCACCCTTAAGGAAGTCCTTGTTCCTCTCACCCACATTTTAAACCTCTCCCTTTCTCTAGGTAAATTCTCTGCCAAGTGGATATCCACATCTATCATGCCCATATTTAAAGGTGGGGACCACTCCTCCGCTAACAATTACCGCCCTATCTCCATACTTCCTCCCCTCTCCAAGGTCTTAGAGAGGATTGTTTCTGATCAGCTCACTGAGCACCTCAATAAATATAACCTTCTCTGCAAACAGCAACATGGTTTCCACAAAGGGCACAGCAGGACTACTGCCCTGCTTGAACTTACATCACACATCCATACTGCTCTGGATAAAGGCCATATCTCGGGTGTGATCTTCATAGTCCTCACAAAGGCCTTTGATACCGTTCACCATTCTCTTCTCCAAACCTCCTGAATCAGACTGGGTCTCTCTCAGGAAGCCGTGGGATGGTTCTCTGACTACCTCGCGAACCGGACCCTTCATGTCAAAATTGGCAATGCCCTATCCATCAAATCTCCTGTCCTCTCAGTTGTCCCACAAGGATCCATTTTTGGGTCCTCTTTTATTCAGCCTCTTCCTAAAATCCCTCCTCATATCCTGCCCCTCCAACCTATTACTATATGCAGATGATGCTGTCATCTTCTCCTCCAGCACAGACCCCCTTCAACTTCACCAGTCCCTCCAGTCCTCCTTCAACTCTGTCGAAAGCTGGTTCACCTCACAGCATACTTATTATTAACTATAAAAAAAACAAAGTTATGCTATTCGCACATCTGCAGAATGCCAGGACAGGGCTTTTCCCTCAAATACTAACGGCAACCCAGACTCCCTTGGAACTTGTGGATTCCTTTAAATATCTGGGCATCACCTTGGGCACTTGCCTTACCTATCATGAGCATATTCACCAACTATCTAAGGCCGTAAATATTAGGCTAGGGCTTTTGCATCGCTTCAAACATTGCCTTACCCCTGAGGCCCTTAGGCTGGCTGTCTCCTCCTCGGTACTCTCTGCTCAACTATGGCTTACTGATTTTTGGAGGGGCAAGCACCTCAGCCCTTGGTAGACTTTGACTTGTCCTAAACAAGGCCTGTTGTCTTGTATTGGGGTGTGTTAGACTCACCCATACCTGTTTTCTATATAAGGACACCAATTGGCTTAACCTTGACAGCGGAATCAGATTCCACACCTGTATTCTGACAAAATAAAAACACCTTAGGCCTCTCCCCCTCAGTACTCGCCCCTTTAATCACCCCGGACTCCAAAGTTAAACACACCCATAGCTCAGACACCCATCTCTTCTCTATTCCTTCATGTCATACTGCTCAATTCCAAAGATCCTTCTGCTATAGGGCCCCCTTGTGGATGAACAACCTACCTTCCTCCTTGGTTTAGGAACAAAGAATTGATCAATTTAAAACTCACCTTAGAGCCCACCTCCTGTCCACAAGTGACTGCGATTGTACCTGAACCTGGCGCCTCCCTTCCCTTTACCACTGACAATGGCCTCCGGCCCACCTCCTACTCATAGCTTTTAGTTCTAGTCTTCCTGGGATTGTTATGCATCCTGTTTTTGTAACTGTCTTAAACTGCTCTAGTTCCTGAATGTTAGCCTGACTGTTCCTTGTAACAAACTGAACTTTTACTCTGTAACAATCATTGTAATGCTTGTCTGTAACTAATCTATGTGACATGGAACCTTTGTAAAGGAGTCTTTGACTCAAAGGTGTTTTTTCCGAATTCTGAAATAAACAAATAAAAACATCCTTGCCATTGGTTCTGACTTGGTTTTTAACGTTTCAAGGCTGTTACAAACAATGATTAATCCCTCCATCGCTTTACTAATGTTGGCCTCTTCTTCCTGCAAAATTAGGAAAAGTCTGACTAGAATGAGAATTGTGTCATTAAGTTCGAATGCACTCTGGGCAAACTACCCTGAGGTGAGTTTCTTCAAAAATCCCTCCGCTCTTGCACTGGCCATTGAGGTTTTTGATGCAACAATGTTTTCAAGATGCATAATCACTGCAGGATAAATCTCTCAAAAGTTTTCTAATGCATGTTTTAAATGCAGGACCCATCTAGTAGTGCCTCCTACCCTAGTTGGGACTAAACATTGGACCTTAGCTGCCAGCAAGGATTCTTCAGTTCTGCTCTGTTCAATGTGCTGCTGCGATACAATAAGTACAACTACAGCAGTTCCTTCTCTGCTTAATTGTAACATAACATAACAGTGATTTTACAGATTTTTAAATGCCAGCTTCAGGCAGTGAAGCATACAGTGAGTTAAAACAATCAAAGGCTGTACTTCACGAAACTATACTGCAACACTTGTCCTGTTACCATGCAAAACTGCAGCCCCATCTGCCGTAAGGCCAACTATTTTCTGTAAAAACTACTCGAGTTATTTCCAAGTACTGCTAAACATTCACATATGAGACTTTCATATATTGTTTCTGCATTTGGCTTCCCAAGTGGAATCATACTAAGAAATGTTTTTATAACACCTTGGTAAGCATAACGGAGGTAAATAATCAGGTATGTGATGGAGGTATTGGTAGCTTTATCATATAGAACAGAGCAGCACGAGGAATTCTTGGTTTCATTTACAAGCTTGAGATGTTCAAACTCTGCAATAGCAGCACAAAATCTTCTACAGTACTTGTCATTTATGTAAGTACTTCCTGTCTCCAGTCTTTTCATTTGATCAGGTTTATAGCCAAACAAAATCAGTAAATGGATGATACTGCTTGGCAGTTGCATGGCTGTTCCTCATCAGTATAACTAATCTATTCAACTGAGCATTATTTAAACTCTGTGGAACTTTACCAGCCCCACTACAAGAGGGATCACTGGTTATGGCTTTAAGTATGGTTGCACCTCTGAATGGTATAGGGAGATCCTGTTCGCCTTGCAGGCTGAGCGCCTTATAGCAAGTATGTCAGATAAATTTCCTAAATACTAGCGTATTTGGGAACCATTACATGTCTTATTAACAGTGTGAATATATATTTCACTGTACCCACCAAATTCCCAGCAGCAGACTGATACATATCAGATCAGGTGTTCTCACCTGTGTTCCTTTATGGCTTTTTTTTTCTTAATTCCCTCTGGTGGCAGGGTGGGTAGGGGTTGTGGAGGGGCAGGGAATATTGTGGTTCTATATAAAATGAATGATTTCTGGATCTGTTCATGACCTCTTTTTTACTTCATTGTGCATTCAGTTTGTTTTCCCCTGCTTCTGTATGAGGTCTTCTTTATCTAATTCATTTTTCAATAAAGTTTATTCAATTTGAAAAAAAAAGTAAGGTTGCAATCTCTCTCGGGTCCTCTGCTCATATGGTGCGATTTCAGGGAGTAACCTTTAAATGTCGAGCAGCCATTTAAAAATGGAGAATCTTTATCTGCAGCATCATACCCTTGATACGTGGTATAGAACATAAGGTTTTTTCAGCATCATATCTAACCCAGGGGAAGTTAGTTTAATGAGCAGTCTTAAATGTCCTGCAACTGGCATTTTTTTCATATGTTCTATCTGTATTTTCTTCATTTGTATTCTTTTTTTAACAGGAGGAGACTCAGCAACTGAAAAGAAAATGCCACATGTCTGATGTGTGTAATAAAACCTATAACAAACCTAAGTGTGTTTTTCTTGTCTATCTTACACTGGTTTCACTGGCTCAAGAAGACTGTCACTGCTCAGCTAGATTAAGGAAGATGAGCACTAAGAGCCCTCTGAAGTAGGAGATGGGCTATAGCAGTGACCAGTTTTGACAGAGAGAGAAATGATGGATTGTAAACAGTAGTGCTAAGTGAGATGATGGCACAGCTCTGGCAGACTGACTTATCCAATTTAAAACAAGTCAGCTGAGGCACTTAAGAACTTGTTCTGCAGATGTAGACAGCACACACTCCCTTTATTTTATCCTGTAAATTAGTACAGGTAGAAACTTCTACTACTGAGACATCAACAAGACTGTGACTTTTAGTCCCTAGACGGTACTGAGACAAGAAGCAAGCTCTAAGCTAACCCTTACTTTCACCACTGAAGCAGTCCGAATGATTTTCCTTTCCAAACTTAATTGGAAGGCTATGCCTGTGGTTCAATAGACAAGCAGCCAGCCACTCCCCCTTCCTGTGCTACATAAGCAGTTCCTCTGAGCCGCTCTCTCTCTCAAGCACTTTGTCAGTCTGTCCTTTGCAACCTGCTGGGGCATGCTTCCCCCCCCCCCCGCCTTGCTGTGTTTTGGCTGTGCTTGTTTCTGCTGGACTTCTGTTGTCTGTTCTCCTGCATTTGGTTTGTATTGTTTGCCTCCAACTTTGTGCTTCTTTGTGTTGCTTGTTCCCTGTTCTTCTGTGTTTGTGTGTCTTTTGTTTTGCTTTCTTTTGGGGGGGCTTCTGTTTTTAAACTGCTTGTATTCTGTTAATCCAGAGCTCATGTTACTTGCTCCTATTTACTGACAATGCAACTGCAATCATTGTCTGTGTGTTCAGCTCAATCTGCTTTCCTGCTGCTGCTCTCCATGCTCTGCACCTTAATTTTTTTCACCTGGTTCAGGCTCACTCTGAACGCTAACCCATGCAGCTCAATCCTGCTTCCTGAACTCATACCACATACCTGATTGCT
Organism: Neoceratodus forsteri; assembly: GCA_016271365.2. Lineage (NCBI taxonomy): Eukaryota > Metazoa > Chordata > Ceratodontiformes > Ceratodontidae > Neoceratodus > Neoceratodus forsteri. The sequence goes on along the minus strand of CM057453.1, from coordinate 1,623,887,656 downwards.
GCTGTTTTCACTGCACTGCCTAGCCAAATTGATGCTTTATTACATTTGCACACTGCTATTATACTTTGGAGGTCAGCTAAGCTATCGCTGATGCTGTAAACTAGTTTTAATATCTGCATGTGGGTCATGGCTCCTTCCCATCACTTTGTATACCCTAGAGCAAAGGAGGGAGAGAGGTGCTATGATCAAAACATTCAAACACCTTAAGGGCATTAACAAGGTGAAAGAGTCTAACATGTTTCAATATAAGAAAAATAGCAGGACAAGAGGATACAGCTTGAGATTAGAGGGAGGCCGATTAAGGGGTAATGTGAAGAAGTTCTTTTTCACAGAAAGGGTGGTGGATGCATGTAATGGCCAACCTCAAGAAGTGGTGGATATGAATATAGTGCAGGGCTTCAAACAGGCATGGGATAGCTTAAGGAAACAATACAAATGAGTATGACTAGAAAGGCCATTGACAGAGCAAAGGCAGATGACACATTCATAAGGTAGAAAAAGAAATGGGTAGACTGGTTGGGCCCTGCGGTCCTTATCTGCTATCAACTTCTATGTTTCTATATTTCTATGTTTCTTGGAGGGGGACTGGAGGTGTTGTTGAGGAGCCATGGCCCCGTGTGGCATATTAACTCATGTTCGAATCCTGCTTTCGCTACTATTTTGTCACCTTTCATTGGCTTCCTTGATGGTCTGGCTGGCTTGCTCCACTGTTCATATTTGCTGCTCCTTCAACCTCCATGCAGGTCTGACCATTTGCTTACTCTGCTTACTGACCCACGTGCAGGACCACTCATTGCTTATGCAATTAATTTGCTCAATGCTTGCTACTACCATGTGTGATTTACTGTACATGAGGGTCCCAGCATTCAATGCTTCATTCAGCTCCTTCTCAATTATTTTCTGGGGCATGCCAGCCATAACCATTCCATGGTGCAGGGCCTCCTTGCAGCTGATGGTCTCACTCTGCACCTATGAAGTCTGCATCTTGAGTGTGCCTGATTTGAGGCAGGGTCCTTCTCACCTGGTCCATAGCTGGGGATGTCCTCACTCCTGGCCTGGATTTAGCCATTTTAAACTCAACGGCAGCTCCTGGTGTAGAATTTAAGACTAGCCATGAAGGGTGATTACAGTAATAGCCTTTGGCTGTTGTATTCTACTAGCAAGGCATCTTCACCGCATTCTCTCTATGACTTGCCTCTGGTTCACCTGGTTTGTTTTAGGGCGAGTAGACCAGGTGAGTGCCTCAGCAGTCATTGCTCTCCTCCTCTCTCCTTGGTTGCCCCCGATGTTGCAGAGCACTCTCACAACCTTCCATGGCATTCCCATTAGAGGGATCAAGCAAGAGCTTTCCTCCAAATTGGAATATTTTCTACCCCTCTTTAATTGGGTTTCTAAATTGCAGCAGTAGAGCTGTCACTAAACAAAACATCCCAAGCCTGGTGGGGAGGCATCCTAGGCCTTGGATCCCCAGAGATTTCCCCCTCAAAGGTTTTTTTTTTTCTCTCCTCCATATCTTAACTCATAAACATTAGTTAGCCATAGTTAGTGTTACCTAGTTCTTTAGGTACGTGTCCCTACTTGTCATTCCCTCTCTCCTTAGAAGGCACCCTCAATCTCCAGCACAACACATCATACTCATGCCATTACTAACCTGGGCATCATTATGTTATCAAGCTGCCTGGTGCCTAATTTACTACTATGCCTCACAGGTACTGATTGCTAATGTGCTTTTGTACTACTACTCTTTTTTGGGGGCATGCTTCCTAAGGTACCTTTAGCCAAGGGAATCATCCTGCGGCACCTGTCTTTGAGGGTTCTTTGCCTTTGGTACCCCTACAGGGTAGTAATTCCTCTGGAATAGAGACCGGGAATTGCCAAAACCAAGAAACACAGTTGCACAAGCATTACAGCATACTGGCTGTGTTGGTCATTGAATTGGAAGGCTATGTCTGTGGTTCAATGGACAAGCAGCCAGCCACTCCCCCTTCCTGTACTACATAAGCAGTTCCTCTGTGCCTCTCTCTCAAGCATTTTTTCTTTGCTCCACCATCCTCTCCTCCTCCTCCAGTGGCATCGCCTCTCTCCTTGGGATGCTTCCTATGGTACCTTTAGCCAAGGGAATCGTCCCACAGCACCTCTAGGGGCAGAACCCTCTTTAAAGGTTCCTTGCCTTTGGTACCCCTCTGGAATAGAGAGTGCAAATGGCCAAAACCAAGTAACACAGTTGCGTAAGCATTACAACATACTGGCTGCATAGGACATTGAAGGTGCTGCTGAATAAGCTAGTGAGCAAATACATGTTTTGTTTTTTCTTATAATTTGATCAAATTGCACAAGCAGTGAGCTCTGTACCAGCCCCTAACCTGACTTTCACCACTGAAGCAGCCTGCAGAACTCACTGAATAAGCTAGTGAGCAAATAAATGTTTTTCCTTTTTTTTTATAATAATTTGATCCCACTACACTAGCAGCAAGCTCTGACCAGCCCCTGTCCCTAATTTCACCACTAACTGCTGCCTGAGAATTCCTTTCAAATTAAATAAACTTACAAAACTTTTTTTCTGTTTATGTGGCTGCACAGTAAGCAAGATCTGGGCCAGCCCCTGCCCCCACTTTCACCACTGACTGCTGCCCAAGCTGCATTGACTACAGATTTTATTGCAGAGCCTAAGTACAGCACCGAGCAGTGAACAAAAATGAATGCAAGATTTTTTTTTTAAATATATAAAATCATGACTGATGCAAGCAACTGTTCAGAGCACAGAAACACTGACTCAACTCCTATCAGCACCAAGACAGATTCTGGTGGCAAGGACAGAAGGGACAGTATTTACCTAAACACAGGGTACCCCTTGATTGGATGTCCTGATCTCTATATCACCAGTATGCCACCTGATTGGATTTGCATTGGCATTGAATGTATGTAGGGATGGAAGAGACTGTCTTTCAGATGGTACAAGTGGGAGCCCTGAAAACATTACATGGTTTACATTTCATGTCATGCTGGGCTCCTGACTTGCATCTCCTCATGTCCCCCATTTTCCATTCCATCTCCAGAGCTGTGAACAAGTACACACATGTGCACCAAACTGGCTGACACTCAAACAGCTATGTGGAAGAGCACTGACCAGGTCTTAAAGGTGCAGTGCCTGTAAAATGGTACTGGTCAACCAGGCCAGCAAACAATGTAATCCCTGTGGCACACACCTGTTTCTGGTGGCCTCAGAACACTGAGCCTCTGCAAACCTAACCCCTGGGGTAACTGTACTAATATAGGATATTCATTTGCATAGCATGCATCTCTCTGTCTCTACAAACCCTATATCCCAACAGGTGGAATGATAGCACCATTGCAGAGAAACAAGACAATATTTGGGGGCCAGGGTTTGATTTCCAGTGGGGCATATTTTCTCTTTTTCACTACAATATATGTTGTATGAGCAAAATTATTAGAAGTCATTGCTGATGCCAATGATAGGATTTTAGCAGGGCTTGAAATAGGGCATCAAAACATGGAACAGGAAGTTCTGTGTTGCAGCCTAGCTAATTAGTTCTGCCTGAGTCGTAAAGGCAGGGGTAGGTTTGACTACAACTTAGTGGGAAGCATTCCTTCCAGTCTGCTGCAAGTTCATTACTAAACTCCACTGTATCTTTGTAATGGGCAGAAGAGGGGATCTGCACTCAACACAGGGTATGCATTCCCATACAACACACAAGAAAGTATGGTGTGCAAATCACTAGAAATAACTCCAAGGGCTTGTAGATAAGTAAATATGCTGGTGCCATTTATTAGTGAGAGCCAAGGGCAGATTACAAAAACATCAAGATTTCCCAGTGCTTCTAATCAATCAGATTCTTTCTCAGAGGGATTTCCAGTTTGCAGAAGGTTCATTAGTAAACTCTACTGCATCTGTGTGATGGGCAGAAGAGGGAATCTGAACTCAGTGCAGGATATGCATTCCCACAGCCTGCATCTCTGTCTAGAAACCCCATGTCCCACCATGCGGAATGATAGCACAGTTGCAGAGCACCAGGCAGTATTTCACACTACAATTTATGTTGTATAAGAGACATTGTTAGATGTGTTTGCTTATGTCAGTGATAGGGCTTCAGAAGAGATTTAAAAAAGATTTCAGAACATGGAACTGTTAGTTATGTGCAGGGCCATTGGAGAACTGTAGAAAAGGTTACCCAAAATTGTGGAGTGTTTTGCAAAAATTGCAGGAAATTGTGGGGGTTCTACTATAGACCTTGAGTGCTTCACAATAAATCTTTTAATGTTTTCTGCAGCATATATTAATCAGTATAAATTGAGAAATGAATACACTGACACCTGAATATGTTTAAAACATAAAGAAAAGTTTATGTTCTTAAAAAGAATACTAAACTGAAAAGCAATCGTAATCATTGCCTGTCTTCCAAAATTTAAAAGCATCTGCCTCATACAGTGCCAAATAGATTCTATAAAGTGAGCCTAAGCAAATCATTATTAAATAAAGCCAGAATATTTTTTTTGTTGTTGTTTCTGGCTGTAGAATAATGAAGCCTAATCAACAGCTGTTTACAGTGCTCTGCCAGCTATTCACCCACTTTGGTACAAGAAAAAATAAGCAGATAGAGTGGTGAATAATTGAGTTTTAGTAAAATGTTAAAGTGTTTAATGTTCATAATCTGCACTGTAGGTATTGTACACTATTTTTGAAATCATATATTTAAACATTAAATCAAGGGTTTATTTGGGCTGGCAGTATAATCTAGAGATTAGAGTAACAAACTGCAAATGAGCTGACGACATCTAGCAGACCTGAGTTTGATTCCCACAACCTCCACTTGCATACTGATTCTGAGCAAGTCACTTAACCTCCTCCATGCTCCTGGGTTGTACCTGAAAACAGATACTTGTACCTAGTGGGCCTTATGTGGTTACCAAAAAATGTAAAAAAAAAACAATGTATTTTTATTGCATCATACAGTAGTCAGGGTACCATGTAATTTACCTTTATTTTACTCTGGCTGCAATTATTTTGTTTAGTTAAAGGAAAACTCCATGTTAAAATCAGAAAAAGATATGTAGTAGTCTTTTTTTCTGTGTTCTAACCAGTTCCCAGCATTTTCTTTTCCTCTGGCTGTGAGAGATGCTTTTTCTAACTTTCCCTAACTGTTTTATTGCCCTTGGAGTTTGCTATTCTGGTTTCTTTTATGGCCTCTAGTCTTCCCAGAGTGCCCTTTGGTGTGATGTCTAATTGCCCCTGCAGTAAGCCAGTGTCTTGTTACAGGGTCTGTCACAGCTCAGCCACAGAGAAAATACTTCTTCCAGAGAAGACAAACTGCTAGATTTTGGGTGAGTGTAATCATTATTATTTTTTTGATATCAGTACCTTGTCCTGCTATGCTGTGCTGTGTGTGTGTGTGTGTGTGTGTGTGTGTGAATCATGTCACGGTTTACTCTATTCCTTTCAGTCACTTTCAGTTTTTGCACTAGTACTAAGTAGCAAAAATTGAACATCAACCTATAGGTTGTAACATAGCAGGACAAGGTACTAATATCAAAAAATAATAATGATTATGCTTACCCAAAATGTAGCAATGTGACTTCTTCTCTGAAAGAAGTATTATCTTAGTGGCTAAGCTGTGACAGACCCTGCTAAATCTAGGGGCATAGCTACATCACTGTCACATGAACCAGGGTGCATCGTAGGAGAAAGAAAGCCAATAAACCTATTTGTGATGGAGATCCCTAGGGGTCGTAAATCTACCATACAGCTAGCAGGCTAATTTAGGAAAAACTCCTAATAGCAGACAGAGGGAAGAACACACTAGGACTTAACATACATATCAAAACACTCCACATAACATATGTTTTTGCACATTCTGGGTGGACTTCTCCTTTAAAGATACATTTTCAGATATTGTACATTTTGTGTTTTATAAGCTTGTTTTTAGACTTTAGTCAGGTTTTTATTGTAATCTTGTCATGTGAGCATCTAGTGGGTAGTTGCTAAGAATGAGATCATGGTTAGCAACTAGCTTATTCAAGTTTAAAACTGGCAGGGCCGTCAAAACATCCTCAGCTGTTTGAATCAAAACTAGTCTGAATGAAAGTATGCTCACAAGGAAAAACCTGTCCTACCACTTACAAAAAGGCTTCATAGTTAGCACCCAATTTAAGTGAATTTAATAATTTGCAGCTTTTCTCCCATCTTTTGTGTCAGTCTGTGTGGCAACAAAAAGTTTTCTGATAGACTGCTTCAACACAAAACAAATGTTAAGTGTTTAAGTGTACTTATGCTTGGCCAGTGGATTTTGAAACCAAACAAGACAAGGATTCAAAAGAAATCAGTGTCACATAAAACCCTTGCCCTACATTGCACTGCATTGTTTCTACCAAACCCAGGTCTGCAAGCAAAATTGTCAATATGTTTGAGAGTATTTTATTTAAAAATGTTAGTACTTTTTACACAGTTCAATATAAAAACTCAAAAATTGCAAGAAATTGCGAAACATGTCAGTTTTTGCGGAGAATGGTAAAAATTGTGGATTCCACAAAAAAAATTGCAGGTGCAATTTTCCAGTGGCCCTGATTATGTGTTGCAATCAACTTAGTTCCAGCAGAAACTTTGAGGCTAGTGTAGGTTTGAATGAAACTTGGTTTGGAAGCATCCCTTCCAGTAGGCAGAGAGTTCATTACTAAATTCCACTGCAGCTGTTTATGGGGAGTGGGTAACACTCAATACAGGATATGCATTTCCTTAGTATACATCTCTGTCTGGAAACCCTTTTCCCAACCAAATGGAGCTATAGTACACTGGTAGAGAAACAGGACAGTATTGGGAGGAGGCCTGGGTTAGAGTCACAGTGGGACACATCTTTTCTTTCTCATTACAATTGATTTTGCACACGAGAAATTGTTAGATGACACTTCTGATGTCAGGGATTTTCAGCAAGGCTTGAAATAGTGCTTCACAACATGGAACTGTCATTTCCATGTTGCTGTCAAATTAATTCCCAGCTGGGGCTTTTCAGCTTGTGTAGGTTTGAATACAACTTGGTTGGGAAGCATTCCTTCCAGTTGTTAGAGAGTATACATTCACATAGTCTGCATCCCTGTCTAGAAACCCTATATCCCACCAAGTGGAATGGTTGCACAGTTGCAGAGCACCAGAACAGTATTTGAGAGGCTGTGGTTTGATTCCCAGTTGAACACATTTTTTTCTTTCTCAAAACTGTTTATGTTGTATGTGAGGAATTGTTAGATGTCACCGCTGATGTCCTTAACAGAGTTTCGGTAGGGATGGAAATGGGGTTTCAAAAAAGCAACTGTCAGTTCTGCATCACAGCCTAGAAACACAGAAACATAGGCAATGATGGCAGAAAAAGACCAGAGGTCCATCCAGTCTGCCCAAGTTTCCTATAAGCCCTGGAACCTACTGTTCATCCAGGGTACTAAACCTCCCTATCATAGCCTTTTTCTCCTCCTTGGCCCTGTTGCCCTAGAAAACCACTATTCCCTTTATTCTATCTTAGCACTGCTTGAATACTTTGACTGTTTTTGCACCCACCACTTCAGCCAACAGATTGTTCCAAGGTTCCACCATCCTTTCCATAAAGTAGTACTTACTCATGCCCTTCCTGAACCTGCCTCTTGTTAATTTCCACTCATGTCCACATGGCAATGAGTTATTATTCAGGTTAAATTGTTCCCCACAGTTCACTTTGTTAATTCCTTTAAAGAATGTGAAGGTCTCTATCATATCTCCTATCTCCCTTCTGGTCTCCAGTGAATACATATTTAGTGCCTTGAGATGCTCCTCATATGATCTGCCCTGCTGCATTGTCTTCCAGCCTATCCTTATTCTTTCTGAGGTGAGGTGTCCAGAACTGGGTGCAGTACTCTAGGTGAGGCCTCAACAGGGATCTGTAGAGAGGAAATATTACCTCTTTTCTTCTGCTATCAATAGCCCCTCCTGATACATCTCAGCATCCTGTTAGCCTTGCTATAGGGCTAGTTGCACTGATTTGATTGCTTAAGTGAGTTGCTGTTGATGATGCCAAAATACTATTCCTTAGCTATAATGCTAAGCCTCTCTCCTCCCATCCAGTACTTTGTCTAGGGAGTCTTGCTTCCTAGGTGGGTTACCTTGCATATTTGGGCATGAGATTTTAACTGCCAAACCTCTGACCATCCCTCTAGCTTTTGTAGGTCTCTCTACATTTCCCTTATTCCCCTGTCACCATCCACCCTCCCACATAGTTTTGTGTCATCTATAAAGAGATACTACCTGCTCTGAATTCCCACCCCAATGTCACTAATGAACATGATGAAGAAGACCAGACCCAGGATAGATCCATGTGAAAATCTGTTCATAACCTCCCTTTCTTCTGATTTAACCCCATTGATCACAACCCTCTGCTGCCTCCCCTCTAGCCGGTTAGTCACCCAGTTCAATATGGGTTCAACTGCACCCAGGTCCTCCATCTTCTTAATCAGCCATTTGTGAGGTACCAAGTCAAATGTCTTGCTGAAGTTGAAGTACAGAAGATACACATTATGGCCCCTGTCTAATTCCATTGTCACTCAGTCAAAGAAAGCTATCAGGTTAGTCTGACAAGAGTTTCATCCCACAAAATCATGCTGTTTACTATCCTGAAGCCTGTTGCTCTCCAGGTTGTCTACAAGATCCTCTTTAATTAGTGGCTCCCTCAGCTTCCTTACAGTAGAGGTCAGACTACAAATCTGCAGTTCCCTGGTCCCCCCCCATGAAGTGAAACAACATCTGCTACCTCTCAATCCCTTGGAACTTTCCAAGACCTAAGTGAGTTGTTGAATAGACCTACTAGTGGTTCAACCAGTTCCGCTGCTAATGCCCCAAGTATTCTCAGATGCAACTCATCTGGTCCCGAGGCTTTATCTATCTTATGGTCAGCCAGCCATTACAGGACCCTTTCACTAGTAAACATACTTAATTAGTTCTGGCTGAGTCTTTGAGGCTTGTGTAGGTTTGAATACAACTTTGCGGGAAGCATTCCTTCCAATCAGTAGAGAGTGCAATACTAAACTGTACTGTATCTGTGTAAGTGGAGGAGGGTCTGTACTCAGTGCAGGATATGCAGTCCCATAGCCTGCATCTCTGTCTACAAAACCCTATATCCCACCATGTGGAATGATAGCACAATTACAGATCACCAGTATAGTATTTGGGAGACCTGGGTTTGATTCCCAGTGAGGCACATTTTTTTTCTTTCTCATTGCAATTTGTGCTGCATGAGACACATTGTTAGATGGCATTGCTGATGTCAATGATAAGATTCTAGCAGGGCTTGGATTAGCTGGGTATGTTAGGTTTCCAGAACATAGAAATATTAGATCTATGTTGCAGTAAACTTAAATAATTCTGGCTGAGGCTTTGAGGCTTCTGTAGGTTTGAATGCAACTTGGTGGGAAGCATTCCTTCCAGGTGGCAGAGTGTTCACCACTATGCTTCACTGATTCTATGTTTGGGGACTCTGCATTAAGTGCAGGATATATATTTCCGTAGCATGTATCTCTGTTTTGAAACCCTTTTTTCTTCCATGTGGAACATAGTACAGTGGTGAAGCACCTGGACTGTATTTGGGGAGCCTGGGTTCAACTCCCAGTGGGCCACATTTTTTATTTCTCATCATGATTTATGTTATATGAGAGAAATTGTAAGATGGCATTGTTGATGGCAGTTATAGGGTTTCAGCAGGACTTGAAATAGGGTTTCAAAACACAGTGCTGTTAGTTTTATGTTGCAGTCAACTTAATTATTTCCAGCTAAGGCTTTGAGGCTTGTGTAGGTTTGAATGAACACACCTCTGGGGATCCTCCCCCTCCCTATTTCTCTACCAATATATCCCTGTTTCTATCACAAGCATGCTTTAAGCTTTCCATTGTTTTAGCTTCCACAGCTTTGACTGGCAGTCAGGTCCATGCTTCTATCGCCCTTTCTGTTAAGAAGTATTTCCTCATATCCTTCTTCATATTCCTCCATGCAATTTCATTGCACACCCCTCATTCTGGAGCTCATCCTCATTTGGAAGAGACTACTTCCCTTTACTGTATTCATCCATGTGAGGTACTTGAAGATTTCAATCATATCACCCCCTTTCACTCCCCCCCTTACTCACCTGTTCTCCAGAGTGTACATATGCAGTTCCCTCAGTTTCTCCTCATAGGGCTTCCCTTGCAATCCCTGCAATTTGGTTTCCCTTCTCTGGAATGCCTACACCCAGTCTATGTCCTTCTTTAGGATTAGTCCACAGAATTGAATGCATTACTCCATCTGGGGCTGTACCAGACTGCGGTACAGTGTTAGCACTATATCCCTCCTCCTGCTAGTGATGCTCCTTCCAATGCCCCCCAGCATCCTATTAGCCTTACCCATGGCCTTGCCACACTATGCTGCCACTTTGAGGTAATTTGAGTTAATGGCCCAGAGGTTTCTTTTCTGCCTAGTGACTGCCAGCACCCCCCATCCTATACTCAGCAGCAGGGTTCCTTTTCCCTGGGTGCAAAGTTTTACACTTTTTGGCACTGAACCCCAACTGCCATGCTTTCAACCATAATTCCAGTTTCCTAGATCCCTAAGCATTGTTCACACTCCCTCCTGGGTGACAACTAGTGCTGCACAAAGATAGAAAAATTCACTCTGAGAATTATTTCATGAATTCGCCCTAATTTGCAAAATTAATCCACCTTGTGTAGTGCCTGTTCGCAGTGTAGAAATAATTTCAGGAATTGCCAGTTCGCTAACTTTGCCAGCAAAGTGCTGCCCACAGGTGAAGTTCGCAACATACTATGGGACTGGAGGTCACATGGTACTGAACTGAGTTGTATGCCATGTGGAGGCTGTGTTGAGTGCAGTCTTCTGAAGACAGAGTTGGAGCGAAATCTGTTAATTTTCACCTGAGCAAAAAAGTCTTTACAACTACTCTAAAAACAGAGTCTGTTGAAACCAAATTACTCACAAAAAGATCTAGAGAGCCCTGTACTGCTACATTTGTGTTGTTTGTTTCTGTTTTTGTGGATTATTTAGTTTAAAGTAGTGGTTTTGTTTTGTCTGTAGTGAAGCACTACTGTGTGAGGGAGGGGAGGTGTTTCAGTTACCAAGGCAGCATAGAATGATCAATGACTGGATCCTTTGTTACTGTGAGCACTAATCTGTGTGAAGCCAATATCTCATGTTTCTTTTCCTCAGTCTTTCTTGCTAATGATTTTTTGTATGTGGTCCATGATTTCTCATTTTATTTCTGTAATTTTTCCTCCATTGAAGAAACCCTGCAGCAGAGTTCCCCATCTCTGCTTGGAGATGTGCCTGTTCCCCTCTGGTGGTTGTTGGCAGTGCCATTGCTGTCTCATGCCCCTGCCTCTCACTCTGGCTGTTATTCCTGGGCTCATGCACATCTCCCTCCAGCAACTGCCCATGTGACCATTATGGTGTAACTCTGTACTCACCCTCAGTGGCACAGAATGACCACTGCCACCACCAGCACCACTCACCACCCCTTTTTTCTTGCCACCCACTGGCTCAGGTGGCAGATTTTCAGTAGAGCATGCTGCTCACTAGTGCCTATGGCCCTGTACACACTTATGAGGTGGGTTTTAAACCATTTTTTTAAATGGTTTAATTCTTACCATGTTAATGTGGCCACATTGCTGCCTTCAGCTGGTTTTTGAAGTGTTTTCAAACCCACATCATGAACACACTCTGGAACCTCACAGAGCGATGCCTGTAACCGTGCTGTGCATCAGAGGGCTGTGCTAGTGGAGGAACAGCAAAGAATGGGGTGAACACAGCAGCTTGTACACACTTGTGAGGGGAACCATGTTTAGCTTAAACCATTTTTAACACCAGGTTATAGACTAGGTAGTCACCAGGGTTTAAACTCAGTTATTAAAATGGTTTAAGTAGGGCTGCAGTGTATCTGCAAACCATGTTATCCACATCTTAAACCATGCTAAGCTCTCTAATATGGTTTAAGATCGCCAGTGTGTACAGAGCCTAAATGACTGCCCTTCTTTTCACGATGAACAAAGTTGCTGCAGAGCTTACTCTTCACCACACTGTCATCATTGGGTTCTTAGGTGAAACTTCCCACACAAAGGAAGAGGAGCCAGAAGATGATGAACCAGCATGTGGCTCCTAAGGAGTATCAACCCATGCTGGTGGGGTATCACAGGGGACATGGACATCAGGTTGAGACAAAGAAGCAGGAGGGAACTGGGGGCTACTTTGCAACTAGGGGTGCTGCTACAGCATAACAGGGGGATGCTGCTACAGTGCTGTGGGGATGGGGTTGCTGGATCACCCCTCCTGCTACCTCTTGCTCCTGTGCTTGGACCTGGTGCTGTCTGGTGCAGTTGTGTCATCCACAACCACAATTCACCCTATCTTTCATCTCTTAAGAGACAAAAGAGTGAAACAGTAAGTGAGAGATGAGTAAGAGAAATTAAAAGTCAGAGAGAAACAAAGGGAAAGAAAAGGGAAACTAGAGCTCTCTACCTAAAGGGTATAACTACAGAAATATAGACAAAATACAGCAGAAACAAAGACTGAAGTATTCTTAAGAGCTCAAAGAATTAACTTAGAATGAGAAACAAATAAAAAATAAGCTGTTAAAATAATATCAATTGTGTATTTATATCTCAAAATTTGCCGTGAATAGTTGTCAGGCTACTTTCTCCTCCACTAACTCTGCAAACCAAAAGTGAAGCTGATTTACTGTATAAAGGTGTACCATGTGACCTGCTGAAGTTCTTCTGTGTGACCTTGAGACACTTGTTTACCAGCAGTATCATTCTAACAAAACTTTGCCCAAATGTACCCCAAAGGTGAAGCTACAGGCAATGTTGTCAAAAGTAAATATCCTTCTAAACAGCAAAACTTCACAAATTGATTCATGAAAGGCAAAGTTAACAAATTCACTTTAACCTCACTGGTGAGTTAAACCTTTGCAACTTCTCCAGTGTCCACCTAATTGCTGATCTTGGTGTCATCTGCAAAATTACAGACCTTCCTCTTCAGTTCCTCTGCAATGCGCCCTATGAAGATATTCAAGATTGCTAAAAACAACAAAGCATTCCATTTGCATATCTCAATATTCATTAATGATGCATGATGAAGTGCAGCTGATTCATTCTGCAATATTTTGGGTAATTCCCTTTAAAAAAAAAAAATTCTCTTAAAATGCCCTTCTAAATGTGATTTAAAAACTTAGGAAATGCTGTTTGCATACTATTTTCAATAATTATTGAGTTCAAAGACTGCTTTTTTCTCATTTATCTATATAGTACTACTCCCATTCTCTTCCATATTGACCTTTCCATCTTTTATCACAATTTATTAATGGGGAGGGGGGAGAAGATTTTCAGCAAGCATAGTATAAATGTATACTATCTAGTAATAGTTAATCAAAACATATATAAGTAATTATTTGAACATAAAATAATATTTTTTAAAATCTGCTCACACAGAGTACTAGCAAAGAGATCTAATTCAATATACTTAGATGTCTGCCCTTTATTCTGGTATACATGTAAAGGATGGATTGTGCAGAGGGGCAGGAGGAGAACATTTTTTTATATACAGGTATAAAAACACAGCTGGAAAATTAAAGTATGAAGTATTATTCTGTTCCATATTACTCTTACTTACTCATCCCTACTATAATAATGTGTTTGTGACTTTGAGGCTTGACTAATGTTTAATACCTTGGGGTTAATGAAGGTACAGTGCAACACCTGCAGCTGCTGCAGAATGCTGTTCCACCCATTTAGAGTACCGGCGGCAGTGTGCCCGGTAATTAGGGTGCAAAGTTCCAAGTACCGGCCCCCACTTTGCAGGAGCTGTGCTCCTATGCCCCACACCCCCCTTCTAAATATACCAACTCAGGGGGGGGGGCAGACCTTGAGGAGAGTGTGGTAAATTTCACTATATGTCATCCTAATGATGGACACACTTTGGTGTTTAACTGGTTTTCACTATTCATATACTACTGTTTTTACTTCTGCCTAATTTTAGTGAGATTGTTTAATTTATTGATGCATATTAATGTTTCTTTTATTTCACTTTTTGTACTGGTGCCCTGGGCCCAAGATGGCTCAAAATGATTGTGATATATCCAAAAATGTATCCAAAATGATTAGTGAATGCATCATGCAACTTATACATGATTCATGGTGTAAAATGTGTTTAAAATGCATTAAAAGATCCTAGCATTTTATCTTTGAATTATGCATGACATTGTTTATAGAGCCCTTAAGTCGTGCTTGTCTTGTGTGTATTATACACCAAAACTTTCCTCATTGATCATGCAAACAAATAATGTGCAGTAAACAGCCAAATCTCTGTTGGTAACATTGGTGGGGCAAAACATTACCCCCCCCCCCAATTTATCTATCATCAGCAATACTCAGGGTTTATTATAGCTATGAGTATGTTCCATTTTAACTCCATGCAAAGTATTTAGATTATAAATGCTTGATATTTTAAATTAATTTCTTCCTAAATATTCATAGTAGCATGTGTTTTCATGGTAAACAGCATATTTTCCTTAGTAGCAGCACTCTAAATTAATAGCACATAAAGTCTTTACACAACCATCTTACAGGGGAGGATTTGATGTCTCAAATGATGATAAATTTAATTTCAAACAAAAAGAAAACAGGGCATGAACACAATAAAAGCTGCTTGTCCCTAGCAAACAACACATTTTTCTAGCAACAACACTTAATATTTATGTGATATTGCAAGCAAAGCAATGACATTGTCAACCATGTAAATATTCAGGAAGTGACATTAATTCTGTCTCTGTAAGATGAGCTTTTTTCGTGTTGTTGTTTCCTAAACCTTGTTTTTTTTTTTTTTTTTTACTTTTCAGCATCCAGTGTGCAAGTATTGGAAAGTTAACCCAGAATTGAGCCAGCCACTTGCAGCACATAAAAAGGGACAGTAGTAAAGTTTGTAGGCTTTTGATTTGACCAGCCAACATGTGTATTCATGCAGAACCAATATGGCCTTCCTCAAGGATGGTAACAAAGACCAGGAAAGCCCTTGTCAATCATCTAAGATTCACAAGCAATCCAGCTTTATTTTATTTTTTATTTTATTTTAGTCTTTGGTAACCAGATAGGGCCCACTAGGCACAAGTGCCTGTTTTCAGGGCAACCTGGGAGCACTGGGTGTTTAAGTGACTTGCTCAGAGTCACACAGTATGCAAGTGGAGGTTGTGAGAATCAAACTCAGGTCTGGTCTGCAGGATGTATCAAGCCTATTCACACCTCATTCCTCTAACCTCTAGGCTATACTGCCAGCCCAGTTTTAGAACTGGTTTGCATTGTTATATGCATCTAGACTCAATCAAGAAGGAGTCCACTCAACCATTTACACATCAGGTGGGATAAATACTGTGAATGTGCTCAAGCATGGTTAGACTTGCATGGTGATGATTGATACATTGCTGAATCATTTCAACAGCACCTGTCAAAAGAATTTGATGACATCCCCAGTGATGCAGGGTTTCTCCCCACCTGCTATAGGCATTTTATAGACAAAAACACATACAGAGTACAAGAAAATGCTATGCTCAGCAGTTAGTATTACAGGGGAAATGATGATGGGCAGTCTACCTCTTCTAGCACCAGTTCCACACCTTTGCCCAGCCCTGGAAAAAAAACTTAGGTCAAAATCTGGCCTCCCTGTCCGTGCATCTGGACCTGTCCTTCCTACTGTCTGCATCATATGCAAGAAAAGGGACCAATACATCACTGTGGCCCATAAACACTAGAAGCATCAACAAGTCCGGGCAGAAGCCATAGATGCAGAAAAGTTAAAAAGAGCTGCAGAGTTAAAAGAGGATCAGAGCATTGTCGTTTACATACAAGGACTGGATTGTGTGTCAGTGGAAGTCCAGTACCATAAAACATGTTACAGAGACTACACAAGATTTTTGACAAAGTCATCAAATAAGTATAAGCCTACTTGTGCTGAGCAAATGTACAGCAAAGCCTATACAATTTGTTGTGCCACTGTCATTAACCAGAGGCTCATTGTGGACCAGGAGGTGTTGCAGATGACAAGACAGCCAGATTTTCATTGAGTTTGTAAAAAATCATGAAGGTTTTGATGTTTCAAATTACAGGCAAGTGATACATTGTATAAGTAGACATTTTCATAATCATTTAGACAAAATCACGGTAGGCACAACTAAAAATTTTAACATCACTACATTTTTCTAACACAATAGTAAAATCTAAACTTAAAACACAGTGGCAAGACTCATGCCTTACAACTACAATTAATGTCCCTTTGGAGAACCCTGTTTTTAGAAATTATGCATTTTTTGTGTTACAGAGTTGACAGACTGAAATATCTCCTGAAACATGACTTCCCTCAGCTCACCTTTCATACACCACACTGCAGGAATATTAGTGAGATGGTGTTTGCTGACACGCTGTCAACAAGTACGCTTATTGACAGACTTCCTTATCAATCAGAGGCAGGAAATGCAACAGATACTACAGAGACAACTCAGAGTGAAGAGGAGCGAATTCATCCTCAACCACAACCATAAGCTGATCTGACATCTCATAGATCATTAACAGCAAGTACACCAGCATCTGATGTGTATTTAACTAGGACTCTGTACAATGCCACATTGATCATCAGGAGCACATTGAATGACAGTCCTGGAATGAGTCGTCCCTGGCTCCCAACATCAATTAATTTGACTGTTGATGCTGCAAAATCTGCCAGTTGAACTTTATAATTTGATGCCCTGGATTATTGGAGCATCAGAGGTACCAACACTGGCTGACTATATTCATCTTCCAGATGATGTGGACCTTAAACTGATATCACTTTGCCAAGACATTGTTTACCTTGCATCCAAGGGTCAAAAACAGACACCTAAGTCCCTTTGCCTCGGATTGACAATTCAACATTTGACAGGATCGTCTCAAGTGGTCTCCACACTAAACAAACTGGGACATTGTGCTTCTTGGAATGCAGTGATTAGCCATGACACAAGTCTTGCTCAGCTACAGCTTGTTAAAGGTTCTGATAATGTCCCACAGGGATTTGCAAAGCAGACTCCAACAGTTCTAGTCTGGGACAATATTGATTTTGTAGAAGAAACCATATCCAGGCATGGCACCACCCACCATACAAATGGAATAATACTGCAGAGCTACATCACTGAATCTACCCCAACACCAGGCAGAGCACCACTGCCAAAAGGAGTCTGTTCTCTTAAAGCACCCCCTAGTTTTGTGATAGAGCAGTACTATCAGTACAAGAGGCAAGGTCCACAAAACCTGAATCATGATGCACGTGCACACTTTTTTTATGAAGGCTCTCTATGCTGACTCATGTACACTTCCTGGCTGTACAGGTTTTCATACTGATCTTCAACATGATTGTACTCTCAAGAAGTCGGCTATCCATTATCTTCCAGTCATGGAGATGTCACCAACAAAGATGTCTACTGTCAACACTATTCTGAAACAAAGTATTGATATAGGTGATCAGCTTGAACTTGAGCATGTAGTCTTGGTCTTTGACCAAGCATTATATGCTAAAGCACAACAAATCCACTGGAAAGATGATGACTATACAAGATGTTTGATAGTGTGACTTAGTGAATTTCATACCTACTTGTCATTTCTAGGTGTCCTTGGCAAAAGATTTGGGGATGCAGGACTTTGTGGTATCTTGATAGAGTCAGAATTTGTCGCCCAAGGATCAATCAATGGTGTTCTGAATGGTCACCATTATAACCGGAATATGAGAGCACACAAACTTCTGTATGAAAGAATGTAGCATCTGAGATTCCAAACATTCCTTAAATCATTACTACTGAACAAAGCAAACAAGTACCTAGAGGTCATCAAAAAAATCAAGCTAGCATTTCCTGTTGACTCGTTTGATGTTCTGTGTACAGCTGATGAATTCACCAATGTGGTCATGAAATATGAAAATTTTGTCAAGAGGAAGCACCAAGAGAACCCAAAATTTGCCTTCTGGAGCTCTTACATTGACATGGTGCAAATCATGCTCCTTTTTGTGAGAGCAACCTGTGAGTCTGACAGGGAGTTGCACGTTTCAGTTATCCACTTCAAGATGCACTGGTTCTTCCCATATGATTAGGTGAACTATGCCAGGTATTTTCCATAATATTGGCTGGAAATGGTGAACCTGCCAATCGCACCCAGAATGTTACACAAAACTCAGCACTTGAGGACAGTGGACAGTCCAGTGTCAAAGCAGACATGGCTTCTCTTCAATCATATGTGACCAGGCAGCTGAACAAACCTGCAATAAAGATTAAAAAAAAAAGGTGGCTTGATTGGATTGAAACAAAACCGTGCAGCAGTTTATCAATGGATCTTGTCACAACATGAGAGAGCTGCAATAATGAGACAGTGTGAAGTGATGGCAGGCATGACTCCAGAGGTACACAAATGGAAATATCTTGATAGCACAAGAATTTGGAATGATGAAACATCCATAATGAGCATTCTGTTCACTACTGAATGCATGATCAAGCCTCTTGATGCTCCTCAAGATGAACTAGTGTGTTTCAGTTCAGCTGTTGTTGCTACCAGTGGGATTACAAATGACTTGCTAGCTGCTCAAGAGAAAGGTGAAGTTGCACTGATGGACTTCTTGAACCAGTGACTGCTTTGTGCTACTCAGGAAATTTTTTCTCTCATCAAAAGCCAGAAACTGAAAACATTCAGTGATCAAGTCAAAACAAAAACAAAAGCAAAAGTAGCTGGCAAAGATGTGATTCTTCATAGTGTTAAGAAACTCTTTGCAAGACTTCTTATATTAGGTCAAAGTAGGACAACTGATCTCAGGGAAATCTTGTCCTACTCTTTGGGAACAGTTTCCTACCCTCTTGCTAGTGCTGATGGTACTCTAGCAAAAAAACAACAAATCAGTTCTGCTCGATTTTGTGCAATCCAAAGGTGGAGACAGTCTTGTTGGCCATGTTGCAGAGAATGGTGCAATAATCTTTGATAGAATGGCTGCCATCCAAGCATTACATGATGTTCCTTCACCATTTGGTGAGCTTGCAGACACCATTTTAGTGTACATGGTTAAGCTTGCAACAAAGTATAAGTGTGCTCATTTGTACTTTGTCACAGATCAGTATCCTGATGTGGGCATAAAAAATGTGGAACAGTCCTGCCGAGCAGCTGGTGGCTCTCAAAGTATACAAATCTATGGAAAGGAGCAGAAAACCCCCAGTCAGTAGAAGAATTTTCTTTCTGATGGCAACAATAAGGAAGCACTTCAAAAATTCTTGTACACTGTGCGGAGGGATGCAGATTTGCAAGCTGTAGGGAAGGACATCACTCTCTACATAGCCCATGGAGAGGAGTGTCACTGCCTGGCTGTGCAGGAGGGTTCACTGATAGTCAGTGCTGTTGATGAATTAAAAGATGTGACCATGAAGAATGTGACACGCATACATTTCTTCATGTGAAACATGCTGACAAGGACTACCAGAATGTGATAAATAGGAGCCCAGATACAGATGTTGCAGTCATAGGCATCAGTCTGAAGTCACAACTGCCAGTGAATTTGTATTTCTTCACTGGTGTTGGGAATCAAAGCCGCATTATTGATTTGGGGAAAGTCACTTCAGGTCTCGGTCCAAGGGTATGCACCTCCCTTATTGGACTCTGTACATTCACAGGATGTGATTCTACAAGTGCCTTCTATGGGAAAGGAAAGAGAAAGACATTTGCTGTGGCCTCTGAGAGTGAAGAGTTCCTTGATGTTTTCACAGACCTTGGGAAAGACTTCACACTGCAAGACTCAGCATTCTTTGTGCTTGAGAACTTTGTGTGCCATCTGTATGGCCAAGTTTCATCATAGCATGTCAATGATGCCCAATACAAGGTGTTCTGCCTGGCATCATATTCGTTGCCTGAGTAGAGCATGCCACTAACATGTGATGCTCTACACCAACAAAGCAAGCGGGAAAATGACTAGTCTTCTATAATGAGGCAGTCTCCTATTAACAAGATGAATGCTCCTTCCCCTGTTGGCCATGGATGGCATTTAGAAAACAAGGAGCTTGTCATCACCTGGATGACAAGAAGTCTAGCACCAGATAGTATTTTGCAGGCAGTACATTGTGCCTGCAAGCATGTGAAATGTCAAACAGTGAGGTGTTTCTGTCTTGCTCCTGGGCTATCCTGCACAGACTTGTGTAAATGTCAGAAGTGTGAGAACAGTGACAAAAAAAGCTGCTGAACCTGTCATTCACAATAATGACATGTCCAATGAGAGTGGCTTTGATAAGTAAGATCCCATGACTTTCAGACTGGGAAATAAAAAAGTATTTTCCTTGGATAATAAGTACTACAGTGTCAACAGCAAGACACATGATTCTAAACAAACACTGGATCTGAATAAGAAAATAAAATCTTGATTTATATCATACCAATCCAGATAAGTTGTCACTTTTAATTATTGGAGAAATAAATCTCATATACAAGGGAATTCCATTAAAAAGGTTTGTGTTTTACTTTTTCAGTGCTGCTGCTGAGGAAAATATGATGGTTGTCAAGGAACATAGTAATATTTTGGGTATTACATAGAAAAATGCATCAGATATATTACATTTATCATTTCATGTAGTTAGGCTGGTGTACAAATACCTCTTTTGATGGTAAATGGTAAAATACTTCAGCCTATGGTGAAAGGCAAGTATTGCCGAGAAAAACAAATTATGGGTATGGGGTAATACCTTGACCTATAGTTACTACCAAAAGATAGATATGGTAATTTATTGCACATTATCTGCTATACTGATGATTGTAGATAATGTTGATGCATAAAACACCCCAGTAGGGCAAGAATGTTTCATTCTTTAGCACATCGTATTGACAATAAATACTTAAAATAATAGAATTTTCATCCAAATTTGCTATCATTTGCAATATTTTTTTTTGTCTATGACTTCTAAGTTCCCCAATCCATTCAGACTTGCCATTAATATACTTCCATATACATTTCAATCATCATTTTTAGCCAATTTGGGCCTTTACAGGACAAATATTAACAGAGTTATGGACAAGAACCCTTCATCGGTATGGCGTCAAAATTGGTTGACAGCCAGGTAACTTTGGATGTGCTGTGACAGAAAACTGCAGAGATTCTTGCAGAGAATTTTTAACACAAGGTCTGTCAGATTATTGGCTATATAAATCTGCACAGAGTATGTAGTGTCCCTGTTGCCAGAACGAAACTCATTTTCTAGGCACAGCATATGGCCTATATGCCCCACATACAATTTTCTTCAGCTGCATCACCCCATGTAGAACACAAATGGAGTTTTGCAAGTGACATATTCCTTCAAGAAATATTTTTCCCAGTAATTGGGTGTACAGACACATTCCCTTCCTGTCCATATTTGCAAATATTACAAGAATGACACACATAAAATCCCTGTCTGTTTACCACCTTTTTTCTTTTCTTAGCTACATAATGGCTCTTTAACAAGTGGTCCAACAAATTCTTGCCTCTCCTAAATGTTACCCTGGGCACTCTATTAAAGACATATTTTAATTCTTCATCTCCTGGCAAGATATCCCACTTTTTTCTCACAATCCAGTAGCATATGCCTGTTTGTGGAAGTCTGTCACAAAAGTGCAGTACCTATGGTAGATTATTCTTCACTATAGGCTTTTGTACAAGTAATCTTTCACCTGAAAATTCTGATGCTTTTTTCCTGGCCTCTATCAGAGAATCTGGCCAACAGTATCCCCTGCCTCAAATTGGTAAGTGCTGTCTGAGGAGCAATTTCTTTGATTCTCAAAAATTGACTGTAGAGGATGCTGTCGACCAGAGACCCGGGGTGTGCACTTTCTGCTCTTAGTATACTGTTTCCATGTAATGATTTTCTGTATGGATCACACTTTACCTTTTATGTTCTTCCTACATAGAATCTGACATCCAAGAATTCAATTTTCTTATCTGTATTGTACGTACACCAGATATTCAGATTATTTTGATTCAGCCATTGTCTAAAATCTTCTATTTGATCAGAACTCCCACTCCAGATACATATGATATCATCAACAATAATACCATTTAATGGTGTGTCTGGGGTAGGGATTTGTCTCAGCAAAGATCTGTTGATCCTACCACCAGGAAGAGGTTGGCATATAAGGGAACAAGTGACACCCCCATTGCCATCTGCCTTACCTTCAAATACACTTTTTCATCAAAAACAAAGTAACTGCACCACAACACAAATTTTAGAAGGTGTAGAATAAACCTTTGTGGTGCATTCCATAGTTCTGGATCTACTGACATAAATTCCTTTACCACTTTCATGCCATGTTCATGGCTAGTGCATGTATATATGGAACCTATGTCAATTTCAGCCATTGGTACTCTCTGTGCTACTCAAAACCCTCCATCCTCATAATGATGTTCATACTGTCCTGTAAATAACTTGGCATTTTAGGAACCTTTTTTTAATAAGAGTCCACAATTCTTGAGGGAGCCTCACTGAGTGATCCAATTCCAGAAACAATGGGCCACACAAGAAGGTTCCTCACAGACTTGTGGACCATTTAGAGGGTGTAAAATGTGGAAGTAATGGGATGGTTAGTTTTCAAAAAATTACAATCACTTACAATAATTTATTCATTCTTAAATACTTTCTCTACCATTTCATCAAGCATACATTTATATGCATTTGTGGGATTAAATATGAGAGGTTTATAGCACTCCTAATCTCCCAGTCATTTCTTAATTTCTGCTACATATTGGTCAGTATTTTGTACAACAATCATTCCTCCTTGTCTGCTGGTCTATCTCTAATATTTGTTTCAACTCCTGTAATGTCTTACTCTCCTTAGTGGACAAATTTTGGAATGACTTGTTTTCACCCTGTTTCAATAGGTTGTTAATATCACTTTGTACAGCTGTTTCATATTCTTTAATTTTTGGATGACACAGTGTGTTGGGGCGAAATGTACTCTTGGCTTTTAAGCCACTGCCTTTCCTAACACCATCACCTATACCCATTTTATTTTCATTATCCAGTTCTTCACTAATAAACCCCCTCAAAAAATTACATCATTCATAATTATTTTAGCACAAGTAGCACAATGTTCATTTAAGATGCCTGTAGTCCTACACACTGCCCCTGATTCCTCTTTGTTCAGTAGCTCTTGTGCCAAGTTCAAATTAAGGTCTTCATCCATATTTAAACTCATCGTTTCTTCCATTATTATCTGCTCACCTTATAATTGTTAATTGATATTTATTGTCTCATAAACTGGTGAGTCAATTAACTGTGTGGCCTCCATATTAAATTAATTTAAATTTATTATTTTAGGCTGATAATTTGCAAAAATAAATTGTAGATATAATTTTCTACAAAATTTAAGTATATCAACCTATGATTTAAAGGGGTCAACCAGAGCAGTTGTTACAAATGTAAGTCCTCTTCGGCTAGCAAAATGATTAAGGTGTTTAATTGGTTAATGAATAATTTATATAAATCATACTTTCAAATTTATGAAAATACCTTTAAAAAGTGGAATAAGGAGCTTAAACAAAAATGTACAGAGCAACAATGGGATTTACCTGTAATGCAATTTCCCAATATAAACTTACCAGAGATTGGGGTATCCAGTATAAAATTCTAAATAGGGCCTACTACTCCCCCTATAGGTTATATAAGATGAAGTTAGGATCAAATAATTTTTGCTGGCATTGCAAAGTTACTGATGCAGATATGTTGCACATCTTTTGGGAATGTAAATTAAGTAAGATACTGTGATCAGTTTCTTTTGCAATTTTGAAACAAATCGGTTTTGAATTTCCACACAGGAATGATCCCAAGTTTATAGTCTTGGATGTGTACAATAAGAGGGGACTTAGAGTGGAAGATTTATTAATCCTTAAAACAAATATAATAACTGTTGAAAGATTATTTAAAAAAAACTGAAAGTGTGATATTTCCTCTAACCTTCTTCCTAAACAAGAATGGAAACAGTTGTTCTTGATAGCACTTTACAATTATAAATATTTTTATAAATTTGATCCAGTGTGGAAATTACTAAATAAAGAGATTGAGCATTGGCCAATAAATTACTTTATTATATAAGGGCTTTAAACAATGTGTATTCCAATCCTCTGAGCCACTGTTTTATATGAAGATGTGTGTATTATAAACCCCTGTTCTATTATTTTTGCCGAAGTATATTATATACAAATGCTATATTGACTTCATCCTTTAACACTAATTAGTATAAACAATGTAACAATCTTATTGTACCATCTCCCAATATTTCTATGTATGATGTATAAAAGAAAACAAAATATTATTTCAAAAAAATGCAAGTCCTCTTGATAATACTAGATTTTGATCTGTAGTAAGTTCACAGGTGAAATATTATGGACTTGTATATTGGATGCTACTTTTTTGTTGTTCCGAGTGGACATCCTGGACATCCCCCTTAGTAAATTGTGATAAAAGATGGAATGATCAATATGGGAATGAATGGAAGTACAGCTATGTAGATCAATAAGAAAAAGCAGTCTTTGAACCTGATAGTTATTGAAAATAGTATGGAAAATATTTACTACATTTTTTAATTGTATTTAGTGGGGCTTTTTAAGAGAAAGATGTTTTCATCATGAAATTACTCAATATATTCTGTTTATGGAATCTGCCTGCTGTTGTTTTAAATGACTGTCAGTTTTAAATTACCAATAACCCTCTGTTTCTGTGATGCTCGATGACTATCAGCTGCCTGATTTCTCTCCTGCAATACCTTTGTACCCCTGATGTTTGAACCAGACCAAGCTCCGCTTGACCGGGGGAATGTATGATATGCATACTGCAGTAGTTCTTTGTCTTATATTGATGTGGAATCTTTGAAAAAGAGCACCTGTGCTCAAAGGTGTTATCCAAATAACAAACAAACAAATAAATAAATACATAAATAAATATAAATATTATTGAATGAATCAGCTGGAATTATACAATATATTACTGAATGAATCAGCTGCACTGTATCATGTGTCAAGATGAAATGTTAATGAATATTCAAATATGTAAATGGAATGCTTATTTAAACACATGTTTTTTCACAAACACCACCTCCTGATGAAGCCTATGGAGGCACTATGTAGGGGTGCTTGGCATGAGGATTTTGCTGCAATAAATATAAAAATAATTTTACACCTCCAGCTATGGTGTGTGCACCACTTTCTTGTTTTTAGCAATCTAGTATCAAGCTTGGATATTTGTGGCAGCACCTTTAGCGACAGTCCACTCTGCATGTTTTTTTTTCTTTGTTTTGTGTTCCAGTGAGTAAGATATTGAAAATGACTGGTCCCAACACTGAACCCGTCAGTACCCCACTACTCACCCCTCCATTCTTTAAGTGTGCTCAGTTTACCACTACCTTCTGCCTCCTACCATTAGCCAGTTGCAAACCAAACTCAATGTGCATGCTCAGAATAAACCATGTTAGAGCACTTGTTTTGCAAAAAGATTGACTTTGCTGAACTCGGTTAAGTAATAACTATCAGAGTATATATTTTGTCATACTGCATTAATCACAGAATCATAGAATTAGTCGGCAGATAAGGATTCCTTTGTTCACCCAGTCTGCCCATTTTCCCTGCCTATACTGTCACCATAGACCCATGCTGATCTCCAGCTACCTCTCCCCTTGATTTACTACTAAGATCCCTTTGTGCTTATCTCATGCATGCTTGAAGCCCACAACTGTTTTCACCCCCACCACTTCTACTAGAAGACTGCTCCAGGCATCCACCATTCTTTCAGTGAAGAAGTATGTCCTCGCATCCCTTCTAAATATTCTCCTTCCAGCTTCATTGTCTGCCCCCTAGTTCTTGTGTTCCTTGTCATCTCAAAACACTCCCCTCTAGTATCTTATTCGCCCCATGAGGTAATTATAGTTCTCTGTCATGTTGCCCCTCTCCCTCCTCTTTTCTAGGGTGAACATATTGAGGCTCTTCAGTCTCTCCTCATAGGATTTTTGATGCCGCCCCTACACTATTTTAGTTATCCTCCTCTGGACAGCCTCTATCCTGTCTATATCCTTCTTGAGATGTGGTCTCCAGAACTGGACACAGTACTCCAGTCCAGCAACAGCTCATGGTCTAAAGTGTCGAAAGGTCAGGAGAGATTGAGGAGAACTAGAATTGACCATTCCCCTCTAACCTTGCCCTCAGAAGGTCATTATGTACCCTGAGCAGTGCAGTCTCAGTGCTATGCTTAACATTAAATACAGACTGGAGAGGCTCACAGAAGTCAAAATGATGAAGAGTGCCTCAAACTGCAACGCAACCACCTTCTCAAAAACCTTGCCCAAAAAGAGTAAGTTAGAGAACAGTCAGTAATTGTGAGGTTATCTAGGTCCAAGGATAGCTTTTTCAAGAGAGGCCTCTCCAGTGCATCCAGGAATGCAGCTGAGAAAAAACATCCACCAACAAGCACTGGAAAATCTCCATGAACACTGTGCCCAGATAGAAACATAGAAGTTGTCTGCAGATAAGGACCACTTGGCCCACCTAGTCTGCCCTTTGTTCTCACACTATGGCTTGCCGTGGTTTGATGCATGACATGACCCACCAGTAGTTGCATCAGGCCTGGGTCCAGTTTGCAACAAGTTGGTCACAGCTTTAAAATTACCCTAATCACCTTCTCTACTGTCACTGGTTTAAACACTCCCTATGACCTCTGAGCCTCTATATGGTATGTCCCCTCAATCCTGCTGGGTTGCCACAGCCCAATCAGGGAGATCCCAGCTAAGATAGAGGACACCCTGTCTGAGAAGAATGGAGCAAACTCTTTACAATTAGCTGGTAAAAAACTCTCATGAACTCCAGACAGGTCAGATGGAGAAGTCTGTCAAAAGAGCTGAGTTGGTTGATTCTTTCCAGCAGCAGAAAACCTGCCTTCTTCCTGGTGATTGCCCTTTGGTATTCACCATAATGAATACTCAAAGCTGGTCTGTCTTCCTTAGCCCTGGCTCTCCTCCAACAATGTTCCTTCAACACCTTGCCTTCATCTCCATTAACTAATCTGCAAACCATGGCAAGCAATGGTGTGTGACCAGAGGGCTTACACAGACAGGTGCTACATGACTGAAGGCCTCCATGATAGCCCCATTATAGGTTATCATGGCCTACTCCATCCCCAAAGCACATACTGTCATCATTCCCAAGATGTCTAGTACCACCTACAGTCCCTCTAGGTGATGCCTTCTTTAAGAGTGGTACCGGACCATCTCCACTTTGGGGTAGGACTATAAGGGGGGAACACTGAAGAAGAACGTGATTGTGCAATGATCAAACCAACTGAATGGATCAATCTCAAAACCCTGTAGCTCAAGCCCCAGGGAAAATAGTAAGTCCAAAGCATGACCGTGTTAGTTAATCACAGATGTAACTACTTGAGTCCCAGGGACTACATGACCCTAAGGAAATCTTGTCCAAAATGTGAGAGTCCATCATTGACCCAGTCAATGAACTCACCCAGAATTAACCATTTGGGTGACTCAACATCCTGTTAGTGGTGAAATCTGTGAATTCCTGAAGAAATTTCCCCTCATGGCATAGAGGCCTGTATACCTGGAGGATCCTACAACCTGCATCTGGACCCCCACTGAAAGCTAAGCATTCAAACAATGAGGTATTTCAAACTAGGTGCTCCATCAAGTTTAGCTAAGATCTAAAACAGATGCCCTCCATGATCCTTACTTAGGTAATGGGCCATGGAGAATTTAGCTGGGATGGCTGCTTCCAGCACAGGGCCTGCATCATCATTCAGCCAGGTCTTCATGATGCAAGCCTGATCAACCAAGGAATCAGATATAAAATCTGTTATGCTCACAGTCTTATTCCTCATAAATCAGGAATTGCATAACACTTGAAGAGAATGAGTAGAGGTGGAAGGTCCCACAGCTACTTGCCCACTTGGTCTGGTGGGTTCCCTGGGTAAGGGAAATAAAAATGTCTGGATTCTCTCTGTGTCCCAGTTCACCCCAGGGCACCTCCTAGTCCTCACTGTCCTAATTGCTCTCTGCCTAGCAGCACTTCATAAACCCAACTTCCAGTCAGCACGCTTCCTCACAATCCTCACCTCTGTGCACCAATGTTGTGCTGCATCTGGCAGGGGGTCCCAAAGGGGTGCAGATAACAGAGGAGGGACAGGGAGTAACTGTCTCTAGGGGTCCGTTGCCCAAGACACATCTCAACTGTAAACATCCCCAACCCCCAATAAATTACCCACTTGCAACACCCCTCCCACAATCCAACCACCACAACCCCCAATACCCATCCTTACAACCTACCAAATTGCCACTCTCTCACACATGTCACACACCAAATATTTCTTATTACCTACCCACCCACATCCACACAAAATTCCTAATACAATAACTTACCAAACCAAACAGCTTATACAGTCTCATATAGTACATAGACGAACCCCACACAGTCCAAAAAAGCTAACACATAATAAAAACAACAAAATGATTGAATCAGTGTGGACAAAAGTCTTTGGTGCCAAAATGTCCAACATAAATTATAGCATGATCGCAGTTCAGGAGACTTACTACCCAGCCCTGTTTTTCTCTTGCAGAAGCTGCAAAAAATCCTAAAGTTTGCAAGTACTTAGTTTAACAGGTGGAGGCAGTCTCCCCTCTCACAAGAGCAGTTTACACCAAAATTATGTTCAGAGTTTACAGATAAAAGTCTGTACCCTCAGTACCATTACTGCTAAGGATAGCTATCAACCTAGCTTCAGTTTGTGACGACAAAGAAAAGAAATGGATAAGTTAGACAGCTCTCTCATCACCTCTGGTCTCTGATATAATAGTCCTTCTGACTCTCAGGCATCTTCCACAACCTTAACTTCCCCTTAGCTGACCTTCCACCAATCAATCCTTCAAGGAGCTGCTCCCCTATCTCTGCAACTATGCCCCGATTGTGCCTCGTTCCAACAGCATTGCCGGTCATTGCTCAGAGATGGCTTTTCGAGTTTTATGGCAGCTGATCCAGACCCTAGCTCTCATACATGAGTGCCATTCTCTCAGTGCCAGCAAACAAGGTAGGGGTAATGGAGAACAGACTCTGACAGCTCCAGCAGGCAGGTGTACTCCTCACCAAGACTCTCAGCACTCCACTCCAAGTCATTTTTAATACACTGCCAAGAGACAGAGGTATACCAACTTCCTTTGCCAACTATAACAAATAGGCAAGCACTACACAAGAACCGCTGCCGAACTGAAGCAGCGGTCACAGTTTCAGTCACAGTGCACACCGTGAAGAAAGGAACCAAGCACCACAATGGACTGCTAACTAAAAACTATACTCCCATAACTCGCTCACTAAAAAACTAACTATACTCTAAACAACCCTACCACTACTTCTAACTAAATTAAAACCAGCATAAATAGACCGTAGCAGACACACAGCTGCAGACCCTAGAACATTAGTTTTTTTCCCATTTAAACAGAGCTAAAAACTAGCAATCTCCCCAAGCAAATGATAGCCTGCTCAGCATGGTGGCCATCTTTCTAAGAGAAAAGGAAGAGAAAGACAGATAGCGGGCAGACTTAGGCAGGAGAGTCAGTATTCTGAAGCTGTGATGGGTAGAAGAGGGGCATGCCCCCAAAAGCCCTTTTATGGCAGACTGACACCAATATGGTCTCATGCTCTGCAAGCAAACATACAAATTAATGTTGTGCAGAAAAAGGGCAGCATTAACAAGTAAAGTAAGTAACTTTTTATTTCTGTGGCGCCCAATCCCAGGGGCTCTGGGCACCTCACAAAAGGAATAAGAAAAGGCAAGAATACATAAAATCATTAAACAATAACAATTTAAAATAACAATAAAATCCATAACAAATAAATAATAATAATAAATACCACTAAAATAAGCTGCAGTTAGTCAGCAAAAGCTTGTCTGAAAAGACAGTCTTTCGGATCCCTTTTGAAAGCCTCCACCAAAGAGACAGTAAGGAAAAAAAGGACTAGTTCACAACAAACACACAAAGCAATGTGCTGGAGTTATTTAACAGGTTTGCACATGCTCATACTTAAATTATATTAAAAACGTAAACTGTCTTTATGTTCCCTTTAAAAGGAAATGCATTACATTCTTATTATTCAAGTAAGCAGTTGAACAATTAGATAACTGAAAGAGGATTGAGGTAGTTTCATTCTGTAGCTAGACCAAAGGATTTCAAAGCACAAGCCTATTATTCTACAGTATTAATTGGTTCAGTATTATAAACAGTGAAACCGTGAGGGAAGTCATGAAATTCCAAACTTAACGTTGACCGTTTTACAGTTACTCTATACTTTATCCTGTCCACCGTGTGTCTGCACATACAGTATATTTTTCTATGCTCAGTGTCTCCAGACAGCACTAAAAGGTAATTTCTTTTATTTCTTCATAGCATTTCTGATTATTAAAATGGTCATCGTTTAGACCTGTACATTTTATTTTTAGGAGAATAAATTAGCAAGTGGGAACAATTAAGATTAAAAAGATTGGGCTTGCTAATTGAAGAAATCATATGGCGTTATGTCATTCAGTGTTATTAGGATTTAATTGCTTTCAGAAGAAAAATCCTCCTAGCCCAATCCTGTTTTTGTAAAGAAAAATCAATTTCATACTTAAAGAATGCAGAGTTATTTCATTCTCAGTTGATTACAGCTGTTCATTTGGATTTAATATAAATGTGTCAGTTTTTTGTTAAAGTTAGCCACACAAGCTCTCAAAAGCTAACTGGCAATGAATATCCACCTCTAGAACTCATACCCATTCTATGATTCTATGAGTCTATGATACCCTCAGAAACAATCTAAGCACAGCCCTGGGATCACAAGATCCCTGTTTCAAGCCACACCTGGGCCAAATACTTACTTCTTCTAGTGCTCCTGTCCACCCAACTGAAGAAATGGATAAAAGCAGCACCCTATTGGAAATGAGATGTTGCATCTTTGCTGTGCTATCAAAGACAAATAAGTTCTAAAATTAATTGAGTGAAATTTCAGTTTATGCACCAGGAACATTGTTTAAAGATTGGTTTAGCAAATAGAATGATACGTCTAATTAAATATTTGTGAGCCTAGTGAGGCTTCTTATTGGCTATCAGATCAGTCATTAACATCTTAGAAATGACTGATCCAGCTGCTAACTGATGCTGTGTGGCATGTACGACTCACACCACTCCACTCAAAACCTCTAAGTAACAAAAAAAAAGCAAAAATAGAAGATGTTTTTGGGATTAAATTTATAATCACAATAACAACTTCAAAGCAGGTCATTTCCTTGGAGTAATGACCGGCTGCAGGTCGGTGGCCCGAGATTGTGCCTCAGGACACTCATGCCCTCACAAGTCATTAATCCCTTGTAAATGACTGGCTTCTTGGTAGTTTTTGTATAATTCAACACCCTGCATTTTGTGTGTGTGAACTTTCATTTACCAATTCAGATATTTCAGAAAAACTGTAAATGTTGGTACATAGCAGTTTACAGCCAGTGATTAAGCCATGACATTGGGGAGAATGAGGACTGAATTGTGGTTTGACCTGCAAAGTACTGCACACACCACTAGCAGAGGATCCAGCAGAATTCCTTCTACTTTCTGATATTGTAGTTATTGAAATGTCAGGGGGCTGGAATGCAGATTACTTGTAGGGATCAGAGGCTGGATTTTCAATAGTTTAAAAGAAATGCGCATGCCTGTATGAATAGGTGCACAAGGAACTTCCCTTGTGCAACCACAAGTTTCTCTGCATGCATGTGATTTTTGTAGCTGGAGTTTTTTTGTGACTGTTTCCATGATTTTTGGCAGCTTGCAAACAAATTCAATGCACAGCTGCCTCAAAATGTTAAGTCTGGCATTACCAGACACACTCTAGCATTATCTCACAGCTGTTCCTACCTGGTGGTTGCTGCCTGTGCACATGAAATGCTGCAAATAGCATTCCTTTCCTACTGGTGCTGATTTTTTGTCTCTGCACCAGCAAGTTTCATAATGGGACTTAGTCTCTGGACCATGTCAGGCCATTTTAAAATTGGACCCCAGGTCTGTTTTACAAGTAATAAAACACATACTGTTAAGGCAAAAAAAAATATATGCACTTTCAGTCACTTCATTTGAACAGCAGCATGGAGGGGAGTGCATGGCAGGCAGGTTTTTTTCTTTCTTTTGTTGGGATAGGAGGCCTAAGGCAAGTGTAGGCCTTAGGTCTGGGAGTAGGCTCTTGAATCTGTCCATCACCATATCTAATGTACATTTAAGTATATGCAGACCCAGTGCTGTAGCTGGTGTAGCCTTTCCTTTGGTTATTATGCCAACCTAGAGGGCAGGCAGTTTTCCCCTTTTTTTGGATCATCAGTGCCTATTATAAGCTGACTGAGCATTTGTGGTTGCTGTTTTTTTCCTTTTTTGTTTTTCACTTTGTAAAGTAATTTCACTTGGCCTTTGGGAGCGGCACATCCAGTTTAGCACCCCATGCCTAGTGAAGGCCTTTTATGTCCACTGCACAAGCTTAAAAAAATGTTATGTAAACCCTTCCTAAAGGGCACTTACATTTGGCTTCTTCTGAAGCACTGCTACAACCTTCCCCTCCACAGCTCCTTCACACTGGTCTCTACAGCAGATATCATATTAGAAGTGTAAGTCTGCAAGGTACATTGGGACCTTTAACCAGGGTATAAAAGGCACAGTACTTAGCATTGTGCTGGTCTAAGTAGGGGGCAGGCAGCTGAATATCATCCCTGCATTTGGCTGGGTGGATAGCTGTTAATATTTATTTATTTTATTTATTTAGTTTTTGTTGACTGGGTAGGGTGCGCTAGCCATAGCAATGACTATTTTCAGGCACGACCTGGGAGTTTACAGAAACAGAACTTTGCTGGACAAAGACAGTACAACCATAAAAAGTAAATACTTAGACAATAATAATAATACAGTGCAAGCAGGAGAAAATAATAAGTACAATTGATTCAACAATAATGTATAACATAGAAATACCAATACCATAAATAAAGCCATCAGGCAACATTCAGGAAGTGAATAGGGTAAGATTTTACAATGAAAAAGTACCATTATAATAGCCATGTAAGATGGATATAGAAGATAGTCTGTGCATGGCTTAAGCAAAAGTGAAACAGTGACTGTACAGTATTTTGACTTTACTTTAGTTAGCCTTTGATAGCAGCATGTCCCATCATTCTCATATCCCATCACATGAATGACGTAGAGCAGGAGTTGGGCATCTGTCTTAGGGACGTCTGGAGAACACCCACAGGATGGCAGTCTGCAGGACATACTGCCCCTGAGGGGAGCAAGTAAGCCTTGGGTTCAGTAGCCAGCAGTCCTAAAGAAAAAAGGGAACCAAACAACTTCCTATCTGGGGTACACCTAAGTATCAGCTGATCCTCAGCAACTAGATAAGTTACCTGTAAAATGTGACACCATACTGTAATAAATGCTGCAAAATGTGGTATTGTACTGTATCCGTAGAAACAAATTTGAATCCCTGGCCAAATACCTACATAGTGTAGGAGTACACAGGCTGTGCTAGGGACATAGTATTGAGACACAGTAAGCTTGTGGTATAGTAGGTAGCTTCCTTACCCAAACTATCTATATGGGATAGGGATTCAAGGTAGTAATTTAGGAAGGACAACCAGGCAGCAAAGCAGGACAGGAAGTAACAAGTCTGGTTCTAGTCAAAAAATACTAGAGTATTGACTTTCAAAGCATCCAAGAGGAACACAAGGGACTAACAGCTGGGTTCAGGACACAAGTTGAAACTTGCTTCCAACAAGGGGTTCAGTGCAATTTTCAAACTGCGGCACTGCAACCCCTCCCACAGATGCAAGTGCCCTGTGTCCCAACAGGACACTTGCATCTCGGCATGGAGGGGGTACTGGGAAGCCATGTCCCTTTCCATGCTGTCGCCTGGCACACCTTCCTACAGCACTGTTGTGCTAGGCAGACCCCTCTGTGTGTTCATTCCCCTCCTCTGCCACTGTGGGGGACCTGGTTCCTCATTATACCAGGTCCCCCATGGAGTATCATTGTGGCAGGGCAACAGGGCTTGCACCACAACTTCAGGCGCATGCTGCCATAAAATGAGGGATGTGTCGTGATTTGCATCCCTCTTCTAAAACTGGAACCAGATTGCGGCACACCCTTGGATGAAGCTGCGGCATTGCCACCGGGGATGCAGGGCATGGCCAAAAGCTCTGCATCCCACTTCTAAACTCAGCCCTAGGCAGTTAAGGGAATACAGGTAGTTATCATTGGTCAAGGGTTATCATAGGTTCAATATCAAGATGAGGTAAAGTGGGAGATAGTCAGTTGTAGTAAATGTGGCACACTCTTCTCTGGGGCTTTGCTCTGAAGATGAGGTCACTTCCCCATCTGCAGGACCTTTGTGGAGCTCCATGTTCAGCTGGTATCAGCTAGAGAAGAGATATCTCAGATGTGCCATTGGCTCAACTGGAGCCCATACTCCACACCCTCACTCCCCCAGAAGCCCACTGGCCATGGGGGTGTGGAGAGTGGTGGTGAGGGGGAGGGGGAATGGGGACAGGTGAAGCCACAAGGAGGCTAACCAGCCCCATAACATTCATATGGCAAAATTGCTTTGCACTCCTGGAGGAAAGTCTAGTATCTGACTCCGCTGAGTGGGATTCTGAGTCAGCTGGGGGAAATGGGCAGGATGACATAGTGACACCCAGGGGGACAAGCAGGAGGAAGTCAGTCAAGAGAGTCTTAGTGGATATGGACCTCAACGGTTGAGGAGTACAGAGGGTGGTAGTAGGGCATTTGAATGGGAAAGGGATGGTCAGGTGACTTTCTGATGCATCAGCGATCCAGGATATAGACAGGACAGGGAGGATGGCAGAGAGGGAGGAGGAAGCTGGGGATCCTGGTAAACTTGGGGGTGAAATATCTGGCAAAACAGCTTATGGAGATAGTGAAGTGGGATTTTCAGAGACTGGGGGACAGATTTAAGGGACACTCAGCCTCCCTAGCAATTTCCGAGGTCCTCTCTTTGTGGAGTATGGAAGGAGAAAAGCTAGAGTATGGAAAGATGACACTGATGAGTTTAATGCATGGTTAAAGGGATGGTACCAGGAAATGGAGTACCACTTTGTGGAGGTCTGGGGGGACCTTTGGGACAGGAGGCTCTTCAAGGGTGATGGTCTTCACCTGACAAGAGAGGGGGCCAGTGCATCTGAAGCAGATGCTTGATGTCTTTGTTGTACAGTTAAACTGACTGCTGGGGAGACTGAAGCTAGGGGAAACCACGATGATAGAGAGAGAAAAGGGAATATGGTTAGTGCTCCTCCTAATCTGGGGATTTGTAGCAGCAAGAGGGCAAAAATAAGGTTGAGGTTCAAACTGGGCTAGGGGAAGGGACCAAAGAGGGAGGGATCACAAAGCCTGCAATCAACATGAAAAACAAGATGTTAAGGAAACTAGGGAAGAATGAGGGATAAAGACAAGTAAAAAGCAAAAGGGTCTCAAGATTTAGATGTAAGGGGGTTTGTCATAACATAAAGAGTTTGGGTAATAAAAACAGTGAGCTCCAGGCAATGATGGCAGGCACTGAGATGAACCTCATAACTATCACAAAAACATGGGCCTCAGAAAATAATGACTGGGACTTCACAGTCCCTGGTTATGCTATTTTCTGGAGGGGGAGAGGAAAATGTAAAGGGGGCATAGCCCTATATGTTAGGGAAGGCATCAAGGCTGTGGAAAATGGAAACATCAGGAGGAAATAATGGGGAGACACTGTGGATGCAGCTCACAGTGACCTCATGCAAGCAGTTATGGTTGGGGTGGTCTATAGACCACCAGGACAAGGGGAAAAAGAGGGAGAAGGAGCTTAGGGAAGAACTAGGAAGGGGATTGACAAAAGGGGAGGTAATGTTGATGGGTGATCTACACCTGCTGGATATTGATTGGAGAGTTCTAGTTGCCAGCAGCACCAGATGTCAAACCTTGCTGGATACATTCCTGGATTGTCTGCTGGTTAAGGAACCCCCAGGCAGGCTGCCATTTTCAATGTGGTGCTCATCAACTTGGAGGTGGTAGGAGGTGTGTGGGTAGGAGAGCCACTAGGGTCCAGTGACTATAACTCTGTTTGGTTTGATCTGGCTCTTGGGACCAGAAAGCCCTAAGTGAAGACTGAGATCCTTGATTTCAGAAGAGTGGACTTCATTAGGATGAGGGAATTGGTCCAGGACAAGTTAGTTGGATAGACAGCATCGAAGGTGTGAAGGAGATATGGGGGTTAATTAAGGGGGCCATTCTCAAGGCATCTAAGATATCCATGAGAATGGTACTTAGAAAGGGTCAGGAAAACAGACAGGGCCAAAAAAAGGCCTTCACCAAGTACAAGGAAATGTAGTGGGAGGAAAAATGGATAGAATACCAACTGAGAACTAAGGGGGAAATTGTTTAACCAGGAAAGGCACACTAAGCCAGAGCCTGTTTCCAGTTGTGACCTGGGAGCACAAGGAAGTTAAGTGACTTGCTCAGGATCACATAGTATTCAAGTATGGGCTGATGGGATTCAAACCCATGTCTCCAGGTTTGCAGCACAATGCCCTTAACCACTATGCTACACTGCCTCCTAAAGGGAAGCAAAAAGGGTGATTAGGGAGGCAAAAGCAGACACTTAGTTGCATACTGAAGAGGGAGTCAAGGGCAGGGAAAAACAGTTCTTCAGGTATATAAGGGAATTAAGAAAGAAAGGAGGAGGAATTGTTAGTCTATCTGAGAGAGGTAGGGTAATACAGGAGGGCGTGCTAAAGGCAGCCATCCTTAATAATTTCTTTTACTTTGTCTTCACAAGAAAAAGACAGAAGGCCCTGCTAAATTAGTAGCATTAAGGCAGTCATAAAGGGGGTCACAGAGATGAAGCAGCCAGCATTCACCAGTGAATGGGTCAGGCAAGGACTAGCAATCCTAAAGTTAGATAATGCCCTGGGACCTGATGGAATGCATCCAAGGGTACCCAAGGAACTGGCAGCAGAATGGGCTGAAACCCTGGTAGGGCTAATCAATAACTCATTACAGATGGAGGTAGTTCCGAAAGACCAGAGGGTAGTGGAGATAGTTCTGCTCCATTGGGGGGGGGGACAAGGAGCAAGCAGGAAAGTACAGATCTGTCAGTCTTACCTTTATCTGGGTAAACTGATGGCGTCACTGGTCAAAGAGGACCTTATGGGCTGGCTGGAGAGCAATGGACTCCATGACAGTAAACCACATAGGTTCATGGCAGGCAGGTCTTTTCATAATAATCTGATAGTTTTCTTTGATGATGATGGTATTGGATAGTAGCCACACCTTGGATTTACTTTACTTTGACTTCAGGAAGGCTTTCATCTTGGTGCCTCACAGAAGACTGCTGAAGAATATGGAGGATCCGGGTGTGGCAAGGGACATAGTAAGAGGGGTGGGAAATTGGTTGAAGGAGAGGCAGCAGAAGGTTTTGATTAATGGTGTCAAAACAGAAGAGAGGGAGGGCATGAGTAGGGTGACACAGCAATCCTTCCTCAGTCCTGTTCACTTCAGTATGTTTATCAGTGACATTAGAAAAGGAATCCAGGGCAAGCTGTGTGTCTTTGTAGATGACACTAAGCTCTTTAGGAGGATAAATAGCAATGAGGGCCTTAGAGAGATGCAGAGTGACCTGCAAAGACTAGAGAGGTGGTCTAGGTTTGACAGTTGAAATTAAATGCCAAAAAGTGCAAGGTGATGCACCTGGGGAACAAGAACCAAGGGGAAGGGTACTGGAGGAGAGGGGCAAAGCTGAGCACTACAGCTGAGGAAAGGGACCTAGGTGTCATCATTAGTGACTACCTTAAACAATCAAACCAATGCAACAAGGCCTGTCTTAAGGCAAATAGAATGCTGAGATGTATCTGAAGAGGTACTGATAGTAGAAGAAAAGAGGTATTACTACCTCTTTATAGATTGTTGGTGGGCCACACCTGTAGTACTGTGCCCTGTTATGGAGTCTTCACTGCAGGAAATATAAGGACAGGCTAGAGACAGTGCAATGAAGGGTGACCAGGATGATTCTGGGGAAGCAGGACAGATTCTTTGAGTATCAACTGAAGGCACTAAACATGTACTCTTTGGAGACCTGATGAGAGAAGGGTGATATGACAGAGACCTTCAAGTTCCTAAAAGGGATTAAGAAATTAAACTGCAATGGGCAATTAAGCATGAGTAACAGTTCAGGGACATGGAGGCATGAGTGGAAACCCATGGGAGGGAAGTTCAAAAGGGATATGAGAAAGTTTTATTTTAAAGAGAGTGGTGGAACCATGGAAAAGTCTGACAGCTATGGTGGTGGTGTTCAAAACCACAAATAGTTTCAAGCACAGCTGCAACTGGGTGAAGGATATAGTGATTACTCATGGTGGCAGTAGCAGAGAGAGGAATAGGGAAGTGTATAGTGAGGGCTAGTATCCTGTATGGTCCATAGATCCTGAGGTTTGATAGGGAGCTATGGGCAGACTGGATGGACCATTGGTCCATTTTTGCCATCATTGTCTACATTTTTATGTTTCTATGTCCCAGTCCAGACTGCAGCTGCAAGACACAGGGCTGGACTGGACATGGAATCGGGACTTGGGGGAGGGGTGGCACATTGGTGTACCCTCACAGAGGATTTCTAAGTACTGTTAGACCAGCCCTTGGCTGGTCTAATGTTACTTAGACCATTGCCCTCTAGGAGGGTTTTGAGGATACCAACTGAGGGGATATGGCAGCTTGTATCTGCCGCAAGCCTCCTAGCACCATGCCGCAGCCCATTTTGTGGTGCAAGTCTTGTTCAAGCCCCCTTTAGCACATGTAGGCTGCTTTTGAGTATAGCTCAGGGTGCATTTTTTAATGCAAGGTGCCACTTGCACCATTTATGTTTGACGCAGGCACCTTATGTCAATCTAAGAATCAGGCCCTAAACGTATGTCTCCTTCATGCAGAAGACTTAAAAGAGCTGGTTCAAAATAAAATAAGAGGGCTTCTGGCCCAAACCCCACCCACTGACACTACTCTGTTATGTGATGGGATGCTTTAAAAGGGGTGCTCTGGGAAGACAATATCAGCTACTTCTGTATTAAAAGGAAAGAGAGAGAATTAAAAAATGGGCTATTGCCAACCATGAACTTCAGCACAAAATAGTGTCACATGCTGATGTTAAACAAGAGTTGGATCAAAAGCGAGAACAACTAACTAAACTGCTGGAACAACAGACAGAAGACCAAGTGAGGTACTCACTACAAAGACATTATGAACCACCTTCCAGTTTGGCAACTATGTAGGCAGGTAGCCAGATGGGGAGTTCCACATATCAGAAATCTGGGGCATGGCACCTCTACTATGCCCCCGCTGAAAATTTCAGAAGGCCTTCGGTAATTTCTGCTCAGAACTTTGCAGAACTAAGAGAAGCCCTGACCATTCCAAAAGGGTACAGAAATGTTGCAGATACATTACCTATCTCACAGTTTCTTCATGAGAGAAGTGATATCCTTAATGCCCTGATAACAG
The DNA here is from genome assembly GCA_016271365.2 of Neoceratodus forsteri. NCBI lineage: Eukaryota > Metazoa > Chordata > Ceratodontiformes > Ceratodontidae > Neoceratodus > Neoceratodus forsteri. Next base: position 1,623,848,017 of record CM057453.1, on the reverse strand, counting down.
AATGGGAGGTAGCTGTTAAGATCAAAAGCTTGAAAGCCAATAAAACTCCTGGAATGAATGACCACCCCTCTAAATTTTACAAGTAATTCCATCAAATGGTTATTCTCTTGTTGAAGGATGCATTCAATCATATCTTTTGGGGGGGGGCAGATTCCACCCTCCTGGCACCAAGCCCGGGTCTCAGTCGTATTAAAACCAAAGAAGGACCTTGAGGTCTGCGGGTGTTATACACCTATTTTATTGCTCTCCATTGATTTTAACCATTTCACAGGGATCCTAGTGGACAGATTGTAAAAATACATAGCAATGGTGTTACAAAGAAACATGGACAATGGCGTCAGAAAAAGACCCATGATCCATCCAGCCTCCCTGAATTCCCTATTTAGTCCTGAGACCTACTGTCCCTCCATGATCCTATCCCTCCCCAGCCTCCCCCTATTCTGCTCTCAGTTTCTGCCACCCTGAGCAAGCACTATACTCTTCATTCTTTCCCAACTGTGCTTGAAATCACCAACAGTTTTTGCACCTACCACTTCACCTGGTAGACTGTTCCATGGCTCCAACACCACCTTTTCTGTAAAATAATATTTTCACATGTGCCCCCTGAACTTCCTTCCTATTAGTTTACATGCATGTATCCATGACCACAAGCTAGTATACAAGCTAAATAGTTCCCCACAGTTCACTTTGGCCATTCCTTTTAGGAACTTGAAGGTCCATATCATATCTCCCCTCTCCCTTCTGGTCTATTTAAGCAATAAGGTACAACCAGGGGTTATGTTAATGTTCTGTTAACCACCCCATGGGAGTATTATGTGGCACTCAGGTGCGCCCCATGCCATATGCCCCCGGGGGTGATTAACTGAACATTAACATAACCCACTGGAAGTACCTTATTGCTATTACAAAAATATATATATATATATTTAATGTGTTCTGCATAAATTATTTAAAATGTTATTTAAATCTAAACAGAGATTTTTTGACAAAAGTCCTTCTGCCATGATGTGTTGTGTACTCCCGAGATGTCAATGTAAATTACAATGGTTCATGAATTTGCTAAAAGACATTGTCTGTCTCCATGATATTGAGCTAACAGAATTAGTTATTCAGCTCGATTGCTCCATGCCAGTAGCAGATGCCAAGAAGACTGGTAAAGTAAGCTGCTAGTTAGATGTTTTCAGGTTTTAACAACCAGGAGCTGCTGTTTTTCATTTTCTTTAGCATCTATCCACCTCCACAAAATTTATCGGTGGGTCTAATGGTGACTGTGAATTCTTTAAATAGAAGCAAAAAAACAATGTATGGCCTGCTAGATCAATGCTCCTGTGATCTGGCTTTAGAAGTACATCAATAAAAGATTAACGTTAGGCTGTTGGAATGTAATCAGCCAATTACAGTACTCCATTTCATATGCCCTTTTTATAATAGTACTTGTTCAGTGCCTTGAGGTGCTTCTCATAGGACCTGCCCTGTTGTTCCTGAATCATTTTTGTCACTATACGCTGCATGGTCTCCAGAAAATCTCTTCCTTTCCTAAGGTGAGGACTCCAGAACTGGGGACAGTATTCCAGGTGTGGCCTTACTATGGATCTATATAGGGAAGTATAACCTCTTCCCTTCTGCTATCAGTACCCTTCCCAACACAACCCAGCATCCTACTCACTTTGCTATGTGCCTAGTTGCACTGACTCGATTGTTTGAGGGAGTCACTAATGATAACTATAAGGTCTCATTCCACAACCATACTGCTAAGTCTCACCCCACCCATTCAGTACCCTGTTCTGAGATTCTTGTTCCCTAGGTGCATTACCTTGCACTTCTTACCTTTCAGTTACAACAGACAAACCTTAGATCACCCCTCTAGCTTTTGTAAGTCCCTATGCATTTCCTTGATTCCCTCATTGCTATCCACACTCCCACAGGGCATCATCTGCAGTGAGATACAACCTGCTTCGGATTCCTACACCAGTGTTGCTGATGAACATGTTGAAGAGGACTGGACCCAGGACAGAGCCCTGTGGTACCCCGCTTGTGAGCTCCTCTTCTGATTTGACCTCATTGACTACAACCCTCTGCTGCCTCCCTTTTAGCCAGCTACCTACTCAGTTAACTATGACCTTCGCTGCACCCAGATCCTCCAATTTCTTCAACAAACATCTGTGAGGCACCTAGTTGAAAGCCTTGCTGAAGCTGATGTACAGCAAATCCACAGTGTGGCCACTATCCAATTCCCTCATCACCCAATCAAGGAAAATTATCAGGTTAGTCTGACAAGACCTCCCTGCCACAAATCCATGCTCTTTACTATCCTTGAACCTGTTGCTGTCCAAGTAGTCCATGAGGTCCTCTTTGACCAGTAACTCCATCAGCTTCCCTGCAATCGAGGTAAACGGACAGGTCTGTTGTTCCCTGCTTGTTCCTTGTTCTCCCTCCCCACATTATGGTGTGGAACCATATCCCTCACCCTTCAATCCTTTGGAACCACCCCTGTACCCAGTGAGCTGTTGAATAGACCTACCAGAGGTTCAGCTAGTTCCACTTCCAGTTTGCTGAGTATCCTCGGATGCAACCATCAGGTCCCAGTGCCTTATCTGTCTTTAGGGCTGGCAGCCCTTTCTGGACCCTTTTGCTTGTAAATGTTGGCTGTCTCATGTTCTGAACCCCTTAGTGGCTGCCTTAATGCCACTGCCTAGCATGTGCCCACCATCTTCCCTAGTAAAAACTGAGCAAAATTAGTAGTTGAGGACAGCAGTCTTTTGCCCATCCACTTCTTTCACCCTACCTCCTTCAGTTAGCTTTACAATTCCCCTCCTTTCTTTATTTTCTCTCTAATTTATCAGAGCTGTTTTTGTCTGTTCTTGATCCCCTCCACAATATACAGTTCCGTGTCTGTTTTTGCTTTTGTAACCACCTTTTCTGCTTCCCAATTTTTCTGTGAATATTATCACCATTCTTTCTCTCCTTGCTTTAATTTATACTCGTAGAAGGCCTTTTTCTTGGCAGTCAGCACTTCCCTAACCCTTACTGAGAACCATAACTGTCTCTTGAGCCTGTTCTTTTTGGTTACTGTTCTCATGCATAAGTTAGATGCCTTGAGAATGGTCCCCTTAATCGTCCCCATCTCTCTTCTACCCCACCTATATTGTCCACCCCAACTATTGTTTACCTGACCAGTTCCCTCAGCCTATTGAAGTCTGCCCTTCTGAAATCAAGGACTTCTGCTCTTGATTGGGGTTTTCCAGACCCAAGGGCCAGTTCAAATCAAATGGACTTATGATCCCTGTTATCCAGTGGCTCCCCTATTCTCACAACTCCTACCATCTCTGAGTTGGTGAGCACCACATTGAGAATTGCAATCTCCCTGGTGGGTTCCTTAACTAGCTGTACCAATAGACAGTCCTGGAAGGTGTCCACTGAGACCAGATGTCTGGTGCTCCTAGCCACTGGAACATCCCAATTGATGTCTGGCTGGTTCAGATCATCCACCACCACTACTTTAACCTTTGCTACCCCCCTTTCATGTGCTTCCCTGAGCTCTCTGTCCCTCTTTTTCCCTTGAATCAAAAGTCTATAGATCATTCCCAAGTGCAGTTTCCTGCCTGACACTGCCATGTGTTGCACCCACAGTGACTCTGTCTCCCCATTAGTAACCCTGATATATGCATCTTCTACCACCTTGAAGCCATTCTTGACAAAAATGTCTTCTCCTCCCCCTCTACAGTAGTAGCCAGAGACATAGTCAGATATTTCCATATATTTCATGAAATTTCTACAGAATTTCTCTCTGCTGCCCCTACTGTGGAACTGCATAAAGCAGGAAATTTCTTTAGAAATATCACAGAAATTTCAGGAAATATCTGACCATGTCTTTGGCTGTCTCTTCATCTATTCCTCCTGAACAATAAGTACCCAGGGACCATCAATTCCCAGTCATTCTTTTCCAAAATCCAAATTTCTGTCATGGCCAGAAGGTCCACCTTAGTGTCCACTATCGGCACCTGGGAGCTGGCTGATTTTGTTACCTAAGCTTCTGGTGTTAAGGCATACTCCCTTCCAACTGATCCCTGATCCTACTTTGATACTCCCCTTGTGCTTTCCTTGTCCTTTCTTTCTTAGGTTTTTCCTGGTGACTTCACGCTTTTTATTACCCATCTCTTAATGTCCCCTCATCTAGTTCAGTTTGGGCCACAGCTCTCCTCATACCTCCTGTGCTGCTACAAGTTCCCAGATGTGGGAGAGAATGAGCTAAGATTCCCTTCCTTTCATTTGCAACTGTGGTTTTCCTAGACCCAGTCTCCTCTGCAGTCAGTTTAAACATCTGATATAGACATCAAACATCTGCACCAGTGCACAGACCCCCAATTATGTCAGATGAAGTCCATTAACCTTGAAGAGTCTCTTGTCCCAGAAGTCCCCCCAATCCCCCACAAAGTTGTACCCATCTCCTGACACCATTCATTAAGCCACCCATTAAACTCTTTGATTACCTGACACTATCGTATTTCCCCTGTCTACCCCACACAAGGAAGACTTCAGAAAAGGCCAGAGAGGCTGAGTGTGCCACTAATCTGTCCCCCAGTCTGTGGAAGTTCTGCTTCACCATCTCCACTTACTGGTTTGTCAGATCATTGGTACCAAAGTGTACCAGCACCCCAAGCTCCCTCCTCCCTATCTACCATCTTGCCTATCCTGTCTAAATTCTGGATAGCCACTGCACCAGGAAGGCACTGGACCCCCTCCTGTCCAAGCCCCCCCTTCACCACCCTCTCTACCCCCCCATCATGGAATCCACAACCACTAAGACTCTCTTGGTAGACTTGCTCCCCTTGGATGCTATCATGTTGTCCTTTCCTTTCCTATCAACTGACTCTGAGTCTCCCCATGGAGTCAGTTGCCTGAACCTCCTCCAGGGATTCAAATCAGTTCCCCATCTGGATGATGCCAGGCTGGACAACCACCATTGAGCTACCCCTGCCTTCCTTCCCCCTCTTGTTGCCAACCACTCTCCACCCCCTTGGACCAGTGGGTAGCTGGCAACACAGCTTAGGTATTTCTGCCCCTGCTACCACCAGCTGTCCCTGGGGCACTGCCATGGCCCTGCAGATGGGGCAGTGCCCCTCCTGCAGAGCATATCCCTAGAGAAGAGTGCCCCACAGCCACCACAGCTGACTGCCTCTCCTCTGAACTCCATCCCAACAGAAGCCTGACTCCTGTCAGACTCCACTTCTTTGTTGTCCTTTGTGCTATGGTCCTTAGCACAGAGGGCTGCTGCCAGAGAAAGTCTTAAAATAGATCTGGGGCAAACCTGACTCTGTTATCACAGGTCGCTCCCATTTAGTTGTCTGTGCTGGCTGCTAAGTGAAGGAGGAAGGCGGTGCTTTAGCTTTCTCTACCCCTCTATTGTCCCTAATGTGCTGCTTCTAAAAGCAGAATTAAAATGCTGTTACATCACAACCAGATGGGATTCATCTCAGGGAGACTACGCCATGATAATATTAGGAGATTTCTACGTATTATTTCCTCACAGAAATGACAGAAGGTCTTCTAGCTAGCCATTGGATGATTGGGCTTTTCTCATAGCCACCTTGAAAAAATTCCATCTAAATCCTCATTTTGTCAACAATCTCTTCAGTGTACCAAGCACTGGAGGCTGCAGTCAGGGTTAAAGGAAACCTGTCTGATAGATTCTGATTAGGGCAGGGCTTGACAGGGCTGCCTGCTGCCCCTACTGTTGTTTAATATGAGTTTGAAACCACTGGTGATAGTGGTTCACTCCAATGCTCTTCTCAAGGAGATCATGGCAGGGTGGTTGAGCAAAAACTTGCTCAATATGCAGATGATTCTCTATTTTATGGAGGTGACCATGTTTCATCCATTCCAAAGTTGCTGGGGACCTTGAAGGAATCTGATGCCCTGGCGGGTTACAAGATCAACCATACCAAGTCTGAGTGAGATGCCACCCTTTGGTTTCCAGACAGGTTTTCCTTTTTCCTGGGTCAGGCACAACACCTTCAGATATTTAGGAGTATAGTGTTTAGTGGATGTCCTTTAGCTTTTTAAAAACAATTATCTTAAATAACATGGCACTCTCCGTGCTAACACAACATGTTGGTCCCTCCTGTCCTTGATATTGTATGGTAGGACTCTGATTATTAAAATGAATGCCCTACTTAAACTGCTATTTTTACTTTCAGACTAGAGGTGGGCAAGCCAGGAATTTTTCACCTAGAGTCAAGCCCGAGCCAAGCCAGGGGATTGGCTTGACTGTATAAGCCAAAACATGAGCTCTGCCTAGCTACTGTAGGCTGTTCTCTACATAGGAGCTGAACATTTCAGATACCACAGTAACTGCTCAGGCTGACACAAATGCTTACTTTGAGCATAAATGGGTTGGCTTGACCTCAGATCTTGAATACTTATAGGGGTCAAGCTCAGCCAAGGCAGGCAGTAAACTCAAGCCAGGTTACAGCCTGCTGTGGCTTGCCAACTTTTATTTCAGACACTCCTTTTGCTCAACATGCTGCTGGTGGGGGACTTCAATCTGCCAGATGTAAACTGGAGCCCACAGCTTCAGCTAGAAACAGTGAAATCTTGGACTGCCTGCAAGGAGCATTTCTCAGGCAACTAGTCAGGGAGCCCACTTGAGAAGGGGAAATACTGGACCTGGTGCTCATTAACAGGGACAGTATTGCAAACATCAAGGTGGAAGGCCACCTGGGGACCAGTGATCACTGTAGAGTGTGGTTCAACTAAAGGATGATGGTGGAAGCCAACCACAAAAGGATGAGGGTTCTGGACTTCAGGAGGGCAGATTTAAAAAAAAGAATGGGTGAATGCTTCACAGATGACCTAGCAAGGGAGGATGGCCTGGGTAGGGTGGAGGAAAGGTTGGCTAAGCTTAAGGAAGGCATAGTGAAGGCAACAAAGCTTTGTGCACAGAAAGTAAGCAAAAACAAGAGGAAAAAGAGACCATTGTTTCTTGAAGGATATGGCTGAAAAGGTAAAGGCTAAAAAGTTAGCTTTCAGGAGGTATGAAAAGACACTAAGACACTAAGGGAAGAGGACAGGGAGGTGTCTCAGGAGAAGCAGAAGAAGGCAGGGAAAGCCATAAGTAACACAAAACTGCAAACTGAGGAGAGAATATCCCAGGGAGTAACTAAAAAGGACAAGACATTTTTGAGATACTTAAGTGAAAAGATGAGGACTAAGAGTGGTTCTAGAGGACTGGAGGAGGGCAGATGTAGTCCTGCTTCACAAAAGTGGTAACAGGGAGGAGGCTGGAAACTATAGGCCCATCAGTCTGGCATTCATGGTGGAGAAGCTAATGAAGTATCAGCCCAGGGCAATGTTATTATATTAGGAGACTTTAATCTTCTGGGTATTGGCTGGACTAACCTTAGAGCTAAGTCCAAAACTGAAACCCTTTTCTTAGATACCATTATTAACTGTAACTGTGAGCAGATAGTTATGGAGCCCGGCAGAGGCTCCAATACCTTGGATTTAATTTTAACTAATATTGGTCACCTCATTAAGAATGTTAGATTTCTTCCTCCTTTAGGTAATAGTGATCATAATATGATTACATGTTCCCTGGGTTGTCTTGTCTCTAGATCTGAGAATGTTAAAACCAAAATAAGGAAATATAACAAGACCAACTTAGCACTTGTTATTAATCTTCTTAGCAATATTGATTGGAGTAATCTCTTACTTGATTTGGGGACTGAAGAAGCTTGGAAATATTTCAGGGGTACTATAACTTTGGCTGTGGTTATGTTTGTCCTGCTAATAAATAAATACAATAAAGTCAGTAAGATACCCAATTGAATGACTAAAGATATTAGGAAAGCACTTAAATTGAAACTCAATGCATATAGCAAATTCAAAAAGCATCCATCTCATGCAAATAAGGTTAAATATACTAGTAGACAGAAAGAATTAAAAAAATGACCAGGAGGGCAAGATATGAGTTTAAAATAGCCCATAGTAAAGATGTCAAGATGTTATATTCCTATCTTAACACTAATATTTCATCATCCAATACTTTAGATCGAGTAACTGTAAATGGCAATAGTACTACTGATCCTGCTGAAATAGTGAATAGTTTTAATAACTATTTTGCATCAGTCTTCAGTCCCAAATTAGAAAATTGTGATGTTTCTACTGATGTTATAAGAAATAAATACTTTTTTTCAGAATATAATATAAGATTAGAATTACAGAAGGTTAGTACTTCAACCGCGTTAGGCCCTGATAATATCCATCCTATGTTACTTTCATCTGATTCACATATACTTGCCACTCCACTGACAATAATTTTTAATAAGTCCCTGGAAAGTGGGATTGTACCACTGGATTGGAAACTGTCTATAGTGACTCCAATATTTAAGAAAGTTTCTAGAAATGAACTGGAAAATTATAGACCAATCAGTTTAACATCCATCCCATGTAAAATAATGGAAAGATTAATTAAAAAACTATTGGAACAGGAAACAATTACATTAAACATCATGAATAATATGCAGCGTGATTTCCGAAAGGGGAGGTCTTGCACAACAAATTTGCTTTCATTTTATGAAAGCATAAGTGAAAGCTTGGATAGGAGATGTGCACCTGATGTGATATTGTTAGACTTTTCAAAAGCTTTTGATAGGGTTCCTCATGCTAATTTGGTTAGCAAACTATATAAATTAGGTTTCAGTAACTCACTAATAAGATGGGTTAACAACTGGTTACATGAACGACTTCAAATGGTCAGATTTAATAACATTTTATTTGACAGGAAGGTGGTCACTACTGGGGTTCCGCAGGGGTCGGTTTTGGGCCCTGTCCTGTTTGGTATTTATATTAGTGACATTCAACAAAATGTTAAAAATAGATTGGTTAAATTTGTTGATGACTTGAAGTTGACTGGGGAGGTAGGTACATTCAACAAGCACTTAACTTTGGTTAATGACTTAAATCAACTCATGGAATGGGCAATAATAAACAGGATGCAGTTTAATGCTGAGAAATGTGTTGCCCTACTCTTTGGATTAAATAATCAAAAATATAAATATATCCTAGGAAATGAGATATTAAGTATGGTAACATCGGAACAAGACTTAGGGGTCACAATAAATAACTCATTTACATTCACAGAACACTGTCATCAGGTGTCCTTTAAAGCAAAAGGTCTTATAAAAAGAATTAAAAGAACTTTTATTTGTAAGTCAGAACAGTGCATTATTCCCTTGTATATGGCATATGTTAGGCCTTTACTAGATTTCAGGTCACCTTTTTGATCTCCTTATCATATGAAGGATACTAAAATGATTGAAAGGGTACAGTTGTCAGTCAACAAATTAATCCCTCATTTAAAAGGTTTACATTATGATCTTAGACTGAAAAAAAACTGAACAGTTTTCCCTTGAGCAAAGAAGACAGAGAGGGGATCTTTTATTTTTACATAAAATATTACAGTCATCAGATTTAATGATTCAGTGTGGCCTGGGGATTGGTACTACTCAAAGTAATCTCAGATCACATGGAAGTAAATTGGTCATACATAGGGCTAATACTAACAAAAGAGATAACTTTTTTACAATTAGAAGTGCTAAGGCCTGGAATAGGGTCCCTCAAACTGTAGTGGAAGCAGATGGGGTCATCCAATTTAAACATCTTTCAGATAGACAGTATTATGCTGAGGATATTATGGTTTGAAGATGCCTACATGTGCGGGGGACAATACAAATGAGCATTTTTGCTCCCTTTTGTCCTATCCTTCCTAGTATTCCTAGTAAGTCACTTCTAAAGAAAAGGATTATGAAGTATCTTGGATCCACTTGGTTATAAAACATAAGACAACACAGACTCATTGGGGGAGGTCATGTCAGACAAATCTGACAGATGTCTTTGACTGGGTTATCAGATTAGAGTGCTGTGGTGGACATGGCCTACTTAGATTTCAGTAAGGCTTTTGACATTATTCAACATACAGTAGGAGGCTCATAAGGAAACTACGAAGCTTAGGAGTGGGTCCAAAGGTGGTAAACTGGGTAACATATTGGTTAGGGGATAGGCAACAGATAGTGGTAATAAATGGAGTTTACTCCAAGGAAGGAATGATGTCCAGCAGGGTGCCACAGGACTCAGTACTGAGACCAGTCCTCTTTAATGTCTTTATAAGCCACATTGCAGATGAGCTGAAAGGGAAGGTCTACCTCTTTGCAGATGACACCAGAATCTGCAACAGGGTGGCCACTACAGGGAGAGTGGAAAGAATGTGCAGAGGCCTAAGAAAACTCAAACAGTGGTCATGGGCATGGCTGCTGGGTTTCAGGGTGAAAAAGTGAAAAATCATCTGCTTAGGGCACAGAAGCCCAAAGGGCACCATGTCATTACAGCGAGTCAATAAGGGTGAATTAATTTGTGCAAATGAATTAGCATGACTGCAATATGGGTGAATGGTACATTTCGGTGAACATTATATATGCGCAATTATGACTATTCAGCAATCCCCAGAAACAATGAGTGCCTTGGAGTTATAATCCTAGAGATGGGGTATGGGGGTGCAGGGGGGCATAGCCATACCTCTCAAGTGTCCCTCTTTAAGAGGGACATCCCTCATTGTGCCCCTTACAATTGTTCTGTCCCTCATCCGTCCCTCACAGAAAAGGTGCTGCCCACACAGAAAATGTGCTGTAAATTCAGACTTTAAAGCAGACACTCTTAATATTCTAAAATACTAAATCCAAAATAAACTTTGTACAAGTAAACACTATGGTTTTCACAGTGTTCTGAACTTGTATCTCCACGTTTGGGGATGTGTCCCTCATTCTGAGGGTCTGTGTCCCTGATTGTCTCTCATTTTGAGTGTCCAAAAATGTCCATGTCCCTCATTTCAGTGACAAAAGGTTGAGAGGTATGGGCATAGCCCTCCACAATACAAAGGCACACATGCATTGATTTGCTGCACCTGTGCACACTCACATCACAACAGCCTGATTGGACACAGGTGTAGCAGGGTGATATAATAGGGTCACATTCCAAAATAGCAGTGTCACTCAGGTCCATTTCACAGTAAAGTATACACTGCAAGCTGCAATAGTCACAAAAGTCATTTATTATTATTACAACAGAGAGGACCAACAACTACAGGACTCCTTCCTGACCACCCATAACTTCAACTCCTTGCGAGTCTTCCTCAGGGGTATGGTCAGGGTAGGGAACACTATTAATTAAATACATATGTGTTCATTAATATTCATGACACAAAAGGTGTCAACCAATTGAGTAACATAAAATCAAAACCATCAGCTCATCATGTTAAAGGAGGGCAAGGGTTGGGGAGACAATACGAACAAACATTTAAACTTTTTCATTATCTGTACAATACTTTAGAAAATGTTTCCACAATTATTAAATTCATAATGTGTTTTCAAATGTTATGTTTTATGTACACAATATATAGAAAACAGCATATGTAAGTGCAAAATTAGTTCATAAAACCTCATATTGAAATCTATGACTTGTAATTTGAATTAACTGTTATTTATTAGATGGCTACCAAAGGTGCTCAACCAATATTTTGGACTAAATCAAAGGATTATACAATTTGAGGAATGAAAATAGATCCAGCAGTCTCAGACTTAACCTTGTTCATCATGGCTTCCTAAGGCTTCCTTAGTCTTATAGATAACATAGAAACATAGAAACATAGACTTTGACTGCAGATAAGGACCACTTGGCCCACCCAGTCTGCCCATTTCCCTACCTATTGGATAAGCTGCAGATTCTAGTTAACCAACAGCCTACTTCCTGCAACCCCCCACTATAATTGCCTTATGTCTGTCCCATGCATGTTTGAATTCCCCCACTGTTTTAGACCCCACAACCTCTCCAGGAAGGCAGTTCCATGTGTCCACCACTCTCTCTGTGAAAAAGAATTTCCTCACATTACCCCTGAGCCATCCCCCTATAACTTTAAATTGTGCCCCCTTGTTCTTACACATCTCTTTTTCTGAAAGATGCTACCCTCCTGGACTTTGTTGATTCCCTTGAGGTACTTAAAAGTTTCTATCATGTCCCCCCTGTCCATCCTTTCATCAATGGTATACATATTAAGCTCTCTCTGTCTCTCTTCACATGGTTTCTGATGTAGACCCTCACCATTTTAGTTGCCCTCCTCTGGACTGCTTCCATCCTGTCTATGTCCTTTCATAGATGAGGTTTCCAAAACTGCACACAGTACTCCAGATGGGGTCTCACCAACTGTCTGTATAGAGGGATAACCACTTCCCTTTTTCTACTTGTGATGTCCCTCCCTATGCATCCCAGTATCTTCTGGCTTTCCTCACTGACTTCTCACATTGCTTACCCACCTTTAGGTCATTTGATATGACTACAACCTGATCCCTTTCCATTATTGTTGTCGTTAGTACCTCTCCTGCTATTGTGTACTCTTCTCCTGGATTTTTATTTCCCAGGTACATTACTTTGCACTTCTTTGCACTGAATCTAAGTTGCCATATGTCTGACCATTCCTCCAACCTTGCCAAGTCCCTTCTCATCCTTTCTACCCCCCCTTGTGTATCAACTCTGTTACAGATCTGTGTGTCATCCGCAAAGAGGCATACCTTTCCTTCCAGACCCTCTGCAATGTCACCTATAAAGATGTTAAAGGTAATGACCTAAAAATATCAATTACCATGCTTGGTTAATTTATCTGCAAGGCAATTTTCTGTGTGTCCAGAAATCCTGCAAAAACACAATTAATTGGAACTAGAGAAACTCCTAATCAAAGAAATAGACATTTCATATAACGTTTCAACTTTAGAGGAATACCTAAGTAGAGGCCAAGCTCAGAGAGGGCTTCGTATTACTATGGTGCCTTCTAGTGGTATCGATGATGTTCCCCTTAAGGATGAGTGGATAGCAGCAGCTTCTGTATGCTCCAAGATATTTTTAAAATGATTTGTTAAGAGTGATACACTCAAATATGAGGAATTATTAAAAGAAATAAACACTACACTCAGAAAGTTATTGCTCTAAAAAATAAAGTACAGTATCAGGACTTTGAGTCACACTTGAAAAATAAGTTTTCTAAATATGAGGCATTCATTAATTAAAAAAAAACACATATATTGCTAAGATACTTAACGGATTATGAGAAAGGCAATATAGTCAGTTAGTCTAAGCCAAGGGCCAGTCAATCTTATAGCAGGGGACATTCAAGAGTGAGGTTTGCCCCCAGAAATCCTAAAAAAATAAGCTCAGGTAGACCAGACACTCAAGCAGAATAGAGACCAGGACTAGCTGACAGTGAAAGAGCAGGAACCTCCTCTGATTAAATTATTACCCTTTTGGGAGAAAACAAACTTTCAGTCCTCTGGTGGTACTCCTGTAAAATACAGAGACTTGTTTGTGTACATCACAATGTTAACCAGACAGTTTAAATATAAACGGTGCTTTCATAAGGTTCAAACACACCATAAAAGTGAACCTTATTTCCCTTTTAACGACCAAGTAGACTGTCTGGCAACAGAAGATGCTCGAGGAGGGGACATATGGGAAATGACAACTCCCTCTGTCTCAGATACAGTATGCATTGCTGCTATGAATAAAAAAACAGCTCCTGTTATGCCCTTAGATCTAACATCTGCGCAAAAGATGGACTCTCATTTGAGGGCAGTGTTCAGATTCCTTGACAAAGAGACTAATGAAGAACTCCCGGCAAACAGCCCCTATAAAAAGGTGAAAGATGACCTTCACCTATCCAGTGCTAACAGGAAGATCAAGCTCATGTTATTCAAATTTATTCAGGAAAACCTCAAGAACTGGTATTCATTATTGCCTTTACTCCTTATGGCAGTAAGGGGGACACCCTCCACAAGTACACAGTGTACCCCATTTGAAGGCATGACCAGACAGTCCATGAGATTACCAGAACACCTACTTCTGGACATGTGTGCTCCCACTGTGGATAGAGTATTAGTAGATAAATATGTCAAGCAACTCAAACAAGATTTTCAAAAGGTACACCTGTTTGCTGCACAACATATGGGCAAGGCCCAACAGCAGGCTAAAATACAATTTGACAAAACTGTAAACAATGTGGATTGGCAGATTGGGGATCAGATAATGGTTCTCAGATTTGCACAACCTACTCATGCATTTGAAAACAAATGGGAGGGGCCCTACCCCATTGTAAACAAGCTCAGTCCATCAGTCTTCCAAGTCAGACTACCCCAGAACAAGAAACTCACTGATAAATGGCTACATGCCAATCAGATGAAACTGTATAAAGGAGATTAAATTTACTTTTCCTTACCTTATTGGGTGGAATAGTACTAAACTAACTATGTTTTTCTGTTCTCTTTTCTTTTAGGTTCCAGAGAGAGATGGCTGCTTTATGCTTGTTTTTCTTTTTAGGGATATTGGTCTTCTTACAAGCCCAACTTACTGTATATATCATAACGCAGATAAGATACCAGTGACCCCCAAACCCAGCAATCTTGTTGAGGCAGAGTACCTTGCAAGCCCACTGGATATAAAAGCAACCCATAGAGAGCACATTAATGTCCTAGAAGACACAATCACCATTCAGGAGGGCAATAAGGCCCTACTGAATGTTTTGATCATCGTTTCATACCAATCCAGTCTTGAAATTGAGTGGTATGCACTTCACAATAAAGATCTAATACCAGTAGCCTGCCTTTACAAAAGCACTCTCCAAGGCTGGCCTAATGCCAGGATTTTCTCTGATGGTACCTTATCCATCCACCAGATGCACCTCACAAATTCTGGAGTGTACAACCTAACAGCTAGGATTGCTCCAAATTCTAGAACGTATTCCTAGTCACTTATCCTGTGATACTGCTATTTGCACTAATGTGTAGATGTAGGTGCCAATTGTACAAGCATGGGTACTAGGAATGTGCTTTGCTGCTACTGTATGCTGCTGTATATTATGTTTACAGCCTTTTATATGATCATTTTACACTTACCATGCATGATACATTATGCCTCACTATAATGCATTTACCTAGGTGATGTTTGTTCTTAATGTATTTTATATACATATATTCTTACCCATATCACTGATAAAAGGGCCTTTTTGGATCATCAGTGATTGTTATATATTCTTATATTTTCGCATAATCATATGTAGTTTGTGTCTTATACTTGGGTATTATGCCACATGTATTTCTGTTTACTCAGCATTTCTCTTTGTGTGTGATTTATTGCTGACAGATTAGTTTCTTTGTTCTAACTTCTTACTCACTAATAATTCTGTTTCCTAAGTAACTGCCCAAGGGAGCCTCCTTATTTACATGCCTTATCCAATGTTGTATGTTTATCATATCTGTAACTATGTTGTTATCATTACTATATAACCTTCTGCAAGCCTGTTCCTCATGGAGAGAATTATACCTTGCTCAAGGACTAGTTAGAAACCAACTCCCTTGTGATTTTTCTCTGTCACATGTTTGGCGTGAGTATTGTAATAAACTTTTCTTTATTGCTTACTGCTTGTGTGTGTTCTTTGGCTAACACTACAGACATACAAGAACCTAGTAGATCTAGAGCTGGACTCTAGATAACAAATCTAGACTTTCTAGATAACAACTTGATTTGCCTCAGTCTGCCTGAACTGCTATTGAGAAAGGGGTGAACACCAGGGAGTATCTGTGCCGGTGGGGTGGGGGGTGGTTAGATGAGTCTGATTGGTCTATGTCCTCTGTGCTGTTTCTTCAGGTGCAGTACAGCCCAAATAAACTATATCTGATCATGATTGGATGATTGGGGATATTACTGTGTTTAGTGTGTGGACATACCATTGGGCTTCCCTTCTCACAATCCCTTCTTTGCAGATTGAACAGGCACTGCCTTCAGCCACTAGTGCTACCTGTATAACTGGTGTGGGTTATATAGCCACCCATCTCAGCAGACATGCTGCAGTCCTTGGGAGGGTACAAATCATTGTAGGCCTCTAGTTATTTAACATACATACGGCATCTGACGAAGCATGGAATTTGTCAGGGGTTCTTATCTCTTGGTTCTGGTCCCCCACCTCGATTTCCTTCCTGTGGGTTTACTGTCTGAAGACCACTCCCTGACTGCTCCTCACAAGTGGACTTTTACTCCACATCATTGAACGGGTTATGAGCTGGCCTCCTAACTAGTCTGAGTTACAACTGCCGTACTTCCATATTACTTCAAATACTGAGGAACCTATTTTCTCCATTCTTGGGGTTGCTGGGCTTCGAGCCTGGACTCAATGGGCTTTGATCATTTGTTCTTTCTAGCTGACACAGCTGAGCAAAGCAGCCCCTTTCCTGAGCCATTGAAATTAAAACATACAAGCGGGCAGCAGGATGACATACACATCTACTGTATATAGCAGCAAACAGACAATGCCGTAGGACAAGACTTGGTGCACGTCACAGTACACTTGGTTTATAATGATTTCTAATTATTATGACACCCAGTACTGGGTTCCATGTTTTACCACTTGCAATTTAATTTTATGTTTAATAACTTGATAGGTTGAGCCCTACGTGTGTTAGTTCCCTCCTCTTGGTTTATTTCTATTCCTAGCTTTAGGGCTCCAGTTTTGTAGACCTGTGAGTATAGTGACTTCAGTTGTTATTGAGTCCAACTCAGCCTCCCTCACCCCCCCCAAAAAAGGGAAAATGTAATCTTTCTTATCACAATAACATGCGCATAGACTTTGTCTATATGATAATACTCAGACTGCTGGGGAAAAGGGGGGGGCCCAGGTGACCCATCATGACAGACATTTTAGCCCTGTTGGTCCCTTTATAATTTTATTACTTTATTTATTTCTAGAGAGGGTGCAAACCCCTCAAGGAGGCCCAAAACCCCCTAGTATCAGGTTGATCTTCCATATCAGGATACTTGTGGAATACATTTATTCATTTTCCTAATATTGCTCTGGTCCACCCATCCCTTGGACATCATTTTGGCACCATTTCACTTTTCTTTAACACCTGATAGCATGGGGGTTAGGTATAGTTGGGATCCTCAGTACACAGCTGGTCCTGAGATCCCCTTGTTTCATGATAGCTTCAGTATTGTTATTTAGTGCATATCTCTTTACTGTGTTTAAGTTCTAACTGGATCTTAGTGGTAAATGTACTCTCAGGGATCTTACAGTGGCAAGGCATAGATATGGCACAGGGCTCAAATCACAGTGGTAATGGGCTCATGCATTTGAGCCACCAGAATTTGCCCTGTAGGGTCTGAGGGTTTGCTTCTGTAGCCCTCCCCATCCCAGTCAAGGATAGTTCACTACTGGAATTTGTCCTGCAGGGTCTGAGGGCTTGCTTCTGCAGCCCTCCCTAGCCCAACCAAGGACAGTTCACTGCCAGAATTTGTCCCACAGGGTCTGAGGGCTTGCTTCTGCAGCCCTCCCCAGCCCAGCCAAGGACAGTTCGCCACTGGAATTTACCCTACAGGGTCTGAGGGCTTGCTTCTGCAGCCCTCCCCAGCCCAGCCAAGGACAGTTCACCACTGTAATTTTCCCCACAGGGTCTGAGGGCTTGCTTCTGCAGCCCTCCCCAGCCCAGCCAAGGACAGTTTGCCACCAGAATTTACTCTGCAGGGTCTGAGGGCTTGCTTCTGCAGCCCTCCCCAGCCCAGCCATGGACAGTTCACTGCCAGAATTTTCCCTGCAGGGTCTGAGGGCTTGCTTCTGCAGCCCTCCGCAGCCCAGCCAAGGACAGTTCACCACTGGAATTTGACCCACAGGTACAGACACAGAGGAGCCCTAAGTACACTGTGTGTACTGAAACTTTTGAACTTGGCACCTTTTGTGGCGCAGTAGCCCAGTTTTGTGGAGCTTAAATTTCATTGCTATTCAGAGGAAGCAGCTTGCATTTACCTTGTGTGAGCTGTGCTCTTTCAAGCTGAAATTTTTGCCCACCCTTCCCCCAACTCCTCCATCTATTAAATACTAACTCCTTTACTCCACCCTATGCCCTATCTGACTGGTCTCTGGTGATAAAGGGGTTGGGCACATCACTGTGGGCAGTCCTAGAACCTGCATTCTAAGTGTTCACTGCCTCTGTCCTGCTTCTGGAAAATATCAGATTCTATGACATGACCATGCAGCCCCCACTCTATCTGCTAGTCTTACTGACTCATCTCTGTTGCGGCATTGCCCTGGAATACTTCACCCCCCTAACTGCTGGTCCTCCAGGTTTTTCTGCAGACATGAAGGACTTTACCTTCTCCAATCTACTACCTCTCCCCAAGCAACTCAACAGCCATATTGAACACTCTTGCCCAAAACTGGTTCTCCACCTGACTAGGTCTTACAGCACATCTAAATGCATAGCCAAAGCTCGGACCACCCTCGTCTTTTTGATTGCTGCTACCTGGATTATTGTCCTCTCTTTATCTTTGGCAGGTGACGTGGAAACTAACCCTGGCCCCGTGGCCACAGGGCTCCCTCACTATTCAGTCGGTTCTTCCCCTGGGCCCCGTTTCAGAGGACTAAAGATTGCCCACCTTAATATAAGAAGCTTGGTGGCTAATCATGCAGAACTTGTAGCTTAGATCACCACTCAAAGTCCTGATCTCCTTACAATTTCTGAATCCTGGCTTAAGCCTTCTTTCTCTGACTCTCTGTGTTCCCTCCCCGGATGCAACTTGTTCTGGGTTGATCTGCCCACATCAAAAAGAGGTGGTGGTCTGGCATTATTTTACAAGTCTCATCTAAACCTAACCTCAGAACCATGCACCTCATTTGTGTCCTGTGAGGTACTTCATGCACTACTTCTACTGGGTGAATCAAAAAACTGCACTTTGTTTGCACCTACATGCCTTCAGTTTCCTGCAAACATGAGCTTGAGAAGTTCCTTGCTTTTCTCCCCCAGGCCACCAAAAAAAATGAAGTGATTTATCTAGGTGACTACAATCAGAATTGGCTCAGTCCAAACCTCCCTTTCCTTGACTCTAATATAAGCAAGGGCAACCTAACCTAGCTTATCTTGGTGCCTATGTAACATTCCAGCAATGGTAATACTCACACCCTCCTTGACTGGATACTTTCCAATAGGCCGGACAGAATCTCTTCCTTGACCATGCTACTGTACTCCATTAGTGACCATTCACCTGTCACCAGTGTCTGGGATGCCAGCCCCCACCCACCCAAAATCATCTCCATGTCTGACTTCTCTGCCCTTGACACCTCAGTTTTTCTAAGGGATCTTCAGCATGTTGACTGGTCCCCCATATTTGTGACAAATAACATTGATTTGGCTGTGTAATACTTTAGCAACTCTCTGCACTCTTTGCAGTCCAAGCACATTCCTTCCATCAGGTGCAGGGTATGGGGCTTGCCTACCAAATGCTTAACTAGTCCTCTTCTACATATGCTTAAAGCACGGAACAAACTATTTCCTGCTCTGTGACTTTATCGCATATCGGTCCCTTCATAACTCTTGTAAGAAAGTGCTATGGACTGCCAAAAGCAATTACTATAGAGACCTTCTTCACACCACCTCTAGTAACCCAAAAAGGTACTGGGCACAAATAAACCACATAATGGGACTCTCCACATCCCAAACCCTCCATAACTTTCTAATAAATAACATCTGTTGAAACAACTCTAATACCATAGCTAATGCTTTCAGCTAACTCTTTACTGCCCTCCCTAGTTTTGATGTTGACGGTCCCCCCCTTGCCACACCTCCCCCCTGACATCCCCCAATCCCATTCTTCCCTAATTCTCCACCCGGTCTCCAGGCTGGATGTTCTAAGAGCTCTTAACATGATGTCTCCCTGTGGCAGCACAGGTTCTGATGGACTGGAACCCAGAATTCTCAAATTAGGTGCGTCTCTTCTTGCCACCCGCATTATGCAATTGTTCAGCCTCTCCATTAGCTCAGATACTGTGTCCCTCTCCTGGAAAAATGCCAGGGTTATCCCAGTCTTCAAAAAGGGTGATCCAAAAAACCTAACAAACTACCATCCTATTGCGCTCCTGCCAACCCTCAGTAAACGCCCAGAGAAGCTTATCCATCGCCAGGTGTCTAACTTCATTGCCAACTTTTACCTGCAATCTGCTGGTCAGCATGGCTTTAGGCCAAACCACAGCACTATGACAGCCCTAGTGCAATTCACCAGTGACCTCAAATCTGCTATGGACCAAGGCCAGCTTACTGGGGCTGTTTTTATTGACATGTCAAAGGTGTTTGACTCAGTTAACCACAAGCTGCTCCTGCATCAACTAGGCTCTATTGGCACCTCCCAGTCCACACTTGCCTGGTTTGCCAGCTATCTGTAGAGCCACTTCCAGTCTCTCTCCTGTCATAATGTTCTCTCTGCCCCTGCCCTGCTTCATTCAGGTGTCCCACAAGGTTCCATACTTAAGTCCCTGCTCTTTTCTTTGTTCGTCAATAACCTACCTTCTGTGCCCTCCCACAGTCTCTCCTTACTGTACGCCGATGACTTGGTTCTCTACATCTCCTCCAGCTCTATTCATGAAACTAACTCCCACCTCTCCTCTGATCTTCATCGTATCCAAACTTGGCTTATGTCCCACCGCCTGGTGCTAAATGCTGCGAAGACTCAGGCTATGCTCTTTGGGTCATAAAGGAAATCTGTTGCTTCAACTCCATCTCTCCAGGTTTCTTGTCTTGATGGCTCCCTTGTGGAAGTAACTCAGTCCTTCAAATACCTAGGGTCATGCTGGATCCATCTCTTAACTCCTTTTTGCATGTCAAAGCTGTCTGCAGATCAGTCAGTGCTAAAACTGGACTGGCTTACTGAGTCTATCATTTTCTGACCCCTACCACTAGGATCTCTGTTGCCCAAGGCCTTCTCCTCCCTGGACTCTGCTACGCTCTGCCTGTCTTCACTATGGCACAGGCAAGCATCTTGCAAATGTAGGACATTGCCTACAACAATGTCTGTAGATTTGCGCTATCTGCTGCTCATCTTAAGCACCACTGTACTCTACTCTGACCTCCACTGGTTGTCTCCTTCCTCGTATCAGGCTTATTCATTAGGTTGTCTGACTGACAACATTATTCATTCTTCTATCCCCTCCACACATGCTGCTATGCTCATCCCCATGGACTGCCCTCATTCCCTCTGTTCCATGTCTTTAGCTCTGTTATCTGTCCCAAAATGCTCTACCCAGATGGGTGAACCTGCCTTCTCCTTCTATGCCCCTAAATTTTGGAACTCTCTCCCACTTGATCTTAGGTACTCCAAATCCCAGCCCACTTTCAAGAAAGGCCTCTCCAATTACCTCACCTCCCTTGACATTTGCAAATGTCCTTAGCTTCACGAGTCATATAAATCTACCATTGTCCTGCACTTAAATTTCCCTGTGGCCTCTTGATTCCTCCCATCCCCACTCTTCCTCAGCTGCAGCTAGGCACTTTGTTCCCAGTCTCTGCCTAGGAATTGTCTCCTTGTTGACTTACCAACAGCACTGTCATGTTTTGTACATTACTAACCATAAATTTTGCCTTTTTGTCTGTTTTGTTCCTATTATACTGTGTGATATGTACCTCCTCTATGTACTATGTAACTTGCACCTCTGTATAACTGTTTGGAATCTCCTATTGTACGACACTGTATATGTATTTGTTTTTACCTGTTCCTTGATTTGTACTCTCCCGGGTCATGCCTGAAAATAGGCAGTTCTGTCTAGTGCACTTACCCAGTTACCAAAAGCAAATAAATAAATAAATCCCTTGCAGGTATCCTCAGAATTTTACTATTCTCTTTATGAGTCAATCTGTTTATATTGCTTGGCTGTTATGAGTCCTCTTATGGGTTTTAAAGTGGTTTCACAAAACCTTAATTGGTTTAGTAACCCAGTGAAGCAAATGATCACTAACCTTAAAAAAACTTAGACCTCTGTTGTTATTGTTGCAAGAACGTAGAAACATAGAAGTTGTCAGCAGAAAAGGACCACTTGGTCTACCCAATCTGCCCAGATGTTTCTTGCCTAATTTGACTCCACAGACCTCCCTCTTCCCTGCCTATTTTCTAATATACCCATATGAAACACACCTTTCTGTGATGAAGCATGCAAAATTAAGCAAATATGGGTTTATGGCAGTGATAGCCTCTGTCTACAGAAACTGATATAGGAGGACTGCAATCCATATTCCCAAACACTCTCCCTTTTGTCTAGACCACTTATATGTAGACAAACAGGGCAGATTGGCTCTAGCCATTGGCACAATACAGGGCATACTGATCATGGGGGGAAGTATTTTTATATTCTGCCTGGGCTGGATGCCTCAGCAATAGTGCACCTATTTGCTAAAATAGTGACATTTAAGAAAGGCACTTTGCTTCTAGGAGGGGAATTATAATTTATTGCCATATCCCAGTAAAGATAGCTCTAATCCCAGACAGCTACTCTTTCTCATAGTCTCTCTGTTCAAGGGGTATGAACATCTCCAAGGATCACAGACAAACTGTGAACAGGGAGAGACACTTAAGAAGGCAGCCAGTCTAGGGGAACAGGTGGTAGTTGGGGATTTCAACATACTGGACATGAACTGCAAAATCCCTATTGCTGCTTGTACTAGGAACCAGATTCTGATATTTGCCTGCCAGGAGGCATTCCTACAGTAATCAGTTCAGGGTCCAACAAGGGAGGAACAAGGAAAGAAAACCAGCACTACAGGCATCAAATGAAGAAAAGTCTGTTTACTGAATGACTTGAAAAGCAAATCATCACTCAAGTGAACAATATTTAAAGTAAATAACAACAGGCTGCTGAACCAAACTAACCATCCACAGTGATTCGAGGTGCAATACCTCTTCGTCACAGGGCATATGAAGCCCTCCTGGATCTGGTCTTCACCAACAGTGAGAGGATTCAGAATGGAGCAGTCAAGGAACCATTTAGTTCCAGTGACCACAGGACAGTAGTACTGGAGGTCCAGGTCAAAATAGGTAAGGGGCAAAAGGAATAAGGGTATAGGACTTCAAAAAATTGGACTCCAACAAAACAAGGGATAAATTGGAGACAAGCATTAAGCATATAATGAGGGTGGTGGCAATGAAATCCAAGATGGCTGACAGAAAGGAGTAGGTGAAGTCAGGTCTGTCATGATCGTCTGAGAAAAAAATGTGGATACCTTGTGTTTGTCCTTTCTTTTAAACACATTTGCTACAGCTTGTATTTTGGCTGAGTCCATGACTCGGTGTAACCATCTTAAGCTAAACATTGGAATAAACATTGATCCTTTCATGCAATACGGTTAATGGTGTTTGGTATCTACCATATAAGTGGATGAAAGTCTCTTACCAGAGTTTACACTGTGTGTGGATTAGCCAATATGTCAAGATCCAGTTTCAGAAGATCTGAAGACATTATTGAGCTTCTGCAGATGGAACACTAACAGAAGAGGGAAATACAAATGGGACATGCTACATCAAAAGTCTGCAGTGCTGCTGCTGCTGCTGCTGCCATTTCCTCCATTACCACCAAAGCTGCCACTTCAATGGGGGCCCCTGAAGTCACCACCATTCAATTTGCAATAATGATACTGAAGCTGTTACTATTCCCTCCTCTACCACTACCACTTCTACTTCTAAGGGAGCCTTGAAAACTGTTGCCAGCTCTGGGCCTGAGTCCAGTATGATTCCAGACTCTCATTCACTACCGGCAGTACAGCTGAGCTCTTCTAAAGGTAAAGGAAGACTGGACCCTTACAAGGAAGTTGCCTGACAGTTCTTTTGGAAATGTTAGCTACAACTGTTGCTTTAACCACTGGGGTAGGGAAGGAAGCTTTCAACATTGTACCACATATGGCTACCCCAGCTACCACTGAACCCAACCCCTCCCAGCCTGAACAACAGGGATAAAAACTAAAAAGAACTCAGACTTAAAAGAAGACCTTAGGTTGCAAACAAATGATGGTAAGGACAATTTACCTGATTGGGGCACATATTAAAAGTTTTTTATCCCCTGATGTGCTTGAGTCTTTGGCCATATTAAGTGTGGAGGGGGGAGTCAAACAGTGATGCATGTGGTTGACAAGAAGTAGAGGAACTCAGGCACTGGCAAATATGAAATGCAAAATGATGATCCTCAATCTAAAGTATAGCTGTGTCAAGACACATCTATCTGTTTAGTCACTAGTAGATTCAGTTAGAGATGTTGAAGTATTTCTAGGAAAATAGCATTATTGTACAAGTCAAATGTTGTTATACAAAACCTAATTTCAGGTCACAGGCCTAGAAACTGTCATTATGTTGCTCCTTTAAGAATTTCAGTTCCAGTGCTAGTGGGAAGAAGTACAGGAACTCTGTTCCTACTGTAGAAAAGGTACAGAAACTGAGTTCCTGTGCATCCCTGTTCACTTGCATCACTGGAGTCAAAGTAGATGTTACTGCTACTGGGGTGAAGGTTTCATTATTAAAAGACTGCTCTGCATTGGCAGATGATCAAGATAATTTTACTCTCTTCACTGCTATAAATCACAATGGCAGCCAAAATGTTAGCATAAAAGACAACCCATTTATTGGATTTTTGAATCCACAGCCTCCCTCCTCCCCCTCACACACTGACCCACATACACTTCAAGCTGACATACAAGCCATGAGAAAACAGAACCAGGGTTTAGAGTCTGATGTAAATCAGACCCAGCAACAATCTACCAATCCTGGTATGAGACACCTCACTAACACGATCAGCAATTCAGACTTATCCCATGCAGAAGAAATAACCAAGGAACTGAAAAACAGAATAAGCAAGTGTGGTCACTAACAAAATTAGTTTGAATACATCACCTGAAGGATTACCAAATTATTTTCCTTTATCACATGCTGAGAGGGAAATGTGTCTACTTCACAACTTAACTAATGCAGTATCTCTTCCCTTCCCAACCACCCCTGCATTTGATGCTAAAGGACTGTTGTCAATGCCTGACCCTATTTTGTCACCAAAACTGCAATCTGCTGGGTTGTCTAGTATCCCACATGTACCATCACAAGTATACTCTCAGGCTCTAGCCAAAAATCTAGAGATACACAACAAAAAAAGGATTAGGTCTGGGGAAGATTGTTTCTGTACCAGCTGAAGCCACAGTCCTAGCTATAGGACAAACCATAACAAGTAATGACAATAGACCTATGGACTGAGCAATGGACATTAAACCAGACTTTCATACAATGTGCCAAGAAATTACTAGAGGTTTGAGACAATCCATAACATTTCAGCAATTTTGGCTACTTCAGTGGTAAGTATAAACTCAAAAATGGAGGCCCTCAGTGTAAGAACAGAAGTGTTAGAAGAGAGAGAGTCAAAACAACAGAAAATACTGTTTATCCTTTAGTTGAAACAGTTTCTAAACATGAGCTCCAGTTAAAAGTTTTTTTTATTGATAAGCTTCAGGATCAAGAAGACAGGTCTAAGAGAGGCAGCATAGGCTTATTAAAGTCCCAAACGGTTTAGACGGATCTGGGGATCCACTAAATTTTTTTGAAAAAATGGTTACAAAAGCAATGGGTCATAAATGCACATAAAAGTGTTTTTTTGTTAGACAGGGCATATCAGGGACCTCCTAGCAAGTCCATCCCTCTGCAGTCTTCTAGCAAAGCTTTTCCTCATACAATGTTCATCAAATCACATAGGTTCCAGGAAAAAAATCAGTTATACTACATAGAGCAAGAATGGTAGGGGGTCCTACTTTTGAAAACCTTAAGTTCCATGTCTACCCAGACTTTAGCCAAGCTACACAACACCAACACAAATCCTTGGAATAAGTAAAAGTGACATTGAGATTGAAATGGGATCAAATACCTGCAGCCAAATTAAAATTCTAGCTGAATGGTAGAATGCAGTACTTAACAAACTCTGTGGATGCCTCTCAAGCCTTAGCAGCAGCCGATATTGCACCAGAATCTGCATGAGCCCCAGCTTATCAAGTTACTTTGGATAAAGGTCAACTGGTACTGTCTAATGGATTCAGTTCTCTCAGTCAAAATCAGGAAATAGCTTCAGCCATTACTAATTCTTTGCCTTCCATTTCTGGAATTAAAAAATCTCTAGATTTTTCTAAGGTGCACAGTTATTATCTTCACAACCTGCCCCAAGAACTGGAGAGGAATCAAGAGAAAATCAGGAGTGGTTGAAATTATATCCACATTACAATAAACAAAAGACAACAAAGGAGGTGTTGGGGTTATCCATCAGGAGTTTGTGGACTGCATATATTAAATATATGGATCATTATGAAATTTTGTTTTTCTTGCTTCTTCTCTTTTTTCTGATTCTTTTCTTGTGTGATTCTCTCTTTTTCACTTTATTCAGATAATGTTTGAGTCATATATATATTACAATTTTCTATTGGAGAAACCATTTAGTTGATAGTAGGTAAGCCCTCTGCATGTTGTAGAACTTATTGGCACTGAAGATAAAGATACCTTGCTTTCTCTTTACTAATAGGAGCGTGCTAACTCATCTATTTCATGAAGGCTGTTTGCACTATTATTTACCAACTTGCATGAAGACCATTATGAAATCCCTTAATTAATGTCACCTCCTCCAGCTGTCTTTGTTAATATCTGTATGGGTGGGGTTTGGGGAGGGATGGGGATGTCTGGGTGTGGGGTCTTAGTCTGTATGGGTCATGAATAGGGGGATAAAGGTCTTAAACCAATCTTGCACAATAGGCAAAGGGAGCAGTTCAAGGGGGGTAAGGTTCATAGTAGTGGTGGGCAGGAGGAGAGGTTATTAATAAAATTTATAGAAGGATCTATAGTAACTACTATTTTTGTTATAAGGCATGAAATAAGGGAGAAACTGTATATTTTAGGCATGTTATTATAAATAATATGAAGTTTTATTACTGGTATGAATACAGAATTACAACTACTGTCTTGGAATATAAGATGTTTGAAAGATCAAATTAAAACCAACAAAATTATTGACTATGTAAACAGGAAAAAAACAGATATTCTTCTCTTAAAGGAAACGCATTTTACCCAAAAGAACTTTGATTTAAAAAATAGGGAGGGGGCAGGTACTGCTTCTTTCTTTGAATCCAATTCCCATGGTGTGATATTATTTATACTGTAAATAAATTGTTATTTTATCACTATCAGATAATAAAGGTAGATTTGTGATACGGCAAGTAGTAACACCAGGCCAGGTATTGACAGTGGCATCGATCACTATCAAATAATAAAGGTAGATTTGTAATACAGGAAATAATAACACAAGGCCAAATATAGATAGTGGCGAATATATACAGTCCTAATGAAACCCCTTCTTTTTCACAGTTTTTTTTTCTGAATTTAGTTACATTTCCATCCCCATATATTATGCTGGAGATGAGATTTTCACCTTACACTGAATAACATCTTAGATAGTTCAAGCATAGTGACATATAAAATGTTATGGAAGATCTACATTTTATAGATCCACAGAGGCTTACTAACCCAACCATCATTAAACATGCATTCTTTTCACCTATGCATCAATCATATTTTCACATTTTCACATTGATTTTTTTTGCTTTCAACCAATTTACTGTCCCAAGTTATAGAAAATCATTATCACAATATAATTACCTCAGATCATGCCCCTATAACACATAAACTCAGAATAAAAAATAAAAAAAGCCTTAAGCATTTGATGTCTTGATCCAAATATTATATCTGAAACAGATTACATTAAATTATTAAATCAAGGGAGTCCATCATTATTTGAGAGCAACTCTGCACCTGAAATATGAGAATGAATAAAATGGGACTATTTTAAGTTTTTTTTATGAAGCATTACCATCCCATACATCACCAATAAATATGCAGTATAGCCTACAGAAACATAAAAACACAGAATTTGATGTCAGATCATGACTACTTGGCCCACCTAATCTGCCCATTTCCCTATCTATTTCCTATACCACAGATCCTAAGTGATCTGCGGCATACCCCCTCCTTTCTATCACTAGAGTTCCCTTATGTCTATCCCATGCATTCTTAAATTCCCTCACCATTTTTGCTGCCACAACCTCCACTGGTAGGCTTTCATACATCCTCCACCCTTTCTGTGAAAAAATACTTCCTTCTGTTAACCCTGAGTCTACCCCCCCCCATTCTCATATCATGGCACTTTGTTCCTGAACATCTTCTTTACTGAAAGATGCTACTCTCCTCCACCCTATGTATACCCCTTGAGGTATTTGAAAGGTATTTGAAAGTCTCTACCATATCCCCCCTCCCTCTCCTCTCTTCAAAAGAGTACATATTGAGGTCCACTAGTCTATCCTCATATGACTTCTGGTGCAGCCCCTGTACCATTTTTGTTGCCCTTTTCTGAACCACTTATACTCTACCTATGTCCTTGCAGAGATGAGGCCTCCAAAACTGGGCACAGTACTCAAGTTCAGGCCTCACCAATGTTCTGTACAGTGGCATCACCAGCTCCTTCCTTCTGCTGACATACCTTTTCATATGCACCCTAGTATTCCGCTTGCTCTCCTCCCAGCCTTCTCACATTGTTTAGTAAACATTAAATCATCAGATATGATCACTCCCTGGTCCCTATCCTGTTTGGTGGCCATCAGTACCTCTCCTCCCACAACATGTATCCCTCCCCAGCATTTCTATGTCCCAAGTACATGGTCTTGTACTTTTTTGCATTGAATCTTAGCTGTTACACCCTTGACCACTCTTTCAGTCTGCTTAGGTCCATTCTCATTTTCTGTACCACTCCTGGGGAGGCCACCCTGGTGCAGATCTTTGTGTCATCTGCAAAGAGACACACCTTCCCTTCCAGGTCTTCTGCAATGTTCCTCATGAAGACATTAAAGAGGACTGGTCCTAGTACTGATCCCTGTGGGACCCCGCTGGTCACCCCCTCTTTTGGAATTGGACACCATTCACCACCACCCTTTGTGTTCTATTGCCCAGACAATTTATGACCCAGTTTACCACCCTGAGATTCACCCCCAGGCTGGCCAACTGGTTTATAAGCCTCCTATGTGGGATGGTGTTCAAGGTCTTGCTGAAATCCAGGTAGGCCACATCCACCACTCCTCCCTAATCAAGTTCCCTAGTCACCCAGTCAAAGCAATCTATCACATTTGTTTGACAAGACCTTCCCACTGTGAATCCATGTTGCCTCAGATCCTGTGATCCACTGGATTCAAGATAAATCATCGACCTTTCTTTTAGTAGCGATTCCAATAGTTTCCCCACCACCAAGATCAGGCTGGCTGGCCTGTAAGTGTCTGCCTCCTCCCTGCTCCTATTTTCGCTTCCAGTGATCTGTTCAACAGGGCTGTCAGTGGTGCTGCCAGCACCTCCCTGAGTTCCCTTCATACTCTGGGATGTATCCCATATGCCCCCATTGCCTTGTCCACTTTCAGCTTTAAAAGCTCCTTTAGAATTCTGTCCTCTGTAAATGGCCTGGTGTCAACCTCCCTTCCAAAGGTGCTTCTAATTCCTAACTGTGGTCCCTCCCTCCCCCCTTCTTCTGTGAATACTGAACAAAAATATTTGTTCAATATTTCTACCTTTTCTTGATCTCCCTCTGGGCACTCACCTCCTTCTTTTTTTAGTGTCACAATCCCTCCCTTAGTCTTTTTTCTTTCTGTAATGTACCTGAAAAGGTTCTTGTCCCCTTTTGTTATTGCCTGTGCTATTTTTTCTTCTATTTGTGCCTTGGTGCTCCTGACTGCTTTCCCTGCCTCCCTCTGCTTTTTGTGATACTGTTCTCTGTCATCCTCACTCTGTGATCATGTGTACTTCCTGAATGCCACTCTTTTTTCCCTTACCTTCTCAGCTGCTTCCTTTGAGAACTATAATGTTTTATTCTTTGTCTTTTCTTTGCTTACTTGCCTAATGCAATGGCTTGTTGCCTCCACTATGGTTCCCTTAAAAGGTTAGAGTAAGGAGGTGTGAATGAGTTTGGTACATCCAGCAGACCTGGGTTTGATTCCCACAACCTATGTGTGCATACTGTGTGATTCTGAGCAAGTCACCTTACCTGCTCAGTGCTCCCTAGCTGCCTCTGACAACAGGCATTTGTGCCTAGTGGGCCTTACCTGGGTGCCAAAGAATGAATGAAAGAATGAATGAATCACTCGATCAATCATTTAACCAATTGATCAATAAATAAATAAATACATGAGTAAATATGGAACTAAATAGCCTGGATGCAAAAATAAAAGAATTGGAATCCACCTACATGCGGAATCCAACAGATTCAATATGGAAGAATGTCACACAAGCAAAAATAAAATGCAATGCCATCCTTAATAAAAAAAGCAGAAAACCAACTATTATAATCTAGCTCACGCTATTGCAATATTAGAAATAAATAGAATAAACTGATGTCATTATAGATTAAACAAGAATACTGTGACAAAATTATTAGTTCAGTTATTAACAGGGAAGGTAACACAGTTAATTCACCTGACTTGATTGATCAGGTGTCCTATGAATACTGTATCAATTTATACATCCTCAGAAAGATATACTGCTCCAGATTGTATTAACCAATTTTTTAAGGGTCTAGAAATTCCAACTCTATCACTTATTCAGAATTTAAAATTTGAATCACAAATCTCACCTTTAGAAATCAGCAATGAAATTAAAACTTTAGCATCTGGTAAGTCCTCAGGACAAGATGGCATCCCCATTGATATTTACAAAAAATCTGAAAATCATTTGATTTCCCATCTGACCTCTTTATTCTGCAAGGTGATGATTCTGGGATCATTACTAGAGATGCAGCGAATTTAAATTTTGCCGGTGAAGTGCCTGCAAAGTGGACACTTCGCATTGTCACTCCACTATACAGAGTGGCCAATGGAAAAGGCTCACTTCACCTTGTAATTATTACTTCACATTGTCTTTCTGCCTTAATGCAAAGTAAGATGAAGTGACAATAATATTGGCAGCCCTTCACACACACAGTCGCCAGAATTAATGTGCATCCCCAAAATGCTCACGTCTTGTGTCCAGAAAACTTCCCAGTGCTGATGGTAATGAAGTAAAATGAGAGGACAAGAAATGCAAAGTCAGCTGGCCCGGTGGTGCTGAGAGTTGAGGTGCTGGATGCCACACCTCGAGCTACGCTGGCGACCTGGGTTCAGGAACAGACTCGGGCTGCTGGGAGTTGGCAGCGATGGGCTCTAGGGGCTGTGTTGCACAGGTATGACCGCCGGTGGTGGCTGGAGGAAGCCAAGATTGTGTTGCCATGCTATACGAGGGGTGGAACTGCGGCGGGCATCAACATTCATGCCAGGATGCCATTGCATGACTGAGTACGGGGGGAACAGAAAAATGGAAAAACCCTCCTCTGGAGGATAGGTGAAGGCACCTCCACTGCACCACACTCCCAAAGCTGGGCTCCTCACTTTCCCCAGGCCTCGTCACTCTGACTGGCACACTATGCTATAGATAGGGTGTCCTGGGAGGATAGGACAGCCCTTCCCCATGGGGGCTTAGATCTGGGGGTTCTGCTTGTCAGTGTGAGGGGAGACGATGCGGGGGTCACAGTGGAAAGTAGAGAGTAGGTTAGGTGTATGCTGGTGAGAGTTCTTTCAGTAGGGGTGTAAAAACAAATGATTAAAAAAAAAGAAGAAAAGAAATGCAAAGTCTCCCAGAAATAATGGATCACTCAGACATCATACGTGCAGTAGTCACACACAGTCACCAGAATTAATGTGCATCCCCAAAATGCTACTGTCTTGTGTCCATAAAATTCCCCAGTGCTGAAGTGCAATGAGAGCGTAACAAGAAATTTGAAGTCTCCCAGAATTAATGGTGCACTCAGTCATGTGCGCAGTGGTCACACACAGTCACCAGAATTAATTTGCATCCCAAAATGCTACTTTTTTGTGTCCAGAAAAATTTCCCAGTGCTGACAAAGTGAAATGAGAGGGTAACAAAAAAATGCAAAGTCTCCCAGAATTAATGGTGCACTCCGTCATGCGCGCAGTGGTCTCACACACAGTCACCAGAATTAATGTGCAT
Organism: Neoceratodus forsteri; assembly: GCA_016271365.2. NCBI lineage: Eukaryota > Metazoa > Chordata > Ceratodontiformes > Ceratodontidae > Neoceratodus > Neoceratodus forsteri. The sequence goes on along the minus strand of CM057453.1, from coordinate 1,623,816,040 downwards.
CCCCAAAATGCTACTGTCTTATGTCCAAAAATTCCCCAGTGCTGACAAAGTGAAATGAGAATGTAACAAGAAATGCAAAAGTCTCACAGAATTAATGGTGTACTGCAAATTCACAGACAGATTAAAATTGCGCTGTGCGCTCAACAGATGCAGACACAGAGGCACAACACCTAACCAGTACTCACAAGTCAAAAATCCAAATCTGGAAAAGAATACCTTTTACCAGTTTGGGAAGGGGGGAAGTGCACGGCAGTAACAGGCCACTACCAGTAAAGATACCACAAAGCAGTATAAAATATTCATGCAGGTGCAGTGGATTACAGGTTCACACTGTTGTAATTATTCTGTGGCACAATTAAAGGTGTCTGATTTAATGGCACGCATCGCACACACACTCACACACACTACAAGTAATGCATAACAAATTGAAAACCTTTAGTAATATAACCAAATGTTTTAAACAGACTGAAATTATACACTGCTGCACCACAACAATCAGCAAAAAAAGTCAAGAATTACTGAAAACATTACTGTGTGTACATTAACAGTCATACAAGAAAAATATAACCAAAACAGAAAGACTGCCTTTTTCTCCCAGACGATTACTCTACCTACACCACAGACATCCCTCCCCAAAAGCACGCTTCACAGTACACAGACTGACTGTTCTAAATTAACATTCAAGATCCACACACAAACAATAGGCACTCGATGATATGAGTACAGGAGGGTTTCCTATAATCGATGTACTAAATTGTGAGCAAAAATAAAATAGCTCAAATAGGCTTTTTTAACAGCTTTTAGAGGATTTGAATCTCAGAGCTCTGAGATGAAACTCTCCATCTTCTACTACACACATACTACACAGAACTGACACTGTGCAGAACAATCTAGAGCCCATGTGACCTGCTATCCCATAAAGCACTGTAAAATTTGCCTTTGGAGATCAAAAACTAGGCAAAGTAAGGCGAACATTGATTTCAATATACTTCACCTTAAAATAGGTGGTGAAGTGGTTTTAGGAAGGCAGAATAACGCAAAGCCATTGTTCTCAATGGACTTCACGTTCCCCATTATAATGCAAAGTACTCCACTTCACGTTGCGGAATACTTCACGGATTCTGCTTTACTCCATGAATTTCAGCCACTTCGCCAACCACTAATCATTACCAGACACATTTCAAGAGGCCATTATTAGTATTTTTTAGACAGAAAAAGGTTGAGACCAATGCTCATAGAAACATAGATTTTGATGGCAGATAAGGACCGCTTGGCCCACCTAGTCTGTCCATTTCCCTACATACTTGATAAGCTGCAGATCCTAGTTAACCAACAGCCTATTTCTTCCTACACAACACAAGAATTGCCTTATGTCTGTCCCATGCATTCTTGAATTCTCCCACAGTTTTAGACCCCCACAACCTCCTCAGGAAGGCTGTTCCATGCATCCACCACCATCTCTGTGAAAAAATACTTCCTCCCATTGCCTCTGAGCTGTCCCCCTCTATCTTCAAATTGTGTCCTCTTGTTCTTGCACATCTCTTTTTCTAAAAGATGCTACCATCTTGGACTTTGTTGATTCCACTGAGGTACTTAAAAGTTTCAATCATGTCCTCCCTCTCCCTCCTTTCCTCAAGGGTATATGGCTTCTCTTGCAGACCCTGTACCATTTTTGTTGCCCTCCTCTGGACTGTCTCCATCCTGTCTATGTCCTTGCAGAGATGGGGTCTCCAGAACTGGAAGTAGTACTCCAGATGGGGTCTCATCAACTGTCTGTACAGAGGGATGACAACTTCCCATTTTCTGCTAGTGATGCCTCTCCCTACACATCCCAGCACCCCCCCAGCTCTCCCTACTGCCATCTTACATTGCTTGCCAACCTTAAGGTCATCTGATATGATTACCCCCAGGTCCCTTTCCATTTTTGTTGTTGTTACTACCCCTCCCCCCCACTGTGTACTCTTCCTCTGGGTTTTTGTTTCCCAAGTGCATTATTTTGCACTTCTTTGCATTGAATCCAGGCTGCCATACTTCTGACCACTCCTCCAACCTTGCCAAGTCCCTTCTCATCCTTTCAATGCCACCTTGTGTATCAACCCTGTTGCAGATCTTTGTGTCATCTGCAAAGAGGCATACTTTTCCTTCCAGTCTATCTGCAATATCACTTATAAAGACATTAAAAAGGACTGGATGCAGTATTGAACCTGTGGTACCCCACTAGTAACCCCCTTTCTTCAGAGTGGACTCCGTTTACTATTACCTTCTGTATCCTGTTACCCAGCCAATGTTTTACCCAGGCTACCACCCTGGGACCCACTCCCAGGCTGGCTAATTTGTTTATTAATTTTTTCTGTGGGACTGTGTCAAATGCCTTGCTAAAGTCTTAGTAGGCCATGTCCACAGCCCCTTCCTGGTCTACTACTTTGGTCACCCAGTCAAAGAAATCAATTTGATTCATCCTTTCCACTGTGAATCTGTGCTGCCTTGGGCCTTGTGTCCCACTGGCCTCTAATTACTCAACAATTCTTTCTTTCAGGAGTGAGTCCATCATTTTCCCTACCACAGAGGTCAAACTGGCAGGTCTGTAGTTTCCTGCCTCTGTCTTGTTCCCATTTTTGTGAAGGGGAATCACATCCGCCCTCCTCCAGTCCTCAGGTACCATCCCATCCTCCCATGATTTGTTAAAGAGGGTAGTCAGTGGTGTCACTAGTTCTCCCCTAAATTTTTTTAGAATTTTGGGGTGAATCCAGTCAGACTGCATTGCTTTGTCCACCTTCAGTTTTAGGAGTTCTTTCATAACCCTTTCTTCTGTGAAAGGACTGGGATCAACCCACCTATCCAGAGTGCTTCTGTTAATTGGATTAGGTACTTCCCCCCCTCCTCTTTTGTGAATACTGAGCAGAAGTATTCATTCAGTATATCTGCTTTTTCACTGTCTCTCTCTCTCTGCCCACCCACCCACCATCCATTCTATTTAGCCTCACTATCCATCCCTTTGTCTTTCTATGCTCCCTAATGTACCTATAAAAGGTTTTATCCCCCTGCTCATTTTATAGACCCATCTCTTTCCTAAATTCTGATTTAAAAATCTTTGCCAAGGTCTTAGCCTCAAGACTAGAATCAGTAGTTCTGCATTTGGTACATTCAGATCAGTCAGAGTTTATTAAGAGTAGACAATTACATACCAACACTCGTAGAGCCATCAACATGGTAGATTATGTTACAGGATCAGGCTTTGTTATGCTAACTGTAGACACAGAGAAAGCATTCAACCATGTTGAATGGGACTTTATACACATCATTTTGGAAAAGATGGGATTCAAGCCCAACTTCCAGTCATGGGTGACATTACTTTATCTTAAACCAGCTGCTCAGGTTAGGACCAATTGTAATCTTTCCCCCAAAATACATTTAAAATGCAGTGTGCATCAGTGATGTCCCCTGTCACCCATGCTCTTCTTTTTAAATTGAGCGTCTGGCATTAGCAATAAGAAAAAAGCAAGTGAGAAATGGAGTTTCAATGAATATGGATGACTATAAGATATTCCTTTATGCTGATGGCATCCTATTTATGATAGCTGAGACCTGTTTACCACCTTTATATACATTGGTAGAACAATTTGCCAAAGGTCTCAGGATATAAAATCAACTGGGGCAAATCAGAAATTTTATGCCTGGGCACACCCAATGGCAATACTGAAACTTCTTTATCTGATAGTCCCAAAGGTACTGCTGTTATTAGGTACCTGGGTATTAACATTATGTTAATACCATGTTTAAAAACCATTCTGACCTGTATAAACTTAATAATGTACCATTACTACAAAAGATTTCTCAAGACCTTGAAAGCTGGACCTCGCTACCGTGGGCATCAAAAGGAAGGGTGACTATTCTTAAAATGTTAATACTCCCAAAAGTTCTATTCCTGTTCCATTGTTACCAATTTCAGACATTGAATACAGAAATTACTACATTTGTATGACAAAAAAGAGATAGAATTTTATTAGCAAAATTAAAACTACCAAAATGTGAAGGAGGACTTGGACTTCCGGACTTCCAATTATATTATTATTCAGGACAACTGAGTCAGATCCAAGATTGGTTCAGAAATTTGTTATCTCTAAATTATGCTTTAGAAGTTAGTAAGTTAAATATAAAGTGCTGTTGCCTTCAACCACAAATACCTGCATGGTCCAGCAAAAAAGTGCATAACAAAATTAATTGGTACAGTATAATTAGCTCTGTAATGCCACTAAAAATGAATTATAATTTTAAACCTTCATTACGGTCACTGAAATGTAGATTATCTTATGCAAGTGAATTGACTCAACTGAAAAGAGTTGGGCAAAATGAACAGACTAGGTGGGCCAAGCGATCCTTATCTGCCATCAAAGTCTATGTTTCTAAATGAGTGAATTCTGAATTCACAGAGTTTTTATGAAATTCCACATAAGGTTTTAAAATTTCTTGAAATCTTTCAGAACATTTAAACATTATTTAATTGTCCATAATGAAGTCCTTATTGCAGCTACAGGTATGATATTTGACATGCATATTACATGTTACAGTCCTTAGAAGTGTTTCAAGTTTAATTATATTTGCATAAAGGGTGGAGAAGTTATAGGGGCTCCAATTATAGCAATTCAATATTCACGTGCGAATTTCTGAAAATATTTTTATGCTCACATCTTAACCACCTTTGTAGCTAGATAATTGAAAATTTAGATGCATACTTTCTTGGAAGAGTCACAGAAACAGCTAAATAGAGAAGTAATGGTCATGTAAATTGTAAGTTTTAGCCATGACCTGCCTGCTGACACAATTTTCAATTGAGTTCAATTCAGTTTTTAGTTAACCAGGCAAAAACATCATTGAGAACAGCTCATTTGCAAGATGGTCCTGGGATGGACAAGAATTTGTTTTTTACAAAGGCATGTACCATTTTAAACAATTGAAGAACACAAATAAAAATATTACAATACATTACCTCAAACAGAAGGGCATCAGGAGCACACCCATAATACATATTCCATATTTCATCCACATCCATATTACATATTCCATATTACACTTCATCCTGACCAAAGTACCCAATGCAAACAAGGTGGCTGGCAAACAGAGGTTAAGCAAAGGAGGACAGAGAGGGAGAATAGTGGGAAGGGGAGAGGATGGAAGTGGGTAAGAGGCAAGGGTTTAGGCTTAGAGGTAGGAAAACTTTTATAGAGGGAGGGGAGATGTACAAAAAGGAGAACTAGGAGGGCTACTTGGAAGAAGGCTAAAATAGCTACATAGAGGTGACGAGGAGAAGAGGATAGAAGAGGGAGAGGAGAGAGAGAGAGAGAGGCATTGGTTTAGGCTTAAGGTGAGTGAGTTTTGCAGAGGAGGGAAGGTAGGAGGGCTACTAGGGTGAATGATAGAATGGCTACATAGGGGTGATGTTGTGGAGGAGGGGGGATAAGGCAGGGAATAGCAAGTAGCCAGGCTACAAGAGATATACTGATCAGGATGTGGGGCATTTAAGTATGCAATTACATGTTTCATGAAGCACACTGTTTAGCATAGATTTAAAGGCAATAACACCAGGTATTTGGGTAAGTCTTAGAGACTTCTGGAGGGTGTTCCATGGAGTAGGGAGGGTGAATCTGATTGAAGAGACACCATAGCATGCTCTGACTTTTGGGATGATGAGTGTGATAAGGGAGTAGTGCCTTAGGAAGTAGGTCCCTTGTCCCCGTTGGAAAAGGCTGGTTATACATAAGGGCAGCTTGTTGTAAATGACTCTATATATCCCGAGAGAAGCATTCCTCAGTCTCCTGGCACTAAGGAAGGACCAGCCTAGCATAGCATACAATGAGCAGTGGTGTGTGTTGAAGGGAGCTTTTGTAATGAAGCACAGTGCACAGTGATACGATGTGTCAAATTTGGAAAGTGCAGCTTTTGTGCAGTGACCACAGAGAATGTCTCCATAGTCAGGTAACAGAAGGAAGGTAGTTTGTACTAGTTTTATTCTTGCCTCATGGTTTAGGAGTTGTTTGATGTGGAAGAATATATGCAATCTTTGCCATATTTTTTGGCTAGCTCATCAATGTGGTGTGTAAAGCAAAGATTACTGTCAATCCAAAACCCAAGGTATCCAAATTTTTCCAGTGTCTCTCTGAGAAGAGTTTGGATCTTTTAGACATGATTACTTGGGGCAGGTTTTATAGAGGATAATGAGGCAGAGAGGAACATGGCTTTGGTCATTTTTATGTTCAGAAGTAGTTTTAGCTGTAGAAGGTTGTGTTGAAGGACATCAGATTCTCTCTGTAGCTCTGCACATGCTAACTCAGGGGTGGACTTGGCTGTGTAAATAACCATATCATCTGAGAAGAGGTGCATATTTGCAGTAGTAATATTACAGTCTGTCATATTTATGTAAATTGCAAAGAAAAGTGGTCCTAACTTCCAGAGCTTACTTCTGAACTGGTGTCATCAGCATGGCAGTATGACACTCTGATGCTGGGCCATAGGGGTTGCCTTAAAGCCTAATATTTAAGGTCAATGAACCTAACCACATTGGTGATATTCCATTCTGTTTTTTTTATATTACCTGGCAGGTGAGGGATGGCCCCCCATCGAGAGGCTCAGTTCTCTGCCACAGCCCCTCTGCCCTGAGACTAGGCTCCCTAGTAATGCCCAATGGATATACCCTCCATGGCAGGACCAGAGGGGGAGGTTCTTCCTCTCCCCTTCCAAAATACAATCCAGATCCTTGGGGATCCAGGGCCTGGCATGGGGCTGCAGCCTCAGGGAGCCTGCTAGCTCCTCCACTTTTCCATTTTCACCCCGTACACACCCTCCCTCTCACAGCATGAGTGTGCGTGTGTAGAGGCACGTGCATGCCATGTTTCCATTCTTCTGTGTCTTTGGGGAGATCATGTCAGATGAATCTAATTAATTTCTTTGACTGGGTGACCAGAGTAGTAGACCAGGGAGGGGTTGTGGGTCTGGCCTACCTAGACTTTAGCAATGCATTTGACACAGCCCCATACAAAAGATTAATAAACAAGTTAACCAGTCTGGGAGTTGGTCCCAGAGTGGTAACCTGGGTAAAACATTGGCTGGACAACAGGACACAGAGGATAATAGTAAACAGAGTCCACTCCAAGGAAAGGGAATATTAGCGGGGTACCACAGGGTTTAGTACTGGGACCAGTCCTCTTTAATGTCTTTATAGGTGACATTGTAGACAGGAACTGGAAGGAAAAGTATGCCTCTTTGCAGATGACACAAAGATCTGCAACAGGGTTGATACACAAGGATGGGTGGAAAGGATGAGAAAAGACTTGACAAGGTTGGAGGAATGGTCAAAGTACAGCAGCATAGATTCAATGCAAAAAATTGTAAAGTAATGCACCTGGTAAACAAAAACCCAGGAGAAGAGTACACAATGGGGGAAGATACTAACAACAGCAAAAATGGAATGGGACCTGGGGGTAGTCATATCAGATTACTTAAAGGTAGGCAAGCAATGTGAGAAGGCAGTAAGGAGGGCCGAGGGGATACTGGGATGCACAGGGAGAGGCATCACCAGTAGAAAACAGGAGGTTGTTTCCCTCTTACAGATAGTTGGTGAGATCCCATCTGAGTACTGTGTGCAGTTCTGGAGACCTCATCTCTGCAAAGACATAGACAGGATGGAAGCAGTTCAGAGGAGGGAAACTAAAATGGTGCAGGGTCTGCACCAGAAGTCATATGAAGAGAGACTAAAGGAGCTTAATATGTATATCCTAGAGGAAAGGAGGAAGGGAGGGACAAGATAGAAATGTTCAAGTACCTAAAGAGTATCAACCAAGTCCAAGAGAGTAGCATCTTTCAGAAAAAGAGATGTGCAAGAACAAGAGGACACAATTTGATGATTGAGGAGGGATGGCTCAGGGGCAACATGAGGAAGTATTTTTTCATAGAGAGGGTGGTGGACACTTGGAACAGCCTTCCAGAAGAGTTAGTGGGGTCAAAAACAGTGGGTGAATTCAAGAATGCATAGGACAGACATAAGACTATTCTAGCGGGTGGGGGGGGTTAGGAAGAAGTAGGCTATTGATTAACTAGGATCTGCAGTTTATCCAAAAAGGTAGGAAAATGGGCAGACTGGGTGGGCCAAGTGGTCCTTATCTGCCATCAAAGTGTATGTTTCAATGAACTCCTGTGCTGCCCTCAGGCCTCCACTAGGGGGCAACCAAGGAGTGGGATGACAACCCTCCCCTCCCTGGAAAAGTAGAGCAGTCCATCAGATGCTCAATCATCTCTTCTCCTTCCCTGCCAACCTCCAGCAAACCAAGGTTGCTCCTGACCCTAGGTTGCCAGCATGAGGAGAGGTGTGGCGTCCAATGCCTCAACCCTCAGTGCCGCTGGGCTTGCTGGTAATATTCCATTATTTAACTTTAAACTTACAGAGGCTTAAAATTCAGCGGTTTTCATAATTTCATAATGTAATTTTAAAATTTCTGAATGTTTGGAGGCTTATACCTCAATCATCCTTAAACGTAGAGATCTGAAACTAGATACACATATGTATGGGCATTGGTAATATCACCACGTCAAATGTGGAGCATTTTGGACATACACATTTAGTTCACATAGTTGTTAACTGTAATTTTAAAATGTCTGAAAGTTTGGAGGCTTATAACTCAGTCCTCTTTAACAACAGAGATCTAAAACTTGGGAAACATCTGTATGGGCATTGGCAAAGTCACCATACCAAATTTGGTACAATTTAGACAAATGCTTTGTAATCTAGATGGAAGTAACCAAAATCACAATTTTGGCAAAATTTCACAAAATGGTCATAGAATTTCATGGAAGCAAAATCAGCATTTCACCATAATTCTGCTGGTGAAAGACAAATTTCACCCGGCCCCACAACTGATCCATTGCTATAAAAATAATTTATTCAAAACGTTTGTACAGCTACAGGAGGAATCTCATCTACCACATCATCACCTCTTCAGATATTTTCAACTGCGTGATTCTGTGAAAAAACAAATAGCTCTTTAAATACTCCAGCGCTTTCACCTATTTATAGTTTGTTGTTACCAAAGTCACTATTTTCAAAATTAATATTAAGAATATATTACATACTCTTTACTTATAATAATATGAATATATCTATTTTGAAATGTAAGTGGGAGTTGGATCTTGTGATATTTCTATCAGACACTGAATGGCTAGAAATTATGACTTTACCATATACAAGTTTTATCTCATCTAAACTTCATCAGATAAAATATAACATCTTACATAGAACATATAATACCCTTAACAAATATAATAAAATGAACCCCAATATTCCAGATACATGTCCATGTTGTGACCATTCCAAAGCCAATTTAAAACATGTTTTTCTCTTTTTGGTGCAATTTTCTCCTCATTGGGTAAACCTTTAGCAGTAAAAAAGAGCTAATTTCTTTGTATTTTACAAGGCCATCACACTTCCATCAGCTCAACAAAAATGTATCCAGCTCTGCTTAATAAATGCAAACACATGTATTCTTCTTAATTGGAAGAATACTATCCCCTCCCCATCTATAACAAATGGGCAATCCTAATGGTTAACTTAATTACACTGGAGAAAATACATTATAGTTATAAAAACAGCTGGAAATCTGGAACAACATCTGGGACCCTCTAAGAAAACTGCTGTTGTAAGTGTATTAATAAAATGATTTGCAGTGGTTTTCTCTCAAACTATATAAGTGGATATCCGGTAAGAATCTGTTTAATAGTACAGGTGCCTATATAATATTCTCACCTTTAGCATAAAGGTGATATTAATAGCTTGCCTCTTCCAAATGATCATGCCTGTATATGTATGCTTTTGTTTTCTCAATTTCTCAATAAAGATTCTCTATGAAAGGCCGGCCCAGTGGGATGGATGGCTGATGCACTGGCACCTTAACTCCTGCCACACCAATGACCCATGCTCAGTTCCGAACGTGGGTGGTCGGGGGTCAACTGGGGAGTGAGAGCACGGAGCATCTGGAGGACAGCTCTCACCTCCTGGGGAGGGTGGATTGGCATTCCCACCAAATGATTGCCATGAGGTGGAGGCTTCAGGGTAGTAAGGGTCTGAGGTGCCAAAGATTGGAGGGTGCTGCAGGACTCCACAGCATGCACATGCCTTCACATGTGCACACTGATGTGCACAACCCAGCAATGGGGAAAAAAGGAGAAAATGGGTGTCATGGGCTACATGAAGCCCTTCTCGGTTACCTCCATCCTGCACCATCACCTGCTTTCTGGCCCATTCTGGATGTGGTTCTCTGTGTGGGGTAAGGATGGCCTTCTCCTTCCTGGTACCACCATAGAAGCAATCTGTGGGGGATTCTGGGAACAAGATACTGGAGAAATGAGTCACCGGATGAGAGGAGGCAGGGACAGGGTTGAGAGCCCTGCCCGTGCTGACCAACAAGGTAAAAAGCTATATGGAAAAAAAAGATTGTCTGTGAAACAAAGTCACTGTCAGGTACAAGACCCACTGAACATGCATCAAAGAGACACTTTTGCTGAGCAAAATGATCACCAATTTCTATAGCAAAGCATAATAAAACACATTGTATATGGTATGAGTCATGGTAATATCTGAATGTTTAAACAAAATGTTGTATGGATTGTGGAAACATTTTGAAGTTGGTCACAATTCAGTTGAGAGATGCCACATCACAAACTGTGCTGGTGCTAATAATATCTCAGAAAAAAAAGCATATAGTGAAAGTAGAAGGCTTAGAGCAAAAGTGGGAAGCACTTAAAAAGATGATGACAGAAGCAGCAGATTTATTTATTTATTTATTTATTGTAGTTTAGGATTAATACCTTTGAGTCCTGGGACTCATTTACAAAGGTTCCAGGTCATTCACAAAACAATTTGTCAAATGTACAGGTTGCAGACATTACAAAAAAAGTTAGACAAAGCATATCGGTTGCATAAATTTGAATGACACGAGTTAGAATTCATTGAAGAAACCGTTTGTTTCAGTCAGGTTACAAATAAAATAGGAGGAACATGGTTTCAAGGGTAAAAAGCATTTCAGTGAGGGAACATTCAGGATACAACTCAAACAAAAGAAACAGTTTCAAAGGAAGTGCTTTAGTCTGTCAATCTAGGGTCATCAGGCCCCTGGGAGTGCTGGTCATACAGATAGGGACTAGCTATACAGAGGAGGAGTGGGCAGGGGAGCAGCCTAAGGACAGCTTTGTCGTTTTGTGGGAGGGTGAGTGATGGGGGGAGTTGGTGCAGTGATGCCAGCAGCACGCGGGGGTACAAGCTGGAGCTCAGTAGGAGGCAAGTGGGGGGACAGGCATGGGGAGAAAACTAAGGGAAGGGGTACTGGTGTGGGGGTGTGTGAAAGGAGGTTGGGATATAAACAGCAATAGAGGTAGGTGGTGTGGTAATGGAGGGGGATTGTGCAGGAGAGGAATAGGGGTGGGAATATTAGAGGCAGGAGAGGGTGGGGCTTGGGAGGTGGAGGAGAGATGGTGGTGTAGGAGGGGATGGGTGGGAAGGAGGGGGTGGTTTATTCAGGCTAAAAAGTCCTGTAGTTGGCTAGTCGAAGCATGCACAGGCCAGTTCATGATGCAGTAGAGTCCTTAGTCTTGTTCTGAAGAGGCTAATCTTATTGCTTTCAATGAGTGATGCAGGTAGCCCATTATACCATTTTGGTCCTTGGTATGAGATGGATTTCTGTGACAGGGTGATGTGTTTAAATGGTGCCAGGAGCCCACCTTTCTCTGCACTTCTGGTTGGCTTAGATGATCTAGCCTGCTGGAAGAGTCCACATAGAGATGGAGATGTTAGTCTTAATTGGGCTTTCTTGACAATTAGGCAGGTCTGGTACTGGGCTGTGAGATGAAGAGGAAGCCATCCAGTACCTGAGTAGAGGGCACAGGTGTGGGTTGAAGAATCAGCTCCTAGGGTCAGCCAGCAAGCCTTGTTTAACAGGGTTTTTATTTGATTGAGGGCAGTTTCACCAAATAACTCAATTTGCAAGGTATCCAAGGGAAAAAGGGTTAAAGGGCCTTTGTGGTTCACAGCCATTGTAAGGGCAATTGTAAGAACCAAATGGAGGGGGGCTGAGCCAGAAGCCATCAAGGCAAGATGCTTTTGCCTCAACCTCCAGCAGAACTAATTAAAACAAACTAAATTACATCTTCATAACTGCTACAACTTGAGTTGTCTAGTCTGGTGATATTGTTTGAGCCTTTGAAGTTAAAGATTCCAATTTCCATTTGGGAATCCTAGAAGAGTTGTCAGGGACAGCAGCAGGAAGAAGTGGCAGCAGGCCACAGTCATAGAGAGGCTCAAAAGTAATGGCTGATAGAGGACAAGAAGAGCCAGAAATGTAATTCTTGGATGTCCTACAGGCAATTAAAGCCCTCGATCTTTGGGTGACAACCCTAGATAAAAAAGTTACAGACTTCCAAACCCACCTTACTGTCTGTAAGACACATTCATCAATTTCAGTCACAGAAGCCAAGGACACAGCTGGGGGCTGCACTGCGAGTAGCCACTACAATAATTAGATTAATGAAAGAAAATCAGGCATTAAGGTACAGACAGAAGAATCTGGAGAATTTCAGCTGAGCCCCTAACTTACATATCTTTGGTGCCCCTGAATTAATTGAAGGAGACAACCTGACTGCTTTCTGAAGCATCTGGTTGAAAGACACCCTCAGCCTGTATTGGGTTCCAAATGCCTGCAGGCATATGGGATTAATCCATTGAGAAAATTGGAGGATACTGATAGCCCAAGGACATTCTCTATTTGCTGGCAAGAGTACACCAGTATCACCAAACACTGGAGTCTGCTTGTAGAGTGGGCCAAATCATCCTGGAAGATGCAGCCGGCACCTTGAGGACAACATTACGGACATTGGGTGTCATGAACACCTTGCAGTACCCAACTAGGCTTAAAATTGTATACTCCAAGAAAGTATACCTTTTCCATGACCTTCAGGGTGCAAATGAGCTGGTCACTAGGATAACCAAAGATTTTGGAAGCCCAACCCAGGAGGGAGAAATTAGTTCAGAAGGTGAGCCCTGAAATGGCAACTGGGACTAATTAAGTATCATGCAGACTGTGAGTATGTGGGACATTTCCGAGAGCAGGTGGCATGGGGCCTGAGATTAAGACAGGACCTGTCCAAGTAAGAGTTTTTGAAAAAAGGGCTAACTAATTATACTGAATGTTAAATGCCTGAATGCTTGATTCTATCTGTAATTCCTTTATACCACAATTGTATTAAAGAGACAGGCAGAAAGCTTTGGTATATAGGGGGAAAGATGTTACCGACTGCATGGTCTCCCCTTAATAACTGCCTTTTCCCAAGCAGGTGCATGAATTGTCATTTTGAAACACATATGAATTGTATGAAATGATTCTGAAGGATGTTAGTTCTGAATTTTGCAACTGGGGAACAAGGCTCTTATTTAAACTATAGTCGTAGACTTTTGTTTTGACACAGTTTATAGCTTGAATTGTTAGCTTGGCCAGTCATTAGTTTAGTTGGTAATGTTAAAAGAGCTGGTGACGCATTCAGGAGAACTCTAACAAAACATAATATTTAGGCACTGTCCAGCTTGTATTTCCCATTAGTTCTGTATTCCTCCTCCCCATTATTTAGTAGTGAGGTCATTTGCATGAAAACAGGATCCTTGCTCCTAAAGAGTTACTCTGTTTCTTCTGCTTTCTCCATACCTAAAGTCATAGAGCACTGCTCGTGACCTCACAATTACACCCATGGCAACAGACTGTGATGCCACAATAGAGGATTATGACTTGGAGTAGGGAGTAGGGAGTAAGCTATAGAAGCAGATTGGCTCAAAATTAACTATAAGGGACAATGATCATATATTCATACACATTCTTTAGTAATAGATTATGGGGAGGAGAAATATATAAAATATAAATGGAATGCAAGCAGAATTGTGTCTAATTATTATGTTTTTTTAAGTTTTCTTTGAGGTGTCAGTAGCTCTTTGAGTTCATATGTTATTATAATCCTTTAGGGTAAATGTTCTGCTGTAGTGAGGAAGCAATGCATATTGTGTAGTGAGAAATCCCCTGCTATGTGAAGATCAACACAACTTCTTAATAGCTGATTAACTCTATTTTTAGAATCCGATCTAGGAAGTGGTCTTGTCTGTTATGACAATTTTAGGCATATGTTGCATATTAGATGAATGATAAACTGTAATTTTTTTTAATTCATTGTAGCCCTCGCATGAAGTAATACTTAGACTGCATTTTCTAAAAATACTTGTCTAATCATGCTGTCACATCAGTTGCAGTATAGTGCATGTTGCAGATAAATCTTTGTAAGATTTTTTATTATAAAAATAACATGAAAACAAGAACCAAGAGGAGGACCTTTTCCAAGTATAAGGGATGCCAAAGGGAGGAAGATCTGGTGAAGGACCTGGAAGCAAGAAAAGAAATCATCAGGAAAGTGAGGAAGGCCAAAGTACAGACAGAGCTCCAGTTGGCAACAGGGATGAAGAATGTGGATCAGGAGTTCTTCCAGTACATCTGAGAGAAGCACATGATCAAAAGATTAAAGTGTGACTTAAGAGCAGGGACGGTTGGGAGGAAGAGGACAAGTGGAAGGTAAATCTACTGAACAAATATTTTTGCTCAGTATTTACTATGCAGAAGGATGAGCCATTGCCAGATTATAGGGTTAGGAAGAGGGTGCAAAGACACTGAGGAAAGGTCCAGATAATAGAAAAAGTGTGCTAAAAGCTAGCAGGATTGAAAGTAAATAAATCTATGGGACCTGACAGCTTACATCCAAGGGTATTACGGAAGGAGCAATGAGGATCAGGGTTACTAGTGAACATTTTCAATTGCTGTCTAAAAATGGGAGTGGTCCCTAGGCAATGAAGGGCAGTGGATGTTGTACTGCTATACAAGAGTAGGAAAAGGGATAAGCCAGGCAACTATATGTCATATAGCTTGACATCTATCATAGGAAAAATCATGGAGTCTCTACTGAGGGAGGACTTAGTGGACTTCATAGAAGCAAATGGGCTGCAGAACCCCAAACAGCATGTGTTCACAAGGGGAAAGTCTTGCCAGACTAATCTGGTCAAGTTTTTCAACTGGATGACCACAGAAGCAGATAAGGGGCAGTCAATTGAATTATTATACCCTGACTTCAGCAAAGCCTTTGATTGAGTCCCCCACAGGAGGCTGTCAAAAAGATTAGGGAACTAGGGGTAGAGGATAGGATGACACATTGGTAGAGAACTGGTTGGGGGAGGGAGTAGAACTCTGAGGGAGGAAGTCAATGGAGCATTTTCCGAGGTGAGGGAAGTGACTACCGGGGTACCTCAGGTGTCAGTACTTGGACTGGTCCTCTTCAATATTTTCATCTGTGACATTATTTAGTTATTATTTATTTATTTATTTATTGAATTTTGATGACCAGGTAGCCCACAGGGCTCGAAGGTCCCTTTTTCAGGGGCAACCTGGGGAACAGAAGCAATACAGTACATACAGTCAGGTGATACAGGGTTATGAGAAGTAGACAAGATAATAAGAATAACAGTACATGCAATTATTCAAATCGTATACCTTAAGTGCAACACTTGAATGATTTAAGGATTTAAGGCATGATTTAATGTAGATTAAGGTGAGAAGAGAGGGGGGGTGGGTGTTGTGATTAGGATCAGGGGTGAATATCCTATACTCTCACAGTGGCATGAGCTTGTCCTGAGCAAATGGGACTTAAGCCTAGTGCAAAAGATTGGTAGAGAGAGGGCTTCCTGTACTAGAGGTGGGAGAGTGTTCCACAGTTTAGGGGCTGTGAGAGTGAAGGAATTGCCTCCCTTGTGAGTCTTGATTCTGAGGATTGCCAGTAGGGACTGACCCGAGGTCCTGAGTATTCAAGAGTTAGGCTTAGCCATGATTATTCCTGTTAGGCTTGTGTGCCACCGGGCTCTGCAATTTGTATGCATGGCAGAGCAGAGGATACTGTAGATGAGCCTCGAAGAAGGCCACTGCAGCTGGGATAGTGAGATGCAGGGGTGGCTCATTGGTTGACTCACTGTTGCAAACCTCGCGACCTTGTTGTACAGGACCTGAAGTGTGCTAACCTTGCCTTTGCCATGCTCTGGATTACGGGCAGCATAGATTAATGTGGGTAGGAGGACACTGGAGGTGATTGCTCATCTAGCCTCTGGGATAAGTTGTTTTTTTAGCCTGTACATGGTGCCAAGTTGGACATGGATAGACCTTGTTACCTGGTCAACGTGGGGCTTAAAGGTGAGACCTGGTCAATAGTTAGCCCTAGGTATTTTATGTTGTCAGCTATGTTTATTTGTTTATCCCCAAGGGTAGTAAGTTTTAGGAATTTGTCTGATCCTGGCCAAGAGATCTAGTACCAAACAGCATGGCTTTAGTTTTGCTGCATTGAGGATCATTCTGTTTGATGTGAGCCAGGCCTTGAGTGTATTTAGGTCCCCTTGGAGAGAGGGGCCAGATCATGTGGTGTGGACCTAGCTCAGAAGATGACAGTATCGTCAGCATTTTGAACTACTGAGCTATCCCCACAGTGCCGGTTTAGATCATTTGTGAAGAGAGAGAACATTGCTGAAGGTATCATGGTTAAGATCTGCCTCTTTGCAGACAATACAAAGATCTGCATTAGTGTAGACACAGAGGAAGAGAGAAGAGAGTTAAGGGAGGACCTGGGCAGGCTGGAGAACTGGTTCATGATTTGGCAGCTGAACTTTAATTCTGAACTATGTAAGGTAATAAACTTTGGGAGAAGGAATTCAAGGGTGCAATAAGAGATGCAGGTTGGTGCTTGATAGGACTACAAAGGAAAAGGATTTAAGGCTGATGATATTGGAGACTCAAACATCTGCACGCTGCAAGTGGGCGGTAAGTAAAGCAACCAAAATGCTGGTTTGTATAGGAAGGGGGATAAGCAGTAGATGAAAATTGATGATCCTGCCACAGTACAGGTCACTAGGCAACCACACCTGGAATACAATGCAAAGTACTGGAGCCCACACCTGAGAAAGGACTGCAACATGGTGGAGGCAGTACAGCAAGGGGTAGCAAAGGTGGTCCATGGCCTTGTGGATAAGATGTATGAGGAGAGGCTGCAGGACTTAAATGTGTACCCCTTTGAAATAAGGAGAGAAAGGGGTGGCATGATGGTAGCCCATGAGGAGTGCGCATGGGGAAGGGTGCTGTCCGTAATGGTGACTCCTTCTCGGCAAAATCACTCACGGCGCTGGGAGAGTAGGGTGACCAGATGGGGGGTGGGCAAAATGAGTGACAGGATGTCACTATATATATGCTCGTGGGGGAAGAGTGAGCACAGTGAGCATGAGCTGGGATGGGGCAGAGGAGCTGTAGGGGGTGGTGCTGCGGTAGGTTGCCAAGCTGCATCGTGGCATCGGGGATTGGCCTGTGGTTGGGGTGGGTGAGGTACCTGGTTTGGGTCCAGGCACTGGTGCAATTTTATTGCACCCGGCCCAAACCTTTATTTTTACAACACCCCCGACATGCCACCTCCCTGAGTTGAGAACTCTTTAGTGGGGTGGGGAACAGCCCCCCACAGAAAGCATTGAACGCTATGTCCCCGTGCCATTGTCCTGAGGGCTAGGTTGTGTAGTCGAAAATATTTTGCACTCTGACTGCATGATAATGGCGATCGCTTTAGGCTTTTGCCGTTATCACATAGAACCGCATGACTGACACATAGAAATGCCTGTATAGGACAAGTAGGGTAGATGCCAAGGAACTATTCTTTTTGGGTTCAAGCACATGGATGAGAGGGAATTCACTGAAGCTGGAAGGGTGGAGATTCAGAAAGGACAGTTGTAAACACTTCTTCATGTAAAGCGTGGTGGTAAGTGGAATAAGCTACCAGAAGCGGTGGTACAGACCAAATCAATCAGCAGCATCAAGCAGGGATGGGTTTAGTTTGAAAAGGGATGGGCAGTAGGAAAGGGGAGGATTGCCACAAGGGTAAGTCAGAATAATTATGCAGGATGGACAGACTGGGTGATCCAAAAACCTTTTTCTGCCAACAATTTTTGTTTGTCTTAGTATCTGTGTATATTTTTATAATAACCTGGTCAGCAATTTTTCTCTATGGCCTGACTCAGATGATATTTACCGTAATAACCGGCTGTTTTTTATGGCATTCACGTTCTATGTACTCATACTGTGCTGCTCCCTCATTAGCTTCCATTGAGTGTGTGGGTGGGCTTAAGACTCTCGCAAATGGGCTCACCGAGTAGATATTTGCCGTAATAACCAGTCGGTTATTACGACATTCACGCGCTCTGTCTATTAAAAGGAAGTGCTCCCTCATTAGTCCCCTGTTATGTATCTACGGGCTAAGCAGTTCCCAAAACATGGTGTCTTCAGCTCTGTATCTTAGCGTGCAGCTACCATGGTTTCACCATCAGCTTTCTGTAATCATTGTTTGTTTTTTTTATATATCTGGTCATCCTACCTACGTTTTTTTAAGTATCTGGTTGATCCTGCAGTTCGCTACCTTTGGGGAACACAGAAAGTCAGCAGAACGAGTCTGCAGTTAACTAACACGGGTAAGCGCGAGCCTAATCGCGATCACGATTTCAGCTGTTAATTTAAAAAAAAAGAATAAAACTGGGGGCAGAGTGAGCTGTAGGGTAAGAGGGAGAGGGACTTTGGGGAATTGCTGCACAGCTCAACTGGGGAAACTGGAGTGGGAGCTGCAGGAGAAGTGAGCTGCTGCTGCTGCTTTATTTGCTGCCCCAGATAACTAGAGTGAAGCTGCCAAATGGGGATTTCTTGAGAATGACAGAGGAGAGAAACTGTATGTGTGTGTGTGTGTGTGTGTGTGTGTGTGTGTGTGTGTAGAGATAAAGTGTGTGTGTGTGTGTGTGTGTGTGGAGAGAGAGAGATAAAGTAAGTGTGTGTGTGTGTGTGTGTGTGTGTGTGTGTCGTGCGTAAAGACTACGTCGGTTGGGGGGGGTCACAGCATTTATACTGGAAAAAATTGCTCACCGGCAATTATATAAAATAAAAGATAGGGAAGTATGCGATAATGAGAATTTAATGCACACCCTCAGTGTGGGATGCTTTGATAAACCCCTCGGGCTTCACCCTCGGGGTTTATGTAGCATCGCACACCTCAGGTGTGCATTAAATTCTTATATCACACACTTCTCCATCCATTATTCTCTATATATCTGTGATACAAGAGTTGCTACAAAAAACTAGTGGTTTGGTTAATGTTGGCAAACTTTGGTGCAAGATATATAAGAAATATCTCTGCTGAACATTTGTTCAAGTCCTCCACAATTTGACTTTTTTATTTTCTGTGCTATTCCACATTGGTTTTGTGTTTCATGGCTTAACTGACCTACTGAAAAAATACAAAATATTCCAGAATGAAAAGTGACTGTATTGAGAAATTTCTTTCCCAAAAGTTGCAGGTAAAGTGACTACAAGAATAGGATTATGCTACGAAAAACAGTAACAAAAACAAACTACAAAAACTTCAAAATCACACAACATGTGTTTGTCACCCACTCCTACAGTACTAGTGCTACTAGCTAGTTAGCGAGCCACACTGTGTGCCAAAGACCTGACACACTGGGTCCGATTCACAAAAGGGCTTAGATCAGTGCAAGCTAGCAACAAGCAGCTTGCACCTGGGACCCTGCACTATGGTGCAAAAGGGTCCCAGTGCCTAGTCCTCACACTTTCGGCAACCCCTCCCATGTGACAAATGCTCAGTACATAGGAGGGGCTGCTGCAAGCTCCTGTGGCACAGGAAAGCATCCATGCCCTCCTCCCTGGTGGACTATTGGTCCTACACCTGCCCTAATATGCCTGTCAACAGCAGTGGTCTAGTGGCCCCCCTCCCTGATTCCCAATAGCACCCATTATTATATATTAATGAAGTCCCCTGACCTGGTGGTCTAATGGCCACCCTCCCCGATTCCTGATAGTCGCTGTTATGATATGATACAATAAGTCCACCGAGCTGATGGTTTAGTGCCCCCATTTCCGAGAGCACCTGTTATTACGTTATATATTATTATGCCTGTCTTGCTGGTCTAGTGGTCCTTCACCCCCCACCCCAGCAGGTAGTACCCCACCCCACTCCCCCTTCAAATCCCCACACACAGCCAGTGACTGGCACAGCCCACCACACACCTCCCTGGCCGGCCACTGTACTGCACTGTCATTGAATGGCTACTGTACAGTGTATGCACTCATGAATATTGAGCATGAATAATCCAGCCGCAGAGGTATGAAGTGAGCTGTGCAGGTCACTGACTGTGTGTGGAGATTTTGGGGGGGGTGGTGGGTACTACCTGCTGGGGTGGGGAACCATTAGGCCACCAGGACAGGTGCATAATACTATATAACTTAATAACTGGTGCCTCAGGAATTGGGGAGGGGCATTATACCACTAGGCTGGGGACTTATCATCATATAATAATGGGTGCTATCCTAGATCGGGGACCACTAGACTTCCAGGGATATAGGACTTTATTGGGGCAGGGACTGCAGTACATTGCCACACAGTGCTCTGATTCTCTAGAGGATGAATTTCTAAGTATCCTTAGCCCAGCCCTGGCTGGTCTAAGAGTACTTTGAAATATTGCCCTCTGGTACTTTGTAAATCCTGATTGTGGATCTATGGCAGCGACATCTGCCACAAGCCCTAGCCCCATGTCACAGCCAAGCTTTGGGAGCACAGGTGGCGCAAGCCCCGTTTTGGGGTCGGGAAGAGAAGGAGAAATTGTTTAACCAGGAATGGCACACTAAGCCGAAGCTTGTTTCCAGGTGCGACCTGGGAGCAAAAGTAAGTGAAGTGAATTGCTCAGGGTCACACAGTATGCAAGTGGGGGCTGTGGGATTCAAACCCAGGTCTGCAGGTTTGCAGCTCACAGCCTTAAACCACAGTGCTATACTGCCTCCTTAAGGCAGCTGGTGGTTGATGCAGGCAGCCTTTGTGAATAGCTCAGGGGACAGTATTTGACGCTAAGGTACCACTTGTGCCATTTATGTTTAAGCAGGCACCTTGCATCAGTCAAGGGCATTGTGAATCAAGCCCTGATTCTAAAACATAGCAAAACTGCAGCAGTACAGTGACGATCCCATCCCCAACTAAAGAGTAAGACCAGACAGGAGGCGTAAAACTATGCTGCAAAAAAGCAGTGACAGAAACACACTACAGAAGTTTCCAAACTGACGAGCATAGCTCTCTACATACACAAAATGTTCTAGAGAGTTTCCAGAAACAAATAGTAGCTTCTTTTCACAGATTAAAAGTTTGAAAGAACAAAAGACAACAAGCAACAATGCTGCAACAGTCACATCCTGTCTCCTTCACTCACTCAAACTCTGCAGAGAACACAGATTTACATGATCTAGTTGCAGTTGTACAATGTGACCTGCAGTTCCATGCAATCTGCATGCATCATAGTAAAACTGTTAATTTGCAGAACTTTGCTGATGAAGTTTAGCTCAGAGTACAGATTTTCTAGCAAAATGATTTCATTCTTTTGCAAGGTACCCATAATTGCAAGAAGCACTATGTGGATACAAATCAGTTCATAAAGTTGGCATACTTCTGAAATACCTCACAAGGGTGTTTTCAACTCTGCCCATCACTATTAAAGACTGTTATACTTGCTTTAAGGAATTGGAGAAGGTGGGATTTGAACTGTTGACATTTAACTTCTTAAGCCAGGACTGTACCAGCTGGGTAAATCAACAAACTCTATCTTAATTAGCAGCAAAGTTCATATTGTGATCTAGCCATTACCAATGCAGTTGGTTCAATATCTTAGTCACAGGAAAATTGCAGTAATGATCGTGTGTGATTTCTGCACGTTTGCCACATCTTGCTGTCACTTAAGGCTGCAATCATTTTCATGAAAGTCACAGTGAACAGCTTTGCAATTTTACATGCTGAATGCAATCACAAGATTTTGCTTGTGGGCAGTTGTAAGTATGCTGCAAGTCTGTATTCTGTACATGGCAACTTCTTTCCATCAATCTGTAAAGTCAGGGTAATATATTGTACAGACCTGACTTCTGGCAAGGACAGTTTATTCGAAGTTGCTGTTTCCTTGCGTAACATCAACTCTGCATGTATTCAATTGCTGTGAACATGTTTTATGAAAACTTTGTTAGCATTTGTTTATCATTCAATAATTATTCCACAAATGTTGTTTATGCTACAAGTGATCCAGAAAGCTAGTCGGCAGGAACACTGCATAACGAACACATTTCAAACAGATTAACAATTTACTTCTACTCAAACATTTTTACAATGAAGGCCACATAAATTACTTTTATAACAGGTAAAATATGTAAAAAAAAAAAAAAAATAACAAGTAAGCATGACACAAACTACATACTGGATTAACAAATGCCAGGTTTTCTATAAAACTACAGCACCTGGTTTACTGTAGCAATTTCTTATATACATAAGAATACAACTTGGGACTGGTAGTATCACCAAGAA
Source organism: Neoceratodus forsteri (assembly GCA_016271365.2). Classification (NCBI taxonomy): domain Eukaryota; kingdom Metazoa; phylum Chordata; order Ceratodontiformes; family Ceratodontidae; genus Neoceratodus; species Neoceratodus forsteri. The sequence goes on along the minus strand of CM057453.1, from coordinate 1,623,793,507 downwards.
GTTAGAGTAACAAGCTATGAATGAGCTTGGTACATCCAGCAGACAGACCTGGGTTTGATTCTCACAACATCCATTTGCATACCGTGCAACTCAGAGCAAGTCATTTAACCTCCCAGCGCTCCTGGGTCACCCCTGAAAACAGGCACCTGTACTTAGTGTTCTTTACCGGATTACCAAAAGAATAAAAAAATATTAATGGATTACTTAGTAATGCCATTAAGCTACTGTATTTTTTTGCTGTTTGGCTTTTACATAGATGTGCATGGTACCATTAACATGATAGCAGAAGTATATGTTTATCATCACAAATAAAATCTGCTACAGTAATTTATTTCTTACTCTAAAGATGCTAAATTCTTAAGTTGCCCAGGGACAATGAGCTGTGCAGTGTCCCTGTAGGAGGTTCTTTGAGGTTTCTGTCTTTTGTGTTTTTAGGTCAGTCCCTGGGTTCCATAAGGGAAGTGCTGCAGCAGATGATCTTTATTTATTTATTTGTACATCGGTTTACAACCTTTGAGCCAGAGGATCATTTCCAAAGGTACCTCATCACATTGAGGACAGACAGAAACAAATTTAGGTTACAGCATAAAAGTCTACTGACTTAAAGTTACACAGAATGGTTTCATACATTTATACAATTTAGGAGTAATTATAATGATACAACTGAGTACATGCTGGTAATAACAGAGGCAATATGCAATGGGGGAGAAGTTGGTGGGGGGTGAAGTGGAGTGCCACCCAGTGGGCGTTGTCAAGTGTGGAGAGATCGAGGCCACATTCAGAGACAGGAGCAGCTACGAGTGTTAAACAGTTGGCTTCGAAGGGCGGTTTTGAAGTTAGAGATTGTGGGGGCATTGAAGATGGGAGCAGGGAGAGAGTCAAACCAGGATGGAGCTCTGTAGCAGAAGGACTTCTGACCATGGGTGGTCCTGGATCTGGGGACCAGTAGAGTAGTAGAGTGGTCTTGTTGGAGGTTCGGGTTGCGATAGTGGGTTGGGTCTGGTGGATGGAGGCTGTCACCCAGGAAGGGGATAGCCAGAGTAGAGTTTTTTTTGTGAGGAGGCAGGTTTGATAATGTAGTCGTTCATCTAGGTTAAGCAATTTTGCCTCTTCATAGAGTCGACAAGTATGTGTGAGCCTGGGGGCACCAGTAAGCAGCCTGCAGGCCTTATTTAGGGTGAGGCAAATTTTGTTGAGGTTGGTAGTGTCAGCAGCACCATAGACTGGCAGGCCACAGTCAACAAGGGACAGTACTAAAGACGTAACCACAAGTCAGAGAGCATCAGTGGGGAGACAGTTTTTATAGTGGTAGAGGATGCCAAGCCGTGTTTTAGTGGTGGATGCAAGGGCATCAATGTGGGTGTGGTAGGTGAGGGCTGAATCGAAAGTAACCCCAAGGTATATATAGGAGCAGACTTGTTCAAGTGGTTGTTTGGTACTAGGGAGGACAGGGAGTGGGAAGTTGCAGGCTTTGTTTTGGGGGTGAGCAAGAAGCATTGTTTTGGTTTTTTTTAGATTAATGACGAGTCTGTGCTCTTTAAACCAGGCTTCAGCATCATTGTAGGATTGTTGCAGAGTGTCCTGGAGGAGATGGGATTGCGGTGGGTGGCAAAACGACAGCATCGTCTGCATACATAAGAATTTGCCAGAGCATGTGCTGGTCAGGGTGTTTAGATAGAGTGAGAAGAATAGGGGCCCAGGATGGGAGACAGTGTCGAAGGCCTTTGAGAGGTCAATGAACACTGCACCAGCTAGGAGCTGGCATCCAGGGAGGAGTGTGGAAATTGGAGAACTCAACTAGTGTAGTGCCAGTACTGTGACCTGCACAGAAACTGTGCTGCTCAGGCATAAGATGTCAAGCTTAGTCAGATAGTCAGTGATTGGAATGGCCACCATTTTTCTAGGGCTTTGGGGGATGGAGATTGGTCGGTAGTTCCCAGCGGAGGACCTGTCACCCCTTTATGAATGGGCGTGACTATGGCTGTTTTCATGCAGTGGGGAATTGCCCCAGGCAGAGGATCGTTAAGTAGGCTGGTGAGTGGGGCAAGGACTTCATCCAGCACCAGCCGGAGGATACTGGGGTCCAGGGAGTCGCTGCCGGACAATTGCTATTTAATGCTTTAAATAGGAGAGGTGTGGCTTCCTGGGTAGATACCTTACGTAGGTGAAAGCTGGGCGTTGGAGGACAGGGGAGGTAGGGTGGTGTCAGGGTCAAAGAAATTACTGGGAGGACAGAGCTAAGGTCAGTAAAGGAGGTGTTAAAGCAGTTAGCTATGCATGCAGGGTCGGTGGAGGTAGAGCCATCAATAGTGAGCTGGGATGGGGAGGGAGCGTGATTTCCATTTAGTTGTTTAACATTGTCCCAGAAAGTCTGGGCACACCCCCAGGAGGAGGTGAGGGTGGCCTGGTAATGGTCGGCCTTGGCTTTATGGATGGCCCATGTGCACCTGTTCCATGCAGCATTGTAGGCCTGTCTGTCAGCCATCTGGCCTGTTTCAGTGGCAAGATGCTAGAGGTTATCCCTATTTCTGATCATTTGTAGTAGGGCAGGGGTAACCCAGGGTGCATTACATTTTTTGGATCGAATTCTTGTGAGGGGTGCAAAGAGGTCACAGGCCTTGTTAAAGGTTTGGGAGAAAAAGCGAGGGCAGTGTCTATGTTGGGTGCATGATGAATGGGGACAATTAATCTGGGTGAAATTGTTTGAGTTTATCAGCCCACCAGGTCAGAGGCACCTGTGGAGTGTGGTCAGGGCTGTGGGTTTGGGAATGGGGGCCGCCCAAAGGAATAGGATAGGGGAGTGGTCACTTAGTGAGTCTGGGAGGACCTGGATGTTATGGATTTTTTGGGGGCGGTTAGTGATAATTACGTCCAGAAGGGTACTGGTTCCTCTCTTTGGGTTTACTCTAGTGGGCTGGGAAATGAGTTGTGTCAGGTCTAGGGCAGCGAAAGAATCTCAGGAAGTGGAAGAGGAGGTGCTAAGACAGTTCATGTTAAGGTCCCCCACTAGGATTTGTTCCGCCTTGTGGTGGAGGGTGGAAAGACATTCTGTTAAAGGTATCAGTGCCGGGTTCTGGTTCTTTGGGGGAACGTAGGCAGTGGTGAGATATAGAGGGCCCCTGGATGGGTCAGGAGCAAGTTTGAGGGTAAGGGCCTGTGCTCCATTTACAACAGCAGGGGCAGGGAATGCTTGTCTGATGATTGTGTCCCTGGTATAGATTGCACAGCCACTCCTGCGTTTGCCTACTCAGTCCTCCCGGTATAGGGCATAGCCTGGAGGGGAAACAAAGGAGTCAGGGGTGGATTTGGACAGCCAGGTTTCAACCAGGGCTATGATGTCTGGTTGATGTAGCATGGCCCAGCACTAGAGGGCATCACATTTTTCAGTAGGCTGCATATGTTCATGGAGGCTATGTGGAGACCAGTGGACCCAGCAGGTGGGCTGGAGGGGCAGAGCCTGGGTTTGGATGTATATTACCTGATAGGAGTAGTAGGAAGACCAAGGCTCTGACCAGAAGTGATGATATGTCAACCTCAGGGTACGTTGGGATGGGGAGGAGGCCTAGGGGAACAAGGAATGGGCAGAGTTTGAAGGGTCGGGAGGGCAAGGATGAGTAGCAACCATGGGGAGCCAGGGTAGGCAGTGGGGGGGCATGCAGGGGTTGGGTGCTGCGGGCCAGGGTACATGGTCAGTGTAGGGTGGGATCAGACTAAGTCAGGGAGAGTTGTGGGTGCTGGTACAAGTGGGCCAGGGGAGATGTCTGGTTGATGGGATGTGGGTACTAGCATGTAAATGAGGGGGAGACATTTGAGTAGGAGGTGTACAAACATAGTGCCTAAGGTAGCAGAAGGGCAGAAAGGTTCAAGTATCTTGGCTGCCCCTCAGAAAGTGTAGATGCCACTTTGGAGTAGTGTTAGTGTCACGGATTCTGGTGGACAAGGTACAAGGTTTGAGACCCTGGAAGGGCAGTTGAAGTAGGACCTGGATGAAAGTGGGGATCCAGGTTCTGGGAGACTCAAAGCAGGCTGGGTTTGGGCCAAAATTCAAGGTGGAAATAGTGACTCCTAGTGGTCACTGGGGGATAGTGGCAGTCTGGGTGAGGGTCTGGTGATAGGGCAGGGGGTCAGTATGTAGGGCTAGCTAGGAGGCTGGGTGTGAGGATGAGGTGTGGGCAGAAGCAGAGATGAGAGTAAGGGAGAGAAGTAGTGTATATAGGTAGAGGGGTACCAGGAAGAAGGAGGGGGGAATTCAGGTGGAGAGGCAGAGGTGAATAGTCAGAGGGTCCCTCTAGTGGCTAGCAGGTATAACCTACAAATGGAAAAGTGGGGAAACAATGGACAGGAAGTGATGTCACAAGACAGTGCCTATATAGGTAATGTGGTGGATGGGTGGGGCAGTTGACATGTGCAGTGTGTTGATGGGCTAACCCCTCCCTTGCAAGGGTGCTGCTTCTTGAGGTAGTTTAATTATCTCTTTCAGCATCTATGTAGGTCATACTCCAGGAGGGAGCTCTGTGTGTGGGCTTGGCTGGTTCGTAGCTTCTGGTGGGGCAGAGGACTTGCGGAGGCCTCACTGCTCCTTTTATGATAAAGACAGGTGGGTTATTAATTCATATTGTTTTGCTGGCACCCACCGTCTAACTCACTCAGTCCTGGGAAAGTCCTGACTCCTGACTTGTGAGAATTAATCCTTCACAGGCTCACATGGCGTGACTTATCAGTTGCTCCCTGCTCGCACGCCACATGATACCAGCAGCACCTCCAGTCACACAGGTACAGCTAGCCATTAGCTGGGTTAGAGAATTCTGCAAGACATTCCCCAGATTGCAGATCCATCTGTTTTTAGTGCTCAGATGTTTTCTTGGTCAGTGTCAGATAAAAGTAAGTAATCTTAACACAAGGATGACTGACATGTGAATCAGTATATGATGTCAGCATGCCTTACGTACTTTTGCTATGGATCATTATGTTCGTTATGTTCTCTTGTGCTCCTCCCTTGTCCCCACCTCTTAGTTTACACCTGGAAACATGCCTTGGCTCAATGTGCCTAACCTGGATAATCAAAATATAAATACATTATATAATTTTGAACTAAATCAATATCTGAGTTATATCACTTGGATAACTTGAAATTCATATTATTTAAAGTACATTTAGTAAAGACAACAGTAAAATATTTTAAAGGTAAACACTGCATTGAAATTGTGAGTAGATATCCACAATTTCTTTCATAGGCTTTACTTCACTTTGCTAACTTTACTTAAAATCAGAACTGCAAAGTGCATTTAATAATTTAGTTTAGAAAATGGGCTTTTTATTTCCTGTCACGTGATTGGCTGGTACCATTGCCAGGGTGGTACATTAACATACAATAGATGCCCAAGAAATAAAAAGTACCAGCCCAAGTGCCCCTTTTCCCAGCAGGTATCCTTTTGCCCATAGAATTTTTACTTTTAAATTGCCGCCATGTTGTTGTCTCTCACTTAGTAAGAGTTACCTTGGCACACTCGCTGTCTACCCCAACTTGCTAAGATTGAAATAACTGTATGCCACGTCATTTCAACTTTCAGTAGCTGCTCTGTTTCAAGCTAATTACCAGAGAGTTACTCCATCCCTGCTTTGCTACCTGCACACAGAGAGTGCAACCCCTGACCACAAACACAGCATGCCATCTTCACTGATGACAGCTCCCAAATAAAAAAATACACTACCATGAAATGGACCACACACAGAAAACACAAGGACACTAACACACACTCTGCCAATTTGCCACAGTTCTCCCACGGGAAAAATGTATAACTATACCTCATGTAATTTCAACTTTCCCATAGCTTCTGTGTTTCAAGCTTTACTTTGTCCCTGCTTTGCTGCCCACACACAGACAGTGTGACCCCTGACTGCAAAACACAGCATGCCATCTTGTCAATGGCATCCCCACAGTGGTGGCTCCCAAATAAAATCAAATACCATCAACAGGACTGCACACAGAAAACACAAGGACACTGCCACACACTTTGCCAATTTGTTTCCACAGTTCTCCCATGGGGAAAAACATTTTCTTTTAAAATTAGTAGTGCTAGCATGCTGCGTGCTCAGCGCTACTGATCACCAATTAAAAGGAAAAAAATGACCTGAAAGAAATAGCCAGCAAACATGACAGACCCTCTACCAGATAATACAGTAGACGTTCTGGAGGATGCGGTGTTGTCCCATCTGCAGACACCTCTCTGGGCTGAGGAGGTTTCTCATCTCCAGGCTGAATTGGCCAGGATTGGGGGACCTCCTCTTCCACCCAGTACCACCAGGGCCACTGCTGTTGCCTCAAAGGTTGCCAAGAAAGAGAAGCGGTTGGACCACAGTGGGCTCAGGGAGGGTGAGGGTGAGGGTGGTGGAACAGAGGTGCATCCCTCCAGTTTTACCTCTCCACAATTCATATGCTGTTCTGGCAAAGAGTGGTTCCTCTATGGAGGCACCCACAGTGGAGACCAAGGAGGATGCTGGGAACCTCCACAAAGAAGACCCACAGGGGGGTGGCATGGGACCCCACAGGGGAAGGAAACAACTCCTGGTGGTGGACTCCAATGTTAGGGGGATAGAACTGGGGGAGAAAGGGGAGAAAGAGGTAAGGTGCCTGCCTGGCATGGCTTGGAGGGACAGGGAGCGAATCCTCAGGATCACTAGAGCAGCTGCATGGGGGATGGAGCTGGATGTCACTGTCCACCTAGAGACAAATGACCTGGCTGAGAAAGGGATCAGAACAGTGCAGGAAGAGTTTGTGGAGTTGGGGAGGGGCCTTAGACAAGCAGCACGCAAGGTAACCTTATTGGAGGTTCTGCCTGTCTATGGTATGTGTGAGGCAAGGGTGCTCCCCACCATGGAATTCAATCAGTGTTTGAAAACTGATGCAGAGCTCAGGAGTTTGGCTTCATTGGGGACTGGGGTGCACCTGGAATGATGCAGGCCTATACTGGTGTGATGGTCTGCATCTGTCAGGAAGGAAACCAGGATCCTTGGTGATAGGTTTAAATGCTTCATTGGCAAGCATTTAAACTAGCCAAGGAGGAGACACTGGAAAGGAGCAGGAAATCCTAGCCCCCCCAAATAAATCAGGGTAGTAAGTGAGGTAAACACCAAGATAGAGATGTTGATAGGGAGAAGGGCAGGGGTAAATGGAGAAAATGACAAAGGCAATAAGGACATGGATGGGGCAAAAAGGGTAAGGCCATCAAGAAATGGAGGGTAATGAGTACCAATGCCCATAGTCCAGGCAACAAGCTCCCTGAACTGGTGGCCTTCATGGAAGAGGGATGCCTGAATATTGTAGCAGTCACAGAAACATGGTACACAGAGAACCATGACTGGTATGTTAACATACCAGGGTACACAACCTACAGGAGAGACAGGAAGGGTAGAAGAGGGGAGGAGTAGCTCCCTATGCAAGGGAAGGAATAAGAGCAATGGAACAAAAGAGTAAACAGGGAGGAGAGGAGGCACTGTGGGTCACCTTGGAGACTGTAAATGGCACCACAATCCACACAGGGGTTGTATACAGACCCCCATGTCAGGGAGAGGGAATGGACAAGAATATGATAGAAGGCATCCTTAGGATGGCAGAGAAAAGGGGGGATACTGTTGATGGGGGACATGAATATGTCGTATGTTAACTGGAGCACCTTTACTGCAGCCACATCCAAGAGCAGGGCCATTCTCAATGCCCTACAGGTGGCATGTCTCAGACAGCTAGTTTTGGAAACCACTCATGAGGGAGCAATCTTAGACCTCATATTCTCAAATGGGGACAGTGAGAAGATCTCAGATCTAGAAGTGGGTAGCCATCTGGGAACAAGTGACCAACAAACAGTGTGGTTCACAATAAACTCAGCTACAGAGTCGAGTCATACAAAAGTGAGGGTACTGGACTTCAGGAGGGCTGGCTTTGGCAAGATGGGAGAGTGCCTTAGAAAAGCACTAGCAAACAGGCTAGAAGAATGGGTGAAGTAACAATGGGGAAACATCAAAACTGCCATCGCAGAGGCAACAAGCCTTTGTGTGAGGCAAATAAATAAATCAAAATGAAAGAAAAAGCCACTATGGTTCTCAAAAGAGGTGGCGGGGAAGTTAGGGAGAAAAAGACAGCATTCAGGAAGTATAAGGAAACACAGAAGGAGCAGGACAGAGAGCTGTACCAGTTAAGGCAGAAGGAAGCAGGAAGGGAAGTCAGAATAGCAAAGGCCCAAACTGAGAAAAGATAGCCAACTCAGTTAAGAAGGGGGATAAAACCTTTTATAGGTACATCAGCGAGCGTAGAAAGACAAAGGGAGGGATAGTGAGGCTGAATAGAATGAACAGTGGGTGGGCAGAAGGGGACAGTGAAAAAGCAGGGATACTGAACGAATATTTCTGCTCAGTATTCACAAAAGAGGAGGGGGAAGTGCCTAATCCAATTAACAGAAGCACTCTTGATAGGGGGTTGATCCCAGTCCTTTCACAAAAGAAAGGGTTCTGCAAGAACTCCTAAAACTGAAGGTGGACAAAGCAATGGGTCCTGATGGAATTCACCCAGAATTCTAAAAAGAATTAAGGGAGGAACTAGTGAAACCACTGACTACTCTTTTAATAAATCATGGAGGATGGTGTGTTACCCGAGGACTGGAGGAAGGCGGATGTGATTCCTCTTCACAAAAGTGGGACCAAGACAGAGGCAGGAAACCACAGACCAGTCAGTCTGACCTCTGTGGTAGGGAAAGTGATAGAGTCACTTCTGAAGGAAAGAATGAGTTGAGTACCTGGGCAGTGAGGGCTGGGACCCAAGGCAGCATGGGCTCACAGCGGGAAGGTCATGTCAGACAAATCTAATAGATTTCTTTGACTGGGTGACCAAAGTAGTAGACCAGGGAGGGCTGTGGACATGGCCTACCTAGACTTTAGCAAGACATTTGACACAGTCCCACACAAAAGATTAATAATCAATTTAGCCAGCCTGGGAGTGGGTCCCAGGGTGGTAGCCTGGGTAAAACATTGGCTGGACAACAGGACACAGAAGGTAATTGTAAATGGAGTCCACTCTGAAGAAAAAGGGGTTACTAGTGGGATACCACAGGATTCAGTATTGGGTCCAGTCCTTTTTAATGTCTTCATCAGTGACATTGCAGAGGGACTGGAAGGAAAAGTATGCCTTTTTGCAGATGACACAAAGATCTGCAACAGGGTTGATACACAAGGAGGTGTGGAAAGGATGAGAAGGGACTTGGCAAGGTTGGAGGAATGGTCAGAAGTATGGCAGCTAGGGTTCAATGCAAAGAAGTGCAAAATAATGCACCTAGGAAACAAGAACCCAGGGGAAGAATACACAATGGGAGGAGGTAGTAACTACAACAAAAAAGGAAAGGGACCTGGGGGTAATCATATCAGATGACCTTAAGGTTAGCAAGCAATGTGAGAAGGCAGTAGGGAGGGCTGGGGGTATACTGGGATGCATAGGGAGAGGCATCAGCAGCAGAAAACAGGAAGTTGTTATCCGTCTGTACAGACAGCTGGTGAGACCCCATCTGGAGTACTGCATCCAGTTCTGGAGACCCCATCTCTGCAAGGACATAGACAGGATAGAGGCAGTCGAGGGCAATAAAATTGCAGGGTCTGCAAGAGAAGCCGAATGAGGAGACTAAAGGAGCTTAATATGTACACCCTTGAGGAAAGAAGGAGAGGGGGACATGATAGAAACTTTAAGTACCTCAGTGGAATCAACAAAGTCCAAGAGGGTAGCATCTTTCAGAAAAAGAGACGTGCAAGAACAAGGGAACACAATTTAAAGATAGAAGGGGGTGGTTCAGGGGGAATGTGAGGAAGTATTATTTCACAGAGAGGGTAGTGGGTGCATGGAACATCCTTCCTGAGGAGGTTGTGGGGTCTAAAACTGTGGGAGAATTCAAGAATGCAAGGGACAGACATAAGGTAATTCTTGTGGGGAGTAGGAAGAAATAGGCTATTGGTTAACTAGGATCTGCGCCTTATCTGTAGGTAGGGAAATGAGCAGACTAGATGGGCCAAGTGGTCCTTATCTGCTGTCAAAGTCTATGTTTCTATGTTTCTAAAACAAATTTGAATGGGAAAATAGACACAAGTGTATATCATAAAAGACGGACAGGAATATCATTTTGCTGGCAGTAGCTGTCACCCTAGCACACTGTGGAGCATGTCTCTAAGAGCCAGTTTTCTTGGATAAAAGAAATTGCAGCATGGGTATTGAAATGGAAAAATAAATTAGTAATCAGGAGGTGGAACATAGAAAGGGGCTATGCTGCTAATGTTTTGGAAAAGGCAAGAGTAGAGTGTGACAGAAGAAGTAGAGAGAGTTGCTATTAAACAAGCCCAATAGGAATATAGAGAACCAGTATTCAGCGTGAATACATTTTATCTACAACCTTAGTGCCAGGTTGAACAGAGTTAAGGACATAGTAAAGAAGAACTGGCATGTTCTTGGAGCTGATCTTTGGTTAAAGCGACTTCAAGATTCTCCCAAGAATAACACATAGAAAGGCCAGGAATTTAAAGCATATCTGGCAGGCCCTGTTTACCTATAGATAAACCCAGAAACTGGATGCCCCCTCCCCAACCCAAGGGATGTAAGAAATGCAGGAATTGCAGATGTTGCAGTTATGTCCATGAATGCAGTATGTTCCATAACCAATATTATGGAAGAATGTATGACATAAATCACCATGTGGATTGAAATACAACCTACGTGGTATATATGTCATTTTGTATTTGTGGAGCTTACTACACATGCAAAACCAAAAGAAAAATGATGTAGAGAATGGGAGAGCATCTGAGAGCAACAAGAAATGACAACTTGGATTATGTATGGGCTGTACACATGAAGGATGCAAGAGCAGGTGTAGATCATCAGCCCCGCTTTATAGGTATAGATCATATAGTATTAGGCCCAAGAGGTGGTAGGAAAGATGATGCACTAAACGAAAGAGAAAATTATTGGATATACATGAGAGGAGCATACATGGGCCAGGGCCTTAATGACCATATAGAATTAAAACCTTTTCTGACAGAGATCATTTTCATCTTTTCTTTCCAGTAGTTAAAACTGTGTGGGAGCTATGAAAAGTGGATAATATGAATTGTGTTTCAAGATGGCCTAGTATACCAGTGTGCTTCCTTACGTATCAACCGAGTGAAAGAAGACACAGGGTATTTTTGAACTTATTAAGTTGGTACTTGTATGGATGTACCAGTACATCTGCAAACACTGCATGTAAATGGTTTCCAAGAAGCAAATAATTCTGTAAATCGTTGAAAAGGAAAATGAATGTATGTGAAATATGCATTGACACATATTTTTTGATACCTGGTTTGCAGTTTTTTATTGTAAGGTCCTTAGTGAATTTATCAATAATTTAATAATTCAGTGGATTTAAAAGTTTTTCCATTAATTGGTAAGTGTGATTCTCCTCTTATACATGTTAAGTAAAGTGCAGATATGTATTAAAATGGCACATGTAGTTTTGGTAGTTTGTTGTCTACTTTTCCCTTCCCTTCCTCCCCCTTGTTTCCTTTCATGATTTAGTAGTTTTGGTTTGTTTTCTTTTAAGCAACATGTTTTGTTTTGGTACATATCTCCACTTTTTATGTATTTATACATATAAGTATAAACAAGCATTTGTCAATGCCGAATGTTTGCTTGCTGGCATTGGCATTGGTAGTGTAGGAGTTGAGAGATGCATAATAGGAATGGCAGTGAAGTATTGAACTGAAGCCAACCCACCACCACCCTGCAGAAACTGACAGGCATTGGGGTGTGCCTTTGAGTTATCAGGCATAACGGCCATACCATTTCACCACACCTATGCTGCAGACACTAACAAGTGTCACGGTGTGCCTTAGGGTCTTTGGGCCTTATGCTCACCCCATTCCATAGAAATATGATGAGATGGGTGCAGTATGGGAGAATGGGGTGAACTTTGGGGCCGAGAAGGTCCAAGGCACACCTTGATGCCTGTCACTGGCTGCAGGGTGTGGGTGGGGGTGGAATGGTGTGAGCATTACAGGTGACAATTCAAGTCACACCCCAATGCCTGTCAGTCTCTACAGGGTGGGCATTATGACCGGAAACCCTAATGGTGCAGGTGTTCATTGGTATTTTCCTCCAGATTTTCAACATGGGTTTTTGTGACCCCCACCTCATGAACAGTGGCAGTATCGGTTCGTTGGCGGCTGATTTTGACAGCGGCGACACCATTTGGCAGCACAGATGTGAAAACACATTTTGAACAGGATGTGAAAATGACAGCTATACTGTACATGAGGAGTGTAAAAATGGCAGTGTTGAAAATATGGAGTGAAAATATAAAAACTGGCGAAGTCACGGCGTGTGTAGAAACTGCACAATGCACACCTGTAATGTAATTAGTTTGGGGATTGTTTACAGCAGATTGTTAACACAGGCATTTTGGGACCTCCGCTCATGAACTGTGTCACTGTGATTTTCTTAATGTGTTCTGAACACTGATTTCCCACAGCAACCACGCATTTCTGCGCCGGAAGTGTGAAAACACATTTTGGCCATGGTGTGAAAAATGACAGCTGCACTGTTCATAAGGAGGTGTGAAAAAATGCCAGTGTAGAAAATCTGGACTAAAAATATTACAAATTTGTGAACTTACAACAGTGCATGGAAACTACACAATGCATGCTCATAACACAGTCAGTTTATGGACTTTTGTCACCAAATTTTCACCATAGCTATTTTAAGACCTCTGCTCATGAAAAGTGTCACTACAATTTTCTTAATCTGTCTCAAACATTGATTTTGCACACCAACCACACCACTGTGCGTTACCTGCAAGAAAACACATTTTGGGTGAGATGTGAAAAATGACCTATACTGCTCATAAGGAGGTGTGGTAAAATGGCAATGTTGAAAATCTGGGTGAAAATATTAAAAATTTGCCATGTTACAGTGTGCATAGGAAATGAGCAACACACTTTTGTAAAACAGTTATTTTTGGAATTTTTCACAAACTTTCAACATAGGTTTTGGGGGCCTATCTCATGCACTGTGACACTGTCATTTCATTACTTGGTCCCGAATGGAGGTTCCGTGCAGTGACAGTGAAATCACCTTTTAGGATGGAATAACAAAATGACAGCATCAAAATTCATGAGGTGGGGTTCAAGAACCCCATGTTAAAATTTGGTGAAAAAATTCCCCAAAATGCCTGAGATATGCATCAAAGTTGAAAAACCCTATTTATTCCATTATACAGCTTACGGCATTTCCTCAGTTCGCGGTCTGCTTTGAAGAGTGCAGGCTTGTTTCAGTCAACGAAGATCGTTGCACTGGACTCTGGAGGTAAGTATGAGTTGAGGGTATGGGGAATCAGGGTGCACAGATTGTGGGCATGGGTGGGGGGTCAAGACAGTCAGCGAGTGACCATTTTTTTCTTACAGGTTATTTTATTTTAAGACAACGTGGGACTTTTGCCACACTGGGGTGGGCTCCCAGCATGGCAGCTGGAAGATTGTTTTTGGGGGGCAGTGGAGCTGATGGGGGATTGGGCACCCCCATCAGCCATACGGACATTTGCTGCACTGGGGTGGGCTCCCAGTGTGGCAACTGGAAGTCAGTTTTTTTCTGTGTGTTTGTGGGTGGGTACAATGGAGCCGATGGGGGATTGGGCACCCCCCATTGCCATATGAACTTTGTCAAGCTGGGATGGGCTTGCAGCGTGGCACCTGGAAATCTGTTGAGGGAGGCAGCTGAGCTGATGGGGATTGAGTAACCCCATCAGCCATACAGTGTGTGTGGGGACTTGGGACTACATGAGCATGCTGGGGTGGGCTCCCAGCATACTATGTAGAGGTGTGGGGGGGGCAAACTGTCTATGACAGTTTGGATGCAGTGAGGGCTGACATGTAGGCAATTTGCATACTGCTGATGGATGTCAGTATGCAAATTGCCTACTTGAGCCGTGGTGTTTTTCTTTCAACTGTACGCCACTGCATCTGAGCAGCTGTCATAGGCAGCTCGGACATTCATTGACCCGGTGCAGCTGCACCTGCAAAAGGGAGCAGGGCATTGGAAGTGGGGGAGGCACACCTACGAAAACTCATATGGTGGCACTATGTTTCTTGCACTTTTTTGCAAGCAAACATAAAATTGGGTGTTTTTTGAATTTTGAGATATGTCTGCAATCATCCACATCTTGGTACTAGACGTACTTCTAAAATAATTAGTGGCAAGTAATAAGGCTTTTGGGGCCTAGGAAAAGTAACTCTGGCAAAAGGAAGAACAAATTTGTTTTAGGTATATAGTTGCTTTATAGCCATTATAGTCTATGTAAGACTGAAAATACCATAGAGATAAAATAATTAGATGAAAGGATGATGTGTCTTGTTTGTGTTTTGAATATACTCTGTATTTAATGTATCATTTGCAACACATGTTGTGGGTCTTAATGTAAGAAAAGCACTTTATTGGTTTGCACAAATCATGTGATTGATTTTAAATGTGTTTAAACAGAGTGTTCACTCTCTTCATTAAAGACCAAGATTGGTTGAAATGTTAGAAGCTGTGTTGGAAAGTTCTCTTGGCCTACACACATTTCTGGTGGCAATAAATTGGAATACTGGTTAAGTACTGGACTTGTTTTTGCCTTTTTTATTCATTTTGTGTAGGTATGCCATGACTTTAATGACAACATTTCTTTAAAAGAACTATGTTTAATTTCAGCCCGTATCAAGAAGGGTAGATCATTCTAGAATAAAGCTGCCAAAGATCTGAGGGTGTAGTCCCCAAATCTATTGCACTTTTTTTGACAAATTTTATTTTGACATAATCAAGTATTTTGTATTGTCGGGACACAAGAAAATAAGATTTTTGAAATATTATGGTCAGGGTAGTTAACCTTATATTTGTGGATAAATGTTAACCAGCTCCTTGTGTATCCCACCTCAAGAGACAATCAGTTAAGTTTATTCAAGAAAACAGTGATGTGTTCTAAAGTTACAGCTAAGAACAAATCGGCTACCTATGCTGTAATTTATCAAGTTTATTCAACATTAATTTATTTGCAGACCTAAATGCAAATTTGCCATATTTTACTATGGGCAGAATAAGTTGCTCAGCAATCTTTTTTGTGTCAGATTTATGAAAAAATCTAGTTGTTCCGGAAGGAAGAATTCTGGCCATTCCAACAGGGTAGGTTTGTAGGAAAAGGAGTAGGTGACTCACGTTTTAAGGGAGTTTGTCACTGTAAAGAACAAAGAGGATATCAGTGGGATCAGTACTTCTACTGAGTCAATTTGGCTATGCCAAAAGAGAAGGGGGGGTATAGTCACCCAGAGGAGAACAGCAGGACTGCCAAAAGTTCATCCCAGCTTATCGAATGAAGTAGTGATGCATGCGTTGTTAATGTCAAATTCCACAAAAAGAATTCTGAATGCTTCACCTACAGTATATGCTAACAAATATGTGAGAAAATGTTATCAATCATTTTTTTTTTCTACTACAAATTTAAAACTGCTGAAGCAATTTATCCAGTTGTGTTAGACACCAGGATACACTGACTATGGATATGCATGTCAAATATTAATTCTATGCCTGCAAGAGCAGAGAAGTTGCAAACATCCACATTTTTGAGAGTTGTCACAAAATTGTGCAAATGTGTGCATACAGTAGTAAGGTTCTGACCCCCTGTAACTTACACATTTCTAAATTGGGGTTTAACATTAAACAGCTTTCTCAACACTAACTATAGGGGCTCTACTGTGGCCCCATAATGTAAGTAATGCTTTACTAGTACAAATCATTGGAGACTGATGCTGCTCATCTACAGTATTGAGGCTGTCATTCAGTGTATTCCCAGTCCTTATCAGGGTAGCAGTGTCATTCACTACAAGCATGCACTCAAAATATGCAAGAACTATGACGCAGTATAACATAAGTAGATTAAAAGGTATATTCTTCAGATGCAGACACACATAATGATGCATCAGGATGCTTCAGGTTTTCCTTCATAAGCTCATAGTATTACTTATTGACATTCTGATTTTCCTATTGCATTATTAGTAAAGAGTTTGAAAAAGCGTGCGTGTGTGTGCGCGTGCATGTGTGTGTGTGTGTGTGCTAACATTTTTGTTCATCTGCGATTTGATACTGGTGAGATGTGCAACACAAATATATTAAGCATAAATACACACACATTGTGTATTATCTGTTGTACCAGTAGAAATATTACTCTTAAATATTTGTGTTTTTGGGTTAGATCAAAAAATAATTATTAGATCTTAACATACTGTACTTCTTTATTTTTCCTGATTATAAGGGACATCCCTTTCTACCCCTCAAAATTGCTGTATCTCTCACTCATCCCTCATGAAAAAGGCATTGTCCACACAGAGAAGGTTCTGTAAATTCAGGTTTTAAAGCAGAATTACATAACATTGTAATTTGCTAAATAAAAAAAAAATAATTGTACAAGTACAAGAAATGATTTTCACAATTCTGAGCTTTTATCTCCATGTTTGAGGATGTGTCCCTCATTACAAGAGTCAGTATCACTCATTGTCCCACATTTTGAATGTCTGTGTCCCTCATTTCAGTGACAAAAGGTTGAGAGGTATGGATCATAACTAAGTTTGGAGTGATACAAACACTGTAAGATTATTATTATTCATAACATAGATGCAGATTTTACTGACAATAAGGCTGGATGGAATTTATCTTCTGCCAGCAGAATTCTGGCAAAATTCCCATTTTGCTTCCATGAAATTTCTACAAAAATTCACTCAGTTTTACCAAATTTGTCATTTCCGTTATATCCACCTAATGTAAAAAATGTCTAAGCAGCATCAAATTTGGTATGCTGACTTTATCAAGTTCTGTACAGATGTGTGCCATGTTTCAGAGCTCTGTATTTAAAGGTGACTTGAGTTATAAGTTTCCAAACATTCAGGAATTTTAAAATTACATTTCATAATTACTGTATGTAAAGTGCAGAATTTCAATCACGTTTACTTTAAAACTAGAAAAGGGAATATCGCAAATTTTGTTAGATTCAGTAACCCCAAATATGAGGCTTTGTGATCACTCCCATGGCCCAGCACCAAAGTATCACTCTGCCATGCTGATGACCTGGGTTCAGATGCAAACCTGGGAAGTCAATGTTGGGAGGCAGGCCATGGCTGATACAACTGCTGCTCAGCAATGCATCTTGGTTAGGGAGGGCTGGCGGTGGGTTCCACTAACACAGTGATCCCTGGCACTAGGTCAGGGAGCTTTCTGCTACTACAGGGGAAGCTGTGGCTGTGTGAGACTGACAGAGGCACTGCCCCCACCAGGGGAGATGGGAAGGGAAAAAAATGTTGGAGACAAACCCAGTAGTCAGCTGAATGATGGTTGGGTTCAGCATGATTAGTGTATTTCCCTGTGAACAGGATATATCCCGAGAGATGAGCTGTTGGCTGGAAGAAACACTAATATGAAGATAAGAGAGGCTGTGTGTGCCAATTCTTTAATCTCTTGCCCAAAGGCTGGCCAAGTTATATAAGCAACCAAAGATTCCAAAATAACATCAGTAATTAACTTTGAATTTCATGAGCTTTTGTGAAATTGTGGAATGTTGTGATACTTTCGTCAAAGCCATGCCCATACATTTTGTCCAGTCATGCACTTGAGTAGTCATTGTATAGGAAGATAAAGGCTGGATAAAGTTGCAATAATCATTCATAGGAGGCTCCATAGTAAAGGTATAGTGGTGCCAAGTGTCAGGTCACTATCTTGATTCACGAACCATAAAGAACAGTCATGGGCATCACTGTGCACTAGCCTGAAGCCCTACAATATGCCAGATAACCACTACAGCTCACTGACTTATTGACTTGTGGAAGCACATGCATGTGCAGCACTGTTCCTGTTCAATACCATCTGCTGACTCTTTAACAACCCTGTAGATAAGAATGTATATTTTTACTATTTGAAAACAGTGTCACCAACTAATGCAAGCCTTACAACTAGTTGTAACTAGGCAATTGTACCAGATGTATCTGGATATCTTCAGTCCTGATGGAGCATGATGCTGGGCATCACTGTAGCAGGAGTGTTGGAGGGTATCGCAGGGCCATGATGCTAGTGCAGTTAAGGTGATTTAGTGATAATAAGTACTTTGTGAAAGTTGAATTTCACAAGTGCATTCTAGTGGCATTACCTAGTATGCATCCATGAATTTGTATTTAGTTTTTTATTTAGTTTTTGTTGACTGAGAAAGGAGGAATAAACAGCTCTGCCTATTTTCAGCCTCTCCTAGGGAAGGGGGATACAGATGGATGCCAAATCACATTGAATCAGATTAAGCTGTTGGTGGTATTTTTAGTGAATGATGGCTTTGAGAAAAGGTTACTGATTAGTCATTTTTAAAGTATCCACAATAAATGTTAATCTACTTAAGCACATTTATCCAGCTTAATTAGATTGCAGGCCATATTTAATTTGATATGCATGCCAAATCATGAGTGTAAACCTGCAATAGTAGTGGACCTATAAACATCCAAATATTTTTAACATTACCACACAATTTAAAAAATAAATTGTTAAATTTTGAACTCCTGTAAATCACAATTTACAAAACCAATTACCTCTCTATTTATTAGTTTCTATGACTCTTTCAAGAAATTATTGCATATAAATTTTCAATTATCTAGTTCCAAAAGTGACTAAGTTGAAAGCACAGAAATGTTTTCAGAAATGTGCACATGAAAGATAAAGTTTCAGATTTTGAGACTGTATGACTCTCCTGCCTTTCATCCAAATTTCATGAAATGTGGCAACCCTTTATAGCCTCGTCAAAACATAACGTATGCCACATGTCAGACCTCTAGCTTTAAGACTGACCAAGTTATGGCCAATTAAAGAATTTCAGAATGTTCTACAAAATTCATAGAATTTCACAAAATGTCATGAAATTACATGAAAATTTTGGGAAATCTGAATTTATTAATTTAACCAAGCCCTAAATGATAACACTCAAACCTTTGTTCTTGTGCCATCAGTAGAAACAAAAAAAGTCAAATGTAAAACAAATATGTTTGCCAGCCCATCAGCACAGCACTAGCGCTACTCCTCACATTGCTGATGACCCAGGCTTGGGAATGAGCCTGGGACATCAGAGGGCTGGCTGAGGGGAGGAGGATTCAGCATCCCAGAGGACACTTTTCTGTTTTGAGGAGGGAGGGCTAATGTCACCACTACAAGACTGCCACCTGGGTGACCACACATGGTAGTGCAGTTAGGCAGACACTGTAGGAAGGAGGACATTGGCCAGAGCTCATGGAACAGCACACTTGCATATATGCATATGAGCTCCCTTGCATTCCGATACCCTATGGGTAGGGCCATACAGAGGAAATAGCTCTGAGCATCAGGGTCCCCAGGTGCACTCAGGCGCTGACCCTGACCACTGCCCACTGTTGGAACAGCCCAGAAACTTCTATCTCAAAGCTCTGAAGAGTTGGTTCCAGCTCAGCTGGTCTCCACCATGAGGGAGCAAGCTTGTGGGACTGAATGTTCCTCACAGGTAAGTGGCAGGGACATCAGGGAATGGGCTTGTTCCAGCTGGGGAAGGTCAAGCCAGAGGCAAAATTTAAATTTTAAACAAAAATATGTATAATTAACAAATATGGGCACACTACAAAGGCTGATTGCAGCTCTGTCATTTGCGAAGAAGTTGTCTTCTTAGTGTGGCAGAAGCTATCAAGGGAAGGTCAAGAAATAAGGTAGAATAGTCTAAACTGAAGTTAAAATCTTCTCTGCATTTCTTGTTTGATGTTCTATTTGTTATTTTAATGGTGATTTTCACCAATCAAAATTACAGTCCTAGTGTGAGAACCCCACAATTACAGAGGAACATGCTTGTCAGACTAAGCATAAATTTAACCTGAAACTCTAAAGCAGTAAACACCAAACTGTATGCATACACGCCACCCTAAGCACAACATATGGCTGTCCTGAAAGTAATCTTGTATAATGTAAAAGACCTGCATAGTCCAATAAAAGTGCCAGGGTCTTGCAAGAGTTACAGAATAAAATGTCTCAACGAGACAGTTCAGTGGTACTACTGCTTAAAGAATACAAAACAGTGAAAGAAAGCAGTGCACATGGCTTTTTTTGATTAAAGCATTTAGGCATACCATTTTCAAAGGAGATGCACAGTGCATCCCAGCACAAAACAGAGATGATCCACCCATCTCAAAACATGATATTCAAAGGGGGGGAGATGGGCTACCCAAATGTGAATGGGTCATGGCCCAAATATAATGTATGTGGCCCATGTAGAGGGGTTGTTCCCATGAACGTGCCATGCATGGGATCATTCAGAAAAGATGAGCTGTCCAAGTGCATAACATGTGCATCACAAAGACAGGCCAAAAAAAGCTGGCCTAAATCAGCCAGGTAGGCTGCAGAAGTGCAGACAGGTGCACAGTAGCCTGCCAGCCACAACACTGTAGTAGTACCCCCTCAACCAGCCCCGACCACATAAGAAGTAATGCAGTCCCCCCACAACTCTGGTAGTCTAGTGGTACCTACCTCCCATCCCCAATCCCCGATCACAGTACAAACATTGCCTGATCCCCTGTTCCATAGTGTAGTGGTACCCCTCTCTCATCCTTGTTCCCCAATCAAAATAAAAATATTGCTCAATCCCCTATTCCATAGTGTAGTGGTACCTTCCTCCCATCCCCGACTTGAAATAAAAATATTGTCTAATCCCCTGTTCCATAGTATAGTGGTACCCTTCCCATCCCCGATCCCCGATTGAAAAAAAAAATTGCCTGAACCCTTTTTCCATAGTGTAGTGTGCCTCCCACCCTGCCCTGATCCCCAGTTGTACTAGAAACAAACCCCCTTGCCAGGCCACAATCCACGATTGAAATAGAAACAACCCCTCACTCAGCCCCAAACTCCGATGTCTGCAATAGAGACAGTCCCCAGTTTTCCTTAGTACAGTGGCCCCACCCACTGCCCCATCAGGTTCAGACCCCCAACCCTGCTCCCCCAACCCAACTGAGCCAGAGACTGGCTCAGCCCTCCATACACCACCACTGCCAGCTGCCGACTGAACTGTCATTGACCATGTACTGTGCACAGCATGCACTCAGCATGTACTATGTACAGTACACGGTCATTGACAGTTCAGTCAGTAGCTGGCTGTGGTGGTGTTTGGAGGCTGCACCAGATGCCGGCTCCAGTTGGGTTTGGAGGAGTGAGATTGGGGGTCTGAACTGATGGGGTTAAAGTGGAGGCCACTGCACTATGGAAATACTGGGGACTGTCTCTTATTGCAGACATTGGGGTCAGGCCGGCAGGAGGTTGCTTCCCATTTTGATCAGGGATCAAGTGGCTGGGCTGGGGGGGAGTTTGCTCAGTGTGTCTAGGGATCAGGGCCAGTGTGAGGGGCACACTACACTATGGAAAAGGGGTTCAGGCAATATTTTTATTTGGATCTGAGATGGGAGGTGTGTACCACTACACCATGGAAAAGGGGTTTGGGCAATATTTTTATTTCAATCAGGATCAGGATGGGGGGTATGACTACACCATGGCATAGGGTTTGGGCAAGTTTGTACTGTGATCAGGGATGGGGGGGGTCCATTCACTATGGAAAAGGGTTTGGGAGGGCTATGTCCCTCAATCGGGGAATGGGGATGGGGTGGGGTGATTCACTAGGGACGGGAAGGGGAGGGTGCCACTCAGTGCTTCTGTGATGTGGGTTGGGGCTGGCCCGGTGCATTCAGCCAGGTACAACCATGCTAATGAGCCTATAATGGGCATGTATGAGGCTCATTTGTGCCATGCATGCCCAATGAGCTCTTTAGCATATTCAGGCTGAATATTGCCCATGGGGAATACAGCATATCCAGGTATGCATCACGCATTCCCCCATTGGGAGTCTTTAGCCCCAACCCCCGGATGCGCTGGCCACACATGGCAGCTGATCACTTTGTGCCGTGCATCCAGGGTCCCATATTCACACAGCTTGCACAATCTGTTTCACTCGGCCATTCTGGGTGAATATGGCAACGGAGCCGGCCAGTGCATCTGTTTTGTGCAACACACTGTTATACGTGCTTAACTGGCTGGTTCTGAATATATTCTCCCTAATGTACAAAAAGGTATTGTTAACAGGAACTTAACAATGACAGTGCTGTGCAACTCACTGCAAAGGCCAGACACACCTTACATACTGTAGTAAGAAAAATTGTTTTCATCAGGGGTTGGAGATGCTGGTTAAAGGTTCACAATATAAACAACTAGTATTTGCATAATTGCATATTTATTTAATTAAGTCTTAATTCTTAATACAGGTGCTGCTTACTGGCAGGAAGATTGGACCTATTAAATAGCATGCTGAAAATGAAAGAAAATGAATTGTCTGTCTAACGCATTGATCTCTCAAGCTTCAAGTATAGCCAACATTTTCTTACAGGTAGTTTCTACTTCTTTGAAATTCAGACCAGTATTGCTCATATCCCTTTCTTCATGTGTTTAGTTTCAAAATATTACACATTTGTTATACCTTGTTCAGTATATGCCTTTACTAGCTTATCATTAAACTATTAGGGAATATTTTAAAATATACCTTAAACATTTTTAAAATATTTAAAAAAAGCAGTTTTCAAGCACTGTCTTTTCTATACTTTACAGTATCTTTTTTCTTTTTTTTCATAGGTTGGAATCAGACAATGGCTAGATTTTCCAATGTAAGTTTTGAGGATTATAACACCAGTCATGATATTCCATACTACCTGCCTAGTTCCTAGGCACTGATTCTAAGATTAATTTCTCTTGATTTCTACCCTTTAATGCATTATTTTGGGGTTTAATTATTAGTCTTGTATTGATGCAAGTGAGTAATATTATAAAACAGATTCCCATGTTTGTTGAAATAATTGCTGTTTATCCTCTATATTGCAATAAATTATTTCAGGATTGGCACACTCCATCATTAGGTTTAACCAGTTTTTAACCTGTAAGGGGTGTTTATCTTTCCAATGTTGCAAGATGAATTCCTTGGCATTTATGAGAGCCAAGATTACAAAAACTTTTTTTCTTGATTGTCCATTCTTCCATAATAAGAAATAGAGTTCCAAAGGAACATCCAAGCCTACTACTGTTTCTGTTATTGTCTTGATGTCATTCCAGAATTCTGTTAACTGAGGACAAGAAATAAACATACGTAAATGTGATCCTACTGTAACATGATACCTGTCTACTAGCTATGTGTATAATTTTGTTATAAATATATCTTTTCAAATTTCTGCTTATAAGACATAGCAGGGTCAACAGGCTATCTAGAAAACAGTAGTTTTTTAAAGAGGCCTGACCTTTTGACCCCAAAACAGTGGCTATAGTAGCTAAAGAGCTGGTTTCCTTTTCTGGGTTGACATAGTTGCAAGCCTTCCTATGACTATAAAGTCTTCCTTCAAAGGCCAAGTTATAATATTCGTAAACTACATAGATACATAGATACATAGACAGTGTCGGCAGATAAGGGCCTATGGCCCACCTAGTCTGCCCATTTGAGCTTGTAAGTTCAGTTTGTTTTCCTAGAAGTCTGTTTCCCCTTACCCCTGCCCTCTAGAATTCCTTTATGTCTATCCCATGCATTCTTAAATCCCGTGATTGTTTCAGCCCCACCACTTCCTCTGGCAGGGTGTTCACTTGTCCACCACCGTTCTGTGAAGAAATTCTTTCTCATGTTTCCTCTGAATCATCCTCCTCCAACTTCATCCCATGCCTCTAGTCCTGAAACATCTTTTCACTTAAAAATAGTGTTTTCCTGCACCTGTTCCTCCCTGTAAGATACTTGTATGTCTCTATCATATCCCTCTCTCCTCCTCTCCTCCAGGAGTACATGTTCAGTTCCTTCAACCTGTCTTCATAGGACTTGTGATGCAACCCATGCACCATCTTTGTTGCCCTCCTCTGAACCTTCTCTACCCTGTCTATGTCCTTACGTAGGTATGGTCTCCAGAACTGTACACTGTACTCCAGGTGGGGCCTCACTAGTGTCTTGTATAGCGGAATTATGACCTCCCTTTTCCTGCTGGTGATGCCCCTGCCTATACATCCCAGCATCCTATTTGCTTTACCTGATGCCTTGTCACACTGTTTCCCTACCTTGAGGTCATCAGAGATGACAACCCAAGATCCCTTTCCTGCTTGGTGCATGCTATATCCTCACCCCCCAACTGATATATTGTGCCAGGGTTTTTGTGCCCCATATGCATTATCTTGCACTTCTTTGCATTGAATTTCAACTGCCAAACCCTTGACCATTCTTCAAGTGCAGGTCCCTTCTCATTCTGTCTACACCCTCTGGTGTGTCTACTCTGTTACAGAGCTTTGTGTCATCAGCGAACAGTGAAATTCTGCCTTCTAGATCCTGTGCAATGTCACTGATGAAGATGTTGAATAGGACCGGTCCCAGCACTGATCCCTGTGGTACCCCACTGGTTACTCTTCCCTCTGTGGAGTGACAGCCATTTACCAGCACCCTCTGTGTCCTGCCACCCAGCCAGTTACCTACCCACCACACTACTGTCCTGCCCACACCCATATTCCCCTATCCCTTTACTTTGAAACGCAGGGACAAAGTATGCATTTTATGACCTCTGAGGAAAAGGCCAGTTTCAACTGATTTCTGTTAGCCTTCACACCTAGGTGAACACAGTTCCTCAGGAAGCTTCTGATGACATCAAAGGGATAATTCTGTCTGTCATAAGGCCTCACTAATTAAGAAGAAGATACATGTTTTTATTGGAATGTTTGAGCAAAGGGGGCTGAGATATGTAACTGATAAATTAATTCAAGTTCTCAGGTTTGAGTGACCTCACAGCCAGCATCTGTGAGCTGTGTCATCAGGGAGGAGGGGTTTTGTGATACATATTACCAGCCAGCTAGGAGAAAAGCATTGCATTTGGCATTTGGTTTTTGGCTTTTGGCATTTTGCCTCTGGTTTTGAAGTGGAACTCTTGACAAACTGTCACAGCACTTTAGGTAAATTCAACAACCTATTTATTACTTGAAACCTAGGGTAGTAGAAATTCAGTAATAAGGCTTTGTTTTGTATAATTATCCATTTAACTTAAAGACTGTAAACCCAATTTTATAATTCTGCATTTGTATTTTATATATTTTAGATTTTAGTACACATTTTTCTTGAAATTCTGCCTGTGCCTTTTCTCATTTTCTTTTGCATGTGAATGCTGGAACAGTGTTGATATTTCTGACAACTGTTAAGGGCTTAAAAGTGTGTTACTATCTTGCTAAGTTAAGAAATTACCTAGGTCTCAAATTGAGTCAAAAGGGTAGAATTGTGAACCAGGCTGGGCACCCACTGGGTTAAGTATTGCACTGCATTTCCCCAAAGAGGGTGTGATATTGGATCCTGTTACCTGGGTGTGCTAGTGAAAAATGGTTCATATTTGACCTCAAGACTCAAGACTAGCAGGTGTTTTCAACAGACAGGCATGTTACCCTGTTTGTCTCCTGTTCACATATTGCACTTTGAGGTTTGGCACTGTGGGAGCAGAGGGTCTGACCTGTGGAGTGCATTCGTGACACCTACCACCTACTCATATCTAGGGCAATTATTAGGAATTTCATTATTAAGTTTATACAGTTTAGCTGGTGTATAATATGATTTGTGAAAGATGTTAAATTGAATCCAAACTAAGACAGTTTTCTATTTTTTGATGGTATGACAATTGTGGGTGGTGTCTTCAAACTCCTTGTGAACATTAATAAGAGCAGTGGTCTTATATGTTGACTTTTACCATTATATGTAAGACTAAATCTTGTTGAACTGTTTTACTATTTACATGAAAAGACTTTGTGTTAGTCAATAAAGTTGAACTTGTTATTTTGATACAACAATGGTGTTATTAGGATATCTAACCAATTCTGGTTGTTCAGGGTACCCTACATCCATCTGCTAAGCTACTTGTAATTTCCTCAGTAATAAAGTTCTATTCTTGCTAAGTGTCCTATAGATTTTTCCAATATGTTTTTGTTTGTGTCCTTGTTTACCAATGTGTCATCTACTGGAGATAATGGCAATGGTTTGATGCTGTTACTTTTGTTCCTTAGAAAATATATGATTTGAAGATATGTCAGAAAATAACCTGCTTGAAAATTATATTGGTTTCTTAGTTCTTGAAACTCAATGAGCTGATCTTCCTTATGTAGGTGCTGTAGTTGCATTATTCCTCTTTTTCCATAATCTGATGAATTGGTTACTCTTAATATAGGATTCCATTTATATAATTGATATATATATATATATATATATATATATATATATATATATATATATATATGTGAGATTTTGGTTCTCTAATCTAATATTGAATGGGCTTCTTGCCAAATCTTAACCAATAATTTTGTGGTTGATAAGCAAGAGTCAAAACAGATGTTGCTAGTTGTATCAAGTCCTAGGATTCCTGTAAGATCTTGTATTCCAGACACTTGTTGTTCTATTTCTACCCAAGCTGGCTCATTATGAGAATCAAACTGATAATTTATCTGTTCTAATTTAGCTGCCAGATAATATAATCGTATATTGGGGAGATCTAATCCAGCTTGTTCTATTGGAGCATATACATTTTGGAATGAAAGTCTTGGTATCTTGTTTTGCCAGAGGAACTTTCCTAGTTTGATATCCCAACATTGGAATACTTTTTCAGAATCCATATAGGGAGGGCTTGGAAGAGAAACAAAAGCCTAGGTGAGGCATTCATGTTAATGATATTCACTCGACCGGTAAGCGTAAGTGAAAGGTTAACCCATTTCTCAAGATCTTTATATATTTTCCCAGAGTCTCATAGTTTGCTTGAAAAAGTTCTGTGTCATTCTGAAGTAAATTTACTCCTAGATATTTAATATTAATCTTAGTCAGACTACTATAAGGGAGTGAGATATTTTTTATATCTGGCACCTTTTGTAATAAAATAATTTCAGTTGTACCCCAGTTAAGTTTGTATCCAGAGTGTATTGAGAATGTTGTTATTTGGTTAAAGAGGAGAGGGAGAGAGGCTGAAATATCATTTAGATAGATTAGGACATCATCTGCATAAATTATATAACATGTGACTGATTATTAATCTTTATGCCTTCCATTTCTGACATCGCATGATACTCTGGCCAAAAAGTTCTATAAATATATCAAACAACAAAGGGGAGAGTGAGCAACCCTTTCTTCTCCCTCTTTGAAGTATAATGGGACTGGTTATTAGTTCTTATTCCTGCTGAGGGGGAATTATAGATTAGTGCTAATAATTTACAGAATTTCGGGTCAAAATCCAGTCTCTCCATGATTGCTAAGAGGAAATCCCAGTTCTCTCTATTGAAAGCCTTTTCAACATCTAAGGCCGTTAAGGCAGAATATTTTGACTTGGCAATCTCCATCAGATTTAGTGTCCTTCTAATGGTGTCTGTTAATTTCCTCTCTCCTATGAAACCTGTCTGATCTTGATGAACAGTTCAAGATATAACTTTTGCAAGTCTAGTAGCTAAGATTTTAGTAAATATTTTATAATATGTTTAACAGTGATATTGGCCTGTATGAAGTATATATTTCTGACAGCTTATCTGGGTTAAAAATTAAAGTTATTATGGCTTTGTTAAAGGAAGAAGGAAGACATTCTTCTGCCAACAAAAATTAAAAACTAGTACAGATATGGTACTAAATCTCCTAAAATGTCTTGTAGAATTCAGCACCAAAACCATCTGGGCCTGAGGATTTATTATTTTACAGGTCAACAATACTGTCTATAATCTCTTTATTTGTAAAGTCTTTATGTAGAGTAGCCTTTTCTTCCTCATTTAATTTGTGTAGATTCAATGTACTGTATATGGAAATTCTGAAACATTTTCCAGTGGTATTGTTTTCCAAGGAGTATAATTTATTATAAATCTGAGACTATATTATTTACAATTCTGTGGTGGCTTTGACAGTTCCTTTGCTCATCCATAAGTGTACTTATAGTATGATTTGCTTTTTACATTGTCTTTGAAAAGTAAATCATCTGGTTTCCGCCTAAAAGTGATATTTTGCACAGCCCTCATCATTGCATCCCTGGGTCTTGATTCTAATATTTGGTTCAGTTTATCTCTTAAAATTAAGACTTTCACTAGATCTTCTTGCACATCAGAAATGGTAAATATTTGTTCTGCAGTTGCTAACTCAGATTCTAATTGACTAAGAGTTAGCAATTCAGTTTTATTTTTATATTTTGTGTATTAGATACATACCCCCCGCAGATATGCTTTTAATGCATCCCAAATATTTCTTGTTGAAATCTCCTGTACAGAGTTATTGATAAAAGTTGTTAATTTATTTTTAATTAAGTTAATAAAATCCAATCCTCTAATAACTTAGAATCTAGCTTCCATCTTTTGTCTTTAGGGCAAAGCTTCTCCATCTTGTAAGACAATAATAACTGGGGCAAGATGTGATACATTTATGGTACTGTATTTAATGTCCTCTATGTTTTTTAATATATTTTTTGAGAATAGGCAAAGATCAATTCAGGAATGTAATACATTGGTGATGGAATAAAAAAAAATAACTTTCTGTGTTGGGTAGAGCTGCCTAAAAGGATCAATTAAATTCAAGGTCTTTCATCATACTTAAAAAAATCTGAGACCACTTTATGCTTTCTTTCAATAGAGCTCAGACTTCTGTCAAGATAGTTAAGCATTAAGTTGAAATTTCTAGCTACAAGATTTGGTGCTGTAAATTGTCTTAAGTCTGTAAAAAATCTTGCAAAAATAATTAGGGCCATCTTCATTAGATGCATAGATAGAGGCAAGAGTAAATATTTAATTATTAAACTTTATTGTGATTATAGTGTATTTACCATTAGATTAGCAAAAGTAGTCTGTTATTACAAATGTTGTGTTAGTTTTAATTAATATAGCAGTACCCCTAGTGCAAGTGGTGTATAGGAAATGAGTACCCTTGGCTTGAAATAAATACCTAAAATATTTAAAATCTCCCTCTGAAAAATGTTTTCTGTAGCAACAATATGTCTACAAGTTTTCTTTTACACAGTGTAGTTATTGTACTAATTTTGACCCTGTCCCTTACTCCCTTAACATTCTAAGACATAACATTTAAATTAGTCTTGTTTTCAGTTTTGTAACAATCTTGGGTGGGATAATCTGGAGAATAAGGATAAACCAAATTAAGGCATAGCTTTGTTTTTTTTTAAAAGAGAGGCTAGGGTAGTATAATGCTTATACTAAGGTTCATGCTAAGGTATATGGAGTTATGAAGGCCAGATAGCCAATATGATGTCCCTATCCATCTACCCATAATATACTATGCTATTTCCTTCTAATATGTATTTGTCCAGCCTTCTTTTAAACTGTGCTTTATTATTACGAATCACTCCCTGCAAAGGCAGCTCATTCCATGGCCCCACTATCCTCTGTGTAAAAAAAAATGCCTTTCTTTTGTTTGTGTTCAATTTTATTTGTCTAGGCTGTAATGGATGCCCTCTGGTACACCTTTCCAGGTTTTTAAAAGCTAAATTTAGTTCACTCAATAAACTGTCACTATGCATTATATCATAACACATTAGTAGGTCTCCACTCACTCTTCAAGTCTCCAGTAACATTAGTTTTAAGCTCTCCAATCTCCCCTCAGAAGGAACCATTCTTAGATCAGACACAATTTTTGTGGCATGTCTCTGCACCCTCTCAAGGGCATCCACTCCTCCCCTTAATGTGGGTCCCCACACCTGACTGCCATAATCCAGCAATGGTCTCATATAAGCCCTAGATACAGTGGCAGAACCACAGCCTCACTTCTGCTCCTAAAGTTTCTTTTTATGGCCCACAGCACTTTATTTGCTTTGGTTATTTGTTTTTATAGTCGCTTCAAAGTTTATTTATTTATTTATTTATGGTGATTCCAAAATCTTTTTCTTCTTCGGATTGTCTAAGATTTTAGTTAGTAGGCACAGGGGCGGGTGCAAAGCTGGTGAGATAGGTAGGAAACTGGCTGCAGGGAAGGCAACAGAGGGTGGTGGTGGGTGGGGAGCTCTCACACCCAAGGGCAGTGATGAGCGGTGTCCCACAGGGCTCGGTGTTGGGACCAGTGTTGTTTGGGATATTCATTGCAGACATATCATGGGACATCAAGAGCAAGATCAGTCTGTTTGCTGATGATACCAAGGTTGGCGCGAGTGGTGGATGACCTAGGGGGATGGCAGGGGTTGCAGGATGATCTGGCAAAGCTTGAAACCTGGTCAGACACCTGGCAACTGGGCTTTAATGCCAAAAGTGCAAGGTGCTGCATTTTGGGATGAAGAACCCAAGGAGGACTTACCAGGTAGGGAGTGCAGCTAGCCCAGACAGAGGAGAAGAAGGATCTGGGTGTGCTCATTACAGGGTCAATGAACCAATTCGGCACAGTGTGGGAAGGCAGCTGCAAGGCCAACAAAATGCTGGGTTGTGTGCAAGGGTATATCCTCGAGGAGGGAGGTGATTCTGCCACTGTATGGGTCATTAGTTAGACCACACCTGGGTACTGCGTGCAGTACTGGCGTCCGTATCTGAAGGGGACATTAAGTTACTGGAGGGTGCAGCGCGGGATGATGAAGATGATCAAGGGCTGGGGACTTATCATACGAGAGGAGGTTGAAGGAGTTGAACATGTACTCACTGGAGGAGAGGAGAGACAGGGTGACATGATTGAAACCTTTAAATACATGAAAGGAATAAAAGGACGAGTACAGAGGGCTGTTTCAAAGTAAGGGAGGGAGGGCCACTAGGGGCCATGATATGGAGACTGGAGGAAGGTTCAGGAGGGAGATGAGGGAGACTTTTTACAGAGAGGTGGTGGCTGGGTGGAATCGTTACCTGCAGAAGTGGTATGCAGTAGAAGAGTGGACTGCTTCAAGCGAGGATGGGACAGGACAGGGGAGAGTTAATGAAGGGAAGAGGTGGAAGGGAGGGCAGCTGCAGAGATAGGGTGCTAGCTGCACATTGAGCAGACTTGATAGACCTCTAGGCCTTTATCTGCTGGCAAATTTTGTATGTTCGTATTTTGCCCATTTAAAAAATAATCATGTTTATTTCTTTTGCCTAGGTGTATCACACAGCATGTATCAGGGTGAAAACTCATTCCCCTTTTCATTACCCAGTCCTAGATATTATTTAGATCCTTTTGAATAGAGTCCACATTTTCACTGCTTGTAGCAAGGCCCACAAGTTTAGTGTCATCTGCATATTTACTCATCCAATTTGTTAAGTCATCTCCCATACTGTCCATAAACATCCTGAACAGCACTGGGCCCAGCACCAACCCCTGCTGCACTCCACTAGTCACTGGCACTGCTCTGGACAGATACCCATTTATGCTTACCCTCTGAGTCCTATTCCCCAACCAAACATCCACTCATCTGAGTATTTGTTGACTAATACATTTACTTTTTAAGCATTTGAAAGGCCTTGGCAAAGTCCAGGTAGATGCAGTACACTGATTGCCCCCATCCAGTGCTGAAGATATCTTTTCATAGAAACATAACAGATTTGTAATACAGGACCTCCCTGCAAGAAACCCATACTGATTCATGTCCACCTGGCCTGTAACTTCCAGAAGTATGTTTATATAATCTTTAATTATAGCCTCCATTAGTTTTCCCAGGACAGAAGTCAGACTTATAGGTCTATAGTTTGTGTGGTCCACCCTGTCACCCTTCTTATGTATAGGTGCCACACTGGCAGTTAGCCAATCTAATGGCACCACACATTCTGTTAATGACTTCAAAAATATTATTTTGAGTGGCTTGGCCACTTGTGGGGGAGAACAGCTTAAGTATAGTGTTTGAGATATTGTCCAGCCTTGCAGACTGTATATTTTTTAGTCTATTTATTTTGTCCACAATTATTTTTTCAGATATGTCTATATAGGGTACCAAGGTTTCCTTGTTAATTAGTACCATGTTAGGTTTCTGTGAGAATGCAGACCCGAAATATTCATTAAATATATTAGCCATTTCCACCATTGTGACAGGGTGACCTCTGTTTTAGGATTAACCCCACCCCGGTAAGAAAAGAACTAGGTAAGTGCTCTTTAAAATTTAGGAGCCTCTGAACTTAGAAAGTGT
Source organism: Neoceratodus forsteri (assembly GCA_016271365.2). Lineage (NCBI taxonomy): Eukaryota > Metazoa > Chordata > Ceratodontiformes > Ceratodontidae > Neoceratodus > Neoceratodus forsteri. The sequence goes on along the minus strand of CM057453.1, from coordinate 1,623,761,320 downwards.
CTGCCCAGGGAGAAGACAGGAGAGTGTGTTGCTGTGTGAGAGAATATGAAAAAGATAATAATCACACAAAATGGGACAAAATAAACAATAGTAGAGTGTGTATTCTACAGTTACTGAGTTAGCAGGAGAAGGGAGAAGAGGAGTGAACCCTTATTCTTTCATTCCCCCTGCTAGCCCAGAAACTGCAGCAGGGCTACACAATGCTGCTTTATATGTATATAAAGGTTCCATTACCTGTGGTGCTCTATTGGATGTTGTTACAGAACTGGTACTCACAGTCTGGAAAATTTACAATATTAACTGGGGATAAAACTCCAACAGAACACACCCAGCCAAAGTACTACAAGCTACTATATCTTGTCAGCATATTGTCATGCTGTATAAATAGGAACTTATCCTGCTCAATAAATGGATCTCTAGTGAATGGAAGGAGCCCCAATGTAACAACTTTTTCCAAAGGCCCTAGTTCACAAACAAGTGTGGACTCTGCTGTTTCAAGGGGAAGACTCCTGTGGAACTGAGCCCTATAAGGCAGCAGCAGCCCCTAGTATAGGAATATATGGTGATCCTAAAATGTGAGGTCACTGTCCAAGGGAGGGGCTTAACCCCATTATGAGGACACAGATCCTAATTAAGAAGTTAGCAAGCCTCTGAGTAATATATGTCTAGATTCTAGAGAATGTTATATGTCATGATACAGTCTGTTAGTCCACAGCAGATCGCAGATTGCAAAGGGACTTTAATAAAATATAAAAGAAGAAATTGCAGGGAGTCAGACAATTACATGATCACCTGATAGTGATGTCACTCTTAGAAATTTATTTAGGCCTGCCAGTAGGGGCTAGTCTTTTTTAGATAGGGCGGTCAGTTGTTGACAGGCAAGAGAAGGTGTAAGACCTACAGGGTGTTCAGCATGGAGGCTGAAGCCATGCCATGCTAAGCTGAGACATGCTAACCTTTATTTTCTGAATTTTGCCTTATTATTTTTGAGTTCTAATAAAATGATAAACTCTTCCAAGTGTTTTTTTATGCACTTTACGATTTGTCTGCCTGTTTCTATGATTTGAAATCCTACACCCTTCGACAACCGGGTCAGCTACTATTTGAGTCCCAGTCGTGATTGAATAAAGACTGGTATTTGTTTTACGCAGATAATTCACATAGCCACAGAATTCCCCACATATTATCTTTTTTAGCTGAACCTACTAGTTTTCATTCCATTTTTTGTTACTTTTTATCATTGTCTGTGTACTAATTTAAGTTCCTCTCAGAGTCCCTGTGATCCTAATGTCTTATATTTCTCATATAGTTTTTGTTTTTTTATTGCTTTATTAAACCACTTTGATTCTATGCCCTTATTATTATATTTTTTTACATTCCCTTGTATTCGTATCACTTATTACACCTATGTGGTGTTTAAAGCTTTCCCACATCTCATGTACTGATTTATCTGTGAAGATTTCTTCCCAATCTAGTTTACTAAGGTCTGTCTTTATATTCTCAATATTGGCAGTTTTAAAATTATAGACATCCCTGCATCCTTTTATTAAAGGAATATGTTCCTTAATTGTAAAAAGCACATTGTTATGATCACTATTTCCCAAGGGAGGTCTTACTGTATAATTACTAAACTGCAGTTCTTTGGTTGGTACACTATCCAGAATATTTTCTCCCCTAGTGAGTTCTTCCACACTTTGAGTGAGCCCTAGTTGGTATATATTGGTCAAGAAGTTTTTATTAATGTGTTCATTAGCCTCTTGTCTTTCCCAATTTATGTCTCCATAATTGAAGTCCCCCATTATGACCACTGTTCCCATTTCACAGGCCTTCTCTATTTCATTATTCATTTCTTGACTGACCTCATCATTAGTTCCCAGCTATTTATAGATAATCCCCAGCACTATGAATGTATATTTTGTAATCTCCACTCTTATCCATAAAGTCTGTCTCTTTTCACTTTTTTCTTTTTTCAGAAATATTAGTAGTTTTTAGTGATTTTGATACATATACTACCACCCCCCCATCCTATCCAAATAGTGAAGTGTATATCCAGGTAGGTCCCTTCCCCAATTATCACTGACCATTCACCAGTTCTCAGTTAACCCTATGATGTCAGTGGCAATTTGTTTTGGTAGTAGTGCCTCCAGTTCATCTTTTTTACTTTGGATACATCTAGTGTTTGCCAGCATACACCTTAAGGGAGCCTTTGTTTGGGGTTTAGCCTTCTTACTATTGTTTTTTGTATACTAATTTTGGAGTGTGGTGTGAGTTTACTATTCCCACTACATTCTCCCCATGACTAGTTTAAATGTTTGGCAGTTTCAGTTTGTATCCTGATGGCCAGCATAGTGGTACAATTTTTATGTAGGTGTAGGCTGTCTTTCACAAATAAAGTCTCTTTCTGAAAGAAATCATACTAGGTGTCCATAAAGGCTAACCTTCCCCAACAGTACATCTATTTGAAGTCCTAACATCTATTTTTTGTATTGTATGTTTTCTTGGCACCACAATTAAGTCTAGGTAATATCTCAGATTTATTGGCATCTGCCCAGCCTTGTTACCAGCTCTGCACATTCCATAATATCCCCACTAGAACCTTTTATGGTCTCTTCCTATATTGTTTACCCCAATGTGAATGACTACAATTTGGTTACTTGGTTTAGTGCCCAATAGTTTAGAGTCTTGCCTTTATATCATGTACTCTGGCCCTGGTAGGCAATTTACAACTGCATTTGTTTTCTTATCTTGACATATTACTGTGTCTGTTCTTAATATAGAATCACCTATGACCAGAATACAGGGTGTTTATCATCCTCTATGATACTAGATAATGGTTGAATGTTTACAGTATCAGATGATGCCTCTCCCAGGCTATCTTCTACTATTAATGTAGAGTATTTGTTATGTAGGGCTATCTCTACTGCCCAAAGCCCTTCTCCTTTTATTTTTTTTATTAACCAAGTTTTATTATTTCCCAGCACCAAATGTATACATAAGTGAACAAGCCAGTATGAACAATAGGTGCAATAATATAACAGCACATAACCCCCCTCCGCCCCCTCAAGAACTACATACCCCAATTAACCATCCAACTGTCACAGTATGCACAACATTGTATCACATATGTTTCCAGGTTGTCAGGATAGCCTCCAAACTTCCCCACAGTGACATGTATATATTAACCCTATCTTGCATAAAAGCAATATGCCGTTCCAACTGCAGTGCTAACATGATCTCTCTATACCATTCCAGGACGGACGGCACCTTCTCATCAGTCCAATGTCTTGCTATTACTATTTTAGCAGATGCCGATATCAGCGCCATATGAGCCCTTCGACCCATAGGAATACCAGCAGGAAAACAATTGGTCATACAGATTGCAGGGGTGAAGAGTTCAGTCAGGCCAAGGATAGGGTCCAAAGTGTTATTGATGGCGCTCCAAAATACCTTTATACAGGGGCACAGCCACAGCATATGAAATAGAGAACCCGGGTCTTTCCTACATCTGATGCACATGGCTGAAGCTGTTTTCCCATATTTAAAGAGTTTAGCCGGTGTCAAATATAAATCATGCATGATGTTATAACAGACCAATCTTAACCTATCTTGCTTAACTAATTTGTACATTGATGTCCATAAAGTCTTCCATAAGGTGACATCCCCTGGAATATCTAACTCTTTTATCCAATAGGAGCAGAGACCAGATGGCATTCTATGATCCCACTCCTGTAGAACTTTATACACTTTGGAGACAGCATGCGATTGAGAGGCTATCCATGAAGTTCAGTAATCTCTCTTCCCTGGATCCTTCAGGGGATCCGAGCAGAAAATGATGAGATAGCCTTACAGATTTGTATATACTTAAAAGCATCAGTATTTAAAGCACTGAACAAGCATTTTAGCTGAGGAAAGGGGATCGGTTTTCCTTCTTCCACACCTCAGAAACTTTACATTCGCCAGCAGACCATAGGGTGGGGTATTGAAGACACCTCAGTCTTGAAATGTGGATTACTAATCAGTGGTTGCTCAGAGGATTGGAACCACTTTATTCAAGATACCGTTGAGCTTGGTAGAAACTTTCATTGACCAACCCATGGGGTTTGTACTCAGGGACCTGAGGAGTATCGTGAAGCGTCGTGTAACAGGCCCCAGAGAACACTTCACCTGAGAGGCTAAATATCTTTCGATGGATAGCCACAATGGGGAATATGTATGATTCTCACCGTCATTATGCCAAAAGGCAAGCTTACTAATATGTTGGGCTACGTAATATAAAAAGAAAGAGGGGGCCGCGGGGCCGCCTCTCAGTTCCGGGGCTGTTAGCTTTAGGTAAGATCTGCGAATACCTTTGTTGTTCCATAAAAAGGCGTTGAGCTTATTTTGTAATCCAGAAAACCACTTATTTGGTAGGTACACCCCCCTAGCATCCCTAACGGGTATAATATCCTTGGTAATAGGTTCATTTTGATAGTATTTAACCTACCCCATAGGGAAAGGGGCAATAATCGCCATCTTTCCAAATCTCTAAATACAGATATGATTAGATTATCAAAATTAATACGTTTGATGACCCCCAGTTCCCTGAAAATCTTAATGCCAAGGTAATCTAGAGATTTCTTTTCCCACGCAAGTCCTAGGGGGGACAATTCTGCCTTATTTATTCTATGATTCAGTGGCATTATCTTAGCTTTAGTATGATTTAATCTGTAGTGGGACAATTTAGAATATTCCTCAATCTCTCTGAGGACAGCCGATATTGAGGAACCAGGGCTTTCTAGGTGTAATAAGATGTCATCGGCATATGCCAAAAAAGGCATACCTAGCTGTACCGATCTGAATGCCAGTGATCCTCTCATTTCCCTTTATTCTTAACAGCAGGGGTTCTAAATAGAGATTGAACAACAGCGGTGACAGGGGACAACCCTGCCTGGTGCCCCGACTTAGTTTAAATGGGAAGGACAATAAACCATTACATTTAACTTTGGTGGAAGGGCATGAATATAGGATTTCTACCCATTTTATAAACTCCCTGGGGAAACCAAAAGCCACTAAAGTTGTAAAAAGAAACTCCCACGAAACTCTATCGAGCATTGCCGGCGTCTAATGAACAAGTACCATAGGTACCTTTGAGTCTCTAGCGATTGCAATAATGTGCAGCAACTTTCTCACATGATCTTGAGATGACCTACAGGCCATAAATCTGACCTGCTCAGGTCCTATCAGATTGCCAATAATTTTAGTAAGTCTATTGGCTAAAATTTTAGCCAATATTTTGATATCTGTATTTAACAAAGATATTGGACGGTAGCTGTCAGATTCTCGGGTCCTTCCGGGCTTTAAAATTAAAGTTATCACAGCCTCCTGGAACGTGACGTCGGATATACCCCTGTCAAACCAATAGGAAAAAAGATCTTTAAGCACAGGTGAAATAGCGGATTGGCAGGCTTTATAAAAATTATTTGACAGACCATCCGGCCCAGGTGACTTGTCAGGAGGTAATTGCCGAATAGTCTCCAGGATCTCTCCTATTGTAATAGGAGCGCTTAATAAAGCCGCCTCCGTACTGGTAACCTTAGGCAGAGTCACTGAGCCAAGGTAAGAATTTATATCTGCTATGTCAGGTCGTTCAAGTGGATCGACTGCATACAGTTTTTGGTAATAAGACCCGAACATATCAGCTATCTTTTGTGGGTCCATGCAAATTTGTCCCCCTTATCAAGAGGATCCCTGCAATGTATTGAGGAGTCCATTTGGTGAATCCGCATTGCAAGTAATTTGCTGGCCTTTTCACCAGTGTCTAGATATTTCAACTTGGTTCTATGTAAAGAAAGTTCAGCTTTCTTAGATAACAAATCAGCATATTGGCCTGTAACTGGTATAACCTCACCCAATTCTCCGCTGGGGACTTGCAGGTTAGGCCGTGCTCTAGTTGCTTGATTGACCTTAAGAGGGTATCTGCCTGATCCCTCTGAGTTTTAACTCTTTTGGCGGCCATTTTAATAAACTCACCCCGTAATGAACACTTTAAAGCTGCCCATATTAAGTCATATCTATCTACAGAGCCTAGATTGGAATTAAGGAAAGAAGATATATGGTCCTTGATGTAATTTAAAGAAGCTGGGTCTCCCTTTTATTTTTTGACACCTTTGTGATTTGTGTCCAGCTTACGTCCTGTTCACCTTTTGTCTCTTCCTGTGATAGCTCCTTTTGTAAGGTTGATTCCCCAGAACCTGTACTTATTGTAACCATTGCCTCCTCTGTGCTGCTGTTGGATAGTATTGTCTGTATATTATTTAGATCCCCTGTAAGTTTTTGATATGTCTACAATTAATGCATGTATTATTCTCAGGAGAGACGGATTCAGCGTCATCTGTAAACATTCGGCATTTATAACACTGAAAAATATGCCCCATAGTTTTCAGTTCTTTAAGCAGAACACTTATCTGTTGTTTGTTCTCTATGTTTAGATACAGCTGTTTATAAGTCTACTCAATGACTTTTGCCCTTGTAGTGTGGCCTGCCCCATCACCATGTCAATGCAGGACACGCAAGACACCGCGCGCGATCGCCCACTTGAGCTTGTGCCGCTCATTGTGGCACTAGCCTTTTATCACCCACAGAGTGGAAGTTTATCACTCCAGTCCCATAGGTGATTTCAAATAAATAAATTTCTATTGCTTTTAATGGGTTATCAGGGGTGTAAACAGTTAGTATGTGCTGAAATCACTCAGCACATGTAGCTAACAACAAAAATACAGTTTATTTAAACTTCTGGGGTCCACTGCAGCACTTGTGGAACTACAGAACTTCAACCCACTTCATCTTTACATTAGCTTTAGTATACTAGCTAGCTCACACAATATTCAAGAAAAACACTCTGAAGTTAATTATTTCACCTTGGCTCACGCGCAGAGAATAGCTTAACAAACACAACAGGAGAGGACTCTGGTTAGGAGGGCCTCTAACTGTAGTGCTGCCCCTGTATCACACATGGACCAGAAGTGCATCACTCCCATCCCATGAGGTGATTTCAAATATTAAGTTTCTATTTGCTTCTTTTATGGTTAACAGGGGTGTAAACAGTATGTGCTGAAATCACCCAGCACACGTAGCCCAGCAACAAAAATACAATTTATTTATACTTCTGCAATCCACTGCAGCACTTGTGGAACTACAGAGCTTTAACCCACTTCTGCTTTCCGTTAGCTTTAAATATACTAGATAGCTCACGCAATATTTAAGAAAACACCCTGAAGTTAGTTGTTTCACTTTGGCTCATGCACCGGAGAATAGCTTAAAGGAGTAGTCCACCCAGAATTTGCAAAAACATGTTATGCAGAATGTTTTGATTTGTGTGTGGCATCCTAGTGTGTTCTCCCCTCTGTCTGCTATTAGGAGTTTTTCCTAAATTAGCCCTCTAGCTTTATGGTAGTTTTACGACCCCTCGGGATCTCCATCTGAGATAACTTTATTGCATTCCCTGTTCCTGCAATGCATCCTGTCTCATGTGACAGTGATGTAGCCACGACCATAGATTCATCAGAAAGCACTGTTTTACAATCAGTTCACAACAGCAGAGATTGCTATATTTTAAAAACTATACAGAGTTCAGCTTAGTGATTACCTTCATTGTAAAGTTTTTTTTTTGTCCTGAACAACTTCTCTGCTGGTTATTTTTGTGTAGCATGTAAAGTTTCTAAGATATTTAGGTTTTCTGGCATGTGTGTGCTAAATCTATGGTCTCAGCTACATCACTGTCACATGAGACAGGATGTATTGTGGGAACATGTAATGCAATGAAGTTTGCTCAGATGGAGATAACCAGGGGTACCATAACTACCATAAAGCTAGTAGGCTAATTTAGGAAAAACTCCTAATAGCAGACAGAGGGAAGGACACACTAGGACTTCACACACAAATCAAAACACTCTGCATAACATATGTTTTTGCAAATTCTGGGTGGACTACTCCTTTAACAAACACAACAGGGGTGGACTCTTAATTTTACCTTTAATCCTTCCCCTAAAGTTATCCTCATGCCCCTCTTCCCCCGAGGTCCAGTGGTGAGAACCCAAAGTGAACACAACCTATGAAAAATGGAAAAAAGGACCAGAAATATAAGTTCCCCTCCTTGACCTCTCCCCCATTAACTTAAACAAAACAGCTGAAAAGGTATCAGGTAAGTAAGCACCCCTTACCTGGAGCCTACACTAGTGAGCTACTTTGACATCAACCCTCCAAGCCAATGGTGTTTTATGAGAGATTTTTACAACTGATATATATATATATATATATATTAGAGCAAAAACTCAGTTTAATGCATCAGTTAGGGTTGTTCCACAGTGACAAAGATGAGGAAATTCGATGTTAGGATTGAAACCCCCTTTGCACCTCAGCCCACCCCCAACTGGATTAGGGTGTGCATTGGGGTCATCGGCCCTAAGTGTCACCCCATCACATGTGGAAAGAAGCTGAGGAATAGGAGAATGGGGTGACAGTTAGGACCGATGACCCCAATGCACACCCAGATTCCAGTTGGGGGGGTGGGCTGGAGGGGTGCAAAGGGGGTTTCAACCCTAACATCGAATTTCCTCGCTTTTGTTGCTGTGGAACAACCCTAACTGATGCATTAAATGGAGTTTTTTGCCTCTAATTTCCCTTCTTTTTGAGAATGATAATGAGAAATAGTGAATGTAATGCAGCGGCTGGAGCGCGGGGGTGATGTCTTGTTGCATTGTAACATTGTGCCCGCAAACACAAATCGTAATGCGCATGGTGGAGCAAAATGAAACAGAAGAGGAACAGTACTGTAGACAGAAATGTTCAAAACAACAGAAACGAATCCAAGAAATGAAACGCAGGGTGTAAATACATGGTGGTGTAAACGTGGAACGTAAGTGAATGGGGGACGAACCGTAAGCAGAAATGGTAATGGTAAGAGTAATATAAGCACACAGGCTGGTTTTCCCCAAAAGCTGTATAGAGAAAGACAGTGAGTAGAAAGAATGTATGCAACATAATGACTCTCGGAACACAAAAATCAGTAGTTGTAATAGTAAATTGCTTATATCTCAGTAACCGTACGACATAGAAAAAAAAATTAAAAGTCATATGTATTATCACTTTCCTGGCTAGTTTTATATGTAGCCCCATTTTTTGACAAAAACTCCGTATCTCACACCGTTTTCGAGATACGGGCCCTCAAAGACGCGGCGAACGCTGTAATGTTATCCTATGGGAAAAAAACAGAAGTTCGGACTGCCATAACTTTTGAACAGTTTAATATTTTTTCACAAAATCTTTGAAAGGCACATCAGAAACCCTGGCTGCATGTTCCCTGAAGATTTCAAGCTGGTCGTGCAAACCGTGCGACCTGTAGGCGCGACCGTAGGATTCCAGAAAAAGTGTAAATGCATGCACAGATCATGCTTAATAACTCCACAGCCGTGTATCCGACCAGTACAAAACTTGGCAGGTCCCAAGGTGTATGGGTCTTGATCATGCATTCAAAATTTCAGGCAAATTTGTCAAATGGTTGCAAAGTTATTAAGGTGCAAAATTTTGGGTTTAACATGTAAATAGCTCCTCAACCCTAACTATGGTAGCACTACCATGCTACCATAATATACATATATAGTGAAGCTCACCAGGATGGAAACCTAATTCTGAAGCATTTTGCAGCACTCTGCAACATGCTGCAGCAAGAGATTATTGAAAACAATGTAATTTCAATTAGTCCCTTTTGTCATGCAGGTAACTAACATTCACTTCATCCTGGCAGTGTCACATTTTCCTGCATGACAAAAGGGATCATCCCATTGAAATTACATTGTTTACTGCAACACATCTGCTGCAGCATACTTCAGAATGCCTTAGAAGTGGGTTTCATCCTGGTGAGCTTCACTGTATATTTTTTAGATTGACTATCAGGAAATATTGTATTGTGGAGATTCATTTGAAAGCAGGCTTTTCCTTTAGTGTAGTTTCTGCTGGTACTTAAGATACAAACTGTACTTTCAGTTTTTTTCTCTAGAACCTTTTCCACTGAAAATTGACCTTCCAAAGGCTGGATATGTGAAGATGTAGCATATTCAGTATAATTAGATATCGGGGCCCCCCAGGGTCATTAACCAAAACAGCTCAAATTACTTTCTTTGCTTTAGTGGGAGACATGAATATCTTTATCCTCCCTTGCAGGACCACTTTTAGCTTTGCAGGACAGAACACTGCAAACCTTCTTCCATGTTGATTCAATAAAGCCTTCGATGATGAAAAGGCTTTCCTTTTCTCTAATATTTCAGTTGGAAAATCCAGATATGATTGAAAAGATATTCCTCCAGCCTGCAAGCCCTTTTTTAACCTTGCTTTTCTTAACAAAGCTTCCTTGTCTTGAAATTGGTGAGGCTTGACAAAAACAAATCTTGGTTGGTCCCCCCAGCAGTTAGGATTGTTAGCTCACCTATGTACTCTGTATGTACTCCTACCTTTTCTTCTGGAAACAGCCTTCCCAATGCCTTGGTTAACCATTTTGGAAGAGTTCAACCAGATTTGGTCCTTCTTTCCCTCAGGGATCCCCCTAATTTAATATTATTCCTTCAGGATCTGGTCTTCATCTTCTCTATTTTTTGTTTAAATAATTCAAGCTGTTTGGCCTGGTTATTTATCGTTCTTTGCATTGGTTCAATTTTATCCTCCTCTGTACTTATTCTTGACTCAAGTTCAGAAGTTCTTTTATTCAAAGTGTCTATTTTTTTAGCTGACTCTGAAAAATATTCATTTCATAGTGTTATAGAATTGTTTATCTTTGCAAAACCTGGCCTGATCTCATTTATCAATGCTTCTTGAATATCTGATGATAGATTGTACTGAGGTCTTAGTTGCTGCTTTTCCTGGATCGCATCCAATGCAGTCTCTGTTGCTTTTCTAGGCAAAGAACAATGTTATCCTGTGTCTTTTTCACATGTACTATTCTTAAAGGCATATTATTTTCTGTGCCAATACCAGTTTAAGGTTTTGGTTTGCACTGGTGAGGGATGCATTGTTATGTATAGCAGGCACCACATTTTCTGAATTTACTGTTTCCTTAACAGTATCAGAGATGTCTTTAGCATAAGTAGCTCTTTCTGGTTCTCTGTTATCTGTTTGATTTGATTTGTTTATTTAATCTAGTAGGTCCATGGGCCAAAGACTCATTTTCATAGGTGACCAGAGACCAGATTAGTGAGTCTGAAGATGCAGGACTTTGTTGAATTTGTCAGGTAGAAAGATTTAATAAATTTGATATGCTTGGATTTACTAGGCTAGGCATATAATCTGTGCTACTACAGTTTTTACTGCGTATGTCCCTTAGATAAGAAGGTAAGCCAGCATCAGATATCACCAGGGTACTGTGGTTGCAATGCATTCAGAATTGGCACTCAGCTCAAAATAACTACAATGCTTACAGTGATTAGACTCTGAAAATTTATTCCTGCACTTACACTTTATTAGCTGAAGGTGAATCCGACATCTTCAACAGCTCAGTCATAATTTTGTTGCTTGGAGATATATTTTCCAGTATAATCAGGACTTGTGTTTGTGACTGTTGCTATGGTTAACATAGACTCCTGCTTTTGGTGTGCTCCTGATAACAAGAGTTTATATAACTTAGTTTTGTTTTAAATAGTACAGGGGCATTTCAGAGTTTGCAAACAGAATCATCGTACTTTTCATTTTTTCTTTAATGTGCAGTCAGTTTTTTTTCAGACTTATGGTCCAAGCTGTGTATTGGCATCAGAGCCGCTGAGACAGCTGTTTTATTCAGCATAACTCTAATTGGAGGAGCATACTGAGCAAAGATTGGGAGAAATGTCTTTTTTTACAGCTAAGCAGTTGACTTTTAGCAGAGGAAGTCAAGGCTTCAGTGTTAGAAATCTCTAATCTTGTCTCTTACAGCATTTGCAGCACTAGTGGGACCTGGGGCTTCAGTCACCACTGGAGTAGAGGCTATACCATCAATCAGTTTAAAAGGAGCACGGACAATTTTATCCAATGAGTAGCTCTTGCATTTCTGTTTTCAGGTAATGTTTTCAGTGTTACTTTCCTCTCATGTCTAATCAAATCTTTAGCTACTTAAACACTCTAGACTTTTTGGACATAGCCACCTTAAAGTGTGCTTATCTTAAGCACAAATCTTACATCCATGAATCACAAAGGATTAGTAGAAAAAACTCCTTTTGGAAGTGAAAAAACAATCTGAACTAGTGAGAAAGTACCCCCTGTCTTAGAGAGCAATTGCTCAGCCTACCAGCATGTCAGTCATCTTGGTTCATACTTTACAGTATCTGTTTTTTTGTAAATAAATGTATTTATCATATCATTTTTCACTTTGCCCTTTATTGTTCACTACTTGACACTTGAAATTAAGCCTAGCAATTTAAATATTATAATGAGCATTTACCAAAGAGAAAAATGGAAAATTTGGCCATGCTATTTGATAGATCCTGTCTTTGTACCCTCCCTCAAATATGGAAGATCGCACACGTTATCCCACTATTTAAATCTGGAGTCCCTTGCAACCTTAATAACTATAGGCCAATTTCTCTCCTGCCGACACTTTCAAAGCTACTGGAAAAAATAGTAAATGGCCAACTAAGATCCTTCATTGACAGAGGAAAATTACTAAACCCCCTTCAAACCGGATTCAGAGCCAACCACAGTACAGTCTCAGCATTAGCTAAAGTAACCAACAACTGGCAACTGGAGTTGGAGCATAAAAATTCAGTACATGCTGTGTTTCTTGACCTCAGCAAAGATTTGACACAGTCGACCACGACCTGCTCCTCGACTAGCTAAAAACACTAGACCTGGATGCTACTTCTCTAAACTGGTTCTCTGAATATCTGACAGACAGATACCAGCAGGTGAAAGTGGATGGCGAACTATCTGCCCTGAAACTCTTACAAAAAGGTGTCCCTCAGGGATTCATATTAGGTCCCCTCCTCTTCGCAGTGTATATCAACAACATTGATGAGGGAATCAAGGATGCAAGTATTCACTTATTCGTGGATGACACAGTGCTACACCTGGTCATCCCACACCAAAAAAGCTTGCACTGACCTACAAAAGATTTCAACCTCCTGCAACTCCAACTAATTAATAAAAAACTATTAAATGCTAAGAAAACTAAAGCCATGTTATTTTCCCCCTCAAACTATCACTGTCATCTATACCAGGTTTCTGGATGGACCTCACTCTCAACTAGAAGGAAAAGGAATGCTCTCCTCTGGTTTTTTAGAGTATTATCTGATAACCTCCCTGCATACATCTCGAACATCTTCAAATGGGCTAAAGGTTCCTATGGCCTGAGACGCCTCTCCTTAATCTGCTTCCAGATTCCTAGAAGCAATCAACTTCTCACTTCCATCACTTTGGAACACTATGCAAGACTCATTAAAATTATCCTCACTTCCAAGCATTTTCACATTCAAAGCTCTATTAACAGATTATCTGAAGGAATCATGCAACTGTTTCAGACGCTGATGACCCCTAAGCCCCGGGTGCCACTCTCAAATCCTACGCCTAAGTATCTCATCCACCCCACATTCCTAACAACAGAAACCTAAGACCTACAAACCTAGTTCACCTAATCCAAGATGGCCCTGCTTATTCTCTACCTTTTACCTATTCTGGCCTCCCTTTTGGCTGCCTACTCTTTCACCCTAATTTCTACACTATTCCTTAATACCGCCTTATTTTTTATCATTTAGGTATGAACTCTTACTTAGCGGAGACTATGTGGGATTGTTGTCTCTTTTCATTTCAGTACAGCTTATCATTATGTACCTTTGCATGTTAATTATGTTGACTGGTATGTATAGGCCCATGTTGACCGGCACCTTCACAATGTTTTTCCTTTTTTTGCATCGTTGTCCACCGTAATTGTAATCTTATGAAGTATACTGTATTGTATTAATGCCCAGGATCACCTAGAAAATGAGCTTGCTCAATGGTGTTTATGCCTGGTTAAATAAAGTGATTGCTTTATTGACTGATTGAAACTACACAAGTGCTACTGACTCCATCTCCCCAATAACCACAATCCTGGAGGCGCTTAGAGTACATTCCAAAATTCAGATATCTTGGGGTCTGGATTGACTGTAAACTCTCTTTCACTGACCACCTGGAAGACTTGCTGAAAAAATTAAGGCAAAGACTTGGCCTTTTTATAGGATAAGAAGACTTCTGACAGCAGAGCACTTAAAGCGACTAGTCCAAGCCACATTCTTGTCCTTAATTGACTACGCAGACTTCATATACAGAAGCTATGCGGCTTTCATCTTGAAAATTGGATACGCCTCCACCACAGAGCTATACACTTCATCACTGACCTCCTCTTCTCTACCCATCATTGCACACTATATGCAGCCATGGGCTGGACCTCACTTCACTATAGGCACAACTTTAATGCAGCACTCTGGACACTTACAGCCCTCAGTGGCAAATTCCCTCAATACATCATTGACTGTCTGTCTCCAATTGTGCCCAGGAATTATTCTCTTAGAAGCTGCTCACAACTTCTGCTAAATATACCCAGGGCACTCACACGAGTTGGGAGAGCGGCCTTTGGATTCTCATTCCCATCAATATGGAATAAAACCCCAAAAATACTTAAGCTGAAAACCCCAGTAAGTACCCTTTTGTTCAAAAGGCTTTACCATGATGACATTACCGAAATTTGCAACTGCTTTACTAGACACTAACTAACCTCCCTCCCTCAAACAACAGCCCGCAAATGGTGGCCCTCCAGCTGAAATGTGTGCCTCTGCCTCTAGCATGCCCACCAACAGATCCACAGGATTTATTGCTGAACTCCCATATCTTATTCTTTGATGCTCTGAACAACTGCAGCCTGATTCTAGCACATGCTACCGCACTCGGGGATAATTATCATCTTCCCCCAAAAAAATATTCAGTCTCTCATCCATCCAACACCTCCCTCTGCCCCAACCTCCAGGACCCTCCCAGTTATGCCCCTGCTACTATATTCCTCCTCTTGTACTTAGTACAACAGCAGCTTTTCTCCTCCATATGTCACCATGTTTTGGGGCAAAAATCACTTTGTTGCCTTTCGTACGGTCCTCTGCCCTTCCAGTCCCTCACTCTGCTCTAACAATTGGGTCCTCTTTGCTTGCACCCCTATTCCCCACCTCTCCCTACATTATGCACTTGATATCTTCTATCTGATATGCCTACCCTCTCCCTAACATTTCCCACTACAAAATGCACAGTTTTGGGCTTGGATCCAGCACAAGTTCATTATTCATGACTCCTTGTAGTTCTCGTTCAATGTATATTACCCGTAAATGCATTTTCACTATATAATAGCAGCTATTTTACTGTTTGTATTATTGTAACTTGTCTTTCTGTATTATTACTGTAGGACCGCAGGTCCACCTTGTAAATGAGCTTGCTCAATGGTGCCTGCCTGGATAAATAAAGATATTGATTGACTGATTGACTGATTGATTAGCCACACCTGTATTTAACTAAGACACAACAGAATGAATATGTATTGATGAAAATGCTGGCTTTCTATAGTATAATGCTCTAACCAGCATACCCTCCACATAAAGAAAATGTTTTTCATCAATACATAAGGTGCGTCTGATTTTTTGTGGTTAGTAGCACAGCAGCACCAGTGGTGAGTTTCTATTACCCATACTTTTTTGTACATAAAGTGCTTTAATTTGAATCCCAGTATGTGCTACTTCTGTTTGTTTTATTTTTTCATGCTGCAACAAAACTCTTTCCTGCGTTCATAGGTGTTTGTCCTTGAAAATAAAAGTCTTACTTGCTAGTAGCTTAATTCATTTTATTTTCATACAAATCCACAGGCCACCTCAGACTCCAGTGCTTCAAACAAAAAATTCTGCTTTATCAGGGACAGTGGACCTATATAATAAATGTCAAGAAAATGTAAGTAAGAATAAATACAAAAAGAAAGTCACATTGTACTCCTACATAAATGGCTTGCAACAATTTCTGGTAACACAGGTTTTCATATAAAGACTTTCAAGCAGTCCAAACTGATCTTACCTACAGTTTCATTAGTAAGCACATCCTATAGATGTTCAACCTGTTTCAGAGGTCTCCGCTTCAGTTCATGATGGATGCCATGCCAAAAAGCCATGCTGTCTTGGCATCTGACTTCGTCCCTTTTAAAACAACTTGCAGCCTCCAAGCGTAGACACATGCACAGTACACCCCATCATGATGTTATATGTTTGGGGCTGAATGTCAAGCACTCAAACACAAGCCTCAACATCCAGGGCTCCTGAATATTCAGGCTTACCCTAGCCTAAACCATCCATCACATTTTATAAGAGCCAACCAAATTTACACAGTAGATGAGAATGACTTTAACAATAAGCTTATTAACTATGTAAACCAGAAATAAAAAGTCATCAAGCCAGTTCTTTAAAGGACATACAAGGCTATTAATCAGGCTATTAAAAGGGGAGGGGGTTTTATTACAATACACCTCTGGAGAAAAGACAGTGTGAAGCACCTAGTGCCACTGCCAGTGGTATAAAAACATAGGGTAGCCAAAAGGTCAAAGTGTGCATATCATTCCAGAAAAATAAATTGGGTACATGAAAAATTATCCTTTATGTAACCCTACCCATCCATGGACAGTTAATGTGAATCAGTTCACATCATCCAAATGACATGATAAAAATAAAAATAAACAAAAATAAACAATCCAAAATAACAAAACAGTAATAAAAACAGTATACAGGCAGTGTTACATCAAACAGCCAAGACTCTATAATATTGTAATCCAGACTATGGACTCATGAAGACCATACCTTGTACTGCACATTTCTCTTATTCCAAGTTGTTCTATTCTCTGTACCATCTTAATCTGTGTAACTGTACTGCCTGTATTACATATGTGCCATCTACATGGCCCAGGTCATGCCTGAAAATGGTCCTTTGGATCAGCATACCTACCAGTAAACATCAAAAAAACAAATAAATAAAACATTTGGGTAGTAAAGCACCAAATCTTTGAATTCACATTGCCCCTTTCTCTAATAATCTGCAATACCAACTACCTCCCCTCTTGGGTGTAAAACCTTTTCCAAGACCAAAACATTGCAGTAAAGTGACAAAATGTTTTTTTCTCTTCCCAGTGTCTAGCAACATTGTATTTCTGATCTTTCATCCTGATAGCAGAGCTATGCTTGGACACTCTTTGTCTGAGCAGCCTAGATGTTTTCCTTATGTAACACAAAGTAGAAGGGCATTTGAGCAAATAAATAACATAAGTTGTATTACAAGTGACACGCTGCCTGATCAAAATCTCTTCATTTCAAACTTTTTAGTTTTTTAAGTGTGTATATTAATTTAGAAATCTCTGGTCTTATATCACTAGTAAGATTACTTTCAATTTTAGCATAAATAATGGTATTACTCAATTGTCTTGTACATTCATCATTGTAAATCACTATTTCCCCACCATTGTCAGCCTTTTTTATAATGGCTGAAGTATCTATTTCTAGCTTTCTAAGGAAACAGCCTCCTTCTTAGACAAATTATAGTTTTTTACTTTGATTTTCAAAATCTTTTATAATTTCATCAGTTTCTTTTCTACAGTGTTAATGAGTTTCAATCTACAGGAAGGATGGGGTAAAGAGAGGAGGTAACTCTCTACATAAGGGAAGGCATTAAAGCAGTGTAACTAAAGGGTACACAGGGAGGGAGGCACTGTGGGTCACCCTGAAACAGAAAATGACACTGCAATCGCATGGGGTTGTAGACAGACCCCATCTCAGAGTGAGGAAATGGACAAGAAAGGATAGAAGGCATCCTAAGAATGGCAGAAAATGGGAGATATTGTTGATGGGGATCTAAATATGCCGATGTTAGCTGGAGCACCTTTGCTGCAGCCACATCCAAGAGCAGGGTCATTCTGGATGCCCTACAGGGGGCATGCCTCAGACAGCTAGTGTTGGAACCCACTCAGGAGGGAACAATCTTAGACCTGGTACTCTCAAATGGGGATGGAGAAAGGAT
Organism: Neoceratodus forsteri; assembly: GCA_016271365.2. Lineage (NCBI taxonomy): Eukaryota > Metazoa > Chordata > Ceratodontiformes > Ceratodontidae > Neoceratodus > Neoceratodus forsteri. The sequence continues at coordinate 1,623,743,260 of CM057453.1, read as the reverse complement.
CTCAGATTTAGAGGTGGGTAGCTATTTGGGAACAAGCGACCATTAAACAGTGTGGTTCACGATAATCACAGCCATAGAGTCAAGCCATACAAAAGCGAGGGTATTGGAGGGCTGACTTTGGCAAAATGGGAGAATGCCTCAGAAAAGCACTAGCAAATGGGCAAGAAGGAAGGGTGAAGGAACAATGGGGACAAATCAAAACTGCCATCACAGGGGCAACAAACCTTTGTGTGAAGCAAATAAACAAAACAAAATGAAGGAAAAAAACACTACGGTTCTCAAAAGAGGTGGTGGGGAAGGTTAGGGAGAAAAAGATAGCATTCAGGAAGTATAAGGAAACACAGACAGAGCAGGACAGAGAACTGTACCAGTTAAAGCAGAAGGAAGTGGGGAAGGCAATCAGAATAGCAAAGGCCCAAACTGAGGCAAGGATAGCCAACTCAGTTAAGAAGGGGATAACACCTTTTATAGGTACATTAGAGAGTGAAGAAAGATCATGGGAGGGATAGTGAGCTTAATAAAGGGATGGGGGTCAGCAGGGGTGACAGCAGAAAAGCAGGGATACTGAATGAATACTCTGCTCAGTATTCCCAAAAAGAAGATGAGGGTAAGTACCTAGATCAAACAATAAACACTCTGGATCGGGGTCAATACCAGTCCATTCACAGAAGAAAGGGTCCTGAAAGAACTCCTAAAACTGAAGGTGGACAAAGCAAAGGGGCCTGACAGGATTCACGCAGAATTCTAAAGAACTAAAGGGAGAACTAGTGGCACCATTGACTACCCTTTTCACAAATCATGGGAGGATGGTGTGTTACCTGAGGATTAGAGGAGAGTGGATGTGATTCCCATTCACAAAGTTGAAGCAAAGCAGAGGCAGAAAACCACAGACCTGTTAGTTTGACCTCAGTGGTAGGTAAAATGGTGGAATCACTTCTGAAAGAAAGAATTGCTAGTACAGTACCTACTAGATTTGTCTGACCGACCTTCCCACTGTGAATCCATTCTGCCTTGGGTCCTGTGCCTTGCTGGCCTCTAGGTACTGTGCTCAAGAATTATTTCTTTCAGAAGTGATTCCATCAGTTTACCTGCCACTGAGGTCAAAACTAACAGGTCTGTGGTTTCCTGCCTCTGCTTTGCTTCAACTTTTGTGAAGGGGAATCACATCCACCCTCCTCCAGTCCTTAGGTACCACACCATCCTTTCGTTATTTGTGAAAAAGGGTAGTCAGTGGTGTCACTAGTTTTCCCCTTAGTTCTTTTAGAATTCTGGGGTGAATCCCATCAGGCCCCATTGCCTTGTCCACCTTCAGTTTTAGGAGTTCTTTCAGAATCCTTTTTTCTGTGAAAGGACTGGTATCAACCCCACATCCACAGTGCTTCTATTGGTTGGATTAGGTACCTCCCCCTCCTCCTCTTCTTTTGTGAATACTGAGCAAAGCGCGTTCATTCGGTATCCCTGTTTTTCCACTTTCCTCTCTATCCACCCTTTATTAAGCCTCACTATCCCTCCATTGGTCTTTATTCGCTCCCTGAACTTCTTCTTCCTCCAATTATTAACTTTGTTATTCTTAGTCAATGGTGTCTTGCCCATACTTTCTCAATATTTTAGCCTTTAGTGTCTCCTCATATTTCTTTAGATCAAAGTTAATCTTTCCCAAAGAAGCTGTAATATTCTTCGCTTCTGCTTTCAATTTAATCTGTTTCTCAGGCTGACTAATCTCAAAATCAATTCTCTCTCTGCTGTCTCTTTCTCTGAAGGTGGACTCAATAATAGCCACATATGAAATCTATTGAACATTTTACACATGCATTGTTTCAACATTCAATAAGTAGTGGATCATGGAAACTTAACATTGGGTTCCAATATCACAGGTAAACCCCTTGGAATATGTCTCTTTTTACATATTCTGATAATGTAATGACATGCCATTCATGACATTAATCTTTTTCTTTGAGGTTATTAAGCTTCTTTAAAAGTCCCTTATGATCAGTAACTGATGTGTTCATTGTATTTTTTTTTTCACTTAAATGTCCTTCAGTTACCTTATCAATATCAGGCTTTATATAGAAATAGGCTAGACTTAATATGTGTCATGGAATTAAGTGAATCAAAACCTCATTCTATAAATCCATACAGCATAACACAATTAACAATAAACATTAATAATGCTGTCTCTGCACAAAAAAATTGAAATTTTCCAAAACTTTAAATGTATTTAACATGAAGAAGCACAATCAGTCATGCTTTTATTTTGGGGGCAGGAGGAAAGAAAGAGGGCAGAAAAACAAGGGTGAAATAAATAATGTGACAATTCAAATGAATCCAACTAGCTCCAGCTGGAGTCAGTAATGCTGCAGCCCAACCCTCATCAGAAGTGCAACAGTTCAATGAGTGAAAAACAGTTCAGATGAGTCAAGATGAGTTCAAAGCTATATCCAAATATCTTCTTTTCTGGTAAATTGTCTAGAAAACATAAATGGCAGTCCAAACCTTTAATTCAAAATGCAACAGAAAGTGTTTCCCAAGTTCATAGGAGTTTGTTCTTGAAAGCAGTTTGTTTCTGCTAATGAACTTTTCTTCAAAGATTCAAACAAATGAGAAACACCAAACAGCATCTCACTTACTAGTAGTATAATTAATTTTATTTTCATACAAATCAACTGGCCACCTCAGACTCCAACATTTTGCACAAAAAAAACTGTGCTTTATAAAGGGCAGTGGATCTGTATAGTAAATAGCAAGAAAATGTGTGAAAGAATAGTTAGACAAAGAAAACCATATTATGCTCTTAAATATATGGCTTGCAACAATTTCTGTTAAGATTTACATATAAAGATTTACAATCAGTCCAAATTGATCTGACTAACAATTTCATTAGTAAGCACATCCTGTAGATGCCCAGTCTCTTTCAGAGGTCTTGACTTCAGTTCATGACAGACGCCATGCCAAAAAAGCCATGCTGGCTTGGTGTCTGACTTCCTCCCTTTTAAATCAATGTGCAGCCTACAAACATAAGGAATTGCACAACGCACCACAGTAATAACGCCAAACACATCATAACATTCATGCTCATGGGGCTAGGTGCTAGCCTGACCCTAACAAGCCTTGTACATCTTTAAAGGATTTGCTTATTGGCTTTTATTTCTGGTTTATGTAGTTAAGCTATAACCTTATTGTTCAAGACATTCTTCTCCACTATGTAAATATGTTTGGATGTTATACAAAAGTACTGGACTGTTAAAGCGTGGGTCTGAGTATCCAGGAGCCCTGAATGTTTGGGATTTGTGTTTGAGTGCTTGATGTTCAGTCATGAGCATGTGACATCATGATGTTTTAGGTGTCTCAACGTCACTGTGTGGTGTGCCATGTACATGTCTAAGCTTGTAGGCTGCAAGCTGCTTTAAAGGAAGAGGCTGATGGCAAGCCATCATGGTTTATTGGCATGGCATCCATCATGAACCAAAGTGGAGACTTCTGCAGAATGTGCTTACTAATGAAACTGTAAGTAAGATCAGTTTGGACTGCTTGAAAATCTTTGTATGTACTGTAAATCTTTGTTACCAGAAATTGTTGCAAGTCATTTATTTAGGAGTATAATATAACTTTCTTTATATACCTATTCCTATGTACTTTTTCTTGATATTTACTATTCAGGTCATCTGTCCTTGATTAAGCTTATTTTTTTGTACAAAATGTTGGAGTCTGAGGTAACCAGTTAATTTGTATGAAAATAAAATGAATTAACTTACTAGTAAGTGAGACGTTCTTTGGTGTTTGCCACTTTTGGGGGCCTTTTTTGTTTTTATTTTTTCCTTCTAAGAATTAAATAGGCAAAGGACCCTGGTAGCCAAGTGCACAACTAAAATTTTTGTGAAGGGCAGCAGGTTTCACAAAAGGATAGCACTTCCCCCGAAAAATGCAAAATGTTTTTTTTAAAAACTCAGATTTGGCTTAAACATCTACTGCATTCAGATCCAAAGAGATTGAAGGTGCTTCTTTGCTGCATAGCTGAAACTAACAGTTATGGTACAGTATCACTCCTTCAGGAGACTCACTTGTTCCCAGCATAGCATAAGAAACAATACTGATTGTGAAGGGTGGCAGGAACATGTAGGCCTCCTGTTATACTTGGTCATATTTATAAAAAGTCATATTAAAGGGAACATCCTCTCAACTTAGTTTCTGTATACCTGTGTAGTTTGTATGCATGAATAATGATTCCTTCTCTTTTAGCTCCCAGTTTCACCCTAATTTAAATATAAAAGATATTGCTTCACTATGTTTTGCCCAGGTGTGAAAACCTGTTTGTCTCCATTTCAAAGGTCATGACCTCACTCATGTAAGGCATCATAGGAACAGATGATGTGGACCTGCACAAGACAGCAGAAGCTATACTCTCATTCAGTTCTTTTACATGTCTTATGAAATCCCTATAGTCTTTGAATGCATTTTTTTCTAACTCAGATACACTTCAAACTACATAAAACAGCAGGGCATTTACTATGCATTGTAAAGTTTCATGGGCAGCATAAGAAAAGAACATAGGACTGCAGAGGACAGCAACAACACCAACTAATACACTATAATTATTGCAGGCTTTAGCACTAAAACATCATAAAATTCCAGGATGCTTTACATGAGTCAGGTCATGACCATTGCAATGGAGTCATGCAGGTTTTCACACCACAGCAGAACAGAATGAAGTAAGCCTCATTTATATTTAAATTAGGATGAAATTAGGGAGATGCAAGAGAGGGAACCATTGTTCATGCCTACAAACTACACAGGTATATAGAAAATAGTCTGAGGGAACTTTCCCTTTAAACAGGGGAAAGGCATTATACTGAACAAATAACTAAGGTATAGCAAGACAAAGAAGGAGTGTAAAACTAGATGTACAGTATAGTAGTATATAGTTGAACCCAGATTACAGTGCTAAATATCTACAAACTAGTAACTTAAAGGTCAGAAGGGACTTAAGGTCCTTAATGTCCATCTCTGCAGGCTTGATAAGCAGATCTGAATAGGTATGCTGTGTAAACATGTATCAACTTAAAGGTGACCCTTACCCACTGTACTACCCAGGATATCCAGTAATTCCCTTGGTTGGTAGAAATTGTCCAGTCTGAGCTTGAAAGCCTATTCTGAATTCATGTCTACTCTCTCTATTGGTAGACTGTTCCATAAGTTCACTACCCACTGGAAGAAGTGCTTCCTAATTTTACTCTTAAATTTACCATCTCAGGGCTTCTGGGCATATCTACCAGGCCTGCCAGATAACAGAAGCTCAAGCATCTTTCTGTTCAATCTTGTTAATACTCTTACGTACAGTATGTGGAAACCTGAGCTCATGTTCCAGCTCAGTCTTCTTTACACCAATATGAACATGTCAAGGTCCAGCAATCTCTCCTCATAGCTTTTGTCTTCCATTCCTCTGATCATTTTGATGGCCTTCTGTTTCACCCTCCCAAATACTCAAATTTATTGATCTTCTCCTGCATTCCTAGAACTGTTTCTTGTTACATCTCAGTTTACCACCACTGAGCTTCTGTTTATGTCCACATGTCCAGTTGGAGGAATCAAGGTCAAATACATCTGTCCATTCAATCTTGCTGATACCCTTGAGTATATGGAATATTGTGGAAAATTTAAATTATGTCCCTCTTTTCAACTTGAATACAAATGTTGAAAACGTTCTATTTATACAGAACATTCTGCTAGATGCAAAGAAAATTGCCAAGCTAAGCTGTTAATAACAGGTGACATCAATTGTTTTATTTCACTAACCCTTGAAAGGTAACCCTGGGCACCCCTGGGGGGGGGCAGACTAGATAAAATATACAAAACATGATTGGGAAGTGTGTAGTCTTTCATACATCTGAAAGGCATTATATCTTCTATTTAAATCTCTATACTACTTATCTAAGACATGTTTTGTTGCCAAAAACTGGCTTTATGTGGTGGACAGGTACTTCATTTATAATATAGCTTACTGGATCATGCTCCAGTATCTTAAGATATAAATATAATGCCCCTTAAAAACAATCTGTATTGAGAATGAACATATCTATAATATATAACTATAAAAGATTCTCAGAAATGCCATAATCTGATTGACAGTCAGCATTCTGACAGTATGCTGTGTTAGCCCTACATTAATCTTCATGCACAGCCTGATTACATGAGCACTGATTAAAAAAAATGAGCTCCTGATTATCTTAAATTCTTTGTTTGGAATTGTAAGCCATCATTTGCAGTACCAAGTTAAACGTTTTTGCTTTCAAGCCATCAGTTAGAGTACAGGAAACACATAGTACTTCACTAAAAAAGATAAACCAGTGTTTTTACAATACTTCACTATAGTCCATCTTACATAAATGTTGCTCTCCACTGGGGAAATTATCGCTCTCAGTTTTAGTAGCAGTAACTGTCTTTTTTTTCCACAGTCACAGCAACATTACTTTGAATCTCACGTAGCTGAGCTCTACACACCTATGATTCACTTGCCCCTGCACTCACCTCTGTTTTCTCTATGGCATCTACCACCTCAGTTTACTACTGTACATGGCACTGCAAGCATACTCTGGGTCAAGGCAGGGGAAAACACTGACCCACCATGCACTAGTGGCAACTGTCCACTTTCCTGAAAATAGCATCTTCTTCTTTCTCTCCTTACAATCACATCCTCTCTCTCTCATATCTATTTCACCCCCCACACACACACTGCCAAGTCCACCAAAAAGATAAATGATTACTAATTTAAATGTGAGTGTGATGTACTGTAGATTAAAACACATAGCATCTCATTAGGAAAAGGTGAATCAGCACTTTATAAATATGCAAATGCAAGTAATGTGTTGTTAAGCAGCCATTCTAAACATGACCAGAATGAAATGAACTGCATGCCCAGTGGTCCTTCTTTAGGTACTGTGAACTGAGTTAAAGGAGTACTGCAGTCAAAATTTGCAAACATATGATTTTTCTCAATTTGCCAACTAGTTTTATGGCCTCTGGGGCTCTCCATGTTAGCATGGTTTATTGCTCTTCTTTGTCCTACAATGACTCTTGTCTCATTTAACAGTGATGTGTTCAAGACTGATTCAGTGAGGGAAAGTACTGGAGCAGTAATCTGAAGATAGGAGCCTGATGGTCTGGCCTCAGCTAAATAATTCTAATTTAAAGGAAAACTCCATGTTAAAATCAGAAAAAGATATGTAGTAGTCTTTTTTTCTGTGTTCTAACCAGTTCCCAGCATTTTCTTTTCCTCTGGCTGTGAGAGATGCTTTTTCTAACTTTTCCTAACTGTTTTATTGCCCTTGGGGTTGCCATTCTGGTTTCTGTTATGGCCTCTAGTCTTCCCGGAGTGCCCTTTGGTGTGATGTCTAATTGCCCCTGCAGGAAGCCATTGTCTTGTTACAGGGTCTGTCACAGCTCAGCCACAGAGAAAATACTTCTTCCAAAGAAAACACACTGCTAGATTTTGGGTGAGTGTAATCATTATTATTTTTTGATGTTGTACCTTGTCCTGCTATGTTCAGCTGTGTGTGTCTGTGTGTGTGTGTGTGTGTGTGTGTGTGTGTGTGTGTATTTGAATCATGTCACTGTTTACTCTATTCCTCTCAGTCACTTTCAGTTTTTGCACCGGTACTAAGTAGCAAAAATTGAATATCACGTTATAGATTGTAACATAGCAGGACAAGGTACTAACATAAAAAAATAATAATGATTACACTCACCCAAAATCTAGCAGTGTGACTTCTCTGAAAGAAGTATTATCTTTGTGACTGAGCTGTGACAGACCCTGCTAAATCTAAGGGCATAGCTACATCATTGTCACATGAGCCAGGGTGCATCATAGGAGAAAGAAAGCCAATAAATCTATTTGTGATGGAGATCTCCAGGTGTCGTAAAACTACTATACAGCTAGAAGGCTAATTTAGGAAAAACTCCTAATAGCAGACAGAGGGAAGGACATACTAGGACTTAACACACATATCAAAACACTCTACTTAACATACGTTTTTGCACATTCTGGGTGGATTTCTTTAATATTTTTGTTTTCTATATGTTTTTCTAGGTCTAGCTAGCAGGAGTAAATATTTTGGTTTTAAAGCTTTTAATTTCTTCAAACTACACCCAGCCATAAAAAGCACACAAATCACCCTAGGTCATCAGTGCTATAATTAGTAAAGATTCTAGCTCTTTTCTTACAGAATACTCACTCACTTAGAACTCAGTTGATTGCTAAGCTGTAAATGTAGCCTTCAGAGCCCCACTGGATAAGGAAAGTGACTTAAAATCACAGCTGTACAATTTTAAAATTGACTGTAAACCAGTACTTGCTGAATCTATGGCCCTGGATGCATCACTATCACATAGTACAGGAGGCATTGTAGGAACAAGAAGAGCAATTAACCATGGTAATTTGGAGATCCCCAAAGGCTAAACCATTAGTAGGAGAGGCCATACAATTGTATAAGCATACTGAGAAAAAAAAACCTTCTAATTGTAAGGAAACAGAAGGACACACCAGGACTAGACACACACAACAAAACACTCTGCACAACAGATTTTTGCACATTTTGACTATCATACTCCTTTAAAGCTGAGAAGACTGTTGCATGATGGTTTTAGGTTTGCTGGTACTGTAGTGACAAATGTTAACAGTCATGACATGCAAACAGTCGGCACCAATGCCACAGAAGACCTCACACCCATGAGATTGTAGTAAATTTTAACTTAAATGAATTGGAACACTTCATGCATTTCTTTAATCAAGGTTTTTATCCTTCCATTCAGACCAGTACAGACATCAGCCCCATCCCAGGTCACCATCAGCCATCCCGTACGTCACCTTCGATACCTGGGCTAGGTCCCACATGGATTACCCCTCACAGTGGGGCTGGGAGGGTATCATCTCCCACCCCCAGTGACTCTCATCTGGAAGTTGGCCTTAGGATCGGAGGTAGCAGGGTGGGATACAGTGCCTTGGGCAGGGCTTCATAAAGCCCATGTCCACCAATTTCCTCTGGCTTTTCTCCCTTAGTCCTGGTGCTGTGGCACTATGAATGATACATACACATGGAATTGCACATGCTCTTCTGAAACCTCCACCCTCCCAACATTACATCTGCCTCCCAATGTCTGCTCTGGCATCAGGTCTCCACCTGGTGTCAGCCAAGAGACAGGAGAATGCACCACTGCAGTATGGGAGAAAGAGCTACCAAATGGCAACTCAGTCCTCTACCATCCCTCTCCTGCTGACCCCAAGTGACACTAACTCATTCTCAAACTTGGGTCATCGACATGGTTGGAGATAAGGTGCTTAACACCTCCTCAGCCCTCTGCACTACTGGGCACGCACTTCATGCACTTTTTAACTGATGTTTCTGGAGGATGGGGACCAAGTTTTAATGCATGCATACAAATAGCCACAAGATCAAAAAAGCATTACTAAGGCAACATCAAATAGTGTGTCTAAGATAGCACAACCGTAGCAATTCAGTTCGTGAGCACACACTGCACAGAGAAGCTGGCAGAAAAAGTATTGTATCATATTTCAGCTTTCTGATCATTCTCAACTAAAAATTCGTAAAGGCATATCATTTTTATCAGTTCCCAATTTTTGCAGTTGCATAGCGAGAGTTATGCAATGTATTGCTAAAAAGAGGAAAAGGAGCAGGGCAGACAGGAACAGGATCTGATGCATATTACCTACTTCTGCAGTGGAATCTTGTCATGTCATTGGTATGCATGAGATCCCTGCCCTTCTGTGTCTATCTGTGCCCCCTCCCCATACTCCTACCAGATCTACTTTATTTATGAGTCTAGGTTGTGGCACTTCTTTCTGTGTTTTGTGCCACCTTTGCAGCTGCATGAATGTTGATGACTATACACAATACTTAACATAGCAGGGGCAAGTGTCACTGACTGAAGAATAATTTTATCATCAACTAATATCGATCTGACATATCAGAAAGCAGAAACAATTTGTTTACTTCCATGGTAGGTGCTGAAAGACCAGACAAATTGTTGTAGTAGTAATAGTAGGTTTATTTTTAAGCACCCAATCCTGAGAGCTCAGAGCACTGTACATCATTAATATACGTAAATCATGATGTTATGATAAAACAGATGAAATTACAATTAAAATAATTTAATTTGTTATATGGAAGGACACAAGCAGTTAAAACTGGAGATACTACATCAAATAAAGGCTGAATCAAATAAAGTAAAGGTCATGACCGGTGTGCCCCAGAGCTTGGTGCTGGAACCAACCCTGTTCATATTATACATTCATGATCTACATACAGGTGTTAATAGCACAGTGTCCAAGTAAGCCGACAATCCCAAGTTAGGTGGGCCTGTTCTAAATAATAGCGACATAACTAAACTACAGGAAGACTTAAACAAGATAAACAACTGTGCTGGAAAATGGGCCATGAGTTTTAATAAAGCAAAGTGCTGTGTTATGCATTTTGGCAAGATGAATGTCAAAAATAAATATTTCTTAGGCACCTCAGAATTAACTAGTGTGGAGGGGGAAGAGATATTGGTATATGGATTCAACCTAACCTGAAGTTTTCCATGCATTGCAGTAATATTAGTAATAAGTTACTGAGGATTCTGGGTAATAGTAAAAAACATCTGTAGTAGCAGGTTGATGTTTTGTTACCACTGTATTGGTCCTTGATCAGACACCATCTTGACTATTGTTCTGCTTTCTGGTATCTAGTAGCCAAAAAGCAAATGGCAAAAATTTAAAACATACAAAGGAGATTTACCAAATGCCTCTATGATACTAGAGGTTTGGATTACAACAACAGATTAAAATATGTGGGACTTTATAGTTTAGAAATGAGAAGAAAAAGAGGTGATCTACTGACACTATACAACATACTAGACAACAAACATTTGTGTGCAGAACCTGGCCTTCTCATTAAAGAAAATGGGTATAACACAAGAGGGCATGGGAAGAGACTTATGGGAAGAAGGCTTCAAACCAATCTTAGTGGTTATTACTTCACTGTGAGAGCAGTGGAGTTATGGAATGCACTACCTGAAAATGTGGTTGAATCTAGGAATATAAAGAGTTTAAAACTATTGGATACCCACCTGCATAAGATCCAAGAGGACACCACTAAGTAGTGGGGAATAGGCTCGAAGGATCATTTGGTCCATTCTATTCCTTAAACAAACCTTAGTAAAAATTAAAATTTAAGGGAGAACTATTTAGAAGTAATGGAAGAGGGGGGCCTGGATAAACCAAGAAGTGGTTGCAATCTGAAATGGTTTACCTTAGGAGGTTGTGGGGGCAACAACGGTAGACAAATTCAAGAATGCATGGGACAGGCAGAAGGCAACATTAGGGGCAGAAAGGAGGATGTAGGCTGCAGATCTAGTAGGATCTGGACTTTATACAGCAGCTGGGAAATGGGCAGACTAGGTGGGCCAGGCGGTCCTTATCAGCTGTCAAATTCTATGCTTCTATGAACATGTGGTCTTACATAAAACCATGAAGGCCTTCAAAAGAGCTCTGGATGAACATCTGTTACAGCAAGGAAGGCTCTCAAACACACACTGAGTAATGGCAAGTCTATAAGAGCTAATGCTCAATGGTTTACAGGTTCCTATGAATCCTATGAAAAACAAATAAATCAGAGATAGCAAAAATAGCTAAAAAGCAGCCAGTGTGGGGTTAACTAAAGTCAAAGACCTCTCTAAACAGGCAGGTCTATAAGCCTCCCTTACAGACCAACATTTAGAGGGCCTACCTCAAAGATATGGTGAGTGAATTCCACAGGGCTGGAGCAGCAACTTCAAAACTGTGATTTCTGGATGTCTTTAACCTGGCCCTGGGAATCCACTAACAGGCAAGCTTCAGAGGTGTGGAGAGGGTAAGAAGGACTGTAAGGAGGCAGGAGAGTACTCAGATAACCTGGACACAGTCTGTATAGCGCTTTGTAAGCCAACAAATCAGTCTTGAAAGTGATTTGCCACTTCACCGGTAGCCAGCCAGTGCAGGTCATGCAGGAGCAGGGTTATATGGCAAGACCTCAGAAGGCCTATCAGTAACATGGCTACTGTGTTCTGCACCAACTGCAGGTGTCATGGGACACCTTTACTAACCCCAAAATACATAGCATTAAAGTTATCAAATCTAGAAGTCACAAAGGAATGTACCAGTGATGGTAGCTCATCTGGTAGGATCAAGGCTTTAATGCAGGAAATGTTCCTGAGGTGGTAAAAGACACTTCAAATTTCAGGTGAGACCTGACCACCAAATGGCACTCTTTCATCCAAAATAACACACAGATTCTTTACCTTAGCAGAGGCAATAAGGCTGGAGGAACCAAGCACCAGGTTAATCATCTCCACTGTTGCCCTCACACCCTACCATTGACCAGGCTCAATAACTAATACTTCTGTTTTGTCTTGTCTGGGATGAGTCTTAGTCAGATGGAGGACATCCAATTCTGAATATTGGAAAGGCATAAATTTTGTATATCAACCTTGCCCGGCATTCCAGGTACAAATGACAAGTACAGCTGGGTATCTTCTGCATAGCATTGAAAACCCAAGCTCTAATGTGTGACAATCTCACCCAGGGCAGCATGTACATCACAAACAACATAGGTGAGGGTATAGAGCTCTGGGGTGTGCCACAAAGTAGCGGCTTCAGGAGTAAGGAGAAATTTCCCATCATCACACCCTGTGTCCTGTCTCTGAAGAAGTACTCAAACCAGCTGATGAACATGCCATAGAGTTCATAGTTCTTCCTTAGGCGACCCAAAAACAACCCATGGTCCACAGTGTCAAATGCTGAGGAAAGATCAAGTACAATGGGAACTGATTTTCCCCCTCTGTCTCTTGCCCTGAGGAGGTCATTATGCACCCTGACCAATGCAGTCTCCGTAGTGTGCCTAGACCTAAATCCAGGCTGGAGTGGTTCATAAATGCTAATGGTTGTAAGGTGTACTTCAAACTGCAGAGATACCATCTTCTTGATAACCTTTCCCAAAAAAAGGGAAGGTTAGAGACAGGTGTAAAATTTACTAAGCAGTTCCGGCTCAGAGATGTTTTTTTCAGACAGAGCCTCACCAATGTATCTTTCAATACGTTTGGAAAGGACCTCTCCAAAAGGGAACACCAGACTATTTCAGCAAGCACTGGATCTAGAAATCCTACACAACTCATTAGGATGCATACCATACCTGGGTCCAGTTCACAATAAATGGGCTGCAACTCTGACATCACATCACATACCTTCTCCACCAGTACCAGCCTGAACTTTCCCCAGACAGGAGAAGTGCTCCTAGTGACATCTAACTCCCCTCTGCTGGGCTGCAGCAGCCCAGTTGGGGTTATTCCACACCTGATCAAGGGCACTCAGTAAGAGAAGGACTGAATTAATTCTTCACACCTGGTGGAGAAGAAGAAACAGGCACATGCAGTCATTATGCTGATAATGACTTTCGTTTACATAGGTGTGCAGAGAGAGGCACTGTAAACTACAACCTTTACAACTAAGGTTAGTTAGAACTGTGACTGCAGTCTGTCAGATCCCTATCAAGAAACTATCAGTTCAAGACATAACACAAGTAACATTGCTTTGCTTCAGAATAGATAAAAAAAGAACAGAAGCAAAGGCAAAACTCAGTTCTGCAAATAGCCTACTGATTCCTGATACAGTATCTCATGAACCTTGCTCTTACACTTACAGCTACAGTACTGCAGCATGCTTGGGGCAATAGCGAGTAAGTGATGCTGGTGGGATTTAAACCTGAACTGGCTGATTCCCAAGCCTGTGACCTAGCCATTAGACCCTAATACCATCCCTCTGTCACATTTGTAAGGATGTTTAATGAAGCTTAAAGCAGACAGTAGTAGAAATGGGAGGGAACCCTTAGAATTCAGTTCTGAGAGTGAAATTAAATAGCTGACTCATGTCCAAGGAGCAAAATAAGGAAAGACAGCTTATATGTAAAATGCACAACCCTAAAGGCAGAAAACTAAGTAAAGTGTAAACATGCAAAAACACTGTATGAAACATATCCCTGGACCCCTGTCAGATATGTTTAATACTAGATCAAAGGTGATGGGCTCCCTCAGTGAATTATTTCCATTTTCATCACTGAAAGCAAACTTCTTGTTAGTGGTCTGCTGCATGTGACCAAACTCAGAAAAGGTTAACCTTGCTTTTTTAAGTCCTCCAAGGAAAAAAGTTAGTATAGTGCTGACCACACCACAGTTGTAATCTAGTGATATAGATTGAGCAGAAAATTATACAATTTCATACCGGCTGCTTGATCCTCCACCCCATTTCACATAGTTCCTGAAGGGTATCTGAATCCATACTCCATAAATGTTTTCCCTCTTGTCCAGTAAATGTGGGATTTTTACATCACAGTTATACTAGTAAATTAGAACTAAGCCATACGTTATTGTATATCCTTTACCAGGCTAATGCATTACCCGCTATATTGACTCTGACCAAACTTTGTTATAATAGCAATTCAATGGGCCTACACAACTTAGTGTAGTAATATGCTTGTGCAACATTGATTTCAGTGTGCTAAGCAACTTAGTTTAGGAAGATCTGGTGAAGGACCTGGAAGCAAGAAAAGAAATCATCAGGAAAGTGAGGAAGGCCAAAGTACAGACAGAGCTCCAGTTGGCAACAGGGATGAAGAATGTGGATCAGGAGTTCTTCCAGTACATCTGAGAGAAGCACATGATCAAAAGATTAAAGTGTGACTTAAGAGCAGGGACGGTTGGGAGGAAGAGGACAAGTGGAAGGTAAATCTACTGAACAAATATTTTTGCTCAGTATTTACTATGCAGAAGGATGAGCCATTGCCAGATTATAGGGTTAGGAAGAGGAGTGCAAAGACACTGAGGGAAAGGTCCAGATAATAGAAAAAGTGTGCTGTAAAAGCTAGCAGGATTGAAAGTAAATAAATCTATGGGACCTGACAGCTTACATCCAAGGGTATTACGTGAAGCAGTGGGGGTTATAGCAGGGTTACTAGTGAACATTTTCAATTGCTGTCTAAAAATGGGAGTGGTCCCTAGGCAATGAAGGGCAGTGGATGTTGTACTGCTATACAAGAGTAGGAAAAGGGATAAGCCAGGCAACTATATGTCATATAGCTTGACATCTATCATAGGAAAAATCATGGAGTCTCTACTGAGGGAGGACTTAGTGGACTTCATAGAAGCAAATGGGCTGCAGAACCCCAAACAGCATGTGTTCATAAGGGAAAGTCTTGCCAGACTAATCTGGTCAAGTTTTTCAACTGGATGACCACAGAAGCAGATAAGGGGCAGTCAATTGAATTATTATACCTGACTTCAGCAAAGCCTTTGATTGAGTCCCCACAGGAGGCTGTCAAAAGATTAGGGAACTAGGGGTAGAGGATAGGATGACACATTGGTAGAGAACTGGTTGGGGGAGGGAGTAGAACTCTGAGGGAGGAAGTCAATGGAGCATTTTCCGAGGTGAGGAAGTGACTACGAGGTACCTCCAGGTGTCAGTACTTGGACTGGTCCTCTTCAATATTTTCATCTGTGACATTATTTAGTTATTATTATTTATTTATTGTTGATTTTGATGACCAGGTAGCCCACAGGGCTCGAAGGTCCCTTTTCAGGGGCAACCTGGGGAACAGAAGCAATACAGTACATACAGTCAGGTGATACAGGGTTATGAGAAGTAGACAAGATAATAAGAATAACAGTACATGCAATTATTCAAATCGTATACCTTAAGTGCAACACTTGAATGATTTAAGGATTTAAGGCATGATTTAATGTAGATTAAGGTGAGAAGAGAGGGGGGGTGGGTGTTGTGATTAGGATCAGGGGTGAATATCCTATACTCTCACAGTGGCATGAGCTTGTCCTGAGCAAATGGGACTTAAGCCTAGTGCAAAAGATTGGTAGAGAGGGCTTCCTGTACTAGAGGTGGGAGAGTGTTCCACAGTTTAGGGGCTGTGAGGTGAAGGAATTGCCTCCCTTGTGAGTCTTGATTCTGAGGATTGCCAGTAGGGACTGACCCGAGGTCCTGAGTATTCAAGAGTTAGGCTTAGCCATGATTATTCCTGTTAGGCTTGTGTGGCCACCGGGCTCTGCAATTTGTATGCATGGCAGAGCAGAGGATACTGTAGATGAGCCTCGAAAGAAGGCCACTGCAGCTGGGATAGTGAGATGCAGGGGTGGCTCATTGGTTGACTCACTGTTGCAAACCTCGCGACCTTGTTGTACAGGACCTGAAGTGTGCTAACCTTGCCCTTTGCCATGCTCTGGATTACCGGGGCAGCATAGATTAATGTGGGTAGGAGGACACTGGAGGTGATTGCTCATCTAGCCTCTGGGATAAGTTGTTTTTTTAGCCTGTACATGGTGCCAAGTTGGACATGGATAGACCTTGTTACCTGGTCAACGTGGGGCTTAAAGGTGAGACCCTGGTCAATAGTTAGCCCTAGGTATTTTATGTTGTCAGCTATGTTTATTTGTTTATCCCCAAGGGTAGTAAGTTTTAGGGAATTTGTCTGATCCTGGCCAAGAGATCTAGTACCAAACAGCATGGCTTTAGTTTTTGCTGCATTGAGGATCATTCTGTTTGATGTGAGCCAGGCCTTGAGTGTATTTAGGTCCCCTTGTAGGAGAGGGGCCAGATCATGTGGTGTGGACCTAGCTCAGAAGATGACAGTATCGTCAGCATTTTGAACTACTGAGCTATCCCCACAGTGCCGGTTTAGATCATTTGTGAAGAGAGAGAACATTGCTGAAGGTATCATGGTTAAGATCTGCCTCTTTGCAGACAATACAAAGATCTGCATTAGTGTAGACACAGAGGAAGAGAGAAGAGAGTTAAGGGAGGACCTGGGCAGGCTGGAGAACTGGTTCATGATTTGGCAGCTGAACTTTAATTCTGAACTATGTAAGGTAATAAACTTTGGGAGAAGGAATTCAAGGGTGCAATAAGAGATGCAGGTTGGTGCTTGATAGGACTACAAAGGAAAAGGATTTAAGGCTGATGATATTGGAGACTCAAACATCTGCACGCTGCAAGTGGGCGGTAAGTAAAGCAACCAAAATGCTGGTTTGTATAGGGAAGGGGATAAGCAGTAGATGAAAATTGATGATCCTGCCACAGTACAGGTCACTAGGCAACCACACCTGGAATACAATGCAAAGTACTGGAGCCCACACCTGAGAAAGGACTGCAACATGGTGGAGGCAGTACAGCAAGGGGTAGCAAAGGTGGTCCATGGCCTTGTGGATAAGATGTATGAGGAGAGGCTGCAGGACTTAAATGTGTACCCCTTTGAAATAAGGAGAGAAAGGGGTGGCATGATGGTAGCCCATGAGGAGTGCGCATGGGGAAGGGTGCTGTCCGTAATGGTGACTCCTTCTCGGCAAAATCACTCACGGCGCTGGGAGAGTAGGGTGACCAGATGGGGGGTGGGCAAAATGAGTGACAGGATGTCACTATATATATGCACGTGGGGGAAGAGTGAGCACAGTGAGCATGAGCTGGGATGGGGCAGAGGAGCTGTAGGGGGTGGTGCTGCGGTAGGTTGCCAAGCTGCATCGTGGCATGGGGATTGGCCTGTGGTTGGGGTGGGTGAGGTACCTGGTTTGGAATTCCAGCAGGCACTGGTGCAATTTTATTGCCAGCCCAAACAACTATTTTCGTAACACCCCCGACATGCCACCTCCCTGGAGTTGAGAATCTTTTAGTGGGGGTGGGAACACAGCCCCCCACAGAAAGCATTGAACGCTATGTCCCCGTGCCATTGTCCTGAGGGCTAGGTTGTAGTAGTGCCGAAAATATTTTCGGCACTCTGACTGCATGATAATGGCGATCGCCTTTAGGCTTTTGCCGTTATCACATAGAACCGGCATGACTGACACATAGAAATGCCTGTATAGGACAAGTAGGGTAGATGCCAAGGAACTATTCTTTTTGGGTTCAAGCACATGGATGAGAGGGAATTCACTGAAGCTGGAAGGGTGGAGATTCAGAAAGGACAGTTGTAAACACTTCTTCATGTAAAGCGTGGTGGTAAGTGGAATAAGCTACCAGAAGCGGTGGTACAGACCAAATCAATCAGCAGCATCAAGCAGGGATGGGTTTAGTTTGAAAAGGGATGGGCAGTAGGAAAGGGAGGATTGCCACAAGGGTAAGTCAGAATAATTATGCAGGATGGACAGACTGGGTGATCCAAAACCTTTTCTGCCAACAATTTTGTTTGTCTTAGTATCTGTGTATATTTTATAATAACCTGGTCAGCAATTTTTCTCTGGCCTGACTCAGATGATATTTACCGTAATAACCGGCTGTTTTTATGGCATTCACGTTCTATGTACTCATACTGCTGCTCCTCATTAGCTTCCATTGAGTGTGTGGGTGGGCTTAAGACTCTCAAATGGGCTCACCGAGTAGATATTTGGCCGTAATAACTAGCGGTTATTACGCATATCTTACGCCTGTCTATTAAAAGGAAGTGCTCCCTCATTAGCTCCTGTTATGTATCTGGGCGGGCTAAGCAGTTCCCAAAACATGGTGTCTTCAGCTCTGTATCTTAGCGTGGTGCCACCATGGTTTCACCATCAGCTTTCTGTAATCATTGTTTGTTTTTTTTATATATCTGGTCATCCTACCTACGTCTTTTTAAGTATCTGGTTGATCCTGCAGTTCGCTACCTTTGGGGAACACAGAAAGTCAGCAGAACGAGTCTGCAGTTAACTAACACGGGTAAGCGCGAGCCTAATCGCGATCACGATTTCAGCTGTTAATTTAAAAAAAAAGAATAAAACTGGGGGCAGAGTGAGCTGTAGGGTAAGAGGGAGAGGGACTTTGGGGAATTGCTGCACAGCTCAACTGGGGAAACTGGAGTGGGAGCTGCAGGAGAAGTGAGCTGCTGCTGCTGCTTTATTTGCTGCCCCAGATAACTAGAGTGAAGCTGCCAAATGGGGATTTCTTGAGAATGACAGAGGGAGAGAAACTGTATGTGTGTGTGTGTGTGTGTGTGTGTGTGTGTGTGTGTGTAGAGATAAAGTGTGTGTGTGTGTGTGTGTGTGTGGAGAGAGAGAGATAAAGTAAGTGTGTGTGTGTGTGTGTGTGTGTGTGTGTGTACGTGCGTAAAGACTACGTCGGTTGGGGGGGGTCACAGCATTTATACTGGAAAAAATTGCTCACCGGCAATTATATAAAATAAAGATAGGAAGTATACGATAATGGAATTTAATACACCCTCAGTGTGGGATGCTTTGATAAACCCCTCGGCTCACCTCGGGTTTATAGCATCGCACACCTCAGGTGTGCATTAAATTTTATATCCACACTTCTCCATCCATTATTCTCTATATATCTGTGATACAAGAGTTGCTACAAAAAACTAGTGGTTTGGTTAATGTTGGCAAACTTTGGTGCAAGATATATAAGAAATATCTCTGCTGAACATTTGTTCAAGTCCTCCACAATTTGACTTTTTATTTTCTGTGCTATTCCACATTGGTTTTGTGTTTCATGGCTTAACTGACCTACTGAAAAAATACAAAATATTCCAGAATGAAAGTGACTGTATTGAGAAATTTCTTTCCCAAAAGTTGCAGGTAAAGTGACTACAAGAATAGGATTATGCTACGAAAAACAGTAACAAAAACAAACTACAAAAACTTCAAAATCACACAACATGTGTTTGTCACCCACTCCTACAGTACTAGTGCTACTAGCTAGTTAGCGAGCCACACTGTGTGCCAAAGACCTGACACACTGGGTCCGATTCACAAAAGGGGCTTAGATCAGTGCAAGCTGCGGCAACAACAGCTTGCACCTGGGACCCTGCACTTGGCTGCAAAAGGGTCCCAGTGCCAAGTCCTCACACTATGGCAACCCTCCCATGTGACAAATGCTCAGTACATAGGAGGGCTGCTGCAAGCTCCTGTGGCACAGGAAAGCATCCATGCCCTCCCTCCCTGGTGACTATTGGTCCTACACCTGCCCTAATATGCCTGTCAACAGCAGTGGTCTAGTGGCCCCCTCCCTGATTCCCAATAGCACCCATTATTATATATTAATGAAGTCCCCTGACCTGGTGGTCTAATGGCCACCCTCCCCGATTCCTGATAGTCGCTGTTATGATATGATACAATAAGTCCACCGAGCTGATGGTTTAGTGCCCCCCCCATTTCCGAGAGCACCTGTTATTACGTTATATATTATTATGCCTGTCTTGCTGGTCTAGTGGTCCTTCACCCCCCACCCCAGCAGGTAGTACCCACCACCCCACTCCCCCTTCAAATCCCCACACACAGCCAGTGACTGGCACAGCCCACCACACACCTCCCTGGCCGGCCACTGTACTGCACTGTCATTGAATGGCTACTGTACAGTGTATGCACTCATGAATATTGAGCATGAATAATCCAGCAGCATGAGGTATGAAGTGAGCTGTGCAGGTCACTGACTGTGTGTGGAGATTGGGGGTGGTGGGGTACTCACCTGCTGGGGTGGGGGACCATTAGGCCACCAGGACAGGCATAATACTATATAACTTAATAACTGGTGCCTCAGGAATTGGGGAGGGGGCATTATACCACTAGGCTGGGGGACTTACTTCATCATATAATAATGGGTGCTATCCTAGATCGGGGACCACTAGACTTCCAGGGATATAGGACTTTATTGGGGCAGGGGACTGCAGTACATTGCCACACAGTGCTCTGATTCTCTAGAGGATGAATTTCTAAGTATCCTTAGCCCAGCCCTGGCTGGTCTAAGGGTACTTTGAAATTTGCCCTCTGAGTATGCTTTGTAAATCCTGATTGTGGATCTATGGCAGCGTACATCTGCCACAAGCCCCTAGCCCCATGTCACAGCCAAGCTTTGGGAGCACAGGTGGCGCAAGCCCCGTTTTGGGGTCGGGAAGAGAAGGAGAAATTGTTTAACCAGGAATGGCACACTAAGCCGAAGCTTGTTTCCAGGTGCGACCTGGGAGCAAAAGTAAGTGAAGTGAATTGCTCAGGGTCACACAGTATGCAAGTGGGGGCTGTGGGATTCAAACCCAGGTCTGCAGGTTTGCAGCTCACAGCCTTAAACCACAGTGCTATACTGCCTCCTTAAGGCAGCTGGTGGTTGATGCAGGCAGCCTTTGTGAATAGCTCAGGGGACAGTATTTGACCCAAGGTACCACTTGTGCCATTTATGTTTAGCGCAGGCACCTTGCATCAGTCAAGGGCATTGTGAATCAAGCCCTGATTCTAAAACATAGCAAAACTGCAGCAGTACAGTGACGATCCCATCCCCCAACTAAAGAGTAAGACCAGACAGGAGGCGTAAAACTATGCTGCAAAAAAAGCAGTGACAGAAACACACTACAGAAGTTTCCAAACTGCACGAGCATAGCCTCTCTACATACACAAAATGTTCTAGAGAGGTTTCCAGAAACAAATAGTAGCTTCTTTTCACAGATTAAAAGTTTGAAAGAACAAAAGACAACAAGCAACAATGCTGCAACAGTCACATCCTGTCTCCTTCACTCACTCAAACTCTGCAGAGAACACAGATTTACATGATCTAGTTGCAGTTGTACAATGTGACCTGCAGTTCCATGCAATCTGCATGCATCATGGTAAAACTGTTAATTTTGCAGAACTTTGCTGATGAAGTTTCGCTCAGCGAAGTACAGATTTTTCTAGCAAAATGATTTCATTCTTTGCAAGGTACCCATAATTGCCAAAGAAGCACTATGTGGAGTACAAATCAGTTCATAAAGTTGGCATACTTCCTGAAATACCTCACAAAGGGGTGTTTTTCAACTCTGCCCATCACTATTAAAGACTGTTATACTTGCTTTAAGGAATTGGAGAAGGTGGGATTTGAACTGTTGACATTTAACTTCTTAAGCCAGGACTGTACCAGCTGGGTAAATCAACAAACTCTATCTTAATTAGCAGCAAAAGTTCATATTGTGATCTAGCCATTACCAATGCAGTTGGTTCAATATCTTAGTCACAGGAAAATTGCAGTAATGATCGTGTGTGATTTCTGCACGTTTGCCACATCTTGCTGTCACTTAAGGCTCGCAATCATTTTCATGTGAAAGTCACAGTGAACAGCTTTGCAATTTTACATGCTGAATGCAATCACAAGATTTTGCTTGTGGGCTAGTTGTAAGTATGCTGCAAGTCTGTATTCCTGTACATGGCAACTTCTTTCCATCAATCTGTAAAGTCAGGGTAATATATTGTACAGACCTGACTTCTGGCAAGGACAGTTTATTCGAAGTTGCTGTTTCCTTGCGTAACATCAACTCTGCATGTATTCAATTGCTGTGAACATGTTTTATGAAAAACTTTGTTAGCATTTGTTTATCATTCAATAATTATTCCACAAATGTTGTTTATGCTACAAGTGATCCAGAAAGCTAGTCGGCAGGAACACTGCATAACCCGAACACATTTCAAGCAGATTAACAATTTACTTCTACTCAAACATTTTTACAATGAAGGCCACATAAATTACTTTTATAACAGGTAAAAATATGTAAAAAAAAAAAAAAAATAACAAGTAAGCATGACACAAACTACATACTGGATTAACAAATGCCAGGTTTTCTATAAAACTACAGCACCTGGTTTACTGTAGCAATTTCTTATATACATAAGAATACAACTTGGGACTGGTAGTATCACCAAGAAGTTAGAGTAACAAGCTATGAATGAGCTTGGTACATCCAAACAGACCTGGGTTTGATTCTCACAACATCCATTTGCATACCGTAGCAACTCAGAGCAAGTCATTTAACCTCCCAAGCGCTCCTGGGTCACCCTGAAAACAGGCACCTGTACTTGTGTTCTTTACGGATTACCAAAAGAATAAAAAAATATTAATGGATTACTTAGTAATGCCATTAAGCTACTGTATTTTTTTGCTGTTTGGCTTTTACATAGATGTGCATGGTACCATTAACATGATAGCAGAAGTATATGTTTATCATCACAAATAAAATCTGCTACAGTAATTTATTTCTTACTCTAAAGATGCTAAATTCTTAAGTTGCCCAGGGACAATGAGCTGTGCAGTGTCCCTGTAGGAGGTTCTTTGAGGTTTCTGTCTTTTGTGTTTTTAGGTCAGTCCCTGGGTTCCATAAGGAAGTGCTGCAGCAGATGATCTTTATTTATTTATTTGTACATCGGTTTACAACCTTTGAGCCAGAGGATCATTTCCAAAGGTACCTCATCACATTGAGGACAGACAGAAACAAATTTAGGTTACAGCATAAAAGTCTACTGACTTAAAGTTACACAGAATGGTTTCATACATTTATACAATTTAGGAGTAATTATAATGATACAACTGGTACATGCTGGTAATAACAGAGGCAATATGCAATGGGGAGAAGTTGGTGGGGGTGAAGTGGAGTGCCACCCAGTGGGCGTTGTCAAGTGTGGAGAGATCGAGGCCACATTCAGAGACAGGAGCAGCTGAGTGTTAAACAGTTGGCCAAGGGCGGTTTTGAAGTTAGAGATTGTGGGGGCATTGAAGATGGGAGCAGGGAGAGAGTCAAACCAGGATGGAGCTCTGTAGCAGAAGGACTTCTGACCATGGGTGGTCCTGGATCTGGGGACCAGTAGAGTAGTAGAGTGGTCTTGTTGGAGGTTCGGGTTGCGATAGTGGGTTGGGTCTGGTGGATGGAGGCTGTCACCCAGGAGGGATAGCCAGAGTAGAGTTTTTTGTGAGGAGGCAGGTTTGATAATGTAGTCGTTCATCTAGGTTAAGCAATTTTGCCTCTTCATAGAGTCGACAAGTATGTGTGAGCCTGGGCACCAGTAAGCAGCCTGCAGGCCTTATTTAGGGTGAGGCAAATTTGTTGAGGTTGGTAGTGTCAGCAGCACCATAGACTGGCAGGCCACAGTCAACAAGGGACAGTACTAAAGACGTAACCACAAGTCAGAGAGCATCAGTGGGGAGACAGTTTTATAGTGGTAGAGGATGCCAAGTCAGGTTTAGTGGTGGATGTAAGGGCATCAATGTGGGTGGTGGTGAGGGCTGAATCAAAGTAACCCCAAGGTATATATAGGGAGCAGACTTGTTCAAGTGGTTGTTTGGTACTAGGGAGGACAGGGAGTGGGAAGTTGCAGGCTTTGTTTTGGGGGTGAGCAAGAAGCATTGTTTTGGTTTTTTTTAGATTAATGACGAGTCTGTGCTCTTTAAACCAGGCTTCAGCATCATTGTAGGATTGTTGCAGAGTGTCCTGGAGGGAGATGGGATTGCGGTGGGTGGCAAAAACGACAGCATCGTCTGCATACATAAGAATTTCGCCAGAGCATGTGCTGGTCAGGGTGTTTAGATAGAGTGAGAAGAATAGGGGGCCCAGGATGGGAGACAGTGTCGAAGGCCTTTGAGAGGTCAATGAACACTGCACCAGCTAGGGAGCTGGCATCCAGGGAGGAGTGTAGGAAATTGGAGAACTCAACTAGTGTAGTGCCAGTACTGTGACCTGCACAGAAACTGTGCTGCTCCAGGCATAAGATGTCAAGCTTAGTCAGATAGTCAGTGATTGGAATGGCCACCATTTTTTCTAGGGCTTTGGGGGGGATGGAGATTGGTCGGTAGTTCCCAGCGGAGGACCTGTCACCCCCTTTATGAATGGGCGTGACTATGGCTGTTTTTCATGCAGTGGGGAATTGCCCCAGGCAGAGGGATCGGTTAAGTAGGCTGGTGAGTGGGGCAAGGACTTCATCCAGCACCAGCCGGAGGATACTGGGGTCCAGGGAGTCGCTGCCGGGACAATTGCTATTTAATGCTTTAAATAGGAGAGGTGTGGCTTCCTGGGTAGATACCTTACGTAGGTGAAAGCTGGAGCGTTGGAGGACAGGGGGAGGTAGGGTGGTGTCAGGGTCAAAGAAATTACTGGGGAGGACAGAGCTAAGGTCAGTAAAGGAGGTGTTAAAGCAGTTAGCTATGCATGCAGGGTCGGTGGAGGTAGAGCCATCAATAGTGAGCTGGGATGGGGGAGGGGAGCGTGATTTCCCATTTAGTTGTTTAACATTGTCCCAGAAAGTCTGGGCACACCCCCAGGAGGAGGTGAGGGTGGCCTGGTAATGGTCGGCCTTGGCTTTATGGATGGCCCATGTGCACCTGTTCCATGCAGCATTGTAGGCCTGTCTGTCAGCCATCTGGCCTGTTTCAGTGGCAAGATGCTAGAGGTTATCCCTATTTCTGATCATTTGTAGTAGGGCAGGGGTAACCCAGGGTGCATTACATTTTTTGGATCGAATTCTTGTGAGGGGTGCAAAGAGGTCACAGGCCTTGTTAAAGGTTTGGGAGAAAAAGGCGAGGGCAGTGTCTATGTTGGGTGCATGATGAATGGGGGACCAATTAATCTGGGTGAGAAATTGTTTGAGTTTTATCAGCCCACCAGGTCAGAGGCACCTGTGGAGTGTGGTCAGGGCTGTGGGTTTGGGAATGGGGGCCGCCCAAAGGAATAGGATAGGGGAGTGGTCACTTAGTGAGTCTGGGAGGACCTGGATGTTATGGATTTTTTGGGGGCGGTTAGTGATAATTACGTCCAGAAGGGTACTGGTTCCTCTCTTTGGGTTTACTCTAGTGGGCTGGGAAATGAGTTGTGTCAGGTCTAGGGCAGCGAAAGAATCTCAGGAAGTGGAAGAGGAGGTGCTAAGACAGTTCATGTTAAGGTCCCCCACTAGGATTTGTTCCCTTGTGGTGGAGGGTGGAAAGACATTCTGTTAAAGGTATCAGTGCGGGTTCTGGTTCTTTGGGAACGTAGCAGTGGTGAGATAGAGGGCCCCTGGATGGGTCAGGAGCAAGTTTGAGGGTAAGGGCCTGTGCTCCATTTACAACAACAGGGGCAGGGAATGCTTGTCTGATGATTGTGTCCCTGGTATAGATTGCACAGCCACTCCTGCGTTTGCTCTCAGTCCTCCGGATAGGGGCATAGCCTGGAGGGAAACAAAGGAGTCAGGGGTGGATTTGGACAGCCAGGTTTCAACCAGGGCTATGATGTCTGGTTGATGTAGCATGGCCCAGCACTAGAGGGCATCACATTTTTTCAGTAGGCTGCATATGTTCATGGAGGCTATGTGGAGACCAGTGGACCCAGCAGGTGGGCTGGAGGGGGGCAGAGCCTGGGTTTGGATGTATATTACCTGATAGGAGTAGTAGGAAGACCAAGGCTCTGACCAGGGGGTGGTAGTATGTCAACTTCCGGGGGGTACGTTGGGATGGGGAGGAGGCCATAGGGGAACAAGGAATGGGCAGAGTTTGAAGGGTCGGGAGGGCAAGGATGAGTAGCAACCATGGGGAGCCAGGGTAGGCAGTGGGGGGGGCATGCAGGGGGTGGGTGCTGCGGGCCAGGGTACATGGTCAGTGTAGGGTGGGATCAGACTAAGTCAGGGAGAGTTGTGGGTGCTGGTACAAGTGGGCCAGGGGGAGATGTCTGGTTGATGGGATGTGGGTACTAGCATGTAAATGAGGGGGAGACATTTGAGTAGGAGGTGTACAAACATAGTGCCTAAGGTAGCAGAAGGGCAGAAAGGTTCAAGTATCTTGGCTGCCCCTCAGAAAGTGTAGATGCCACTTTGGAGTAGTGTTAGTGTCACGGATTCTGGTGGACAAGGTACAAGGTTTGAGACCCTGGAAGGGCAGTTGAAGTAGGACCTGGATGAAAGTGGGGATCCAGGTTCTGGGAGACTCAAAGCAGGCTGGGTTTGGGGCCAAAATTCATGGAAGAGGACTCCTAGTGGTCACTGGGGATAGTGGCAGTCTGGGTGAGGGTCTGGTGATAGGGCAGGGGGTCAGTATGTAGGGCTAGCTAGGAGGCTGGGTGTGAGGATGAGGTGTGGGCAGAAGCAGAGATGAGAGTAAGGGAGAGAAGTAGTGTATATAGGTAGAGGGGTACCAGGAAGAAGGAGGGGGGGGAAATTCAGGTGGAGAGGCAGAGGTGAATAGTCAGAGGGTCCCTCTAGTGGCTAGCAGGTATAACCTACAAATGGAAAAGTGGGGAAACAATGGACAGGAAGTGATGTCACAAGACAGTGCCTATATAGGTAATGTGGTGGATGGGTGGGGCAGTTGACATGTGCAGTGTGTTGATGGGCTAACCCTCCTTGCAAGGGTGCTGCTTCTTGAGGTAGTTTAATTATCTCTTTCAGCATCTATGTAGGTCATACTCCAGGAGGGAGCTCTGTGTGTGGCCTTGGTCTGCAGCTTCTGGTGGGGCAGAGGACTCATGGAGGCCTCACTGCTCCTTTTATGATAAAGACAGGTGGGTTATTAATTCATATTGTTTTGCTGGCACCCACCGTCTAACTCACTCAGTCCTGGGAAAGTCCTGACTCCTGACTTGTGAGAATTAATCCTTCACAGGCTCACATGGCGTGACTTATCAGTTGCTCCCTGCTCGCACGCCACATGATACCAGCAGCACCTCCAGTCACACAGGTACAGCTAGCCATTAGCTGGGTTAGAGGAATTCTGCAAGACATTCCCCAGATTGCAGATCCATCTGTTTTTAGTGCTCAGATGTTTTCTTGGTCAGTGTCAGATAAAAGTAAGTAATCTTAACACAAGGATGACTGACATGTGAATCAGTATATGATGTCAGCATGCCTTACGTACTTTTGCTATGGATCATTATGTTCGTTATGTTCTCTTGTGCTCCTCCCTTGTCCCCACCCTTAGTTTACACCTGGAAACATGCCTTGGCTCAATGTGCCTAACCTGGATAATCAAAATATAAATACATTATATAATTTTGAACTAAATCAATATCTGAGTTATATCACTTGGATAACTTGAAATTCATATTATTTAAAGTACATTTAGTAAAGACAACAGTAAAATATTTTAAAGGTAAACACTGCATTGAAATTGTGAGTAGATATCCACAATTTCTTTCATAGGCTTTACTTCACTTTGCTAACTTTACTTAAAATCAGAACTGCAAAGTGCATTTAATAATTTAGTTTAGAAAATGGGCTTTTTATTTCCTGTACGTGATTGGCTGGTACCATTGCCAGGGTGGTACATTAACATACAATAGATGCCCAAGAAATAAAAAGTACCAGCCCAAGTGCCCTTTCCCAGCAGGTATCCTTTTGCCCATAGAATTTTTATTTTAAATTGCCGCCATGTTGTTGTCTCTCACTTAGTAAGAGTTACTTGGCACACTCGCTGTTCACTCCTAACTGCTAAGATTGAAATAACTGTATGCCACGCCATTTCAACTTTCAGTAGCTGCTCTGTTTCAAGCTAATTACCAGAGAGTTACTCCATCCCTGCTTTGCTACCTGCACACAGAGAGTGCAACCCCTGACCACAAACACAGCATGCCATCTTCACTGATGACAGCTCCCAAATAAAAAAATACACTACCATGAAATGGACCACACACAGAAAACACAAGGACACTAACACACACTCTGCCAATTTTGCCACAGTTCTCCCACGGGGGAAAAAAATGTATAACTATACCTCATGTAATTTCAACTTTCCCATAGCTTCTGTGTTTCAAGCTTGTTACTTTGTCCCTGCTTTGCTGCCCACACACAGACAGTGTGACCCCTGACTGCAAACACAGCATGCCATCTTTGTCAATGGCATCTCCCACAGTGGTGGCTCCCAAATAAAAATCAAATACCATCAACAGGACTGCACACAGAAAACACAAGGACACTGCCACACACTTTGCCAATTTGTTTCCACAGTTCTCCCATGGGGGGAAAAAAACATTTTCTTTTAAAATTAGTAGTGCTAGCATGCTGCGTGCTCAGCGCTACTGATCACCAATTAAAAGGGAAAAAAATGACCTGAAAGAAATAGCCAGCAAACATGACAGAGCCCTCTACCAGATAATACAGTAGACGTTCTGGAGGATGCGGTGTTGTCCCATCTGCAGACACCTCTCTGGGCTGAGGGAGGAGGTTTCTCATCTCCAGGCTGAATTGGCCAGGATTTGGGGGACCTCCTCTTCCACCCAGGTACCACCAGGGCCACTGCTGTTGCCTCAAAGGTTGCCAAGAAAGAGAAGCGGTTGGACCACAGTGGGCTCAGGGAGGGTGAGGGTGAGGGTGGTGGAACAGAGGTGCATCCCTCCAGTTTTACCTCTCCACAATTCATATGCTGTTCTGGCAAAGAGTGGTTCCTCTATGGAGGCACCCACAGTGGAGACCAAGGAGGATGCTGGGAACCTCCACAAAGAAGACCCACAGGGGGGTGGCATGGGACCCCACAGGGGAAAGAAACAACTCCTGGTGGTGGACTCCAATGTTAGGGGGATAGAACTGGGGGAGAAAGGGGAGAAAGAGGTAAGGTGCCTGCCTGGCATGGCTTGGAGGGACAGGGAGCGAATCCTCAGGATCACTAGAGCAGCTGCATGGGGGATGGAGCTGGATGTCACTGTCCACCTAGAGACAAATGACCTGGCTGAGAAAGGGATCAGAACAGTGCAGGAAGAGTTTGTGGAGTTGGGGAGGGGCCTTAGACAAGCAGCACGCAAGGTAACCTTATTGGAGGTTCTGCCTGTCTATGGTATGTGTGAGGCAAGGGTGCTCCCCACCATGGAATTCAATCAGTGTTTGAAAAACTGATGCAGAGCTCAGGGATTTGGCTTCATTGGGGACTGGGGTGCACCTGGAATGATGCAGGCCTATACTGGTGTGATGGTCTGCATCTGTCCAGGAAGGAAACCAGGATCCTTGGTGATAGGTTTAAATGCTTCATTGGCAAGCATTTAAACTAGCCAAGGGAGGAGACACTGGAAAGGAGCAGGGAAATCCTAGCCCCCAAATAAATCAGGGTAGTAAGTGAGGTAAACACCAAGATAGAGATGTTGATAGGGAGAAGGGCAGGGGTAAATGGAGAAAATGACAAAGGCAATAAGGACATGGATGGGGCAAAAAGGGGTAAGGCCATCAAGAAATGGAGGGTAATGAGTACCAATGCCCATAGTCCAGGCAACAAGCTCCCTGAACTGGTGGCCTTCATGGAAGAGGGATGCCTGAATATTGTAGCAGTCACAGAAACATGGTACACAGAGAACCATGACTGGTATGTTAACATACCAGGGTACACAACCTACAGGAGAGACAGGAAGGGTAGAAGAGGGGAGGAGTAGCTCCCTATGCAAGGGAAGGAATAAGAGCAATGGAACAAAAGAGTAAACAGGGAGGAGAGGAGGCACTGTGGGTCACCTTGGAGACTGTAAATGGCACCACAATCCACACAGGGGTTGTATACAGACCCCCATGTCAGGGAGAGGGAATGGACAAGAATATGATAGAAGGCATCCTTAGGATGGCAGAAAAGGGGATACTGTTGATGGGGACAGATATGTCGTATGTTAACTGGAGCACCTTTACTGCAGCCACATCCAAGAGCAGGGGCCATTCTCAATGCCCTACAGGTGGCATGTCTCAGACAGCTAGTTTTGGAAACCACTCATGAGGGAGCAATCTTAGACCTCATATTCTCAAATGGGGACAGTGAGAAGATCTCAGATCTAGAAGTGGGTAGCCATCTGGGAACAAGTGACCAACAAACAGTGTGGTTCACAATAAACTCAGCTACAGAGTCGAGTCATACAAAGTGAGGTACTGGACTTCAGGAGGGCTGGCTTTGGCAAGATGGGAGAGTGCCTTGAAAAGCACTAGCAAACAGGCTAGAAGAATGGGTGAAGTAACAATGGAAACATCAAAACTGCCATCTGGAAACAACAAGCCTTTGTGTGAGGCAAATAAATAAATCAAAATGAAGAAAAAGCCACTATGGTTCTCAAAAGAGGTGAGGGAAGTTAGGGAGAAAAGACAGCATTCAGGAAGTATAAGGAAACACAGAAGGAGCAGGACAGAGAGCTGTACCAGTTAAGGCAGAAGGAAGCAGGGAGGGAAGTCAGAATAGCAAAGGCCCAAACTGAGGAAAAGATAGCCAACTCAGTTAAGAAGGGGGATAAAACCTTTTATAGGTACATCAGCGAGAGTAGAAAGACAAAGGGAGGGATAGTGAGGCTGAATAGAATGAACAGTGGGTGGGCAGAAGGGGACAGTGAAAAAGCAGGGATACTGAACGAATATTTCTGCTCAGTATTCACAAAAGAGGAGGGGGAAGTGCCTAATCCAATTAACAGAAGCACTCTTGATAGGGAGGTTGATCCCAGTCCTTTCACAAAAGAAAGGGTTCTGCAAGAACTCCTAAAACTGAAGGTGGACAAAGCAATGGGTCCTGATGGAATTCACCCAGAATTCTAAAAAAATTAAGGAGGAACTAGTGAAACCACTGACTACTCTTTTAATAAATCATGGGAGGATGGTGTGTTACCCGAGGACTGGAGGAAGGCGGATGTGATTCCTCTTCACAAAAGTGGGACCAAGACAGAGGCAGGAAACCACAGACCAGTCAGTCTGACCTCTGTGGTAGGGAAAGTGATAGAGTCCTTCTGAAGGAAAGAATGAGTTGAGTACCTGGGCCAGTGAGGGCTGGGACCCAAGGCAGCATGGGCTCACAGCAGAAGGTCATGTCAGACAAATCTAATAGATTTCTTTGACTGGGTGACCAAAGTAGTAGACCAGGGAGGGCTGTGGACATGGCCTACCTAGACTTTAGCAAGACATTTGACACAGTCCCACAAAAGATTAATAATCAATTTAGCCAGCCTGGAGTGGGTCCCAGGGTGGTAGCCTGGGTAAAACATTGGCTGGACAACAGGACACAGAAGGTAATTGTAAATGGAGTCCCTCTGAAGAAAAAGGGGTTACTAGTGGGATACCACAGGATTCGTATTGGGTCAGTCCTTTAATGTCTTCATCAGTGACATTGCAGAGGACTGGAAGGAAAAGTATGCCTTTTTGCAGATGACACAAAGATCTGCAACAGGGTTGATACACAAGGAGGTGTGGAAAGGATGAGAAGGGACTTGGCAAGGTTGGAGGAATGGTCAGAAGTATGGCAGCTAGGGTTCAATGCAAAGAAGTGCAAAATAATGCACCTAGGAAACAAGAACCCAGGGGAAGAATACACAATGGGAGGGGAGGTAGTAACTACAACAAAAAAGGAAAGGGACCTGGGGGTAATCATATCAGATGACCTTAAGGTTAGCAAGCAATAGTGAGAAAGGGGAGGGCTGGGGGTATACTGGGATGCATAGGGAGAGGCATCAGCAGCAGAAAACAGGAAGTTGTTATCCGTCTGTACAGACAGCTGGTGAGACCCCATCTGGAGTACTGCATCCAGTTCTGGAGACCCCATCTCTGCAAGGACATAGACAGGATAGAGGCAGTCAGGAGGGCAACAAAAAATTTGCAGGGTCTGCAAGAGAAGCCAATGAGGAGACTAAAGGAGCTTAATATGTACACCCTTGAGGAAAGAAGGAGAGGGGGACATGATAGAAACTTTAAGTACCTCAGTGGAATCAACAAAGTCCAAGAGGGTAGCATCTTTCAGAAAAAAGACGTGCAAGAACAAGGGAACACAATTTAAAGATAAAAGGGGTGGTTCAGGGGAATGTGAGGAAGTATTATTTCACAGAGAGGGTAGTGGGTGCATGGAACATCCTTCCTGAGGAGGTTGTGGGGTCTAAAACTGTGGGAGAATTCAAGAATGCAAGGGACAGACATAAGGTAATTCTTGTGGGGAGTAGGAAGAAATAGGCTATTGGTTAACTAGGATCTGCGGCCTTATCTGTAGGTAGGGAAATGAGCAGACTAGATGGGCCAAGTGGTCCTTATCTGCTGTCAAAGTCTATGTTTCTATGTTTCTAAAACAAATTTGAATGGGAAAATAGACACAAGTGTATATCATAAAGAGACGGACAGGAATATCATTTTGCTGGCAAGTAGCTGTCACCCTTGCCACACTGTGGAGCATGTCTCTAAGAGCCAGTTTTCTTGGATAAAAAGAAATTGCAGCATGGGTATTGAAATGGAAAAATAAATTAGTAATCAGGAGGGTAGGCTTATAGAAAGGGGCTATGCTGCTAATGTTTTGGAAAAGGCAAGAGTAGAGTGTGACAGAAGAAGTAGAGAGGAGTTGCTATTAAACAAGCCCAATAGGAATATAGAGAACCAGTATTCAGCGTGAATACATTTTATTACAACCTTTAGTGCCAGGTTGAACAGAGTTAAGGACATAGTAAAGAAGAACTGGCATGTTCTTGGAGCTGATCTTTGGTTAAAGGCGACTTCAAAGATTCTCCCAAGAATAACACATAGAAAGGCCAGGAATTTAAAGCATATCCTGGCAGGCCCCTGTTTACCTATAGATAAACCCAGAAACTGGATGCCCCCTCCCCAACCCAAGGGATGTAAGAAATGCAGGAATTGCAGATGTTGCAGTTATGTCCATGAATGCAGTATGTTCCATAACCAATATTATGGAAGAATGTATGACATAAATCACCATGTGGATTGAAATACAACCTACGTGGTATATATGTCATTTTGTATTTGTGGAGCTTACTACACATGCAAACCAAAAGAAAATGATGTAGAGAATGGGAGAGCATCTGAGAGCAACAAGAAATGACAACTTGGATTATGTATGGGCTGTACATGAAGGATGCAAGAGCAGGTGTAGATCATCAGCCCCGCTTTATAGGTATAGATCATATAGTATTAGGCCCAAGAGGTGGTAGGAAAGATGATGCACTAAACGAAAGAGAAAATTATTGGATATACATGAGAGGAGCATACATGGGCCAGGGCCTTAATGACCATATAGAATTAAAACCTTTTCTGACAGAGATCATTTTCATCTTTTCTTTCCAGTAGTTAAAACTGTGTGGGAGCTATGAAAAGTGGATAATATGAATTGTGTTTCAAGATGGCTAGTATACCAGTGTGCTTCCTTACGTATCAACAGTGAGAAAGAAGACACAGGTATTTTTGAACTTATTAAGTTGGTACTTGTATGGATGTACCAGTACATCTGCAAACACTGCATGTAAATGGTTTCCAAGAAGCAAATAATTCTGTAAATCGTTGAAAAGGAAAATGAATGTATGTGAAATATGCATTGACACATATTTTTTGATACCTGGTTTGCAGTTTTTTATTGTAAGGTCCTTAGTGAATTTATCAATAATTTAATAATTCAGTGGATTTAAAAGGTTTTCCATTAATTGGTAAGTGTGATTCTCCTCTTATACATGTTAAGTAAGAAGTGCAGATATGTATTAAAATGGCACATGTAGTTTTGGTAGTTTGTTGTCTACTTTTCCCTTCCCTTCCCCCCCCTTGTTTCCTTTCATGATTTAGTAGTTTTGGTTTGTTTTTCTTTTAAGCAACATGTTTTGTTTTGGTACATATCTCCACTTTTTATGTATTTATACATATAAGTATAAACAAGCATTTGTCAATGCCGAATGTTTGCTTGCTGGCATTGGCATTGGTAGTGTAGGAGTTAGAGAGATGCATAATAGGAATGGCAGTGAAGTATTGAACTGAAGCCAACCCCACCACCACCCTGCAGAAACTGACAGGCATTGGGGTGTGCCTTTGAGTTGTCAGGCATAACGGCCATACCATTTCACCACACCCTATGCTGCAGACACTAACAAGTGTCACGGTGTGCCTTGGGGTCTTTGGGCCTTATGCTCACCCCATTCCATAAGGAAATATGATGAGATGGGTGCAGTATAGGAGAATGGGGTGAACTTTGGGGCCGAAGAGTCCAAGGCACACCTTGATGCCTGTCACTGGCTGCAGGGTGTGGGTGGGGGTGGAATGGTGTGAGCATTACAGGTGACAATTCCAAGTCACACCCCAATGCCTGTCAGTCTCTACAGGGTGGGCATTATGACCGGAAACCCTAATGGTGCAGGTGTTCATTGGTATTTTCACTCCAGATTTTCAACATGGGTTTTTGTGACCCCCACCTCATGAACAGTGGCAGTATCGGTTCGTTAGCCGAGAGCTGATTTTGCACAGCGACGACACCATTTGGCAGCACAGATGTGAAAACACATTTTGAACAGGATGTGAAAAATGACAGCTGTACTGTACATGAGGAGGTGTAAAAAATGGCAGTGTTGAAAATATGGAGTGAAAATATAAAAAACTGGCGAAGTCACGAGCGTGTGTAGAAACTGCACAATGCACACCTGTAATGTAATTAGTTTGGGGATTGTTTACAGCAGATTGTTAACACAGGCATTTTGGGACCTCCGCTCATGAACTGTGTCACTGTGATTTTCTTAATGTGTTCTGAACACTGATTTCCCACAGCAACCACGCATTTCTGCGCCGGAAGTGTGAAAACACATTTTGGCCATGGTGTGAAAAATGACAGCTGCACTGTTCATAAGGAGGTGTGAAAAAATGCCAGTGTAGAAAATCTGGACTAAAAATATTACAAATTTGTGAACTTACAACAGTGCATGGAAACTACACAATGCATGCTCATAACACAGTCAGTTTATGGACTTTTGTCACCAAATTTTCACCATAGCTATTTTAAGACCTCTGCTCATGAAAAGTGTCACTACAATTTTCTTAATCTGTCTCAAACATTGATTTTGCACACCAACCACACCACTGTGCGTTACCTGCAAGAAAACACATTTTGGGTGAGATGTGAAAAATGACAGCTATACTGCTCATAAGGAGGTGTGGTAAAATGGCAATGTTGAAAATCTGGAGTGAAAATATTAAAAATTTGCCATGTTACGAGTGTGCATAGGAAATGAGCAACACACTTTTGTAAAACAGTTATTTTTGGGAATTTTTTCACCAAACTTTCAACATAGGGTTTTGGGGGGCCTATCTCATGCACTGTGACACTGTCATTTCATTACTTGGTCCCGAATGGAGGTTCCGTGCAGTGACCGTGAAATCACCTTTTGGGATGGAATAACAAAATGACAGCATCAAAATTCATGAGGTGGGGTTCCAAGAACCCCATGTTAAAAATTTGGTGAAAAAATTCCCCAAAATGCCTGAGATATGCATCAAAGTTGAAAAAACCCTATTTATTCCATTATACAGCTTACCGGCATTTCCTCAGTTCGCGGTCTGCTTTGAAGAGTGCAGGCTTGTTTCCGGTCAACCGAAGATCGTTGCACTGGACTCTGGAGGTAAGTATGAGTTGAGGGTATGGGGAATCAGGGTGCACAGATTGTGGGCATGGGTGGGGGGTCAAGACAGTCAGCGGTGACCATTTTTTCTTACAGGTTATTTTATTTTAAGACAACGTGGGACTTTTGCCACACTGGGGTGGGCTCCCAGCATGGCAGCTGGAAGATTGTTTTTGGGGGGCAGTGGAGCTGATGGGGGATTGGGCACCCCCATCAGCCATACGGACATTTGCTGCACTGGGGTGGGCTCCCAGTGTGGCAACTGGAAGTCAGTTTTTTTCTGTGTGTTTGTGGGTGGGTACAATGGAGCCGATGGGGGATTGGGCACCCCCCATTGCCATATGAACTTTTGTCAAGCTGGGATGGGCTTCCAGCGTGGCACCTGGAAATCTGTTGAGGGCAGCTGAGCTGATGGGGATTGAGTAACCCCATCAGCCATACAGTAATGTGAGGGACTTGGGACTACATGAGCATGCTGGGTGGGCTCCCAGCATACTATGTAGGTGTGGGGGGGGGGCAAACTGTCTATGACAGTTTGGATGCAGTGAGCGCTGACATGTAGGCAATTTGCATACTGCTGATGGATGTCAGTATGCAAATTGCCTACTTGAGCCGTGGTGTTTTTCTTTCAACTGTACGCCACTGCATCTGAGCAGCTGTCATAGGCAGCTCGGACATTCATTGACCCGGTGCAGCTGCACCTGCAAAAGGGAGCAGGGCATTGGAAGTGGGGGAGGCACACCTACGAAAACTCATATGGTGGCACTATGTTTCTTGCACTTTTTTGCAAGCAAACATAAAATTGGGTGTTTTTTGAATTTTGAGATATGTCTGCAATCATCCACATCTTGGTACTAGACGTACTTCTAAAATAATTAGTGGCAAGTAATAAGGCTTTTGGGGCCTAGGAAAAGTAACTCTGGCAAAAGGAAGAACAAATTTGTTTTAGGTATATAGTTGCTTTATAGCCATTATAGTCTATGTAAGACTGAAAATACCATAGAGATAAAATAATTAGATGAAAGGATGATGTGTCTTGTTTGTGTTTTGAATATACTCTGTATTTAATGTATCATTTGCAACACATGTTGTGGGTCTTAATGTAAGAAAAGCACTTTATTGGTTTGCACAAATCATGTGATTGATTTTAAATGTGTTTAAACAGAGTGTTCACTCTCTTCATTAAAGACCAAGATTGGTTGAAATGTTAGAAGCTGTGTTGGAAAGTTCTCTTGGCCTACACACATTTCTGGTGGCAATAAATTGGAATACTGGTTAAGTACTGGACTTGTTTTTGCCTTTTTTATTCATTTTGTGTAGGTATGCCATGACTTTAATGACAACATTTCTTTAAAAGAACTATGTTTAATTTCAGCCCGTATCAAGAAGGGTAGATCATTCTAGAATAAAGCTGCCAAAGATCTGAGGGTGTAGTCCCCAAATCTATTGCACTTTTTTTGACAAATTTTATTTTGACATAATCAAGTATTTTGTATTGTCGGGACACAAGAAAATAAGATTTTTGAAATATTATGGTCAGGGTAGTTAACCTTATATTTGTGGATAAATGTTAACCAGCTCCTTGTGTATCCCACCTCAAGAGACAATCAGTTAAGTTTATTCAAGAGAAAACAGTGATGTGTTCTAAAGTTACAGCTAAGAACAAATCGGGCTACCCTATGCTGTAATTTATCAAGTTTATTCAACATTAATTTATTTGCAGACCTAAATGCAAATTTGCCATATTTTACTATGGGCAGAATAAGTTGCTCAGCAATCTTTTTTTTGTCAGATTTATGAAAAAATCTAGTTGTTCCGGAAGGAAGAATTCTAGCCATTCCAACAGGGTAGGTTTGTAGGAAAAGGAGTAGGTGACTCACGTTTTAAGGGAGTTTGTCACTGTAAAGAACAAAGAGGATATCAGTGGGATCAGGCTTCTCACTGAGTCAATTTGGCTATACCAAAAGAAGGGGGTATAGTCACCCAGAGGAGAACAACAGGACTGCCAAAAGTTCATCCCAGCTTATCGAATGAAGTAGTGATGCATGCGTTGTTAATGTCAAATTCCACAAAAGAATTCTGAATGCTTCACCTACAGTATATGCTAACAAATATGTGAGAAAATGTTATCAATCATTTTTTCTACTACAAATTTAAAACTGCTGAAGCAATTTATCCAGTTGTGTTAGACACCAGGATACACTGACTATGGATATGCATGTCAAATATTAATTCTATGCCTGCAAGAGCAGAGAGTTGCAAACATCCACATTTTTGAGAGTTGTCACAAAATTGTGCAAATGTGTGCATACAGTAGTAAGTTCTGACCCCTGTAACACACATTTCTAAATTGGGGTTTAACATTAAACAGCTTTCTCAACACTAACTATAGGGGCTCTACTGTGGCCCCATAATGTAAGTAATGCTTTACTAGTACAAATCATTGGAGACTGATGCTGCTCATCTACAGTATTGAGGCTGTCATTCAGTGTATTCCCAGTCCTTATCAGGGTAGCAGTGTCATTCACTACAAGCATGCACTCAAAAATATGCAAAGAACTATGGCACGCAGTATAACATAAGTAGATTAAAAGGGTATATTCTTCAGATGCAGACACACATAATGATGCATCAGGATGCTTCAGGTTTTTCCTTCATAAGCTCATAGTATTACTTATTGACATTCTGATT
Source organism: Neoceratodus forsteri (assembly GCA_016271365.2). Taxonomy (NCBI): domain Eukaryota; kingdom Metazoa; phylum Chordata; order Ceratodontiformes; family Ceratodontidae; genus Neoceratodus; species Neoceratodus forsteri. The sequence continues at coordinate 1,623,704,465 of CM057453.1, read as the reverse complement.
TTCCTATTGCATTATTAGTAAAAGAGTTTGAAAAAAGCGTGCGTGTGTGTGCGCGTGCATGTGTGTGTGTGTGTGTGTACCAACACTTTTGTTCATCTGCGATTTGATACTGGTGAGAGATGTGCAACACAAATATATTAAAACGCAAATACACACACATTGTGTATTATCTGTTGTACCAGTAGAAATATTACTCTTAAATATTTGTGTTTTTGGGTTAGATCAAAAAATAATTATTAGATCTTAACATACTGTACTTCTTTATTTTTCCTGATTATAAGGACATCCCTTTCTACCCCTCAAAATTGCTGTATCTCACTCATCCCTCATGAAAAGGCATTGTCCACACAGAAAGGTTCTGTAAATTCAGGTTTTAAAGCAGAATTACATAACATTGTAATTTGCTAAATAAAAAAAAATAATTGTACAAGTACAAAATGATTTTCACAATTCTGAGCTTTTATCTCCATGTTTGAGGATGTGTCCCTCATTACAAAGTCAGTATCACTCATTGTCCCACATTTTGAATGTCTGTGTCCCTCATTTCAGTGACAAAAGGTTGAGAGGTATGGATCATAACTAAGTTTGGAGTGATACAAACACTGTAAGATTATTATTATTCATAACATAGATGCAGATTTTACTGACAATAAGGCTGGATGGAATTTATCTTCTGCCAGCAGAATTCTGGCAAAATTCCCATTTTGCTTCCATGAAATTTCTACAAAAATTCACTCAGTTTTACCAAATTTGTCATTTCCGTTATATCCACCTAATGTAAAAAATGTCTAAGCAGCATCAAATTTGGTATGCTGACTTTATCAAGTTCTGTACAGATGTGTGCCATGTTTCAGAGCTCTGTATTTAAAGGTGACTTGAGTTATAAGTTTCCAAACATTCAGGAATTTTAAAATTACATTTCATAATTACTGTATGTAAAGTGCAGAATTTCAATCACGTTTACTTTAAAACTAGAAAAGGGAATATCGCAAATTTTGTTAGATTCAGTAACCCCAAATATGAGGCTTTGTGATCACTCCCATGGCCCAGCACCAAAGTATCACTCTGCCATGCTGATGACCTGGGTTCAGATGCAAACCTGGGAAGTCAATGTTGGGAGGCAGGCCATGGCTGATACAACTGCTGCTCAGCAATGCATCTTGGTTAGGGAGGGCTGGCGGTGGGTTCCACTAACACAGTGATCCCTGGCACTAGGTCAGGGCTTTCTGCTACTACAGGGGAAGCTGTGGCTGTGTGAGACTGACAGAGGCACTGCCCCCACCAGGGGAGATGGGAAGGGAAAAAAATGTTGGAGACAAACCCAGTAGTCAGCTGAATGATGGTTGGGTTCAGCATGATTAGTGTATTTCCCTGTGAACAGGATATATCCCGAGAGATGAGCTGTTGGCTGGAAGAAACACTAATATGAAGATAAGAGAGGCTGTGTGTGCCAATTCTTTAATCTCTTGCCCAAAGGCTGGCCAAGATTATATAAGCAACAAAGATTCCAAAATAACATCAGTAATTAACTTTGAATTTCATGAGCTTTTGTGAAATTGTGGAATGTTGTGATACTTTCATCAAAGCCATGCCCATACATTTTGTCCAGTCATGCACTTGAGTAGTCATTGTATAGGAAGATAAAGGCTGGATAAAGTTGCAATAATCATTCATAGGAGGCTCCATAGTAAAGGTATAGTGGTGCCAAGTGTCAGGTCACTATCTTGATTCACGAACCATAAAGAACAGTCATGGGCATCACTGTGCACTAGCCTGAAGCCCTACAATATGCCAGATAACCACTACAGCTCACTGACTTATTGACTTGTGGAAGCACATGCATGTGCAGCACTGTTCCTGTTCAATACCATCTGCTGACTCTTTAACAACCCTGTAGATAAGAATGTATATTTTTACTATTTGAAAACAGTGTCACCAACTAATGCCAAGCCTTACAACTAGTTGTAACTTAGGCAATTGTACCAGATGTATCTGGATATCTTCAGTCCTGATGGAGCATGATGCTGGGCATCACTGTAGCAGGAGTGTTGGAGGGTATCGCAGGGCCATGATGCTAGTGCAGTTAAGGTGATTTAGTGATAATAAGTACTTTGTGAAAGTTGAATTTCACAAGTGCATTCTAGTGGCATTACCTAGTATGCATCCATGAATTTGTATTTAGTTTTTTATTTAGTTTTTGTTGACTGAGAAAGGAGGAATAAACAGCTCTGCCTATTTTCAGCCTCTCCTAGGGAGGGGATACAGATGGATGCCAAATCACATTGAATCAGATTAAGCTGTTGGTGGTATTTTTAGTGAATGATGGCTTTGAGAAAGGTTACTGATTAGTCATTTTTAAAGTATCCACAATAAATGTTAATCTACTTAAGCACATTTATCCAGCTTAATTAGATTGCAGGCCATATTTAATTTGATATGCATGCCAAATCATGAGTGTAAACCTGCAATAGTAGTGGACCTATAAACATCCAAATATTTTTAACATTACCACACAATTTAAAAAATAAATTGTTAAATTTTGAACTCCTGTAAATCACAATTTACAAAACCAATTACCTCTATTTATTAGTTTCTATGACTCTTTCAAGAAATTATTGCATATAAATTTTCAATTATCTAGTTCCAAAAGTGACTAAGTTGAAAGCACAGAAATGTTTTCAGAAATGTGCACATGAAAGATAAAGTTTCAGATTTTGAGACTGTATGACTCTCCTGCCTTTCATCCAAATTTCATGAAATGTGGCAACCCTTTATAGCCTCGTCAAAACATAACGTATGCCACATGTCAGACCTCTAGCTTTAAGACTGACCAAGTTATGGCCAATTAAAGAATTTCAGAATGTTCTACAAAAATTCATAGAATTTCACAAAATGTCATGAAATTACATGAAAATTTTGGGAAATCTGAATTTGTTAATTTAACCCAGCCCTAAATGATAACACTCAAACCTTTGTTCTTGTGCCATCAGTAGAAACAAAAAAAGTCAAATGTAAAACAAATATGTTTGCCAGCCCATCAGCACAGCACTAGCGCTACTCCTCACATTGCTGATGACCCAGGCTTGGAATGAGCCTGGGACATCAGAGGGCTGGCTGAGGGAGGGAGGATTCAGCATCCCAGAGGACACTTTTCTGTTTTGAGGAGGGAGGGCTAATGTCACCACTACAAGACTGCCACCTGGGTGACCACACATGGTAGTGCAGTTAGGCAGACACTGTAGGAAGGAGGACATTGGCCAGAGCTCATGGAACAGCACACTTGCATATATGCATATGAGCTCCCTTGCATTCCGATACCCTATGGGTAGGGCCATACAGAGGAAATAGCTCTGAGCATCAGGGTCCCCAGGTGCACTCAGGCGCTGACCCTGACCACTGCCCACTGTTGGAACAGCCCAGAAACTTCTATCTCAAAGCTCTGAAGAGTTGGTTCCAGCTCAGCTGGTCTCCACCATGAGGGAGCAAGCTTGTGGGACTGAATGTCCTCACAGGTAAGTGGCAGGGACATCAGGGAATGGGGCTTGTTCCAGCTGGGGGAAGGTCAAGCCAGAGGCAAAAATTGTAAATTTTAAACAAAAATATGTATAATTAACAAATATGGGCACACTACCAAAGGCTGATTGCAGCTCTGTCATTTGCGAAGAAGTTGTCTTCTTGAGTGGCAGAAGCTATCAAGGGAAGGTCAAGAAATAAGGTAGAATAGTCTAAACTGAAGTTAAAATCTTCTCTGCATTTCTTGTTTGATGTTCTATTTGTTATTTTAATGGTGATTTTCACCAATCAAAATTACAGTCCTAGTGTGAGAACCCCACAATTACAGAGGAACATGCTTGTCAGACTAAGCATAAATTTAACCTGAAACTCTAAAGCAGTAAACACCAAACTGTATGCATACACGCCACCCTAAGCACAACATATGGCTGTCCTGAAAGTAATCTTGTATAATGTAAAAGACCTGCATAGTCCAATAAAAAGTGCCAGGGTCTTGCAAGAGTTACAGAATAAAATGTCTCAGCAGACAGTTCAGTGGTACTACTGCTTAAAAGAATACAAAACAGTGAAAGAAAGCAGTGCACATGGCTTTTTTTGATTAAAGCATTTAGGCATACCATTTTCAAAGGAGATGCACAGTGCATCCCAGCACAAAACAGAGATGATCCACCCATCTCAAAACATGATATTCAAAGGGGGGGAGATGGGCTACCCAAATGTGAATGGGTCATGGCCCAAATATAATGTATGTGGCCCATGTAGAGGGGTTGTTCCATGAACGTGCCATGCATGGGATCATTCAGAAAGATGAGCTGTCCAAGTGCATAACATGTGCATCACAAAGACAGGCCAAAAAAGCTGGCCTAAATCAGCCAGGTAGGCTGCAGAAGTGCAGACAGGTGCACAGTAGCCTGCCAGCCACAACACTGTAGTAGTACCCCTCAACCAGCCCCGACCACATAAAGTAATGCAGTCCCCCACAACTCTGGTAGTCTAGTGGTACCTACCTCCCATCCCCAATCGATCACAGTACAAACATTGCCTGATCCCTGTTCCATAGTGTGGTACCCCTCTCTCATCCTTGTTCCCCAATCAAAATAAAAATATTGCTCAATCCCCTATTCCATAGTGTAGTGGTACCTTCCTCCATCCCGACTTGAAATAAAAATATTGTCTAATCCCTGTTCCATAGTATAGTGGTACCCCTCCCATCCCCGATCCCCGATTGAAAAAAAAAATTGCCTGAACCCTTTTTCCATAGTGTAGTGTGCCTCCCACCCTGCCCTGATCCCCAGTTGTACTAGAAACAAACCCCCTTGCCAGGCCACAATCCACGATTGAAATAGAAACAACCCCTCACTCAGCCCCAAACTCCGATGTCTGCAATAGAGACAGTCCCCAGTTTTCCTTAGTACAGTGGCCCCCACCCACTGCCCCATCAGGTTCAGACCCCCAACCCTGCTCCCCCAACCCAACTAGAGCCAGAGACTGGCTCAGCCCTCCATACACCACCACTGCCAGCTGCCGACTGAACTGTCATTGACCATGTACTGTGCACAGCATGCACTCAGCATGTACTATGTACAGTACACGGTCATTGACAGTTCAGTCAGTAGCTGGCTGTGGTGGTGTTTGGAGGGCTGCACCAGTTGCCGGCTCCAGTTGGGTTTGGAGGAGTGGGATTGGGGGGTCTGGACCTGATGGGGTTAGGGGTGGAGGCCACTGCACTATGGAAATACTGGGGGGACTGTCTCTTATTGCAGACATTGGGGTCAGGCCGGCAGGAGGTTGCTTCCCATTTTGATCAGGGATCATGGCCGGGTTGGGGGGAGTTGTTTCCAGTGTGTTCAGGGATCAGGGCTGGGTGAGGGGCACACTACACTATGGAAAAGGGGTTCAGGCAATATTTTTATTTGGATCTGAGATGGGAGGTGTGTACCACTACACCATGGAAAAGGGGTTTGGGCAATATTTTTATTTCAATCAGGGATCAGGATGGGGGGGTATGACTACACTATGGCATAGGGTTTGGGCAAAGTTTGTACTGTGATCAGGGATGGGGGGGGTCCATTCACTATGGAAAAGGGTTTGGGAGGGCTATGTCCCTCAATCGGGGAATGGGGATGGGGTGGGGTGATTCACTAGGGACGGAAGGGAGGTGCCACTCAGTGCTTCTGTGATGTGGGTTGGGGCTGGCCCGGTGCATTCAGCCAGGTACAACCATGCTAATGAGCCTATAATGGGCATGAATGAGGCTCATTTGTGCCATGCATCAATGAGCTCTTTAGCATATTCAGGCTGAATATTGCCCATGGGGAATACAGCATATCCAGGTATGCATCACGCATTCCCCCATTGGGAGTCTTTAGCCCCAACCCCCGGATGCGCTGGCCACACATGGCAGCTGATCACTTTGTGCCGTGCATCCAGGGTCCCATATTCACACAGCTTGCACAATCTGTTTCACTCGGCCATTCTGGGTGAATATGGCAACGGAGCCGGCCAGTGCATCTGTTTTGTGCAACACACTGTTATACGTGCTTAACTGGCTGGTTCTGAATATATTCTCCCTAATGTACAAAAAGGTATTGTTAACAGGAACTTAACAATGACAGTGCTGTGCAACTCACTGCAAAGGCCAGACACACCTTACATACTGTAGTAAGAAAAATTGTTTTCATCAGGGGTTGGAGATGCTGGTTAAAGGTTCACAATATAAACAACTAGTATTTGCATAATTGCATATTTATTTAATTAAGTCTTAATTCTTAATACAGGTGCTGCTTACTGGCAGGAAGATTGGACCTATTAAATAGCATGCTGAAAATGAAAGAAAATGAATTGTCTGTCTAGCATTGATCTCTCAAGCTTCAAGTATAGCCAACATTTTCTTACAGGTTTTCTACTTCTTTGAAATTCAGACCAGTATTGCTCATATCCCTTTCTTCATGTGTTTAGTTTCAAAATATTACACATTTGTTATACCTTGTTCAGTATATGCCTTTACTAGCTTATCATTAAACTATTAGGGAATATTTTAAAATATACCTTAAACATTTTTAAAATATTTAAAAAAAGCAGTTTTCAAGCACTGTCTTTTCTATACTTTACAGTATCTTTTTTCTTTTTTTTCATAGGTTGGAATCAGACAATGGCTAGATTTTCCAATGTAAGTTTTCGAGGGATTATAACACCAGTCATGATATTCCATACTACCTGCCTAGTTCCCTAGGCACTGATTCTAAGATTAATTTCTCTTGATTTCTACCCTTTAATGCATTATTTTGGGGGTTTAATTATTAGTCTTGTATTGATGCAAGTGAGTAATATTATAAAACAGATTCCCATGTTTGTTGAAATAATTGCTGTTTATCCTCTATATTGCAATAAATTATTTCAGGATTGGCACACTCCATCATTAGGTTTAACCAGTTTTTAACCTGTAAGGTGTTTATCTTTCCAATGTTGCAAGATGAATTCCTTGGCATTTATGAGAGCCAAGATTACAAAACTTTTTCTTGATTGTCCATTCTTCCATAATAAAATAGAGTTCAAAGAACATCCAAGCCTACTACTGTTTCTGTTATTGTCTTGATGTCATTCCAGAATTCTGTTAACTGAGGACAAGAAATAAACATACGTAAATGTGATCCTACTGTAACATGATACCTGTCTACTAGCTATGTGTATAATTTTGTTATAAATATATCTTTTCAAATTTCTGCTTATAAGACATAGCAGGGTCAACAGGCTATCTAGAAAACAGTAGTTTTTTAAAGAGGCCTGACCTTTTGACCCCAAAACAGTGGCTATAGTAGCTAAAGAGCTGGTTTCCTTTTCTGGGTTGACACATAGTTGCAAGCCTTCCTATGACTATAAAGTCTTCCTTCAAAGGCCAAGTTATAATAGTCGTAAACTACATAGATACATAGATACATAGACAGTGTCGGCAGATAAGGGCCTATGGCCCACCTAGTCTGCCCATTTGAGCTTGTAAGTTCAGTTTGTTTTCCTAGAAGTCTGTTTCCCTTACCCCTGCCCTCTAGAATTCCTTTATGTCTATCCCATGCATTCTTAAATCCGTGATTGTTTCAGCCCCACCACTTCCTCTGGCAGGGTGTTCACTTGTCCACCACCGTTCTGTGAAGAATTCTTTCTCATGTTTCCTCTGAATCATCCTCCTCAACTTCATCCCATGCCCTCTAGTCCTGAAACATCTTTTCACTTAAAAATAGTGTTTTCCTGCACCCTGTTCCTCCCTGTAAGATACTTGTATGTCTCTATCATATCCCTCTCTCCTCCTCTCCTCCAGGAGTACATGTTCAGTTCCTTCAACCTGTCTTCATAGGACTTGTGATGCAACCCATGCACCATCTTTGTTGCCCTCCTCTGAACCTTCTCTACCCTGTCTATGTCCTTACGTAGGTATGGTCTCCAGAACTGTACACTGTACTCCAGGTGGGGCCTCACTAGTGTCTTGTATAGCGGAATTATGACCTCCCTTTTCCTGCTGGTGATGCCCCTGCCTATACATCCCAGCATCCTATTTGCTTTACCTGATGCCTTGTCACACTGTTTCCCTACCTTGAGGTCATCAGAGATGACAACCCCAAGATCCCTTTCCTGCTTGGTGCATGCTATATCCTCACCCCCCAACTGATATATTGTGCCAGGGTTTTGTGCCCCATATGCATTATCTTGCACTTCTTTGCATTGAATTTCAACTGCCAAACCCTTGACCATTCTTCAAGTGCAGGTCCCTTCTCATTCTGTCTACACCCTCTGGTGTGTCTACTCTGTTACAGAGCTTTGTGTCATCAGCGAACAGTGAAATTCTGCCTTCTAGATCCTGTGCAATGTCACTGATGAAGATGTTGAATAGGACCGGTCCCAGCACTGATCCCTGTGGTACCCCACTGGTTACTCTTCCCTCTGTGGAGTGACAGCCATTTACCAGCACCCTCTGTGTCCTGCCACCCAGCCAGTTACCTACCACCACACTACTGTCCTGCCCACACCCATATTCCCCTATCCCTTTACTTTGAAACGCAGGGACAAAGTATGCATTTTATGACCTCTGAGGAAAAGGCCAGTTTCAACTGATTTCTGTTAGCCTTCACACCTAGGTGAACACAGTTCCTCAGGAAGCTTCTGATGACATCAAAGGGATAATTCTGTCTGTCATAAGGCCTCACTAATTAAGAAGAAGATACATGTTTTTATTGGAATGTTTGAGCAAAGGGGGCTGAGATATGTAACTGATAAATTAATTCAAGTTCTCAGGTTTGGTGACCTCACAGCCAGCATCTGTGAGCTGTGTCATCAGGGAGGAGGGTTTTGTGATACATATTACCAGCCAGCTAGGAAAAGCATTGCATTTGGCATTTGGTTTTTGGCTTTTGGCATTTTGCCTCTGGTTTTGAAGTGGAACTCTTGACAAACTGTCACAGCACTTTAGGTAAATTCAACAACCTATTTATTACTTGAAACCTAGGGTAGTAGAAATTCAGTAATAAGGCTTTGTTTTTGTATAATTATCCATTTAACTTAAAAGACTGTAAACCCAATTTTATAATTCTGCATTTTGTATTTTATATATTTTTAGATTTTAGTACACATTTTTCTTGAAATTCTGCCTGTGCCTTTTCTCATTTTCTTTTGCATGTGAATGCTGGAACAGTGTTGATATTTCTGACAACTGTTAAGGGCTTAAAAGTGTGTTACTATCTTGCTAAGTTAAGAAATTACCTAGGTCTCAAATTGAGTCAAAAGGGTAGAATTGTGAACCAGGCTGGGCACCCACTGGGTTAAGTATTGCACTGCATTTCCCAAAGAGGGTGTGATATTGGATCCTGTTACCTGGTGTGCTAGTGAAAAATGGTTCATATTTGACCTCAAGACTCAAGACTAGCAGGTGTTTTCAACAGACAGGCATGTTACCCTGTTTGTCTCCTGTTCACATATTGCACTTTGAGGTTTGGCACTGTGGGAGCAGAGGTCTGACCTGTGGAGTGCATTCGTGACACCTACCACCTACTCATATCTAGGGCAATTATTAGAATTTCATTATTAAGTTTATACAGTTTAGCTGGTGTATAATATGATTTGTGAAAGATGTTAAATTGAATCCAAACTAAGACAGTTTTCTATTTTTTGATGGTATGACAATTGTGGGTGGTGTCTTCAAACTCCTTGTGAACATTAATAAGAGCAGTGGTCTTATATGTTGACTTTTACCATTATATGTAAGACTAAATCTTGTTGAACTGTTTTACTATTTACATGAAAAGACTTTGTGTTAGTCAATAAAGTTGAACTTGTTATTTTTGATACAACAATGGTGTTATTAGGATATCTAACCAATTCTGGTTGTTCAGGGGTACCCCTACATCCATCTGCCAAGCTACTTGTAATTTCCTCAGTAATAAAGTTCTATGCTTGCTAAGTGTCCTATAGATTTTTCCAATATGTTTTTTGTTTGTGTCCTTGTTTACCAATGTGTCATCTACTGGAGATAATGGCAATGGTTTGATGCTGTTACTTTTGTTCCTTAGAAAATATATGATTTGAAGATATGTCAGAAAATAACCTGCTTGAAAATTATATTGGTTTCTTAGTTCTTGAAACTCAATGAGCTGATCTTCCTTATGTAGGTGCTGTAGTTGCATTATTCCTCTTTTTTTCCATAATCTGATGAATTGGTTACTCTTAATATTAGGGATTCCATTTATATAATTGATATATATATATATATATATATATATATATATATATATATATATATATATATATGGTGAGATTTTGGTTCTCTAATCTAATATTGAATGGGCTTCTTGCCAAATCTTAACAATAATTTTGTGGTTGATAAGCAAAGTCAAAACAGATGTTGCTAGTTGTATCAAGTCCTAGGATTCCTGTAAGATCTTGTATTCCAGACACTTGTTGTTCTATTTCTACCCAAGCTGGCTCATTATGAGAATCAAACTGATAATTTATCTGTTCTAATTTAGCTGCCAGATAATATAATCGTATATTGGGGAGATCTAATCCAGCTTGTTCTATTGGAGCATATACATTTTGGAATGAAAGTCTTGGTATCTTGTTTTGCCAGAGGAACTTTCCTAGTTTGATATCCCAACATTGGAATACTTTTTCAGAATCCATATAGGGAGGGCTTGGAAGAGAAACAAAAGCCTAGGTGAGGCATTCATGTTAATGATATTCACTCGACCGGTAAGCGTAAGTGAAAGGTTAACCCATTTCTCAAGATCTTTATATTTTTCCCAGAGTCTCATAGTTTGCTTGAAAAAGTTCTGTGTCATTCTGAAGTAAATTTACTCCTAGATATTTAATATTAATCTTAGTCAGACTACTATAAGGAGTGAGATATTTTTATATCTGGCACCTTTTGTAATAAAAATAATTTCAGTTGTACCCCAGTTAAGTTTGTATCCAAGTGTATTGAGAATGTTGTTATTTGGTTAAAGAGGAGGGAGAGAGGCTGAAATATCATTTAGATAGATTAGGACATCATCTGCATAAATTATATAACATGTGACTGATTATTAATCTTTATGCCTTCCATTTCTGACATCATGATACTCTGGCCAAAAGTTCTATAAATATATCAAACAACAAAGGGAGAGTGAGCAACCTTTCTTCTCCTCTTTGAGTATAATGGGACTGGTTATTAGTTCTTATTCCTGCTGAGGGGGAATTATAGATTAGTGCTAATAATTTACAGAATTTCGGGTCAAAATCCAGTCTCTCCATGATTGCTAAGAGGAAATCCCAGTTCTCTCTATTGAAAGCCTTTTCAACATCTAAGGCCGTTAAGGCAGAATATTTTGACTTGGCAATCTCCATCAGATTTAGTGTCCTTCTAATGGTGTCTGTTAATTTCCTCTCTCCTATGAAACCTGTCTGATCTTGATGAACAGTTCAAGATATAACTTTTGCAAGTCTAGTAGCTAAGATTTTAGTAAATATTTTATAATATGTTTAACAGTGATATTGGCCTGTATGAAGTATATATTTCTGACAGCTTATCTGGGGTTAAAAATTAAAGTTATTATGGCTTTGTTAAAGGAAGAAGGAAGACATTCTTCTGCCAACAAAGAATTAAAGAGCTAGTACAGATATGGTACTAAATCTCCCTAAAATGTCTTGTAGAATTCAGCACCAAAACCATCTGGGCCTGAGGATTTATTATTTTACAGGTCAACAATACTGTCTATAATCTCTTTTATTGTAAAGTCTTTATGTAGAGTAGCCTTTTCTTCCTCATTTAATTTGTGTAGATTCAATGTACTGTATATGGAAATTCTGAAACATTTTCCGCAGTGGTATTGTTTTCCAAGGAGTATAATTTATTATAAATCTGAGACTATATTATTTACAATTCTGTGGTGGCTTTGACAGTTCCTTTGCTCATCCATAAGTGTACTTATAGTATGATTTGCTTTTTCACATTGTCTTTGAAAGGCAAGTAAATCATCTGGTTTCTCGCCTAAAAAGTGATATTTTGCACAGGCCCTCATCATTGCATCCCTGGGTCTTGATTCTAATATTTGGTTCAGTTTATCTCTTAAAATTAAGACTTTCACTAGATCTTCTTGCACATCAGAAATGGTAAATATTTGTTCTGCAGTTGCTAACTCAGATTCTAATTGACTAAGAGTTAGCAATTCAGTTTTATTTTTATATTTTGTGTATTAGATACATACCCCCCGCAGATATGCTTTTAATGCATCCCAAATATTTCTTGTTGAAATCTCCTGTACAGAGTTATTGATAAAGAAGTTGTTAATTTATTTTTTAATTAAGTTAATAAAAATCCAATCCTCTAATAACTTAGAATCTAGCTTCCATCTTTTGTCTTTAGGGCAAGCTTCTCCATCTTGTAAGACAATAATAACTGGGGCAAGATGTGATACATTTATGGTACTGTATTTAATGTCCTCTATGTTTTTTAATATATTTTTTGAGAATAGGCAAAGATCAATTCAGGAATGTAATACATTGGTGATGGAATAAAAAAATAACTTTCTGTGTTGGGTAGAGCTGCCTAAAGGATCAATTAAATTCAAGGTCTTTCATCATACTTAAAAATCTGAGACCACTTTATGCTTTCTTTCAATAGAGCTCAGACTTCTGTCAAGATAGTTAAGCATTAAGTTGAAATTTCTGCTTCACAAGATTTGGTGCTGTAAATTGTCTTAAGTCTGTAAAATCTTGCAAAATAATTAGGGCCATCTTCATTAGATGCATAGATAGAGCAAGAGTAAATATTTAATTATTAAACTTTATTGTGATTATAGTGTATTTACCATTAGATTAGCAAAAGTAGTCTGTTATTACAAATGTTGTGTTAGTTTTAATTAATATAGCAGTACCCTAGTGCAAGTGGTGTATAGGAAATGAGTACCCTTGGCTTGAAATAAATACCTAAAATATTTAAAATCTCCTCTGAAAAATGTTTTCTGTAGCAACAATATGTCTACAAGTTTTCTTTTACACAGTGTAGTTATTGTACTAATTTTGACCCTGTCCCTTACTCCATAACATTCTAAGACATAACATTTAAATTAGTCTTGTTTTCAGTTTTGTAACAATCTTGGGTGGGATAATCTGGAGAATAAGGATAAACCAAATTAAGGCATAGCTTTGTTTTTTTTTAAAAGAGAGGCTAGGGTAGTATAATGCTTATACTAAGGTTCATGCTAAGGTATATGGAGTTATGAAGGCCAGATAGCCAATATGATGTCCCTATCCATCTACCCATAATATACTATGCTATTTCCTTCTAATATGTATTTGTCCAGCCTTCTTTTAAACAATAGCTTTATGTGAATCACTCCTGCAAAGGCAGCTCATTCCATGGCCCCACTATCCTCTGTGTAAAAAAATGCCTTTCTTTTGTTTGTGTTCAATTTTATTTGTCTAGGCTGTAATGGATGCCCTCTGGTACACCTTTCCAGGTTTTTAAAAGCTAAATTTAGTTCACTCAATAAACTGTCACTATGCATTATATCATAACACATTAGTAGGTCTCCACTCACTCTTCAAGTCTCCAGTAACATTAGTTTTAAGCTCTCCAATCTCCCCTCAGAAGGAACCATTCTTAGATCAGACACAATTTTTGTGGCATGTCTCTGCACCCTCTCAAGGGCATCCACTCCTCCCCTTAATGTGGGTCCCCACACCTGACTGCCATAATCCAGCAATGGTCTCATATAAGCCCTAGATACAGTGGCAGAACCACAGCCTCACTTCTGCTCCTAAAGTTTCTTTTTATGGCCCACAGCACTTTATTTGCTTTGGTTATTTGTTTTTTATAGTGCGCTTCAAAAGTTTATTTATTTATTTATTTATGGTGATTCCAAAATCTTTTTCTTCTTCGGATTGTCTAAGATTTTAGTTAGTAGGCACAGGGGCGGGTGCAAAGCTGGTGAGATAGGTAGAAACTGGCTGCAGGGAAGGCAACAGAGGGTGGTGGTGGGTGGGAGCTCTCACCCAAGGGCAGTGATGGCGGTGTCCCACAGGGCTCGGTGTTGGGACCAGTGTTGTTTGGGATATTCATTGCAGACATATCATGGGACATCAAGAGCAAGATCAGTCTGTTTGCTGATGATACCAAGGTTGGCGCAGTGGTGGATGACCTAGGGGGATGGCAGGGGTTGCAGGATGATCTGGCAAAGCTTGAAACCTGGTCAGACACCTGGCAACTGGGCTTTAATGCCAAAAAGTGCAAGGTGCTGCATTTTGGGATGAAGAACCCAAGGAGGACTTACCAGGTAGGGGTGCAGCTAGCCCAGACAGAGGAGAAGAAGGATCTGGGTGTGCTCATTACAGGGTCAATGAACAACTTCGGCACAGTGTGGGAAGGCAGCTGCAAGGCCAACAAAATGCTGGGTTGTATTGCAGGGTATATCCTCGAGGAGGGAGGAGGTGATTCTGCCACTGTATAGGTCATTAGTTAGACCACACCTGGGTACTCGTGCAGTACTGGCATCCGTATCTGAAGAGGGACATTAAGTTACTGGAGGGTGCAGCGCGGGATGATGAAGATGATCAAGGGCTGGGGACTTATCATACGAGAGGAGGTTGAAGGAGTTGAACATGTACTCACTGGAGGAGAGGAGAGACGGGGTGACATGATTGAAACCTTTAAATACATGAAAGGAATAAAAGGACAGTACAGAGGGCTGTTCAAAGTAAGGGAGGGAGGGCCACTAGGGGCCATGATATGGAGACTGGAGGAGAGGTTCAGGAGGAGATGAGGAGACTTTTACAGAGGGTGGTGGCTGGGTGGAATCGTTACCTGCAGAAGTGGTATGCAGTAGAAGGGTGGACTGCTTCAAGCGAGGATGGGACAGGACAAGGGGGAGAGTTAATGAAGGGGAAGGGTGGAAGGGAGGGGCAGCTGCAGAATAAGGGGTGCTAGCTGCACATTCGAGCAGACTTGATAGACCTCTAGGCCTTTATCTGCTGGCAAATTTTGTATGTTCGTATTTTGCCCATTTAAAAAATAATCATGTTTATTTCTTTTGCCTAGGTGTATCACACAGCATGTATCAGGGTGAAAACTCATTCCCCTTTTCATTACCCAGTCCTAGATATTATTTAGATCCTTTTGAATAGAGTCCACATTTTCACTGCTTGTAGCAAGGCCCACAAGTTTAGTGTCATCTGCATATTTACTCATCCAATTTGTTAAGTCATCTCCATACTGTCCATAAACATCCTGAACAGCACTGGGCCCAGCACCAACCCCTGCTGCACTCCACTAGTCACTGGCACTGCTCTGGACAGATACCCATTTATGCTTACCCTCTGGGTCCTATTCCCCAACCAAACATCCACTCATCTGAGTATTTGTTGACTAATACATTTACTTTTAAGCATTTGAAAGGCCTTGGCAAAGTCCAGGTAGATGCAGTACACTGATTGCCCCATCCAGTGCTGAAGATATCTTTTCATAGAAACATAACAGATTTGTAATACAGGACCTCCTGCAAGAAACCCATACTGATTCATGTCCACCTGGCCTGTAACTTCCAGAAGTATGTTTATATAATCTTTAATTATAGCCTCCATTAGTTTTCCCAGGACAGAAGTCAGACTTATAGGTCTATAGTTTGTGTGGTCCACCCTGTCACCCTTCTTATGTATAGGTGCCACACTGGCGGTTAACCAATCTAATGGCACCACACATTCTGTTAATGACTTCAAAATATTATTTTGAGTGGCTTGGCCACTTGTGGGGAGAACAGCTTAAGTATAGTGTTTGAGATATTGTCCAGCCTTGCAGACTGTATATTTTTAGTCTATTTATTTTGTCCACAATTATTTTTCAGATATGTCTATATAGGGTACCAGGTTTCCTTGTTAATTAGTACCATGTTAGGTTTCTGTGAGAATGCAGACCCGAAATATTCATTAAATATATTAGCCATTTCCACCATTGTGACAGGGTGACCTCTGTTTAGGATTACTCCACCCCGGTAAAGGAAAAGAACTAGGTAAAGTGCTCTTTAAAATTTAGGAGCCTCTGAACTTAGAAAGTGTCTGCGGGAGAGACAGGAGAGTGTGTTGCTGTGTGAGAGAATATGAAAAAGATAATAATCACACAAAATGGGACAAAATAAACAATAGTAGAGTGTGTATTCTACAGTTACTGAGTTAGCAGGAGAAGGGAGAAGAGGAGTGAACCCTTATTCTTTCATTCCCCCTGCTAGCCCAGAAACTGCAGCAGGGCTACACAATGCTGCTTTATATGTATATAAAGGTTCCATTACCTGTGGTGCTCTATTGGATGTTGTTACAGAACTGGTACTCACAGTCTGGAAAATTTACAATATTAACTGGGGATAAAACTCCAACAGAACACTCAGCCAAAAGTACTACAAGCTACTATATCTTGTCAGCATATTGTCATGCTGTATAAATAGGAACTTATCCTGCTCAATAAATGGATCTCTAGTGAATGGAAGGAGCCCCAATGTAACAACTTTTTCCAAAGGCCCTAGTTCACAAACAAGTGTGGACTCTGCTGTTTCAAGGGGAAGACTCCTGTGGAACTGAGCCCTATAAGGCAGCAGCAGCCCCTAGTATAGGAATATATGGTGATCCTAAAATGTGAGGTCACTGTCCAAGGGAGGGGCTTAACCCCATTATGAGGACACAGATCCTAATTAAGAAGTTAGCAAGCCTCTGAGTAATATATGTCTAGATTCTAGAGAATGTTATATGTCATGATACAGTCTGTTAGTCCACAGCAGATGCATGATTGCAAAGGGACTTTAATAAAATATAAAAGAAGAAATTGCAGGGAGTCAGACAATTACATGATCACCTGATAGTGATGTCACTCTTAGAAATTTATTTAGGCCTGCCAGTAGGGCTAGTCTTTTTTAGATAGGGCGGTCAGTTGTTGACAGGCAAGAGAAGGTGTAAGACCTACAGGGTGTTCAGCATGGAGGCTGAAGCCATGCCATGCTAAGCTGAGACATGCTAACCTTTATTTTCTGAATTTTGCCTTATTATTTTTGAGTTCTAATAAAATGATAAACTCTTCCAAGTGTTTTTTTATGCACTTTACGATTTGTCTGCCTGTTTCTATGATTTGAAATCCTACACCCTTCGACAACCGGGTCAGCTACTATTTGAGTCCCAGTCGTGATTGAATAAAGACTGGTATTTGTTTTACGCAGATAATTCACATAGCCACAGAATTCCCCACATATTATCTTTTTTAGCTGAACCTACTAGTTTTCATTCCATTTTTTGTTACTTTTTATCATTGTCTGTGTACTAATTTAAGTTCCTCTCAGAGTCCCTGTGATCCTAATGTCTTATATTTCTCATATAGTTTTTGTTTTTTTATTGCTTTATTAAACCACTTTGATTCTATGCCCTTATTATTATATTTTTTTACATTCCCTTGTATTCGTATCACTTATTACACCTATGTGGTGTTTAAAGCTTTCCCACATCTCATGTACTGATTTATCTGTGAAGATTTCTTCCCAATCTAGTTTACTAAGGTCTGTCTTTATATTCTCAATATTGGCAGTTTTAAAATTATAGACATCCCTGCATCCTTTTATTAAAGGAATATGTTCCTTAATTGTAAAAAGCACATTGTTATGATCACTATTTCCCAAGGGAGGTCTTACTGTATAATTACTAAACTGCAGTTCTTTGGTTGGTACACTATCCAGAATATTTTCTCCCCTAGTGAGTTCTTCCACACTTTGAGTGAGCCCTAGTTGGTATATATTGGTCAAGAAGTTTTTATTAATGTGTTCATTAGCCTCTTGTCTTTCCCAATTTATGTCTCCATAATTGAAGTCCCCCATTATGACCACTGTTCCCATTTCACAGGCCTTCTCTATTTCATTATTCATTTCTTGACTGACCTCATCATTAGTTCCCAGCTATTTATAGATAATCCCCAGCACTATGAATGTATATTTTGTAATCTCCACTCTTATCCATAAAGTCTGTCTCTTTTCACTTTTTTCTTTTTTCAGAAATATTAGTAGTTTTTAGTGATTTTGATACATATACTACCACCCCCCCATCCTATCCAAATAGTGAAGTGTATATCCAGGTAGGTCCCTTCCCCAATTATCACTGACCATTCACCAGTTCTCAGTTAACCCTATGATGTCAGTGGCAATTTGTTTTGGTAGTAGTGCCTCCAGTTCATCTTTTTTACTTTGGATACATCTAGTGTTTGCCAGCATACACCTTAAGGGAGCCTTTGTTTGGGGTTTAGCCTTCTTACTATTGTTTTTTTTTGTATACTAATTTTGGAGTGTGGTGTGAGTTTACTATTCCCACTACATTCTTGCCCCCCCCCCCCCATGACTAGTTTAAATGTTTGGCAGTTTCAGTTTGTATCCTGATGGCCAGCATAGTGGTACAATTTTTATGTAGGTGTAGGCTGTCTTTCACAAATAAAGTCTCTTTCTGAAAGAAATCATACTAGGTGTCCATAAAGGCTAACCCTTCCCCAGCAGTACATCTATTTGAAGTCCTAACATCTATTTTTTGTATTGTATGTTTTTTCTTGGCACCACAATTAAGTCTAGGTAATATCTCAGATTTTATTGGCATCTGCCCAGCCTTGGTTACCAGCTCTGCACATTCCATAATATCCCCCACTAGAACCTTTTTATGGTCTCTTCCTATATTGTTTACCCCAATGTGAATGACTACAATTTGGTTACTTGGTTTAGTGCCCAATAGTTTAGGGAGTCTTGCCTTTATATCATGTACTCTGGCCCCTGGTAGGCAATTTACAACTGCATTTGTTTTCTTATCTTGACATATTACTGTGTCTGTTCTTAATATAGAATCACCTATGACCAGAATACAGGGTGTTTATCATCCTCTATGATACTAGATAATGGTTGAATGTTTACAGTATCAGATGATGCCTCTCCCAGGCTATCTTCTACTATTAATGTAGAGTATTTGTTATGTAGGGCTATCTCTCTACTGCCCAAAGCCCTTCTCCTTTTATTTTTTTTTTATTAACCAAGTTTTATTATTTCCCAGCACCAAATGTATACATAAGTGAACAAGCCAGTATGAACAATAGGTGCAATAATATAACAGCCACATAACCCCCCTCCGCCCCTCAAGAACTACATACCCCAATTAACCATCCAACTGTCACAGTATGCACAACATTGTATCACATATGTTTCCAGGTTGTCAGGATAGCCTCCAAACTTCCCCACAGTGACATGTATATATTAACCCTATCTTGCATAAAAGCAATATGCCGTTCCAACTGCAGTGCTAACATGATCTCTCTATACCATTCCAGGACGGACGGCACCTTCTCATCAGTCCAATGTCTTGCTATTACTATTTTAGCAGATGCCGATATCAGCGCCATATGAGCCCTTCGACCCATAGGAATACCAGCAGGAAAACAATTGGTCATACAGATTGCAGGGTGAAAGTTCAGTCAGGCCAAGGATAGGGTCCAAAGTGTTATTGATGGCGCCCAAAATACCTTTATACAGGGCACAGCCACAGCATATGAAATAGAGAACCCGGTCTTCCTACATCTGATGCACATGGCTGAAGCTGTTTTCCCATATTTAAAGAGTTTAGCTGAGTGTCAAATATAAATCATGCATGATGTTATAACAGACCAATCTTAACCTATCTTGCTTAACTAATTTGTACATTGATGTCCATAAAGTCTTCCATAAGGTGACATCCCTGGAATATCTAACTCTTTTATCCAATAGGAGCAGAGACCAGATGGCATTCTATGATCCACTCCTGTAGAACTTTATACACTTTGGAGACAGCATGCGATTGAGAGGCTATCCATGAAGTTCAGTAATCTCTTTCCCTGGATCCTTCAGGGGATCCGAGCAGAAAATGATGAGATAGCCTTACAGATTTGTATATGCCTAAAAGCATCAGTATTTAAAGCACTGAACAAGCATTTTAGCTGAGGAAAGGGGATCGGTTTTCCCTTCTTCCACACCTCAGAAACTTTACATTGCGCCAGCCGGAGCCATAGGGTGGGGGTATTGAAGACACCTCAGTCTTGAAATGTGGATTACTAATCAGTGGTTGCTCAGAGGATTGGAACCACTTTATTCCAAGATACCGTTGAGCTTGGTGAGAAACTTTCATTGACCAACCCATAGGGTTTGTACTCAGGGACCTGGGAGTATCGTAGGATACATGTATAACAGGGCCCATAGGGAACACTTCACCTGAGAGGCTAAATATCTTTCGATGGATAGCCACAATGGGGAATATGTATGATTCTCACCGTCATTATGCCAAAGGCAAGCTTACTAATATGTTGAGCTCATTAATATAAAAGAAGAGGCAGCGGGGCATACTCTCAGTTGAGGGCTGTTAGCTTTAGGTAAGATCTGCGAATACCTTTGTTGTTCCATAAAAAGGCGTTGAGCTTATTTTGTAATCCAGAAAACCACTTATTTGGTAGGTACACCCCTAGCATCCCTAACGGGTATAATATCCTTGGTAATAGGTTCATTTTGATAGTATTTAACCTACCCCATAGGGAAAGGGGCAATAATCGCCATCTTTCCAAATCTCTAAATACAGATATGATTAGATTATCAAAATTAATACGTTTGATGACCCCCAGTTCCCTGAAAATCTTAATGCCAAGGTAATCTAGAGATTTCTTTTCCCACGCAAGTCCTAGGGGGGACAATTCTGCCTTATTTATTCTATGATTCAGTGGCATTATCTTAGCTTTAGTATGATTTAATCTGTAGTGGGACAATTTAGAATATTCCTCAATCTCTCTGAGGACAGCCGATATTGAGGAACCAGGGCTTTCTAGGTGTAATAAGATGTCATCGGCATATGCCAAAAGGCATACCTAGCTGTACCGATCTGAATGCCAGTGATCCTCTCATTTCCTTTATTCTTAACAGCAGGGGTTCTAAATGAGATTGAACAACAGCGGTGACAGGGGACAACCCTGCCTGGTGCCCGACTTAGTTTAAATGGGAAGGACAATAAACCATTACATTTAACTTTGGTGGAAGGGCATGAATATAGGATTTCTACCCATTTATAAACTCCCTGGGAAACCAAAAAGCCACTAAAGTTGTAAAAGAAACTCCACGAAAACTCTATCGAGCATGCCAGCGTCTAATGAGACAAGTACCATAGGTACCTTTGAGTCTCTAGCGATTGCAATAATGTGCAGCAACTTTCTCACATGATCTTGAGATGACCTACAGGCCATAAATCTGACCTGCTCAGGTCCTATCAGATTGCCAATAATTTTAGTAAGTCTATTGGCTAAAATTTTAGCCAATATTTTGATATCTGTATTTAACAAAGATATTGGACGGTAGCTGTCCAGATTCTCGGGTCCTTCCGAGCTTTAAAATTAAAGTTATCACAGCCTCCTGGAGCGTGGCGTGGATATACCCTGTCAAACCAATAGGAAAAAGATCTTTAAGCACAGGTGAAATAGCGGATTGGCAGGCTTTATAAAATTATTGACAGACCATCCGGCCCAGGTGACTTGTCAGGAGGTAATTGCCGAATAGTCTCCAGGATCTCTCCTATTGTAATAGGAGCGCTTAATAAAGCCGCCTCCGTACTGGTAACCTTAGGCAGAGTCACTGAGCCAAGGTAAGAATTTATATCTGCTATGTCAGGTCGTTCAAGTGGATCGACTGCATACAGTTTTTGGTAATAAGACCCGAACATATCAGCTATCTTTTGTGGGTCCATGCAAATTTGTCCCCCCTTATCAGAGAGGATCCCTGCAATGTATTGCGAGGAGTCCATTTGGTGAATCCGCATTGCAAGTAATTTGCTGGCCTTTTCACCAGTGTCTAGATATTTCAACTTGGTTCTATGTAAAGAAAGTTCAGCTTTCTTAGATAACAAGTCAGCATATTGGGCCTGTAACTGGTATAACCTCACCCAATTCTCCGCTGGGGACTTGCGGGTTAGGCCGTGCTCTAGTTGCTTGATTGACCTTAAGAGGGTATCTGCCTGATCCCTCTGAGTTTTAACTCTTTTGGCGGCCATTTTAATAAACTCACCCCGTAATGAACACTTTAAAGCTGCCCATATTAAGTCATATCTATCTACAGAGCCTAGATTGGAATTAAGGAAAGAAGATATATGGTCCTTGATGTAATTAAAAGCTGGGTCTCCTTTTATTTTTGACACCTTTGTGATTTGTGTCCAGCTTACGTCCTGTTCACCTTTTGTCTCTTCCTGTGATAGCTCCTTTTGTAAGGTTGATTCCCCAGAACCTGTACTTATTGTAACCATTGCCTCCTCTGTGCTGCTGTTGGATAGTATTGTCTGTATATTATTTAGATCCCCTGTAAGTTTTTTGATATGTCTACAATTAATGCATGTATTATTCTCAGGAGAGACGGATTCAGCGTCATCTGTAAACATTCGGCATTTATAACACTGAAAAATATGCCCCATAGTTTTCAGTTCTTTAAGCAGAACACTTATCTGTTGTTTGTTCTCTATGTTTAGATACAGCTGTTTATAAGTCTACTCAATGACTTTTGCCCTTGTAGTGTGGCCTGCCCCATCACCATGTCAATGCAGGACACGCAAGACACCGCGCGCGTTCGCCCACTTGAGCTTGTGCCGCTCATTGTGGCACTAGCCTTTTATCACCCACAGAGTGGAAGTTTATCACTCCAGTCCCGCAAGGTGATTTCAAATAAATAAATTTCTATTTGCTTTTTTTAATGGTTATCAGGGGTGTAAACAGTTAGTATGTGCTGAAATCACTCAGCACATGTAGCCCAACAACAAAAATACAGTTTATTTAAACTTCTGAGGTCCACTGCAGCACTTGTGGAACTACAGAACTTCAACCCACTTCATCTTTACATTAGCTTTAAGTATACTAGCTAGCTCACACAATATTTAAGAAAACACTCTGAAGTTAATTATTTCACCTTGGCTCACGCGCCAGAGAATAGCTTAACAAACACAACAGGGAGAGGACTCTGGTTAGGAGGGCCTCTAACTGTGGTGCTACCCTTTTATCACACATGGACCAGAAGTGCATCACTCCCATCCCATGAGGTGATTTCAAATATTAAGTTTCTATTTGCTTCTTTTATGGTTAACAGGGGTGTAAACAGTATGTGCTGAAATCACCCAGCACACGTAGCCCAGCAACAAAAATACAATTTATTTATACTTCTGCAATCCACTGCAGCACTTGTGGAACTACAGAGCTTTAACCCACTTCTGCTTTCCGTTAGCTTTAAATATACTAGATAGCTCACGCAATATTTAAGAAAACACCCTGAAGTTAGTTGTTTCACTTTGGCTCATGCACCGGAGAATAGCTTAAAGGAGTAGTCCACCCAGAATTTGCAAAACATGTTATGCAGAATGTTTTGATTTGTGTGTGCATCCTAGTGTGTTCTCCCTCTGTCTGCTATTAGGGTTTTCCTAAATTAGCCCTCTAGCTTTATGGTAGTTTTACGACCCCTCGGGATCTCCATCTGAGATAACTTTATTGCATTCCCTGTTCCTGCAATGCATCCTGTCTCATGTGACAGTGATGTAGCCACGACCATAGATTCATCAGAAAGCACTGTTTTACAATCAGTTCACAACAGCAGAGATTGCTATATTTTAAAAACTATACAGAGTTCAGCTTAGTGATTACCTTCATTGTAAAGTTTTTTTGTCCTGAACAACTTCTCTGCTGGTTATTTTTGTTGTAGCATGTAAAGTTTCTAAGATATTTAGGTTTTCTGGCATGTGTGTGCTAAATCTATGGTCTCAGCTACATCACTGTCACATGAGACAGGATGTATTGTGGGAACATGTAATGCAATGAAGTTTGCTCAGATGGAGATAATAAATGTTCCATAACTACCATAAAGCTAGTAGGCTAATTTAGGAAAAACTCCTAATAGCAGACAGAGGGAAGGACACACTAGGACTTCACACACAAATCAAAACACTCTGCATAACATATGTTTTTGCAAATTCTGGGTGGACTACTCCTTTAACAAACACAACAGGGGTGGACTCTTAATTTTACCTTTAATCCCTCCCCTAAAGTTATCCTCATGCCCCTCTTCCCCCGAGGTCCAGTGGTGAGAACCCAAAGTGAACACAACCTATGAAAAATGGAAAAAAGGACCAGAAATATAAGTTCCCCTCCTTGACCTCTCCCCCATTAACTTAAACAAAACAGCTGAAAAGGTATCAGGTAAGTAAGCACCCTTTACCTGGAGCCTACACTAGTGAGCTACTTTGACATCAACCCTCCAAGCCAATGGTGTTTTATGAGAGATTTTTACAACTGATATATATATATATATATATATATAAGAGAAAAAACTCAGTTTAATGCATCAGTTAGGGTTGTTCCACAGTGACAAAAGTGAGGAAATTCGATGTTAGGATTGAAACCCCTTTGCACCTCAGCCCACCCCCAACTGGATTCAGGGTGTGCATTGAGAGTCATCGACCTAAGTGTCACCCCATCACATGTGGAAGAAGCTGAGGAATAGGAGAATGGGGTGACAGTTAGGACCGATGACCCCAATGCACACCCAGATTCCAGTTGGGGGGGTGGGCTGGAGGGGTGCAAAGGGGGTTTCAACCCTAACATCGAATTTCCTCGCTTTTGTTGCTGTGGAACAACCCTAACTGATGCATTAAATGGAGTTTTTTGCCTCTAATTTCCCTTCTTTTTGAGAATGATAATGAGAAATAGTGAATGTAATGCAGCGGCTGGAGCGCGTGGGTGATGTCTTGTTGCATTGTAACATTGTGCCCATAAACACAAATCGTAATGCATGGTGGAGCAAATGAAACAGAAAGAGGAACAGTACTGTAGACAGAAATGTTCAAAACAACAGAAACAGACATAAATGAAAAGCTAAAGGGTAACATGACATGGTGGTGTAAACGTGAACGGTAAGTGAAACGGGTACGGAACCGCAAGCAGAAATGGTAATGGTAAGAGTAATATAAGCACACAGGCTGGTTTTCCCCAAAAGCTGTATAGAGAAAGACAGTGAGTAGAAAGAATGTATGCAACATAATGACTCTCGGAACACAAAAATCAGTAGTTGTAATAGTAAATTGCTTATATCTCAGTAACCGTACGACATAGAAAAAAAAATTAAAAGTCATATGTATTATCACTTTCCTGGCTAGTTTTATATGTAGCCCCATTTTGACAAAAACTCCGTGATTCACACCGCTTTAGATACGGGCCTCAAAGACGCGGCGACGCTGTAATGTTATCCTATGGGAAAAACAGTTCGACTGCCATAACTTTGAACAGTTTAATATTTTTCACAAAATCTTTGAAAGGCACATCAGAAACCCTGGCTGCATGTTCCCTGAAGATTTCAAGCTGGTCGTGCAAACCGTGCGACCTGTAGGAGCGACCGTAGGATTCCAGAAAAAGTGTAAATGCATGCACAGATCATGCTTAATAACTCCACAGCCGTGTATCCGACCAGTACAAAACTTGGCAGGTCCCAAGGTGTATGGGTCTTGATCATGCATTCAAAATTTCAGGCAAATTTGTCAAATGGTTGCAAAGTTATTAAGGTGCAAAATTTTGGGTTTAACATGTAAATAGCTCCTCAACCCTAACTATGGTAGCACTACCATGCTACCATAATATACATATATATAGTGAAGCTCACCAGGATGAAACCTAATTCTGAAGCATTTTGCAGCACTCTGCAACATGCTGCAGCAGAGTTATTGTAGAAAACAATGTAATTTCAATTAGTCCCTTTTGTCATGCAGGTAACTAACATTCACTTCATCCTGGCAGTGTCACATTTTCCTGCATGACAAAAGGGATCAATTCCCATTGAAATTACATTGTTTACTGCAGCACATCTGCTGCAGCATACTTCAGAATGCCTTAGAAGTGGGTTTCATCCTGGTGAGCTTCACTGTATATTTTTTAGATTGACTATCAGGAAATATTGTATTGTGGAGATTCATTTGAAAGCAGGCTTTTCCTTTAGTGTAGTTTCTGCTGGTACTTAAGATACAAACTGTACTTTCAGTTTTTTTCTCTAGAACCTTTTCCACTGAAAATTGACCTTCCAAAGGCTGGATATGTGAAGATGTAGCATATTCAGTATAATTAGATATCGGGCCCCAAGGTCATTAACAAAACAGCTCAAATTACTTTCTTTGCTTTAGTGGGAGACATGAATATCTTTATCCTCCCTTGCAGGACCACTTTTAGCTTTGCAGGACAGAACACTGCAAACCTTCTTCCATGTTGATTCAATAAAGCCTTCGATGATGAAAAGGCTTTCCTTTTCTCTAATATTTCAGTTGGAAAATCCAGATATGATTGAAAAGATATTCCTCCAGCCTGCAAGCCCTTTTTTAACCTTGCTTTTCTTAACAAAGCTTCCTTGTCTTGAAATTGGTGAGGCTTGACAAAAACAAATCTTGGTTGGTCCCCCCAGCAGTTAGGATTGTTAGCTCACCTATGTACTCTGTATGTACTCCTACCTTTTCTTCTGGAAACAGCCTTCCCAATGCCTTGGTTAACCATTTTTGGAAGAGTTCAACCAGATTTGGTCCTTCTTTTCCCTCAGGGATCCCCCCTAATTTAATATTATTCCTTCAGGATCTGGTCTTCATCTTCTCTATTTTTTGTTTAAATAATTCAAGCTGTTTGGCCTGGTTATTTATCGTTCTTTGCATTGGTTCAATTTTATCCTCCTCTGTACTTATTCTTGACTCAAGTTCAGAAGTTCTTTTATTCAAAGTGTCTATTTTTTTAGCTGACTCTGAAAATATTCATTTCATAGTGTTATAGAATTGTTTATCTTTGCAAAACCTGGCCTGATCTCATTTATCAATGCTTCTTGAATATCTGATGATAGATTGTACTGAGGTCTTAGTTGCTGCTTTTCCTGGATCGCATCAATGCAGTCTCTGTTGCTTTTCTAGGCAAAGAACAATGTTATCCTGTGTCTTTTTCACATGTACTATTCTTAAAGGCATATTATTTTCTGTGCCAATACCAGTTTAAGGTTTTGGTTTGCACTGGTGAGGGATGCATTGTTATGTATAGCAGGCACCACATTTTCTGAATTTACTGTTTCCTTAACAGTATCAGAGATGTCTTTAGCATAAGTAGCTCTTTCTGGTTCTCTGTTATCTGTTTGATTTGATTTGTTTATTTAATCTAGTAGGTCCATGGGCCAAAGACTCATTTTCATAGGTGACCAGAGACCAGATTAGTGAGTCTGAAGATGCAGGACTTTGTTGAATTTGTCAGGTAGAAAGATTTAATAAATTTGATATGCTTGGATTTACTAGGCTAGGCATATAATCTGTGCTACTACAGTTTTTACTGCGTATGTCCCTTAGATAAGAAGGTAAGCCAGCATCAGATATCACCAGGGTACTGTGGTTGCAATGCATTCAGAATTGGCACTCAGCTCAAAATAACTACAATGCTTACAGTGATTAGACTCTGAGAAAATTTATTCCTGCACTTACACTTTATTAGCTGAAGGTGAATCCCGACATCTTCAGCAGCTCAGTGTAATTTTGTTGCTTGGAGATATATTTTCCAGTATAATCAGGACTTGTGTTTGTGACTGTTGCTATGGTTAACATAGACTCCTGCTTTTGGTGTGCTCCTGATAACAAGAGTTTATATAACTTAGTTTTGTTTTTAAATAGTACAGGGGGCATTTCAGAGTTTGCAAACAGAATCATCGTACTTTTCATTTTTTTCTTTAATGTGCAGTCAGTTTTTTTTTCAGACTTATGGTCCAAGCTGTGTATTGGCATCAGAGCCGCTGAGACAGCTGTTTTATTCAGCATAACTCTAATTGGAGGAGCATACTGAGCAAAAGATTGGGAGAAATGTCTTTTTTTTTACAGCTAAGCAGTTGACTTTTAGCAGAGGAAGTCAAGGCTTCAGTGTTAGAAATCTCTCTAATCTTGTCTCTTACAGCATTTGCAGCACTAGTGGGACCTGGGGCTTCAGTCACCACTGGAGTAGAGGCTATACCATCAATCAGTTTAAAAGGAGGCACGGACAATTTTATCCAATGAGTAGCTCTTGCATTTCTGTTTTCAGGTAATGTTTTCAGTGTTACTTTCCTCTCATGTCTAATCAAATCCTTAGCTACTTAAACACTCTAGACTTTTTTGGACATAGCCACCTTAAAGTGTGCTTATCTTAAGGCACAAATCTTACATCCATGAATCACAAAGGATTAGTAGAAAAAACTCCTTTTGGAAGTGAAAAAACAATCTGAACTAGTGAGAAAGTACCCCCTGTCTTAGAGAGCAATTGCTCAGCCTACCAGCATGTCAGTCATCTTGGTTCATACTTTACAGTATCTGTTTTTTTGTAAATAAATGTATTTATCATATCATTTTTCACTTTGCCCTTTATTGTTCACTACTTGACACTTGAAATTAAGCTAGTAATTTAAATATTATAATGAGCATTTACCAAAGAGAAATGGAAAATTTGGCCATGCTATTTGATAGATCCTGTCTTTGCCCTCCCTCAAATATGGAAGATCATACACGTTATCCCACTATTTAAATCTAGAGTCCTTGCAACCTTAATAACTATAGGCCAATTTCTCTCCTGCCGACACTTTCAAAGCTACTGGAAAAAATAGTAAATGGCCAACTAAGATCCTTCATTGACAGAGGAAAATTACTAAACCCCCTTCAAACCGGATTCAGAGCCAACCACAGTACAGTCTCAGCATTAGCTAAAGTAACCAACAACTGGCAACTGGAGTTGGAGCATAAAAATTCAGTACATGCTGTGTTTCTTGACCTCAGCAAAGATTTGACACAGTCGACCACGACCTGCTCCTCGACTAGCTAAAAACACTAGACCTGGATGCTACTTCTCTAAACTGGTTCTCTGAATATCTGACAGACAGATACCAGCAGGTGAAAGTGGATGGCGAACTATCTGCCCTGAAACTCTTACAAAAAGGTGTCCCTCAGGGATTCATATTAGGTCCCCTCCTCTTCGCAGTGTATATCAACAACATTGATGAGGGAATCAAGGATGCAAGTATTCACTTATTCGCGGATGACACAGTGCTACACCTGAGTCATCCCACACCAAAAGAAGCTTGCACTGACCTACAAAAAGATTTCAACCTCCTGCAACTCCAACTAATTAATAAAAAACTATTAAATGCTAAGAAAACTAAAGCCATGTTATTTTCCCCCTCAAACTATCACTGTCATCTATACCAGGTTTCTGGATGGACCTCACTCTCAACTAGAAGGAAAAGGAATGCTCTCCTCTGGTTTTTTAGAGTATTATCTGATAACCTCCCTGCATACATCTCGAACATCTTCAAATGGGCTAAAGGTTCCTATGGCCTGAGACGCCTCTCCTTAATCTGCTTCCAGATTCCTAGAAGCAATCAACTTCTCACTTCCATCACTTTGGAACACTATGCAAGACTCATTAAAATTATCCTCACTTCCAAGCATTTTCACATTCAAAGCTCTATTAACAGATTATCTGAAGGAATCATGCAACTGTTTCAGACGCTGATGACCCCTAAGCCCCGGGTGCCACTCTCAAATCCTACGCCTAAGTATCTCATCCACACATTCTAACAACAGAAACCTAAGACCTACAAACCTAGTTCACCTAATCCAAGATGGCCCTGCTTATTCTCTACCTTTTACCTATTCTGGCCTCCCTTTTGGCTGCCTACTCTTTCACCCTAATTTCTACACTATTCCTTAATACCGCCTTATTTTTTATCATTTAGGTATGAACTCTTACTTAGCGGAGACTATGTGGGATTGTTGTCTCTTTTCATTTCAGTACAGCTTATCATTATGTACCTTTGCATGTTAATTATGTTGACTGGTATGTATAGGCCCATGTTGACCGGCACCTTCACAATGTTTTTTCTTTTTTTGCATCGTTGTCCACCGTAATTGTAATCTTATGAAGTATACTGTATTGTATTAATGCCCAGGATCACCTAGAAAATGAGCTTGCTCAATGGTGTTTATGCCTGGTTAAATAAAGTGATTGCTTTATTGACTGATTGAAACTACACAAGTGCTACTGACTCCATCTCCCCAATAACCACAATCCTGGGAGAGCGCTTAGAGTACATTCCAAAATTCAGATATCTTGGGGTCTGGATTGACTGTAAACTCTCTTTCACTGACCACCTGGAAGACTTGCTGAAAAAAATTAAGGCAAAGACTTGGCCTTTTTTATAGGATAAGAAGACTTCTGACAGCAGACGCAAAGAAACGACTAGTCCAAGCCACATTCTTGTCCTTAATTGACTACGCAGACTTCATATACAGTAGCTGTGCGGCTTTCTATCTTGGAAAATTGGATACGCTCCACCACAGAGCTATACACTTCATCACTGACCTCCTCTTCTCTACCCATCATTGCACACTATATGCCGCCATGGGCTGGACCTCACTTCACTATAGGCACAACTTTAATGCAGCACTCTGGACACTTACAGCCCTCAGTGGCAAATTCCCTCAATACATCATTGACTGTCTGTCTCCAATTGTGCCCAGGAATTATTCTCTTAGAAGCTGCTCACAACTTCTGCTAAATATACCCAGGGCACTCACACGAGTTGGGAGAGCGGCCTTTGGATTCTCATTCCCATCAATATGGAATAAAACCCCAAAATACTTAAGCTAGAAACCCCAGTAAGTACCCTTTTGTTCAAAAGGCTTTACCATGATGACATTACCGAAATTTGCAACTGCTTTACTAGACACTTCAACTAACCTCCTCCCTCAAACAACAGCCCGCAAATGGTGGCCCTCCAGCTGAAATGTGTGCCTCTGCCTCTAGCATGCCCACCAACAGATCCACAGGATTTATTGCTGAACTCCCATATCTTATTCTTTGATGCTCTGAACAACTGCAGCCTGATTCTAGCACATGCTACCGCACTCGGGGATAATTATCATCTTCCCCAAAAATATTCAGTCTCTCATCCATCCAACACCTCCTCTGCCCCAACCTCCAGGACCCTCCCAGTTATGCCCCTGCTACTATATTCCTCCTCTTGTACTTAGTACAACAGCAGCTTTTCTCCTCCATATGTCACCATGTTTTGGGGCAAAAATCACTTTGTTGCCTTTCGTACGGTCCTCTGCCCTTCCAGTCCCTCACTCTGCTCTAACAATTGGGTCCTCTTTGCTTGCACCCCTATTCCCCACCTCTCCCTACATTATGCACTTGATATCTTCTATCTGATATGCCTACCCTCTCCCTAACATTTCCCACTACAAAATGCACAGTTTTTGGGCTTGGATCCAGCACAAGTTCATTATTCATGACTCCTTGTAGTTCTACGTTCAATGTATATTACCCGTAAATGTGCATTTTCACTATAATAGCAGCTATTTTTACTGTTTGTATTATTGTAACTTGTCTTTCTGTATTATTACTGTAGGACCGCAGGTCCACCTTGTAAATGAGCTTGCTCAATGGTGCCTGCCTGGATAAATAAAGATATTGATTGACTGATTGACTGATTGATTAGCCACACCTGTATTTAACTAAGACACAACAGAATGAATATGTATTGATGAAAATGCTGGCTTTCTATAGTATAATGCTCTAACCAGCATACCCTCCACATAAAGAAAATGTTTTTCATCAATACATAAGGTGCGTCTGATTTTTTGTGGTTAGTAGCACAGCAGCACCAGTGGTGAGTTTCTATACCCATACTTTTTGTACATAAAGTGCTTTAATTTGAATCCCAGTATGTGCTACTTCTGTTTGTTTTATTTTTCATGCTGCAACAAAACTCTTTCCTCATGTTCATAGGTGTTTGTCCTTGAAAATAAAAGTCTTACTTGCTAGTAGCTTAATTCATTTTATTTTCATACAAATCCACAGGCCACCTCAGACTCAGTGCTTCAAACAAAAATTCTGCTTTATCAGGGACAGTGGACCCATATAATAAAATGTCAAGAAAATGTAAGTAAGAATAAATACAAAAGAAAGTCACATTGTACTCCTACATAAATGGCTTGCAACAATTTCTGGTAACACAGGTTTTCATATAAAGACTTTCAAGCAGTCCAAACTGATCTTACCTACAGTTTCATTAGTAAGCACATCCTATAGATGTTCAACCTGTTTCAGAGGTCTCCGCTTCAGTTCATGATGGATGCCATGCCAAAAGCCATGCTGTCTTGGCATCTGACTTCGTCCCTTTTAAAACAACTTGCAGCCTCCAAGCGTAGACACATGCACAGTACACCCCATCATGATGTTATATGTTTGGGGCTGAATGTCAAGCACTCAAACACAAGCCTCAACATCCAGGGCTCCTGAATATTCAGGCTTACCTAGCCTAAACCATCCATCACATTTTATAAGAGCCAACCAAATTTACAGTAGATGAGAATGACTTTAACAATAAGCTTATTAACTATGTAAACCAGAAATAAAAAGTCATCAAGCCAGTTCTTTAAAGGACATACAAGGCTATTAATCAGGCTATTAAAAGGGGAGGGGGTTTTATTACAATACACCTCTGGAGAAAAGACAGTGTGAAGCACCTAGTGCCACTGCCAGTGGTATAAAAACATAGGGTAGCCAAAAGGTCAAAGTGTGCATATCATTCCAGAAAAAATAAATTGGGGTACATGAAAAAATTATCCTTTATGTAACCCTACCCATCCATGGACAGTTAATGTGAATCAGTTCACATCATCCAAATGACATGATAAAAATTAAAAATAAACAAAAAATAAACAATCCAAAATAACAAAAACAGTAATAAAAAACAGTATACAGGCAGTGTTACATCAAACAGCCAAGACTCTATAATATTGTAATCCAGACTATGGACTCATGAAGACCATACCTTGTACTTGCACATTTCTCTTATTCCAAGTTGTTCTATTCTCTGTACCATCTTAATCTGTGTAACTGTACTGCCTGTATTACATATGTGCCATCTACATGGCCCAGGTCATGCCTGAAAATGGTCCTTTGGATCAGCATACCTACCCAGTAAACATCAAAAAAACAAATAAATAAAACATTTGGGTAGTAAAGCACCAAATCTTTGAATTCACATTGCCCCTTTCTCTAATAATCTGCAATACCAACTACCTCCCCTCTTGGGTGTAAAACCTTTTCCAAGACCAAAACATTGCAGTAAAGTGACAAAATGTTTTTTTCTCTTCCCAGTGTCTAGCAACATTGTATTTCTGATCTTTCATCCTGATAGCAGAGCTATGCTTGGACACTCTTTGTCTGAGCAGCCTAGATGTTTTCCTTATGTAACACAAAGTAGAAGGGCATTTGAGCAAATAAATAACATAAGTTGTATTACAAGTGACACGCTGCCTGATCAAAATCTCTTCATTTCAAACTTTTTAGTTTTTTAAGTGTGTATATTAATTTAGAAATCTCTGGTCTTATATCACTAGTAAGATTACTTTCAATTTTAGCATAAATAATGGTATTACTCAATTGTCTTGTACATTCATCATTGTAAATCACTATTTCCCCACCATTGTCAGCCTTTTTTATAATGGCTGAAGTATCTATTTCTAGCTTTCTAAGGAAACAGCCTCCTTCTTAGACAAATTATAGTTTTTTACTTTGATTTTCAAAATCTTTTATAATTTCATCAGTTTCTTTTTCTACAGTGTTAATGTAAGTTTCAATCTACAGGAAGGATGGGGTAAAAGAAGAGGAGGAGTAGCTCTCTACATAAGGGAAGGCATTAAAGCAGTGTAACTAAAGGGTACACAGGGAAGAGAGGAGGCACTGTGGGTCACCCTGGAAACAGAAAATGACACTGCAATCCGCATGGGGGTTGTAGACAGACCCCCATCTCAGAGTGAGGAAATGGACAAGAAAAGGATAGAAGGCATCCTAAGAATGGCAGAAAAATGGGAGATATTGTTGATGGGGGATCTAAATATGCCAGATGTTAGCTGGAGCACCTTTGCTGCAGCCACATCCAAGAGCAGGGTCATTCTGGATGCCCTACAGGGGGCATGCCTCAGACAGCTAGAGTTGGAACCCTCTCAGGAGGGAACAATCTTAGACCTGGTACTCTCAAATGGGGATGGAGAAAGGATCTCAGATTTAGAGGTGGGTAGCTATTTGGGAACAAGCGACCATTAAACAGTGTGGTTCACGATAATCACAGCCATAGAGTCAAGCCATACAAAAAGCGAGGGTATTGGAGGGCTGACTTTGGCAAAATGGGAGAATGCCTCAGAAAAGCACTAGCAAATGGGCAAGAAGGAAGGGTGAAGGAACAATGGGGACAAATCAAAACTGCCATCACAGGGGCAACAAACCTTTGTGTGAAGCAAATAAACAAAACAAAATGAAGGAAAAAAAAACACTACGGTTCTCAAAAGAGGTGGTGGGGAAGGTTAGGGAGAAAAAGATAGCATTCAGGAAGTATAAGGAAACACAGACAGAGCAGGACAGAGAACTGTACCAGTTAAAGCAGAAGGAAGTGGGAAGGCAATCAGAATAGCAAAGGCCCAAACTGAGGCAAGGATAGCCAACTCAGTTAAGAAGGGGGATAACACCTTTTATAGGTACATTAGAGAGTGAAGAAAGATCATGGGAGGGATAGTGAGGCTTAATAAAGGGATGGGGGGTCAGCAGAGGGTGACAGCAGAAAAGCAGGGATACTGAATGAATACTTCTGCTCAGTATTCCCAAAAGAAGATGAGGGGTAAGTACCTAGATCAAACAATAGAAGCACTCTGGATCGGGGTCAATACCAGTCCATTCACAGAAGAAAGGGTCCTGAAAGAACTCCTAAAACTGAAGGTGGACAAAGCAAAGGGGCCTGACAGGATTCAGCCCAGAATTCTAAAAGAACTAAGGGGAGAACTAGTGGCACCATTGACTACCCTTTTTCACAAATCATGGGAGGATGGTGTGTTACCTGAGGATTAGAGGAGAGTGGATGTGATTCCCATTCACAAAAGTTGAAGCAAAGCAGAGGCAGAAAACCACAGACCTGTTAGTTTGACCTCAGTGGTAGGTAAAATGGTGGAATCACTTCTGAAAGAAAGAATTGCTGAGTACAGTACCTACTAGATTTGTCTGACACGACCTTCCCACTGTGAATCCATTCTGCCTTGGGTCCTGTGCCTTGCTGGCCTCTAGGTACTGTGCTCAAGAATTATTTCTTTCAGAAGTGATTCCATCAGTTTACCTGCCACTGAGGTCAAACTAACAGGTCTGTGGTTTCCTGCCTCTGCTTTGCTTCAACTTTTGTGAAGGGGAATCACATCCAC
Source organism: Neoceratodus forsteri (assembly GCA_016271365.2). NCBI lineage: Eukaryota > Metazoa > Chordata > Ceratodontiformes > Ceratodontidae > Neoceratodus > Neoceratodus forsteri. The sequence continues at coordinate 1,623,669,116 of CM057453.1, read as the reverse complement.
CCTCCTCCAGTCCTTAGGTACCACACCATCCTTTCGTTATTTGTGAAAAAGGGTAGTCAGTGGTGTCACTAGTTTTCCCCTTAGTTCTTTTAGAATTCTGGGGTGAATCCCATCAGGCCCCATTGCCTTGTCCACCTTCAGTTTTAGGAGTTCTTTCAGAATCCTTTTTTCTGTGAAAGGACTGGTATCAACCCCACATCCACAGTGCTTCTATTGGTTGGATTAGGTACCTCCCCCTCCTCCTCTTCTTTTGTGAATACTGAGCAAACGCATTCATTCGGTATCCCTGTTTTTCCACTTTCCCTCTCTATCCACCCTTTTATTAAGCCTCACTATCCCTCCATTGGTCTTTATTCGCTCCCTGAACTTCTTCTTTTTCCTCCAATTATTAACTTTGTTATTCTTTAGTCAATGGTGTCTTGCCCATACTTTCTCAATATTTTAGCCTTTAGTGTCTCCTCATATTTCTTTAGATCAAAGTTAATCTTTCCCAAAGAAGCTGTAATATTCTTCGCTTCTGCTTTCAATTTAATCTGTTTCTCAGGCTGACTAATCTCAAAATCAATTCTCTCTCGCTCTGTCTCTTTCTCTGAAGGTGGACTCAATAATAGCCACCATGAAATCTATTGAACATTTTACACATGCATTGTTTCAACATTCAATAAGTAGTGGATCATGGAAACTTAACATTGGGTTCCAATATCACAGGTAAACCCCTTGGAATATGTCTCTTTTTACATATTCTGATAATGTAATGACATGCCATTCATGACATTAATCTTTTTCTTTGAGGTTATTAAGCTTCTTTAAAAGTCCCTTATGATCAGTAACTGATGTGTTCATTGTATTTTTTTTTTCACATAAATGTCCTTCAGTTACCTTATCAATATCAGGCTTTGTATAGCAAATAGGCTAGACTTAATATGTGTCATGGAATTAAGTGAATCAAAACCTCTCATTCTATAAATCCATACAGCATAACACAATTAACAATAAACATTAATAATGCTGTCTCTGCACAAAAAAAATTGAAATTTTCCAAAACTTTAAATGTATTTAACATGAAGAAGCACAATCAGTCATGCTTTTATTTTGGGGGCAGGAGGAAGAAAGGGCAGAAAACAAGGGTGAAATAAATAATGTGACAATTCAAATGAATCCAACTAGCTCCAGCTGGAGTCAGTAATGCTGCAGCCCAACCCTCATCAGAAGTGCAACAGTTCAATGAGTGAAAAACAGTTCAGATGAGTCAAGATGAGTTCAAAGCTATATCCAAATATCTTCTTTTCTGGTAAATTGTCTAGAAAACATAAATGGCAGTCCAAACCTTTAATTCAAAATGCAACAGAAAGTGTTTCCCAAGTTCATAGGAGTTTGTTCTTGAAAGCAGTTTGTTTCTGCTAATGAACTTTACTTCAAAGATTCAAACAAATGAGAAACACCAAACAGCATCTCACTTACTAGTAGTATAATTAATTTTATTTTCATACAAATCAACTGGCCACCTCAGACTCCAACATTTTGCACAAAAAAAACTGTGCTTTATAAAGGGCAGTGGATCTGTATAGTAAATAGCAAGAAAATGTGTGAAAGAATAGTTAGACAAAGAAAACCATATTATGCTCTTAAATATATGGCTTGCAACAATTTCTGTTAAGATTTACATATAAAGATTTACAATCAGTCCAAATTGATCTGACTAACAATTTCATTAGTAAGCACATCCTGTAGATGCCCAGTCTCTTTCAGAGGTCTTGACTTCAGTTCATGACAGACGCCATGCCAAAAAAGCCATGCTGGCTTGGTGTCTGACTTCCTCCCTTTTAAATCAATGTGCAGCCTACAAACATAAGGAATTGCACAACGCACCACACAGTAATAACGCCAAACACATCATAACATCTCATGCTCATGGGGCTAGGTGCTAGCCTGACCCTAACAAGCCTTGTACATCTTTAAAGGATTTGCTTATTGGCTTTTATTTCTGGTTTATGTAGTTAAGCTATAACCTTATTGTTCAAGACATTCTTCTCCACTATGTAAATATGTTTGGATGTTATACAAAAGTACTGGACTGTTAAAGCGTGGGTCTGAGTATCCAGGAGCCCTGAATGTTTGGGATTTGTGTTTGAGTGCTTGATGTTCAGTCATGAGCATGTGACATCATGATGTTTTAGGTGTCTCAACGTCACTGTGTGGTGTGCCATGTACATGTCTAAGCTTGTAGGCTGCAAGCTGCTTTAAAAGGGGAAGAGGCTGGATGGCAAGCCATCATGGTTTATTGGCATGGCATCCATCATGAACCAAAGTGGAGACTTCTGCAGAATGTGCTTACTAATGAAACTGTAAGTAAGATCAGTTTGGACTGCTTGAAAATCTTTGTATGTACTGTAAATCTTTGTTACCAGAAATTGTTGCAAGTCATTTATTTAGGAGTATAATATAACTTTCTTTATATACCTATTCCTATGTACTTTTCTTGATATTTACTATTCAGGTCATCTGTCCTTGATTAAGCTTATTTTTTGTACAAAATGTTGGAGTCTGAGGTAACAGTTAATTTGTATGAAAATAAAATGAATTAACTTACTAGTAAGTGAGGCGTTCTTTGGTGTTTGCCACTTTTGGGGGCTTTTTGTTTTATTTTTCCTTCTAAGAATTAAATAGGCAAGGACCCTGGTAGCCAAGTGCACAACTAAAATTTTGTGAAGGGCAGCAGGTTTCACAAAGGATAGCACTTCCCGAAAAATGCAAAATGTTTTTTAAAACTCAGATTTGGCTTAAACATCTACTGCATTCAGATCCAAAGAGATTGAAGGTGCTTCTTTGCTGCATAGCTGAAACTAACAGTTATGGTACAGTATCACTCCTTCAGGAGACTCACTTGTTCCCAGCATAGCATAAGAAACAATACTGATTGTGAAGGGTGGCAGGAACATGTAGGCCTCCTGTTATACTTGGTCATATTTATAAAAAGTCATATTAAAGGGAACATCCTCTCAACTTAGTTTCTGTATACCTGTGTAGTTTGTATGCATGAATAATGATTCCTTCTCTTTTATCCCAGTTTCACCCTAATTTAAATATAAAGATATTCTTCACTATGTTTTGCCCAGGTGTGAAAACCTGTTTGTCTCCATTCAAAGGTCATGACCTCACTCATGTAAGGCATCATAGGAACAGATGATGTGGACCTGCACAAGACAGCAGAAGCTATACTCTCATTCAGTTCTTTTACATGTCTTATGAAATCCCTATAGTCTTTGAATGCATTTTTTTCTAACTCAGATACACTTCAAACTACATAAAACAGCAGGGCATTTACTATGCATTGTAAAGTTTCATGGGCAGCATAAGAAAAGAACATAGGACTGCAGAGGACAGCAACAACACCAACTAATACACTATAATTATTGCAGGCTTTAGCACTAAAACATCATAAAATTCCAGGATGCTTTACATGAGTCAGGTCATGACCATTGCAATGGAGTCATGCAGGTTTTCACACCACAGCAGAACAGAATGAAGTAAGCCTCATTTATATTTAAATTAGGATGAAATTAGGGAGATGCAAGAGAGGGAACCATTGTTCATGCCTACAAACTACACAGGTATATAGAAAATAGTCTGAGGGAACTTTCCCTTTAAACAGGGGAAAGGCATTATACTGAACAAATAACTAAGGTATAGCAAGACAAAGAAGGAGTGTAAAACTAGATGTACAGTATAGTAGTATATAGTTGAACCCAGATTACAGTGCTAAATATCTACAAACTAGTAACTTAAAGGTCAGAAGGACTTAAGGTCCTTAATGTCCATCTCTGCAGGCTTGATAAGCAGATCTGAATAGGTATGCTGTGTAAACATGTATCAACTTAAAGGTGACCCTTACCCACTGTACTACCCAGGATATCCAGTAATTCCCTTGGTTGGTAGAAATTGTCCAGTCTGAGCTTGAAAGCCTATTCTGAATTCATGTCTACTCTCTCTATTGGTAGACTGTTCCATAAGTTCACTACCCACTGGAAGAAGTGCTTCCTAATTTTACTCTTCAATTTACTATCTCAGGGCTTCTGTATATCTACCAGGCCTGCAGATAACAGAAGCTCAAGCATCTTTCTGTTCAATCTTGTTAATAATTTACGACAGTATGTGGAAACCTGAGCTCATGTTCCAGCTCAGTCTTCTTTACACCAATATGAACATGTCAAGGTCCAGCAATCTCTCCTCATAGCTTTTGTCTTCCATTCCTCTGATCATTTTGATGGCCTTCTGTTTCACCCTCCCAAATACTCAAATTTATTGATCTTCTCCTGCATTCCTAGAACTGTTTCTTGTTACATCTCAGTTTACCACCACTGAGCTTCTGTTTATGTCCACATGTCCAGTTGGAGGAATCAAGGTCAAATACATCTGTCCATTCAATCTTGCTGATACCCTTGAGTATATGGAATATTGTGGAAAATTTAAATTATGTCCCCTCTTTTCAACTTGAATACAAATGTTGAAAACGTTCTATTTATACAGAACATTCTGCTAGATGCACAAGAAAATTGCCAAGCTAAGCTGTTAATAACAGGTGACATCAATTGTTTTATTTCACTAACCCTTGAAAGGTAACCCTGGGCACCCCTGGTGGGGGGCAGACTAGGTAAAATATACAAAACATGATTGGGAAGTGTGTAGTCTTTCATACATCTGAAAGGCATTATATCTTCTATTTAAATCTCTATACTACTTATCTAAGACATGTTTTGTTGCCAAAACTGGCTTTATGTGGTGGACAGGTACTTCATTTATATTATAGCTTACTGGATCATGCTCCAGTATCTTAAGATATAAATATAATGCCCCCTAAAAACAATCTGTATTGAGAATGAACATATCTATAATATATAACTATAAAAAGATTCTCAGAAATGCCATAATCTGATTGACAGTCAGCATTCTGACAGTATGCTGTGTTAGCCCTACATTAATCTTCATGCACAGCCTGATTACATGAGCACTGATTAAAAAAAATGAGCTCCTGATTATCTTAAATTCTTTGTTTGGAATTGTAAGCCATCATTTGCAGTACCAAGTTAAACGTTTTTGCTTTCAAGCCATCAGTTAGAGTACAGGAAACACATAGTACTTCACTAAAAAAGATAAACCAGTGTTTTTACAATACTTCACTATAGTCCATCTTACATAAATGTTGCTCTCCACTGGAAATTATCGCTCTCAGTTTTAGTAGCAGTAACTGTCTTTTTTTTCCACAGTCACAGCAACATTACTTTGAATCTCACGTAGCTGAGCTCTACACACCTATGATTCACTTGCCCCTGCACTCACCTCTGTTTTCTCTATGGCATCTACCACCTCAGTTTACTACTGTACATGGCACTGCAAGCATACTCTGGGTCAAGGCAGGGGAAAACACTGACCCACCATGCACTAGTGGCAACTGTCCACTTTCCTGAAAATAGCATCTTCTTCTTTCTCTCCTTACAATCACATCCTCTCTCTCTCATATCTATTTCACCCCCCACACACACACTGCCAAGTCCACCAAAAAGATAAATGATTACTAATTTAAATGTGAGTGTGATGTACTGTAGATTAAAACACATAGCATCTCATTAGGAAAAGGTGAATCAGCACTTTATAAATATGCAAATGCAAGTAATGTATTGTAAAGCAGCGCCATTCTAAACATGACCAGAATGAAATGAACTGCATGCCCAGTGGTCCTTCTTTAGGTACTGTGAACTGAGTTAAAGGAGTACTGCAGTCAAAATTTGCAAACATATGATTTTTCTCAATTTGCCAACTAGTTTTATGGCCTCTGGGGCTCTCCATGTTAGCATGGTTTATTGCTCTTCTTTGTCCTACAATGACTCTTGTCTCATTTAACAGTGATGTGTTCAAGACTGATTCAGTGAGGGAAAGTACTGGAGCAATAATCTGAAGATAAGAGCCTGATGGTCTGGCCTCAGCTAAATAATTCTAATTTAAAGGAAAACTCCATGTTAAAATCAGAAAAAGATATGTAGTAGTCTTTTTTTCTGTGTTCTAACCAGTTCCCAGCATTTTCTTTTCCTCTGGCTGTGAGAGATGCTTTTTCTAACTTTTCCTAACTGTTTTATTGCCCTTGGAGGTTGCCATTCTGGTTTCTGTTATGGCCTCTAGTCTTCCCGGAGTGCCCTTTGGTGTGATGTCTAATTGCCCCTGCAGGAAGCCATTGTCTTGTTACAGGGTCTGTCACAGCTCAGCCACAGAGAAAATACTTCTTCCAAAGAAAACACACTGCTAGATTTTGGGTGAGTGTAATCATTATTATTTTTGATGTTGTACCTTGTCCTGCTATGTTCAGCTGTGTGTGTCTGTGTGTGTGTGTGTGTGTGTGTGTGTGTGTGTGTGTGATTTGAATCATGTCACTGTTTACTCTATTCCTCTCAGTCACTTTCAGTTTTGCACGGTACTAAGTAGCAAAATTGAATATCACGTTATAGATTGTAACATAGCAGGAAAAGGTACTAACATAAAAATAATAATGATTACACTCACCCAAAATCTAGCAGTGTGACTTCTCTGAAAGAAGTATTATCTTTGTGACTGAGCTGTGACAGACCCTGCTAAATCTAAGGGCATAGCTACATCATTGTCACATGAGCCAGGGTGCATCATAGGAGAAAGAAAGCCAATAAATCTATTTGTGATGGAGATCTCCAGGTGTCGTAAAACTACTATACAGCTAGAAGGCTAATTTAGGAAAAACTCCTAATAGCAGACAGAGGGAAGGACATACTAGGACTTAACACACATATCAAAACACTCTACTTAACATACGTTTTTGCACATTCTGGGTGGATTTCTTTAATATTTTTGTTTTCTATATGTTTTTCTAGGTCTAGCTAGCAGGAGTAAATATTTTGGTTTTAAAGCTTTTAATTTCTTCAAACTACACCCAGCCATAAAAAGCACACAAATCACCCTAGGTCATCAGTGCTATAATTAGTAAAGATTCTAGCTCTTTTCTTACAGAATACTCACTCACTTAGAACTCAGTTGATTGCTAAGCTGTAAATGTAGCCTTCAGAGCCCCACTGGATAAGGAAAGTGACTTAAAATCACAGCTGTACAATTTTAAAATTGACTGTAAACCAGTACTTGCTGAATCTATGGCCCTGGATGCATCACTATCACATAGTACAGGAGGCATTGTAGGAACAAGAAGAGCAATTAACCATGGTAATTTGGAGATCCCCAAAGGCTAAACCATTAGTAGGAGAGGCCATACAATTGTATAAGCATACTGAGAAAAAAAAACCTTCTAATTGTAAGGAAACAGAAGGACACACCAGGACTAGACACACACAACAAAACACTCTGCACAACAGATTTTTGCACATTTTGACTATCATACTCCTTTAAAGCTGAGAAGACTGTTGCATGATGGTTTTAGGTTTGCTGGTACTGTAGTGACAAATGTTAACAGTCATGACATGCAAACAGTCGGCACCAATGCCACAGAAGACCTCACACCCATGAGATTGTAGTAAATTTTAACTTAAATGAATTGGAACACTTCATGCATTTCTTTAATCAAGGTTTTATCCTTCCATTCAGACCAGTACAGACATCAGCCCCATCCCAGGTCACCATCAGCCATCCCGTACGTCACCTCGATACCTGGGCTGGGTCCACATGGATTACCCTCACAGTGGGGCTGGGAGGTATCATCTCCCACCCCAGTGACTCTCATCTGGAAGTTGGCCTTAGGATCGGAGGTAGCAGGGTGGGATACAGTGCCTTGGGCAGGGCTTCATAAAGCCCATGTCCACCACTCCTCTGGCTTTTCTCCTTAGTCCTGGTGCTGTGGCACTATGAATGATACATACACATGGAATTGCACATGCTCTTCTGAAACCTCCACCCTCCCAACATTACATCTGCCTCCCAATGTCTGCTCTGGCATCAGGTCTCCACCTGGTGTCAGCCAAGAGACAGGAGAATGCACCACTGCAGTATGGGAGAGAAGAGCTACCAAATGGCAACTCAGTCCTCTACCATCCCTCTCTCCTGCTGACCCCAAGTGACACTAACTCATTCTCAAACTTGGGTCATCGACATGGTTGGAGATAAGGTGCTTAACACCTCCTCAGCCCTCTGCACTACTGGGCACGCACTTCATGCACTTTTTAACTGATGTTTCTGGAGGATGGGGACCAAGTTTTAATGCATGCATACAAATAGCACAAGATCAAAAAGCATTACTAAGGCAACATCAAATAGTGTGTCTAAGATAGCACAACCGTAGCAATTCAGTTCGTGAGCACACACTGCACAGAGAAGCTGGCAGAAAAAGTATTGTATCATATTTCAGCTTTCTGATCATTCTCAACTAAAAATTCGTAAAGGCATATCATTTTTATCAGTTCCCAATTTTTGCAGTTGCATAGCGAGAGTTATGCAATGTATTGCTAAAAAGAGGAAAAGGAGCAGGGCAGACAGGAACAGGATCTGATGCATATTACCTACTTCTGCAGTGGAATCTTGTCATGTCATTGGTATGCATGAGATCCCTGCCCTTCTGTGTCTATCTGCCCCCTCCCATACTCCTACCAGATCTACTTTATTTATGAGTCTAGGTTGTGGCACTTCTTTCTGTGTTTTGTGCCACCTTTGCAGCTGCATGAATGTTGATGACTATACACAATACTTAACATAGCAGGGCAAGTGTCACTGACTGAAGAATAATTTTATCATCAACTAATATCGATCTGACATATCAAAGCAGAAACAATTTGTTTACTTCCATGGTAGGTGCTGAAAGACCAGACAAATTGTTGTAGTAGTAATAGTAGGTTTATTTTAAGCACCCAATCCTGAGAGCTCAGAGCACTGTACATCATTAATATACGTAAATCATGATGTTATGATAAACAGATGAAATTACAATTAAAATAATTTAATTTGTTATATGGAAGGACACAAGCAGTTAAAACTGGAGATACTACATCAAATAAAGGCTGAATCAAATAAAGTAAAGGTCATGACCGGTGTGCCCCAGAGCTTGGTGCTGGAACCAACCCTGTTCATATTATACATTCATGATCTACATACAGGTGTTAATAGCACAGTGTCCAAGTAAGCCGACAATCCCAAGTTAGGTGGGCCTGTTCTAAATAATAGCGACATAACTAAACTACAGGAAGACTTAAACAAGATAAACAACTGTGCTGGAAAATGGGCCATGAGTTTTAATAAAGCAAAGTGCTGTGTTATGCATTTTGGCAAGATGAATGTCAAAAATAAATATTTCTTAGGCACCTCAGAATTAACTAGTGTGGAGGGGGAAGAGATATTGGTATATGGATTCAACCTAACCTGAAGTTTTCCATGCATTGCAGTAATATTAGTAATAAGTTACTGAGGATTCTGGGTAATAGTAAAAGAAACATCTGTAGTAGGCAGGTTGATGTTTTGTTACCACTGTATTGGTCCTTGATCAGACACCATCTTGACTATTGTTCTGCTTTCTGGTATCTAGTAGCCAAAAAGCAAATGGCAAAAATTTAAAACATACAAAGGAGATTTACCAAATGCCTCTATGATACTAGAGGTTTGGATTACAACAACAGATTAAAATATGTGGGACTTTATAGTTTAGAAATGAGAAGAAAAAGAGGTGATCTACTGACACTATACAACATACTAGACAACAAACATTTGTGTGCAGAACCTGGCCTTCTCATTAAAGAAAATGGGTATAACACAAGAGGGCATGGGAAGAGACTTATGGGAAGAAGGCTTCAAACCAATCTTAGTGGTTATTACTTCACTGTGAGAGCAGTGGAGTTATGGAATGCACTACCTGAAAATGTGGTTGAATCTAGGAATATAAAAGAGTTTAAAAACTATTGGATACCCACCTGCATAAGATCCAAGAGGACACCACTAAGTAGTGGGGGAATAGGCTCGAAGGATCATTTGGTCCATTCCTATTCCTTAAACAAACCTTAGTAAAAATTAAAATTTAAGGGAGAACTATTTAGAAGTAATGGAAGAGGGGGGCCTGGATAAACCAAGAAGTGGTTGCAATCTGAAATGGTTTACCTTAGGAGGTTGTGGGGGCAACAACGGTAGACAAATTCAAGAATGCATGGGACAGGCAGAAGGCAACATTAGGGGCAGAAAGGAGGATGTAGGCTGCAGATCTAGTAGGATCTGGACTTTATACAGCAGCTGGGAAATGGGCAGACTAGGTGGGCCAGGCGGTCCTTATCAGCTGTCAAATTCTATGCTTCTATGAACATGTGGTCTTACATAAACCATGAAGGCCTTCAAAAGAGCTCTGGATGAACATCTGTTACAGCAAGGAAGGCTCTCAAACACACACTGAGTAATGGCAAGTCTATAAGAGCTAATGCTCAATGGTTTACAGGTTCCTATAGAATCCTATGAAAACAAATAAATCAGAGATAGCAAAAATAGCTAAAAAGCAGCCAGTGTGGGGTTAACTAAAGTCAAAGACCTCTCTAAACAGGCAGGTCTATAAGCCTCCCTTACAGACCAACATTTAGAGGGCCTACCTCAAAGATATGGTGAGTGAATTCCACAGGGCTGGAGCAGCAACTTCAAAACTGTGATTTCTGGATGTCTTTAACCTGGCCCTGGGAATCCACTAACAGGCAAGCTTCAGAGGTGTGGAGAGGGTAAGAAGGACTGTAAGGAGGCAGGAGAGTACTCAGATAACCTGGACACAGTCTGTATAGCGCTTTGTAAGCCAACAAATCAGTCTTGAAAGTGATTTGCCACTTCACCGGTAGCCAGCCAGTGCAGGTCATGCAGGAGCAGGGTTATATGGCAAGACCTCAGAAGGCCTATCAGTAACTTGGCTACTGTGTTCTGCACCAACTGCAGGTGTCATGGGACACCTTTACTAACCCCAAAATACATAGCATTAAAGTTATCAAATCTAGAAGTCACAAAGGAATGTACCAGTGATGGTAGCTCATCTGGTAGGATCAAGGCTTTAATGCAGGAAATGTTCCTGAGGTGGTAAAGACACTTCAAATTTCAGGTGAGACCTGACCACCAAATGGCACTCTTTCATCCAAAATAACACACAGATTCTTTACCTTAGCAGAGGCAATAAGGCTGGAGGAACCAAGCACCAGGTTAATCATCTCCACTGTTGCCCTCACACCCTACCATTGACCAGGCTCAATAACTAATACTTCTGTTTTGTCTTGTCTGGGATGAGTCTTAGTCAGATGGAGGACATCCAATTCTGAATATTGGAAAGGCATAAATTTTGTATATCAACCTTGCCCGGCATTCCAGGTACAAATGACAAGTACAGCTGGGTATCTTCTGCATAGCATTGAAAACCCAAGCTCTAATGTGTGACAATCTCACCCAGGGGCAGCATGTACATCACAAACAACATAGGTGAGGGTATAGAGCTCTGGGGTGTGCCACAAAGTAGCGGCTTCAGGAGTAAGGAGAAATTTCCCATCATCACACCCTGTGTCCTGTCTCTGAAGAAGTACTCAAACCAGCTGATGAACATGCCATAGAGTTCATAGTTCTTCCTTAGGCGACCCAAAAACAACCCATGGTCCACAGTGTCAAATGCTGAGGAAAGATCAAGTACAATGGGAACTGATTTTCCCCCTCTGTCTCTTGCCCTGAGGAGGTCATTATGCACCCTGACCAATGCAGTCTCCGTAGTGTGCCTAGACCTAAATCCAGGCTGGAGTGGTTCATAAATGCTAATGGTTGTAAGGTGTACTTCAAACTGCAGAGATACCATCTTCTTGATAACCTTTCCCAAAAAAAGGGAAGGTTAGAGACAGGTGTAAAATTTACTAAGCAGTTCCGGCTCAGAGATGTTTTTTTCAGACAGAGCCTCACCAATGTATCTTTCAATACGTTTGGAAAGGACCTCTCCAAAAGGGAACACCAGACTATTTCAGCAAGCACTGGATCTAGAAATCCTACACAACTCATTAGGATGCATACCATACCTGGGTCCAGTTCACAATAAATGGGCTGCAACTCTGACATCACATCACATACCTTCTCCACCAGTACCAGCCTGAACTTTCCCCAGACAGGAGAAGTGCTCCTAGTGACATCTAACTCCCCTCTGCTGGGCTGCAGCAGCCCAGTTGAGGTTATTCCACACCTGATCAAGGGCACTCAGTAAGAGAAGGACTGAATTAATTCTTCACACCTGGTGGAAAGAAGAAACAGGCATGCAGTCATTATGCTGATATGACTTTCGTTTATAGGTGTGCAGAGAGGCACTGTAAACTACAACCTTTACAACTAAGGTTAGTTAGAACTGTGACTGCAGTCTGTCAGATCCCTATCAAGAAACTATCAGTTCAAGACATAACACAAGTAACATTGCTTTGCTTCAGAATAGATAAAAAGAACAGAAGCAAAGGCAAAACTCAGTTCTGCAAATAGCCTACTGATTCCTGATACAGTATCTCATGAACCTTGCTCTTACACTTACAGCTACAGTACTGCAGCATGCTTGGGGCAATAGCGAGTAAGTGATGCTGGTGGGATTTAAACCTGAACTGGCTGATTCCCAAGCCTGTGACCTAGCCATTAGACCCTAATACCATCCCTCTGTCACATTTGTAAGGATGTTTAATGAAGCTTAAAGCAGACAGTAGTAGAAATGGGAGGGAACCCTTAGAATTCAGTTCTGAGAGTGAAATTAAATAGCTGACTCATGTCCAAGGAGCAAAATAAGGAAAGACAGCTTATATGTAAAATGCACAACCCTAAAGGCAGAAAACTAAGTAAAGTGTAAACATGCAAAAACACTGTATGAAACATATCCCTGGACCCCTGTCAGATATGTTTAATACTAGATCAAAGGTGATGGGCTCCCTCAGTGAATTATTTCCATTTTCATCACTGAAAGCAAACTTCTTGTTAGTGGTCTGCTGCATGTGACCAAACTCAGAAAAGGTTAACCTTGCTTTTTTAAGTCCTCCAAGGAAAAAAGTTAGTATAGTGCTGACCACACCACAGTTGTAATCTAGTGATATAGATTGAGCAGAAAATTATACAATTTCATACCGGCTGCTTGATCCTCCACCCCATTTCACATAGTTCCTGAAGGGTATCTGAATCCATACTCCATAAATGTTTTCCCTCTTGTCCAGTAAATGTGGGATTTTTACATCACAGTTATACTAGTAAATTAGAACTAAGCCATACGTTATTGTATATCCTTTACCAGGCTAATGCATTACCCGCTATATTGACTCTGACCAAACTTTGTTATAATAGCAATTCAATGGGCCTACACAACTTAGTGTAGTAATATGCTTGTGCAACATTGATTTCAGTGTGCTTAAGCAACTTAGTTTAGAGCTGTGCTTATGCAACTTGTTAATGAAACCTTTGTGGTGGACATTCGCCTCTCGTTCCTTGGGGAATACTACCCTTTAGGGACGCCAAAAGCAAGGAACCCCGGGAAGGGTTCCACCTCTAGATGTGCTGTGGGAAGGGTTCTCTTAGGTAAAGGTACCTTAGGAAGGAGCCCTGAGAAGAGAGATGAGCTGCTGGAGGAGGAGGAGGGGAGGATGGTGGGGCAAAGAAAAAGTGCTTCTGAGAGAAGCCAAAAATGACTGCCTTATATACCTCAGATGGGGGGAGTGGCTGGTCATTCTGCCCACTGAACCACAGGCAAAGCCTTTCAATTCAATGGGCCTATGCAACTAAGTGTAATATTATGCTTGTGCAACTTTGATTTCAATGTGATTATGCAATTTAGTGTAGAACTCTGCTTATGCAACTTGTTAAATAAAGCTTTGTGGCTATTCACCTCTTGTTCTTCAGTGAATACCACCCTGTAGGGTTGCCAAAGGCAAGGAACCCTAAGAAGGGTTCCACCCCTAGAGGTGCCTTGGGAAGGGTTCCCTTAGGCTAAAGGTACCTTAAGAAGGAGCCCCAAAAGAAGTGTAAAGCAAAAACACTGCAGATAGCAATGAGCAGGTATCATGTATTTATGACCTTCACATAGATCAGTAAGATACGACAGATAATGTGTAGTGATCTTCAGATAGGTCTGCACAATTAGATAGCAAGACAGCATGACTTCCTAAGGAGAGAGGGAATGGCAAAGGATGCCACCATCCATCGCCATCCAACAGTGGAAACCTACAGCACCTAGGTAAGCTAGGGAATATGCTACTAAAGCTAATTAGGTATTATGGATCTATGATGCCAAGTCAACAACTAATTCGTCAACCAGCATTGCAGCGCCAGGCTCCTTATCAACTGTGAGTTGCAGTCAGTGGGGAGCCGAGCAGACCAGGGATTGTTTTTTTCTTCAGGGGGCTTTGCCCCCCAACCTCCCCCAAGTGGGGAGCTCTGCCTCCCACCCCCCCATTCTTATAGATACCAACCCCTTGCCAGATTTGGTTCGGGGGGGTGCAGGTCAGAGAAAGTGTTGCCCAGTCCTGGGCACAACCTCTAACGCGACCTGGCGCTGTTGTCGGCAGCGACATATGTTGCTGTAGAGGTTTTGCTGCAGGAGGTGCATACCGGTATTTTGACTTTCAGCACGACGGAGAGAAGAAAACCCTTTGAGGGAAATCTCTGGCAGTCCAAGGCCTAGTTTACCTTCCCTCCAGGCTTGGGATATTTTATTTTGATGGCAGGCAGAACATCAGACCGGACAGGATTGACAAGACAACACAAACAAGGGATTTTTGGACAAACAATATAAATCATGGGACCAGTGTTGGTGGATTCACAGGCCACTGACTAAATCAACAGGAATCTAGGACAGGACAATACACAGAACAATATGGAACACAGGACCAATGTTGGAGGATTCACAGGCCACTGGCTAAACCAACAGAAATCTAGGGCAAGACAGTAGATGGGACAACCTGACAGTGGTGGTGGGTTATAGGCCACCATTTCCTTTTTTACGTAATAGTTTTTTGTTTATTTTTGTGTTTCAGCAGTTCAGAATATCATTAATGTTCATGTCACAAGATTTTTTGTGGCACTAAAGCCAAGTATAGAACTACTAGAAAAGCAAGCCCCCAAAAAGAGTGTTACACAAGAAGCATTGATCTTAAAGCTCAGTACACAAAATAGTAACTGAAGTTACACATATACGCTGTAAATACCCACCGCAGCTCTGGAAACACGGCTATGTGGACCAATGCAATGCAAGAGAGGCAGGTTGAGGCAGTAGAAACAAAAATAAACTGCTAAATAATGCAGAGTAAAAGGAAGCCGAAAACCAGGAAGCAGGCTGCTGGTAAACAACAACAGAACACAGAGGGGAGTAGCTACTCAACTAGGTGCCAGCCAGGTGTAAACAACTGGGTACTGCAGGAAGATTGAGAGGGCTGAAATTAATGGAAACAAATGCAATAGAGCCAAATAGCACAAAGCAAATAGGGAGGCTGAAACACAGAAACACTGAAACATACACTTTGACAGCAGATAAGGACCGCTTGGCCCACCTAGTCTGCCCATTATATATGGATACTAGGAAAACATAAAAGCCCAAAAGAAGTAAAATTGAAAACTGAGGAATCCCAAACAGAAACAAAACTGAAAGAGCACAGGGATAAGAAAACATGTGGGAAGCAGATGAGTGACAGAGAGAAGCTCAAGCTGCAGCCAGGAGGCAGGAAGCAAAATACTGATCTAGAAGCAGAGGAACTATCCAGGCAGAAAGACCAGCCCAAACAAGAAGAAATCCAAATAAAGGAAGGTAGGAACAAACAGCAGAATGGGGCGGGGGCAGGAGAGGGCGTGCTAAGAAAGAGTATGGACAGAGCCTCTGGCCGCAAAGAAAAAGTGCTTCTGAGAGAAGATAAGAATGACTGCCTTATATACCTCAGGCGGGGGGTTGGGGTTGCTCCTTCCACTGACCCACAGGCAAAGACTTACAATAAGGTACCTTCAGGGATTATGTTAGGGTTCTGGTTAATCACCCCCTGGGAGCACATGGCACTTGGCTGTGCCTTATGCCACATTATGCCCCCAGGGAGCAATTAACTAGAACATCAACATAATCCCTGGTCGTACTTTATAGTTTAATAGATCGAAGGAGCCCTCCCAACCAATTGGAGTGCTCCATTCCTTTGCATATAAGACACTCTTATTTTGTAAAAAGTGTCTCACATACAGATTCCCTGAAAATGTGAACATTATGGGAAGATGTTTTGAAATCTGTAATATTATTGATTGACCTTGATCAATAATATAATAATGTGGCCCTGGAGACTAATAGTATGGATGTAAGAGTGGTATCACTTGCATTCTCGGATGCTGGAGTTGCTCACCTATGGTTTTCAGTGTGGTTCTCACATCCTGAGAATGTAAGACCAGTCTTACAACTGAAAGAGTGGTCTTCTTGGCTATAATAACATAAATTACATGTTTGCACAGCATACCTTTAGTCCCTGCTTATGAAACAGGGTAGGATGTATACTCAATGAACCTAGTGTCCTTTCTGATCTTATATTACCATGTTATGTGTTACATTTTTGCTAAACAGGAAAGAATTTAGTCTTCATGTAAAGTGTACATTAACTGAACACATGGGCATGGATATTCAGAAGGGTTGCGCATGGTGCAACAGTGTTGTGCCATGCGCAACTCACTGATGCACTCCGGCGCGATATTCAAACGTGGATTGTGCCTGGCACAAATCTCGATGCGCCGGAGTGCGTCAGTAATGTAAGCAGCACAGTTGGGGGGGGCATGCCCATGCATACTCCTCACATCCCGATATTCAGCCTGGGATGTGCTGAGCCCATGCATGCACAACCCCTACTTGTGCCTCACACAGGCGAACCAAAAAAAAAAGGAACAACAGCTGCCCACCCACAGGTGAACTGCTGTGTTGCAGGGCACAACACAGCAGTTGCCAACTGTGGGTGGCCACCCGAGCTCCAGCTGCACCTTCTGGTGGCGCCTTCCCATGCCCGATCACGGGCATACACATACAAATATTAGTCCTAAATCCCTGGTGCTCCAGTGGACCACTTCACGCCCGATCGCGGGCTTAGACATAAACATCAACATCCACTATCCCTGGTGGTCCAGTGGACTGCTTGCAGCCCAATCACGGGCATATGTTCAGTTAAAATATCCAAAATCCCTGGTGGTCCAGTGGACCACTCACAGCCAGATCACAGGCTTAAGTATGAAAATATATCATCCAATATCCCTGGTGGTCCATCGGTACGCCCCCACCCACTGAGCCCCACTGCCCCACTCACCCCCGATCAGCAGCGGGCAGCAGCATCCCACCTGCCTGCCGCCCTGCCGCCCACTGACTGACATCATACGGTAGGGCAGTACACCCATTGGTCCACAGCGTCGGCCTATGGGCATGCAGCCCATATTGTACTACACAGTCCAGATATGTGAATGAATCCAAAGTAGTTCACAATGATGTGAACCCCACTTTTCCTTCAAAATAAAACATACTATAAGTGCTGATAATGAACAGCATTTAGGGAAACTACACAAAACTCGAACGTATGATGGAAGATTGCATCCCCATACTCCAAAATTGGAAGAATGGCTTGAACTGCTACGGGCTTCCTATCTGCTCCATACTGTATAAGCAGTGGTGGGCAAAACCTAATTGTACAGATTTTTGGAACTGTTTTGTCATTAAGATTGCAAAAAGTTAAAGAAGAATAAAAAATGAGACCTAACATAAACAGGAGAAAGACATAGAGATCCTGTAACAGAAGAAACCTATCACACATAAGTACTGGCATGAGAGGACCTTCCCCTAAATTTTAAAATCAAAAACTAATTCTACTTTTTTCCATTACAGGGAAAGGGATGATCTTGGCACATTTCTGGTTATCTGTTATATGGTTATGTGAGCAATTTAAATTTGATAGGGCTTCTTAGGTCAGTCACCTCACAATATAACTCTCAGGCAAAGCAAACCAGATGATTCTGAATGCCTGGACCACTACACAGTGAAAAGTGTTTTACTGAAATGTTTTGTTTTAACTACTGAAGCATATAGATTCAAATGTAGATGTTTAAAGACATCTTTGAGGAAGACTTGTTCGGAAATGTGTGTTAAACTGTGCAATGTATTGGATCAATGGCTTGAGGGTATAAAAGTAGAACCCACTAAAGAAATGAAAGAAGTATTTCTGATGGAACAATTTTTCCAGACTGTGACAGAGGAATTGCTAATATGGCTCCCGGATTGATCCACCAGTGTGGTAAAGGAAGCAACCAGGAAGGCTGATCAGATTCTGCCCAGCAGGCTACGCTAGCACAAACACAATTAAAGGACACCAACAGATTTTAAAGGTATGCCTGGGGAAGTCTAAGGCAAATCAGCCACAGTCCAAATCCAAGGAGAAAACCATCAAAGCACCCAAATCTACAGAGTAAGAGGAGGGAAGGTGTTATGTGCATCAGATATGGGGCCATTTACATGATTGCCAAGAGAATAAAAATAAGAAGTGCTGAGAACAGGAGTAAGTCTATGAGTGCACTAGTGGTCTGTCCCTCACTGACCCCACTGATCATATACAACTTGTTTTTGTGAATCGGAAAATCACCCAAGGTTTAAAGAACACAGTGGCTTCTATTTCAAAACTGGATCTGATTAATGAGGAATGCATTCTGCCTGACCAATTATCCCGAATTTAGAAAGTGATCAGCCTTGTTCTCTTTTTGCCAATGGTATGGGTCCCTTGGGAATACAGGAAGCAGATTCTGGCCTTAACACATGCCATTCATTTCGCAAGACACTTGGGAGTTACCTGAACTTAAAGGCAACTTATGAGTAATGTTTTCTTACCCAGTATTTTTAAAGATGTGGCAGACTATTGTGGGATGTGTCTGCAATGTCAGTGGGTGAGGAAAGCTGGGAACAATGATAGACTAACTTTAGTTCACCTAGGTATATTTGACAAACCTTCTGAATGGGTAGCAGTGGGCATTGTCAGGATGCTGAGCACCTCAAGTTACACAGGTAAAAGGGGAACATACTGATAGTCATAGACTACACAAAGAGGTACCCAGGGGCTGTAGCTATATCCTCCACAAAGGCAGGGAAAGTGGCAGGGGAGTGCCTCAGGATAGTAAGCCAGGTAGAATGTCACCAGGAGATTCCTTCTGACCAGAGCACAGACTTTATGTCAGTTTGACAAGTTTTCAGAAGAAGTTTGGGGTTCAGCAACTTGAGAACCTTCCTATACCACTCTGAATCTAATAGTTCAGTCAAATGTTTCCTGGGACACTTCTGTGTCCATTTACAGACGAACATGGGAGTAGAGATGTGAAATTTAATTTCACTTGTGAAATTGCAGCAAAATCAGCAATTTCACCAGGTGAAATTGCAGCGAAATTTTGTAATTTTGTCCATCAATTGCCAACAATCCCGTCCCTCTCCCTGGTGTCTAGTGCCCCCCTTCCACCAATCGCACACCAACTCAAATGAATTCATTTAGAATCATCCCCCACAGATTACTGTCTGGTGGCCGAAGTAAAGACCCCCCAAGTTATAGTCCAAACCCAAAAATACCAAACAAAATAAGCCTGTCCCTCTCCCTGGAGTCCAGTGGACTCCCCCACCCTGTTACCACTGTCAGACTGACAGCACCCCCCCGCTCCTCCCCAGTAACCCGATCAGGCCACCAGCACAGCCCACAACTCACCTCTATGGCCAGCAGCCTGACTGAGTGCTTCAATGAATGAGCACATGCTTGTAAGCACGCGATTATTCACTGAAGCACTCAAGTTGGGCTCCTGGCCATGGAGGCTTTTCTTGTGCCTAAACAGGATCCCTAATTTAGTGTTCACAGCTTTCACCACCATGTCAATGTGCTGAAAATATGAGAGGGTATCATCCAGAATGACACCCAGGTACTTGAAGGATTGAACCTGTTCTAGTGGGGCAGTCAGGTGATTTGTGATTGTTAGTTCTGGGCATCTCCTTTTTAGTTGGGGACTAGAGAGGAGCAACATCACTGGTCCATGCCAGAATATGCCTCATGAGGGAGGAGAACCACCCTGGTGAACCTACTGGTGATGAGGGGGGTACACTAATGTTTTTCTGAAAGAGAAAGCAATTTCTTGAGACTGTTCAACCCTGTCTGTTCAACGTTGCATATGCTGCCTAAGACACATAGTCAGAATTCATTGGGATTTTCTATTATCTCCATGGTAGGTTCTCTGCAAGAAAATCAATGTTAATACACTGAATTCTACTGTAGACAACTTTTTATACTTACATCTGTGATACAATGGAGAGTATCCACAAGTTTTGCTCACAATGGATATTTTCACTCTGTACACCTGCATTTTCAATGAACTGATCATTTCAGTGGGTTGTGGTTGTCTTAATCACTATACATGTTCCAGATATAATATACTGTATGCAGTTTTATTTTGGTATCTTTACATTTCTTACTGGCACTCAACTACAGTATTTTATTTGGGATAAAAAATGTATTTACAGTTGCAAGGCACTGTCATAGGTGTAACAGTATTCAGTATTCAAATTTGTATTGGATCGAACGCTGATCACTATAAAAAAGTATTAAAAATCACATAAAATTATCAATACCGATATATTGCACGTGTCATTTTATAGTTGTGTAACTTCACATCAGGACATAGACAGGATGGAAGCAGTCCAGAGGAGGGCAACTAAAATGGTGCAGGGTCTGCCCCAGAAACCATACACAGAGAGACTAAGGAAGCTTAATATCTATACCCTCAAGGAAAGGGGGGGGCATGATAGAAACTTTCAAGTACCTCAAGGGAATGAACAAAGTGTGCAAGAACAAGGGGCACAGTTTGAAGATGGGGGGGGGACGGCTCAGGGGCAAGGTGAGGAAGTATTTTTCACAGAGAGGATGGTGGATGCATAGAACGGCCTTCCTGAGGAGGCCGTGGGGTCAAAAACAGTGGGGGAATTCAGGAATGCACGGGACAGACATAAGGCAATTATAGTGGGCGATAGGAGGAAGTAGGCTGTTAGTTAACTAGGATCTGCAGTTTATCCAATAAGTAGGGGAAATGGGCAGAGTGGGTGGGCAAAGCAGTCCTTGTCTGCTGTCAAAATCTATGTTTCTATGTCAGCATCCTGAAGCAATGTTTTTTTCCATTGACTAGTGACAGAATCTATAAATCTGGCAGGACTTCTACCATCATTTACATTTGTTGGTTTCAGTAATATTTCCTTATAGTCTGTTACAGCAAAATTGTAAGGTTTGATGAAATTATCAAGATATTTTGTATGCCAACATTTGTACAAGGGAGAACAAAACAATATATGAAATAACTTCTCAGGATAACCATTTTTACAGTAGCATTCTACATCTTTCTTATTTCATTTGCCATACCTGGCTTCCAGTTTTTTGAATGGCAGCAGCTCAAATCTGCACTATGTGACATTTGTCCTTTCTTCAATATTTAGATGGAAAAAGATGTAATTCTCACATCGATGGCAATACTTGTATTTGTTAGACTAATCTATTAATTTGGAGTTTGTGACACATGTCACATTACTATGTTTGCCACACCACATATTCTGTTTCAGAGGATTTTTGTAATTATAGGAAATAGTGATTCCTATCAAGGAATGTACCCAATTGTGCCATAGGTCAATTTCTTTTAATATTTCATGTTATTTGGTAAGCTATGAAGAATTAATCTTTAATAACATCCATTTTATTTTTCCCATAGGCATAATTTAGGATAGATACTTGCTGAGCTGTTTAAAATACAGAGCCAACAGTACGCTATTCTTCATTTTGCAATGGTGATCTTTGGTACATGTATACTCCTTAGTTCTGCCCTTACAATCTGCTCAGGACAGGATTGACGAACCCTTAGTAATGCCCTATAACTAGACTTGGCAGTATTAGATTTTAGTCTGTAAATGTCGATAAATGTCAGTTTCACTGCACACACACAAATTGATGAAAAAATATTTCCATTGATAATAATCTAAATGTACAGATAGGAAAAGAAAGTTATATTGCTATTTTGACATGTGAAGATAACAATTTGTGTTTTTACCAGTTTGTAAATTTTCAGCGTTTGCTGTCATTAACTGAAACAGTGAAAATTAAATCAATACAAATCAAAATAAATGCTTAATAACCCATAATTCCATGCAACTGTGAACATTTTAATAGATAAAACTCAGGAAAAAGGTTTAAAAATAAAAATGTATATTTTCCATTGAAATTACAAAAAAATAAAAATAAAAAACTGCCAGCCCTACCTATAACATGTTGAAATAGGAATTTCTGCATTGTGAGGTAAAAGTATCCCCAGGGCCTGATTCCAGAACAGACACTCATGGCACAAAGCATCTTATGCCAAAACAAATGACACAAGTAGCATTTTGCACCATGAGTTCTGACATTCGGTATTCCAAAAGAGAGCCTGTGACATGTTGCAGGTTGCCTGCGCTGAAGTGGCCTTATGCCCCCATGTGCACCATAAACCCCGTGTGACATGGTGCAAGGGAATTACGGCAGCAGTTTTGCCCTATTGCAGGAGGGTGGCCACCTGAACAGCACAGTTGCTATTCCAGGAGACAGCCCGGAGGACATTGGTCCAAGTACAGTTAGACCAGCTGCTAGTTGGTCTAACTGTACTCTTTGTCCACCGGGGGTGTACCACTGTGCCATGTGCACCCAATGGCCACCCCCATGAACCCATGTATGTCCCACCCATCCCCCTTTGGGGACCACGCATACCTGCCCTTTGTGGGCTGCTGGCTCCCCCAAGCCCCAATCCCTGAGAATTGCCACACAGGGCAGATCATGTCTCCCCCCACATGCTAGAAGTGCCCCACATGGCAGGTGTCTTCCCCCTGTACCTGAGTAGTGCCCCACAGGGCTGATCATGTCCCCCCCAGTCCCCAAGCCCTAATCCTCAATTGCCAGCTCACCAGTAATTGTAAATTTCAGCATCCCGGTAGCCCTTCTAGTCCAGTGGCCACCACCCCCCCACCCGACAATTCTAGTCCACCCACACCCATTTCCAGTCTGCGACTGGCACATCCCACCTCACACCTCTATGACCAGCTGTTGACTGAGCTCCCTCTGAGCTTGTACTACTGTATACAGTACACGCTCAGTGAATGACAATTGACAAACGACAGTTTATGAGTAATTTGTTAACAAATCATAATGTAAAGAAATGGTAGGTTTATGTTGTAGACCAGTCTGAGATAATGAGAATAAAGTCATATCATCTGTGTAAGTTAATGTAGAGCAAACAGTTCCATTATTGTTTGTTGAGTGGAAATTTGGTAACTCTAAAATTTGCAAAATATTGTCTGCGTAAATGTTAAACAATAAAGTTGCAAGTAGGCATGCTTGTTTTACCTCTCAACTTGAATCAAAATAGTTTAAGTTACACGTTTTATAGTTTGACTATAATTGTACTATAGGCAGCAAAATATTGACATTGAGTCATAAGGATTGTATTTTTTTCCATAAAAGCCCTCTATCAAATCAAATGCTACTTGGAAGTCTATTATATAGACAGCATACAGTTTTAAATTCTTAATAAAAAACATGTTTTTACATTTGCTTGCACACATTTGCAAGAAATGTTTTGTTACAGAAAATGGCATTTCAGAGATGTGTCACTGCTGAACCTATTCCAGCTTAAGCTGGAAGGGGCTTGGCAGTCCAGTCCAAAGACCATTCATTGTGGTCATGACACCACTCGCAGCTTGCTGGGCAGAAACTTCTAGTAGTTGAAAGGACTGAAGCCGTTCCTATCAGAGGGGGCTTCAGTCCTTTTATTTGCATGGGTGGTGAGTATTGAGTGGGAAGTCAGGGTGGGGGGTGTGTGTGTGTGGGATGTGTGTGGGGGGGCAGACTGATGAGGGATCATTTTCTATTTGCATGTTTAAAAAAACATTGAGGGATAGTCTTCTTTATTTCAGTGATATTCTGACACTGGGATTGGGCACCCCAGTGTCAGGCCGATGTTTGGTGGCACCGGAGGTGGGTATCCGATGCTGCCATCTACATAAAGAGAATGGAAGTGGGTGGCCTGGACAGGAGGGGGGGTCAAGAGAAGCAGTACTGGGAGTGGGCACCCCACCATTCTGACACCCCCACACATCCTCACTCACCTGAATATGTCCCAGGATGAAGATCCCCTCTCCAATCAAAGACATGTCTTGCTGCTGGAACCACTGACTGCAATGTGGGAAACTTTGGTAAGTGCGGTTCAATGTATTTCAATGGAGTTTTGAACTTTAATGCATAACTTTTGTAATTTTTGCATATTTTGGCACCAAATATTCAGCGTGGCCTTTTGGGACCTATGCAAATCAGGTCCAAAAGGTGATTTTGTCATGATGTAAAATCACCTTTTGGGTGGGATTTGAAAATTTTCACCACCCTTGTTCATGAGGTGAGATCATAAGAAGGTTATGTTCTTTTGTCTGTAGTTCCCACCTGACCTCTTTTCTTTTGTCTCTCTGACCCCTGCTCTGATTTAAATGCCTGAATACTCTGTTTTTCATCCCTTTCTCTAGGCTGCTTCACACTACTTCTCCCCTCCTCCCTCAAAGATGGATGGAGTGCCATGCAGCCAGGAAAACCAGGTAGAGGACTCCTTCCAGACTTTCAGTTAGCACACAGTGACTGTGCTAGCCCTTTGCCGCTTGCACTGCTACTACCCCACCCAACCTCCACCCTGGGCAGAGCTTTCCTTTATTTGCTGGGGTTGGTCATGTGACCTGTCATGTAATGCCTCAGTCGCTAAACTAACTCCCTACTTTTCTATTTGCAGCCTATCTCCTCTGACCACTAGGAGTCACTACTGCACTGATACAATCCTCTTCTCACCTGCTTCCTCTCTTCCTATTTGAACTAGCCAATGCCCAAAACTTGTCCCTGCTCTCATGCACTAACCACTACTTTTTAACTATTTCCACACTGTTGTTGCCACTGGCACATGCTGGGTTTTGAACCCCTGACCCTTTGCACCAGAGGCAGCATCTCTACGCCATCCTGTCACAACAATACACAATTCACTTTTGATACTCTTAAATTAGGACTCCCCCAACCTTGGTGTTTAACCCTGTGCCCACTGCCCCCCCAAGGGAAGGTCGTAGCTCACCACCACCCCCAACAAGGGAATGTCACAGCTATATTGTCTGTTATCTGCCTGTTGTTAATTCCCATCCCCCAAACCAAAGCCACCCCCCCAACAGACAATGGATGCCCCTCACCTAATATTTCAACTGTTCATCCTACTGAATATGCTAATCATAGTAGGCATTAGTGCAGCACAGCATAACAACTTACATGCTTCAGCTCAGCAAATTGACCTAAATGCCTCAGTAATAAATATACATTTTACACAAGGCACTATTAGCTCTCATCTTGTCCTGTATGGTAGGATTTCCCACCCACGTGAGCAGCCACCCGGGCTCACTCACTTATACACTCACTACCTACCCCATCTTACAGAGCTATGTAAAGTCCACTGTAAGCAGAAGTCATGGACAGTTAGCAGATGGCAATGTTTAGTTAGTCTCAAAGTGTTAAAAGTGTAAGTGTTGAGAATCCTAGTAATACTTTTGTTATTGTCAGGCAACATTCACCCCAACCCTGGTCCTTTGCACCATTCTACATGCTTCAGTAGAAAATAGGGTACCCTCACAATTGCATCCACCAATATCTGTAGCTTGCTAGCCAGATTTGATGCACTCCAAATATGGGTTACACAACAGAGGCCAGATGTCTTCTCCATAGTGGAAACCTGGCTCACACTGAAGATCCCTGACTCTGTAATTGCCATAGTTGGGTATACCCTTTTCAGAAGGGAAAGACTTAGTAAGAGGGGTGGAGGCTGTGCTATTTATCTGAAGGACACCCTCCAGGGTCACGCCATCCTCTATCCAAGTTCTGGTAATAATGTCTAAGCACCAGTGGTTAAAGTCCTACTAGAAGCTCACAACAAGGCACTCATTGTGGTGTCAATTTATATCCTCCCTAAAGATCAGGCTAATGGCTTTAAAGGAGTCTTAGACTGCTTCAGCAACCTTTATCACAGCTCTGAAGTAATTACGGTGAGAGACAAATATAAACTGGTTGTCCCCTGATGCAGCCATAGAAACATAGAAACATAGAATTTGACGGCAGATAAGGACCGCTTGGCCCACCTAGACTGCCCATTTTCCTACCTAACAGATAAGCTGCAGATCCTAGTTAACCAACAGCTTACTTCTTCCTACCCCCCACTAGGACTGCCTTATGCCTGTCCCATGCATTCTTGAAGTCCCCCACTGTTCTTGACTCCACGATCTCCTCAGGGAGGCTGTTCCATGCATCCACAACCCTCTCAGTGAAAAAATACTTCCTCCACATTACCTCTGAGCTGTCCCCTCTGTCTTCAAATTGTTGCCCCTTGTTCTTGCACTCTCTTTTCTAGAAGATGCTACCCTCTTGGACTTTGTTAATTCCCTTGAGGTACTTGAAAGTTTCTATCATGTCCCCTCTCTCCCTTCTTTCCTCAAGGGTATACATATTAAGCTCCTTTATTCTTTCTTCATATGTCTTCTGGTGCAGACCCTACACCATTTTGGTTGCCCTCCTCTGGACAGCCTCCACTCTGTCTATGTCTTTGCAGAAATGGGGTCTTCAGAACTGCACACAGTACTCCAGATGGGGTCTCACCAACTGTCTGTGCACAGGGATAACAACTTCCTGTTTTCTACTATTGATGCCTCTTCCTATGCATCCCAGTATCCCCCAAGCCTTCCTTACTGCCTTCTCACATTGCTTGCCCACCTTTAGGCCATCTGATATAATTACCCCCCCAGGGTCCCTTTCTATTTTTACTGTTGTCAGTATCTCACCCCTCATTGTGTATGCTTCCCCTGGGTTTTTGTTTCCCATGTGCATTACCTTGCACTTCTTTGCATTGAATCTGAGCTGCCATACATTAGACCATTCCTCCCCCTTTTAAAGACGCTGTTTCCACCATCAATGTTGCTCAGTTGGTGGACTCCCCTACTAGAACAAACTATCAGACTAGCTCAAGTACCCTACTGGACTGGCTGCTTACCAACAGTCTTGAAAGAATCTCGAACACCTCCACTCTCCCCATCTCAATCAGTGACCACTCCACTATCCTGTGTCACTGGTCCAACAAGACAGCTAAACCCCCTGCTAAAACTATAACTGGCCAAGTCTTAATAAAAGGGTAGCTTAATCCTTTAAAGCCCCACCTCAGTCAATATGATTGGTCTCCCATCTACACTTCTGATTGATGTTGAGCAAGTCCTGGACCTCTTCATTGCTGCTTTCAATGCCACCTGTGATATCTACACCCCTCTCAAGAAATGTAATATCAAGGATGCTAACAATTCATGGATTACACTGCCCCTTCTTGAGCTTATGACAAACAGAGATAATCTGTGGCACCGGGCCCATGCTTCTGTCAAGCAGGCTGATTTGCAGCAATAGCTGATTTGCAGCAATATAAAAAGGCCAGAAATGCCTGTACACATGCTGTACGCACTGACAAAAGTCACTATTTTAAGAACGAGCTTGCCAAATCCTGGGGTGATGCAAGAATGTTTTGGGGCAACATAAAAGAACTGATGGGGAAAATCAACAAAACCTCTCCATCCACGCTGGATCTAAATGGTGTTATCATTCAAGACCCGAAAGCAATAGCGGATGCTTTTAACACTGCTTTCACTGACCTCAGCAGGATCCTCCCCCAAATTACTTCAAATTAGCGGATAACAATATCAATAATAATGGCACAAAGGAAAATCAATTTCAGGGCCCCCCCACCCCTTCTACTTTAATGTGATCTCTAAAAAAGAAGCCAAAAAGTACTTGCTATGGGTTCTAGGGAAATCTAGGTTTTGTGGTGACTCACTTGACCTACAACTTGACGCCCTCACCCGTGATGAAATACTTGTTCCGATGACACAAATCCTGAACCTATCACTGCAATTTGTCAAATTCCCTCCAAGATGGAAAGCTGCTGTAGGAACACCTGTCCGTAAAATTGGAGACAGGACCACACTTGCTAAGTATCACTCCATATCCTTCCTCCCCCCTCTCTCTCCAAGGCTTTGGGGTGCATCGTATTAGATCAGTTAGTTGAATACCTTGATAAGTACCAGATTCAGTGCTCCCAATGGCATCGTTTTGAAAATCACACAGCACCACCACAACTCTAATGGAGTTCACTGGCTACATACATGATGCTCTTGACCATGGTCAGGTGGTGGGGCAGACTTTATTGACCTCACCAAGGCCTTTGATATGATTAACCATGTACTACTCCTCGACCAACTATCCACTACTGGGCTCTCCAACAGCACCATAAGTTGGTTCAGAAGCTACCTTGCAAACAGAGTTCAGCAGGTAAAGATTAATGGAGTACTCCTGGAAATCCTGGATGTGCACTCTGGTGTCCCACAAGGTTCCATTTTAGGTCCCCCGCTGTTCAGCCTATTCCTTAACAGACTACCCCTGGCATGTCCGGATAAAATTCTACTATATGCAGATGATGCTGTGAGCTATACCAGCAGCACTGAACCTGTACTCCTGGAGAAGCAGCTTCAGCTGAAATTTGCTAGTGTTGAGAATTGGTTCTTGAAGCAAAAGCTGTTCCTGAAATATAAAAAGACCATAGTAATGACATTTGCCAACCCCCACAACAAACACAGAGCATTCCAGCCCACAATAGTAAATAGTCTCAACACCCCCCTAGACCTGGTCCATACATTCAAGAACCTTGGAGTTACTCTTGACAGCACCCTATCTTTTGTGAACCATGTTGAACAGGTCACCAAAGCAGTTAACACAAGGTTAGGTCTTCTGCACAGTCATAAACACTGCCTGACAAAAGACGCACTTCAGATTGCTATAGACAGTTCTGCCATCTCCATAATTGACTATGGCCTGGTTGAATATGGTGCTGCAGTAGACACAACCTTCAAAAGGGTCACAATAGCCTTAAATAAGACCTGCAGGCTAACCACAGAAGTGCACCGGTGCACACATATGTGTGACCTGTATGCCCAAACTGGTTGGCTTCATCTTAAAGGCAGGATGGAGTACCAGACCTGCCTGCTCGCCAAAAAAACATCTCTTGGTCTAACCCCCCCCCCGAGTGTCCAGAACCTCCTATGCTGCACATCCAACCCCCATCCTACCAGAGGAATTTATAGTCAGCTGTTCAAAGTCCCCGTTTGCCATACCACCCAGGGACAAAGGTAATTTTCATACTATGCCAACTGGCTCAACTTCCTCCACTCTGACATCCTGACTGAATCCAGGGTAGGACCTTTTAAATGCAAGTTGTGGAAACACCTCTCCAAACTCTGTGGCTGTGACTGTCCTACCTCACAGGTGCATGTAATGCTTCCCTTCAGCCCCATCACTGCACACAGTTCTCTGCCTGGTGCAGCACTTAGAAGCTAGTCTGCCTGACCCCCATATCTTTCCCCTTACCATCTAGTACCCACTCTTTCCAACCCTCCACACCTCTTTCCCAAACTCACTTACACCCACCCCTTCTTACCCACCTACCTCTCTCACCCTTACCTAATCCCTCCCCTACTCTTATTCCTTACCCTCTGGACAAGGCCTCCTGGGCTCATCACCTTAGATGACTTTTCTAGGTAACCAGCAAGGATTACCATGCTCTACTGCAATGCGTTGTTTTTTGCATCCCTGAGGAATGATTACCCATATTATTTTGTATTAGAATGCTGTGTAACCAATGTCTGACTCCAGACCAATTACCCAATTGTACCTGTAAATATTCTTCACCCTTTGTAGTCCTTGACTCCAATGTATATGTATGTTTTGTTTTATACGACATAGAACCTTTGAAAAAGAGCATCCAGCTCAAAGACATTTGTAATCTCAGATCTCAATAAAATAAAATAAAATAAATGATATAAAAAATTGGGGTTAAAATATGTAAAAATGGCAAAATTATACATATACGTTGAATTTTTTTCTACGCTTGCTCGTACTTTTGGTAATTTTAAATATTTACAACCTCACAAATGTGGCAGTTTTTATTTTTCAAATCCTTGCCAAAATGTGTTTTCACACCTGTGGTGCGGAATAATATTTTGGTGGTGCGGAATGACGTTTTGGCAGGGATTCAAACATTTTTACCTACCGGGCTCATGAGGTGGTATAATAAAAAGGCAATGCTGAAAATGTGGTGTACAAATCTTGTAAAATGCCCAGGTTATGACTGAACATTACAGTATTTCAACTTTGGTAATTGTTTTCTGATGAAGGATTCTGTTTACTCCAAAAGCTTAAGCACCTGGTTTCTTGTGTAACATCTGTGTTGATCCAATAAAAGGTATCAAATCATCTCTTTTTTTCTGGAGTATCACAACATTCATTCATAACTTCACTAATTTTCAATACTTTGACTCCAAACATTCAACATAGCCATTTTTCCACACCACCTTATAAACGTGATATATGCCATTTTTTTTAATCCTGGATGAGATGTGTCTTTGCACCTCTGGAGCAAAATGACGTTTTGGCCAATATACTATAAATGGTATATGTCATGTTTATAAGGCAAATCATAAAATGAGTATCTTGAAAAGCTGGGGTCAAAATAAAAACAAATTTTAACTGTTTAATAACCTTTGTGTGTAGTGCCAGTCTTCACTCCAGTGGCCATGCTTTGTGATCCCACGCTCATGAACTAAGTTCAGGGGTGAGCTCAGTGTCCCAGCTGGATGGGGTGAAGGTGGGGGAATAGTGCTGTTATGCAACACACTCCCCAAACAGGGAGTGAAAGGTGTAGGGTTGTCCACTTGGGCCCAGGTACAATATAGTAAACAACTGTTCTCTTGGCATAGGGCCCTGTACCTTGCCACCCAAGAGTGGCAGAGTGCCTTGTACATTGGCTTACGGATGCATCTTTGCCCTGTGCATCTGTATCTGAGGCCACATGGAAGCACATGGACCACAGGGCCCTGCAATTCAGCAGCCCACCACACAGCCTTATGAATTCTTCTCATCCCTCACTGCACAGCAGTGCAGGGCTCTTGGATGGAGTCTTTCCTTTGTGCAGGGATCTGCATCCCTCTAGATTTCCCACTGCCCTGTGGTCATGGCCAGGAAGCCAGCTAGCTGCGCCTGCTCTCTTGCCCACTCACCATAGCATAAACAAGATTTTAGCCCTCAATTGGGCACCCCACTGCCCTGCAGCCATGGCAAGGAAGCCAGCTGGTCATGCCTGCTCTCCTGCCTGCCAGCCACAGCATAAGCAAGATTTTAGCCCTTGATTGGGCATCCCACTGCCCTGCGGCCATGGCCAGGAAGACAACCGGCCATGCCTGCTCTCCTGCCTGCCTACCCCAGCATTAGTAATGTATGCTGAAATAGCAAGGACTGGGACTGAAAGCTGGTAATTTAATTGGCCACATCCTCCTAGCCCCAGCCTGCTATTGGCTACCTCTGTTACAGGCTTGTTCTCCACTGGTCCTTCCAGTTTCTCTTGGTTTTTGACTCTCTGCCTGCTCTGCTTTTACAGTTTGAATTATGAACTTGATTGAATAATCTGTTTAATTTCTGTTAAATTAGCAATTATTAATGTAGAGCAGAATTGTTATGTTGTTTAAAGCTGAAACATTAACTGATACTGTTTACCTACTCCTTTTCCACACTCTCTCCCTACCTGCTACCTGTTCTTATTTTTACTGATTTTTTCTCTGCTCCTTCTTTATGCCTAATTTTACCCCTAGCTTGTTCTTTTTTTTTCTTCAGCTCTGGTGGCCAAAAACTCAGGTTGTGCCCTGCAATATTCCTATTTCACTTATTTAATTATATTTCCCCTCTCTGCCTAACTTACTCCTAGCTTCTTTTCTTTTTTTTTCTTTACCTGTAGTTCTGGTGGCCGAAAACTCAGTTTGTGCTCTGATCTGCTGGTGACAGGCTCAGACAACCCCATACCAGATTTCTCCCCTGCCTGCCCACACCCACACCATCTAATCTCTCCTTTAGCCTTCTTTTGTCTTAAACTACCCCTCCCACCAATTTAGCTCCAGGCTTTGTTCCTGCTCAGTTTATCTTGACGTCTGCCTTCTTTCCTTCCTTCCAGATTTTAGCCCTTGATCTGGCTCCCCACTGCCCTGCGGCCATGGCTGGGAAGCTAACCAGCTGTGCCTGCTCTCCTGCTTGTCCACCACAGTATAAGCAAGGTACGCTGAAACAGCCGGGGAATTTAATTGGCCACAGCCTCCTAGCCCCAGCCTGCAATAGGCCACCTTTGATACCGGCTTGCTGTCCATTGGACCTTCCACTTTCTCTTGGTTTTTGACTCTGCCTGCTCTGATTTTGCATTTAGAATTTTCTCCCACCCCTCCACACCACCCCACCCCGACACTCTTTAAATACACTTACTTCTTTCCCCACCCCTTCTGCTGTGCCTATCTTCCCTTTGGTACATCTTCTGACTGCTTCTCAGTCTTAAATGGCACTCTCTTAGACTGCCTAAACAACCACTTCTCTACTGCTGCTGGGTTAGCTTTTAATACCTCTCCTGCCAATAAACTGTGTGATCAGCTCTGTGCCCATGACTCAGTTTGCCTTTCCTTGGTTGCCCCAGCACAAGAAACATCTATCTCCTTCTGCCCCATGATCCTGAAGAAGGTTAAGATCCCTTCTTCTTAAAACTAAGATACCATGTCCTGTCTGCACCCATCACCCACCTCTTTAATATGTTTCTTGCCCAGGATGCTGTCCCATCAGTCTGGAAAACTGTCCATGTAATTCCATTGTTTAAGTCTGGTGATCTGAGCTATCTAAATAACTATAGACCCATATCTCTTCTTCTCATTCTCTCTAAATTGCTTGAAAAAATAGTTAATTCTCAACTTAGAAAACATTTGGAATCATTCAGTTTGCTGAACCCAGCACAGTCAGGATTTAGACCGAACCACAGCACGGTATCTACACTTGCAAAGGTGTCCAATGACTGGCAAATTGCTCTGGATGCTAAAAACTATGTGAGTGCCTTACTCTTTGACTTGAGCAAGGCTTTTGATACTGTGGACCATGATTTGCTTCTGCTTACTCTTCGTAACATTGGTCTTGACTCTTCTGCCTTGAAAAAGTTCACCAGTTATCTTACTGGTCGTCAGCAGCAAGTTAAGGCAGAAGGGGACCTTTCCTCTCTGAAAACTTTCCTGAGAGGTATACTACAGGGGCCTATCTGAGGCCCACTATTACTGTATTTGCTATCTGTATTAACAACATAACTTCTGGTATCAACTCAGCAAGCATCCACCTATCTTCTGATTATACTATCTTTTACATCGCCAGGCTCACCCCTGAACTTGCTTGCAAGGACCTACAACTTGACTTTAACCGACTGCAGCAAAACCTTCTTCACCTAAAACTTCTCCTAAATGCTAAAAAAAAAACAAAGCCATGTTCTTTTCACCACGTTAATGTTTCTAATCACTGTTCCTCAGGTATTCCACTGCAAATCACAACCGTTTTAGGGAGACTCTGGAGTTTATGGTCAAGTTTAAATACCTGGGCTTCTGGATTGACCATAAACATTCCATCATGGATCATATTGAGGAACTGGCAAAAAAAGTAAAACAGGCTTAGTCTTTTTTTTCTATATTAAGCACTTACTAACACAGGATGCTAAAACAAAATTGGTTCAAACCACCTTTCTTCCTCTTCTGAACTATGCGGACTTCCTGTTTGGCCATGGTTCCAGCACTGCTTTAATGAAGTTTGACACCCTTCATCATAGAGCATTAAGATTTATTACTGGTGCTCCACACTCCACCCATCATTGCTCTCTCTATTCCCTATTAGGATGGAAGTCACCTAAAATTTAGAAGACAAAAAATGTAGCCACTTGGATTTATAGACCACTTATCAACAAGCTCCTCCGGTACATTTCGGATTGCCTGCCAACTTGAACTGTTGGAAGCTACTCTTTGAGAAGCATTTCCTACATCACGCTCATTACCCCTAGAGTCAGAATGCATTTTGGTAGTTCCTAGATTAGTCATGCCCTTCCTGTCCTGTGGAATAGCCTCCAAAAAATCCTGAAGTTAGCCATCTCATCAAATTGTCCACATTTAAAACTCTATTTGCAAGTTCCTTTAATGAGTCCTTTAATTGCTTCCCTTAACCTCCAGTGATCCAGATCCTTGTATCTTTGACCTACACCTCATCCCTTGGCTGGTATGACCTGCTGCTGCTCCTTCTCCTTGTCCTTTCACCTATACTTATCTGCTAACATCTCTAATTTTCAAGGGTCCTATTGTGACCTTTCTCCTTTTTTCCTAGCCATAGCATACATCTGTTATAGATTGTATATATTGTGTGTTGCTATATTTGATGACCCCATAATGCCTTGTTTTTACTGCTGGCTTATGTGTCATATATTATGTACTGAAATGTCTGATTACTCTGTACTGTTTTGTTCTTCATTGCTGACTTATGTGTACCTTGCCCAGGTCCACCTTGTAAATGAGTCCTTCTCAATGGTGTTTCACCTGATAAAATAAAGATTGATTGCTTGATTGATCTGTGCCCTATCACTACCAAACAGCTGCACAGCACATACATGCAAGAAGATGTTCAGCATTGACAAATGCTTGTTCTATTAGGTGTAAGAGTATAAAAATATGATCAGTTGTTGAAAAACGATTTCTAAACCCAGCTTGTAATGGTGAGATTGTACTATTTTCATCAGCCCAGTGTTGAAACCATTTTAACAAGATTTCAGAAAATATCTTTTGAGATGACTTTGATCAAGCTTACTGGCCTAAAAGTTTTAGGTTGCTTTGGATCACCTTTTTTTAACAGTAGAATAATGATGGTCAACTTCCCGCAGGGCAGAATAAAAAAATGCTTTAGACACTTATTAATCTTGTCTGTAAAATTCCCCTTAAGGCACAGAACAGAAGTTGGTCAATAGGGAGTCTTCAATGCTTAGGCTAACAAAATATTTTTATTAAAATCTAGTACACTTGGCATACGAAGTTTGTTAAGCAGTTTCTGGCAAGGGATCAGATTATCTTGCACAGCAGTCCTCCTAACAAGTTGCTTGCAGACAGGTTAAGGCCTGCCCCTCCACCCTTTGCAGGAGCACATGGAGCGGCAGCCATCTTGCTAATGCAAGCAAGTGGCCACCATTTTGGGAAGGGAGGACAGCTGAGCTGTTGCATGGGTTGAGGTGACTGGCAGGAGGGGTAATTTTTAAGTGGCATTTTAGATGCTCATATAAAAAAATATATATATATATAAAAGGGGAATACTCAACACCTGCTCCATCATGGGATAGGGGCATAGGCATAGAAATTATGAATTAATACATGTGTGACACCAGGATAAGCAATTAACAATGTGATGTTTTGTCATGAGCAGGTAAAAAAGAAACAGAATGGACACACGTGGATCCAGGTCGATGAAAGCAGATGCCATGAAAATGATTATGGACCTGGTGGACATAGCCCACAAGGTCCTGGATATGGTGGAGGACACAGGGGGGAAGGTGCCATCAAGAAAGGAGAGAGTGAGAAGAAAGGGGCAGGAAAGAAAGGGAATAGAACTGGGGTCCCAGTGCCAAAACGCCCTAGAACAAGTTCTCCAGGGCAGCAGCCGACAACCCATGCGATCTCCAACCCAGTACCTGCTCCCAGTCTGGGAGTGCCAATTCCTGAACCTGAGCCCAACTCAAGGCAGGAGATTAGGCTACACCCGGGACTGGTGCCCAACATTCCTGTAGCGGATCCAGTTCAGCCCTTGAAACCGCAGCCAGGAGGGGGGATGGCTGAACCTGGGACTGGGATTAACCTGCAGGCCCCAACTCTTGGTCCACAAGATGGAGTAGAGCCGGGAGACAAGACAGCACTTGAACCAGCAAAGGAACCACATGGAGAACCAGGTATGGTGCAGACATTAAAGAGTAGTATGAAGGAATACGTGGAACAATTGTTGATGGGTATGGGGGGTGATGGTATTAAGAAGTTACAGAATGTGT
This sequence comes from Neoceratodus forsteri, assembly GCA_016271365.2. Lineage (NCBI taxonomy): Eukaryota > Metazoa > Chordata > Ceratodontiformes > Ceratodontidae > Neoceratodus > Neoceratodus forsteri. The sequence goes on along the minus strand of CM057453.1, from coordinate 1,623,633,062 downwards.
TGGGTGATTTGGAAAAAAGTAAGAAGGGGGGAAGCAGACAGATGGGGGAGAGAAGGAAAAGACAGAGCAGAGAAAAGAGGGAGGGTGTGTGGATAGGGGTTCATGTTCCAATGGAAATGAAAGAAAAGATCTGGAAGGGGGAGTTTGTCGATATTTTTGCCTCGGTGGACAAGAAAACAGCGGAGCTGTATGAAGAAAAAGAGAGTTTTAGCAAGACAGAATTAGCAACAGCAGTGGTACTGGTAAAAAAGGGGGAAGAGCAGAAAGGGCCCACATACAAAGGAAAAACATGGGAGGCATGGACCCTGGGTTTCACATATTACAGCGCGATAGCTCAAGAGAAGAAGCCAGAATTGGGGATACCTTTGTTAGCTTACTTGTTGATTATAAGAAATGCTTATAAGATGATTGGGGGCACAAATTGGCTACAGTACAATGAGAAGTTCAGGACTCGGATGGCTAGTTATGGGGAGGACTGTCAATGGCATTCCAGGCACAACGACCTATGGTGGGAAACCATGACAGTGGCAGGTGGAGCTGAAGGAGAGTTGCAGAAGGGAGGGGTGTGATATCAGAAATTTTGGGGGTACAACAGGGCACACTGCTCCTTTCCACACTGCAGGTTCAGACGCGCCTGTTCAAAATGTTGGGGGGCACACCCAGTTTCTCAGTGTAGATCATATGGAGAGGCCATCTCGGGAGGAGGACAGGGAAGCTACTCCTTTCAGGGAGGCCAGAGAGGGATGCATAGAGATAACACAGGAAGAGGAAGGGGGTATGCGGGTGGGAGAGGTTACCACCAAGGAGGAAAGTAAGAGGAGTCACTTTCCACTGGCCAAAACCCCAATCAGTGGCAAAATAGTAGAACAGTGGATGAAGGGGTACCCGTATGAAAAGGCCGGTGTGGAATTGATGGAGGGATTCCGGAAAGGTTTTAGTTTACATTACCAGGGAGGGAGATTTGGGAAATGAGCAAAAAATTTGAATTCAATAAAAGGGAAGGAAGAAATGCTAAAAAGAAAGATTGGTAAAGAAAGGGAGGCAGGTAGGGTAGAAGTCCCTTTCAAGGAGCCTCCCTTCCCAGTCCTACGGGTACCTCCGCTGGGCCTAGTGCCCAAGAAACAAGTAGGGGAATATAGGGTGATACACCACCTATCCTATCCGGAAAAAGAGCTGGTCAATGATTTTATATCAGAGGAGGATAGTAGAGTGTCCTACGGGACCCTAGAGGATGCGGTAGACATCATCAGAGCAAGGTGTACAGCATGACTGGCAAAGACTGACATCAAGTCTGCTTTCCGGCTACTACCAGTAAGCAGGGAGGATTGGGAATTGCTGGGTTTACAGATCGACGGAGAGCATTATTTTGACAAAGCCATGCCGATGAGGTGTTTGGTAGCGTGCTCCACTTTTGAAAAGTTCAGCACATGGCTGCAGTGGCTATTCAGGGTCAGGTATGGGCACGATACCGTAGCCCATTACCTGGATGATTTTCTGTTTATAGGCAAGGGAGAAAAGGGGGTACAGGTGATGCTGGATGATTTTCAAGAGCTGTGTGAGGAGCCGGGAGTGCCCTTAGCAGCGGAAAAGACAGAAGGGCCCAGCAGGTGTTTGGAATTCTTGGGTATAGAAGTCGATGCAGAGTGGGGGTTGTTCCGCCTGCTGAGCCAAAAGGTAATCAAGCTAAGAAGAATGTTGTCAGAGGTAGGAAAAAGAAAGAGGGTGCCATTAATCATTAGCCAGCAATTAATGGGTCATTTGAATTTCACTTGTAGAGCTATTGGGCAAGGACGTGAGTTTACACGACGTCTGGCAAGGGCTATGGTGGGTGAATCAAAACTGTATCATTGGGTCAGCCTGGGGAGAGAGAGCAAGGATGATCTAAAAGACTGGGAGGAATTCATAAATACATACAATGGGATAGCCATTTGGCAGGAGAAATGACTATACAATACGGATCTGGAACTTTACACAGACGCCTCAGGAGGGTATGGGGTGGGCGCCTATTTCTGGGGAAAATGGGTAGCTGAACCCTGGCCACAGGAGTGGATTGAGAGAGGTTTTTTGTTTTTTTAATACTACTCTATTTCTTACCTGCAGCCACAGTCCTGCCATACATCTAGCCACCGCTCCAGCCTTCACCTCCTACCCCAAAGCCAACTTGCCCAGCTGGCATAGTCAACTATGATCGTTGAGAGGGGCTCCCCCTTCATCCCCACGCCCAGCGAGGATCCACTACCAGCGCATGCCTATTTCAGGCATCATCGGCCGGTGAAGCAAGCGGCCATCAAGCTGCTGCAAACCATGCTGCTTTTTCCCTGTTCTCCCAATGGGAGCACGGATGTGCAATGACATCCATGCACTAGCATGCAGTTGTCTGCTGTGCTCCCCCCTACAGAACACCCGCATCACTGCAGTTCCTCTGGGCATCCCCAGGGACTGCCAGAGCATGGTGTGTACCCACCCCTTTTACCCCAGGACTAGGAGAGCTGTCATTGGATGCTCAACCCTAGTCCTCCCCTGCTGACCCCTGACGACCCGGGCTCGTTTCCAAACCTGGGTCACCGGTGTGGAGCGAGGTGTGGCATCCAGTGCCTCAACCCTCAGCGCTACTGGGCCGGTAGATTGAGAGAGATTTGACAAAAGATATTACATTTTTGGAGATATTCATGATTTGGGCGGTAACGAAGATGTGGGGAAAATGGTTACAGAACCAGCGGGTCAGATTTTGGTGCGACAACAGGGCAGTAGTTGATGTGCTAAACAACAGAGGGTCAAAATCAGGGTTGGTGCTCCGCATTTTACTTCAGCTAGTGTTACAGGGGCTGACACTCAACATGAGTTTTAGGGCTGGGCACACTGCAGGGGAGAAGAACTCCATAACTGACAACCTCTCCCAATTGCAGTTGGAGAGGTTGTGGGTGTTAGCTCCCAACGCAGATCCGAAGGGAAAGAAGATCCCAGAGGAGCTATGGGAGATTGGTTGGATGGAGCAACACGCCTCTTTCGAAGCTCATGGGTGGACAACACTCTAAAAGCTTATGAAAACTCATGGAGAGTTTTCCAAGTTTTTAGAGCACACCATGCCATGGAGGTAAGTGGGACAGTCACAGAGGAACAGGTAGAGAGGTTTGTGGTGGTGAGCTGGCAGGAAGGATTGGCCTTCGCCACCATGGGGGTGCATCTAGTGGCAATTGGATAGGTGTGCCGGATGAGGAGCTGGGAAGAACCCTCCAAAAGTACTCTGGTAAGGAGAATGATGATGGGATGGCAGAGAGTAAAAGGGAGGGGGAGGGATATGAGAGAGCCAATCTCAGAACAGTTGCTAGAAAGGATAATGGCAACATTATCAGAAATTTGCTACACCCCATATGAAGGGGTGCTGTTCAAGGTGTTGTTTGCGGTGCTACATAAGGGAGCATTTCAAGTGGCAGAAATAGTGGGACCAGTAACACCCTCTACAGGAAAGGGTTTACAAACGGAGGATATAAAGTGGGATAGGGAGAGTCTTTCCCTCAAAATATCAAGTTCAAAGACGGACCAGATGGGAAGGGGCTGCAGTGTAAGAATTGAACCCAATGATAACCTGGACCTTTGCCCTGCTGGCTGATTCGAGAATACCAAGGATTTAGACCAAAAAAAAGGGGTCTCTTTTTTATACATGTAAACCCCAGGTGGTGCTATCCCAAGGGCTACTACCCCTGCCTGATTGACTACTGACAGGTTGAGGGGCCTAGGTTCTGTGGCGGGCACCTCCACCCAGAGATCAGGGTTTGTAGTGGTTAGACTATCTTGGTCACAGCCCTCTGGGACACTGAGACCCCCTTTTTATTCCCTCTAGTGGCTCATACAGTACACAGGAGTTACAGTCCCAATACCCCACAAATACACACTGTTCTCTCATAAGATACCACTTACCCTCGAGACGGATTCTGCAGCACATCTTTGAGGACCCCCTGTAAAATAAGGTTAAACAACATGCGCAGCAAAATACAATACTGTTTCCATAACCACCAACACCACAGACAGTATACAGTATAACAACAACAAATCTGATTTATTCAGGGGACAGTAACATGGGAGGGGGGAATCAGGTTATTTGGTGGCATTAAATCACAGTACTGTGCACACATACAGGGTCTGAAAAGTCACACTCTGGGTACCCAGGTTGGGGGGGGCCAGCCAGGTCCATTGCCCAGGGTTGGCCGGCAGGTGCAGATGGATTGGCCCCTGTAGAGAAAAGATATGCACAATACCCAATTGTAATCCGGAGCCGGAGGGCTCAGTCCATGAAACAGTGAAACAACAGGAATTAGGTGACACACTTGTTATTGAAAACAAGCTGCAGGTGAATACCCTGATTTGTACTCACAACACCCAAGCTGAGGATCGGATGGAGAATGTCCCTCTGGATTGCCAGAAGAGCAGGGCATGAGGACAAGGTCCTTGTGACTGGACCCCACTGCAGTTGATAGCAAACAGATGTAGTCCGAATTAAGCTGGGGGTTTACTTCCAGCTTCAGCACACAATTCACTGCACATGGGATTTGAAATAGCGATTCCCCACAAACACTACGCACATTTATATGTAAAAGGAAAGTACTATGCCAGGCAGGTTGCTTCTCAATCCCAATCACAACTACTGCAAAATACCTGGGAGCACACACAGCAGCTTCAGTTCCTGACAGACCGAGCGCGATTCAGCAGTTTCTCCAGTCTTCTACAGGGTGAGCCTGGTCTCCTCACTTCTAGTGCTTCTTTCTCTTCACAACTCAGATTCAGTCCAAACTGGCACTCACAAAGGCTGCAGACTGAAACTCAGGGCCTCACACGTGCTTCCCACGCGAAACTACACTGCAGAAGCACACAGCTCCTTCCTTCTTCACTTCCACAACTGATCTGATCTTTCCAGTCACAAAGCAGGGCATTTCCTTTAGCTCCACACTATTCTGTTGGCTGATTCAGCTGTCACTCACGATAAGACTCCCTCTGTTGGTAGAAAAAGGCGCCAAGGTCAAAACTACATTTCCCAGAGTCACTGCCCATACAATCCCATTGTGGCTGGCTCAGATTAAGAGTCCACGTTCTGATTCATCCACAGGCTCCATTTTAGGGCTCCCTTAAACTAATTGGCCCAGCACAGCAGTTTAGGTCCAAAATGGAGAGGTAACATACACAGAATCCCAGCTGCAATAAAGGCAGGTTAGACAAACTACAATGTTGCTTATGCTTTAAATGATTACAGGCAAACAGTTACAGCTTTCAGATGGGCTACCTTTGCACTCTTAGCGACTGCAAAAACGGAACGATTTGACAGCAGCTCAGGCAGGATTCGAGCATTAAATACATAGTCCCCCCATACAAACTAATTAAGTCTGCAAGCAGACAGTTCTTAAAGAGACAGTACCAGAGGCTCTAAAAGCACTCACAGATAAACCGCTTAAACATCGAACACCAGTCAGGCTGGGAGCACTTAGGCAAGCTCCTAGGACGCTTTTTAGGAACCCCTAGTTGTAGAGGAGTTACATACACAAGAATGGGAAGGAGTTAAAAGGGAGGCAAGTCTCAGGGATTTTGAAGCAGAGCATTAAAGAACTGGGAGAGAACCCAGACAGGTTCTCGTCTCACTCCTTTCGGATTAGAGCAGCGTCAGAGGCAGCGGCATGGGGTATGGTTGGGAATGACATAAAGGCCATAGGGCGGTGGTCATCAGATTGCTATAAAAAATACATCAGAAATGCAGTACATTAACCTTGTCAAATTTTCTTTCTCCCCTACAGGAAAGATTGAATGAGAAAAGTTTTGGGGGGGGGAGTAAAAAAAAAAGATATATATTTTCTTCTCTCATTTTCTCATTGTGTGTTATAGATACGTGGCACAGGAAGGACATTTGGATGGTGGATCACTCACACATTTATTGGGTGGAAAGGGAGGCAGCACAGAAGCCAGGTGGAAAGCAGCTGGGTTTTGACCACAATGCAATAAGGATCACTTGGAAAGGAATACGAGGAATGCAATGGGGGGCAGCTCCTTCCCTTACTGCTAGAGATGAGGAGGAACAATAAGGACCCAAACCTCCTTATAATACATCTGGGCAGTAATGACTTAGGGCATGGCCCGTGGTTAGATATTTTTAACAACATACAGAGGGATGTCAAGGTCATGAAGACATGGTGGCCGGGTGTAACAGTTATGTGGTCCAAGATGTTACCATGTAGGATGTGGAGACAAGCTAGACAACATAAGGCCATAGAAAAGGTGAGGAGGCGGATGAACAGTAGAGTGGGAAGTTTCATGCTAGAGAATGGGGGAGCTGCCATAAGACATGATGACGTGGAGAAGAGGATACCCGGGCTATACCGGGCAGATGGGGTGCACTTATCCCCGATGAGGAATCACATATTTATCACTGAACTGGACAGAGGTATAGATCAATGGTTAAAAAGATGAATTAATAGGCCAAAAAGGAAAGGGGGAAGCTTGCTATCCAAAGCAAGCTGGAGACAAGCTAGTGGAAGATAGGAAGAAAATATTCGATAAGGAAAAGGGAGGAAAAACAGCGAGGGGGGTTTAGGGGAGAAACATAAAGTGGGAACAAAAATCAGAAAAAGGTGATGGGGTATTGACACCCTGGTAAGTGGACAAAAAAGGGGGAGCAGGAATTGGACCTGCCCAGAAAAGAAGGAAATTATAAGACTAGCTCGGGTTTACACTCGGGAAAAAGGAGTGGAAAAAGACCCCCTCAGGTTTCGTCACCCAGGGGAGAAAAAAAGTGAAAGAACTCAAAACACAACTAGAAGAAAGGGAAGACAATGATCATTAAAATGGAGTAGGATTTGATTGAAAATTATGGACATAAAAGAGAATTTTAAAAGGAACTCAATATTGTATATGTTGTATATAGTTATGCTTCGTGTGGTGGAGTAATAAAAGGTTTTGCTGACTCAGCAGTCAAATCTACAATATTGAGTGTGTGTCTCTTTTCTTGGGGAATGGGATCTAGAACAAGATGGGTTGTCATAAGAGGCAACCCCCATTGTTCCAGGCCATTTTTGACCCTGAAAGAGACCTGAGTAGCAGTGAGGGGGGGGTTATGAAAGGGGGAGTGGGGAGGGCAGGGGAGGGAGGTTAGCGAGGTCAGAGGATGGGGACGGACCACATGAGGTCACTATAGTGACATCAAGTGTGGGAGGAAGGAATGGGCGAATAGGAGGGCAAAGGGTCAAAGGGAAGGGAGGAGCAAAAGAGGGTTTAAGAGGGCCAGCATAGAATGGCTCTGCCACTTTCTGCTAGGTTTGTGAGTAATTTGAAAGCCCATTCGCCACCCTGGGGAATGGGAAAAAGGAAGGAAGGTAGGAAGAAAATATTTGATAAGGAAAAGGGAAGAAAATGGGGAAGGGGGTTAGGGGAGAAACATAAAGTGGGAACAAAAATTGGAAAAAGGTGAAGGGGTATGGACATCCTGGTAAGTGGACAAGAAAGGGGGAGCAGGAATTGGACCTGATATGCGGATTGGTTAAAAGAGATGATGTCATATTTCCAATCTGAGAACCTGATTGCCAGTTACAAAAATCGCCCAGATATATTTTGTAAAAGATGGGGTAAGCTCCATGCTTTCTGCCTACCCTAATAGGTGACCTGATGACCGGATCCCTCGACCCTCATGTTTCATGTTACATCACGCTACCTTATAATATACCAGGTGTTATCTATTAATCTTAGGGTTATACATCCTATGTGTCCTGTTAATTTCTCTCTATACTTGAGCTGTTGTCAGTCAGGGTACGGGTAAATATGTGGAGAGAAGATATTATGCAGACTTTTGTTACTTTGCCAAATAAGATATTGGGGGGTGCACTCTGAAACTGGAGGATTAGGGTGGGGGGAGGGGTAAGGTTACTTTCCTGCAACATTTTGGCTGGGGATTATATTAAGTGTCTTGATCTCTGTTATGCTCTCTCGGTCCCCAACTATCCTATGTATCTACTGGTGGTAGGGGGGATGGGGAGTCGGGGTGGTTTACGGTTTAATATACTAATGGTTTGTTACGAATGTACTTTGTTTTTCCCTGAAACCAATAAACTTAAATTTCAAACACTCTGGTTGGGGGGGGAGGGTGGAGGGTGGTGGGTGTTTTGGGGGAAGAGAGGGATGGAAGGGGTGGGGTTTATGTTGTACCATGTAATTTCTCGGCCTGTTACTACTGTCATGTTGTATGGTTGGTATTTTGTTGTTGAAAATCAATAAACTTTAAATTTCAAAAGGAATTGGACCTGCCCAGAAAAGAAGGAAATTATAAGACCAGCTCGGGTTTACACCCGGGAAAAAGGAGTGGAACAAGATCCCCTCAGGTTTCGAAGCCCGGGGAGAAAACAAGTGAAAGAACTCAAAACACAACTAGAATATAGGGAAGACAATGATTATTAAAATGGAGTAGGATTTAAATGGAAAATATGGACATTAAAGAGAATTTTAAAAGGAACTCAGTATTGTATATGTTGTAAATAGTTATACTTTGTGTGGTGGAGTAATTAAAGGTTTTGCCGACTAAGCAGCCAAATCTACAATATTGAGTGTGTTTCTCTTTTCTGGGGGAATGGGATCTGGAACAAAATAAGTATTTCTGATGGAACAGTTTTTCCAGACTGTGATAGAGGAATTTCCCATATGGGTATCACATTGCAATAGTGACAGGAATACAGCGAAGACCATCACAGTGAAATTTTCAGCAGTTCACTGTGAAGGTCTGCTGGATTCCTGGCACTGTTGCCTCCAGGGTGTTCTCCCCCCCCTCCACGAACAAACTCTGACTTGGAGTTGGTTAATTTAAGTGTGAGGGGCGAAGCCCCCCACAGAAAACACAAGTTCTGCCAGCGATGGCACAACACCAGTTGGTGGTGTTGTGCCATGGCTGTGCTGACGATCAGCAAATTCCATGTTGCCGTGGCATGGTGGAACCACCTATATGGCTCCCGGATTGATCCCCCAGTGTGGTAAAGGAAGCAACCGGGAAGGCTGATCAGATTCTGTCCAGCAGGCTATGCTAGCACAAACACAATGAAGGGACACCAACAGATTTTAAAGGTATGCCTGGGGACGTTTAAGGTAAATCAGCCACAGTCCAAACCCAAGGAAAAAACCATCAATGCACCCAAATCTACAGAGTAAGAGGAGGGAAGGTGTTATGTGCATCAGATATGGGGCCATTTACATGATTGCCCAGAGAATAAAAATAAGGAGTGCTGAGAACAGGAGTAAGTCTATCAGCGCACTAGTGGCCTGTTCCTCACTGACTCCGCTGATCATATACAACTTGTTTTTGTGAATGGAAAGATCACACAAGGTTTAAAGAACACAGTGGCCTCTATTTCAAAATGTAAGCAGGATCTGATTAATGAGGAATGCATTCTGCCCGACCAGTTCTCCAGAATTTGGAAAGTGATCAGCCTTGTTCTCTTTGTGCCAATGGAATGGGTCCCTTGGGAATTCAAGATGCAGCTTCTGGCCTTAACTGATGCCATTCATTTCGCTGGACAATTGGGAGTTAGCTGAACTCAAAGGCAGCTTATCAGTAATGTTTTCTTACCGAGTATTTTTAAAGATATGGCAGACTACTGTGGGATCTGTCTACAATGTCAGGGGGTGAGGAAAGTTGTCAACAATGCTAGCGTGACATTCCTTCTCCTACATATATTTGACTAACCTTTTGAATGGGTAGCAGTGGGCATTGTCGGGATGCTGAGCACCTCAAGTTACACAGGTAAAAGGGGAACATACTGATAGTCATAGACTAGACAACCAGGTACCATGGGCTGTAGCTATATCCTCCATAAAGGCAGGGAAAGTGGCAGGGGAGTGCCTCAGGATAGTCAGCCAGGTAGAATGTCACCAGGAGATTCCTTCTGACCAGAGCACAATCTTTATGTCAGCTTGGCAAGTTTTTGGAAGAAATTTGGGGTTCAGCAGCTTGAGAACCTCCCTATGCCACTCTGAATCTAATGGTTCAGTCAAATGTTTTCACGGGACACTTCTGTTTATTTTATTTTATAAAATGGTGAGAGGAAAGCCTGCTTTCTGATTGGTTATTACATGTGCATGGAATCTGTTCCATTCACAGGTAATAACAAGTTCCTAAAAGCAGGACTGCATTAAAATAAAAGATATACAGTATCAATGATCTGTTAGAACCTTGTTTTTTTTTTTAAATGTGAATTTCTTTTCCATTGGTAATGCGACTCATCCCTGTTATGGAGTGAGCTGTACAAGCACCAAAACCATTAGTGCATACAAATGAACAGCCATAGAGAAATACTTTTCAGCCCTACACCCATTCAATCTTCAAATATAACATCTAAATATAACTAAAACCTTGCATTTACTTTTTTTTGCTCTGCCAATTGAGCTACTGCTTCCGCAAGGCATCTCATCCCTCTGTCTCTAGTGCTGACTGCACTCCATCTCCACATGTATAAACCAAAATTTTAATTTAAACAAAATACAGCCCACAACTTTTCTTAAAATAAATGGACTTAATTGCAAATTTTCAGTAACGTTGCTCCCACCGACACCGATCAGAACAGACAGGTCAGCTGGGACAGAATAGGCAGAGGTAAAAAACTGAACAGACTGGGTGGACTAACCAGCCTTTTCCTGATGATAAATTCTCTGTTTCTGGGTTTCTAAGCAGAGTCCCATATCCAGTCAATAGATAACCCCTCGGGGGTCACGTGGGGCGGTGCTCTCAATGGCAGCTTAGTTCCTCAGCTCTCCCCTCTCAGCCAGCGGATCTCGCTAGTTACCGACTCCAGTTAATTATTTTCAGCGTGCTCCTCGTAATCACAGTTCCCTACAACCCACCGTCACTTCATTTTGGCGTTTGTGTGTTTTTTCAACGAGTTTTGCGCTAAGGTGAGGTGGTGATTATAGAGGGCGAAATGAAGAGCGCCGGGGCCAAACAGCACTTCTTGAATACCTGAAAAGCGGCTAAAAGTCGAGAACCCAATCTGCGGGTTCAGGTGCTAAATCTGGCTCCCTTGCATCTCCTGCCCGCTCACGAAGATCGGTTCCTTCAGAAGCTGGTTCCATTCCGTGAAACCTTGCAGGAGATTTCATCGAGCTTAAATCTATGCAGTGACCTTGCTTCTAACGACTCGGTGGGTGACTCAGAGGCTCGTACCAGTTCTTTGGAATCCTGGAAGGCCAAGTGTGAACCGAAATAATCATGCTCAAGCAACAAATTGCCAAGCTGAAGTTAAAAGCGGAGGACCTCGAAGGTCGTAGTAGGAGGAACAACATTTTGGTGTTGGGGTTACCGGAAGGAGAGAAAGGGCCCGACATCCTGTCTTCTGTGCAAAAACTTTTAACTAAGATTGTGGGCCCTTCTCCCATCTATTCCTCCTACCACATTGAGCGTGCCCACAAATCCCTGAAGCCTAAACCTCCGCCAGGCTCCTCTCCTAGACCCATATTAATTAAGCTGCTCAGTTATCTTGAAAGGCAACACATCCTGTCTAAAACCAAGAGTCTGTATGCAGTCTTGTGGGAGAATCGCACCCTGAGAATAACCCAGGATCTACCACTCGAAACCCGATTGAGAAGAAGAGAATACCATCGTTGGTGACAAAGTTGATTGCTAGCGGTCACAAGTTCCACATGAACTATCTGGCTGGGCTGCAAGTCTACCTTAAAATTTGGATTTCCTTCGAGACTCCAGATCAAGCCAAAATCGAACTCACCCAGAGGTTGCCTGACCTTTTCAAATCAGGCTGACTGCCATGTTAAATACCAGTGTTAAAAATGTTTTGCCTACCTTGGCTGTTGGCCTTGGTTTGATGCTGTCCTGCTTTCTGTGTTCTTCGGGTGAATCGGGGTGGGGCTGGCCGGCCTTTCATGGGGGTTGGGGCGGTCTCTGGCCAGGGTTGAGGCCTAGGCTTTCCCTAGCTGAGGCCTCCACCTGGTGGAGCGAGGGGGGGTGGGATCCTCAGTCTCGCTCGCGGTTCCACTCGGTTTGTTTAACCGACGTACCAGTTGGGTCCTACCAGTTTTTCCCTCCCCTTGCCCTTTCCGGGTAAGGTGGTGGCCGACTTGTAGGTTTGGATCCCAATTTCCCTGCTTTTAACTCTGCTCCCGTTGCTGCCATTAATTAAACGGAGCGAAGGGCGAGGATTGCCAGGTATATCTCCTCTTCACCTCAGTGAGTTTTTTTCTTGCCAGGCTGGTTCCGCTCAATGTTTTGGAGCTGCGTGCTTTGGCTCTTCTCCTTGCTTCGTTTTGGGGTCAGTGTACAGATTGCTGGGTTAGGCGTATTAGTTTCCCTTTTTTTTTCTTCTTTTCCTTTTCTCGCTTTTGGCTGGGGGAGGCGGTGGGAGGGGAAGAGCCTTGAGATGCAGTCTCACATCCAATTCTGGGGGACTGCAGTACCAGCTTCGTTCTGCCATTCTGTTCCACGCTGCTGTTCGTCAATGGGGACACCACTCAGGGTTTTACTACAGTTTGTCGTGGCCTGCTAGTCCTGGGGACCGTTCCCTTCAAAGGTTACCCTTTGCTGTTTACTTGCTTTCTGATGCTGATGGGATGGCTTGTACATAGTTTTGGGGATTTAGGGACATTTGTAGGGTTTATCATTTGGGGGAGGGTGGGGGTATGTTGCAATTTCTAGACCAGTTTCTCTTTGGTTTTGTCTCCTGGTTTAGGGATTCCAGTGTTCAGACTCATTTAATTTCGCTGGTGACAGGGTCATATTTTGTGGGGTGCTTTTTTAAAAGGTTAAGGGGGGGAGGGTGCCTCGGAGAGTTTCATTACCTGTGGGTTGTATTATTATTGTTGGGCCAATTTTGTGGTAAGTTCACTGCTACTATCTGTAATGATGGAGAAGCCCCTGTGTCTGGCTTACTCTTGTGTTAGACACCGTGGCATTGAGTTTAGTTAAATTTGCAAGCTGGAATGTCAGAGGCATCAACCACTCTCAAGAGACGCCAGGTCTTTCTAAACTGCTCCTTCTTAATGTAGATATAGTTTTCATGCAGGAAACCCATTTGGCTGCCTCTGAGGACAAGCAATTACGAAGGCTAGGGTTTACCAAGTTTTCACTGCCCGGCTGCAAAGCTAGTAAGGGGTTGCAAACTAATCAAGCATCACGCAGATTCGTGAGTTGAAGAAAGTGTCATTGATCGCGAAGGTAGAATGCTTTTGGTCAAGGGTCAGCTCGATAATAGTAATGTGGTTTAGGGGCAATATACGCTCCAGTGGGTGGTGACCCATCCTTTTTTATGTCCCTGGTAGTTATCCTGAGCAGATATCTGCCTTCCCTTCTCATCCTAGGGGGCGACTGGAATGTAGCCCCATCCAGCGAACTTGACAAAACCTATAGACCAATTAAACCGGCGTCCCCAGCACAACATGCCCTTTCTGATTTTACTAGCCTGCTGGGTGTTTGTGACCCCTGGCGTCTTGTTAACCCAGACAACCGGCTTTACTCCTTCTACTCCCAAGTACATCAAACTTGGTCAAGAATCGACTACATCCTACTTAGTTCTTCTTTAATGAGTTGTACCCACCAAGTAGGTATTGAGCCGATAGTCATCTCAGATCACTCCCTGGTTTGGGTTAAGATTTCCCCGGGTATTCAGGGACAAAGAGACACATCGTGGAAATTTAATACGCAAATTCTGAAGGAAGAGCATACAGTCTCCCAAATCAGGGATATGATCCTTATGTACTTCGACCTGAATCAGGGATCTGTGCACCGCGCGGATTTATTGTGGTGCTCCTTTAAATGCATTCTCAGAGGGGAGCTCATCAAGATCGCGGCCACTAGGAAAAGGGTAAGGGAGTCCAAAATCAGTTCGCTGTCTAGTCTGTTGAGAGTAGCCGAAGACTAACTTCTCTCCTCCAACTCCCCAACTAAATTTAATGGCTCTTATCAGACTCAGAAATGAATACAATGACTTAACTTGCGACAAAGCTGAATATGCTCTGTTTAAGTCCAGGACTAGATATATTGACCAGGGTGAAAAGTCGGGCCAGATGTTAGCTATGAGATTGAAAGAAATAGAGAGCTCCCGTCTAATCCCGGCTCTCAAAACTCAGGACGGCACCACCAAAGGCTACCTAGGGAGATTGCCCACATTTTGAATCCTTTTACAAGGTATTTACTGTAGCAGCTCACACCGCCGCATGTCCAGTCGGTAGACGATTCTTAGACAATATTAGCTCCCGTGGCCCTTCAGTCTCATCACTGCGATTTGTTGTCTGCTCCCATCACTCTGGGTGAAGTGAAAGAGGCAATCAAATACCTGCCATTAGGGAAAGCCCCTGGCCCGGATGGTTACCCCTCAACTTTCTACAAGGCTTTTTGTAAAGAGCTATCCCCTCTATTGCTCAAGCTATATGAATATTTGTTTTCTGCGGACGTGATTGATCCCTCTCTTTTAGAAGCGACAATAATTTTAATCCCTAAACCTGATAAGCCCTTAACTGAGCCTGCCAGCTATCGCCCAATATCGCTCCTAAATTATGATATCAAAATCCTATCTAAAATCCTACCGTCCAGAATCAAAATGGTCTGGCAGCACTTGCTGAGCCCGGAACAGGTTGGTTTCATTCAGGGCAGATCATCTGCTGATCATCTGAGAACCCTAGCCCATGTCCTTCAGGCAGCCCGTACCTTGCCAGATCCCATGGCCCTAGTCGCTCTTGACGCAGAAAAAGCTTTTGATCGAGTGAACTGGGACTTTCTATGGGCCACTTTGAAGAGAATGGGCTTCCCTGATTCCTTTATCCATATGATTATGGCAACTTACAAATCCTCGGCCAAAGTCTATTGCAACGGGTTTTTCCTCCATTTTCCTTTATGCGCTGCCATTCATCATAAGGTGTCCTCTCCCCACCTTTTCAACCTGTATTTGAACCATTGCTTGTGAGTATTAAAAGTTCGTCGCGAATCAGGGGTTGTACCATTGCGCAACTTCCCCTGACCTTATCGGTCTTTGCTGATGACATCCTGCTATATCTTACCAACCCCGAAACATCTTTAACACATGTACTACAAACTATTAACTGCTTTGGTTAGGTCTCCAACTACAGGTTGAATGTCTCCAAATCGATTATCTTCCCGGTTGATTCTCTCACCTTTAAATCGGATTTTGAGTGGTTCGGTATGAGGTGGTCTCCGGTTTCCTTTAAATATCTAGGTGTACATGTAACTAGGGGGGTGGAATTGGTCAAGGAGCTTAATTTAGATAATGCTGTCAAGAGAATCCGGGGAGATCTCGACCGTTGGCAACGGTTGCCTCTCACCACCTGGGGGCGAATCAGTATTATTAAAATGAATATCCTGCCCCGGCTATTATACCCCCTGACTCATCTTAATATCTGGTTACCCAAGCAGTTCTTCAATCAGGTTAACTCGACGCTATCTAACTTTGTTTGGAAGGGGAAACAACCTCGAAGAGCCTTCCTCAAACTTACTGCGCCCAGAGACAAGGGTGGCCTTCGTCTACCCAATCTCTTGTTATATTATTGGGCTAGTCACCTGGCAAGATTGGGGAAGTTGTCCACCACTCAATCTTCTGCGCCTCTACCCATATGGCTACAGCTTGAGTTAAACTTATTGGACTAAGCAAATCTGAGCCCTTCTCGTGTTTTCTGGCTTCCGTTCTCCACGTTACCCCCGGCCATCCGAGACTCCCCTATTGGCCTGTCTATTAGAGTTATCTCACAGTGCTGGAATTTTTTCAATTTGTTCCCGTCCAAAGATTCAGCTCAACCTCTTGTCTTAAATCCTAGTCTCAAAATTGGAGGTAGCTGGTTAGTCACTGACTGGCTTCCGCAGCTGCATAATTTGCCTGTGGAGTCTCTGTATGAGCAAGGCACTCTCCTCAATTCGGATGGAATCTTAAAGTCCTTAAACATTCCTCAGAGACATATTTTTAAAGTTTATCAACTGAGACACCTTATCCTCCAAACCTTTGGGCCGACCTGCTCTCCCTCCAAAATAAGGCCTTTCCTTGAGAAAATTCAGGAGGCGGCCAGCTCGCGTAGAGGTATTTCTATTATATATAACAAACTGCTGGCTGATCTTTTCCCCGATCCCCTGGAGGGTTCCAAAATCTGGTCACTCTCTAGTTCGATCTCCCCTCCTGCATGGGACTCAATTTGGAAGGACGTGTATCGCTACTTATCCCAAGATAATCACAGACTGACCCAATACTATATCTTAAACAATCTCTATTATACTCCAGTCAAGTTGGCCAAATTTGGTAAGCTTGAGTCCAGTATTTGCTCGAGATGTGGTGCCGTCGAAGGGAACTTGCTGCATATTCTTTGGGAATGTGCTAAAGTGGCACCCTTATGGGGTGCTCTCAGAGATAGTCTAGACCCACTTTTAGGGCTTAAAGAGCTATTTATCCCTGAAATTTGTATTTTGGGTGACTACTCAGGTATTTCGGTGAAGGAACGTAGATAACACATGGCGCTTATCTCAATAGTTGTTAAAAAATTGGTTCTTAGGCATTGGTTAGACCAGGATATTATTACCTACCAAGAATGGCTTAAGGAGATGTCCCTCTGTCTCAGAACTGAGAAACTTATAGCTAATTTCAGACATAATCTGGTGTCTTTTAATCGGAAATGGGGTAAGTTGAATGCACTCTATTTGGGTAGTCCCGTCTCTGGCTTTATCATATCCTAAGTTTTTCATGTTGCATTAGTATATCCAGTGCTACCAGTTTCCTACTACAGATACCCTCTTTATTGACCTGGCTTCCTTCAACTATGAAACTCTCCGGGCAAGGGGAGGGGATTGGGGAAGGGAGGGTGGGGGTGTTATATATATTTTTATTGTTCCGCTTATATTATGGTGATTGTCTATATTTACTTGTTGTGTACTTAAATCTGGTCTTATGTAACCTCCCCCTTTTTTTTTTCTTAGACAATCCCTTAACGTGTGTATTTGTACCTTGTTTTTCTCTATTCTAAAACTCAATAAACTTAAATTTAAAAAAAAAAATAGATAACCCCTCGATAAGGGCTTTTAAGCATGATGTGAATTTTCTCATTGCTGTGAAATATACATCCTACTGTTTTTCAATACCTGGCATATCTGCAGCAGTGAAGAACACAAGCTGCAGCACACATCCTGGGTTTAAAATCAAAGGCATAAGCAAGGACATCAGCAAAAGAGTGAACATAAAAATCTGAAAAATATATACATAGTGAGAGCATGGAAAACCAAATGTACCCCAGCACTTCGCATCTTAACAAGGAGGCTTTGTCAGGGAGACATGGATCTGAGGATCACAATGTGTGTGTGTTGGGGGGAGAGAGTCAAGAGTGTGTGGAGAGGCACTATTAACCATGGCAACCAGCCTCAAGTATGGTGGCCATAGTGGGACAAAGTCCAAGGGCCAAAAAAAAAATACAATAATCTGTTACTGGCAGTAAAACAATTTTACATCAAAACACATTCAAGATATTAATTTGTTTTCTATTTAAAGACAAACATTTTGATATTTAGATGTATGTTAAAATACAAAGGGCCATTTTATAAGTGCAATCAGACACTCTAAGGGTATGCATGGAACAGGCTTCAGCCCCTGGGCATGCAGTAAAATCTTTTCCATGCCTACCCCATTGTGTCTTATTGCATACATTAGGGCAGTCACCCAGGAGTCAACAGGACTTTCTCCCATTGGGCTCTTCTTTGGTTGCAGGGTGAGGGGTCCTACATCTAGTACAAGATGAATGAGAGTGTGAACTTGATTCCCATGGCAGGAGTCTATCACCCCCTTATGAAGTCATGATTTGGCACTACATAAGTGAGTCTAAAATGCTGGAGAGGATTTCCAAATAAATGAAGTTTGCCTTCTGACCTGCATTGTGTGTGTGTGTGTGTGTGTGTGTGTGTGTGTGCCTGTTTTGTTTTTCAATATTTTGGAAAACATCTTGAACTTCAAGACATGACTAAAGGAGTTTATGGGGTTCCTCCAGGATTACCTGAACCCTGCACCATGGTAATAGAAAACATGACGCGACCATGGAGCCAGAGCCTGGGAGAACTACATCGAACAATGCATGACGGTGCTGATCCTTGTCTGACAACATAAATTGCAAGCAGCCTGTGAGGGTTCATATTCAGTGGTAGGGAACAGTGCTTGAACTATGGTGAAAAAAGTAGGGGGGCCCAACAGCCCATATTCAGAGGTGTGCACATAGTCAGTGAAAAGAGGGGGTCTGGAGGCATGTCCCCCCAGGAATTGTTTTAGAAATCACTGTAAATGGTCAATTTTAGGTTAAAGCCCATTGGATGAAACATTCTGGGATAAAGATGTTACTGTTTCCTGCAAGAATGTTGTAAAAATTAAACTGTTTATGAAATTGCATTCTTTGCTTGATTTGTAAAGTAGATTGCTTCTCACTCCCCATTTCTCTCACACTCTGTAAAACAGATCTCCCAGATCACACATACCCCCTTTGTTAATTGCCCCTTTATTCCACCAACACTAACCCCCCAGGATTTTTTGCCAGCCCGCTACCTGCTAGTTAGGCACCATACCCCAAATGCAAGAAGTGGACAAGGAAGGCAGCTTATACAAATGATTATTATCATACAGGCTACCATTCTGATCTGAACACAAGAAAAAAGGGACACAGCAGCCGAGCACTATAGCAACAGGCAATGAAAACAGAGGGGATGGGACTCAGCCTGCTACTGTTAAGGGACAACCAAATGGTGAGTGGATAAATCCTGCACCAGTTAACAATGCCCCCCCGCCCCCCACACACACATGCCACCCACTGTATTTCTTAAATAAGATTGCCATACATTATGGTCTCTGAGGTTCAATTAATTTTGGATGACTGATGTCAAAAACTTCAGTGGTCAAAATTTGAAAGTCATTCCAGTTTTGGGAAAGTCAAAATACTTCCCAGGTTACAACTTTGAAAGTCAATATAATGTTGCCAGAGACAAATTTGTAATATACACATTACAGATAATGACATGCCCCCCCATTCATTCAGAAAAATATCACGCCGTTGTTTGACTTCCATGCCTGCAAAATTCAAAATCCCCTCCATTGTTCACTATTACAGTAGGAGTCAAATACATCTTCTTAAATAATTAAATGATGCCCCTGGCTGATGGTATGTTGTCCCACCTTATCAGGGGTCACTGCTGGCAGGTTTAGCAGACAATGCGATTAACATGTATTTTTCCTAACACAAGCAATATTTCCTTCCATGTCTCTCTATTTGAAGGAGCGCCCTTATTTTGACCACCCCTTCCACACACCCCCACACATCTCACACAGTTGCACCACGGTCCAAAATATCCATAATTCATAGGATCCTCTTTTACTGGGTCTAGCACTGAACTGCTGCCATTTTATACACATACAGGCAAGTTCTCCTTGATTTACTGGTCAAAAATCTAAGAATGTTGCGGATATACCTCGGCTGCACTATGCAAATCACATGAGATGCATTACTCGAGTAGGAGAAAGCATCATGCTGTCTATTTTCTATAATATACATATTTCACCTGGGCTCCAGAGACATAAAGCACTCTTCCCATAGTCTTATATCACATGGATTCTGGAGACACATGGCACCCCCCAGTCTTGTCTTATTTGACATGTGTTCTAGAGACACACAGCACCCCCCTTACCTTATTTTACATGGTCTCTGGAGTCACAAAGCACCCCCTAGCATTGCCCTACTTCACATGGGCTACAGAGATGCACAACAACCACCACTAGTCTTGCTTTACTTCACATGGGCTCCGGAGACACAAAGCAAACACCCCCCTCCTGCCTTGCCTTACCATACTTCACATGGGCTGTGGAAACAAACACCCCCACCAGCCTTGCCTTACTTCACATTGGGTCTGGAAACAAACATGGACCTCTGCCTTGCATTACCTTACTTCACATGTGCTCTGGAGACAAACGCCCACCTCTTAAACCTAGCCTTACTTCACATGGGACCTGGAGACACAAAACACCCCCCACACTAACCTTGCCTTACTTTACATGGGCTCTTGAAACAAAAAACCCTCTCTCTGGACTTCCGGTGTGATGGCTGCTTGCTAGGAAGCTTGTTCTGATGGCTCCCCTCCCCGGCCTGCCTATCTCCTAAATACTCCCCGATACATTGCTCTAGTGTTGGGTAACTGGTTGTTCAGTACTTACTGTAGCAGAAAAACTAAGTTTGGCTCTGTTTTACCACTGATCGTTCGTTGGAATGGACGCGGAGATGGAGAGAAGGCCGCTCAAGCATACTTCGTCACCGACTCCGGTGAAAGAGAAGGCCTCCAAGCGGCCTAAAGCCCAGAGTGATGCACGGATCCCTCTAGCTGGCTCACAAACACTCACTGAAAGCAAATTCCTTGAAGAACTTGCTCCCATGAAGGAACCCCGAATTATGACAGCCTCTGAATTTCAGGCGATGAAGACCTCATTGGACTCCCTTAACCAGCGCACGAAAGACAATGAAGCCTGAATCTCATTGTTGGATGACTGGAGAGGCAGCTAGATTCTGAGGTAGTGAACTTGCACCAGCCTGTGATGCATCCTTTTTCCCAAATATATACACTTTACTCAAGATACTCTGTGTAATTCCAGTCAGTAGTGCACAATGTGAGCGCTCTTTCAGTGCTCTTCGCAGGCTCAGAACTTAGGTGAGAAGCACAATGGGAAATGAGAGAATGTCAGGCCTTGCCTTAATGCAGATTCATTATGGAGCTAAAGTAGACACTGATAAAGTGATTGAAAGGTTTGCAGCAAAACATCCAAGACAGATGTTGCTTGTGAATGTGATGGCACAGTAACAAAATGAGAATTAGAGTAAGAAAGCAGGTGGTCCATTTAAGTAATTTCTTCCTACCAGGCATCTTAAAATACTTTAGTATATTTACCATTTTGAAGCTGGGAATCCTTATTGTGCATCAGTCGAGACTTTAAATACAGAACTAGATTAGAGAACATAAATCTGATAAAGAAACAAGAGAGCCTGGCAAATAACTATGTGAAGTTGTGGGTTAGTTGTAGTGTGCATGTTACTTGTTATTCTTACACTCTGATGACACCCAGTTGTCAAATAATTCAATCTACCATCTGTATCTGTTCTACTGGTTTGGTAATTTTAATCACATTGATAATTACAGAAAGCCAGCCTTGTCTTAATGCACATTCATGTGCAGAAAAAGTGTAAATTGAAGAAGTTGAAAGGTTTGCAACAAAACATCCAAAGCAGTGGTGGTTCTGTGATGGCAGTAACAAAATTAGAAATAGAGTAAGAAAGCAGCCTGTGATCCACTAATTTCTTCCAACCCAGCATGATTTTTCTGTTTATTTCCATACTACATGTTGTCATTTTGAAGCTGGGACTCCTTATTTTGTGTCATTCACAGACTGAAAAAAACTCAACATGAGTACAGAAGATAACCTGATAAACGAGTTCTAGGAAAATAACTATATGTGTTTGATGTGAAAAGTAGTTAATGTAATGTTTGTAGTTAACATTTAAAAACACTCTTAACACCCAGTTGTCAAATGTGTCATTCACTGGTTACATACTACTTTAATGGGAAAAGCTGTGTATCCCATGTGTATCAATATGCGGCATACATTATAGACAGGCACTTTATATATGTTTTAAATATTTTTAATGCATTACTGTTTAATATGTGAGCTGCACACAAACAATAAACATTTAAAAATAAAAAGTACCTGAGTATTATTTGTTTTCCTTAAGAGTAGGGGGTCATGCATGTAAAAGAGGCAAACGGAGGAAAATAATTAACAGAAACCATACAAACTGCGGGCAGTTTTTCAAAGGGGAATACATGCAGTGGAAAGGTGGAACATAAAGGGCAAGGCAATAGTTGAACAAATAAATTAAATTTGGGAAATGAAATTACTCTCCCCAAAAAAAGTTTAGAAGGAGCACCTGGCTGAAATACTTGAGATTGCAGGGATGGATGAGAATGATGATTCAAATTTTGAACATTTTGTGACTCAACAATTGACTAAAATGCATGAAAATGCACCATTTAACACCTACATTTTCAAAATTTTCTGGGGGGGCATGCCCCCAGACCCCCCTTGAATTGTCTAGGAAACCTTCCACCACCAAATCCTGGCTACGCCCCTGGCATCTTAAGAAAACTGAGGAGGGCCTCGAAACTCTTGAGGGGCACTCCTGTCATAACAATTTTGTGGTTTTGGGTTTTCCCAAAGGGGAGGAAGGGACCACAGCTATTCTCTTTGCCCAGAAACTTTGTGAAAAATGAGTGGGGCCTTCCCCTAACGGGTCCACCTATGTCATCGAGCGAGCGCATCATTCATTCAGACCCCTGCCTCTAGCCGGAACACCCCCAAGGCCCTTCCTATTCAAAATGCTCAATTATTTGGACAAACAGCATGTCCTAAATAAGCTGAGGGAGATGCAGGAAATTCAGTGGCCTGGCAAGAAGATGCAGATTGCTCAAGATCTGCCCTACTCAGTACATAACAAAAATGCAGAGCTTTACATCCTCTGGTTAGCAAGTTCATTTCTGCTGGTATAAAGTTTTGGGTCTGGCATTCAGTGACCCTGCAAGTCAACAAGGATGGACAGTGGCATTCTTTTGATAACCTGGATTCTGCCACTGACAGCTGCAAGAAGTTCTTCCCGGATTAAATTAAGTGAGCCCTGAGGTTCTTAGGGGCGTTCGAAGGGGCCTAGTAATTTCTGAGTAGTATGGTGGACTTGTGATGCTTATACTACTGTGGAGCATTTGCTCATTTCTATGTCATGTGAGTTATTTGGTTGATGGGGCTTGGGGATGGGGAGTGGGTAGAGGGTTGGGGTGGATCCTCTGGGGGTGGGGACCTTATGATTTCACCAAGGATTTACTCACAATGGGGACAATGGGTAAATGGTTTGGGGAGGGGAGGGGTTGAGAGCTGATTTGTCTAGAGCACCTAGTTGGGTCACTTCACTGTTAAATACACTTTCTGTACTAGTATGTATTTTTCTAAAGGATATGAAAATAGTCTCCTTGAATACTAAGGGGGCCCATTAATGGATCAAGCGTCACTAGATACTTAAACACCTGAATCTTTTCCATTGTCAAATTGCGTTTCTGCAAGAGACTCATTTGTTGGAGGCAGAGAATAACCTATTTAGTAGAGGATTTGTGGGGTGTAGTTATGCCTCTGGCAACTCTTCTTCACAGAGAGGTGTTGCGATTTTGTTTGCAAGAGGCACATTATTTCAAGAGCTAGAAAACACTGTGGACCCGTAAGGGAGATTTCTTTTTCTTAGAGGTATTTTGGACAGCAGGGAAGTAATATTAGGTAATATATATGGCCCTAACAAGGATTCCCCTGAATTCTTTACTAATCTTTCCCTCCTTCTGGCCTCTTTTAAACAGCTACCAATAATTTTGGCTGGTGTCTGGAACCTCAGTCTTGACACTAATCTTGACAGATCAACCCCATGGGGCAGCAGTTTAACATCAGGTTAGAGGGCTCTCCTTGATTTTTTGGAATCTTTTGGACTGTGTGACCCTCGATACCTCCATAATCCTACGTCAAAGAGTACACATTTTACTCTTCTTACCATAAGTCTTTTTCCCAAATTGATTTCTTTGTAATAAATCGAGTGGTTCTATTGGGCCTGAAGGGTAATGGCATAGCACCCAGAGTGCTCTCAGATCATTCTCTGATCATGCTGTAGGGTGACATAGATCCTGCTCTCCAAAAGGATACTATATGGAACCTGAATGTTCAGTTGCTCTTTCAAGAAGAGACTGTTGAACAAATTCACACAATTATGGCTGAACTTATGGAGCATAATGCAGGTTCTGTTCCAGCCTTCAACCTGATCTGAAGCTCCCTGAAATGCGTCCTCAGAGGGGAATTTATTAGGCTTGTGGCCATTAGAAAAAGGAAACAAGAGGCGGTCTCTAATTCACTGCTACAGGTCATAAAAACCCTAGAGACCTCACTCTCAACTCAGCCTTCAGATGTGGGAAGGGAGCACCTTGAGACTCTTCAGGCCCAATACGTTGAGAATCTGAGAGAGACGGCTGAATATGTCCTATTTAAAACCCATGCACAATATGTGGAGCAAGGCGATAAGGCCGGTCATCTCCTAGCTCTAAGGCTCAAGAAACAGGAGGCAACAAGGTTAATTACCTCACTTTCTTCTTTGGAGGGGAATGATCTTCTAACTGCCCCAAGAGATATAGCTCAACAGTTTGAGTTATTCTATCGACAGCTGTATAGACCCCCTATTCATAGTCCTACAGACTGTGAGATCCAGCCCTATTTAAACTCCATATCTCTTCCTGTACTCACTCCTATCCAACAGCAGCTCTTCGTCGCTCCCATTTCCTTACAAGAAGTTCTCTTAGCTATTCAGTCCCTCCCACCGGACAAGGCACTGGGTCTGAACAGATTCCCGTCTAACTTTTATAAAGGCTGGGAAAAGGAATTGGCTCCTATTCTCCTTCAGTTATATAACTGTATCTGTTTAGAGGGGATTACTGATCCTACCCTGTTGGAAGCTATTATTGTGGTATTACATAAGTCAGGTAAATCATGGGATAGGGTGACTAACTATCGGCCTATCTCATTGATGAACTATGATATTAAAATTTTTGCTAAAATATTGGCAGCTTGAATGTCACGAGTATGGGAGGGCTTGCTTAGCCTGGAACAAATAGGGTTTGTTCAGGGTAGATCTTCAACAGATGGCACCAGGAAACTGGCTCATATTTTCTCTGTATGCAGAGAGGCCACGCAACCAATGCCGTTGGTCTCCCTGGATGTGGAAAAAGCATTTGATAGGGTCAGTTGGCCCTTTCTTTTTGGGACCCTACCTAAATTTGGTTTTCCCTCCACATTCATAACTTGGGTTAACACTTTATACTCTAGGCCTAGTGCTAGAGTCTACTGTAGCGGGTTTTTTTCTGCTACTTTCCCTTTACAATTTGGAACCTGGCAGGGGTGCCCACTGTCCCCACTGCTATTTAATTTATACTTAGAACCACAACTTCATCAACTGAATAGCTCTCCCTCCTTAACTGGTATCTTGATAGGCCCCTTTGATCTAAAAATATCTGTATATGTGGATGATATCCTTCTCCATGTTACCAACCGGAACGAATTGGTCCCGGCCACCCTAAATATAATTGAAAAATTCAGCAGGTTCTCCAATTACAAATTGAACTTGAGTAAAACAGAAGTAATGCCCCTTAATGCTCTTGTTATTTGGCCAGACATGGATACCCTCACCCTGAAATGGACTACCTGGCTCAAGTACCTGGGAATTACATTGACCACCTCAAAATTTCTCGTGAAGAAACTCAATCTGGATAATCTTCATGTCACTATCCAGCAAGATTTAGATAGATGGGCCCCCCTTTATTTATCCCTTCAGGGTAGGGTCAGTGTCATCAAAATGAATATTCTGCCCAGGATATTTTATCCACTAAACATGTTAAACATTTATTTCCCCTTAAGCTGATTTAATAAGCTCCATGGTATTATTTCCAGATTTGTATGGCAAAATAAACCCCTTCGAAGATCATATGTGTGACTTTGCACCCCCAAAAGCTTGGGAGGTCTCAATCTCCCTAATTTCTATTTGTACTATTTGGCTATCCATTTGGCTAAGTATCTCTGCTGGGCTACTCCTTCTCCCAATAACAGTGACTCCCAGTACATTCCCTTACGGCTACAAATAGAGCGTTATTTGCTTGAGTCCATGTGTATTATGCCAAATAGCCTATGGTATGTCCCTCCCCAGAAATTGATGTCCTCCCCGCGAGACACTGCTATATTCACCTCCAGTATAATATGACCATCTGAAGGATATTTCTCCATCACTTTTTGGTAATCCCAACTTGGTTATAGTCGGACCGTATTCTAAGCCCACGGGGTGCAGACCCATTGGCACGGGTTACAGTAAGTGAGTTAGTTAACCAAGGTAAGCTGGGTAGTGTCTCAGAACTACTGCAGCAATTTCACCTACCACAGAAAAGTTCCTTTTTTATTTATCAAATTAGACACATGCTTATTCAGTGATTTGGCTCCGGGTTATAGACTGTCAATCATGTGGAGGTGCTTCAAGAATTACAAGTGCATGCTAGGCAGCCCCATTCTGTATCCTGTCTGGTAATTACCCTGTTTGGCAAATTTTATTCTACTGCTGGAGGACAGTCATCCTATAGGGGGGACGCTTTTCCATCTGCCACGCTTTAGTGGGAGAGTATTTGGCGAGGTGTGTATCAATACACTGCCAACGTTAGGCTGAGGTTAACTCAATTGTTTATTTTGCATAATATTGACTTTACTCCAGCCAAAATGTATGAGATTGGGAAGTTGCCAGACCCGTTGTATTTTAGATGTGGTCAGGAGCAGGGGTCACTTCTGCACATATTTTGGGACTGTCCTAAGGTTGCTCCCCTTTGGTCTCTCATTGAGTCCAGGGCAGATCGCCTTCTGGGAATTCAAAGTTTGTTTACCCCCAATGTTTGTGTGCTAGGGGACTACTCTTCTATTGTGGTAAAAGAGAGATAGTACCACATTACCCTTATATCCCTATCTATGAAAAAGTTGGTAGTGAGGCACTGGAAAGATCAGCAGGTCCTTTCTTATCTGGAATGGGTCAAGGAACTTTTCTATCATTTAAGGTTAGAGAAATCAATTGCTAGTATTAGGGGTACAATGTCCCAATATCACACTAGGTGGGAACAGCTTTATACCCTATGGTCCATTGCCTCTGTCCCTCAACTTGAATTGACTAGGTTTCTTTCTGTCTCCTGATTTCAAGTTGCTGGTATTAAAGACCCTGTTTAATGATTATACATGTTCACCTAGATTTGTTTAGCAATCACTCCTTTAACTTTAGATGTACTGCTTGGTTGTGTATTAATTGGTGCTGTGTTTAATGGTCTGCCTGTGTGTTATGTTCTGTGTCATCTCAGCTCTGGGGAGGAGGGAGAGGTATGTCGGGAGGTGGGGTGGTTGAAGGGTTGTTGGGCGGGGGTTGTTTTGTTTTTGTTTCTGTTTTTCTTTTCTTATATCAAAAATTGTACCCTGCTTTGACTATCTGTAAAATTAAAAATGTGTGATGCTTTGTTGTGCCTTACTTGGATGGATGTTACTGAACTTGAATAAAGTATATTGAATTAAAAAAAAACCTCTCTCTAGGCTCATTACCTTATTTGGCACTGAAGAAAGGCACCCCCTTCCCAAGCTTGCCTCAAAGCACATGGACTCTGGAGACTAAAGTACCCCCCTCCCCGTATGCAATGTCATGCTGAGGAAGCCGAAAGAGTGTAGCCCTGGCCCATTCAGGGTCTCTCTCTCTCTCTCTCTCTCTGGTGGCATCTGGTGTTGATACTGCCAGAGGCTCCAGGATCTAGTACAGCTCCATGCTGTGCCCTACCCCACACTCTATCCCCAGGCAGCTAGCACAGCCTGCCCACCTGAAGGTACTCTGAGTCCTGACTTACTCATCCTAATTCCTGCCTATCCGCCCACCTGTATACAAAAAAAGTTATTTTCATATGGTCTGGAGTTGTGTGCACCTGATTTTCTTATATTGCCTAAAAATAACAAGACTCCTCCAGTAGAGCAGCCAACAGTAATCTGATTTCAACAGGCAGTACATCAGAGGTGCCACACTAGTCCTCTGGGGTATATATCCCCAATGTAGACATGTTGACAGCAGAGTCCCCTACAGTGACAACAGCGCCATGTCACTGTAGGGAAGCTGCTGGCACCCAGCACTGTCTATAGGGGTCCTGCACCCCAACTCAGCTCCAACTCAGAGTTGAGAATCCTAAGGAGATGGGTGCAGGGGGGCTTGTTTCCCTCATGTGGGTGGTTCGGGGTGAAGCCCCCAAGGAAAACACTTGTTGCTTCTGCAAACTGGCAGCAGACTGCAAAATGCAGTCAACCTGCCAGTTTAGCTGTCGGGTCATTCAACAAATATTTTGTCGACGACCCATCATGGATCCATATTCTGGGCTCCCGAAACTGCACTTGTTTTCTCTTCCTCTCCCTCTCTGTCTGATAACTCAGAAACAGTGAACAAATAAGTTGTTCCCAGGGGCTCAGTGTTGGGGCTACTGGCTACTACTTTTGCCTCTGGTTTAAGTCATCTTAGTCTAAACTGAAATGAACACCACCCCCAACTGTGTTCGTTCAAGGAGTTGTCACACTGGACATCAAAGAAGGCAAGCACAGCAGCATTTTTTTTTACAATAAATAAGGATAAAGATAAGGATCTCCAACTATCACATTTTTAAAGTATCTATTAAGAACTAACTTTAGTGCCAGCTGTGGATACTACTTTTGACTGTGGGAGGCTGTTGTTTGTTTTCCATGAAGGTGGCCATCAAAGCAGTCAAGCAATGGTATGCTATCACTTAAGGCTTGTTTGCACCACCAGCTTTGCAATGTATCAGCCCATACACACAGGTTGATGCGCTGCAAAGTCAGCTTTGCAAACACTTTGTGGAGCACCATAAGTGTGATTCGGATCCCTTTTCTGCTGCAGCTGAATTGTGGGTACCTTTATTGACGCGAGCGCATTAACTAACACTGTAAATCTGTGTTAATCCCTATATACTATTGTACAAGTTACTTGTTCTTCTGAATGAGATGATAGTTGAGCAGTATATTTATTAGGTTATTGTTGACAAATTGTAAATTGTATGTACTTTGTTTTAATCTGTCAATGATTGTAAAGCCGCTGAATTTCCAGTTTGTATTTCCACTGTATATTATGACTTTGTTGCCACATGTTGTGGCCTGGGTCATGCCTGAAAATGGTCCCCAGGATCAGTGCACCCACCCGTTTATCAAACACTTAAATAAATAAAACTAACCCTTTGGTGCGCTCACTCCAATGGGAAGCCTTCTGTCCCAGTGTCTCCCAGCATCCTCCGCTAAATTTACAGCCCCTCCTCGGAGTGACCTGCAATGCTGCAAGGGTGGGATGTGTAAACACAAACTGATGGAAGAGCAGCCAGCACAGAGGGGAGGGAGCAGTTCAAGTGCAAGAGTGCTGTGGCTGTGTGAACACGGCTTTAGATAACTGTCTGTCTCAAGTATTACTTACCTCACTTTGATTGCCGGTTGTGTGGCAATGGGTTGGGGAGAGGCTATTGTTTTCTTGGCCGGCTGTTAAAAGAGAAAAAATGGTGTTAATTAGAATTTCTCACTCAGGCAGGGCTGCCACAATCTGCATTCCTGACTGAATGGAGGTCAGAAGCAGTGAGAAGTAAGGAGGCCAAAACATGGCCCTCCCCCGGCATGTTTTTAATTACACAGAACTCAAGGGGTCCTCCAAATAAGTAGGGGGGCCTGGTCCCCTCAGCCCCCCCTGTAATTTGAGCACTGGTAAGGAAGGTTAATGAGGTTATTAGGTTTTGGAATTGCCCAAAAGGAGGCTCAAGCCGAGGGTACTAAATATCATGTAAACATGATGAAACCTTAACGCATCAGGGAATAAACATAGAAACAAAGACTTTGACAGCACATAAGGACCGCTTGGCCCATCTAGTCTGCCCATTTCCCTACCTACAGGATAGGCCACAGATCCCAGTTAACCAACAGCCTATTTCTTCCTACCCCCACAAGAATTGCCTTATGTCTGTCCCATGCATTCTTGAATTCTCCCACAGTTTTAGACCCCACAACCTCCTCAGGAAGGCTGTTCCATGCATCCACTACCCTCTCTGTAGATAATACTTCTCACATTGCCCCTGAACCGCCTCCCTCTATCTTTAAATTGTGTCCCCTTGTTCTGCATGTCTCTTTTCTGAAAGATGCTACCTCTTGGACTTTGTTGATTCCACTGAGGTACTTAAAGTTTCTATCATGTCCCCCACTCCTTTTTCCTCAAGGTAAACATATTAAGCTCCTTTAGTCTCTCTCATACGGCTTCTTCTTGCAGACCCTGCACCATTTTAGTTGCCCTCCTCTGGACTGCCTCCATCCTGTCTATGTCCTTGCGGAGATGGGGTCTCCAGAACTGGATGCAGTACTGCAGATGGGGTCTCACCAATTGTCTGTACAGAGGGATAACAACTTCCTGTTTTCTGCTGCTGATGCCTATCCCTATGCATCCCAGTATACCCCCAGCCCTCCCTACTGCCTTCTCACATTGCTTGCTAACCTTAAGGTCATCTGATATGATTACCCCCAGGTCCCTTTCCTTTTTTGTTGTTGTTACTACCTCCTCCCATTGTGTATTCTTCTCCTGGGTTCTTGTTTCCCAGGTGCATTATTTTGCACTTCTTTGCATTGAATCCTAGCTGCCATACTTCTGACCATTCCTCCAACCTTGCCAAGTCCCTTCTCATCCTTTCCACGCCTCCTTGTGTATCAACCCTGCTGCAGATCTTTGTGTCATCTGCAAAGAGGCATACTTTTCCTTCAGTCCCTCTGCAATGTCACTTATGAAGACATTAAAAAGGACTGGACCCAATACTGAACCCTGAGGTACCCCACTAGTAACCTTCTTTCTTCAGAGTGGACTCCATTTACAATTACCTTCTGTCCTATTGTCCAGCCAATGTTTTACCCAGGCTACCACCCTGGGACCCACTCCAGGCTGGTTAGTTTGACTATTAATCTTTGTGTGGGACTGTGTCAAATGCCTTGCTAAAGTCTAATGAGCCTGTCCACAGCCCTCCCTGGTCTACTACTTTGGTCACCCAGTCAAAGAAATCTATTAGATTCGTCTGACATGACCTTCCCGCTGTGAACCCATGCTGCCTTGGGTCCTGTGCCCCACTGGCCTCTAGGTACTCAACTATTCTTTCCTTCATAAGTAACTCCATCACTTTCCCTACCACAGAGGTCAAACTGACAGGTCTGTGGTTTCCTGCCTCTGTCTTGGTCCCACTTTTGTGAAGGGGAATCACATCTGCCTTCCTCCAGTCCTCGGGTACCATACCATCCTCCCATGATTTATTAAAAAGAGTAGCCAGTGGTTTCACTAGTTCCCCTTAATTTTTAGAATTCTGGGTGAATTCCATCAGGCCCCATTGCTTTGTCCACCTTCAGTTTTAGGAGTTCTTGCAGAACCCTTTCTTCTGTGAAAGGACTGGATCAACCCCTATCAAGAGTGCTTCTGTTAATTGGATTAGACACTTCCTCCTCTTTTGTGAATACTGAGCAGAAATATTCATTCAGTATCCCTGCTTTTTCACTGTCCCCCTCTGCCCACCCACCGTTCATTCTATTCAGCCTCACTATCCCTCTCTTTGTCTTTCTACGCTCGCTGATGTACCTATAAAAGGTTTTATCCCCCTTCTTTACCGAGTTGGCTATCTTTTCCTCAGTTTGGGCCTTTGCTATTCTGACTTCCCTCCCTGCTTCCTGCTGCCTTAACTGATACAGCTCTCTGTCCTGCTCCTTCTGTGTTTCCTTATACTTCCGGAATGCTATCTTTTTCTTCCTGACTTTCACAGCCACCTCTTTTGAGAACCATAGTGGCTTTTTCTTTCATTTTGATTTGTTTATTTGCTTCACACAAAGGCTTGTTGCCTCTGTGATGGCAGTTTTGATGATTCCCCATTGTTGCTCCACACCTGCTTCTAGCCTGTTTGCTAGTGCTTTTCTGAGGCACTCTCCATCTTGCAAAGTCAGCCTCCTGAAGTCCAGTACCCTCACTTTTGTATGGCTTGACTCTGTAGCTGAGTTTAACGTGAACCACACTGTTTGATGGTCACTTGTTCCCAGATGGCAACCCACTTCTAGATCTGAGATTCTCTCACTGCCCCTGTTGAGAGCATCGGTCTAAGATTGCTCCCTCACGAGTGGGTTCTGAAACTAGCTGTCTGAGGCCTGCCACCTGTAGGGCATCAAGAATGGCCCTGCTCTTGGATGTGGCTGCAGCAAATGTGCTCCAGTTAACATCTGGCATATTCAGGTCTCCCATTAACAGTATCTCCCCTTTCTTTGCCATTCTAAGAATGCCTTCTATCATATCCTTGTCCATTCCCTCCCCCTGACATGGGGGTCTGTACACAACCCCTGTGCGGATTGTGGTACCCTTTCCAGTCTCTGAGGTGACCCACAGTGCCTCCTCTCCTCCCTGTTTACTCTTTTGTTCAGTTGCTTTATCCTTTCCTTTACATAGAGAGCTACTCCTCCCCCTCTTCTCCCCTGCCTGTCTCTCCTGTAGGTTATGTACCCTGGTATGTTAACATCCCAGTCATGGTTCTCTGTGTACCATGTTTCTGTGACTGCTATGATATCCAGGCATCCCTCTTCCATCAAGGCCACCAGCTCAGGGAGCTTGTTGCCCAGACTACGGGCATTGGTACTCATTACCCTCAATTTCCTGATGGCCTTACTCCTTTTTGCCCCATCCCTGTCCTTCTTGCCTTTGTCACTTTCTCCATTTACCCCTGCCCTTCTCCCCATCGACATCTCTTTGTTGGTGTTTACCGCATTTACTATAAATAAATAAAGGATTCTTTTTTTGTGTGTAGCTACCCAGAAGAGGAGAATAAGGTAGATCAACTATTAGAGCTCCTCAGAGAAGTTCAGGGAGGATCTTCTGTGGATGCCATTGCCCTCTTCAAACCACTGTACAGGCAGATGAGATGAAGGAGGTACTGCAATCTGGCAGAGACATGTTAATAGGGAGAGCAGGGTATACGACTATGGCTAAACACCCTGTGGACCAAGCTATGTGATAGCTTTCTTTTCTGGCAACCAAGAGGGGCCAAATCCCTTAACTCTCCCTGGTGCTTCTTGAATAACCACCCAGTTCTCTTGCCCACAGGGGATGCATCTAGTCACCACCTCCATTACATATTGTCTTACTTACTCACACTTGGCATTAGCATGGATGCATTCGAACTGGTGCAGTCATCAGTTTCATCAAAATCATGAACCTCAGCTTAGCAAAATCACCTCTTTTTTTTTTTTTTTTTGCTCCCTCCCAGCTCCGAGCTGGCCTCTTCTTCAGGTCACCTATGCCCTCGAGCTGCAGTGCCTTGGATCAGCCACCTCTTCACCCCCACATGTGCAGCCCCCCAGATGTAACCCTTTGCTGGGTGGGTCCCCCCCTCCTCCAAGGGGAATGGCGCCAGTGGAGTGGCCAGCCCCAGTCCTGTTCCGGATGCTACTGGGGGTGGTGCGTGCACTGTCCTTGGACTCGCGGCATCAGGAGCTGGTGACCGTCATTCGGTCAGCTATGGGGCTCTTTTCCCATTTGCTCCCCTTGGAACATGGTGTGCCACTAACATAAGGTTGACGGCAACATTCACCACTCCCCCTTAGTATCTGAGACACCGTGTATTGCCGTACCCCCAGCCTCTGCTAGGGGTCAGCAATTACCGGGTCGCATCCCCCCTCCCCCCGAGAGAAGGTGAGCCGTCAGCCGACACTCAAGCCCTCTCTCCCTGGCCGGCCCTCCAGTACCCGAGTCCATTCCCGAACCTGGGTCACTGCCATCGCGAGCAGAAATACAACCGCTGCACTGAAAATCATCTCTTCAGATGTTTATTGGCCTAGTCTTATTTTTGGCAACGTAGCTTCCCCATTTACATTGAATTCAATCTTATTATGATCACCATCACCAATGGCTCCCCAATGCCAACAGCTCTTACCATGTAATTCTCACTGTTCTGCAGCAAATCAAGAATCACATTCCTTCTTGTCCTATGCATAAAATTCTGAAGAAGAAAACAGTCCTTCAGGACTGCTACTGAATTTCTCCCCTTCCTTCCCTTGAGCATTTTCTCCATCCAAATCAATTTCAGGTAGGCTGAGTTTTCCAAAGAGAGCCAATGGCCCCATAATTGTTGTCCTTATAATTTTGTTTGTCAATTTCACTGAATTGCCTAGAAGTCTGTAAAATCTTTTCAGAACTGTCTGTTTGCTTCACATGTCTCTAATTCATATGGGCATTCTTAAAGAAAGAAGGCTCTCGTATCCACTATATGCTTCTTAAAAAAGCTGCTATTGTTTCTCTTAATCTGCTTTGGAAACATTGAGATAAACCCTAGTCCTCCAACACCTCTTGCTTCTCCCTTGGACTTTGCATCTGCATCCAGACTCAAACCACACTGAACCAGACCCTATCATAATTACTGAATCTTGGCTCAAAAACATCACAACTGATCAGCAAATTGCAATGCTAGACTTTAAGCACTTCAGGGCTGATAGAGCCTCAAAGGGTTGGGGGGTGATAATCTACACCAAAGATAAATATATTGTAACAGACATACATTGCATGACTAAGCCCAAAGAATATGAACTTGTCTCCCTTAAATTACACCTCCCATCTACTGAAGCCATATCTATTATTGGCTGTTACAGGCCCCCATCTGGTGGCACTGAGATTCTCTCTATCATGAATTCCATTGTCACGTCCACCAACAATGAATCTATCATATTTGGGGATCTAAATATGGACTGGTTCACCCACAAATCAAGTGCCCTTAAAAGCCTCTGCGATGAGCTTGGCATGTCCCAGATCATCACTGAACTCAGTTGGCCTAACACTGTGAATGACGCTAACAGCTCTGTCCTTGACATCATTCTAACCAACCATCCTCATAAAATCCTTAAATCTGCTGCCTTTCACAATGATATGAGTGATCATGGGGCTGTGGTTTGCATCAGAGCCCAACAAAAGGTACATTTGTCACCCAGGCTCATCATTAAACGGTCCTTCCGGAAATTTAATACTGCAAGCTTCCTGTCTGACCTAAGTAATGTTAGTTGGCAATGATTCTATTTGGCCACATCGGTAGATGAAGCAGTTAATATCCCTAATGAAAAGCTCACCTCATTGATCAACAAGCATGCCCCGCTCATTAAAATGAGAGCTCACAAACACTTGCACCTGTGGTTCACCCCAGAACTCAAAACTGCACTTTCCAGCTGGGACAAATTATGGTCCAAGGCTGGGCGTACTAAGTGCCCAGCTGACTGGCAGGCCCTCAGACCAGCTAGGATTGCCTGAGTTAAATTTATATGTGCTGCCAAGACAATGAATTATGTCACTTCCCTTGAACAGGCAGGCAGGAACCCAGCCAAAATTTGGAGGACACTTAAATCGGTAGAGGTTCACCAGGCTACACCTCCATCCCTTCTAAGATTCACCTTTAAAGGTGTGGACATCGAAAATAGTGCTCAGATCCTCAAAGAACTTAACTTCCATTTTGCCACTGCCGGGATGGCTTTTGACACATTCCCCTATGCAGGCCTTGTAAAGCCCAACATGGACTCTGATCCTCCTAAATCTCCATTCTCTCTTTTTCCCTTCCCGCTGCAACCTGTCTCCTTCAAAGAAATAGAAGACCTCCTTGTTAACTTAGACACCTGTAAGGGTGGTGGCAAAAATGGGCTTTAACCTTTCTTTCTAAAACTAGGCCACTACCATCTTACAGCACCCATACTTCATATTATTAACCTCTCCATCTTCACAGCTATGTTTTCTTCATGTTGGAAATCTGCACATATCATCCCTCTTTTCAAAGCTAGTGACCCTTGCGATCTTAACAATCACATACCAATCTCTATTCTGCCTATCCTAGATAAAATCTTTGAAAAGTTAATCTACTACCAACTAAGACACCACATCAAAACCTTCTCTCTCCTCAACCCTGCCCAGTCAGGCTTCAGGTCCAACCACAGCACCATCTGCATCCTTGCAAAAGTCACACATGATTGGGTCACTGCTCATGATGCCAAAAAGGTCACCAGAGCTATTTTTTTAGATCTCAGCAAGGCGTTTGACACCGTTGGCCATAATCTTGCTATTGACAGTTTCCTCAAGCAAGGTGCCTCACCCTCAAAAGCTCAGCGGTCCACTAGCTGCCTATTGGGTAGAACCCAGAAGATCAAGGCTGATGGCCGCTTTTCAGCCTCCCTACCCATGAGTAGGGTGTCCCACAAGGGTCCATTCTTGGTCCTATTCTATTCTCCCTCTACATCAATAACCTTGACTCCAACAACATAATCTCCAGACTCTACTTTTTTATGGATGATACTGTGTTGTATACGTCGAAATCAACAGTAGCTGAAATCAGAAATGAACTCCAACTAGATTTTGTTCAACTAGAACAGAACCTCATCAATTCCAAACTTCTTCTCAATGCAAAAAAAAAATGAATGCTATGTTCTTCACTACTTGGATCCAACTCCATTACAAAACCACATTCTCACCTCCTTAGGTGAACCGCTTGAGGTTGTGCTCAAATTTAAATACTTAGGCATGTGGCTTGCCAGTAAACTCACTTTCAATGCACACAGTGACAACCTTGCCTGCAAACTCAAAGCTCGGCTAGGCTTCTTTTTTAGAAACAAATCTCTTGTCCAGGCTACCTTCCTGCCCTTACTTGATTATGGTGACATAATTTATAATTCCATCTCTGCAGCCAACTCACACAAACTGAATATCATCTTCCATCGGGCTATTAGGTTCATAACAAATGCCCCCTTTGGAACACACCATTGCGACCTATACTCAGCTGTCGGGTGGATGTCACTCTCAACTAGATGTATGATTCATGCTGGGACATGGACGCTCAAAATCCTCTTGGATAAGCTTCCGAGTTACTTATCCTCCCTTGTCCATATCTCCCAATGTACATACTCACTCAGGAAATCTGACTATTTACTTCTAGATATTCCACGGTCCTGTACCATATTTGGTAAACAGGTATAACCTACACCCTCCCTGCTGCTTGGAACCAGCTCCAGAATGTTCTTAAACTTACCTGCTTGGTTCCTATTAATACCTTCAAAACCTTAGTTGGAAATAAACTGAAACGTATGCAGCTGCAATCAACTTGAACAGTTCCACAATTTCCCAAGACCAGCCCTTCCTCCTCTCTCTCCTCTCCCTTTTGCTCCCTCATACCTTCTCTCAATCTCCTTTCCCTTCTGCTCCTACATCCAATTTGGTAGATTATAGGTTGCTTTATATAGATGTGCCAGCCAAGCTTTATATTTTATTATATTATATTATATTCACCACTTTACTGCTGTACACTGCTATGTATGCTTCATGACTTTGTATCTATTACCTTGCCACTACCTCCTTGCATGTATTTTTATCCTTGATATGTATTCTTCATGCCTTGTACATGTATATGCTTCTAATATATGCTCTTAGGACCTCCTTGTGAATGAGCCTGCTCAATTGAGTTATTCCTGCAATAAACTTGAACTAATTCCAGCCATGCCTTTTCTGTATGGTTCCCATCCACTATCACACTCTTGAATGCTTACTTCATCCCTCTCTTGACATAATGCAACTCCTTCACTACTCTGACTATATCTGTATCTTCTAATAATACTGTAACCTCCTACCCTTTCCTCTCAGCATATTCCTTCATCCTAAAATGTCTCTGTGAGTCCTGCTAAACTGTAGCTTGCCTCAAGAAGTTCAACCACCACCTCATATATCCGCACATTCACCATCATATAATAAAGGACTATGTTTCTCCATTCCCCAAGTTTGGGCTTTTTAGAATTGCTTTTTTAAGGGGCGTAGCTTAGCAGATGAGAAAGATGGCAGCTTGAATCTATAGCAGCCACCAGTAGGAGTATTAAATCCATTCAAACTCCATGTTTCCTGTAGGCTTGGCACTGGTAAAAGCACTCAGGAGGCACAAGAACACGGGCTGTCTGCCACAAGTGAGTTTTGAGTCTCTTACACCTGATCTGAGCTTCCTAGCTGTCGCAAACTGAGCAGTGTTCTATCACATGGCACAGTGCAGCAAAGAAAGCCCAGAGCCTTCAGTCTATGAAATGTTCACCACTATTACGGGCAGGATGGAGGAACTAACCATCACTAGCAATGCTACCCCCAGGGCCCTTACGAACTTTATGCCAGACTGGGGCTCGCGGAGCAGAAATCATCCAGTCAGGAGGAAATTCTTCAGGGCCACTTCGTCACACTATGGGAGCAAGTGGCCCAAATCTGGGAGATGCAGGACAAACTGGATGACTTGGAAAACGGGCTGCAGGAACAACCTGTGGCTCCTTGGGTTCCTGGAAGGCTGCGAGGGGGGCTGGGCAACTCAATTTCTTCAGCAAGCCCACCCAGAAGTCCTCAAACCTCCACCCAGCACCAGGATCACCATAGAGTGGGCCCACTGAACTCTCCAATCTAGGCCCTGGGTCCCGACCTATCCTAGCATGCCTGCTGAATTTCATTGAAAAAGAGGCCATACAGATTAGTGCAAGGGAGCTGAGAGTGCTAGATTGACAAAGCAATCAAAATATACTGTTTTAAGATTATTCTAAGGATCTGGCAAGCCAGCAGAAGGGTTTTTACCGATGCCAGGAAAAAACTTCACAAACTCGGCATCCCCTTCTCAGTCAGGTACCAAGCAATTCTAAAATTCACACATAATGGTACCTCCCTACAGTTCAGCACGCCGGAGGACGCAGCAGACTTTCTGCAGAAGACCTTTCCCAACACGGACAACAACCAGAGGCCCAGTCCAGTGAGTTGCCCACCTGCTACGTGATCCAGTGACTACACAGACAGGTGATCCCTGATCAAGCACAACCAGCAAGCCCCTCTGGCTGGGCCCCAACCTCAGCATACACTATGGGAGCTGCGGCAGCAAATCAGAAAAAAAAACGGCCACAGCAGGAGGCATACAGCAAGCAAGTTTACCTGCAAGACAGAAGAGAAGAGACCGCACAGCAGTCTACACTCAGCCAGTGAGAGGCCTTAGTGGCCCCGACGGTGACCAGCCCGTATTTCACGAAGAACAGGTTCTCCCTACTTGCGCCGATCATCCCACCCAACAAGACTGGTGACAATGAGGATATGGCCACAGAGACCATGGAGGAAGCCCCCGAAGACACTGACCTGCAAGGACCAGACTGGGTGGATGCCTCGGACTTTCCAGTGCCATCTCCAGCTCCAGTGACCCAAGGGACTGCTGTGGGCTTGGAGTGTAGATCACCTGGAAGCCTTCCTAGCCCGAGGTCCAAAGACAGGAAAACTCCTTCTACACTGGTGCTCCATTAGCCAGATAAGTGCAGCATTTGTGTGGGGTGGCATGCTGGAGGAAATTATTGGAGGGCACAGTGGTTAATCATAGCGGAGGATGCTGGGGGGAGTAGGGGGAGCACCATGATTTTCTGCCTTAACTTGTGCTCGCCCTCGACTCCCCACTCCTTATGCCTAGGGGGAGGGTTATGCGATGGGCAGGGGTGCTTTATTCCTGCCCCCTCCTCCGAACTTGCCACCCGGCAGGACTATTGTACTGGGCTAATACTGTATTGTTTTGGGTGGAGTGGGGCTAAGTATCACATCCACAACTGGCGATGCACTATCCTCTATACGGCCTTCTATATCAGGGATGCTGAAGACAGTGTAGTCACTTTTAGCCTGGGCCCTTTCCACCTGATACCTATTGCCTTTGTACAGGAACTGGCAGGTCTGTCATCACCAGCTTTAATGGGACTCTCCCAAATACATGTACCTGCTGTTGTGCCCCAGCAGACTAATCCACTAGAGATGGGCCTGCTGCAACTCCGACCCACCCTACTACCTGACCCACTTCCTCAATACCTCCATGAGGCCTCACAAATTCATCCAGTGGGCATGCTAAACCACGATGCATATGCACCTGCCACAAGTGGCCTGGGACAGATCTGTCTCCTATCTCTCAGGGAGAGGGGAGGATAGTTCCCCCCCTCTACTTAAGGGGAACTGCCCCTCCCTCCTCGCTTGTTTGGTGGAGCCCTGGAATGTTGCCCCAGGATTATGATGACTGTGATGTACCCCTACCAGGCACCTTTTAAGTCCTCCCTGCTATGCACCATTCTAGTTGGTTAGTTGGCCTACAGGAATAGTGAGGACAGTTAAGCTCCAGTAGGTGTCTCTCTCTACTAAAGTCATCGAGAAAACAAATTGAAAGAAATCTCTCCTACCCTGGCTCGAAACCTGGGGGTGCCTGGGATCTGGTTTATTGACCCCAAGGTACTTCACCTGACAGGATCACCAGTCTGATCCACTATCAGACTGAGCCACTCCCCAGGGTAGACTGGACCAGCCATTGGCTGTGAATACAGCTGGCCTCAGCCCAGTCTGTGACTCTAAGCTCTTTTTCTTTTCTGAAGTTCCTAACGCTCTTGATTTGTATTGTGATAGTGCAGTTATATTGTAGTTATTGCTGAGAGTTGAACTCAGGCAGTACTGTTAAGTAGGATTGTTGTATTGACCTAGTAGGTTAAGGTCTTTGCTTCTCCCAACCCTTAGTGGGTGCTCACAGAGGCTGAGCCGGGAGCTATACTTGTCTATAAACCAAGTGCAGTGTCGATCCCCTGCACAGTATGAACACCCCACCTTTTCCCCCTCTGTGGTTCACAGCAAGGTTAGCTGGTCTTTTTTTCCTTTTCAGTTTATTAGAAAAGGCCTATCCCCCTCCCTGACACCATGTCAGAGATTGTGCTGCACACTTGGAATGTCAAGGGGCTGAACTCCCCCATAAAGAGAAAGAAGGTCCTTTCCCACCTAAAACGACTTATGTCCCAAGTGGCCTTCCTTCAGGAGACCAAACTTTTGGGGTCAGACCATTCTCTCCTTCAAAAAGACTGGGTGTAACAATTGATACATGCAGAGGCCCCATCTTGGAAGAGAAGGGTGGCCATCCTGCTGCACAAATCCTTGCCCTGGAAGCTGACTGCCAGTAAAGCAGATGAGGGTAGGTGGGTGATGGGACTCTATGATACTCCAACCAACCCTGTAGTGCTATGTAATGTGCAAATCCCTAACCAGGACGACCCTCTGTTCTTTCATTCCTTAGCTATGACCCTCAGAGCCTTTTCTCCTCCCCACGTCATACTTCTGCTGGGTGGGGACTTTAACATGGCCCTGGTACCCTGCCTTGACAGGAATGACATGACATGAGTACTGAGACACATGTCAGATGAAGAAGGGCACTGCACTTGCTTATGGGAGACCTAGGCCTCACCGACATGTGGAGACTCTTCCACCCATGTATCCAAGGCTATACCTATTACTCTGAGTCCCACGCCTCCTATAGCAGGTTGGATTTATGGCTTGTGTTGCAGTCCCTTACACAGTCCTCCTTGGATTCTGGCATACTTCCGAGGAGCATCTCAGACCATGCCCCTGTTCAACTTATTCTAGCATGGGGCCCTAAGGAAACCCCTACCCGCTCATGGAGGCTGGACCTGCTCCTTGTTCCGGACCCATACTTTATTCCCTGGGCCAGAACTGAAGCCTCACTCTTTCTCCAGTCCAACCCCATATCTGATACCAACCCAGGGAACATGTGGGAGGCCTTCAAAGCCACCATGTGAGGCAGTATAATGGGCTATGCAGTGCCCAAGAGAAGAGAAGAGAACAGAAGCAAATGTTGACCGACCTGGAATCTCGCCTCGTACTGGCAGAAACCACATACAAGGCCATGCCCTTCCCTTCCCCTTCCTCACCTGCTGGGGCTTCGCTTTGAAATAAACCAACTCCTAAACAGAAAAGCCAAAGTGGCCATACTCCTACTCTGGCACACGTTCTGGAAGGGAAGAGACAAGGAGGGGCAAGGTACTGGCACACCAGCTCAGGAAGCAGTAGGCTGCCAGCCACATACCGGGGTTGAGGAGTGGGTCGGAAGAGTTGGCAACCAGCTCGGCGAATGTTAACCAAGAATGGCCACCTTCTACTCTAATCTATACTGCTCCACACACCCCACAGCCCTGACAGAGACCCTACCCTTCCTGCAGGGCACCCCCTCCCCAAACTCCAAACCCACCAGTCTAAGTTACTGGATGCACTAACCTCTGTGGCTGAAGTCGAAGCTGCCATCAAGGACCTGAAGGGGGGTAAATCCCTGGGAGGAGACAGTTTCTTGGTCAACTTCTACCAGGTCTTGCACCAGCAGGTGTCCCCCTGTTGACTGAGGTTTTTATGGAGGCAGAAACCCAAGGCATATTGCCTCCCACCCTGCGAGAAGCAAACACTATTGTTATCCCCAAGAAAGGCAAAGACCCCACCAACTTGAGCAGTTTGCACCCCATCTCTCTTATAAACGTGAACAGCAAGGTCTATGCAAAGGCACTTGCCACCCACCTGAGTCCCCTGGTGTCTACCTTAATCCACTTTTCCCAGGTGGGCTTTATACTGGGGAGACACAGCTCAGATCATATGAGAACCCTACTGAATTGAATGCATGTCACTAGGGGTTACCCACGCTGGCAGTGGCTATTGCCGTAGACTTCGAAAAGGTCTTCAACTCCCTGGAATGGGACTATTTGGATGCCACCCTTGTCCACCTGGGAGTAGGGGTGGGCTTCAGGGAAAAGGTCAGGGCCATATATAACCTGCCAGTGGCTAGGGTCACCACCAACGGGATGATTGCTACACATTTTCCCTTGGGGAAGGGAACACAGCAGGGGTACCCTCTGTCCCCTGTGCAATTTTTCCTGGCAATTGAACCCCTGGCCCCAAACATCAGACACCACCCTTTCATCCAAGGAATCACGGTGGGTCCTAGAAATCACCAGACCTTGATGTATGCAGATGATCTGCTTCTCCCCCTGGCCGACGCCCCTCTCCCTATCCCCTCTCTTGGCCTATCTGGACTCCTTTGCAAAGATCTCATAGAAACATAGAAACATAGAATTTGATGGCAGATAAGGACCACTTGGCCCACCCAGTCTGCCCATTTCCCTACCTAATGGATAAGCTGCAGATCCTAGTTAACCAGCAGCCTACTTCTTCCTACTCCCACCCCCTAGAATT
This sequence comes from Neoceratodus forsteri, assembly GCA_016271365.2. Lineage (NCBI taxonomy): Eukaryota > Metazoa > Chordata > Ceratodontiformes > Ceratodontidae > Neoceratodus > Neoceratodus forsteri. Next base: position 1,623,590,297 of record CM057453.1, on the reverse strand, counting down.
GCCTTATGACTGTCCCATGAATGCTTGTATTCCACCACTGTTTTTGACTCCACAACCTCCTCCGGAAGGCCGTTCCACGCATCCACAACCCTCTCAGTGAAAAAATACTTCCTTAAATTACCTCTGAGCCCCCCCTCTATCTTCAAATTGTGCCCCCTTGTTCTTGCACACCTCTTTTTTGAAAGATGCTACCCTCTTAGACTTTGTTGATTCCCTTGAGGTACTTGAAAGTTTCTATCATGTCCCCCCTCTCCCTCCTTTCCTCAAGGCTATACATGTTAAGTTCCTTTAGTCTCTCTTCATATGTCTTCCAGTGCAGACCCTGCACCATTTTAGTTGCTCTCCTCTGGAGAGCTTCCATCCTGTCTATATCTTTGGGGAGATTGGGTCACCAGAACTGCCGCAGTACTCCAGATGGGGTCTCACCAGCTGTCTGTACAGAGGATAATAACTTCCCTGTTTTCTACTGGTGATGTCTCTCCCTATGCATCCCAGTATTCCCCCAGCCCTCCTTGCTGCCCTCTCACATTGCTTGCCCACCTTTAGGTCATCTGATATGACTACCCCCAGGTCCCTTTCCATTTTTGTTGTTGTTAGTATCTCACCCCCCATTGTGTACTCTTCCCCTGGGGTTTTGTTTCCCAGGTGTATTACCTTGCACTTCTTAGCATTGAATCTCAGGGCTCAGGTTGAACCAGGCCAAGACTGAGATGATGCCCCTGAATAAACACTGCTCCCAACAAACTGCAAGGGAGATGGGTTTACTATGGTCCCCCTCTCGGATCACATACCTGAACATCGTAGTGCCACCGAAGCTAGAAGATATCTGGGGTGTCAACATACTACCACTATTGACTGGTATCAAATTGGAGTTCAAAATTTGGAAACTGCCCCAACTCACGCTGGCAGGGAAGATAGCAGCCATTAAAATGGTGATGGCCCCCAGAGTCTTCATCTACTATCCCACCTTCCAATCATGCCGCCCAAACTTTGGATCCAGCCTTTTGATAAGCTGATTGGGGACCTGCTATGGGAAGGCTCGAAACCTCAGTTTAGCTGTAACAAACTCTGGGCCTACTGGTCCCAGGGAGGCTGGTGTTTGCCATGGCTGGAGGGCTATAAATGGGCATTTCAATCTGCCCAAACTACCCACATGGTTTAGTGTGCCCGGGACCAAGAGGCTGGAATGGATGTAGATTGAAGTCAGCCTGGGGGATCTGCTAGACTCCTCGCCACTCTTATTTCCTCCTGGGAGCTCACCGCTCTTGAGGAATCTGTCTCCTACACCCTCAGCTCCTATAGAGGCTTATAGGAAAATCTGGCACATTACAAGAACTAAACTGGGAGGGGGCCCTCTGCCTGTCTCCATTACCTCCCTGTGGCATAATCTTAGGATAGATAACAGCACAGTGGCATGGCCACATTGGAACAGCAAGGGCATAAGGCAGGCAGGAGACCTCCTTGACCTACTGGACCAGAGAATGGCCTCCTTTCAGATGCTGCGGGAGAAATGGAATTTACCTCAGGTGGACTTCTGAAGGCTCCTTCAGATGAGGGTGGCTCTCCAGCCATTGCTGACTCGAGCCAGGTAATCTATACCCAGTGTGGACCCTAAGGGGTGGATCGATCACCCAAAGGGCCAGGCAGGTCAGATTTATAAGCTACTTAGGGATATCTTACTCTCACAATCTGGTTTAGTGAAGTCCAATTGGGAAAAGATGCTACACTGCTCTATCCCAGACTCCCAATGGATACAGGCCTGAAAGGACTCACACACCTGGTTTTGAGATGCACATACTAGGTTAATCCAAAACAAGGTTTCCCATTCATGGTACAAAACCCCCGAGGTGCTACACAGAGCCAAACTTCTTCCCTCAGATGAATGCTGGTGATGTCAGGGCCTGGGGGCTGACCTTCTACACATCCTTTGGTCCTGCCCCAGGATTCAAGGTATGTGGCAGCAGATACGCTGACCGACCTCCTCAGTACTACAGAAACCCATTCCACTGAAACATAGAAACATAGAATTTAATGGCAGATAAGGACCGCTTGGCCCACCTAGTCTGCCCATTTCCCTACCTAACGTATAAGCTGCACATCCTAGTTAACCAACAGCCTACTTTCTTCTGCCCCCCACTAGAATTGCCTTATGTCTGTCCCATGCATTCTTGAATTTCCCCACTGTTTTTGACTCTATGACCTCCTCAGGAAGGCTGTTCCATGCAACTACAACCCTCTCTGTGAAGAAATACTTCCTCACATTACTTTTGAGTCTTCAAATTGTGCCCTCTTGTTCTTACACATCTGTTTTTTTGAAAGATACTACCCTCTTGGACTTTGTTGATTCCCTTGAGGTATTTGAATGTTACTATCATGTCCCCATGAACCCCACCATCTTTCTCCTGGGCCTTAAGGGTGATCTCCCATTCCTTAACCTGCACAAACTCAGGTGGCTTGCCGTTCTAGCTATCCAGACTAAGAGGGCCTTGGTTTGTAGATGGCATACTATGGTCACACCCACCACTGGCAAAATTCTAGCCTCCCTCTCGCACTTAGCAACCTTAGACAAAATGTCACACCTCCAGTACTCCCAGATGACCAGGTTCCAGAACTGTTGGGGCCCTTATATCTGCTACATCAGTCCCCCTACTGGAGTGGGCTGAGATATGAATGCTACCTGTTAGCTTTTTCCTCATCAGAAGGTGCTATCTAGTATGAATGGTGGGATGGGGCTGGCTGGGTGCCTCTGCCTTGGGAAGAGGGGGCCCCTATACCTATACCCATATCTATACCTACACCTTTGTTAGTGAAAAGTTTAGAGGTTGCAAACCAGCAGATTCAGACCTACCAAGATGTTGTACGGGGGCCTGGATGGTGCTGCTAGATTAGGCCAATGGGGGATTAGGACTACCGTAGAGTGTATACAATCACTGATTTCCATACTGGGCCTCTTGTCTTTGTGGGCTCATTTTTTTATATTTCAGACCTTGGAGGCTGCCTGGACCACAAGAACTGAAGACGCTTCTATCTGGGTTCTGCATAAGTGCCTTGCGGAGGTTGTCAGACACTCAGCTATAAAGGGGACATAACCCTGTTGCAGGTTTGGTTCATCCAGCTCTTGTACAAGTAAGTACCCCTTGTTTCTCTCATGCCCATATACCCTCTACCTCCACCTGCTGCCAGCCCACAGACCTATCCCTGTGGCGAGCAACACTTGGGGGCATGATAGGAGTTGCCAATTCCTTGCCTTGGCACCAACAGTTTACCCTACCTGTATATGCTGATTACCTTGTAGTAGTTCTGACTCTCAAGCACTTGATACCCTTTCATACACTAGTGCTAAGTGTCAGATGCTGTCCTGTGTTTTGTTAAGATAGTCATACCTTCCCTTATTGTACCCCTCCATCCTTCCCTTCCCCGTTCCCCTCCCTTCTTCCTCTCCCCTTCCCGGTTAATTTTGCCTGTACTAATCAATACATGAGATGTAAGTACTTTCCTCTAAGTTGGAAAATTAATAAACAATTTCAACATAAAAAAGAAATGGCTTTTTTACTCCCACCTACCTTGCTGGATCATACTGTAGTTGATCCCCAACAACTACCACTAGTAACCTCAGTCCTAGCATAAAACTTCCCCACCAATATATATATATATATATATATATATATATATATATATATATTATGGTAGCACAATAGTGCTACCATAGTTGAAGGTCGGAACCATTTACATATTAAACCCAAAATTTTGCACCTTAATAACTTTGCAACCGTTCAACGGATTTGCCTGAAATTTGGAATACAGAATCAAGACCCATATGCCTTAGGATCTGCCAAGTTACCAGTCGAATATACTTCTGCGGAGTTATTAGTGTGATCTTCAAGCACGCTTTTTTAGAATCACGGTCGCGCTTACAGGTCACACGTTTGGTAATGATCGTCTGAAATCTTCAGGGAACGTGCAGCCAGGGTCCCCGATGTGCCTTTTGAAGATTTCATGAAAAAATATTAAACGGTTCAAAAGTTATTCAAAAAACAAGTTCCCATTATAAGTCAATGGGAAAAGTTAACAAAAAGTTCAACACTTTCGCAAATGCATTTTTACTGTCGCAAATGGCCCTTTTACTGTCGCAAATCCGCCATTTTGTTTTCAGTTAGTGATCAGAAAAATGCTTGGCATTTAAAATTGAGACCCTCTAGCAACCTAATTATTTTTGTATTCACCTAGTCGGGCCCTGAGGATGCTAGCCATGTCTTTATTTTGGGGTAAAACACCCCAGAAATATGTTTTTCAGATTTCTGGAAAAAGTACTTTCGCAAAGTAGTGTCGCACTCATGAAAGTGTCACAAATTTTTGAGAAAGCTTTCGCAAATTGAGACACTACTTTGCGACACTATGCCCAAAATAACAGTAATTCTTTGGCACTCTGCTGCAAAAGAACGGTTGGGAGTTTTGGCCTGAAATTTGGAAGGAACGCAGCCGACATCTCACAGATGTGCCTTTCAGTATTGCATTGAAAAAATATTACATGGCGGCAAAGTTATGGCACTCCAAAATTGATGCTTTTTCCCATAGGATAACATTACGGCATCCGACGCATTGCAGCAATCCTTTGGCGCCCTGCTGCAAAATAACGGCTGTCTTTTGGGCTGAAATTTGGAGGGAAGACAGCCAACATCCCACAGATGTGTCTTTCCATGGTTTGGTGAAAAAATATTACAGGGAGCCAAAGTTATGCCACTCCGAACTTCTCTTTTTTTCCCATAGGATAACATTACGGCGCCAGACGCATTACAGGAATCCTTTGGCACCCTGCTGCAAAATAACACTTTGGTCTTTTTTCCTGAAATTTGGAGGAAGACAGCCAACAGCTCACAGATGTGCCTTTCAGTAGTTTGTGAAAAATATTACAGGAGGCAAAGTTATGGCACTCTGAACTTCTCTTTTTTTCCCATAGGATAACATTACGGCATTTGCCACGCCTTTCAGGTCCCGTATCTCGGAAATGGTACGAGATACGGACTTTTCGACAGAAAAATGCTTAGTCCCCTAATGGGGGCTAAATATAAAACTAGCCAGGACAGTCGTAAATCATATGACTTTTAAATTTTTTTTCAACGTCGTACTGTTCCTGAGATATAACCTATTTAGTATTCCAAGTCCTCATTTTCTGCTCCAATACCCATTATTATGCATACATTCTTTGTATTCACTGTCTTTCTCTATGCAGCTTTTGGGGAATACCAGCCTGTGCCCTTACACTACTGTTACCGTCTGTTCCTTTCCACTTGCGGTTCCATACCCGTTTCACTTACCGTTGACGCCCACGCCACCATGTGCATTATCCTTGCGCTTTCATTTGCGCTTGTGTTTCTGTTATTTTTGCCATTTGTGTCTACAGTACTGTTTCTTCTGTTTCACTTTGCGTCACCATGCCCATTGACATTTCCATTTGCAGGCACCATGTTACTATGTGACAACAAATCATGAGGCAGACCGTTCCCGTCTACGCCACCATGTGTGTTACCCTTTCTGTTCTCATTCACTTGCGTTACCATGTGCGCCACTGTTAGCGCTTCTGTTTGCATTGCTGTTCCTGTTACTATGCCACAGGGCCCCGCTCGCTGCATTACATTCACTATTTCTCATTATCATTCTCAAAAGAAGGAATTAGAGGCAAAAACTCCATTTGATGCATTAGTTAGGTTGTTCCACAGTGACAAAAGTGAGGAATTCGGTATTAGGTTGAAACCCCTTGACCCCCGCCCACCCCCCAACCGGCATTATGTGCGACAATCATGGTCCCAACTCTCACCCCATTCTCCTATACTTCTGCTTGCTTTACACATGTCATGGGGTGAGATTTAAGGCTGACGACCCCAATGCGCACCCCAATGCCGGTTGGGGGGTGGGCGGGGGGTCCAAGGGGGTATTCAACCCTAACACAGAATTTCCTCACTTTTGTCGCTGAGGAACAACCCTAACTAATGCATTAAACTGAGTTTTTTGCCTCTAATATATATATATATATATATTGCTTTAAGACCCTGGACAAGAATGCGCTCAAAGTGGTATGCCATTGCTCTAAATGTTGAATTAATATATGAACTGCTTCACCACTTCCTCCTGTCACTTTGTCCCTGTCCCTCCACCCCTCCACCAACCATCCAGCCTGTCCTTCACCCATTGGCCCCACCCACTTCTCTTTCCCTGCCCTGACACCCCCTCACACTTTCCAACCAGTTGTCCTACTCCTCTACCCTCCACCCTCCCATCCTCTCTCTTCACCCCACCCCTAACCCCCACCATCACTTACAAGACCCCTGCACCTATAGCCCCTCTAAATGCCAGTATTTCTGCCTTGCTGTACCCCTCCCCACTCTCATTGAACCCACCCACAGCACTTACTCTATGCACTTTCTCTGTTTCTTCTGTTGTCAACGATTGTTCAACTGAATCATGTTTAGCCATAATGTTTCATACTAGTTAGTTCTTTCATATGTATTAAATAGTGTGTCCGTACTAGTTCTATCTGTGCCTCACTTGCTATTTTCTATATGTTAAGTACCTGTGTTATCCAATCTGTTTGTATAAATTACATTCATGTCTTTGTATTGTCAATGTCATCAAGAACGCCTTGTGAATGAGCTTGCTCAATGGAGTATTTCCTGTAATAATCTTGAGTTGAATAGTCTAAATTCCAGCACCACACCTTCTGGGATTAGGTGAAGCTCATCTGAATTGTATAGGCTTCTCCGGCCCCAGAATAGGTTCATAGGTTCATTGGTATGGATTACAAGTCCACGAGCTACTAGAGCCATTTAAGGACTTGTCTCTGTGGACATGATCCCATTTTTAATTACCCATGTGCTGGTCTAAAAGATGTTTAAAGGTAGTCAAATTATGTGCACTAACCATGGATTTCAGAAGTGAGTTCCATATACCCACAGTTCTCTGGTTAAACCGCATTCTTCTCTTTGTGGATTTATACTGTTCCCCTTTCAATTGAAAAGAGTGGGTCCTTGTTTCTCTACCAAGGCTCACTTTTTTTCATAAAACTGTAGATTCCCACAGAATATCATCAGTTAAGGCTTTAAACACAAAGCAAAGCTCTCCACTAATTTTGCGATAGGCCATGAAAAAAAAATCCAAGCTCCTGAAGCCTGGCTCTGTATGGTTTGTCCTTACATTTGAACACATGCTTAGTCAGTCTCCTCTGTACCCTTTCAACTTGTCTGCAACTGGAAACACTCTGTGGTGCACAAAACGGGGCACCATACTCAAGGATGGGTCTGACCAGGGACCTAGACAATGGCAGCAATACCTCTTCCCTCCTGCTTTTGATATTTCTAAGAATATTCACAATGACTTTATGTGCCTGTTTGGCAGCATCAATGTTATGTTTATCAAAAGTTAGTGTATTAGAAACAATAATTCCCAGATCCTTCTCATTTTCGGTATGTGCAATAATTTTTCCGTTAATCATATACTATGCATTAATATTGTTGTGACCAAAGTGCAAAACCTTGCACTTATTTTCATTAAACCTAAGTTTATGTGTGTTAGACCAGCTTTCTAGATTCTTTAGTTGTTTCTGAAAATTTACGATAGATTCTGCATCAACTATGGATCCAATCTTCGTGTCATCTGTTCATTTGCAGAGCCATGTACCACCAGAAACTTGCATTGTGGAAACAAAGAGATTGAACAAGAGGGATCCCAGTATCGACCCTTGAGGTACCCCACTAGTGACACCTCCCCAATCAGAGAAATAGCTCCATATCTGTACTCTGTGTGCTCAATTCTCCAACCAAGAGGCAATCCAGGATATCAGGCCTTCATGTATCCCAAGTTGGTATAGGGACAGCAGGAATATTTCATGAGACACAGAGTCAAATGCCTTAGTATAATCTAAATACATAACGTCAACAGAGAAACCCTGATCTAGTGCCTGACTGACAGGCTTGAAAAAAATGAAGCAAATTTCAGCATGTAAGGAACTTAAATCCTTGTCTCTGTACTAAGATCTCAGCCAAGCATTCAATTACCTAATCCCTTTCTGCCTCACTGGCCCTGCACAGGCATTGGTAGTATCTTAGAAAACACTACTTTGAAAATCATGCTTCCAAAGCTCCAGGCTTGTTCCCTAAACATTTGCCGCAGGACCTCTGTGCTGCATCTGTTTACTTCATTGGTGTGAATATCTACCATATTAGGTGTTTACTCACCTGGTAAAGGTGATTGTGTTAGTTGCATTCATGACACTCCAGACATTACCTCTTGGGTTCCCAACCCACCTGATAGGCTAGTGATGCACGTGTGACCCAGATCAAATTTCATATTACACCTTGGTCCCAGGAGTCCCCTTTCTCCAGTTCGATTCTTCCATAGCGGAAACAAAAAACGTTGGCTGAAACCTGTCATATTCGACTCCCCCATTGGTCCCCATAATAAGACAATGCTATACAACAATTGGCCATCACCATTAGTTTATTACCTATTGTTACATTTCTAGGCTTGATCTCTAAAGGTTACTGCCATGGTCCTACATAACCGCCTTGTTCATAAGACAAGGAATGTTAGAATTTCAGCGTGGAGTCTTGCCGTGATCGCCCCAAAGGGAGGGACATGGAATGTCATGGATGCAACTAAGATAATCACCTTTACCAGGTAAGTAAACATCCATTGTGTTACATTGCCATCCATGACACTCCAGACATTACCTCTTGGGTTACTGTAAGAAGCAGTCTCACCATTCCTTCAGGGCGGGACAGGGCGATCAGAATGCAATTAGTTTTGGAAGTTTTGGCATGCTGAAGATAAAACTGTACTGGAAAAGTTAGTTCTTTGACTGTATAATGTCTCAAGTCTGTGGTGTCTTGCAAAGGAATGAATTGAGGACCAAGTGACTGCTCTGCAGATGTCTTCCATGGACACATTAGCTCTTTCTGCCCAGTAAGTGGCCACTGCCCTCGTGGAGTGGGCCTTTATTCCATTTGGTGGAATGATGTCCTTTGACTTGTATGCTTCCTGTATTGTCCTTTTTATCCAGCTGGCAATAGTGGTCTTGGAGGCTGCCATTCCTTGCTTGTGACCTTGGGCAATGACAAAGAGAGTCTCTGATTTGCGAGTTGGCTGTATTTTCTCAATGTATTGCTGCAATGTGCTACCTACATCTAGCAGATGGCATGCTCTGAATTCGCCCTGTTGTGGTTGTGTATAGAACGCTGGCAGTTCCATAGTCTTCTTCCTGTGAAATGAGGACATGACCTTAGGTCTGCACCCTGGTACTGTCTTCAGGAATACACCTCCTGCCATGAAGATGGTGTAGGGTTCTTTGCAGGAGAGGGAGCCTAATTCACTAATCCGGTGAGAAGAGCAGATGGCAACTAGGACACACGTCTTGATGCCTAGCCAGTAAAGTTGTGACTGCTGCATGGTTTCGAAGGGGACTCCTCCTAGAAAGTCTAGGACCAGGGTAAGGTTCCAGGGGCCACTGGTGTCTATACACGGGGTCAGATCGCCTCTGCTTCCTGAAGGAATCGAATGGCATCTGGATGAGCCCCGGGCTGTGTAGGCCTGATATTGCCCATTGCTGCACCAATGGCAGAAAGCTGGACTCTTAGGGAGGAGGTGGACAGCTCCTTGTCCAGGCCTTGCTGTAGGAATAGCAGTACTGTAGACATGTCCGCCTGCAGTGGCTCAACCTGCGTGGACTTGCACCATTTTACAAAATTGTCCCACTGCCTGCCATAAGTAGCTGTGGTGGATGGTTTTCTTGATTGCAGGATGGTCAATATGACTGATTTGTGGTATCCTGCAGTCAGCCGTATCTGCCTTTCAGGAGCCAGGCCAATAGTTTTAGGGTTAGAGGAGCTGGACGAACCATTGGGTCCTGAAGCAGCATGTCCGGTCGAAATGGAATGGACCATCTGTCCAGAGCATGGCTATGGCTGATGCAAACCATGCTCTCCGAGGTCAGTATGGTGCAATAAGTATGATCAGCCTCTGGGATAGCCTGATCTTCACTAATACTTGTGGAATCAATGGAATTGGTGGGAATACATACAAGCGATCCTGGTCCCAACTCTGGGATAAGGCATCCATCCGCTCCTTGGGCCTGTTTCTCTCTGAATCGGGAGAAGTAAGTTTTGACTTGGGCATTGGCTTTGGATGCCATCAGATCTATTGGGATGTGGCCCCACCGCCTTTGTATTAGCAAGAACAGATCCGGATGCAGTTGACACTCCCCCGGATGCACCTGCTGTCAGCTGAGCCAGTCTGCCCTGACGTTCAGTTTCCCTGCTAGGTGGACAGCGTGAATGTGGGTGAGGTTGGAGTCTGCCCAACTGAGCACCCTGGCCATCTCCCTGATCATGGCCCAGCTGTGCGTACTGCCTTGTTTGGCTTTGTACGCCATGGTGACTTTGTTGTCAGAATTTACCAGGACTGACCGGCCAATGATGCTGTGCCTGAATGCCTTCAGGGTGTGGAGCACTGCCCTCATCTCTAGGATGTTGATAGACAAGCTGGCTTCCACCGTTGTCCACCTGCCTTGTGCTGTGACTGTCCATGCATGCTCTCCAGCCTGTCAGGCTGGCGTTGGTCTCTACTGACACCTGAAATGACAATTCCAGCGGGCAACCCTTCTGGAGGTGGGGGCGATGCATCCACCACCATAGGGAGTTCCTGACCATGTTTGGTATGAAGACCTTCTTGCCGAGGTCGTCCTCCGATGGAGAACACTGCTGTAAGACGCAGTTTTGTAGGGGACGCATGTTCCACCTTGCCCATGGTACCAAGTCGATGCATGAGGCCATGCACCCAAGAACTTGTGCAGCTTGTCCCATCGTGGGCTCGGGGGTGGCCATGAGTGCTAGAACCAGTGCAATCACCAAGTCTGTTCGCTTGCAGGATGGTCTTGCCAATCCCTCGGCTGTGTTGATTTCTGCTCCGAGGTGTTCTATGCACTGAGATGGGTGTAATGAGCTCTTGTTGCGATTGACCACCCAACCGTGCTGTTCCAGGGCATTTAGGACTAAGTCTGTGTCCTTTTAAGATTGTGTACTGGAGCGTGCCCATATCAGCCAGTCGTCCAGGTACAGGATGATGTCTACCCCCTGCTCCCTTAATCGGGCTGCTAGGATGATGATACTTTGATGAATACTCTCGGTGCTGAGGAGAGGACGAACGGTAGGACCTATACTGGAAGTGTAGGCCCAGTATGTGGAAATGAAGAAATCGTTGGTGGCTGGGCCTTCTTGGAATATGTGTGTACACATCTTTGAGATCTATCGAGGTGAGGTAGTCACCTACCTGGATGTTCCGCAGTGTAGATCTGAGGGTTTCCATCTTGAACTTTGGTGTGGTTATGAAGTTGTTCAAAAATTTTAGATCTAGGATCAGCCTGAGGTCTCTGTTCTTCTTTGGAATGAGAAAGAAGATGGAATAAATTCCTGTTCCTAGCTCATTGTCTGGCACATGCAGAATTGCCCTGTTCTGGATCAGGTCTCAGAGGATGTCCTGAAGCTGGTGCGCAGTGGCTCTTCTCTCTGAGATGGGGAAGAGTACCAGCCTGTCTCTGCAAGATTTTTTTGAAAACTTGATAGTATATCCATGAGAAATGATGACCAATACCCACCTGTCGGAGGTTGTTTGTTGCCATTGTTGGAGGAACAACGTTAGTCTTTGCCCCACTGGAGGATAGGCGAGGTGCAGACTGGGTGTTGGGGTGGCATGAGAGTAGTAGTCTGTACTGCTTTGGTTTGCACCTCTGCCTCCGAAATGAGGATTTCTTCCTCTAAAGGTGGAGTAGCTGCCTTGAGAGAAACTTCTGAAATTGTTACTGTGGCCCCTTCCCTGAAAGGAATTGTTCGAGTACCCCTGTTTCCTGTTTTGCTGAGATCTACCATTCCCCGAAACCTGCATCGGGCAGATGGTAGGTATAGGGTTCTTTGCTTGTCTTTGGCAAGGTCCTTGCCTTCCTCTTTCTGTTTGAGGAACTCATTTAGACCTTTACCAAATAGATTTCCTCCTTTAAAAGGCAAATTCTGTAGGAGGGTTTTGGGCTCATTATCTGCCTCCCATAGTTTTAACCATAAAGCTCATCTCACTCTGTTTGTGAGTGCCCCTGCCCTGGCTTCCAGTTTCAAAATGTCCACAGCCATATCCCCCAGGTATTTAGCGGTATCTAGAGGGCATTCCAAAAGTTCCGCCTCCCTGGACTTGGGGTCAAACCTTTCCATTAGCTCTTCCAGCCAGCGAATCTGTGCTATGGCTGAATAAACTGTAGCTACTGCGGCTCTGGCTGCCATGCCTGAGAACTCTAATAATTTATTTAACATCTCTTCCACTTTTTTGTCGATGGGGTCTTTTAGGGAGATGGTACCACATGGTAGCATGGTTTTCTTGCTCAGTGCCGCAATTTGAGGGTCTATGCTGGGTGCATTGCACCACAGTTTAGCTTTGTCTTGCTGTATTGGATACATTCTGTCCAGATTTCTTTTTTCCGATAGGCGACCTGGTTCTGTGGATTCCCATTCTTTTGAAAATATATCATCAATGGCTGGACAGCTAGGGAAGGTGTCCTGAACGTTTTGATGCTGTTGGATCATAGGATCCAGCTTGGATTCTGGTTTGGGTGCCTCTGAATCAAATCCCATAGTGGATTTGATGGCCCGCATCAGGTCTGGAAGTAGGTCAAAGGAACAAAGTTTTGATGTCAAGGAGTGTGAACTGGAAATAATGTCCATGTCCTCGTCCTCTGATTCTACGTCCTCTATGTTTTCTGGTAGTTCCCCATGATCCTTATCCCCTGGGCAGGCCAATGGTGGGTCCTCACTGTTATCTGCCTGTGGAGGTGGGATCTCTCCAGGGGAAGGTGAAGGAGCGGGTGTGGTGGTTGACCTAGTCTTAGTTAAGCACTCCAACTTCTCCATAACCTTGAGCATAAAGTCTTGCTGACTCTACATTATGGTGACTGCTGTCTTCTGTGTCTGGATGAGGAGAGCCCCCAGATCCATCCAGAATGGGGCACTAGGTCCCTGGCCATCCTGATCGGTGCCTGGAATTTGTTCCGCTATTGAGAGTTCTTCCTCGTGGATGCATGCATGGCATTGTGGACCCGGGTTGTGGCATAGTAGGGTGGCACTATTTATTTATTTATTTAGTATTTGTTGACCAGGTAAGTGCACTAGACAAATCCTGCCTATTTTCAGGCATGACCCGGGGGAGGGGGATATAGATGAATGCCAACTGAGTTTGAACCAGATTAAGCTGTTGGTGGTATTTTTAGTGAATGAGGGAAATTTTGCCAGGATACTGGGGAAATTCCCCTACTCTTTTCGATAAGTGCCATGGGATCTTTAACATCCACCTGAACTACCACCAATCCAGGCAGATGGGACCTCGGTTTAACGTCTCATCCGAAAGACGGCACCTCAGAAGTGCAGCACCCCTCTCATGCTGCACTACAGTGTCAGTACTGGGATATTAATCCAAGTGCCAAATGTGGGAACTGAACCCACAGCCCTCTGATCTCCCGGCCTCAGAGGCAAGTGTGCTACCTACTGAGCCTCTGACACTAGAAGAAGAAGTGCATTTCTTAGCCTTCACCATCTGTGGATGAGAGAAGGACAGAGAAAGAATATAAAATATAGTGGAAAGTTACTATAAGGCTATGTAATTCATTTCCTTTCCCGTATCTCCAGGGCCGGGACAACTCACTTGAGGGCCCCCAAGCCCTGTCAGCATAGTGGGAATAGCCTGTTCGTTCCGAAGTATCTGTGCTGTAAGAAGGGTAACAGCAGAAACAAAGAGGTTTTTTTTTCCATTTAGTTGTATTGCTGCTTTATCCAGTGAGATTTTAAATTGCATAGAGCAGGCAGTTGGTGGGGAGAGGGGCCACAAGTAGTATTCATATCTGAAGAGGGCCTCTCCACCTACGATGGTGGATCAGCTGTCAATAGCCCTGCTAGCCAAAATGGCTGCTGAGTCTGTAGACTAGAGCCAAAATGGCTGCAGTGTCTGTAGGCTGGGCTGGGAGGCAGGACTGTGAGCTGAGAACTGTTGGAAGGGGCCCCTGAGCATTTAGGGTGCATTTGTTATGAACTCTGTCCTTGTAGAAAAAATATGTTGCACTGTAGGGCAGTACCACGAGCAGCATGCACTAAGCTTCCGCCCATGAATGTTGAAGAATTCACTGCCAGCAGGCTACTGCCACGAGGTGCCTGGATGGCCTAGTAGTGCAGGGAGGATCAGAGAAGCACAGAAAAAATGGAGCACAACGAGGGATCAGAGTTATCTTTTCACTGTACTTTCTCCACATCCAAGCGGTCGCTGATGTAGGGACCGCAAGGGAAAGGAAGCACTATTTTGTAATAATTGTTCCTTGGGTTAGCTACCACATGGCCTCTGCTTGAGAGGGGAGGGACACAGAGCCTTGGGCAGATGAGCTGAGCAGCGTTAGCGCTGAAGAAGGAAAAAAGCATTTCCCCACTTTAAAACCCAGCTCTGCAGCTCCTGCTAGAGAGGGAGAGCTGCTGGCTAAGGTGAGCATTAGTGAGCGAGCGTGTAGCTCGAGAGGGGAGCCAGGAGCCGAGCTCAAGCTGGAAGGGGCTCAGCAGTCCAGACCAGTGATTACACACTGTGGTGGTGACACCATGCACAGTTTGCTGAGCAGAAACTTCTTGTAGTTGAAAGGGCCAAAGATGCTCCTATCAGAGGGGCCTTTGGTCATTTCATTTGCATGAAGCTGGTCAGCAAGTAGCTAATTGGCATTCCACATTAGGAACCTGAGTGATCCCACCGTATCCATCCATCTATCTATCTATCTATCTATCTATCTATCTATCTATCTATCTATCTATCTATCTTTCTTTCTGTTTGTCTAGTAAGTGGACTGCTTCTTTCTCCACCTTCCCTCCAGGTCGTTCACTCATCCGTCTGCCCCAATATAATATATATTTAATAGATAAGTGGACCGGGTGTCTATCCTGATACTGCTTCTCTTGACCTCCCCTCCTGTGCAGGTTACTCACACCCATTCTTTTTATGTAGGTGGCGGCACTGGGTGGCCACTTCTGGTGCAATGAACACAAGCCCAACATTGTTGTGCCCAATCTCAGTGTCAAAATATCAATGAAATAAAGAAAACTACCGATGTTTTTAAAGCTGCAAAATAGAAATGATCCTCATCAATCTGACACCCACACACCCCACCCCCACCCACCCCGACCTCCCACCAGTTCCCACCCCCAACACACACACACCCCCACACATCCTCAATCACCTGAACATGTCCCAGGATGAATATTCACCTCTGATCAATGACATGTCTTGCTGCTGGACCCATCGACTGCATTATGAGAAACTTAGGTAAGTGCAGTTCAATGTATTTCAATGGAGATTTGAACTGTGTTGCATAACTTTGTCATTTTTGCATATTTTGCCACTAAATTTTCAACATGTCCTTTTTGGGACCTCACCTCAAGATCAATGGCAGTGAAGTTATGCAAATCCAGCCCAAAATGTGATTTTGAGGTCACACTGCTAAATAACCTTTCAGGCAGGATTTGAAAATTTTCACCACCCTTGTTCATGAGATGGGTTAATAAGAAGGCTATGTTGAAAAATTGAGGTTAACGTATGTAAAAATGGCAAAGTTATGCACATACATTGAAAGTTTTCAATGCTGGCTCATAACTTTGGTAATTTTAAATACTGTTACCCAAAATTTTCAACATAGCCATTTTTTCACTCCACCTCACAAACAAGAGATTTTATTTTTCAAATCCTGGCCAAAATGTGTTTTTGCACCTGTGACTCTAATGACATTTTGGTGGTGCAGAATAATGTTTTGGCAGGCATTTAAAAATAATCACCTACCGGGTTCATGAGGTGGGGCACTAAGAAGGTGATGCTGAAAATTTGGTATACAAATATGGTAAAATGCCCAGGTTATGACTAAACATTACAGTATTTCAATGTTCATGCACAACCTAGCTAATTTTCAATATTTTGACTCCAAACTTTCAACATAGCCATTTGTCCACACCACCGCATAAACGTAATATGTGTCATTTTTTAATCCTGGCTGAGATGTGTCTTCACACCTCTGGTGTGAACTGGCATTTCAGCCAATATACTATAGATGGTACATGTCATATTTATATGGCAAATCATAAGATGAGTATCTTGAAAAGTTGGAGTCAAAATTAAAAAAATTTTTTAACTGTTTAATAACCTTTGTGTGCAGTGCCAGTCTCCACCCCAGTGGACACGCTTTGAGAGCCAGTGCTGGTGAGCTGAGTTCGGGGGTGAGCTCAGTGATCCAGCTGGATGGGTGAGGATGGGGGAATGGTGCTGATCTGCTTCTGTGCCTTATCACTACCAAACAGCTGCACAACATATACATACAAGCAAATGTTCAGCATTGACAAATGCTTTTTCTATTAGATGTAAGAGTATAAAAATATAATGATCAGTTGTTGACAAGCTATTTCTAAACCCAGCTTGTAATGGTGAGATGGTGCTATTTTTGTCAGCCCAGTGTTGAAACCTTTTTAACAAGATTTCAGAATATATCTTTGAGATAGCTTTGATCAGGGTTATCAGCTTAAAATGTTTAGATTGCTTTGGATCACCTTTTTATACATTGGAACAATGATGTTCACCTTCCAGCTGGGGGGAATATAAAAATTCTTGAGACACTTATTATAGAAGTTTGTTAACACTGGCACCCACATGCTAAGGTGTAGTTTATGAATTTCCAATGGAATCCCATCTGGACCCAGAGCTTTTTTGTGCTCACATGTTGAAATAACATCTTCTACCTCAGCATAAAGAAATATCAAAGGAGTAACATTTTTCTGCAGCTCCATTACAGTTGACTATATTTCTTGGGGCATAAAGGGTCCTGAAAAATATCACAAAAATAGCACAGCAACTTATTATCGGGTACCAAGGCTGCAGGGTTTAGGTGCAATAATAGAACCTACCTATATATTATAACATTTTCTTATGTTATTAAGAAAGTGGCATCATCAGTAAGGAAAAGATACTTTTAGAAAACTGACTCAGGTATGCACTGTGATGCTTAGTGTCATGTTCTGTCTTGACTAGTCTTGACAATCTGCACCTTTGGACATGAACAGGCAAAATTGGACAGAGCATCACTGCTAACTGCTTAATTGCTATGTGTAACAGGGGTTACTAGGACCCACATAAACTGTAGAATGATAACGTGTTACATTGGGACTATGTTTATGGCCTGCAAAAATTAAAATAATGAGCCTTTGACTAAAGTGCCCTTAAAGGGTTAAGTCTACCGCTGTGTATTAAGATTCTAAAATGTGTTCTCAATGTTAACAGTGTACAGGGGAGCCAACCAGGATGCAATGCAATACCGTAACATACTGCAGTAGAGGTACTGCAATAAACAGGGCAGTTTCAGTGGCAGTTAATCCCATGTGTCATGCACTAACTCTAAATACTACATTTCATCCTGGCGAGCTCCACTATACAGTATATCTTGCTTTGCAATGTGTTCCTGTTTCGTGACAGTAAGTCTAGCTGCCAGCATTGCACATGCAATTACCCACTGAAAGGGAGGGTTGCCATCCAATATTTTTCCACTTCCTCGTAGCATATAAATAGGCAAGCTGGCACAACAAAATTACTTCTCCCATGCATCCCAGTCTGAGATGCAATGGTGTATCAGTTCCAGTTCAACAGTTCCGGGTACTCTTCTCCAGCTACAACTGGCTGGAGGAGGCCTGCAGGCCTGAGAAAGTGGCAGGCTTCCTGGGTCCTGGAAGCACTGACCCCCTCGGGTACAGGGCCCTGGAAAGTAAGGTCCCTACCTGGGTCCATGATTGTGGACATAAGGGGTTTATTGGGGACCATCCCTCAAGGAAGGTATCCTAATAGCTTCTGAATCAATTGTCCAGGGATCTTGCAGTCAGTGAAGAAAAAGAAGCAGATGCAGTCCTGTGCTGGTGGACGACTTTGGCCTAGAACAAGAGTCTTGCGTTTGAGGTGGTAGAGTAGAGCAGCTAGTGCCAAGACAGCAAAACAAAGAAATGTGGTGCACACTTCAAAATCACATACAAAGTAATGCATGAGGTGGTGTGCATTACAAGAGTGAAGCTCAAAGGGTTTATAAACACATCACACACAGAGGATGTGTATTGCGTTATTTTTATGTTGATTGCGCGCAGCGCAAGAAACATATTGGCACAGCTTGCTGAGAAGCAGGCTGTGGAGGCATGGCATTGTTGTGGCCAATGCCCCCACAGCCTGCAAAGGCTTGTCCCACTGCCCCCAATGCCGTTGCTGGCTGCCGGTGACACAAGTTTGGAACATTTTCACCAACTTGTGACAAATCAACCACTGCAATCAGGGGCCGCCTCGTCATTGCAGCGTCAGCCATCCGCTGCAATGAGGGAGTGACCCATCATTGCAGGGCAGATCTAGAAAGCCTGATATTGTTTGTGAATAAGGCAGTGGGTTGCCACCATGTTCACAAACAATATACCCCCCCACCATGTTTATGTGCCAGGGGCCCCAATTCCAGTTGGCTTGGGTGCACCCCTGTTCATTTTGCAGATGGGGGAGCCCACTCTCCATCGGCATTCTGTCACCCCCCCCGTGCTTTCATTTTCTACTGACAGGGTGCCCAATCCCCATCAGCATAATGAGGCCCCCCCCATTGTGTGCCAACGGGGGTGCCCAATCTTCTGTCGGCTATTGCTGCCCCCACCAACAGAAAGCCATTGGTGCCCCCCATGCTGTTATTCCTGCCGACGGGGTGCCCAATCCCTCTCGGCATAATGACACTCCCCTCCCCTTGTGTGCCGACAGGGGGTGTCCAATCCCCCTTTGGCTATTGCTGCCCCCCCAAAGAAAGCCATTGGTGGCATGCTGGGAGCCCACCCCAGCATGCCACATGCCCCTGTAAAAGAAAAAACTGTCCCATGAAGTCTTTTGTTTTTTTCCCCCTAAAAAGCAGAAAACGGTCCCTTGTAGTTTCCGAGCTGCCCACCCACTACCTGCACCCACCCACTGCGCATCCTGCCTCCCCACAGCCCCCTCTCCCCATACTTACCTCCGGTGTCTGGCGCGATGATCTTCGGTGGACTGGGAACACGTCTGCACTCTTCAAAGCCAACCGCAAACTGAGAAAATGCCAATAAGCTGTATAATGTAATGAATAGGGTTTTTTCAACTTTAGTGCATATCTCAGGCATTTGGGGGAATTTTTTCACCAAATTTTCAACATGGGGTTTTTGGGACCCCTCCTCATGAATGCTTGAACTGTCATGGGGTTAATCAGCCCCGAAAAGTGATTTTGCGGTCACTGTGTGGAATCACCTTTGGGGCTGATTAAAGAAACGGCAGTGCCAGTGTTCATGAGGTAGGCTCTCAAAAAGCCTATGTTGCAAATTTAGTGGAAAAAATCCCCAAAATAACTGTTTTACGAGCGTACGCTGCGCAGTTGCTATGCACACTCGTAACTTTGTGAATTTGCAATATTTTGATGCCAGATTTTCAACGTTGGCATTTTGTCACACCTCCTTGTGAACAGTATAGCTGTCATTGTTCACATTCTGGAGGAAATGTGTTTTCACACTTCCGGCGCAGAATAGCACTGTCGCTGTCGGAAATCAGTGTTTGGGACAGATTAAGAAAATGACAGTGGCACTGTTCATGAGTAGAGGTCCTGAAATGGCTATGTTGAAAATTTGGTAATGATACTCCATAAAATGAGTGTGTTTAGTTTTAGTTTTAGTTTATTAGTCTAGGAATTAATACCTTTGAGCCAGGGCTCTTTTACAAAGGTTCCACGTCACAAAGAACATTTAACAAAGCACAATACACATTACAGGTAAAACCAGACAGGAAAGTTACATCATAAATTTGCTATTAACAGTTTAAGTCAGTAACGTTTTTAAGTTTCATAGAAAACAAGCTATAACGGGTTCAAGCGAGTAAGACAATTTGAGGTTAAGGAAACTTCCAGGGAGAGGGTGATCATTAGGCGCCAAAAGGAGGCTAGAGAGGAGGGAAAGGTTGTGAGCGGGAGAGTAAGAGAGGGACAGGAAAAAAGGGGGGGAGTGAGTTTGGGTGGGAGACAGGAAGTAGTAGAGGTACCAGAGGGTTCATTAGTCAGGGAGGAAGAGGCCTCAGATGTGAGGATGGACATGAGGAGTAGTAGTCTTTATCTAGCGCAGTCACAGTTGCTAGTGGTGGTGAGGTGGGCATAGAGCATGGATTTGAAAGCTTCAAGTGAGGTTGAGGATAGAGTAGGTGGACTAAGCGCATTGAACCATGTCGGGGCCCTGTATGCGAAAGATCTTTGTCCCTGTGCAGTCCGGCATCTCGAACCAGGAAAGGTTGGCGCTCAGATCTGGTGGAGGTCGTGAGCCAGGATTCAGTCGGAGTAGGTTTTGAATACATAATGGAGTCAGTCCCAAGATAGATTTTTTTCCATTGTGCAGGTGAGATAAATAAGACGATTTGATAGGTTCAACCAGCCTGATTCATAGTACAGATCACACGGTGAGTCAGTCTTTGAGCCCCCGTGAGGAGCCGGCAGGCCTTATTTAGAGTGATTGAGATACGCTTTAGAGCAGTGGAGGTAGCTGAGCCATAAATAATAAGGCCATAGTCAATGATTGAGATTATGGAACTCTGTATAGCTATTCTCAATGCCGCTTGATTTAGAAATTGACGGTTACGGAATAGTATTCCAAGGCGTTGGTTCACTGTTTTCGCAGTGTTGTCAATGTGGGTTGCAAAGGTGAGCCCTTGGTCAAAAGTGATGCCAAGGTATTTGAAAGTATTTACTTGGTCCAGTGTAATTCCCGCAGAGGTTTGTATGGTGAGTGGAGTATGCCTTATTTTTTTGGTGATTGGAGAAGAGCATGGCTTTTGTTTTATTGTGGTTTAGCACAAGTTTACTATCCAGGAACCACCTTTCAACACTAGACAAAGCAAGTTGCAGGCTTTTTTCGACGGAGTTTGGATCCTTGTGGGAAGAGAGAATACAGCATCATCAGCGATAAGATTATTTTCTCCTGGCAGATATCTGGGAGGGAGTTAAGGAACAGGCTAAAGAGGAGCGGTCCAAGAATTGATCCCTGTGGTACACCTGAGAGAACTGGTTTGAAGTCGGAGAGTTCATTAGAGATTTTACAGCCTGTGACCGATTGGACAGGTAACTTTACCCAAGCACAAGGACCTTCGGCCAGGCCTAGGCTAGAAAGTAGGGAGGTAAGTAGGCCATGATGGACTGTGTCAAAAGCTTTTGTAAGATCGATAAAGACTGCACCTGTTTGGCACCCTTTGTCCAGGGCTGAGTGGACTTCTCCAGAGAAATCAAGTAAGGCTGTTGTTGTACTATGTCCTTTCATAAAGCCGTGCTGTTGATTACAGAGTAGATTGTATTTGTCCAGGTAATCAGATAGTTGGTCTGCCACTACTGTTACGAGAGCGTATTGTGCAGTTTGCACGCACGCTCATAACTCTGCGAATGTATAATATTTTCACTCCAGGTTTTCAACATTGCCATTTTCCCACACCTACTTATGAACAGTGCAGCTGTCATTTTTCCCATCCTGGCCAAAATGTGTTTTCACAGTTCCGGCGCAGAATAGAGCGGTCGCTGTGGGAAATCACTGTGCGACAGAGTAATAAAATGACAGTGATACTGTTCATGAGCAGAGGTCCTAAAATGCCTATGTTGAAAATCTGGTGATGATAGCCCATCAAATGAGTTGCGCTGCACACTTTCACACACCCTTGTAACTTTGCAGATTCGTATATTGTCATGCCACATTTTCAACAATGGCAATTTTTCGACCTCCTTATGAGCAGTACAGCTGTCATTTTTCACATCCTGAGTGAAATGTGGTTTCACAGTTGCGGCACAGAATAACACGGTTGCTGTGGGAAATCGGTGTTCGGGACAGATAAAGAAAATGACAGTGGCACTGTTCATGAGCAGAGGTCCTAAAATCCCTATGTTGGAAATTTGGTGACAAAACTCCATAACATGACTGTGTTACAAACGTGTGTTCAACTGTTTCCACACACCCTTGTAACTTTGCAACTTTGTAATATTTTTACGCCACATTTTCAACAGTGGCACTCTTTCACACCTCCTTATGAACAGTACAGCTGTCATTTTTCACATCCTGGCTAAAATATGTTTTTGCACTCCTGACGGAGAATAACATGGTCACTGTGAGACATCAGTGTTTGGGATAGATTAAGATGGAATGAGTGAGAGGGGAGAGTGACCGAGCTCAACTGAGCTCTGTCGGGACTGCTGTGGATTTGTTTGTGGGCAGAAAAAGGCCCCAACGCAAGAGGCCAGTACAAAAGGGCAGCCTGCAGCACTGGGATAAACAGAACGAGAGAGTGAGTGGGGGGGTGAGCAAACTCATTGGAGCGCTGTCAGGACTGCTGCGGATTTCTTTGTGGGCAGAAAAAGGCATCAATGCAAGCAGGGGCCCAGTAGAAAAGGCCAGACTGCAGCAATGGGAGAAACAGTACAAATGAGTGAGAGGGGGGACTGAGTGAGCTCAACGGAGCTCTATTAGGACTGCTGCAGATTTCTTTGTTGACAGAAAAAGGCGCCAATGCAGGCCGGAGCCTTGTAGAAAAGGGCCACTTGCAGCGCCAGGACAGACAGAATGAGCACGTGACAGAGGGAGACTGAGCAACCTCAATCGAGCTTTGTCAGTACAGCTGCGGATTTATTTGTGGACAGACAAAGGTGCCACCTCAGCCAGCAGCCCCGTACACAAGCGCAGCCTGCAGCGCCAAGAGAAACAGAATGAGTGAGTGACAGAGCGGTAGTAAGCGAGCTCAACAGAGCTCTATTGTGACTGCTGCGGATTTCTTTGTGAGCAGAAAATGCGGCAATGCAGGTAGGAGCCCAGTACAAAAGGCCAGCTTGCAGTGTGGGCAGAAACGGAATGAGTGAGTGAGAGAGGGGGAGTGAGCGAGCTCAATGAAGCTGTGTCGGGACTGCTTCTGATTTCTTTCTGGCCAGAACAAGCCACCAATGCAGGCAGGAGCCCAGTCCAAAAGGGCAGCCTGCAGCGGCAGGAGACACAGAATGAGCGAGTGGGGGAAGGGGAGTGAATGAGCTCAACGGAGCTCTATTGGGACTGCTGCAGATTTGTTTGTGTGCAGAAAAAGGCAGCAATGCACGCAGGGGCCCAGTACAAAATAGCAGCCTGCAGTGGCAGGAAAACCAGAATGAGTGAGTGAGAGAGGAGGAGTGAGTGAGCTCAAGGGAGCTGTATTGTAACTGCTGCAAATGGTGACAATGCAGGCAGGAGCCCAATAGAAAAGAGTAGCCTGCAACGCCACCAGAAACGGAATGAGTGAGTCAGAGAAGGGGACTGGGCGAGCTCAATGGAGCATTGTTGGGACTGCTGCAGATTTCTTTGTGGGCAGAAAAAGGCGCCAACAGAGCCAGGAGCCCAGTACAAAAGGGCAGGCTGCAGTTCCAGGAGAAACAGAATGAGTGAGTGACACAGGGGGAGTGAGTGCCCTCAACAGAGCTCTGTCAGGACAGCTGTGGATTTCTTTATGGGCAGAAAAAGGTGCCAACATAGGCTGGAGCCCAGTACAAAAGGGCAGCCTGCAGCACCGGCAGAAACGGAATGAGTGAGTGAGAGAGGGGGACTCAGCAGGCTCAACAGACCTGTGTTGGGACTGCTGTAGATTTCTTTGTGGGCAGAAAAAGCCACCAACAGAGGCAGGAACCCAGTACAAAAGGGCAGCCTACAGCACCAGGAGAAACAGAATGAGTGAGTGAGAGAGGGGGAGTGAGCCACCTCAACGTAGCTGTGTCAGGACAGCTGCAAATTTCTTAGTGGGCAGAACAAGGTGCCAATGCAGGCAGGAGCCCAGTACAAAATAGCAGCCTGCAACACCGGGAGAAACAGACTGAGCGAGTGACAGAGGGGCAGTGATTGAGCTCAACACACCAGCGCAATCAACATTTGGGATTTGACAAATGCTTGTTTATAATTTCTGGGCATCAATTTTTTTCCCTCCAGATCCAGTTACTTTGCACATTCAGTACATTTCTTATCTGCATCATAAAACTGAGCAGAATGTAATAAGAATTAAATTGTCATGAAAGCATTCAGGTTGGCTGAAACATTACTCTACAGTTTAAACAGCTATGGTTGGAACAAATTAATTTGTTGCAAAGGTGCAAGAGATTGCAAGTAGCAGTTTATAATGATGAAAGATATTGCAAATTGTGTTTTTTAAAGGTTACCAGAGAAGTGTGCCTGGCAAAAACATTTCTGGTGCATAACTCACTTGTTTATTGTTTTCAACTTTTTTCTAAAAAAAAGTCATTAAAACCAGTGAGAAACACTACTTTTCGTTCCCGTTTTTCCTTCACTGCTGGTTACATTGGAGACTGGAATCACAAGGTGCCAAAGGGTCATATGGGAAAGTAAGGTGTCCTTCTAGTGAAACACAAGAGGAAATGAGGAACAGAATCTTTTTATTTCAAGATTTTGTTTGTTAAACGGCTGCTTTTGTCTCTGTCACTGTGGTAGTACAGTACCTGGAGTTTTCATTCATGGTTTCTCAGATGCAACAGGAATGTTATACTGAAATTAGCTATGCAAGTGAGAGACAGTGGCTCGTGCTGAATGTAAACAGGTTATGCATGTGTTTGCCATAATAACCAGCCAGTTATTATGGCAAATAATAATTGGTCTAGATGATAGAAAAAATTGATAACCAGTTATTATAATTATAAAGTACTTTATTTTAGTGCATTGCAAACGCAGTTATGGCCAAGCAGAAGTAGAAAAATATGACCCTAGTGCCTCAAGGCATTCTGCCTCTTCATCAGAACGCTTCAAGGTGCCAAGGATCTGAACCCAGGCAAGGAATGGACCCAATCAGTTGATAAGCCACTTTTGCTATGACCGTAGTAGGTACTGACTCCAACCCCCATGGAGGAACAGGGCAAGGAGCAGACCAGCCAAAGTGATCTATACCTTACTGTGCAGTGTGTGTGGGTGCACACGCACATGCATGTGAGTGTGCACATGTGTGT
Source organism: Neoceratodus forsteri (assembly GCA_016271365.2). Taxonomy (NCBI): domain Eukaryota; kingdom Metazoa; phylum Chordata; order Ceratodontiformes; family Ceratodontidae; genus Neoceratodus; species Neoceratodus forsteri. The sequence continues at coordinate 1,623,565,195 of CM057453.1, read as the reverse complement.
GTTTTCAGAAAGGTACACTTCTTTGTGTGCCCCCTGACAGAGGCACTGTATCATTGTGTCTGTGCCATACAGGGCTGGGTTCACTCCGATATCCCTTATCTCTACTGTGCGTGGCCCTGATGTGCAACTGCTGCTGCCCTGTGTGTCACATTAAAGTAAATGAGGAAATTGTCACCAATGTGTAACTGAAAGTAATAGGCTGGAGGGAGCTGCATTTGAATAGTAAGTATGTTGATGCTGCTAAGAATCGAACCTGTGACTGGGTGGCCAACAGACATGCACAGTAGCAATACTTATTCAGATGCAATTACTACTAAATCATGTTGACTGTGATGACTGATTTGGAATGCTGAATTGAAATGGGGCCCAAAACAGGAGCTGTGGTGGGGGTGCCAACTGCATCTTGATACTATTTCAAGATGAGTGCACCAGCTTTTGTAAATAAATGTTTAGTGTTTTGCAGACAGCTTCCTGCCTAATGTGTCATGCCCAGCGTGTGAGTGATTTTCTAAAGGGAACAATGTTTAACTCAATTGCAACAGCTAATGCAATTGAATAAAGTGATGGAATTACAGTTTAATTAAAACGAAGGCCTACCCAAGTTGCCATGCAGGGACAGTGAAGTATAATATAATGTAATGTACAAACAGTAATACATTTTTTGACCAGCGAAGACATAGAGGATAATGCCTGACTAGCAGTGGTTAACCAAGATGTAACTACCTCGAGTGGTTGCCAGGGCAAAGCAGTAAACCTCGAGAGCACAGCTCAAGAGGTTTACAGTTGCCCTGGCAACCACGAGAGGTAATTACAACCATGGTTGACCACTACTAGCCAGGCATTATCTTTTATAGTGTATGGAAAAGAAAATAGTGGTCGAACTCACCCATGGGGATGGCAGAGATGTTTCTGATTTCCTGAACATCAGCAAGGTAGGACTGGAGTAAATGGATGTCTGATTCAGTTTTTTTAACTGTTCATTTGTTCTGCTCAGTGATAAAAACTTCATGGCTGAGCCGAAGTGTGGGTGGGTTGTTTTGATGTGCCATTGTGCTCTACAAAGCATCGACAGTAAAGTTACTGCCAGAATTACAGCAGTTTGAAAGCTCATCATGGGGAAGCGGGGGGGGGGGGCATTCCAACAGCTGAATTCTTTTGAATCCAAATTCAATGTTAACATTCGCTCCTGTAATCCCACCGGTGTGACATGGTAATGAAGGGTTTACAGATACTGACGTCACATCAGTGGGATTATCAGGATGTTAGGTGGCTGAAAACAGTGTATAACAATCACTCTCCATACATTATAGTTCTGTTTACCCCCAGAGAAAAGGGGACAATGAAGATGACAGTGGAGAATGTAGAGAAGAAAAAGAACTGGATAATAAACCTTGGATCCACTCTCAATATGCAGGTGAATCAGTAAGAAAGTGAAGTGCTGACCCCAGTCAATGTAGCACAGAGGCCACAGCATGGACAGAAGTAAGCAGCCCCCGAATGGCACAGGTAGTGTGGCCAGATCAGCTCCCACCAAGGTGTACAGGGACTTTACAGACAGCACCATCATGGGCCATGCCTCCAAGAGCAAAGGTCAAGCCTAGACCCAGGAACTGTACAGTATGGGAGGGGGGGCTCCTGGTTTGACAATCCATTCTAATTCCCCTAGACATGGGAGTCATCTCTGAGATTATTGCCCCTTAACCCCACCAAGGGACAGTTTGATAGGGAAGGCCTCAAGAAAGTTGTGTAATTAATCATTCCAATCATGATTCTAATTATTATGTCAAGTTTTACGGCATTGTGACAATAATGTCACAGCATGATAGGACAAGAAGAAACGACACTGAGTACCACCGCAACCAATATTATTTGCATCAGGCACAGTAAAAAGGACACAGTTGGGTTTCTGCCCTGGTTAAATGTTAATCTTAATCTGCAGTTCACACATCAAACTGAGAAAATCTCATTTTTATGGCTGTGGGTGGAGCCTACAGCCATTTTGGTATTGATCTGTTGCTCCTAAAACGGCCGATCATGGCACCTTCCATTGGACTTTTGGAAGTATCCTTCTGAAAGTCCAATGGAGCTTGTAACACTCCACCACAATCGGCTGCTACGGAGTAACAGCTGCATATTTTGGCTGTTACTTTTGTATTCTGGGACAAGAACTACACATGCGCACGAGGCACGCATGCGCAGTTCTGCTGGCACCATCATCTTGTGAATGGCAGAATGCCATTCACTGCAGCTACACATGCGTGAATGCTGCACATGTGCAGTTGCATTGCCTCTGCCATCTTGCGGATGGCACTCCTGCCACATCCTCCCACTGTTCCTGTCCTCCCAGCTCCCACAATTCCCTCCCAGCAGTGGCGGGTAATAAAACCCTCCCATTCCCTCCCACTGCTGCTGTCCCCATGCCGACATTGGGGTGCCCAATCCCCATGTCAGGTTCATGTAACCTCCCCAGCTCATGCGGCACACTGGGTGCCCACCCCAGTGTGCCTAAATTTGTGTTTTTTTTGTTTCTGTGCCAGCATCAGGGCCCAATCCCATGTCGGCATCATGTACCCCCATCTTGTGTGGCACACTGGGAACCCACCCCAGAGTGCCTAAACTGCCAACATCGGGGTGTCCAATCTCCATGTTGGCATTCTGTGCACCCCCAACTCATGTGGTACACTAGGAGCCCACCCCAGTGTGCCCAAATTATTTTTTTTTTCCTGTAAATAAAGAAAACCAGCCCCCAACATATTTTTTTTTTACCTGTAATAAAGAAAACAGTTCCTAGTCATCGCCTCAGTCCCCCTTCTCCATCCCCACCCTTCCGCTGAACACCCACTTACCTACACCCCCCCTTACTCTATACTTACCTCTGGAGGTCAGCGCTGTCATCTTCTCTGGAATGAGACACATCTGCACTCTTCAAAGCTGAAACACAAACTGAAGAATCAAAGTTAAGCATGGTATAATGGCAGTCAATGGGGTTTTCAACTTATTTTGATATATCAGCCATTTTTAAGAATTTTGGCTCCACATTTTCAACATGGGGTTCTTGGGACACCACCTCATGAACACTGTCACTATCATTTCATTATGAAAGGTGATTTCAAGGTTGCTGCATGGAATCACCTTTCGGGACTGATTAACAAAATTACAGTGCCACTGTTCATGAGGTGGGGTCCCAAAAAGCCCACGTTGCAAATTTGGTGAAAAAATTCCAAAAACTGACTGTATTATGAGTGTGCATGGCACAGTTTCTGCGCATACTCCTAACTTCACCAATTTTTAATATCTTCACTTCAGATTTTAAACACTGCCATTTTTGCACACCTCCTTATTAACAATACAGTTGTCATTTTCACATCCTGCCTGAAATGTGTTTTCGCACCTGTGGCACAGAACCGTGTGGTCGCTCTGCAAAATCACCTTTAGAGGCAAGTGAATGAAATGACAGTGGCAGTCTTCATGAGATGGTGTCCCAAAAAGGCCATGTTTAAAATTTGGTGAAACAACTCCAAAAAATGATCGAGTTACACCCGGTCATTTAAACTTTTCTACGCACACATGAAACTTCGGTCATTTGGCAGCTCACCACAGCCATATCGGCTCCGGATAGAGTTTGTTTAGAGATTACCATTTCTGTGAACAAAGATATGAAACTGGAGTGTAAGGACTTTCATAAGTTCACGACAGGTAACTCCATGGTGCACTTTGACAGCTTCCCCTTAAAAACTTTTTAGAAAGTATCCGTGTCAGTCAATTGAAAGTACCTTAATGTAAGTCCCTTCTGGGTCCCAAAAAAAAAACAAGAAAGAAGGATGCTGGGGATGAATGAATTAAAGAATACTGTATGTGGGTCACTTATCAAGGGTTAGTTTCAGTTAAGCAGACCATTTAAAAGATTATCTAGTGCACAGCCACTGTAAGGGGACCCAAAAATATGATTTGCTTTTGTTAAGAAGCAAAATAGCTACTAAATCTATAAGTCTTACAAAGTTTGCAGGTGTGCCATAACAGAGCATGTTTCCAAACACCCCCTAAGTGACAAGAGAGGTACTATTTCAGTTTCCACTGTTGTGTATTGTAAATCCATCTTCATCTTGTATGTCATGTGGTATACCTGCAGAAAACTATACATTGTCAAGACTGTCTGACGTGTGAAAACATGAATCCAAGAACATGTCCATGATATGAAAAGTGTAACACAGGATAACCCTTTGGGTGCTTATTTTTCCACTATGCATCAGATGGACCCCAGAGACATGAATGTCATGGAATAGATCATGTGCCAGTCCTCAATAGGGAAGGAGATTGTGCCAAGTTGTTGTTCCAAAAGGATTTCAAGTGGATTTTCTTCCATTGTGTCACCAATGGGCCTTAGTGAGTGCTTTTCCTGTTCATGCATTTTTCAAACAAATTCTTTGTTGATATACTACCTTTGAGTGAAGAGTTATAGCCTCTGTAGAAATGCAACGATTTTAGGACATGACAGGTATTATACTGGGTATTTTTCCACTTCATTGTCATTTCTGTAATTTTTTTGCCCACTATGCATTGTTGTAATTTTTTTTTCCTTCAGCTTTTTCTTATTGTAGGGGTTTGAACAGAATGGAAATGTACTAATGAATGGTTTTTGCTTGCCCCCTCTGGAACTCTGGAGTTCTTAAACTGAAAAAATTGGGGGATTCATTTTCACCACTGTTACTAATGCATGCATCTGCAGTATATATTACACCCATCTACATATACCCATACAAAAAACATAAGTCAGCGAATACCTAGTGCATACCTATTCATTAGGGAATAACCAACTAAGAAGTTGAGCATTGAGCTTGGCCATTGGTTGAGAGATTTTTCTCAACTAATGTATAATCCTTGCTATCTAGCCTTTAGTAGAGAAATTGTTTTACTTCTGCATAAGTTGAGAAAGCAGACTTGAAAAATACTAGAGTTATGGATTGATTTAATTTTAAAACTTAAACATAATACAACTTATGAGTTGGTTGATTTCTTTGACTTAGAAAATATCTCAGCTGTTAATTACTTGAGATTCCAAACTTAAAAAAATTTCCAGTTATCAGTTACTTGAGATTTTAACTTAGATTTCTTTTTTACTCTTTCTATCTCTCCAGCATACAATAGAAGTAGTTTGCAGAGAAAGCAGTATTGTACTGTAGTATGCTAGGAAAGCAGACATATCCAAATAGTTTGCTTTTTGTGCATCTCTCAAAACCATATGCACGTTGTATACTCTCATGCCTCATTTCCCAAGCAAGACATTGTGGATATGTGATTCCTTGTGCAAGTCAAGCTGGCAAGGCTTTGCCAGAACAGACATCAGGCTCGATTCTCAAAGAAGGCTTAGATCAGTGCAAACTGTGGCAAACAGCAGCTTGTGCTGAAGTCCAGTGCACCCGGGACCCTGTACGAGATTTTGGTACAGGAGGGGTCTTGGGACCTATGTTCCCACACTTGCAGCAACCTCTCCCATGCAACAAACACATGGCTCATGGGAGGTGTTTGCCACAGGCACACTGCAGCAAAGGTTAACAGTCCTCCCTCCCTGATCCCCTTGTAAACTAAATGTAACCCCTTCTTGGTGGTCTAGTGGCCCCTGCTCCCCAATGTTGCCCATATTCATATTTATAAAAATAACCCTTCCTGGTGGTCTAGTGCCCCCCATTCTGATCCCCGCTGTCACCCGTATTCATATGTATAAAAATACCCTTCCTGGTGGTCTAGTGCCCCCTCTCTGATGTCACCATAATCATATTTAATAACAATCCCCTTCCCTGGGGATCTAGTGGACCCCACCCCAGCAGGTAGTGCCCACCACCCCACTCCCCATCCCAAAACATAGTCAGTGACTGACGCAGCACACCTCTGACCTCCACAGCTGGCCACTGACTGAACTGTCACTGAGTACCTACTGTATAGTGTACATGCTCATTGATTAATCAGGTCAACTCTCCTAGAGAAGAATTATCTAAGTACTCTTAGACCAGCAGTTAAGCACACCCAAAATAGACTCTTCCTCCTCCTTCCCCCACCAATGAAGAGGGGTTTCTCCATCAAAGCACCAGGGAAACTTAATTGGATGCCCCTCTAATAAACCTTTATTTCTGAAATCTTTTTCTGTGTGAGTTTCGTTGTGGGTTTTTGTTTTCTAAGTTACATTTGCCTAGTTGTGGCTGACTCCACAGACTTGACTGGTAGCACGCTTGTCCTGTGCTCTCTACCCTTAGACCAGCCCTAAACTGGTCTAATGGTACATAGAATTTCTCCCTCCAGGATAGATCTGAGAATCCCACTTTCGGGGATGTGGCAACTTGCATCTGCCACATGCCCCCTACTACCATGTAACAGTCCATTCTGGGGCATACAGGTGGCACAAGTCCCATTTGGGCCAGGCTGCAATTGAGACTCACTCCCAGCACATCTTTTGGTGAAGGGGACTCTTTGCACCATTATTTGTGGCCCAGGCCCCTTGCACCATACTGAGAGTTTTGAGAATCGAACCCATAATCTTTTATACAGACTTATACATCTGATCCTGTAAAGACTGAAAACGACAAAGTACAGACATGTGATACATCCTCTTTGGAATTTCTCAGTGTACAGTAGTCATATTCTGAACAATGTATGATGTCAGAACTCCAATGCACCAAGCCCAGCCCACTGGGTTCCCCTCCTGCACACAATCTCAGCCCACTGGGTACCCTCCTACACCCAAACCCAGCACCCTGGTTTTCCCTCCTGCATCCATGCCCAACCCTCTGGGTCCCCTCCTGCACACAAGCCCAGCCCTGTGGGTTCCACCCTGTACACAAGTCCTGTTGACTGGGTCTCCTCATGCACCCAAGCCCAGTCCTCTGGGTCTCTCTCCTGTATATAAAGACCCATTTAATGGGTCCCCTCCTATATATGAATCTAGCTTACTGGGTCCCCTCTGGTACATAAGCCCAGTTAACTATGTCCCCTTCTGCACCCAAGCCCTGCTTACTGGGTCTCTTCCTTCTCAAAAGCCCAGACCACTGGGTCCCCTCCTGTACACAAATCCAACCCTCTAGGCCCCCTCTGGCACACAAGCTCAGCCTACTTGGTCTCCTCATACACCGTGACACAAGCCCAGCCCTCTGGGTTCCCTTCTGTATTCAAGCCTAGCCCAATGCCTCCCCCCCACACCAACTCCCAACACATTAAGTCCCATCCTATCTGTGTTCCATCCTACACCCAAGCCCACCCACTGAGCTTCCTCCTGGATACAAGCAGAGGCAACTGGATTCCCCTCCTTCACCCAAGACAGCCTACTAGGTCCCCATCCTGCACCCAAGCCCAGCCCACTGGATCTCCTTCTTCACCTAAGCCCTTTGGGACCCCTACTGATCACAGTTTTAGCTCTCTGGGTCCCAACCTGCACCCAAGCCCAACCCACTGTGCCTTCCTGTATCCTCTGGTTAGGGAGCCCACAAGGGAGGGTAACATACTTGATATGGTCCTTACCAACAGAGACAGTGTGGAGCAAATGGAGGTAGGAGCCAGTTTGGGAGATAGTGACAACAGCACCGTGGGCTTCAAGGTCAGAGCAGGTTATGAGACTAGTCGTACCACTACCAAGGTACTAGACTTCAGGAAGGCAGATTTTCCCAGGATGAGGGAGATTTTTGGGTTGGTAGTGAGAGGGTGGGAGGTGATGGGGAAGGGTGTAGGATCTATGAAAAAAGATCAAGGGGGGTTTCTTAAAACAACAGAGGGATATGTGAGAAGGGTAAGGAAGAACAAGAGAAGGAGGAGGCCACTGTGGTTCAATAGGGAAGTGAGGGGGGCAATCAGGAAGAAGAAAGGGGCATTCAGAGAATACAAAAGGACACAGAGAAAGTTGGATAAGGAGACTTGCAAAAAGAAGCAGAGGGTGGCAAGACAAAGGATTAGGATGGCTAAAGCAGAAACTAAGGAGAGAATTGCTATGCAGGCCAAAAGCGGGGACAAGACATTCTTTCTGTGGACTGGAGAAAGGAGGAAGGCAAGACAGGGGATAGAAAGGATTAAGGGGAAGGGGGATTGCAGGTGGAAGGCGATTTTGAGAAGATTGAAGTGCTGAATGGTTACTTCAGCTCAGTTTTTATGATGGAGGGGGACAGAAGAGGACCAGAGCTAAGTGAGAAGTAAAATGGGGGAAGGGTGGATCCTAGCCCAATCAGTATGGAAGAGGTAAAGGAGGAATTAGGTAATGGGAGGGTGGACAAGGCAATGGGACCAGATGATCTTCACCCTAGGGTGCTCAAGGAAATAAGGGAGGTACTGGTGGAACCACTGGCAGAGTTGCTTAACTTGTCCCTGGATACAGGGTGGGTACTGGATGACTGGAAGAAGGAAGATGTGGTGCCAATTCATAAAAGTGGCAGCAGGGAGGAAGTGGGCAATTATCGTCCAGTCAGTCTCACATTGGTGGTGGGTAAAGTAATGGAGGCAATATTGAAACAAAGGACGGTTATATATTTGGAAGAGAGGGGCTGCAAGACATTTGGCAGCATGGCTTCACTCGGGAATGATCATGCCAGACAAACTTGATTGAATTCTTCGATGAGGTGATGAGGGTGGTTGATCAGGGTGGGGCAATGGACATGGACTACCTGGACTTCAGGAAGGCCTTTGACACAGTGCCCAACAGAAGGCTGGTTAATAAGTTGGGGAGTCTAGGGGTGGGGCAGAAAATAGTAAGATGGATGGAGAGCTGGTTGACAGGGAGAAACCTGAGGGTGGTGGTCAATGGGGTGTACTCTGGGAGACTGGGGTGTTGAGCAGGGTCCCTCAGGGGTCAGTGCTGGGGCCCATTCTGTTTAACATCTACATTGGCAACATAGCAGAGGGGCTTCAGGGGAAGGTCTGCCTTTTCGCAGATGACACAAAACTCAGTAACAGGGTGGACACCCCGGGGGGGGAGTGGCAATGAAGAATGATATAAGGTTACTAGAAGAGTGGTTGGAAACATGGCAGCTGAAATTCGGTGCTAGGAAATGCAAAGTGATGCCCTTGGGGAGGAGGAATCCAAATACCACATACACACTAGGGGGGAGAAAATGGCAGCAACCAGGCAGGATAAGGACCTAGGGAATTATAATCACAAATAACCTTGAGATGGAGACCCAGTGCAGCTAAGCAGTGGGCAAGGCTAACAGGATGCTGGCATGCATAGGGAGAGGGATAACCATCAGAAGGAGGGAGGTGCTGATGCCACTCTACAGTTCCATGGTGAGGCCACACCTGGAGTATGGGATACAGTTCTGGAGGCCCCACCTAAGAAAATACATAGATGGCATGGAAAGGATGCAGAAAAGGGCCACTAAAATGGTGCATGGGCTAAAAGGGATGGCATATGAGGAGAGGTTGAGGAAACTGGATTTGTATCCTCTGGAGATAACAAAGGAAAGAGGGGGACATGATTGAAACATTCAAGTATGTGAAAGGGATAAATAAAGTGGGGAAGAGCTTATTTACAGGGAAGGTAGATACAAGAACTAGGGGGCAAGGACTGAAGGTGGAGGGGGAAAGGTTTAGGGGAAATGTTAGGAAGTATTACTTCAAATAGAGTGGTTGAGCCCTGGAAAGACTGCCAGAGGAGGTGGTGAGTGCCAGTACAGTGGAGGGATTCAAGAGGGCCTGGGACAAACACAGAGTGTTGTCAAGGGGAGGATGAGGGGAATCTTGGTGGGGGTGACAGGTAAAGGGATGGAATAGGCAGACTCAATGGTCCAGGAAGGCCCTTTTCTGCCATCACATGTCTATGAATCTATGAATCTTCCTTCACACATGCCCAGCCTTCTGGTTCCCCCTCCTGCAACTAAGCCCTGCCCTCTGGGAACCCCTTATGCACCCAAACCCAGCCCCTTGGGTCCCCCTCTTCAAAACAAGCCAAGTTCATTGGGTCCCTCTGGCTCTCATGTCCACTCCTCTGGGTCAACCTCCTGCACACAAGCCCAGCCTACTTACTTCCTGTTCTGTGTCCAAGCTCATCTAGTGGGTCATTGCCTGCACCCAAACCTTGCCTTATGTGTCTCCTCTTGTACCTAGGGCCAGTCCAGTGGGTCCCCTTTGGGATCCAAGCCCAGCCCATGGGGCTCTACCTGTTAGCCAATTACAGCCTAGCTGTTCTTCCCTACAAACAAAGCCCAGTGGTTATCCCCTGCACATACATCCAGTGGGTCACATGATCAGCTGGTTTAACTATGAACAAATGTGCGAGTGCTTTCAATCTGAAGAAGGCAGGTGGTCAAAGAGGAGGGTGGATTGTGTCAGTCATCTTTTTCCTCTTTATAGGCATCCATCACCAGCTTTTAATTGCTGGGAGGGCGTTGTGGGTGGGAGGAGGGTATTGCCATTGTGGGGGGGGTCATTTTTGATTTAGTACAGATAAGAGCTGTAAGATGGTGGCCAGCCATGGAGGCCAGTAGGTTATGCCAGCTGCCCATCATGGAAGATTTTTTAAATATAGCCACTTAAATGGAAATTGTGGGTGCTGGGGGGAGGAGGGTGGATAGATTCTAACAGAGGGTGGGAGGGCAGGGGTGTATATCATACAGGGTATAGGGCAGGGGCTGTTTCTTTGATTTTTTTTTATTAAATATTGTATTTCACAAATCACATAGACAGGAATACTGCATTATTTGTGGCATTTGGGAAATACTGTTTATTATTTGCACACCCTTAAATGCCTTTTTTCAGATTCGTTTAAGGATGTTGCATCCTTGGAGTACATTGTTTCTTGGAGTACATTTATTTTTGTCTCAGTATGCCTTTCTTAATCATTAATAGGAAGGAAGGAAGGAAGGAGGTATAGCTTTTTGGCTGCATGCAGAGAACAGTTTATCTGCAATGGTTTTACACACTGAATACAGATGTGTTCTGTCTCTTTAAATATTCTCAACTAATGTACAACTTTACCCCAAAGCACCTAATTGTCCCTGTATCCATCATTGCTGCTACAGTAGGTCTGTTTGAATCTGGATAACAGTTAACAGTAGTTTCACTTTCAGACAAGATGGATGAACTTTTCCCTCTGTTCTTAGATAAGACGTTTAACTTGGCTCTTATTTTCTCACTAAAATGCCAAGTTCTGCAGTTTTCATCTGAAGTAGAGTGCATGGAAGAATTGAATTTAAGCACACTGAGAACTTAGTGACTGCATGTTTTTTTTTTTCAAATGGATGGGGTGGGGAGATACAGCATCACCTTTTGTTAACTGTATTTTATTTTCCCTCAGAAGCAAAACTCTCAGATGTGGTTCTCTCAAATTACTGGCCAAAATGTATGTCCTTTTTGATTCAAATATTTTGAAACAGTAATTGTTGTAATTATACAAAGCTTACATGTACAATAGGTGAAAAAAAACACGGTCTAGAAAAGATCACATTGCAGTCAGATGGGATTGATTACTAAATAATTTGTGTAGCTGTCAGTGAACATGGTTTTCTGTGCTATACTGTACTCCCTGTCAAATTATCTGTCCCAGAATGCGACCCTCACAAGTGTCTCTCTTGATATATTTTATATACTGTAAGTCTCTGCTGTTCCCAAGAATTTGACTGCCGCTTTTATTTCGAGTCAGTGTGCATGAAAGGGAGAGCTCAGGATGTAGAGAACTGGACTGTATTGATTAACAAACAACAAAAACATTACTTTTATTTCAAGTTAGTATGCAGGGGAGGGGGAAATGTGTGCCCTGCATCACTATTTTCTTTGGGGGGACTCTGGATTTTTTTGGATAGCATTGTTTAAAAAGAAAAAGGAAGAATAATATGTGTGTCCGTATGTGTGTGTGTGTGTGTGTGTGTGTGTGTGTGTGTACCCTGGATCATTTTTGATGGGGGACATCTGGATTATTTGAACAGTATTGATAAGGAAATCAGCAGAATTTTTTTTTTTTTGGCCATTTACAGTCAATGTGCGTGGTGGTGGTGGTGGTGAGGGGGTTGTATGTGTGCCTTTGAATGCTTTTGCTGGAGGGTGGTCTCTGGATCACACGGACAGTATGGATTAAATACCCAGAATGTGACTTTTGTGTTATTTACAGCCAGTGTGCCTGAAGGCTGCACATGTGCTCTAGATTGTTGCTGCTGTGGGGGTCTCTGGCTCATTGCTAGTGTGCATAAAAAAGGGGAGGGGTGTTCAGTATCCCTGTCTTGCTTTGCACACCAGCAGCATTCTCCTTCATGACATTAGTGCAAGGTGTCTGTGAGAAAGACATCACATGCTTCATACTCAGACTGCGGAAGATGCTGCAGTGGTTTCAGCTCATTCCAGCATGCCAGAATGATGCTCTGCTCAAAGTACAGTGTATTCAAAAATGGGAGGGGGTGGAATGTTCAGTTGTGGTCTGACACCACTCTGCCAAGATGCTGGCATGCTGGAAAAAGACTGCTGAGTGTTCAGTTGTGGACCTGCATCTCCAGCATTTCGTAGTGCAGCTTTTATAGGAACATGCTTAAAAAGGTGGATAGTGCTCCTAAACAAGTAACTAGTGTTTAGTATGTCGAATTTGAATATGTAATTTTGTTTATGTTGCATCTAGCATGTTTAAGGGGGGTGCTTTGGATCGCTGAATTCAAACACATAATTTTATTAATGTTGCTGTCAGTGTGCTGGGGGGGCATCACCCGGGGCATCATTTTGTTTATGTTGCAGCTACCATGTGTAAACAATTGTTTACTGTATAAATCACTTTTGATATACATTCTTATCTCAAAGCACTTTACAAATGATGAGAGACTGACAGTGTACTGACTGTAAGTGTGTAGTGGCAGCCAACTCACACATCGACACCTGCATACATCCTTGGACAGTTGCATGAGCCAGTTTCATGGGAACAGGAATACAGACCAGTACACTGTGGGAAATCCCCATCCCTTGTGAAGGTGCCCTTGGTTCTTCAACTTCCACCTAGACACCCACCATAGCCCTAAAGGTGGGAGGATGGGACTGGAGTTTAATGCCTTAATCGAAGGATGCCACATCCCAACAATACATTATCCCCCAGTACTGCACTTGAGTGCTGGAGGCATTTATGGTATGATCCCAACCCTGTGCAGGACTAGAACATATGATATTCTGGTTTAGATGTGGATGTGCCACCAGCCGAACCATAATGTTACCCTGAAAGCATGGCTCAGTTGGGGGGGGGGTATTGTATTGGATCACTGACGTTGAATATATAATTTTGTTTATGCTGCTACCAGTGCATATGAAAAGGTGTGTGTGTGTGTGTGTGTGTGTGTGTCTGTGTGTTGGGGGGAGCTCCAGATTAAACGTCAATAAAATAAACTGACATTGAGAGAGAGAGAGAGTGTGTGTGTGTGTGTATTTTATGCAACTGTTTCATTTTGTATCACCAATGGTGATGATAAGTAATGCTTTAGTTTATTTGTTTCTGTGCCAAGCATATTGGTGAAACCAGGACCAGACCACAATGGTAAAAACTGAATTTCCTGGTTTGAACAGACCAGCCTGAGTGGCAAAACATGCATGATATGGCCATTCTGGCTGTTCTGGATTTCAGCATTAGGTTAATGAAGACCATGGAGACCCTCCAAAGTGCTTAAAAGGTGCCTGACACCCAGACCAGCATTCCACCATTGAACCACCCACACTGCACCTTCCAGGCACTTGTAGTCCCCAAACCCACCTCTGACCTCCAGTCAGTCATACTCCCACCAGTTTAATCACCATTCCAGCCTCTGATCCCCAGCCATATACCCTTCCTACAGTTGGACAGTCCTTCCAGGACCACCGTCCATTCCCCCAGCAGACCACGCTTCCAACCATATTACCAGTTTCCCTTCCCCAGAGTATCCAACCTGAGTACTTGAAAGACCATCCTCTGTATTTCTGTCCCCACCGTAGGGATGGGCTGGCCAGAATGTCTGTCCTGATGGCTGGAATGCCCACGCACTGTATCTCAGTAACCACCCTAGTGGCCAGAATGCCCACTAAGAGTGGAGGACTGACCACCCTGGGTATCAGAATGCCTACCATATAGCAGCAGTGCCCTCTCAGATGGGCATAATATCCACCCTGAGTGTCAGAATGGCCACAGTGGAACAGGAATATCCACCCAAAGTGGAGCTACAGTATGTCCACCATCTCTCAAATCAGCGGGTGTCCACACTAATGGAGGCCATCATGTTTTTTACATGACCTACTTGTTCCACCCCTTTTATAAAAACACAAATGGCAGGGGCGTAGCTTGGCTCCTAGCGAGATGGCCACCTAATGTGAGTGCTCTCTAAACCTGGGGACTTTCCTTGTGATAAACACTACTTTTCCAACTGCAAATTTCATGCTGTAGCAGAGAGGCATGCAGCGGGAGGCACTCAGGTAGTCATGCTTTGTTTTGATCTCATTCTGTATTCTTCTTTGTGGGGCAATTCCCCCACAAAGCTGCTTTAGTAAATCGAGACGTAATGGCTCCGAAAATGCCACAGGCCCAACTGCGCAGTAAACAAATGATACATTTATTACCCTCTTGAAGCAAATGACTGAGGTCACTTTAGCCGTAAACAACACTACGATGGCTTTTAAAAGACTCGATGCTAGGCTTGACCAGATCGAGATAAAAATGAATAAAAATACAGCGGCTTTGGAAGATCTCTCCGCGATGATGCGGGAACAAGAGAGGACAATTCACTTGTTACAAATTAAAATAGACGATATGGAGAGTCGCCGCAACAATTTGTGACTCATACGCTTTCCTGAAGGAGTGGAACATGAGAACCCAATTGACTTTCTGTATGACACCTTGCCAGATCTTTTGAATCATGATCTTCCACCCGGTTTTATAATTGAGCTAGCTCATAGAATACGAAACCCAGTGCCGAAAACCGGAGGCAGACCCAGGCCGATTATGGTTTGCATATTGAACTTTGCAGATAAGGAATGGATTACATTGAGGGCCTGTGAGCTCAGAGTCTCTCTCATGGCGTGGTCACAGAATCCTTATCTTTCAAGATTATTCCCTCGACCTGGCAGCTATATGGAAGGAATATACGGAAGCTCGGTGCAAAATGCATGATCTGGGAATTAAATTTTCTCTCAGGTATCCAGTGACCATGCGCTTTGAGGTAAATGGTACTTTTATCTCCTTTGCTACCCCAAACAGCCTTATGGATTACTTGCATAACAACTGGCCACCTCATTCTAGTGGGGAGCTTGTTCAAAAGGAGAATGTAATATCTGAAGGGCTGCAGAAAGGCAACTTAACACTAGAGGGTGCTTTTAATATAGAACCTCGGCCTCATGGATTCCAGTTCCAAGGTAAGCACTCACCCTTACCAGCCAGATCACGGAAGTGACAACAAACCGGGAGACACTACAAGAGAGATCATCCTCAAGACTGGACCATGAATCCCACCGTTGCACTAACTGGATCTTCAACTCCTTCCACAGACTATGCATCCAAGTTTTTTTCCTCTAACAGATTTGCTCCTCTCACACTAGCAGACCAGGAGGATAATACAGACTTTCCTGATTATTCGAAGGAGGAGATAGTGCAGGAGACCATAAGAACTGAAATCCCACCTTGAGAAAATGCTGTAGCCACACTTCCACACAGCTCCTCCCTCCCAGCCCAAAGGACGATGACTCTAGCAGTCACTGGCTCAGAAATCTGTGATGTCCCAAAGACACAATACCAGTCCCCCTCGGATACAGAAATATTGCAGGCATTGGAACCACAGAACGTCTTAGATAAGTGCCCCTATTTCTTATATCTGGTATGCATGGCTTGGTATGGGGCTGGGGGGGAATGTCTCTTGATATGGGTATATCCCTCCTAACCTGGTAACATCTGCTTGGTTAATTACCCCTTCATCCAACATACCACAGCCATGTGTTTAGTGTAAGATTCTGGGACACAGGTATTTCATTGCTGTTAATGTCTCTGCTATTTCTGGTAGTAGCGATGTCATTGGTTTTCTTTATGTCGGTGTCATGGGGGGGGATTGAGAAGTTCATGTTCATTTCCTTTCTCTCTGGGGAATGGTCTCTGAGAACACAACTTCCTGGGATGTATATAACAGCCTGTTATGCTCCAATTGTGAGTGTTTCCACCTATCGTGATGTGTATGGGTAGTACATGAATATATGGCTGTTTCTGCAGCATTGATACCCCCTTTAATGCGACATCCTATGTTGTGTATAGAGCATTACTTATAACTGAGGTCCCTTATTCCTCTATAAAAACAGAGGGAATGTATGTATATAGCATCCTGTACTGCACAATTCTCAATCTCATCCATTGTCTGCAGTGCAAACATAGGCCTCATAGAACATCCATGTACTGTCAACTGGCAGATTCCCTGCTGTGAAAATCATGAGTGTGTTTATCTAACAAGTATTTTACGCATATCCGTCCACAAGGAAATCCCCGTGGTGAGAGCGCTTACAAGCAGTGGGTCACTCCGTCTCTGTTTGTAGTCTCACCATCTTCACTATAGGTTGAGTGGCACGGCCTGTGAGGACTATGACTCCTCGGCCTGTGATACCATCATGCACCTCTGCATAAGGTAGCATAATGTTTGTAAACAGTTTGTGCTGTTTTTTCAATATGATTCAGGTGTTACTGTTATTCAGTGTTCAGAAAAAAAAAACATGGAATAACTTGCCATTAGAGGTGGTTGCTAGTGAGACCATGGACATATATGAAATCGTCTGGATACATACTTGGACCAAAATTCCATAATGGGTTATAATTAAAGCCTACGAGCAATATAGACATTAGTCTTCTAAGCTCTGAATTACCTATGAGACCTATGAGATGTGTAAACAACCTTCTGTGTTGTATTAGTCAGGTTTATCACTGGTACTCCTGGACAAGCACATACTCTACAGCAGAGTAGGTTAGCAATTTATGTTAGCCCTGTCAGAAACCTCCTATGGTTAGAAAATCTTATGCCTCTGTCTAAAATGTTTTATTATAAGCTACCTAATGGGTGATATTTATTTTATAACATGGAAAGTGCGGGAATTAAATTCTCCTTCAAAAAGGAAGCAGGTGTTAGGCCATCTAAAAAGGCTAAAAACCCAGGTTGCTTTCTTGCAAGAAACAAAACTTACCAAGCAAGATCATAAATATTTAATTAGAGACTGGGTGGGTATACTGTGCTGCCACGAAAAAAAGTGGTGTGGCCATCCTGCTGCATAAATCACTCCCATGGACAGTTTTAAAAAGTAAGGCAGATCCTCAGGGAAGATGGGTAATAGCTTTGCAGGACACCCCGAATGGTCACCTTCTAGCAGTAAATATCTATGCCCTGAATATGGATGACCCCTCCTTTTTTTCTTGATTTAAATACCAAGCCAGAATCGATGGTAGAGAATGACACACCTATTATACTCAGGGGAGATTTTAATCTCACCTTAGTCCCCGTGCTGGACAGAAGTGATCAGGGTAAAGAAACACACACTCGGGATGTACTGGCGGCCCTCCACCTTAGCTCCGAATATCAGCTGGTGGACATCTGATGCTTAGTGCATCCCACAGTCCGGGACTATACCTATCACTCCAGGGTACATGGCTCATATAGCAGGCTGGATTTTTGGCTTATCTCCCAAACCCTTACACAGCAGTCTTGGAGTCTACTATTCTTCCCATGGTCATCTCAGATCATGCTTCAGTATAATTGATTTTAATTTGAGGCCATACCGACCCCCATTCCTCCACTTGGAGACTGGACTCGCTTCTTTTGCATGATTCTAAATTTGTAAAATGGGCCAAATCGGAAACCAAAAATGTTCTTCAGAAGAACCCTATAGAGGAAACCTCAGCCCAAAATATATGGGAAGCTTACAAAGTGACTATGCAGGGTAAGATTATAGGCTATGCCACCCACAGAAGGAAAACTAGAGAAGGGAAACTGACTCAGCTCGAAAGCAACTTGCTCACTGCTGAACAGGCTCTCAAAGCTCAATCACACCCCTCTTTTCAGTCTATGTGGGGGCAGCGGGTCCTCTATAAGAAGTAGAATTAGTGAGCTGATATCTAGAAATGTGGATTTGGCTCTCATCAGGATACGACACTCCTATTGGGAGGGTGGGGGCAAAAGTGGGAAAATTTTGGCCTATCAACTACAGAAATAACAGGGGAACAGATTTATAGGGGGGGCTGAAGGACCCAGTCTCAGGGATAGTAAAAACTAAACCTCATGATGTGAGTGATATTATGACAGCATTCTATTCCCAACTTTATATGTCATCTAGAACTGAGCCCTGTCCAGATATCCAAGCCTTCTTGCAGAACATTGATCTTCCCAAGCTCTCTCCCACTCAGAGTGCTGTTCTCGAAACTCCTCTGACTACAGAGGAGGTATTTACAGCTCTGATGGCTCTAAAATAAGGGAAATCTCCTGGAAGTGATGGGTATTCTGTGAACTTTCTCCAGATGATGGCCCCTGTGATTTCCCCATTATTATGTCAGGTCTTCACGGAAATGGAAGCCAAGGGTATGTTACCCCGTACCCTCAGGGAGGCAATTATTACAGTTCTTTCAAAAAAAGACAAACCTATTGAGAAGGCAGCTAGCTATCGCCCTATCTCCCTGATTAATTCAGACAGTAAGGTCTATGCCAGAGTGCTGGCTAATAGATTGACCCCAGTCCTACCTTCTCTCATACATCCCTCTCAAGTAGGTTTTGTAAAAGGCAGATATAGTGCTGATCACCTTAGAACACTTATTAATCTCGTACATGTGGCTAGTCAGAGGACAACACCCACAGCTGCCTTGGCAATCAACTTCGAAAAGGCATTTGACTCCATAGAATGGGATTATTTGCAGAATGTCTTACAATATTTGGGCTTTGGGCCCCATTTCAGAGCAGCTGTAACTGCCATATATACATCCCCCCTAGCTAAGGTCCTCACTAACTCCATACTGTCAGAACCTTTCCAGTTGCACAGAGGCACAAGGCAGGGATGCCCCCTCTCCCCTCTTCTGTTTGTCCTTGCAATTGAACCACTGGCAGCTGCAGTCAGACAGAATCCCCTTATAAAAGGCATTAGTCTAGGGCAGGCACAATTTTCCACTCTGTTGTATGCAGATGATTTACTAGTAACATTGGGGGATGTAAAGGTATCAATACCACCACTTTTAGCCGTATTAGACCACTTCTCTTCTTTCGGGACTCGAGGTTAATCAATCTAAAACAGAAATTCTCCCCCTTAATTTTCAGTGTCAGACCCACATCATGGCTCAATATGGTTTAAAATGGTCACAGCATGCTATCACATACCTGTGTATTAAAGTCGGGGCAAACCTTGCAAAGTGGTGGGATAATAACTTAGGCCCCTTACTAACCAAATGTAAAATTGAGCTAGACCATCTGAACCGGCTCCATTTAACTATGGCTGGCAAGATTGTGGCCTTCAAGATGGCCCTTGCCCCTAAAATATTTTATTTGCTTTCACATATTCCCCTGTTCCTTCCATCTCATTGGCTTTGGAAAATAGATGTGACGATTGGCTCCTTCCTTTGGGGCAATGATAGACCCCGCTTTAGTAGGAATCAGCTCAGGGCTCACTGGCACAGAGGGGGTTGGGGCCTCCCATGGATGGAAGGCTATAAAATAGCTTTTCAGTGTGCTCTAACTCTGAACTGGTTTCACCCACACTCTACTGAATCTCCTCATTGATTACTGCTTGAGCAGGTTCTCAGTAACACCCCTGTAGCAGACTCTATCCTTTGGTCCTTTTCTTCCCGTGAGTTTCAATCTCACACCACTATAGCCCCTCAATTAGATATTGGAGGCTTCTATACAAAAAACTAAAACTCCCCACCCTCCCTCTTCTTTACAGGCCCATGTGGGGTAATCCTAGTCTTACTACTGGGGGCAAACCAGTGATATGTAATCTATGGCAGGATAAAGGGATTTTATATATTCAGAATCTACTGGTGCATAACTCCCTACTGGTAGACTCTTATCAAAACTTGAAAATTAGATGGAACCTGGCTAAATCTGAGTTTTGGCAATATTTATAAATACGGGACACTCTTAAGCCCTTTTTGTGGCAGGGAAATGTACAAATAGACCTTACTCCTCACTTAAAGGTGTGGCTTCTCTTAACCAATAAGGTTGCTGCGACACTTTATGCAGCAGTGAGAGACACTTTGCCCTCCTCTAACATAGCATCCAAACTTAAATGGGAAAAGGCGCTTCAAATACAAATCTCTGAGACACAATGGAAACAATGCTGGCAAGCTGGATATAAGACACATAGAGATGCTCGCAGCAGGCTTATTCATAACAACATAATGCATTAATGGTACAGGACACCAGTGGTGCTCAAGAAAATGAAAGTACTTGCACATGATGCAGACTGGAGATGTCTCCAGCCGGGGGTTGGGGGGACTTGTACCATATCCTGTGGCAGTGCCCTGCACTGTCCAGTCCCAGTCAGTGCAGCCCTCATGCTGCATGGTTTGAGATTTGAGGATCCACAACTTAATTATCAAGAATTTAGATGGATAATGCTGTTTAGTATGCAAGTGAAGCGTGTAATCCTGAGGAATTGGAAAAGCACTATTACGCCATGTATCAGCGAAATCATATCAACACTCACATCCATTTATGAAATGGATAGACGTTCACATATGCTGACAGAGAAGATGGGATCCTTCCATCTTTGTTGGGCCCCTTACATGGCATATCTGGCATCCAGAGCTGGTATTGGCTGAATCAATCTTTTTCAATATCACAGGATGCCTGTTGACAGTTCAAATGTATTCATACGACCTCTCTGCTAAATTGGTTGTGACAACAGTAACTACACTTTATTAGGTTCCGCTCCAACTGACAGTATTTGTACGTAGTTTACCCAAAAAGTTGTACTATTTGCTTTGAGGGTACCAGTAGTTAGTGAGTGTTAGTTTTTTTTTTTCTCCACTGATCTTACTATTATGGATGTTCAGACATAGTAGCTTACAATACTTATATTACTTTGTTTACTCTGTGGTGCCCTTCCTTCCAGGTGCTTTCCTGGTGATGACCATGAGAAGGTATGTCTATTGTAACTCTTGAAGCCTTGGCATTTCAGTGGTGATACCTCCCTATGGTTGTGATCCGTTGGCAACACTAAGGTAGGTGCCTTTATTCGTCCCTTATAATAGGGTCTCTGATTACACAAGAGATACAGACCCCCTTTGTGCTTTTTTTACTTGGTTTAAGAATCTCATTGTTGCAGTATGTTGACATATACTAAAGAGAACCTTATGTTCAAGCTTCATCATATGTTAGTCATTTGTATGGACTGGACACTGCTTATCCGTATATGTATGTTTAGATATGTGGCTTTATGAGACATGTATGTGGTTTTATGTGTGTGTACTACAGGAAAAATTTATAAAAACATTTAACTATTAAGAAAAAAAAAAGAACACAAATGGCAGCCAGCCCACCGGTGCAGCAGTAGCATTACCGCTCGCGATGCCAGCAACCCAGATTTGGTAGTGAGCCTTGGTTGCTGGAAGGCCGACCGTGGGAAGAGGGACTGAGTGCCCGTAGGACTGCTCTCCTTCTCTGGGGAAGGTGGGCTGCAGTTCTCACTGCAATACCGTCACCTCTGTGACCCCAGGTGGATGTGCAGCAGAGAAAGCAGAGATGCAGGGAAGGGCAGACGTCAGCCGAGGGTCTGAGCAAAGGTACGTCTCTGTATGCCTTCATCTCAATGGCTCTCCTCATGTGCTGAGGTCTGCGAGGGGTGGGGGAACAGAAAGATGCAGAAATACTCCATGGCTGAACCAGGAGATGGGCCCCATGTGACAGTGACCAGGAGGGGAGCCAGAGGAACAGCCCCAAGTGTCCGCTCCATCTGAGGTTTTAGAGGGGGAAGGGGAGCACCCTCCACCCCCCATGGGGTCATCCAGGCTTTGTGAATTCCAGGAGTGGAGCACTTCAATAGGGGTGGGCATCCTCCGGTCCTTCTGGCACAGCCCGTGTTGCATTGGGGGACCCCGATGGAAGGGGCAGCCGTGGCAACAGAAGGAGGCAAAAAGAGCAAATAAAAAAAAAATGGCTATCTGGTCTTTACTTGTACTATTCCACAGGTCAGTGTAACAGCACACACAAAGGGGTAGGGTAAGGCCTATGATTACAGTGCTGGTATGCAAGTTCATGATGTGCCCTACACAATGTCGCCACAGTACCCTCACCATCTAGTACACGAGGCACAGTGATCCTAAGACCACAAGAAGTACTATAAGTACTTTTACAGTGGTTTACTAACTTGTGAGCCAGAATATCCATTAACGCAAGATTAACAGTTATTTGGTAAGCATGGGTCACTGAACATTGAATTGCTCAGCAATGGAGCTCTGGAGGAAGTATCCTCTGCATACCAGAAATGAAACAGTTGCCATTGATTGATATAGGGCCACTGGACCACTAGGTTAGACCATAGAGGTACATTAGAATTCGAACTCGATATTCACAGGAAGCATGCACAAAGTTACGAGTCTTTGAGGGTTGTGTTAATGACTATGGCAATAGTACCAGTGCCTGCTGCATGGATCTTGTCATGCAAACCATGCACCTGGTGCTATGCTGTATTCCCACCTCTTGCAGCTATAATCCACCATGTTAGCGGGTGCACAGACAATATGCTGCCACTCACATTTGGATTAGTTGTTTGCATAATGAAGAAATGCAGTTAGTGTTCGAACAACAACCATCAATGTAACCTTGAAGGGGTTGGTTTGGAAGGTACCATGCAAGTCTAGGGACAAAAGAGTATACCATGGCAGAGTTATGGGTCTGAGAGTAAGTGTTGCTCACATATGACTTAGTCCACGCACATACACAGATGCATAAGAACATAAGAAAGGAGTCAGCAGATGGAGAACGTGTGAGCCATCTAGTCTGCTCATGGTCGCTACCCCCCGCCCAATTATTTTTCTTCCTAAGCTGCTCATAATGCTTGTCCCATGTGAGTTTGATTTCTTTTACTGTCTTTGATGCTACCACTTCTGGTAGCAGGCTGTTTCATGGTCTATCACCCTCTCGGTGAAAACGTACTTCCTAGAGATGCTTTTAAAGTATCTTAATGTAATCAATGTAATGTGCTTTTAAAGTGATCTCAATGAAAACTGTCTTGCTTCCGCCGCATCCCAAACCAGGCACTCCG
This sequence comes from Neoceratodus forsteri, assembly GCA_016271365.2. Classification (NCBI taxonomy): domain Eukaryota; kingdom Metazoa; phylum Chordata; order Ceratodontiformes; family Ceratodontidae; genus Neoceratodus; species Neoceratodus forsteri. The sequence continues at coordinate 1,623,542,029 of CM057453.1, read as the reverse complement.
CTGCCCTGGATATGTCCCAACTTGTCTCCCAGCCCATCAGGTTCACCCAATCTAATGGATCCAACACCCTCCTAGACATGATCATATCAAACCACCCCTTCAAAATCTGGGACATCACTGTCCTCCCCGACTCTCTAAGTGATCACTCCCCAGTCATCTGTATCTGGTTATCCTCCTCTCCAAAACCAGTGTCCCAGGCTATACTGCACCGGTGGCTATGCCCTGGTGGCCTGAAAAAGCTGAAACAGCACCTAGCCCAGCTAGACTGGTCCCCATCCAACATGCCCCAGATATCAACTCAGCTCTAGACCTCTTCACGAGTACCTTCTGCAAGCCCTGTGACCTCTTTGCCCCCCCACCAGGATCCATATGAAGAAACACAACACCCCCTGGATCACCCCTTCCCTCATCCAAAAACTTAAGAATAGGGACAATCTCTGGTGAATCACTGTAGACTCGGGCAAACCATCTGACAGACAAGCCTACAATGCGGAGCGCAATAAGTGCACCTGGGCCATCAGATGGGCCAAGGTGGAGCACTACCAGGTCACACTCACCTCCACCTGGGGCTCGGCCTGGACCTTCTGGGATAGCATGAAAGAATTAAATGGGAAGACCCGCTCCCCTCCACCATCCCAGCTTACCATCGATGGCTCTACCACCAGTGATCCAGTACTAATAGCTGACTGCCTAAACAACACTTTCTCTGATCTAAGCTCTGTCCTTCTCAACAGCTTTTTTGATCCAATACCCTGCTCACTCCCCTCTGCCCTGCATCGCCCCCATCCTACCTGTGCACCCTATCACCCTACAAAGCCAGGCCTCACCTGCTAAAAGCCCTTAGTAGTAATAACACCAACAGCGACCCCCTCGACTCCAGGATCCTTCTCCTGGTCCTGAACATTGTCCTTGTACCCCCTGAAGGACCTACTCAACTGGTCCCTATGCCTTGGACAGTTTCCCAGTGTGTGAAAAACTGCTGAAATCCCTCCAATATAGAAGAGCAGTGACCGATCCGCCCCCAACAACTATCGGCCTATCTCCATCCTCCCCCCACTCTCCAAAGCCTCAAAAAAGTGGTGTCCATCCAACTATCTGAGTACTTGGCTAAGTATGACATTATGTGCCTAGAGTAGCACGGCCTCTGTCCAGGACACAGCACAACCACTGCTCTCCTGGAGTTCTCCCAATACCTGCACTCTGCTCTCAACTCCGGCAACCTGGCCGGTGTAGTGTTCATTGACCTCTCTAAGGCCTTTGACACTGTCTGTCACCCCCTCTTACTCGACTACCTCCACCAACTCGGTTTCACCTCCGGTCCCCTTGCCTGGTTTTCCAGCTACCTCTCTGCTATATCCCAGCTTGTAAAGATCAATGGATCCCTCTTTAACACTTGACCCATTTGCTCCAGGGTCTCACAGGGCTCCATCCTGGGTCCCATTCTCTTCAGTCTCTACCTCAGCACTCTCCCCTGTTCCTGCAGCAGCAAGATGCTCCTCTATGCAGACGATGCGGTTCTCTTTGGCTCGCACCCAGATCGCTCCACTCTCCAAACGTCCCTCCAACTCGCCTACAACCAATCTGGAAGGTGGTTTCTTGATGATAGACTAGTCATAAACCTAAAGGAAACCAAATCAATGCTTTTCTCTCACCACCGAAATAAAGCTAGAAGCGCCCCCCTCCTGATTACCCCCAACTCTTAGCTTCCTTTAGAGCAAGTGCCCACATACAAATACCTTGGCATCACTTTTGATGCTGCCCTCACCTTCCATACCCACATCAATGCTCTCTCCTCTGCCATAAACTCTCGTATCAGTCTACTTTACTGCCACAGAGACTGCCTGCCCCACACTGCCCTTTGGCTGCACATCACCTCCTCCATCCTGTCCCTAGTGGACTACAGCTTGCTATCTATGCCGCGGTGATAACACCACCCTCTCAAAAATCCAGCTCTCCATCAATAAGACCTGTAGGCTCCTGACCAGAGCCTCCAGCTGCACCCACACCTGCCTGCTCTGTTCTTCCACCACCCTACTCAACTTTGAGGAGCGTCTACAGTATCAGACCTGCCTTCTTGTTAAGAAATCCTTGCTCAGACCCCCGAGTCTCTGCCTCTCTACCTCGATCCTCCTCATCCGTTTTCACCTGCAGCTCTGTTAAAGCCATATTCAAAGTGCCCAGAACCAAGACCTCCCTTGCCCAGAGGTCCTTCTGTTATAGAGCCCCCACCTGGTTCAACTCCCTTCCTACCTGCATCACCAACACTGCCAAAATTGGACCCTTCAAAACCACCTTCCGGAACCATCTCTTTAATGTCCGCTGCAATAGGTGCAACTAACCTGCGCCTCCTAATCCTACTGCAAGATTTTTTCCTGCCTAGCCCACCATAATCTGGACAATGTCCCCTGGACTGCAATTCCTTTTTCTCCCACCCCTTTTCACCTATCCCCTCAGGTTTTATAAGGATGTATTCCACTGCAGTACCAGAGAAATGTACATATTTAATTGCAAATCTGTATTATATACCAACATGTAACTAAGTGTATTCTATGTTCAATGTCTGCACCGGTAATGTTGCCCTGTGTTGTAACTGCACAATGTACTTTGTCTTGCCCTCCCTGTGATGAGGTGCCTTTGTAAATGGGCCCCTGACTCAAAGGTTGTAAATCTGACTTGTACAAATAAATAAATTTGCCTCCCACCAGACACAAGTTATGACATCTTGTACGCGCTGCCCTGTTTTCCCTTCTGAGTTGTGTTAAATCCTCCTGATGTATTTAAATGCTTCTATCATGTCCTCCCTATATCTTCTCTGCTCTAGAGAGAATAAATTCTCTCTGGAGAGAATAAATTCCACTTCCAGCCATCTGTGCCCATCCGAGTGTGCCCATCATTAGGGTGCCAAATCACCAAATTCGTCACCCCTTCCCCAAGGTCCACCCCCCCTGGAGTTAGGGAAGGCATGGGGGCACAGTCCCCACATGTAAAGCAATCAGCGATTTTAAATCCTGGTGCCCTAATGATGGGCGCACTCAAGTCTTGTTTCATATGGCTCATGGTGCAGTCCCTACACCATCTTTGTAGCCCTTCTCTGTGCTGTCTCTGAACGGTCAACGTCCTTTTTCAGTTGAGGCCTCCAGAATGGATGCAGTATTCCAGGTGTGGCCTCACCAAGGAGCTGTAGAGTGGCATGATTACCTCCTGTTTTCTGCTCGTAATACCCCTGCCAATGCATCTGAGGATGCCGTTGGCCTTCTGCGCAGCTTGTTCACATAGTTTTCCTACCTTTAAGCGGGGTGTTCAAATCAAAACTTTTAGGACTTGCTCAGCCATGACTGCAGCTGAATTTTTACTTGCCCTTATTCATTAAAATGAAATTAGCTCTCTTTTTACACTTGCCGTTCAAGGAAATTTACTTGCCCCGGACAGGGGGCACTAGGATTTGCACACCCTTGCTTTAAGTCATCTGAAATGATTACGCCTAGATCCTGTTCCATCTTAGTCTCCTCTAATTGATGCCCTTCTAATACATATTTTTTCCCTGGGTTCCGTTTTCCCAGGTATGTTACCTTACACTTCCTGGCATTAACCTTTAACTGCCAAGTCCTGCACCATTCTTCCAGTTTTCTGAGATCAGTTTCCATACATGAGGCTCCCTTCTGTGTGTCCACACTGTTGCAGAGCTTCATTATCATCTGCAAGCATGCAAACCTGCAAGCTGTGCAAAGAATTGGTCAATTCAAATCTTAACTTCAGGATCATCTGATTGCCTCCAGCATGGGCGACTGTAACACCTAGCTCATATCCCCCTCTTCTAAGGCCACGTGCCCCTCCCAAGGCAACATACCCCCCTTTAGCAATATCCAACACCAGCACTTAGTCTCCAACCTCCCTACCTTTAAGCACCAGCACTTTCTACTTCTCCTTCCTTTCACTCCTCCCCACTTTCCCACCCTCACACTATCCCACCCCTTACCTACCTCTTATGTTCAACATTGCCCCTATCACCTACCATTCCTCTTCCACCCTAAATCCTCCCTCCTCCCTTAGGCCTCCCTAATCCTCTCCCCCATCGTGTATCACCTCTCACCACCAGCCACCCATGTGGCCCCCTCCCAACCTTCTCCCCTACTTTGACAAGGCCCATCTGGGCAACTCTTTAAACGACTATCCTCCTCTAACCACGTTCTTCTCTTCTGCCCATTCACTTCTACCTGCAACCCAGTTCCTGCCTCCTCTATCTCTGCCTTCCTTTTTCCCTATTCTCACTACCCCCTCTTACCACCCACTCATATTTCTAGTGTTACAGCTTATTACAGTGTCACAAATCTGACTGCTCTACATTGTTGAAGTTTTTTGCAACCCTGTTGTAAAAATTTCTGAAATGTTGTATATCTCTCTATGTGTCTACTTTGTACTCTATGACATGTGGAACCTTTGTAAATGAGCTTGTAGCTCAAAGGTGTTACTCCAAGATGCAAATAAATACATAAATAAATAAAAATCCTTCCCCTCCAGTCCATCGGTGATGTCGCTGATAAATATGTTGAAGAGGACTGGACCTAGCACTGACCCTTGAAGAACGCCACTCATCACTCTGCCCTCCCTTGATAGTGACGCATTGACCAAAGCTCTTTGGGTCCCATTCTAAAGCCAGTTTTCAGTCCAGCTGATTATCTTTTGATTGAGGCCTGTATGTTTCAGTTTATTAGCTAGTCTCCTGTGGGGAATGGTGTCAAAGGCTTTGCTGAAGTCCAGGTACACCACATCCACCGCTCCACCCTGCTCTACTGTTCTGGTAACCCAATCGAAGAAATCAATCATGTTGTTTTGGCACGAGCAACCTGCTGTAAAGTCATGCTGCTTGGGGTTGAGTTTTCAACTGTTGAGGTAATCTGCTATTCTTTTCTTTAGCAATGACTCCATAATTTTCCCCACTACAGAAGTCAGTCTGACTGGGCATTGATTTCCTGCCTCTTCCTTGCTTCCACTTTTGTGCAAGGGCACTACTTTTGCCGTTTTCCAGTCTTGTGGTACTTTACCGCTATCCAGTGAATTATTGAATAGCTCAGCTAGAGGTGCAGCAGTTTCTGCTCTAAACTCTTTTAGTACTCTAGGGTGGATGCCATCTGACCTCATGGCTTTATCCACCCATGTTTACTTAGCTCTTCTAGGACTATCTCCCTCGTTGATGGGCTTGAGTCCGCCCCTCTACTAATATGCTCTGTCTCAGCTAGTGGAGTTCCTTCATTGCAGTTGTCTACTGTGAAGACTGAGCAGAAGAACTTGTTTTGCAATTCTGCTTTGTCTTCGTCTTTCTCTAATCTCACTTTCACTAACTGTATACTGACATAGCTACTATCAGACCACATCCTGTATCACTATAGAGCACTTTATAATACTAATACTGGACATATGTGGGGCAGATGATGGCCAGAAGGCCAGGGAGATGAGCATGGGGGGCAGGGGGCTACCTCTCAGGGGCAGTTGTGCCAGACACTGGTGAAAATAGCTGTGGATTGGGTGAGGGAGAGGGACCAGCAGATACCAGAGAAATAAATTAGCTTAGCAGTTGCAGACTGAGTGAGTGAGGGAGGGAGAACCACTCAATGATAGAGAGACTTTAATTAGCTCAGCAATCAGGCACTGCTTGATTTGGGGGATCTATGCTATCATAGCCCATGGATTTGACAGCACTCCAGCCAACCACAGGCAGCAGTATGGCAGTAAAATAAATAATTAAAATGCATTTTAAAAGGATTTATTTAGACCCAGCATGGTAGGTTTCTGACAACTACAGTTGCATGTCAGTCCAGGTGCTAGTTTTCTAGCCTCTGGACCAGCATGCTGCTGTACAGTAAGTGATGGTGAGACATACTGGTGCTGGATTTGGCTCTGAACCTTTTTCCACTCCACAGGACACTTTTTGTTTTACTTTTTTTAATATTTGAGACTTCCTATCCTTTGAGGTAGCCCTACAAATTCAGTCTGTATCCACTACTGCCCTGACACCTCTCCACCTGATGGAAGGGCTCTGCAAATATTCCTGAAGCTTCACCCCACAGCAAATATACCTCCCAGAATCCAATGCGGTGGTAGTGTTGGAGTGGGGAGGGTGGGGGCAGCAGGGTGACCAGATCTGTGACAGGCACAATTGGGGAGCATGGATGCCATCCACCCCAGCCGTCTCCATTATAATCTCTACTTTTTCAGTCTCTTCCTTCATTAATGGGATGAACCATGAAAGGATGAAGGACTGATGTCACATCACCCCCTATGCTGTTGGATGTCTTCTTGACACCTGTCCATGAGGCACTGTTAAAGCCGGGAAGGCAAGGCCCTCCCCAATAATCTGAGGGTGCTGCCTTCACCATGCCTTGAGGCTCTTCCTCTGGCCCATGGCTAAAAGTTGGGATTATATTTATAATCCAGGTCTCAAGATTCACTCCACCTAGCCTGTCCTCTGAACACTCTCGTAAAAGGCATTAAGTGATCCCCATCGAATAAGCCAGGTGTGACAATTTCTAGTTACACAAAGCTAAATATGGGTATGGTGAAATCCAACCTGCCAGACACTGGACCAAAATGGTAAACCCCTAACTGGCTAGTCTGGCTGAAACACCAGAACGGGGTGCAACTTACACAGTCAGGCTAGTCTGGACTTCACCTAGGGGTTAATGGAGGATGTGAGACCCTCCAAAGTGTTTTAAAGGGCCTTTACCCCTGAACCAGTCCCACCCCTTTTGACCATCAGCCCTGTACCATCTACACACATCTAGCAACCAGATCAGTCTTCGACTCACAGCAAACAACCTCCAGGTACCTGGACCACCACTCCAGTCACTGGGTCTGCCTACTATTCCCAGCCAGTCACTATCCCAGCAGCTGGGATACACTTTCAGCCACAGAACCAACCCCCAATCCACAGCCAACTACCCTTTCAACTCCCAGACCAGCAACCCACCCCTAACTGTCTTTCCTCCCAGCAATTGGACCACTGTGACTGCCCCCAGACCAGCCCCTGCTGCTCAGCCAACCAGCCTCCCTGCCTTTGGACCTCCTTTCCAGGCCCTGGATTAGTCTTCCCTCCCCACCTAAATAACCTTATAGCAGCAGGAACAGCCTGCCAGCCACAGGACCAGCCTCCCATCTAAGCAAATTTGCCTCCCAGCAGTTGGAGCACCCTTCTAGGCTCTGGACCATCCTGCAACCTCTAGCAGACCATGTTTCCAGCACCTAGGCCATCATTCGAGCCCCTGGTCCAGTCTATGATTTCCAATTACCACCCTCCAAGCAGCTGGATCCCCCTTTCATCCCTAGGAACAGCCTCTGACCCCAGCTGATCATTCTTCCACCCACTGGATCAACCTCTCCTCCCCAGGTGACCAGCTTCCCATCACCTGGATCACCTTTCCAAACCCCAGACCAGCTTCCCAACAGCAGCAGCACTCTTCCAGTCCCTGACCTAGTGACTTTCCTCTCAGCAGTTGGACCACTCTTCCACCCACTTGACCAGTCTCTTCTCCCCAGCCAACCCACCCTCACTGCACCTGGACCATTATTCCAGGCCCCAGACCAGCCTCCCCCGACAGCTGACCAGCCTCTTGGCAGCAGGACCACCCTTCTAGTCCCTAACCCAGCTTCCTACCCCTAGTTGACCTTCTACTCAGCAGCTGACTTACCCAGCCCTGGACCAGCCTCCTATACCTTGACCACCCTTGCAGGCCCCAATCCAGCCTGTACTTCCCAGATGGCCAGCTTTCCATCAGCAAGAATGACCTTCCGGCCCCCAGACTGGCCTTACACCCCTTGCTGACCTTCCTCCCAGCAATTGGACCATTCTTCCAGATCCCAGAGCCCAAAACCAGCCACCCTCCCGACCAGCCTTCATTCACCTGTTCTGCCCTTCCAGGTTCCAGAGTAGGCTGTCCTCCCCAGTCAACTGCAGTACCAATCCTAGAGCAAGAATGCCACATTCTTTACTTTAGTGCCAACTCTAGGGTCAAACTGCCCACCCTAAGGCTAGAATGACAACCTTAGGGCAGGAGTGCCAACTCTTTGAGCCTGAATGACCACCCTAGGGTCAGAAAATCCATCCTGGTGCTGTAATGCCTGCTGTCTGTGCCTCATTGTATTCTCTAGGGATGTAATGCCCACCATGGGGCTGGCATGCTCTCTTGATGTGTCTCAGTGTCCACCCTTGGGCAAGTATACCTGCCCCAGGGACATAATGCCCACCTTCTGTTCCTCAGTGTATACCTTAGGGCTGGAATTCCCATCTTCTGTGCCTCAATGACCACCCTAGGGCCAGAATTCACACCACTGTGCCAGAATACCCACCGTTTCTGCCCATCCTAGAGTGAGAATGACCACTGTGAGACAGAATGCCTACCCTGAGATCCGAGGTGGATTACTCATTGTCTGGAGCACCCATCTTGCTGCCCAATCGACGTTCCCCAGAAGGCTCCCTGCCACCAGAATGGCCTTCTGCAATGGGCAGAGTAGCACAGGGTCTAATCATTGTCCCTGCTTTCCAGCAGAAAGCATTAAGCTAACCAATCTGTCAATTAGTAAACTATCCTGCCTGCCAGAAATTATGCCAGTTCCAGAAACCAGTGAGCTAATCATCTTCACCAGCAAACTTACCAGCATGCCAGTCTCAGGTAAGTCAGACTAACAGTTACCAAGGGACTGGAACAGTGGGAGAGTCAAAGCACTGAGATTGTTATTGGTAGCTGGGTGGATTTTATTGGGAACACAGTTCAGGCTGACTAGGTGAAAGGTTAAAAGATAGCTGCATTGTGTTTTTCTATCTTCAAATAATTCAAGCCACACAAAGTGAATGTTTCCCTCTGGTTTATTTTTTTTGCAAGTCCATCAACATCAAACACATGTATTCTTGCTTTTGTTTGGTGCTAGCTATTCAAGTTTTATACAAGGTTTATATAAAGAATTGTTATCTAAAAAACTACCAACTCCCTAGTATAGGCAAATCATATGACAAAATAACCTATTAATCTTAGGGTGTGGTGAATAACAGTCAAAGCATAGAGCTAACTGTATTTCTCTCAAAACATCACAAGGTGTTTATCACATTTTTTTACACAATCTCACAACTGCTGACTACACTAACAGAAGGTTCTTTGTATGCACACCTTCCTTAAATAGGTAATACCATCCTAATAAAGGTACTACATCCTGTTAAAGGTAATTATAGGACATTAACAATGCTTACCACTGTAAAATCACAAGGTAAAGTGTTGTGTAATATTATCACAAGACTAAGGCATCACAAAATTTAACTAAGTCTTGCTAACTACTAGAGTAAACACATTTGATTATGTAGTATAAGAAATTACACTGAAGCATTTTATAAAAGGCTATACTTAAACACTCAGTTTAACTATTATAAAAGGTTATACTGAAATAAATGTTACAGTACAAAATGTTACATTACGCTAGGTATTGTGTAAAATGCCACCTGAAGACGAGTTTGAATAACAGGCTCACTAAACCAAATATCTTACCTGTTACAAACCGTATAAAAGAATACAGGTGAGGGGATACAGGCAAAGTGGGCAAGCATTAAAGATGCAATACCTGAAGCAACATCCCATTGTGTTAGTGAGAAAAGGAAGTGCAAAAGAAGAAGGAAAGCACTTTGGTTCTCAAAAACAGTAGCTGAAAAGTTCACAGCCAAAAAGCTAGCCTTCAGGAAATATAAGGGAACGCAGCAGGATGAAGATAGGGAGGCATACCAAACTTCCGTAAGGGAAGCAGGGAAGACAGTAAGGCAGTCAAAGGCCCAAATCGTGGAAACACTAGCACAAACAGTAAAAGAAGGTAAGGTGGCAAGACTTTCTATACATTCATTAGTGATAGGAGACAGTCCAGATGGGGTATTGCTAAGATCAAAGGGGATAAGGGGGCATGTGACGAGGAGGACCATGTAAAAGCATCTATCCTAAATAGATACTTCTGCTCAGTATTTACTGAAGAGAAGGTAGGGCAGAACCCACAGCTCAGCACCATGGACACGGGGGGGGAGGGTATGGAATAGTCCCTTCATAAAGAAAGGGTCCTACAAGATCTTGTTAAGCTCAGGGTGAACAAGGCAATGTGACCTGATGGCATACATCCCAGGGCACTAAAGGAGCTAAGAATGGAACTAGCAGAGCCATTATCAGAACTGTTTAGTGAGTCTCTGAGCACAGGAGGGGTCTCAAAAGACTAGAGAAGGGTTCATGTGATCCCGTTCCACAAGAGTGGTAGCAGGGAGGAGGCAGGGAACTACAGACCAGTCAGTCTTACCTCTGTAGTGGGCAAGATTATGGAGGCACTCCTTAAGGAAAGGATAGTGCAACACCTGGAATCCATAGGAGCACAGGATCCAAGACAGCATGGGTTTACAAAAGGAAGGTCCTGTCAAACTAATCTTATAGATTTCTTTGACTGAGTGCTCAGAGTGGTGGACCAAGGGGAAGCAGTTGATGTCACCTACCTTGACTTCAGCAAAGCTTTCGATACTCTTCCACATAGGAGATTGATTAATAAGCTGGGTAGGTTCGGGGTGGGTCAGATGTTGGTCAACTGGGTGGAAAGCTGGTTGACGGGCAGAAAACAGAGAGTGGTGGTAAATGGTATATAGTCAGAAGAGATGCAAGTCAAAAGTGGGGTACCTCAGGGATCAGTCCTGGGGCCAGTCCTCTTCAATATCTTCATCATTGACATTGCAGATGGACTGGAGGGTAAGGTTTGTCTGTTTGCAGATGACACCAAGATCTGCAATAGAGTAGATGATCCAGATGGGGTGTGCAGAATGAGAAGAGATGTGGGTAAACTAGCAAAATGGTCAGATGAGTGGCAACTGGAGTTTAATGCAAAGAAGTGCAAGATCATGCACATAGGGAAGAGAAACCCAGAAGCCACCTATAGACTGGGAGGGGAGTTGCTGGCAGTCACAAGAGAAGAAACAGACTTTGGGAGTTATCATCACCGATGACCTGAAATCATCCAAGCAGACCACTAAAGCAGTAGGTAAGGCTAGAGGGATGTTGGGGTGTATTAGGAGGGGTATCACAAGTCGGAAGAGGGAGGTAATAATCCCTCTTTACAAGGCACTGGTTAGGCCCTATCTGGAGTATTGCATGCAGTACTGGAGGCCACACCTTCACAAGGACATTAACCAAATTGAGGCAGTCCAGAGAAGGGCAACCAAAATGCTGCAGGGACTGCATCAGAAAACATATGAGGACAGATTAATGGAGCTCAATATATATACCCTAGGGCAAAGGAGGGAGAAAGTTGATATGATTGAAACATTCAAACACCTTAAGGGCATTAACAAGGTGAAAGAGTCTAACATGTTTCAATATAAGAAAAATAGCAGGACAGGAGGACACAGCATGAGATTAGAGGGAGGCCAATCAAGGGGTAATGTGAGGAAGTTCTTTTTCACAGAAAGGCTGGTGGATGCATGGAATAGCCTACCTCAGGAAGTGGTGGATATGAATACAGTGCAGGGCTTCAAACAGGCATGGTATAGGCATAAGGGAGCAATGCAGATGAGTATGACTAGATAGGCCATTGACAGAGCAAAGGCCGATGGCACATTCATAAGGCAGAAAAAGAAATGGGCAGACTGGATGGGCCTTGTGGTCCTTATCTGCTGTCAACTTGTATGTTTCTATGTTTGATTCCAAGGTTATACTTTTACAATAAGGTCGTAAGGTAAAACCAAGGTACAATTTTGCCACAGTTTTGGTCTGTAGCAAAATTCTAATTTTCACCCAAAAGGAAATGATTATTTTATTGCCATATTTGCAAGGACATCACATTAATAGCACATGCAAAAGGTCGTCACAGGTCTGATTTTATGTCAGAGAATGCATTTGCCTTTTCTGTTGACAGAAGGGTAAGGACGGATCGTAGGCCAGCAGGGGGTGCATAACACATTCCCTTACAAAGAACAGAGCACTTTGCTTACAGTACATAAATACCTGGGCCTGATGCTGGCTCCATTTATCAATGAATGCAACAGCAGTTATGTGCAATGTTAATTTGATGTTCAACTGAATTTAAGGGTCTGTGTCATAACAGTGAAAGCCTAAAGGCGATCGTCGTTATGCAGAAGTCATGAGTGCCAAAAATTTATTTTGGCACTCAGCCTGTGCCTAACAAAGCGGAGCAGGGGACTTCGTTTTTTAATGTATTCTGCAGGGGGATGCTTAATCTCCCTACTAAAGGATTCCAACTCGGGTGAAAATATTAAAAGGTTTGGGCCGGTGCAACAAACGCACCAGCGCCTGGACCCAAACCCAGTACTCCTCCCGACCGACGCTGGCAACCCACCCACCATGCCATGGGGTCGGCCTCAGCAACCCACCGTGGCAATACCTCAAATCCTCACTGTGCATGACCACTCCCCTGTAATGCAAGACGATGTATAGCGATATCCTGTCACTATAATCGCTTCACCCCTATCTGGCCACACTACCCTCCCGTAGCCGTCCCTGAAATGCACCGGGGAGTGGATCACCATTATTGTAGGCACCCATTTCCCAGCGCTTTTATCATTGGATACCGAATTTAAAGTTGCCTTTATAATCTGATTTTCCCCCTCTTTGGGTGTGCTTTATCCATGCACCAGATGATCTAGTATTCTTATAGCTATATATAAATGTATGTTTTTATTCTTTGGTAACTAAGTAAGGCCCACTAGGCACAAAGCCTGTTTTCAGGGGCCACCCAGGAGCACTGGAGAGGATAAGTGCCTTGTTTAGTGTACATAGTATGCAGGCGGAGGCTGTTGGAATCAAACCCAGGTCTGCTGAATGTACCAGTCTCATTCACAGCATGTTATTCTAACCTCTGTAGGCTATATAGGATATGACATGGTCCAACTGAAAATATCAATGATAATCTCACTAAGTGCAGCTTGACCTTATGACATCATGAGTGGTGGAGCAACGAATGATGTCAGAGGACTAGGGACATAAGGGGGAGAATGTCGCAGCTCTGCTCCCTGACCAGGAGCTTGATTCGGTGGTGTGGCTTTCCTTTCCACCACCACCCACCTCCCCTGCCAACAAGATCTGCAAGGACCTTCGGCTTCAGGTACGGCTAAAGGTATGGATGCAACTTGGCCACAGTTCGAGCATTTACATTTTGATTCCTGGTGCCTCTGCTCAGCTCCAGCCTGACTGGATAGTAGAACTGGCTGAGCCAAGCTGATTGGCTCGACCACGATCCTCGCTGCCTGCTGCTAGCCTGGCTGATTCTCGGCTGCCTTTTTCAGGTCCAAAGGATAGATTTAAACACAAATTTTCAACTGTTCTTAACTTGGGACTTGTTAAGCTAAGCTACCTCACTATTTTTACAGTGCTCTAGTCTAGCCTAATTTGTAATTCTGTGTTAATCTGCTAGCTAATGTGCTTATGCCTTCCTAGTCCTTAGCGTTAATTTCTGTTAGTGCTATAACTCTACTTTGTACTGCCAGTGTTTTTTTTACTCTGGATATATTTTTTTTTCTTACTTTGTCTCTGCTTATCCATGTACTGTCTCTACCGTTCTGCCTTTCCTATTCCCCTGCTGGTGCTTGGCGTGACCCGCCCTGCCCCTCCCAGTTCTCTCGCTCTTTACCACTGAAACTGACCCGCCCCCACTGCTTTTGTTCTAATTCTACTGCAATTAAGTGTTCCTTCCTTCCCTCCCTATCTCCAGCCCCCTGCTTTTTGTCACCTCTACTCCCAACCCCCTATTTAGCTGCAATTTTTCTCTACCTTGGTCCTGAATCACTCTGTGTACCTCCACCCTTTATTGGGCTATTAATTCTAACTCTCCTCTCTTTTTCTTCCCTTCCATAGCTCAGTTCCCTGACTGGGAGCTCAGTTTCGCAGTGCAGCTTTCCTTTCCAACACCGCCCACTTCCCCTGCCAGGAAGATCTTCAAGGACCCTCTGCTTCCAGTACGGCTAAAGGTACGACCACAACTTGGCCACAGCTCGGGAGCTTACTTTTTGATTCCTAGCACCTCTGCTCAGCTCAAGATTCACTGGGACAGCAGAGCTGGCTGAGCCAAGCTGACTGGCCCAACCAATATCGTCGCTGCCTTCTGCTAGGCCGGCCATATCGCGGCTGCCTTTTCAGGTCCAAAGGATAGATTTAAATGCAAATTTTATCCCGCTCACCCTCCCCCACCCACGGCACTCTTTAAATCCCCTTGCCTCAATCTGCGCCCTGCCCCTGAGCCTAACCACCCAATTGCATTCCACCTCTAGCTTCCCCCTATCAAGTATAACTCTATCACTCCTTCCTCTTGCTGATTTTTGCAATCCCTTCCTGCACTTTGGTACTATTCCTTAGAAGGCATTCTCTTGCCATTTAATTTACTCATTATATTGCAGCCTTTCATCCCCTCACGAGCAATCCTCCATATCAGTAATTTAACTGGGTACTGCCTTCCCTAGCTGCAGTCCCCCCTCCCTCTGGCCTACCACTGGCTGCCCCACCCACAATATATAAGGAAATTGAAAGCCTTAAATCCTAGTCATGTTCCTACTCTTGGATCCTCTGACCCCTCGTAGGTAGTCTATGTCTTTCCTCACTGCACTATATCTCCTTCTCCTCCTCCTCACTCTTACTCCTATGCTGTCTCCTACGATATCGGTCCCTATCTCTCCCCCCCCCACACCCTCTGCCCCTTTCACAATTTAGCAGTGACCCCCACTACTGTCCTCTCTACCTGGAAGCACTCCCCTGTTTGGCCCTGAACCTCCTTCCTACCTATGCCTCTCCTCCTCACCCTGATGCATCTGCTAAAATTTCAACCCCACCCTCCCACCACTCCATTTCCAACTCTTCTAAACCCCAGCCTTAGTATAAGAGTGATGAAATACACCTCTTAATAATTGCCCTCTTGCTACTATCCTCATGGGACATAAACCCAAATCCTGGGCCATGCGCTCCAAAAACCACCACATTTGCACCTCCCACTGCCGACCCTTCCCAGTCTAATCCTGTTGTACTACTTCATGGTTTAAAAATATTGCATCTTAATATTCGCAGTCTCCTCCCTAAATTAGACCTTCTCCAGCCACTAGCCACCTCACTTGCCCCTGATATTACTTGGTATTACTTGGTATAAACAGATAAAGTTCATCATTCTCTCCGAAACATGGCTAAACAGTAAAGTGGCGACCACTCTCTCTCTCTCCATTACTGGGTTCTCCATATGCAGGCAAGACATACAAACACACAAACATAAAATGCCAGCAGAAACAGGCCTTATGGTCTAGCAAGTCTGCTTGATTGTGCAGCTAGCCCCTCAACTTGCAGCTGCCCCACCCTCCACTCCCCTACTCATAACCACTAGGACAGAACCACTAGGGGTGGAGGAGTGACAATCCATGTCTCCTCAAAAATCCAATTCACCTGCATCCTTGCCACATCAGTCCCAAAAGCATATGAGGTTCTCATTCTTAATTTATCCCTCCCTTTCTCTGCCCTATCTATATTGCCAGTGCCTATTGTCACCCTGGCCTCCCACCCTCAACTGTCACTGAGCTTATTAGGTGAACAGGTTCTCACTCTCCCTCTGGGAGTTATACATAATGGGAGAGTTTAACTAAAACTGGCTCTCCACCTCTCTCTGTAAATCATGAAATTCTTGGAGTGCTGGAACAAACATGCACCACTGCGACGCTCCAGGGTCAGGGGCAATCACCTCCCTTGGATTACCCCTGAACTCTTGGCATGCCAAAGAACACGGGATCAGGCCTGGAAAACCCACAAAGCCACAAACCTGCAACATGACTACATCTACTGTTTGTTGCGAAATAAATGCACCAAAGCCACTCGCTTAGCAAAATCCGAATAATTCTGCTCAGCCTTCCAGAACAATATTAAAACTCCTTCCAAATTCTGGAAAGTAATCCACTCCCTTTTCTCCCCACCCTCCTCTCTTCCCACCCCCCTCCTCAAGATTAACAACACCCAGGTTACCGAGCATCTAAATGTTGCCTCCGAAGTTAATACCTAGTTTACTTCCTGTGCCTCAGCCCTTCTCTCCTCCCTTCAGTCCCCCTTCCAGCCATCCCACCCCCCTCTCACTGTCACCCTGCCCAGACATACTCCTTCGCTAATATCTCTCCCTCAGACACCTTGAATGAACTACTTGCTCTCAATCCCTCTAAAGGCAACTTGCCCGATGGTCTGGACCCTAAGCTACTTTACCTATCTGCTACAGCTATAGCGACTCCTCTATCTCTGCTCCTCAACCTCTCCTTCGCTACAGCTTCCATCCCTTCAGTATGGAAACATGCCACTGTAATCCTGCTACCCAAGGGTGGTGACCCCTCCATTCCTTTTAACTATTGACCCATCTCTTTCCTACCTACCATAGCTAAGCTACAAGAGCATCTGGTCCTATCTCAGCTCTCTTCCTGCCTCTATGACTCTAATTTTTTCACTCCATTTCAATCTGGCTTCTGGAAGAACCATTCCATCACCACTTCTCTGAGCAGGTTCACTGACTTCATCCTCTCAGGGATGGACAGTGGCCAAATCACTTCTGCCATTTTCATTGACCTAGCGAGGCGTTCAACACTGTCTCCCACCCATACTCCTAGACACCCTATCCTCTACTAGCCTAACAGATTCTACCACAAACTGGTTCAAGGCTTAACTAATTGGCTGGACTCAGTTGGTCAGAATTGCTGACTCCACCTCCCCACCTCTCCCCATCACCACTGGTGTATCTCAGGGCTCAGTATTGGGTCCTGTCTTGTTTTCCATATTCCTAAATGATCTTCTCTCATCCTGTTCATCCTCTTCTATCCATATGTATGCCGATAACATGGTCATCTTCACATCTGGCCAGTCCCCTGTTGATGTAGAATCCAGACTACAGCTCAGCTTCAGCAATGGCCAACACTGGTTCAACTCCCATCAACTCTCCCTCAATGCCAAGAAGACCATCTCCATGATCTTTGGCACCAGGCAGAGATTCTCAGGGCTCCCCTCTCTTCCCACCTTCAACATCCTTAAAGGGACATAGAGGACACCTCTACCTTTAGATACTTGGGGGTTTGGCTTGACCAACACCTCAGCTTCTCTGGACATGTAGACACCATCCTGAAGAAACTGTGCCACAAACTTGGTGCATTATACAGGAACCATAGTTGCCTCCAACTATCAGCAAGGCACAAACTTGTCCAGAAGATGATCCTAACTATTTTTGACTACTGTGATGTACTCTACAGTGTTGCTCCCAAGTCTTCCCTAGCTAGATTAGATACCCTTTTCAACTCCTTCTGCTGCTTCACCCTGGATTCCCCCCTTTCACCCATCACTGCTACCTCTATCACTTCCTAACCCTCACTTCTCTTGAAAATCGCTGCCATCTCCACTGTACCAAATTTGTATCAAAAGTTTGATTTGGGGTGGTACCTCTTTACCTCATTCCTTATTATCCACTCTGCCTCCTGCACACCACTGCTTTAGATCATATGATACTCGTCAATTGGTAATACCCCACCACTAGACTACAGTAGGTCAGTCAGACTTCTCGCATCATTTCCCTAAGCTATGGAATGACCCCCCCCTCAAATCCACTTATCTTCCTCCACCTACTATCTATCTTTAGCCGAAAACAATTTCCTCACAGCAAACTGCACCTGCAGCTAGTCCCTCTGCTATTTCTCTCCTCCGTCCAGTTCCAACTACCCTCTGCCCCCCTCAGCAACCTTTGCCCATGGCTAAGTTGTCATTCAATTTGGCTTGCACTATGCTGCGCCTCCTGTTGTCAATCTAATGCACTTCTCTTATGCACTTATGTAAATCATTGCTTCGTGCACTGTGCTTTTGATAACCATTATGTTCTCTGCTTAACCTGTATTAATTGTGTAATTGTTGTTGTAATAACCCTATGGATTTTGTATATTTACTGTATTCAGTACTGTATGTAACCAGGTGGTTGCTGGATGTTCTCACTTCCTGTCAAACTTGTATTATGTCAATTGGATTTACATATGTAACTGAATATATGCTACTTTCCCTCTGTGTACCCATCTCCCAGAATGCACTATGAGATGAGCAACCTGTTGTTCAGTGTGCCCTTACTGGTGAAATTTTTCAATAAATAAATAAATAAATAAAATATCATGGATATTCCCTGTCTATGTCATATCTCTTTTATGCAAGGCCATTGTTATTTGTGAGTCATTTCCTTTTTAAGTTTTTAATTGCTTTGTTTTAATATTTTTTTCAGATGGACAAGTGCTCCGTAGCACTGAAACTGAGTGGTAGTTTCTTTTTTTGCACGTGATGCTGTGTGTCAGCACATCGTTGCCTCCAGGGAGCAAGCATATGAGGATGTGGCCATGTAAAACATCTGAGCCTTTTTAAGGATTTGGTCAGGTGGTGATGGCTTAAAGCTGGCTGGAAAGTGTTGTTAGGCTACGGGAGCTTGCAGATAGTGAAGAATGCGAGTGACACTCAGGGATTGGGGTATGGGAAAACAAGAGCAGGTAAGATCGGCCGCAGTTATGTGAATGGCAGAAGAGGTGTAAAAGAAGGGGTCATAAATATCCCTGTACATAAAAACATTAACAATTTTCTGAGCAGAAAAATTATGTGGCAGCTGCAGCACAAAAGTAAAATTGTTAGGTGGAGTTGGCGTGTGAGCGAGTGGTGGTTTTGAAACTGCTTGTACTGCCAACGGGTTTGAAAGTGAAAGGTGTTTAAGTGACAGTGATTCACTGGAACTAACAGCTCATGCTGCCAGCTCCAGCCAGTCACACCCTACAGTGTGGATAAATTTGTCATGGCACGGGACCTAGAGTGAGGATAAACATGTTATTCTCACTTTAGGTCTGACAACCCTGTGGATATCAAAAAATACTTTACAAACTTTATCCTCACAAGCATTGCATAGATTTATCTATGTCTATGTCTATATCTATAGCTATCTATATATCTGTTATAGATCAATGATAAGGCCACACCTGCAATACTGTGTCCAGTTTTGGAGGCCCAAACTCAGGACGGACATAGAACAGGTGGAGGCGATACAGAGAAGGGCAACCAAAATGATGTATGACCTGCATCAGAAGCCCTACATGGAAAGATTCAGAATTAAACATGTACTCACTGGAGGAAAGGAGAGAAAGGGGAGACATGATAGAAACATTCAGATACCGCAAGGGTATCAATAAGGTAAAGGAGGGTGTTTTTTTGCACAGAAAGAGATGCTCAAGGACAAGGGGGCATGATATGAAGCTGGGACGGGGGAAACTTAGAAGGGATGTGAGGAAATATTTCTTCACAGAAATGGTGGTAGATGCCTGGAACAGCCTCCCAGCAGATGTGGTGGGTACTGAAATGGGAACAGGTTTCAAACATGCATTGTATAGATACAAGGGGACCTTAGTATCAAGGTGGTGGTGGGGGGGCAGAGATAAATTAGGGTCTACAGTGGCACTGTAGGCAAGGACCTTAGGGTAGACTAGGTGGGCCAGGATGTCCTTTTCTGCCGGCAGCTTATGTGTTTATAATATTTGCTACAAAAATACACTTTTTTCAGCAATTTTAATTGATTTGAAGTTTTTGGGAACCCACAGCACTCAAACCCCTGCAGATCCAGAATTATTTCAGTGAATCCAGATATAGTGCTTGCTGTGGAACAAATTGTGTCTACCAGCTCCGTAGATCAGTCACAGGAATAGGGACTCACTTTACTGCAATTGAGTTCATAACTGGTAGAGAGAGGGTAGCACAGATTTGTGTCATTTTGCTGCAGAACACATTTTGGGAAACAGTGAGGAATTAGTTATTCTCAACTAATAACTATGCATCGTACATATGGAATAGGTATAATTATCAACTAATGCTAAACAAGTTGAGTGTTATTTGAAAATAACTGAGCCATTACATAATCTCAACCAATAATAAATAAATGGCAAACCAATGCTCAATTAATAGGGATTATTTAATTCTTAAGTAGGAGACAGATTAATAAATGGCTAACTGTTGAAAGGATTTAGGGAGGCAGTATAGCGCAGTGGTTTAAGGCTCTGAGCTGCAAATCTGGTGACATCCAGCAGACCAGACCTGGGTTTGAATCTCACAGTTTCCACTTGCATACTGTGTGACCCTGAGCAAGTCACTTAACTTCCCTGTGCTCCCAGGTCGCTCCTGTAAAAAAGCTTTCAGCTTAGTGTGCTACTCCTGGTTAAACAACTAAGGAAAATTAAGGTAAGGATTAGTAAGAAGTTGATTGCTCTACAAGGGGTTAGCAACTAACTCATTTGCATGTGAAAATTTAAACTGAAGCAAAACTAATGAATAGTTGAGCATTTATTAATTATTAGTAATTTAGGTCAGTTGAGCATTAGGCCTATTTTTTTGTATGGGTATCCATTACAGTTTGTCATTTCTTTTCTGAATCCTAGTTACTTTATAGTTTATGTATCACCTATCTTGGGATTATTTAATTTTTTTATATTCCACGTTTCATTACCTGTAGCTATTTTCTGTACGCTTTGGTATCTGTTAAATCAACATTTCTATAATATATTTTTTTTTTCACTGGATGATTTGGCCTTTGTATCCAATGCCCTTTTTGTACATCACCATTCCTTTGACAGGCTTTATAATATGCAATGAATCCTGTTTTGATAAATTGTGCCTTAAAGATCGCAATATAAATTTGTGCATGTTAGAGTCAGACCCTGCCCCCCCCCACCCCATCCTGAAAGAGGAAATATGTCAGCAAAATGTCAGGGTGCTGGTCTTTCTATAGAATTCCTCTTTTTCCTGTTTGCTGGGAAATGTATTTCCTTGCTGCTTTAGTGAGTAGTTAGCCAATTTGTGGCTATTTACGTGCAGCTCAGTATCAGTGTCCTCCCTGTGTTGCTGTGGTTTTGTTCTCCAGAATTGTCTGGTTTAGGAGGCAGCATCTCCATTGTGGCTGGTTTGTGTGCATTCTTTCTTCCTTGTTTCTGGATAAGCTATGGGGACCTTGATGACAAGACTTGGAGGTCACCCAAGGACACAGACTGACACCAGACACTGGTCAAGAGCATAAAAATGGACTGAAAAAGGTATGCTATTGAGCAAAAGGAGGGTAGATGGGGAGGTACTTGTATAGTGTAATTAATGACCTTTGACAGTGATCCCAGTCTGAGTGCAGTATTGGAACTGGTGTGCCACAATTAGAGCCATCTCCACCTCTGAATTTGAATTAAAACACTTGGACATTTTTTTTGGGGGGTGGTACTGTATTATTAAACTGGGAACAAACTAACTCACTCTATCATGACAGTTATGATATAACTTGGGACAGAGAGCCTGAAAAAGGCTCAGAGTCCGTTCCACCATCATCACCTCGGCTACTGAAAACAAAGAGCTCCCTGCTTCTGCTAAGAGACACATAGTTCACATCCTCAGACATCCAGGTTTTATCTCCTTCCCAAAATCCACAAAACAGGTAACCCTGGCAATCCCATTGTGTCTGCCTGCTCCTGCCCCACATATCTGCATTTCTGGGCAGCCTCATGAGACCCCTCGTTGAGTCCCTGCCATCCTATGTTAAAGGCACTAACCATGCTCTCCAGTTATTTGACAGGTTCAGATTCAGTGGCTTTCATTGGCTCATCTTCACCATGGACATCAAATCTCTTTACACGATGATCCCCCATGATAATGGCCTGACAGCTGTGCAGCATTTCCTGGATAAGCAGGAAGTCTAGCAGCCACCAACTATATGCAAAGTACTACCAATTGCTTACATGTCATGATGATAACCATGCCTGTACCCATGCCTGCATCCACTGCTTTTCTGTTACCATGCCTGTAAGCCATGCCTGTATCCACTGCTTTTCTTTTACCATGCCTGTAACCATGCCTGTATCCACTGCTTTTCTTTACTGTAACCACCTCATGATGTAACTCACAATGCCTCGAATGTTCCTTATGTCCTTGTTCATTCTTATAACTTGTATTGTTATCCCGGGTCGCCCCTGAAAAAGGGACCTTCGAGGCTCAGTGGGCCTACCCAGTCACCAAAATGTAATAAATAAATAAACACACGCACTAACTTGTCTGACAGAAATTGTTCTTACACTCAATGCTTTTTCTTTTAATAACAGTTTTTTTCAGCAGGTCAGTGGAGTTGCCATGGGTACCAAGATGGGTCCCAGCTTTGCTAAACTGTTTGTGGGTTGGGTGGAGGAACAGTTTTTTCTCTCATTCACAGGGACTGTGCCTGAACTCTATAAACGCTACATAGATGATTGTGTGGGGCCACCTCCATGGCCTGCCTTATCCACAGTTTCTTAGACTTCGCAGGTTATGCACTGAAGAGGATGATTTTGCTGAGCAGGCACAAATAAAGCATAGTTTTTTTTATCAACAGGGGATACCCTAAAAGCACAGTGGACAGATCACTCTCCTGGTCAGTAACATGCCCTGTAACCTTGACCCCCACAGGAAGGATACTGTCATGCAAGAACAATGGCGAATTCCACTTGTGCTTCTTTTCCATCAGAGTACACCTTCTCTTCACAGGCTCATCACCAGTAACTTTCCTATTTTGCAAACTGATCCAGTCATTGGTGCTTCCTTTACAGAACCACCTATTGCCTCCTACCATTGGCCACCCAACCTGTGAAATCTCCTGGTAAAAGATAGCCTACATACCCCTAACAGTTCCTCCCTACCAGGTACCAAACCTTGCAATAGAACTTGCTGCTAGACCTGCAAATTTGTTTCCAGTGTGACGGAAATTCGGGGTCCTATGGTGTTTTTCACATCACTGAGGAGTTCTCATGCACCTCCACTAATGTGGTTTACTGTATTCTTTGCAGGAAGTGCACAGCTGTTTACATCGGAGACACTGGTAGATGCCTTGCTGACTGTTTCAAGGAACATTACAGGCAATCACGAATGGAAACACTGATAAATCCACTGTATCCCACTTTATCTACAGGGGCCACCATGTCAATAACCTTTCTGTTTGTGTCCTTCAGCAGGGCTTCTGGGATTCTGACCATAGAAAAAATATGGAAACCAAGCTGATCATCTGCCTTGGCTCCCAGCAGCCCTCCGGTTTAAATGATAGACTTATTTTCTACTAACATCTTTCAGCCACCCCTTGTTTTCCCTAAAGTCTGTTTGCATCTGTACATATTTAATTTCTTTTCATTTCTACCATATGCCTCTATCTCTGTCTTCTTCCACCACATTTGTTGCCTTTCAGCCTTCTTACTAGGCACTGTTAATTAGTCCCCACCTGGGGACTTCTCTAGCTCATTTTCTTCTATTATGCCTTGTCTTTCCCATCATCACCTTTTTATTTCACAGGAGATAAGGGGGCGTGTGAGGAGGAGGAGGACCATGCAAAAGCATCTATTCTAAATAGATACTTCTGCTCAGTATTTACTGAAGAGAAGGTAGGGCAGGGCCCACAGCTCAGCACCATGGACACGGGGGGGGGAGGTGAGCACTAGTCCCTTCACAAAAGAAAGGGTCCTACAATAGCTTGATAAGCTCAGTGTGGACAGGGCAATGGGACTTGGTGGCATACATCCCAAGGTACTAAAGGAGCTAAGGGTGGAACTAGCAGAGCCATTATCAGAACTGCTTAGTGAGTCTCTGAGCACAGCAGAAGTCCCAGAAGACTGGAGAAGGGCTCATGTTATCCCGCTCTACAAGAGTGGTAGCAGGAAGGAGGCAGGGAACTACTGTATAGAGCAGTCAGTCTTACCTCAGTAGTAGGCAAGATTATGGAGGCACTCCTTAAGGAAAGGATTGTGAAACACCTGGAATCCATAGGAGTACAGGATCCAAGACAGCATGGGTTTACAAAAGGAAGGTCCTTTCAAACTAATCTCATAGATTTCTTTGACTGGGTAACCAGAGCGGTGGACCAAGGGGAGCAGCTGATGTCACCTACCTTGACTTTAGCAAAGCTTTTGATACTGTTCCACATAGAAGATTGATTAATAAGCTGGGTAGGCTCAGGGTGGGTCAGAAGTTGGTCAACTGAGTGGCAAACTGGTTGACAGGCAAAAAACAGAGAGCGGTGGTAAATGGTATACAGTCAGAAGAGATGCAGGTCACATGTGGGGTATTTCAGGGATCAGTCCTGGGGTCAGTCTTCTTCAATATCTTCATCAGGGACATTGCAGATGGACTGGAGGGTAAGGTTTGTCTGTTTGCAGATGACACCAAGATCTGCAACAGAGTAGATGATTCAGATGGGGTGGGCAGAATGAGAAAAGATCTGAATAAACTAGCAAAATGGTTGGAAGAGTGGCAACTGGGGTTTAATGCAAAGAACTGCAAGATCATGCACACAGGGAAGAGAAACCTTGAAGCCACCTATAGGCTGGGAGAGGAGCAGCTGGCAGTCACAAGGGAAGAAACAGACTTGGGCATCATCATCACAGATGACCTGAAATCATCCAAGCAGACCACCAAAGCAGTAGGTAAGGCTTGGAGGATGTTAGGGCTATATTTGTAGGGGTATCACAAGTCGGAAGAGGGAGGTACTAATCCATCTTTAAAAGATACTGGTTAGGCCCCATCTGGAGTACTGCGTGCAGTACTGGAGGCCACACCTTCACAAGGACATTAACCAAATTGAGGCTGTCCAGAGAAGGGCAACCAAAATGATGCAGGGACTGCATCAGAAAACATATGAGGACAGATTAACGGAGCTCAATATGTATACCCTAGAGCAAAGAGGGAGAGAGGTGATATGCTCGAAACATTCAAACACCTTAAGGGCATTAACAAGGTGAAAGAGTCTAACATGTTTCAATATAAGAAAAATAGCAGGACAAGAGGACACAGCGTGAGATTAGAGGGAGGCTGATTAAGGGGTAATGTGAGGAAGTTCTTTTTCACAGAAAGGCTGGTGGATGCATGGAATGGCCTACCTCAGGAAGTGGTGGATATGAATACAGTGCAGAGCTTCAAACAGGCATGGGATAGGCATAATGCAGCAATACAGATGCGTATGAATAGATAGACCATTGGCAGAGCAAAGGCCGATGGCACATTTATAAGGTAGAAAAAGAAATGGGCAGACTGGATGGGCCTTGCAGTCCTTATCTGCTATCAACTTCTATGTTTCTGTGTTTAGATTCTCTCTTAATCCTGCCTTTTATCACTACTTCTCCCTGAGCCTTCCCCTTTTTTCTTTCCCCACATATATATATCCCTTATTTTACCTCCCCTCTACACTAACTTTGTGTTTTTCTCTTTAAGATATTTCCTGAAGAAGACCTAAGATCGAAACATAGATTTTTAGCTCTGTTTTCTATTTTCAGCATGCATTTAATATAACCATTTTGTTTTCCATTCAGACCACATGCTGATGCAGCACCTTGTTTCAGAATCAATTAGCTTCTAGTTAAACAAGGTAGCTATGTGGCAACTCTGTATCAATAAAGACCTTTCTAACTGCTGTACTTGGTGCTCATTTGGTGAAGTGTGTTTGTAAGAGAAGTTACAGTTACAAAAGGCAGTGTGGTAACTCAGCCTACGGTTCATTGTAGTTTAGCCTTTTTATATTTATTCCTATCTATTGTTCAATATTTTCATTTGTAATTTCTTTAATGTACAAAAAACATATGCATGTGATTTGTATAATTTTGCAAAGATAATTGAATGCTGTATTTAATATTTAATCCACCTGTGACAAGGACCTTGTTTTAATAACCAGTATCTCTTTCCTCTGTTAGAGATCTGTTCCAAATTATAGTAGGCTACTTTGAATTATCATGCAGGGCCAGGGGTGTATGAAACAACACACTACAACAGAAATGTAAGGTCAAAAGAGACCTTTAGTCTTTCGTGTCTGCCCATAGCCCCCACTTCACAAGCAGAGATGAAGTACTGTATGTTGTGCAAACACATGACAATTTATACCCAATCCCTACCTATTTTAGTAAACAGGGTAATAATAATAATAATAATAAAAAAATATTTATATCGTGCCTTTCAAAAACCAAGGCACCTTGACAATAAAATTGAACAATATTAATATAAAACCCAATAAAATACATAAACAAATAAAATTCAGACTCC
The DNA here is from genome assembly GCA_016271365.2 of Neoceratodus forsteri. NCBI lineage: Eukaryota > Metazoa > Chordata > Ceratodontiformes > Ceratodontidae > Neoceratodus > Neoceratodus forsteri. Next base: position 1,623,515,936 of record CM057453.1, on the reverse strand, counting down.
AATAAAATCAAGCAGGGTAGGCTAATTGCCACAAATGAGTTTTGAGTGCCTATTTAAATCCCTCCATGGTTATGCACTCCCGGAGCCGATGGGGTAGAGAATTCTAAAGGGCAGGGGCCACATACATAAATGCATGGGTCCCTGAGGATTTTAAAGATACCCTTGGAATCTCTAGCAGCCCCTCATCAGCTGAGCGGAATGGTCATCCCAGGCAGTAAGGAACCAGAAGCTCTTTCAGGTAGTACGGGTCCTGTCCATGTAGGGCTTTATAAGTCAGAAGTCTGACTTTAAAGGTGATCCGCCACTATACCAACAGCCAGTGCAGTTCATGCAGCACCGGAGAGATGTGACAAGTCCAGGGAGTTCCCATCAACAACGGGGCTGTAGCATTCTGCACCAGCTGCAAGTGATATATATCAATCTCAAGTAGCCCCAGATAAATCTATCCAGTGCATATCCAGTGATTCTTGTGGTAAGCAGGCATTTGTCCAAGGTTAACCTGAGGGCCTCTACTGTCTTTGTTTCATAGGTTTAGAACCGTCTTAGAGAAAAAGTGACTCCTTGCTTAACCCCTGAATTTACTGCCCCTGTTCTTCATGGCATGTCCCCACATTTTGCTGCAGGACACCAGATTAAACATCTATGGCAATACCCCTGACTATGCAAACAACAGAGATCATGTCTCTGCTTAGCCTTTTTTTTACTTTCTTTCTTTCTTTCTTTCTTTCTTTCTTTCTTTCTTTCTTTCTTTCTTTCTTTCTTTCTTTCTTTCTTCTTAGAAACATAGAATCTGACAGCAGATAAGGACCGCTTGGCCCACCTAGCCTGCCCATTTCCCTACCTGATGGATAAGATGCAGATTCTAGTTAATCAACAGCTCACTTCCTCCTACCCCCCACTAGAATTGCCTTATGTCTGTCCCGTGCATTCTTGAATTTTCCCACTGTTCTTGACTCCACAACCTCCTCTGGAAGGCTGTTCCATGCATCCACAACCCTCTCTGTGAAAAAATATTTTCTAACATTGCCTCTGAGCTGTCCCCCCTCTATCTTCAAATTGTGCCCCCTTCTTCTTGCACATCTCTTTTTCTGAAAGATGCTACCCTTTTGAACTTTGTTAATTCCATTGAGATACTTGAAAGTTTCTATCATATCCCCCCTCTACCTCCTTTCCTCAAGGGTATACATATTAAGCTGCTTTAAACTCTCCTCATGTGTCTTCTGGTGCAGACCCTGCACCATTTTGGTTGCCCTCCTCTGAACAGCCTCCACTCTGCCTATGTCTTTGCGGAGAAGGGGTCTCCAGAATTGCATGCAGTACTCCAGATGGGTTCTCACCAACTGTCTGAACAGAGGGATAACAACTTCTTGTTTTCTACTGTTGATGTCTCTCCCTATGCATCCCAGTATCCCCCCAAGCCCTCCTTACTGCCTTCTCACATTGCTTGCCCACCTTTAGGTCACCTGATATAATTACTCCTAGGTCTCTTTCGAGTTTTGTTGTTGTTATTATCTCACCCCCCACTGTGTACTTTTCCTCTGGGTATTTGTTTCCCAGATGCATTACCTTGCACTTCTTTGCACTGAATCTGAGCTGCCATATATTTGACCATTCCTCCAGCCTTGCTAAGTCCCTTTTCATCCTTTCCACCCCACCTTGTGTATCAACCCAGTTGCATAACTTTGTGTCGTCTGCAAAGAGACATACTTTTCCTTCCAGGTACTCTCCAATGTTACTTATAAAGACATTAAAGAGGACTAGTCCCAGTACCGAACCCTGCAGTACCCTGCTAGTTACCCTCCTTTCTTCACTGTGGGCTCTGTTTACTATTACCCTTTGTGTCCTGTTGTCCAACCAGTTTTTTATCCAGGCTACCACTTTGGGACCCACTCCAAGGCTGGCTAACTTGTATACTAATCTTTTGTGTGAGACTGTGTCAAATGCCTTGCTAAAATCTAAGTAGGCCATATGCACAGCCCCTCCCTGGTCTACTACTTTGGTCACCCAGTCAAAGAAATCTATTAGGCTCATCTGACATGACCTTCCTGCTGTGAAACCATGCTGCCTTGGGTCCTGTGCCATACTGGCCTGTAGGTACTCAACAGTTCTTTCCTTCAGAAGTGATTCCATCATTTTCCCTACCACTGAGGTAAACTAACTGGTCTGTAGTTTCCTGCCCCAGCCCTGCTCCCACTTTTATGAAGTGAAATCACATATGCCCTTCTCCAGTCTTCAGGCACCACCCCATCCTCCCAAGATTTGCTAAACAGAGTAATCAGTGACATTACTAGTTCTATCCTTAGTTCTTTTAGAATTCTGGGGTGAATCCCATCAGGCCCCATTGCTTTATCCACCCTCAGTTTCAAGAGTTCTTTCAAAACCCTTTCCTGTGAATGGACTGGTATTGACCCCCTTATTCAGAATGTTTCTCTTGTTTGGGTTAGGTACCTTTTCCTCCTCTTCCATTGTGAATATTGAGCAGAAATATTCGTTCAGTATCCCTGTTTTTTCACTGTCACCTTCTGCTCACATTTCCGCACCTTTATTAAGTCTCTGTATCCCTCCCTTTGTCTTTCTTTGCTTTGTAATGTACCTATAAAAGGTTTTATCCCCCTTCTTAACATAGTTGGCTATCTTTTCCACAGATTGTGCCTTTGATATTCTCAGTGCCTTCCCTGCCTCCTTCTGCTTTAACTGATAAAGTTCTCTGTCCTGCTCCTTCTGTGTTTCCTTACATTTCCTGAATGCTATCCTTTTCTCCTTAACCTTCCCATCCACCTCTTTTGAGAACCATAGTGTTTTTGTCCTTTATTTTGTTTTGTTGGTTTGCTTCCCACAAAGGCTTGTTGCCTCTGTGATGGCTGTTTTGATTATTCCCCATTGTTCCTCCACCCCTCTTTCTTGCCCATTTGCTAGTGCTTTTCTGAGGCACTCTCTCATTTTCCCAAAGTCAGCCCTCCTGAAGTCCAGTACTCTTGTTTTTGTATGGCTTGACTCTATGGCTGTGTTTATTGTGAACTACACTGTTTGGTGGTCACTTGTTCCCAGATGGCTACCCACTTCTAAATCTGAGCTCCATTCTCTGTCTCCATTTGAGAGTACCAGGTCTAAGATTGCTCCCTGCCTAGTGGTTTCCAAGTAGCTGTCTGAGGCGTGCCCCTGTAGGGCATCAAGAATGACCCTGCTCTTGGACGTGCCTGCAGTAAAGGTACTCCAGTTAACATCTGGCATATTCAGGTCCCCCATCAACAATATCTCCCATTTTTCTGCCATTTTAAGGATGCCTTCTATCACTCCCTTGTCCATTTCCTCCCCCCTGAGATAGGGGTCTGTACACAACCCCCATGTGGATTGTGATGCCATTTCCTTTCTTCAGGGTGACCCATAGTGACTCATTAACTTCCAGTTTAATCTTTAGTTCTGTTGCTTTAATTCCTTCCCTTCCCTTTAATAGAGAGCTACTCCTCCTCCTCCTCTTTTACCCACCCTGTCCCTCCTGTAGATTGTGTATCCTGGTATGTTGACATCCCAGTCATGGTTCTCTGTGTACCATGTTTCAGTGACTGCCACAATATCTAGGCATGCCTCTTCTATCAAGGCCACTAGTTCAGGGAGCTTGTTACACAGACTACAGGTATTGGTACTCATCACCTTCCATTTTTTGATGTATTTACCCCTTTTAGCCCAATTCCTGTCCTTACTGCCTTTTTCTGAATTGACCCTGTCCTGCTCCCTACTGACTTCTCTTCCATGGTGTTTACCTCTCTAACTACTGTGTTTTGTTGGGGGAGGCTGGGATTTTCCTGCTCCCTTTCAGTGCCTCCCCCCTTGGCTAGTTTAAATGCTTGCCAATGAAGCATTTAAACCTATCACCTAGGATCCTGGCCCCCCCCGGACAGATGCAGACCATCACACCAGTATAGGCCTGCATCCCTCCAGGTGGCTCCCCAGTCACCAATGAAGCCAAAACCCTGAGCTCCACACCAGTTTTTCAATTAGTCACTGAATCTCATAGTGCAGAATACCCTCACATCATCCTTGCCATAGACAGGCAGCACCTCCGAGAAGGTTACCGTACATGCAACTTGTCTAAAGCCCCTCCCCAATTCTACAAACTCCTCTTGCACTGCTCTTCTCCCATTCGCAGTCAGGTCATTTGTCCCTAGGTGGACAATGACATCCAGCTCCCTTCCACATGGAGCTGCTCCCATGATCCTGAGGATTCGCTTCCTATCCCTCCAAGCCATGGCTCCAGGCAGGCACCTTACCTCCCTATCCCCTTCCTCCCCCACTTCTACCCACTAATGATTGAGTCCCCCACCAGGAGTTGTTTCCTTCCCCTGTGGGGTCTTGTGCCACCCTCCAGTGGGTCTCCTTTGTGGAGGTTCCCAGCATCCTCCTTGGTCTCCACTGCAGGTGCCTCCATAGAGGAACCACTCTTTGCCAGAACAGCATATGAATTGTGGAGAGGTACAACTGTAGGTATGCACCTCTGTTCCACCACCCTGTCCCTCCCTGAGCCCACCTTGGTCCAACCACTCCTCTTTCTTGGCAACCTCTGATGTAGTGGTGGTGGCCCTGGGGGTCCCTGGGGGGGGGAGAGGTTTCACAAATCCTAGCCAGGTCAGCCTGAAGATGGGCAGTCTCCTCCCTCAGACCAGTGAGGTGCCTACAAATAGGGTAGCATCGCAACCTCCAGAATGTCTCCTGGAAAACTGATGCCCCATAGCCATTGCACTGCACCACTCCCATCTTGACTTATTTTATGTCCCATCTCCTGTTGCTTTGTATGCTTACTGTCTCCTCCCTCTATGTATTTTTACACCTACTTTTCTACTGCCTATGTACCCTTACAAATCTTGCCCTTCCTGTTCTGTGACAGGAACTTCCTGTAGTCTTCAGTAGTCTCTTTCTTCCTTGCTTGCATTCAGACCTCCAGCAGCCAGGGGGAGAGAAAGAGCTATTTTTTTAGGTTCCTTCAAGGTTGATGAAACTAATGTGTCTCAGTGATCCTTCCCTTCCAACTGCCAAACAGGAAGTTCCTGTTGTCAGTCAAATCCAGTGGCTATAAAAGTAGAACTGGCTTAGGGTGTGAAGGTGGAGGGGTGGGAAGGAGGGCAATTAGTAAGAAAGCTCTAGTTCTAGTCAGCTATCACTTGCTCTGAAAACAAGATTCTCCTCAGTCAAAAACTAATAGCAGGAAGCTGTAATTGGAGACACCTGCTTTTGTACTTCTAAGCTCCTAAGACACACCCCCAATTAGCTTCCCCCCTCTGTTCCTGACTTAGCAAATTAAGTTGATACAACCCCCTTCCTCAAACAGAGAAACACACAGTGACTTTCTTCTTTTTTTTTACTTAAATGGGACCACCTGCTTCTAATACAGTATATGCTTGCTTAACCCAAACAGGCACTGACTCCTGCTGAGATAGAAGTGATTTATCAGTAAAAAAGCTGTAGTTCTAGTCAGCTGTTTCTTGCTTTAAAAGTAAGATTATCCTTTATCAAAAACTAACAGCAGGAAGCTGTAATTGGAGACATCTGCTTTTGTATTCCTAAGATCCTGAGCCACACCCCCAATTAGCTTCTTCCCTCTGCTCCTGACTCAGCAAATTAAGTTGATACAGCCCCTTCCTCAAACAGAGAAACAGACTGTGACTTTCTTCTTTTTTTTTACTTAAATGAGATCCCCTGCTTCTAGTAAAGTATTTGTTTGCTTAATCCAAACAGGCCCTGACTCCTGCTGAGATAGAAGTGATTTATCAGTTAAAAAAGCTGTAGTTCTAGTCAGCTGTTACTTGCAGTGAAAGCAGGATTCTCCTCTGTCAAAAACTAACAGCAGGAAGCTGTAATTGGAGACACCTGCTTTTGTACTCCTAAGCTCCTGAGCCACACCCCCAATTAGCTTCTCCCCTCTGCTACTGACCCAGCAAATTAAGTTGATACAACTCCCTTCCTCAAACAGAGAAACACACAGTGGCTTTCTTCTTTTTTTTTTACTTAAATGAGACCCCCTGCTTCTAATAAAGTATTTGTTTGCTTAATCCAAACAGGCATAGACTCCTGCTGAGATAGAAGTGATTTATCAGTAAAAAAGCTGTAGTTCTAGTCAGCTGTTACTTGCTCTGAAAGCAAGATTCTCCTCCTTCCTTCCTTCCTTCTTTCTTTCTTTCTTGGTAAAACTCTACTAGTAATAATTTCATGCTTTCATGGATGACGCAGATCAAAAGTGATTCATAAAATAGTGCATAGATGCTATGATACATTGAATAATATTGCAAAACTATACATAAATATGAATACTGTAAGAAATGACAGTGTGTATCAAGTGCATGTAAACTTTGTTTGAAAATGCTTAAAAATACTTTTCTTAAAAGATAATATTTCACTGGTACCGCTTAAGTCCAGTGGAAGATCCTACCGGGTTATAATATCATACGCTTAATAACGTAAGACATTATAGCTAACCTGTAAGAACGCTGTCTAGGACAGCGAATGGTACAATGCCGCATATACTGCAGTGCGTGGTATTGCACCATTTATACACTCCCAGGTAGAGGATGAGACCTCTGCTGGGAGTGGGTTCTGCCGAGCAGCTGCCATGGCTCACTGGACAGAGCCATAGCAGCAGGAACCCAGGCACTGCGTCTGGGACCAGGCTTGATTCCCTGTCCCAGACAATTTATTTTTTTCAACACTTTGTGCGCTCCCCGAGTTGGACCCCCCCAGAGTTGAGAATCTTTAGGGGGGGTTGGGGGCCCAGTCCCCCACAACAGGGGTGTTGGGGTGGAGCCCCCCACAGAAAAAAGAGTTATGCTGCATTGGCAGTGCGATTTAGACACGAGGCATAATGTCTTGCGACATTATGACCCCGTGACATGGAAGATCATCCCACATCTTCAGTCCCACAAAGTTTAAAGCCTTTTGATCCATCGCTGTTCTAACCATTGGTATTCTTATTAGTAACTTATTATATGATCTCAACAAACACACATTCTTTTTTAGATAAAACTTATTTGACGAGGAAGTTGACACATTTCTATTCAGTAACCTATGAATCAAAATACAGATCCCCATTTGATGTGAAACTTCCACAGGTAGCCAATTAAACTCCTTAATGATAGAACAGTGATCGGTCAAGTAAGGAATAAGCAACACAAAACTATCAATTTAATTTAACAGTCTTTGATACATTAGCATTGTTTGCATAGTACCTGAGCATATAACCACATTTCCATAATACAGCACTTGCAATAACAAACTTTTTACTATGTGTAATCTAGTTTCTTAGTAAGTAGAATGAACATGCTCAAGGCATTTAGCCTCTCCTCTTAGCTTTAAGTGAATATGAGTTCCTATGTCCAGGCCTAGTACTGTGTGAGCAAGTGCATACCTGAAACAAAATGGTAACAGCTAATGAATTTGCAGCAGACTGGTGGCAATGAAGGTGTAGTGTTAGGACTGTTGGTGGCTGGTAAGATCAACCCATCATGTATAAAACTCTACATGTACATATGTTTTCTTATTTCATTTTGAAGAAAATATTGTAAACATTTACCAGTGCCACGCAAATAAGATTTTTATTTATTCTAAATCCTAAAAATGTCACTTGAATTTTGTTGGCATTTCATGACATTTAAGGTCTCAGAACTGAATTTTCAGTGGTTAGCTTTAGGTTGAATGAAGATTTGTCTACTGAATCATGAAAGTGCCATGTGCCACCTCCTGTTATCAACCCTGCTCATGCACATACAGCTCTCTCTTTGTGTCCTAAAACATGTTTCCAGTTGTGGGACTTGTTCAGTTTGACTCAACATTGTCCAGGGATTAAAGGGCAGATGTCTACTTTATTGTAACATTTTGTAAACATGTTCCATTCAGCTATTACCAATCACTAAAGAACACCCTTGAAATATTTCACTTGACGTTCGTAGGTTTTGCAATGCTTTTTGTCAAATGATCAATGATGTTTATGTACTTCTTTTATTAGGATTTTCTGATTTCATTGTGAATTTATGACATCATAGCACTTCCTGCTGTATAAGAAGAACAGTAGTCCCTTCTTACTTAACACAGTTATTGTATTAGCATCATAACTCAAAAGAATAACTGTATGTACAAAGAAATACATATTTTAGTATAGCTGTTTTTCTAATACTGTCTAAAAACATAACCAAGCACAGGCCTATGGATAGGATGTGAAACCTACCAAAGCTCCAAAGCTTGATAAGCTGCAGAGAACATTCTGATATATAAATTAGATTGTCTTTGTGTAACCTCTGACATTTTTTAAAGATACAACACTTGCTATGACAATCTACTCTGAAGGTACAAACACAGCAAAAGTCTGGCCAGTTCAGGTTAGTCTAATGTTTTTGAATCACATAGTTCAAAAGTGTTTGTTACTAGGAAACATTCAATATCGATGATGAGATAACACAAAAATCTGGTGTAACACATCCCAACACACACACACACACACACACACACACACACACACACACCCCAAACTGAGAGTTATGGTCATGTCTATGATTTCCCAAAGCAAGAGAGCACCCTATTGGTTTAGTTTGGGAGGAGACATAAATATTGGTTCACTTATTTCTTTGGGAGCCAGGTTCTGGGTGCAAATTCCCAACAGAGAGCCAAGCAACAAGGTGTGTGCCCATGTGCAGCACCCATGTGGTAGGTATGCTACAGGGCTCAGGGCCCAGACCATACTCCTCCACCCAGGGACCACCAGTGCCACTGCTGTTGACTCAGAGGTTGCCAAGAAAGAGGAGTGGTTGGACCACAGTGGGCTCAGGGAGGGTGAGGGTGGTGGAACATAGATGCATCCCTCCAGTTGTACCTCTCCACAATTCCTATGGCGTTCTGGCAAAGTGTGGTTCCTCAATGGAGGCACCTGCAGTGGAGACCAAGCAGGATGCTGGGAACCTCCACAGGGGAAAGAAACAACTCCTGTTGGGAGACTCCATTGTTAGGAAGGTAGAACTGGGGAGGAAGGGGAGAGGGAGGTAAGGTGCATGCCTGCCGCCATGGCTTGGAAGGACAGGGAGCGAATCCTCAGGATTGCTGGAGCAGCTGCACAGGGGAGGGAGCTGGATGCCATTGTCCACCTAGGGACAAATGACCTGGCAAAGAAAGGGATTAGAGCAGTGCAGGAAGAGTTTGTGGAATTGGGAAGGGGCCTTAGACAAGTAGCTTGCACGGTAACCTTCTCGGAGGTGCTGCCCATCTATGCATGCAGGGGAGAGGTTAGGTGTTCTGCACCATGGATTCAATCAGTGGTTGAAAACTGGTGCAGAGCTCAGGGATTTGGCTTCATTGGGGACTGGGGGTCCACCTGGAGTGATGCAAGCCTATACTGGCATGATGGGCTACATCTGTCCAGGAGGAGAACCAGGATCCTAGGTGATAGGTTTAAATGCTTCATTGGCAAGCATTTAAACTAGCCAAGAGGGGAGGCACTGGAAAGGAGCAGGGAAATCCTAGCCTCCCCCAAAAATCATGATAGTAAGTACGGTAAACACCAAGATAGAGGTGGCAATAGGGAGAAGGGCAGGGGTAAATGGGGAAAGTGACACAGGCAAGAAGGACAGGAATGAGGCAAAAAGGAGTAAGGCCATCAGGAAATGAAGGGTATTGAGTACCAATGCCCGTAGTCTGGGCAACAAGCTCCCTGAGCTGGTGGTCTTGATGGAAGAGGGATGCCTGGATATCATAGCAGTCACAGAAACATGGTACACAGAGAACCATGACCGGGATGTTAACATACCAAGGTACATAACCTACAGGAGAGACAGGCAGGAGAGAGGGAGGGAGGAGTAGCTCTATGTAAAGGAAGGGATAAAAGCAACTGAACAAAAGAGTAAACATGGAGGAGAGGAGGCACTGTGGGTCACCTTGGAGACTGAAAAGGGCACCACAATCTGCACAGGGGTTGTGTACAGACCCCCATGTCAGGGGGAGGAAATGGACAAGGATATGATAGAAGGCATTCTTAGGATGGCAGAGAAAGGGGAGATACTGTTCATGGGAGATCTGAATATGCCACATGTTAACTGGAGCACATTTGCTGCAGCCACATCCAAGAGCAGGGCCATTCTCGATGCCCTACAGGTGGCAGGCCTCAGACAGCTAGTTTCAGAACCCACTCATGAGGGAGCACTCTTAGACCTTGTACTCTCAAATGGGGGCAGTGAGAGGATCTCAGATCTAGAAGTGGGTTGCCATCTTGGAACAAGTGACCATCAAACAGTATGGTTCACGTTAAACTCAGCTACAGAGTCAAGCCATACAAAAGTGAGGGTACTGGATTTCAGGAGGGCTGACTTTGGCAAGATGGGAGAGTGCCTCAGAAAAGCACTAGCAAACAGGCTAGAAGGAGGGGTGGAGCAACAATGAAGAATCATCAAAAATGCCATCACAGAGGCAACAAGCCTTTGTGTGAAGCAAATAAACAAATCAAAATGAAAGAAAAAGCCACTATGGTTCTCAAAAGAGGTGGCTGGAAAAGTCAGGGAGAAAAAGATAGCATTCAGGAAGTATAAGGAAACACAGAAGGAGCAGGACAGAGAGCTGTACCAGTTAAGGCAGAAGGAAGCAGGGAGGGAAGTCAGAAAAACAAAGGCCCAAACTGAGGAAAAGATAGCCAACTCGATTAAGAAGGGGGATAAAATCTTTTATAGGTACATGAGAGAATGTAGAAAGACAAAGGGAGGGATAGTGAGGCTGAATAGAATGAATGGTGGGTGGGCAGAGGAAGACAGTGAAAAAGCAGGGATACTAAAGGAATATTTCTGCTCAGTATTCACAAAAGAGGAGGGGGAAGTGCCTAATCCAATTAACAGAAGCACTCTTGATAGGGGGGTTGATCCCAGGCCTTTCACAGAAGAAAGGGTTCTGCAAGAACTCCTAAGACTGAAGGTGGACAAAGCAATGGGGCCTGATGAAATTCACCCCAGAATTCTAAAAGAATTAAGGGGGGAACTAGTGAAACCACTGACTACTCTTTTAATAAATCATGGAGGATGGTGTGGTACCCAAGGACTGGAGGAAGGCGGATGTGATTCCCCTTCACAAAAGTGGGACCAAGACAGAGGCAGGAAACTACAGACCTGTCAGTTTGACCTCTGTGGTAGGGAAAGTGATGGAGTCACTTGAAGAAAAGAATTGTTGAGTACCTTGAGGCCAGTGGGGCACAGGACATAAGGCAGCATGGGTTCATAGCGGGAAGATCATGTCAGACGAATCTAATAGATTTTTTTGACTGGGTGACCAAAGTAGTAGACCAGGGAGGGGCTGTGGACATGGCCTACCTAGACTTTAGCAATGCATTTGACACAGTCCCACACAAAAGATTACTAGTCAAATTAACTAGCCTGGGAGTGGGTCCCAGGGTGGTAGCCTGGGTAAAACATTGGCTGGACAACAGGACAGAAGGTAATTGTAAATGGAGTCCACTGAAGAAAGAGGGTTACTAGTGGGCACCGCAAGGTTCAGTACTGGGTCCAGTCCTTTTTAATGTCTTTATAAGTGACATTGCAGAGGGACTGGAAGGAAAAGTATGCCTCTTTGCAGATGACATAAAGATCTGCAACAGGGTTGATACACAAGGAGGCGTGGAAAGGATGAGAAGGGACTTGGCATGGTTGGAGGAATGGTCAGAAATATGGCAGCTATTATTCAATGCAAAGAAGTGCAAAATAATGCACCTGGGAAACAAGAACCTAGGAGAAGATTACACAATGGGGGAGAGGTAGTAACAACAACAAAAAAGGAAAGGGACCTGGGGGGTAATCATATCAGATGACCTTAAGGTTAGCAAGCAATGTGAGAAGGCAGTAGGGAGAGCTGGGGGGATACTGGGATGCATAGGGAGAGGCATCACCAGCAGAAAACAAGAAGTTGTTATCCCTCTGTACAGACAGTTGGTGAGACCCCATCTGGAGTACTGTATCCAGTTCTGGAGACCCCATCTCCGCAAGGACAAAGACAGGATAGAGGCAGTCCAGAGGAGGGCAACTAAAATGGTGCAGGGTCTGCAAGAGAAGCCGTATGAGGAGAGACTAAAGGAGCTTAATATGTATACCCTTGAGGAAAGAAGGGTGAGGGGGGACATGATAGAAACTTTTAAGTACCTCAGTGGTATCAACAAAGTCCAAGAGGGTAGCATCTTTCTGAAAAGAGACGTGCAAGAACAAGGGGACACAATTTAAAGATGGGGGGGGGCGGTTCCGGGGCAATGTGAGGAAGTATTTTTTCACAGAGAGGGTAGTGGATGCGTGGAACAGCCTTCCTGAGGAGGTTGAGGGGTCTAAAACTGTGGGAGAATTCATGAATGCATGGGACTGACATAAGGCAGTTCTTGTGGGGGGTAGGAAGAAATAGGCTGTTGGTTAACTAGGATCTGTGGCCTATCCTGTAGGTAGGAAAATGGGCAGACTAGGTGGGCCAAGTGGTCCTTATCTGCCATCAAAGTCTATGTTCCTATGTTTCTATACTCTATGTCCTATGTTCCAGAATGACTTAAATGTTCTCCATCACTGGAAGGGACACCCCAGTACATTATTTCAGATTGTGAGATGACAGTAACAGTGAGCCCATGCTGGGCTGCAAACATGTTCTCCCCATCCAAGAGAGTTTCAGGGGCCTTCATCCAGGACCACAGACCAGAACATGGAGGTAGATTACCAGGTTGTATGGTTGGGGATCACAGTTGGACAATGGGGATGTGCAAGGCCCTGTATCCTAGAGTAAGGGAATCTTCCTGGCAGTTCTGCTGACATTAGAACTTTCAAAGCACTGAGAGTTGTATGAATCATGTTGTAAGCCTGTGGTTTCCAGAACAACATTATCACACTGTGAAAAGGGATTGACTAACTGTTACATATTAGGATACAGATCTACTGTCCCACAGGTTTTCAGGGAAAAGAGCCTTTTCATTAACCTTTTCAACAGTAGACACCATCTCGCTAGGTAATAAGGTCTGAGTGACTGGTACACTTTTGGGATACAGATCTACTGCTAAGGAAGGACTTCAGGGAAAATCCTTTTCATTAACTCTTTGTCACTATACAAGTATGACTTTTCAAATGCTGTGCCACAGATTAATGGGCAGTGTCAAGTATGAAGCTAGGCAGCAGGTTCCACTGTTCATAAACGTGTCTCTATAGACTGTTTTCTGGTAACTAAAGAGGCTATATATGTGAAGCAAGTAATGGCATCCCTAACCAGTGTTGGCCTCAAGTTCAGAAGTAAATTATTAGTGATTGGATTAAAGTGTCCCCAAGAGAGGCTCCCACAGATAACTTGCTACATGCACTGTAAGCTATGTTTCCAACCAACTTTGAAGGGCCCCTAGAGTTCTCTAGCCCACTCACACATTTGACTTATATTGAACATGAATCAGCTGCCATGACAGGCCCCCTTGTCATGTAGGGATAACCCCCAGGGTTCCACCTACATTATAAAATGTTGCATTTTAATGCAATTTTAAAAATTTAACTGTATTAAACATTTAATTTTAATATATACCTGAAGCACAATTTCAAAACGAAAACTTTGGCACAATGTGCCTGCACCAAACGGCTCTGATGCAGGTGGCACCTTGCATCAAAGTGTGTGGCAATCCCAATTTGTAAACACAGGCTGCATCCAAATCAGGATGCCATGTGCCAAAGCCACCCTGCACCATCCTTGCAGCAGATGCACCCTTGGGCCAGGTTGCAAGGATGGTTGCACCATGGCGAGGTTGCACATCCTCTTTTTGGGAATTTTAGAAGCCCTGCCATGGTTGCAAGAAGGGTCTGATTTTAGACCAGCCAGGAGGTGATCTAAGGGCCCTGCACCACTGCCAGGCAGGGAGCTAATGAAGGGGGGCCTGCAAGGAGGGTATTGGTACAGAGGGAGCAGTGCGGGTGCTATATGGGGCTATGGGGGCATAGTAGCACTGCAAAGTTATTAAGGAGGCATTCAATGGAGGTGTCATGCTCTGTGACACAAAGACGATTGGCTTGGGTAGAGGAGGATCAGCAGGGATGGAGCATGATCCAGATCCCAGATGGAAACAGGCCAGGCACTTTTCCCAGAGGACCCAAATACCCTAACATGCAGCAGGTGGTAATGGCAGTGGGTTGCAGGGTGCAGGTGGTGAATGGGTACATTCCCTGGGCACCATAATAGTCCCTTGATACATACCTCCCCAGTGGCAGTAGGCAGATTCCTGATTACACTGCTGAGGTTTGTGGGTCCTCTGGGGCAAGTGCCATGCCTATTTCCATCTGGGGTTAGGGTAATGCTCCATCCCTGTCCACCTTTCTCCACCTGAGCCGATTGGCTTTGTGTCACAGAGCATGGCACCTCTGCAAGGTGCTTCCTCAATACCCTCACACTGCTGCGGAACCCCCATCACCCTCTATGGCATCCCCACTGCTCCTTCTGCACAAGGTCCCTTCTTTGCAGGCATTGTAACCCCCCACCATTGAGGCTTGGCTAGGGTTGCACCACATGGGGGGCTTGACCATCCGTCAAACCCCTCAAGTGTGCCAACTGTTTGGCACAACCCTTCAGCTGCAGCAACTCTCAGAATTTTGGTGCGGGGATCCCCACTTTTATAAAATCTGGTGCAGGGTCCCTGATGCACCCGGAGTTTACTACAGCTGTAAAGCAGTGTAACGTATGTCAATTTAAGGGCCAACTGAAAATCAAGCCCCTTTTCTTTAAGTCTAGTGCATACCAAAGTACCAACCTAGCCTGAATTATTTTCGTCCTGCTTGTAAATATTGATGTCTTCTGCTGATGTCTTGGATTGTTTACTTGCCCAGAAGAATTACAACACAAGTGCAGATGTCTGTATACCCCCATGGTGGATGCACTGGCCATGGCCAGCCTCTGTTGTGCAGTACAGCTGCAATTGTCTCTCAGTAGACCCCAAACATTTCACACAGAATCCTTTCATTTAGTATCTCTCTTGGTATTTTAATCTGCAATTCAGAAAAGTTTAAATGTTTCTGAAAACAGGAGTTGACCTCCTCAGCTAGTCATAAGACATAGGTAATAATACAGTACCTAGTTACCAGCACGTAACCCATTCCTTAGTGCTGATAAAATGACAGTTTGACCATCTAGAGTATCACTTCACCAGCCACTGTAGAAAGCATTGCTCAGTAATGCAGTTGTATACAAATGAGCTGCCAGACAGCTTCACACTTTCACAACATTAAATTAAGACTCCACTAACAATAGCAAGAAACATACCAAAGAAGGGTGTGTATTTGGCCAAACATCTCACATGACACTCAAATACCTTGGCTGGTGGCCGTGGTGGTTAAAAGTAGTACACTGGAGAGATTTATTGCCTCACACTGGATGTGGTTTTGTTTTCAGACATATCGCACAGCAGCATGAACAATGGGTGCAGCGAGAGTCAAGTTCTCAGCCACAGCAGACTGCATTACTCCTCTGTTATGTCACCATATTTAGGAATGATCTGGCAGAGAAGATGGTAAAAGGACACCAACAAGGTCTGCGTGCTGATTTTGGATGTTATCAGATTTCTTGCCAGGCATTAGAAAATATTAACTAACATACATTTGTGAAGAAAGTCTTTTTTGGTAATATGGTCTATTTTTAACTATTTGAAATATCAGTGCAAAACAATGAATAAAATGTCATGAACACATACTGTACATTAACAGCTGTTATGGTTCATTTAAGCATTCAGCACTCATTTCGTGGACTATAGCTGTCACCCATGTATGGGGTCTATCCCCCTCCTCCGATTCTCTTCATCACATAAAGGTCAGCATATTATAGGTCCAGCAACAGACCTAGTGTTACTATGATTATCCAGTGATGGACATAAAATAATAGATTGATACATGAATGCCCTTCCCTTCAAAAGTTATAGCTTTGGATCTCCACAAGATGCATTCCAAAAGCATCCTAGTATGGAGTGTTACAGTCTTTACATGCATTTATAGTTGTTATCTTTCCTTTTTCATTATATTTGATTTGTGACATTTCACTATAAAACATGATTCCTTGTGCTCTTTGTGTCTGATTTCCAATCATGAGCATTTCAGGTGGAGGCATGTGTGGCAGCAGTTCTAATTGGCTGCCTTTCACACAACTTGTCCATCCATATTTATTGAAGGGATGTAAATAAATTAAAAAGAGGCCTATCTTCCTCTCCTTCCCAGCCAGTTTGGATCAAGTGGCTCCTTACTAAAATAGCTTTACTAATAGCACACCTTGGAGTTAATCACTTTTTACGAAATACTGTACTACAAAGCAACACATTAGGGAAATACAAATCCAGAGTGCTATATCAACAAAACTGCTAGGATACCAGACCAATGTTTTACAGCAAAAATATTCCATCCTCAGCCTCCCAGTGTCCTACATTGCATGAAGCATATGTTATGCTGTTTATATCCTGAGTTTTAAAAGGGCAGTACACATACACATCAGTGTTGTAAAGTCTGACTTTTTTTTGACATTCATAAAGTAGAATGCCTTTCTCCATTTCCTACCTGAATTGCATCATTTTGTACCCCACTGTGTATCACTTTGTGGCATCTTCATTTTCTCAAATCCTGAAACAGCCATTGGTATGCTCACACCACAGAAGGTAGGAGTCACCCCTGCAAGTAAAGTGAAAAAATAATTAGAAATCCAGATGCTTCTGTTTCCTTGTGCTTGCACAAAGTGAACATATTGTTATGATAGTGGATGTGAGAGATGTGTCACTGTCAGTCAACTGCAGGGCAGTCTGCAGTGGGCTTGACAGTGTCAGACCAATGATCAGCGAGGCTGATTACGACACTCTTTTGTGGTTGCTGAGCAGAAACTTTGTGAAGATCAAAGAAATGAGCCACCCATATTACAAGGCATCTCTTTGCTTTGATCTGCATAATGCCACCCAGAAAGCAGCTGATCAGTGTCAGGATCAGCCTGCACCTTGAGGCAGAGCCACATTTCTCCATAAAAGTCTCCCCTCCACCAACTCCAGAGATCCCCCTCTCTGCCAAGAATCATGTTTCTGCTGAAGTCCCATTCCCCTCCTCTCCTAGCCAAGACTGGGGTGGCAGTCAGGGTTTCTGTTCAAGTCCCCCTCCCAAGACTGGAATGGCAGATCTACATTTCTTCTAATGTCCCCCACCCCACTGAGACTGGAGTGGTAGAGCTACATTTCTTCTTATAAATCCCCTTCTGCCAACAAGAGTCCTTTTCCCACAAGACCCAAGTGACAGAGCCATGTTTCTGCTCATGTCCCAAACTCCTGATGAGAGCAGAGCAGCAGAGCCACATTTCCTTTCAAATCTACCCTCCTGCCAAGGCCAAAACAGCAAGCTGCATTTCTTTTCAAGTCCCACTCTCCTCTCTGCTGAGACTGGAGCAGCAAAGCATCCCACCCCTAACAAGTATCCCTTCCATCTCCCCATTGCTTTCCATGCCCCATGCCTCTTTTAAACAATCCCACCCTCTGCCAAGTATCCCTCTCACCTCCCCATCTCTTCCTATGCTCTACAGTATGAATCTGAACCTGACACTGGGGTGCCTAATTCCCAGTGTCACTACCTGGAATAAAGAAAACTGTCCCTCAATGTCTTTTTAAATTTGTTTTTACACCCTGCAAAAAGGAAATGGTCCATCAATGTCTGTTGCCATTGCTTCTCCTACTGCTGTTACCCTCCTCCATCCAACCCCTCTCACTCAGCACTCACCACCCCCACCCCTTACTTACCAGAGTTCCAATGCCATAATCCTCTCTGGACTGGAGACACAACTTTACTCTTTAACACTGGACAAGGAACTGAGGAAATCAGGTAAGCACATCAGTGTGTTTCAATGTGTTTTGAAATTGCGTTCAGAACTTGGTCATTTTAAAATATTTTCCCCCTAATTTTCAAAACTGCCTTTTTGTACCCCATCTCATGAACAAGGTAGGTGAAATGTTTCTAATCCAGCCTGAAAGGTAATATTGGGGGGGGGGGGTGGAGACAATAAGAAGACTATGTTGAAAATTTGGGGTCAAAATATTTAAAAACAACAGTTATGATGGTGTGTTGAAAATGTTCAATATTCGCTCATGACGTTGAAAGTTTTCAATATTTTGATCCAGAATTTTCAACATAGCTATTTTTTCCCACCACCTCATGAACATGGATGGTGTCATTTTTAAATCCTGGTCAAAATATGTTTCCGCACTTGTGGTACAAAATGATTTTATAAATGACACCAGTCATGTTCCGAAGGAGAAGTCATAAAAAGACTATGTTGACAATTTAGGGTCAAAATATTACAAAACAATGAAGTTATGAAGAAAAGTTTATTTTTTTTTCAATGTTTATTGATGACATTGTGATGCATGCAGATTTTGGCCCCCAGTTTTCAACATAGCCCTCTTGTTACCCCACCTCATGTAAATGACAGGTGTCATTTTTCAGATCTCCTCTGAAACATGTTTTCACATTTGATATGCCAAGTCACCTTTCATATAGGATTTTAAAAATTCTACCTACAGTGATCATGAAGCAGGGTCATATAAAGACAGTGTTGAAAACTGGGGGTCAAAATGTCAAAAAATAACAAAACTATGTGGAAACATTGAACTTTTTTCAATGTTTTCTCATAACTTTGTAATTTTTGTAGGTTTTGGTCCCAAATCTCCATGTAGCCCTCTTATTACCCCATCATTTTTCAAATCCCCTTTGAAACATGTTTTCATGGACCCTCTATGAAACTACCTTTCAGACAAGATTAAAAAAACACATGTACCTTCATCATAACAAGAGGTCATAAAATGATTATGAAGAAATTTGGGGTCAAAATGTGAAAAAATAACTAAGTTCTGAAGAAACATTGAATTGTTCCAATGTTTACTCATTACTTTATTTTCTCAGATTTTGGCAGCTAATGTTCAACATATCCCTTGTGTTACTCCACATCAGAATGTGATGGGTGTCATTTTTTTTAAATCCCCTTCAAAACATGTTTTGCAGTCACACTGCAAAATCACCATTCTGATGGGACTTGACAATTTCCATCTGTCTTGACATAACTCAGGTCATAAAAAGATTATGTTGGAAATCTGGGGTCACAGTGTGGGAGCCCACTGAAAATTATATTTTGCTTCTCAGCTAGCCTGTCCTGGATAAATACTGTCTACAAATGGGAAAAAGTAGGTAACCACTGAAAATGAGATATTGCATCTCATTTGGTCTGTCCTGGGTAAATGCAGTTTACACCTGGTAGTAAAAATGTGTAAAATCAGGACCACAGTACAGGAGAGCCCCCACTGAACTGGGCACCTATGCTGCTCTATCCTGGGAAAAACAAGTAAAAGCTGGACCCCACTGAAAATGTAACCTGCCTTTCAGCTGGACTATCCTGGGTAAAAAGGTCCCATCAAAAATAAGCTGTGGCCAGAGCCGATAGAGCTGCATGGGAGGAATGTGGGGTAAAACCAAGGAACATTATGAAAGTTACAAGCCTGTGTTAGCAAAATGTAATGTAGACTCATAAAGTTTTTGTTTTGTAATATTTGTACACCACATTTTCAACATAGCCTTGTTATGACCCTGCAAGACCAGAGCAAATGTTCAACTCTTACCTGAAAAGTGATTTCATGATGGGACTTTAAAATCAACTTTCAGCAAGCAAAAACACATTTTGGGCTGGAATTGAAAAATGGCAGCTGTCACATTCATGAGGTGCTGTAAAGAAATGGCTATGCTGTAAATTTTGGGTAAAAATATTGAAAATTACCAAACTTACGAGCATGTGTTCCTCAAATTCAATGAAGGCTCATAAGTTAGTTATTTTTTTGTTTAATATTTTTACACCAAATTTTCAACATAGCCTTTTTATTACCTCACCTCATGTACAAGGGCAGAGCAAAATTTTCAACTCCTGTCCAAAAAGTGATTTTGTGCAGGGACCACAAAATCACCTGTCAGATGTGAAAAAAATACACATTTTAGCTAGAATTTGAACAAAGACAGTTGTCACATTCATAAGGTTCTGTAAAGATATGGCTATGTTGTAAAGCTGGGGTAAAATATTGAAAATTACCAAAGTTACAAGTCCACATTTGCAAAATTCAGCATAGGCTCATAACTTTGTTGTTTTCTAATATTTTTACACAAATTTTCAACATAGCCTTTTTAAGACCCCTCCTCATGTACAAGGGTAGAGAACATTTTCAACTCCTGCACAAAAAATGATTTCACACAGGGACTGTGAAACCACCTTGCAGTACAGATTTGCCTAATGTGAGTGCAATTGTTCATGAGATGGGGTCCCAAAAAATGTATGTTGAAAATTTGGGCCAAAAATATGCAAAACTGCCCAAGTTATGACACTTACAGTAGTTCAAAACCCCATTGAAATACATTAAACTACATACCCGTTTCTTCAGTTTGTGGTCCGGCTTTGAAGAGTGAAGACATGTCTGCAGTCCAGAGAGGATTACAGCATTGGAGTCCTGATAGATAAGTAAGGGCTTGGGGGGGTAGTGCTGAGTGGGAGGGTCGAGTGGGAGGAGTCTAATGGCTGCAAAAGACATTGATGGATGGTTTTATTTTAAAAAAAAGAGCAAGGATTCCTGCACTGGGGGATTGGGAACCTCCCAGTGTAACTATTGTGTTTCTTGAAGGGGGAGTGCGGGGTGGATGCTGAGAGGGAGGGTCAGGTTGGGGAGTATCTTTAATAAGCAAAAATAACAGAATGAGGATGCCTGATTCAGACACTGGAAGACTGGGCATCCCCAGTGTCACTTGTATGCTTTCCAACACTGGGGATTGGGCACCCCAGTGTCACTCACATGTTTTGTGGGAGAGTGGGGTGGTGGGTGCCGAGAGGGAGGGTCAGGTGGGAGATATCTATAATTTTTAACTGTTTCTATTGTCGGCGGTCACGGCGGAATACGGTACACTTGGCAGTGGCCAAGATGGCCGCTGAGTGCTACTTTGCATGTGCTAGTAGTTGTGCACGTGCAATGCAGTTTGGCAGCTATCCTGGACACAACAGAGTGTGCCGCGTTCTGCTGTGACCACTGTAGATAAAAATAGCGCAGTGTAACTGTCTATAGAGACAGCGAGTGGAGTGCTTATAGATGCGGAAGTGACTGTGTTGTAACTCCAACACATTTTTTTTTCACTTTATCTTTTATTAAGTTTTTAAAAACACAGAAAAGACAAATCCAGTTCAGTAATCACGAACCGGTTCCATTACATCATATTAGTAAAACCCTGAAGTAGAATGTAGCTAAATTGAGAAAGATGTCTTATTTCTATGGTAATGCAATATTATATCTAGTGACTATAAGATTTGGATAGTTAAATCCCTTTGTGCTTATATAGTAGATTCCCGTCCTCTCCACCATTTGGAAAAAGAAAGGAGTTAGAATCATTAATATTTCCTTCATCTCCCTGGGAAGAGCCAGGATATGCTGGACCAACCAGTCCCAAAGAAGTTGGGGAAAAATATGGAGGGCGGGGGGAGGAAGTAAATGTTTATCTCCTCCCTCCTTATGTGGCGCAGGCTTGGTTCTGCCCATTTAAGGCACAAAATCCAGTCTATACTGTGCAATGTGTAAAAACCAGGGGGTCCATCTGTTCATAAAGGCAGAGGATTTATCTTATAATTTAGCCATGAGGCTTTCCATTTTGTAAATGTCATATATTGTAGATTCCCAATTTGATATGCTTGGTGGATTCAGCTGTGGCCACAGGCACGTTATTACTTTTTTAGCTGCTCCAAGCAATATACACATCAATATGTCAGATGGGCTCCTCTGATCTGCCTTGGAAGGTGCAATAATAGGGCCTCCAACAAGTTTTTTGGTTGGAAGGAATGCGGGAGTCCTTTTCTCATAGCAAGAGGTCTGTAGGTCTATGCCCACTGGAGCCCTAAAAAGGTATTGATCTTATCTGTGCTATTCTGGGTAAATACAGTGTAAAAACTGAGACAAGCAGGATCCCACTGAAAACAACACAGAATCTGAGCTGTGCTAGCTCTTTTTTTTAATTATGTTTTTTTTTGTGCCGGCTCCCCAAGCCTCGATGGGCTCGACAGGCTCCGACAACCACCCCCTCATACTCGGGCTCTACCCCCCCAAGTGGGGCCACCAATGGTGAACTCTGGTGGCCAGAGCAGATGGCAATGGAGCCAGCTCATTAGCGGGGGCTGGCATTTTGTAGGCTGTAAACTCCATGGGGGTTGGAATGTGCAATGATGACCCACATCCACCCGACCCCCCAGGCATGCATGCACCGACCACCTTGGAACTCCTGGCCTTCGCCAGGGGTCCATCATGCATTGGACATTCAAACCCACCTCCTCCCAGAGTAGGAGAGCAGTCCACTGGATGCTCAATCCTACTCTCCCCAGCCGGCCCTCCAACTCCCAAGTCTGTTCCCGAACCTGGGTCTTTGGCACCACAGATGGCAACTGTGACTCTGCACTTGCAGGCTGGAATATCTTTATTTTTTTATTCTTTGGTAACTGGGTAAGGCCCACTAGGCACGATACTTACTGACTGTGAATAATTAACAATAAAAGTAATCACTTACCGAAGGAATGTCTCCAAGAAAAGATCAATCGGACAGACCTAAATATAAAACCAAAATGGCTCAACAAGCTAAAAACAACCTTAAGCCAATTAAACTTACAACACTTATGGTCGGATGCTCAAAGGAACATCACCATTTCCTTAAAATATAGATCTGTCTTCAAAAAGAAACTTTGTCAGTTAACACAAAGAGGATATAGAAACTATGAGA
Source organism: Neoceratodus forsteri (assembly GCA_016271365.2). Classification (NCBI taxonomy): domain Eukaryota; kingdom Metazoa; phylum Chordata; order Ceratodontiformes; family Ceratodontidae; genus Neoceratodus; species Neoceratodus forsteri. The sequence goes on along the minus strand of CM057453.1, from coordinate 1,623,493,143 downwards.
AATCAGAAATGTGCTCCATGGTTTAGAAAAAACAAAATAGATCACAATTTAGAAGACTACCTGACTATGCCTCTTTTTCCTGACCATAGAAGAATTATCACTTGGGCCAGATTTGAGTTCATAACCTCAAAATATAAAACACAATGTAGGGAAAATACATCTGATCAATGTTTGCGCAACACAGGATTCGAGGAAACAGTCTTCCACATTATCCTACAATAAATATACAAGGCCTAGAAACAGATACATAATTAATTACCTGACATTGTACGCTGATCACAATTATGATGTTTTGTTTATCCTTCTGCACCCAAAGACTTGGAAAGTTGCTAGCAATATAGCAAATTTCTTTATCTCAGCACAGAGGATTAGAAGGAACAAGAGTTGCGCTAAGAACTTATAACACAGTAAGGTGACAAAATACACCTCTGTTAGCTTTTAATAAATAAGAATGTCTATTTTATTGTTCATTGTTGATCTGGTTTTACCATATTGTATTGAATCTATTATTGTTTGCTCTTGTTTTTTTCCTTTTAGTGCAATTGTATTTGTTCGTTTGAACTAAATCAGTCTTTTTTTCTTCCCTTTTCACCTCTCTCTCTCTACCATTTCTCTATTCTTTCTGCATGTTCTTTTTCCTTTTAATATAATATGATTTTAACTTTTGTATTTGTTGTTCAGTTTTTCTAAAGTAACTTGTAATGACTATAATATTATTGTTATGGTCAATCAATAGGCTTGAACTTGAATTTGAACACTAGGCACAAATGCCTGTTTTCAAGGGCAACCTTGGAGCACTGGACAGGTTAAGTGACTTGCTCAGAGTAACACAGTATATACATAGAGATTGTGGGATGGGAAGGGGGGTACCTCTACACACCAGGGAAATGGTGGTTAACTGCTCTCACTGCAGCCCGCAGCATGAGTTCCTGCTGCGACTGCAGAAGTCAGGAAAATCCCATTGTTCTCATACAGAGAACAAAAGTCAAGGACTCCTCTTGCTAAGCTGGGCACATTGACATTTGGGTGCCCAGAAAAGGACTTTCTGGCAATTTTATACAGAAACAGACACCAGAATCTAACTAAACGGGTCCTGTTTAGCTACATTCAGGTGTTTTTTTTTTTTTTTGTAAAAATACATAATGTTATTGTAATTTACTGCCACTAGACACCAGGGAGCTATTACAGTTTAATCTGTTATTGACTTTTACTGTTTGCAGTCTTCTCCAGTTGAACAGTAAAGTTTGATCTGTAAAAACCTGCAAATAGTTATTTTCAGATTGATCTATCCTTACATTAGCAAGTGACGGGTGAAATGATTATCAGCATAAAAACACACATTCACCCTGTACATTTTAACATTTTAAGTCAAACAATCGATTTAGTTATGTGAATGATACTTAAATACACATCTTGTTCATTCCTTACCAAGCAATATTTCTTTAGAAACCCATTTTCAAATAGGAAAAAAAAAAAAGATGTCTGACATCACGAACAGTATTTTTCTGAGAACCAACTGTAAATCCTTAACTATTTACAGTTTGAATGGTTTTCATTTACCTGCCTGTCTAGTAGCTATCACAAAAATTGTTGTAATTCAAAAATGGTGTGATGTCTTTTCACCAAACCATCCAAGGCACACTCTTGGCACATACCCCATCATTTAGGGCCTACATTTAAAGCAAGTTGGTGTAGTGCGAGGAGACATAACAAACAGCTAGTGATGCCTAAATGGAACTCAAATTTGAGAAAATATTGGTTTACACAAAGGGAAATTTCTACCTGGAATAACCTTCCTTCATCTATGGTGGAAAGTAAAAATATGGACATTTTTAAGGCTAGGCTGGATATCGTGTGTAGTGATAGAACTTTAAAATTCTAAAATTTTTGGGATGGGCAAGCATTATGGATGAAAGTCTAATAGCTTGATACTACCTATGAAACCTATGAATCCCTGAAAATTTCAATGAAAAATATCATACAGTCTGAGCTGTAGATGAGGGCAAAAAATCCTATGGTAAGTATAGGAGAAAAGTGTTTTTTAAGTTTTTTTACTACTCTACAGGTATATCTCAAAAACCATACAAGTTGCCATCACAAAACTTTTCATGTTTTGAGCCTCTGGCAGACTGACTGCACCTGCCAAATGTTGAGCTATTTTGTCAAAGTACGCCAAAGCTATTTAGGTGCAAAATTTGGGATTTAATAGAGAAATGCCGGTACAACCATAACTATACTGGCACTACCCCCCTCCCACTACTGACTTGAACTGCGTAGTCCTCCCCTCACCACCATTTTTGAGCAGGCTGAGGTGAAAGGTACTGTGTTTTTTCTTAACACATGACAGTTGTTTCCCAGGCATTAGCTGCTCCACTGTTCCATGGTAGTTGTAGTTTGTTCTCCGCTGGGGACACTTGACCGTGGAAGCAGAAACAACCTTCGTACACCTGAAATGCTGCAAGTTGTAAAATGAGAGGAGACACCCCATCTGAGGTTACTGCTTGAAAATTATGGTTTAAGGTGAGAAGTACTGACGGCGTTGTGAGATGACACACTGCTGGGTAGTAGCAGCAGCACACAAAGTGGGTGGGCAGCCAGTGTCCCGCGATACTTTAGGGAACAGTGTGGGAGAAGGTTGAGAGGGTGGGTGGCTGCAGCATACTGCAGTGGAGTATTTTTTCTTCCTTAAACAATATTCTTTCTTTTGTTTTCAGCCAAGGTGGGGGTGCCATCAAGGTGAGCGGGGTGTTTTGAGTAGCACCGAGCACACAACATGCTAGTACTACAACTGCAATGATAAAAGTCTTTTTTTTCTGTCCTACTTTTTGCTCCGACGCTACCACCTCACCTTACTTGGCAACGCGGGAGACATGGTATTTCTGGTGTTTCTCTTCTAGATCCCTCCATTTAATTCTTGGCTTCCTTTTCTGCCAAATAAACCTGTGTAGGGCCTTATATATCTTAATCCAGTCTGCCTGTGGAACCTTAAGCAGTAGGGTTTGAAACAAAAGCCTGAGTAGTACGCTCATTTGAATTGTCTCTATCTTACCCAATAGGGACAAAGGTAGCATTTCTTGAGATCTGCTAGTACTTCTGTGAGAAACTTTCTATAATTCACCTGGTAAAGGTGTGGAAGATTTTGCAATGTGGCCCATTTATGTGGTATGAGTCTTTAACTCAGTCGTCACCTCTTCATAAATCAGGACTGCCTCTGTTTTAGTTACATTTATTTTAAAGCCTGGCACCTGGCTATAGTCTCCTAAAATTCCTGCTAGCACTGGGAAAGTGTGGTTGGGATTCCTCAGGTACAACATGGTGTCATCTGCATATAAGGATATTCTATTATCTCCCCACCCCCACTAGCACCCCTTCCAGCTCCCCGTGGGTTTTAATCAGAGCCACAAGAGGTCCCATACTTAGAACAAACAGGAACAAAGACAGAGGGCAGGTCTGCCTGGTTCCTCTCTCTATGTTTAGGGGGTTCAGTACAGTGCCATTTATTTTGATTCTAGTCAAGGGGTGGCTATAAAGTTCCTTTATCCCATATTTAGACTCTTCGACCAAAGCCAGATTTGGTGAGTGTGGCAAACAGAAATTCCAAATTCGACTTATCAAATGCCTTTTCTGCATGGATGGTAATGGCGATCTGCTGTTGCTTATATGCTTTACCTTTACACATGAGGTTAAGGTATTGTCTAATATTATCAAAGAGGTGCCTACTGGGCACAAAACCTGCTTGGTCTAGATGAACTAATTCTTGTAATATCTTATTTACCATATTTGCCAAAACCTTAGTAAAAGATCTTGGTATCAATGTTTAATAGAGAGATGGGGCAGTACTATTCACATTGATCTGCTGGCTTCCATGGGTTGGGTATACTTGTGATGAAAACACTTTGCCGTGACTCTGGAAAGTCCCCTCTGTCTTCCCCTGAGTTAAACAATGTAACCAACATTGGGACTAGAAGCTCTTTCAATGGTTTAAAGAATCTGGCAATGAACCCATCCAGGCCTGGAGATTTTCCCATCTTCATTTCTTTAATAACCTTAAATATCTCCCCCACTGTGATTGGGCTATCTAAACTTTGTTGTTCCTTCTCAGAAAGTTGTGTAGTTCCATCCTCTCCAGGAAGGCCATTATTTTCTCCAGCGTCCCCTGGTGCCCTTCAACTCCATATATATAGACCTCTATAATAGTCTCTAAAAGTGTTCGCTACCTCTTTTTGGGTGTACTCTATCCTATTACCCTCCTTTCAAAGTTGGGTACGTTTAGCATATCTTTCTGCCTTGGTCTTCCTTAGCTGAAATGCCAAAAGATGGCCCACCTGATTCCCCTTTTCATAGTACTTTTGGTTTAAGTAGGGAAGCTTCCTTTCTGTCTGAATGTCTATTAATATTTGTAACTCACTTGGGAGCAGCACCAGCCGACAGAGCCGCACTACAGGCTCCTCACTGATAACCCACTCCACATCCCTGCTCCTCTTACTCACTTGGGAGAAGCGCTCGCCCACGGAGCCACACTACAGGTACGGAATGCACAACACAGAGTTTCCTCCTGCTTTCTGGCTGTTTGGAAGGGGGGTTAGCCCGTCAATGCTACACATCAACTGACCCACCCTCCACAGCCACCCATCCACCCAGGGGTGTCCCTCACTTTCTTGGCAAGAGGCTGTCACGTGATGTGTCACGTGACTGCTCAATACTTTAACAAAGACTATATTTCTCCATTTACAGGTTATACTCGCTGTCTAGTGTGGGTCAGTCCTCATCTTCCTAGTCACCCTCTCTCACACACTGACCCTTCTGTGCAGCTCCTGCTCTTGACTGCGTATCTCCCCTGCTTCTCCCAGCTCAATCAGCCCTCTTCTGTCCCATTTTTACCCCACCTCCCTTTCCTCCTGCCCTGGGGATTGAAACCATGATCCTCTACATTTAAAGCCACAACACTACCACTGCACTATTGTGTCTAGTCCTCTACAGCTTGTCCTCCTGGGATACTTAAACTCCCTGTTATACATCTAAGCTACATTTCAAGTCCCACCTCCCCCCACTTACTCTGCTGCAATAGAACCCCTGTCCTGGTTACCCTCCCTCATTCTACTTTTTTTAACTTGCCCCCCTGCCTTCACTTCCCCCTCCCTTTCTCAATCCCTTTCACATCTGCCCATCATCTGCCATTGCGAACTGCCTGGTGCTACTGCCACTGTGTCCTCACACCATGCACTTTTGTTCCACAACACGTTACTCAGACCTACTTCCCCTCCTACTCTCCTCTCTTTCCTCCTGCTGTCTCACATCCTCTCCCTACCAAGACCCTGCCAAGCAACCAAGCCATTGTACAGTAGGCCCGTACCTAACTCAAAACTATTAAAACTTGCTTTTTATAGGCTGGCACTCTTTCTCCTCCTCCTATCTGGCAATGTGCACTCTAATCCTGGCCCTGTTCATCTGCCAAACCCTTCTAGTCATCCCGTGGGTGGCCTTTTGCTGGCCTCTGTTACTATCTGTAGTCTCATGCAGAAGATTGATCTACTTCAACTTTGGACCACCCAGCACAAACCAGACCTTCTGGCAGTGGTCAAAACTTGGTTCACTCCAAAAATTCCTGATTCTGCTATCATCCTACAGGAATATGAGCTGTATAGACAAGATAGGCTGTGGAAGAGGGGAAGTGGCTGTGCCATCTACCTTCGGGACTCACTCCACCTCTGCCAGCCTGGATAATGATGCACAGGTCCTAGCCATTAAAATATCCTTAGATAACCAGGGTAAGTCCCTCACAGTCCTGTCTGCCTACATACCTCCCCAAAACCCGAAATTTGGATTTCAATCAATTCTTGACTTCGTTTCTCGGTTGCCCAAAAATGTGGAGATTATCATCCTGGGAGACTTTAATATAAACTGGTCTGCACCTTCGGCTGCTCACCCACAGAGATGCTGCATCTGCCCTAAACCTGGCCCAGGTCATGTCCTCTCCCACTAGGACCAACAATCGAACTGGCATCAGTACCATGATTGATCTAATTTTCTCTAACCTACCGGAAAGACTTATGAACGTCATGGTTGTACCAGATGTTCTCAGTGACCACTCTCCAAGTCTCTGCAGATGATCTAACCGTAACCCCAAACCCTGCCTCAAGACATCTTACCACTGATCTCTTAAAAAAGGCCACTTGGGGCTTTTCAGGGACTTCTTCACACGCTGTGACTGGTCCCCCATAGACTCTGCCACCAGTGTTGATATCGTCCTATAATATTTCATTTCTACCTTCAACTCAGCTTGTGACATCTTTGCCCCTTACACCAAGTGCATTACTAAAGACCTTGCTACTCCCTGGATTTCCCAGGCACTCCTGGAACTAATGTCCCATAAGGATAACCTGTGGCATAGGGCACTGGCATCAGGCCTCCCTGCTGATAGGCAGAAGTATAGGACTGCCAGAAACGTATGTACCCAGGAAATCTGCCATGCAAAAGCAGCCCATTTCCAAGACCGCCTCTCTTCCACCTGGGGACAAGAGAGAAAATTTTGGGACAGCATCAAGGATCTTTTGGGTAAATCCAACTCCCCCCCCTTCACTACTTAATATCAAAGGCACCACCACCCAGAACCCTCAGCTGATCACTGATGGCCTTAATACCACCTTCACAGACCTCAGCAGTGTCCTCCCCCCAGACTTTTCAACAATGCCTCTAGTTCCCCAACCCACCCACCCCCACAGGGCATTCCTCCTTTCCATTTCAGGATTGTCGCCCCTCATGAAGCAAAAAAGTACCTAACCTGGGTCCTGGGCAAATCCAGATTCAGTGGGGATTTACTTGACTTAAAACTTCTACACCTAGCCCTTGATGTAGTCATTGCCCCCCTCACCAAACTCCTCAACCTCTCCCTCTACCTTGGTAAGTTCCCCTCACAGTAGAAGATGGCCATGGTTACCCCCATTCTCAAGGGTGGAGACAGAACCCTACCCAGTAATTACCTCCCCATCTCTATCCTCTCTCCTATCTCTAAAGCCCTTGAGAGGATAGTTTCTGACCAACTCTCTGACTATCTCTCAAAATACAACTTACAGTGTCAACAGCAGCATGGTTTCCAGAAAGGTCACAGCACCACCACTTCCCTTCTGGAATACGCTGATCACATACATAAAGCCCTTGACTGTGGCCATCTTATTTGGTCTGTATGCACAGCTTTTGACACTGTAAACCACTCTATCCTCATTGACTCCCTTCCTTCTCTAGGCCTGTCAAATGAAGTCACCTCCTGGTTCGCTAAGTATCTATGTGGTAGAACCCAGCGGGTTAGGATTCAAGACAACCTCTCTTCCTCTTTACCAGTTCATTCTGGAAAACCACAAGGCTCTATCCTGGGCCCCCCTCCTCTTCAGTCTCTTCCTTGACATCCTTCTCCTTGCCTGCTCTGGCCAGTTACTACCCTACGCAGACGATGCAGTTTTATTTTCCAGCCACCCTGATCCCTTCCCTCTTGAATGCAGCCTCCCATGGCTTTTCTCAGAGACAGAATTGTGGTTCACTTGACACAAACTCATACTTTAATGTTGGTGAAATATGTAGTGCCTGGTGATACTGTGAATTTTTGATGATTATTTATTATGTAGCATTCCTCTATTCCCACCCTTGGTAGAAGAGCTGGGTAACTGTAGGGAATAGCGGCCCTATGCAAGGGTGAACAGAGTGCTGGAGAAGAAGAAGGTCAATGGGGAGGATGGTGGGTGAGTTCCTGATTCTAAGCATGAAGTGCTGCTAGAGGAAGGTGTAAGAATGAGACGTGGGAGGAGCTATTTCCCCACATTGAACCTTGTGCTTAAAGCCCTCCCATTCAATGTTAGTGAAATATGTAGTGCTTGGTGATACTGTGAATTTTTAATGATTACTTATTATGTGGCTTTCCTCTATTCCCACCCTTGGTAGAAGAGCTGGGTAGCTGTAATGATCAGAGGTCCAAAAGAGTTACCTCCTCCAAATCTGGAGAGTGTGATCAGGAGCACTCAGGAGAGGAAAAATACCCTAAGGGGAAAACCTCTGAGGACCCATTGCTACTGACCTGCTCGTCCTCTGAGCAAACTAAGAGGAGAGAATAGAAAAAGCACTTTTAATTTCAGAAGTCAGATTAGGGATGTATACTTCGAATGTAGATAATTTCCATAGGATCCATGACTGGTAGTCGACAAAAATGTTGTTGAATGACCAGACAGTGAAACAGGCAGGTCGACTGCTTTTCATGGTCAGTTGTCAATTCCAAACAACACAAAGTGTTTTCTTTGGGGGGGCTTCATCTGCCAAACCCCCCATGCAGGGGGCTGCACCCCCCCACTAAGGATTATCAACTCCAAGTTGGAGCTGATATGGGGGGGTGCAAGACCCCCGACAGACAGTGCCGGGTTCCAGCGTGGACACTACAGTGATGTGGTGCTGTACTCACTGTAGTGTCATTCACTGCACCAGTGTCGCTGTTGGGGGGTATACGATGTCCATATTCCTAGTCTTTTGATGATGTGCACAGGAATGTTATGATGAGATGCTGAGGTGGCTGCTCCTATTCGAAAGGAATGACTGGAATAGGAGAATGGATCTAGTCCGAGTCTCTGGATATTGGTCTAGGAACCATTTGTATGTCATAAGTAAGTTGAAGTTGGAGGTTAACAGGGGAGAAGAAGGATTAGACCTGGCTTGGAACAGCATAAGCTTTGCTAGCCTTGCAAATGGACACCAATTGTTTGATGGGGAATAATAGGTTATGGAAATTCCAGAATGTAATCTATCAGTTTTTGAAGAAGGCAGAGTTAATATGTAACTGTTGCTATGCTTCTTAAGGTTGGATACTCTGAGAAAAGTAGGAGAGTGAGATGATGTGGTGAATTCTCCAGGGTGAAGAAATCCATAGAAGGCAAGGGTAATTGCCAAAGACGCCATGAGATTGGAATTAGGGTCGAATGGATTTGAGTCCAATTAGTCCAGCAAACTATGAAATAGAGGTCCTTTTATTAGTAGGCATTAAGGATTATTTGGAATGAAAGATCATTGAAAGCCCAATAAAAGTAATTTGACTGATTGATTGGAGAACATTGAGGGTGAAGATGGAGAGTATTGGGAAAGAAAAAAAACTGGATGCCGGATAAATACAATTTAATGGTACCGTGGGAAAAATGCAAGGCTTGATAGCAAAATGTCACAAATGCTAGTACCAGACTGACTGAGATGACAGTTGGATGGAAGGATAGTGAAGTGCAGAAGGAGACATATTTGTTCCAGGCGTTTGTATAGGCAGCTGTAGTGGAAGGAGCCAATGTGGACCTCATGAAGAGAGATGCTTGATATAGTGACATAGGGACTTATTTCATGATGAGATCGTAGTATGGTGGTGGAGGAGTCATGATGGGATCCATTGGAGGATGGAGATGATGGAAATCCTGAAAACGAAATTGAGAAAGAGCATCAGCTGCTTTGTTCTTGACACCAGGAATATAATAGCATGTGATGATGAAGTCATGGATGAGTGAAAGCCAGGTTAACCTCCTCATGAATAACATGATGGAAAGTGAGGATGAGTGACCTTTATTAACGATGGCTACAGTGGACTGATTGTCAGAATATACAGATACTGATTGGTGAGACCATAGATGCCCCCATAGAACTGCGGCCACTATGATAGGGTATATTTCAAATAACGGAGAAGTAGAAGAAAAGTCACTCAATGAAGAGACATCGGAAGACCAAGGGGCAGCGAGCCAGGACTGAGAAACTATAGCAGCATATCCATGGGTTGGAGAGGTGTCTGTGAATATGTGGGGATGGACTTCCGGAGACAGATCTTTACAGAACATGGAGCATCCGTTCCAGCTGGCGAGAAAAAGGGACCACATGGCAGGTCAGATTTCACAGATGCTGTGATGCAGATGTGATGGTGAAGCATGGAAACAGATGAAGCTTGGATAAGAAGATAAGAGATGAACGAACAACCTTGAGGAGTGATCCTCATTGCGAAATTGAGGTACCCCAAAAGGGAACGCAGGTCACACTTGGTGCAGTAGGATCTGGTAGAGAAAGAAGAGACCAACTCCTGAATCCAAGAGCACTTATCCAGAGGAAGACATGCCTCCATGTGGTCAAAATCCAAGATGATGCACAGAAATTTGAAGGAAGTGGAAGGGAAAAATTACAGGAACTGACAGGTCCTCAGACAGCTGAATGAGAGCAGACAGACCCTCCACCAGAGGTGAGATAGGCGGGTCAATGAGGAGTAAAGTGTCCAGCAAATGAAGCACAGCAGACCGATGGCAAACATTGAGCAGAGCCCAGCACAGGACTTCAGTGAAGGTGTTAAAAAGCTTAGGGCTGCTACGGCAGCCAAAGGCAAGGCAGATGGCAAAATAAAAGCCGTTATCCCAGGACATACCGCAGAGGTGCCAGAGAGAAGGATGGATGGGGAGGAGCTTGAAAGCATCAGAGATGTCCGCCTTGGAATGCCAAGAGCCATGGCTGGATCTTTGATGATGGTGATCGCATCATAGATGTGGGAATAGGACACAGAAAGTCATCAGCAAGAATGAGGAAATTGATGCTAGGTGTTGAGGAACCACAGGGTGGCAATAGGTCGAATCCGAATTGCTTCTTACCAGAGAACTTCTGAGTTGTGATTCTGATGGGATTGATCCTGTAAACAGGAAATGGAGGATGAAGGAAAGGTCCCAAAATTAAGTGCTTACTAAGTTTCTTCTGAAGGAGGGAAAGGACCACATCCGGTTCCTGGATAGCGGACTGCAAGTTGGCCAGATGAAGGAGGAAGTAGGGAGAACTGACACACCTGTATGAAAGTCATGGGTGAAACCCAAGAGGAGAGAATGCACCAGCTTTGGAGAAGGATGGGCGGTCAGCAAATGAGCCAGGGCAAGCAGGTTGATAAGAGTGGAGGGATGGACCAGATGTCATTTGGATGTTTTCAGAGTCTTGGGGCAAATGTAGTGAGCATGCGCACCTCCGCAAAGGCAGCACAGATGCAGGAAGGCACATCTAGGAGTGGTGCAACCTTGGTTGTTGAAACTGCTGCAGATGGATTCACTCACGATGTTCCTGATGGGGCAACCATGCCGGTCTAGGAAGGCTCATGGATTAGAAACAGGGTGAGTCAAGCCAGAAGGAGAGGGAGAATCAGGAGTGCGAGAAGGCCTGGAGATGGATGAGGAGGAGGATGAAGTAGACACAGCCAGTGGACAGAGAGAAGCGAAATGGTTGAACAAACCACAAAGGGAACAAGAATATGCATGTTGACGGGCAAAATGCTGACAAAACAGCTCATTGTCCAAGATGGCCCAATTCAGCTTTATGTTGTAGTAGGCTAAGGCAGATGCTGCCTTGGCCGAAAAGTAGTGATGGTAGTCGTTGAAGTGCGTGCTGCCATAACGCATGCTGAGGTTGACCAGGAGGTAAAGATAAGTGTCCAGTTCCTCTCTGTGGGCTGGGAAAGCCAATCAAATGATGTCCCAGTAGAGGCTGAAGGCTAGAACAAATTCTGACATTGTCATCTTATGAAGGATACGGGAGGGGGCGTGGCTTGGACCCAGAGAAGATGGCAGCATAATCTTTCTCCTCTGCCCCAGCCTGATGAGCAATCGAACAGAATCCACTGCTATGCTGGATTGAGAAGTCATTTTTCCCTATCGGTTAATCCCTAAAACCTCTGTCAACGCTATGCCACAGCTAATCTGAGGGGAATCATGTTTCTATTGCCATCTTAGTACTGCACTAAAGTCAGAGTCTCAGACATCACTATGCCACGTAGGCCTCATCGAACTGCGGGAGGAGCTCTCTCACTATCAACAGAATCCCCCGGCACCACCTCTGCTAGCTTGATCCAGCTCTCGAACAGCGGAGAACGGCCAAGTAAATGTTAAACCAGTATTGGCTTTCGAAGAACACACGGTGAGCGCTACAATCAGAGTTCCTAATCTACTATTTCCGGAGCGTGGCAGTCGGCTACACATGGCTCCTAGTTGCGAGATGGATCCCCTAGCGAGAGCGCAGGCAGGAGCGCTGAGTCAGGATAAGCTGACAGCTACTGACCAAGCCCAGGTAGGAGAGGCCCTGGCAAATATAACTAGAATGCTCGAGGTACTGCTAATTAGAGTAGACACAATAGGCACCTCGCTAACAGGGGCTGTGGCTGATGTCCATTGGCTGGAGGACCAGCATAATGTCTTTGAGCAGTGGACAGAGGAATTAGAGCAGTAACACCTCCACATGTTACATAAAATGAAAGACCATGAGGCTAAACTGGAACTGTGGATCCGGGTGGAAGATCAGGAGAATCGCAGTAGGTGAAATAATATCAGGATACTGGGGGTGCCTGAGGGGGCTGAGGGCCCAAACATGGAACGTTTCCTAAATGAGTGGCTTCCACAACTATTGGGAGATTGATGGAAAGAGCCAGTGGGGGTGGAGCACGCCCATAGAGTTCCTGGAACTCCAAACAACACCAGACGGCCTCGGACAATCATCGCCTATCTACTGCGATTTTCTGTTAAAGAGCACTTGTTAAGAGCTACAAGAGACCTTGGGGAGCTAACCTGGAGAGGCAACACTATTTCCTTTTATAGAGATTTTACACAGGAGGTGGCAGCCAAGCGCTGGGAGTACAACCCTTTGAAAAAGATATTGAGTGCCAATTCGGTACTGTAAGATTTCAAAGGCCTCACTGCTCTTCATATCTTGAAGTATGGACAACCCTTTACAGCGGAATCACCTAAGGAGGCCGAGGCCTGGATACAGAACCACTGGCCAGGCATGGTGCTGAGAACTACCTCTCCCAGACGCCTCTGGGAGCCATGAAACCACAAAGACCTGGGACTTAATAGGCAGGGATCCAATTCTACAGGAAGCCTGAATCACAGAAGGAATGGTCCATCTTATAAGGATTCCTCCACTCGCAACCAGCCGGAAAACACTCAGATCTCGGAGAACAGACGACACCAGGCTGATCTAGTTCTACCCCCAACAACTGAACAGCCCAAAGAAAACCCCCTCGGTCAACCTCAGAATCTCGACCTATAACCGCTACCTGCTAGGCAGCGGCAACGATCCAGGAGTCCTCATGCATTAGTATTGGATAACGCAAGTGCCTCTCCCCCTGCCAAACTCCTGAGAATGGATTCACTCCCTACGGCTGCCGAAACTAACACAGTCCAACTCAAAGAGGAACCTGATATGCTGAGCGACCCGATCCCCATAGACTGGGTGACCACTGTAGAAATGGCCGAAGACCTTGAAGTGGCGAACAACGGAATGCTGAAACCTGGACTTTTGACATTTGCAGAGGCGCATACTTCACCCGCCATACCGGCTGGAACTGTTACAATCTGTTGAATGGGAGTTGCCTTGACGAAGCATTCCAGCTACCTATGTAGCTGATCCTGAGTTTCCCTACATTCCTACCGCATGCTGCATCCTCATTAGGAATAGCAGACACGAAACTATTGTTAGGAAGGTGGGGGTTTATAAATCTGCTCGACAGTAGACGCTACTATCCGTTGTAACTCCATCATCCCATTCGATAACCTTAGTGAATATCCCTCCCCCTCTACATTTTCCCCCCTATCACATGAACCTTGTCTTTAAGAGAGTAATACCCTCTCCCCCCACCTTACCTTCATAGCTAAGGTTTCTGTTATTACACTGCGGGGAAACTCACTGATGGATGCCCCTAAGTAACACAGAAATTATATGGCAGCTAGCTACAAATGCCTGGAGAGGCCAGTGTTTAAAATACATGATTGGCAGTCGCTTTAGGCCTCACATTTGATTATTTTACTCCCCCCTCCTGCTAACTCGTTCTGTTGTATGGGACGGATGCATGGGCAGTTGACAGAGGCCCTCCCCTCTCACACCCACACACTCCCTGGTCCCCCCCCATAGGTAACTCCTACCTGGCGCCCTAGGCTTGCCTAGGGTGGCGCAGGAACCGTACTCATGGCGCAGCTCGACTTCTCAGATCAGGCCTTACACCTGGCCGCATAAAGTCAGGCTGGGACAGAGCACCCATGACTGGTCTGCTCCTTCCTGTGCCTCCAATTTGGTGACTGGAGCAGTGTGGCTTACAGGGAGACATTCCCCCTCTTCACACGTTCACCTCAGCACCAAGAATGAAGATTTTTCTTATTGTATGATTGATCAGTTCTGTGCTACAAAATACGTTGTTGTTCTCTTTTTTATATAAACTAGTTATTGTTATTGTTAATTATCTTAAATGGTGATATATTTTTACTTACCTATCCAATTTACCTAGGACCTTCATAAGATTTTTTCTATCCTTTTCTATATCTACAGCCTTCTCTAAATAGATCTCCACGGAGGTTCACAGATACGTCTGACCTAACTTGAAGTGGTGGTAAGGCAGCTCTTGTCTCCTTTGTTGACTCTCCTCTGTATCCCTGCTTATAGGGTGAGTACCCTTGTCTTCTTCTTTCTGGTGGTGGTGAACATTGATGGCAGCCCGGTCCAACGTGCGGGGAGACTGGAAGTGCATCTCCTGGAATGTCAAGGGACTGAACCACCCGGCTAAGCGAACTAAGGTTTTGCAATTTTTGCACACCTTAGGGACAGACATAGCCCTGCTCCAGGAGACGCACCTCACAAGCTGCACGGTAAATTGGTTAAAGAAACTTTGGGTGGGAATGGTCCTGGCTAGTTGTGCCACTACAAAGACCAAAGGGGTGGCCATCCTACTAACCATGGACAGTCAAAACTCACTGGATGGACTCCCAGGGGAGGTGGATAGCCGTCAAACTCTCCTACCTGGGTGGTAAAACTATAATAGCTAATGTATACGGACACAACTCCAACACAGGTGAAATCTATGCAGAGCTTGGTCAAGCCTTTACAGAACTGACAGAGGGTGAGGCAGATCTACCCATTCTGATAGGAGGGGACCATAACCTAGTCCAAGATATATTCCTGGACAAATCCCTCCCCACCCCGCAAACCCATCCCAAAGTACTGGTAGCCCTAAATGCTTTGATCACAGAGTGGGCCTTAGTGGACCTCTGGAGGACGAACCACCCAAAAGGGAGAGATTACACATTTTACTCTGCCATCCATGACACTTATAGTCGGCTAGACTTTTGGCTAGCCAACAACATAGCTATGTCAGGGATAGGAGGTGCAGACATCGGGAACATAATTATTTCGGACCATGCCCCGTCACGATCACTTTCTCCCCACCAGAACAAAGCCCCCCCTCCACGAGATGGAGATGCAACCCTACCTTGCTTCAGGATGGGACCTTTCGAGATTATATTAAGAAAGAGGCACAATCTTATTTCTCTATTAATACCCTGGGAGAGACCAGTCCGACCACTGTCTGGGAAGCATTCAAGATGGTTCTTAGGGGAAGAATTATCTCATACTCTGCAGCTTAAAAATAGAGAGCAGAAAAAACAGATACAAGACTTGCAGGATACTCTCACTCGGCTGGAGCACCAGTTTAAAGTTTCCTCTAAGAACCCACTCAATTCTCCGCTTCTGGCCCAGATCACAGGCCTGAAATATTAGCTAAATATACTGCTGAACAAAAAAGCAGAGTGGAAATTGATCAGAGCTAAACATAGAGTCTGGGAAGGTGGGGAAAAGGGCGAGAAGCTTCTAGCCTATTGGCTCTGGAAACAACAGGCATCCTCTAGGATCTTGGCCCTTAAGAATAGACAGGGCAAACTACTGGTGACACCAAAGGCCATTAACGAGGAGATGCTTAGCTTCTATCAGTAGCTCTACCAGTCCCAGAATATGATGTCAGCGGAGTGCTTTCACAGTGGCTGAGAGCTTTTTCACAGACCATACCGCTCCCTCAGCTCTCAGCAGAACATTACAAGAATTTGGAAGCCCCGATCACAACTGAAGAGTTAAGCACTGCTATGTCCCAGATGGCGAAAGGGAAATCCCTCGGGCCAGACGGGATGTCGGTGGAACTCTACCAAACCCTTAAGGATGAAATCACTGCTCCACTGTTAGAGGCCCTTCAGGTAGCCCAAAGAGATGGTATATTACCCCCTACTATGCGCGAGGCCCTCATTACCCTAATTCCAAAAAAAGCTTCAGATGTGCTACTCTGTGCAAATTTCAGACCCATATCTCTGATATCAGTAGACACTAAGATAATTGCAAAAGTCTTGGCAAACAGGCTATCAGGTATCCTGCCTACTCTACTTCACCCTTCACAAACTGGATTTCAGAAAGGGAAATCCAGTGCAGACAATATCCGGCTAGTTCTAAATCTTAAATGGTTGGCACTACAGTCTAAAACCCCAACAGCCGCCCTTGTCATAGACTTTGCCAAGGCATTTGACTCGCTGGAATGGGTGTATCTCCACAATGTGCTTAAACTGTATGGGTTTGGGTACTCCTTCTGCTATTGGGTTTCAATGCTGTACCACTCACCCACAGCCCGTATTATCACCAATAAGGACACCTCTCACCCATTTATGTTACAACGAGGAACCAGACAGGGTTGTCCTCTTTCTCCTCTATTTTTTTTAATTGCTCTGGATCCTCTAATCAGGAAATTCACACACACCCCACAGATTACTGCCATCCCTGTAAAGAAGTCATCCTACTTGGTCAATGCATAACCGGATGATATGCTCCTGACCCTTTCTAACCCTCAAAACTCTATACCTACTATTCTGACTATCTTACAGGAGTTTGCCTCTCTATTGGGTTTAACAATAAACCAAAAGAAAACGACCCTGTCCCCCCTGAATGGAGCATGCACCAGGCATTATCTGGCCGGCACTGACATTACCTGGGCCCCCCCTGGGATTTCCGTATTTAGGGATACACATTCCCTCGTCCTGGGAAGACATAGCGTCAGCTAATTTCTCTCCTCTCTTGACTTCACTAGCAGCCGAGGTCCAGCAATGGAGAAAGCTTAATTTAACTCTGAAAGTTAAGATCAAGGCCATTAGAATGCTAGTTTTTTCCAGAGTCTCCTATCTCCTAAATAACCTCTCAATTCCACTCACTGCAAAGCCGTTTAAAGACCTAGATAACTTAGTCTCCCTCTTTTTGTGGGAGGGTAAGGCCCCGAGATAGGGATGTACAAAGCTGCAGTCCCAAAGGTCCAATGGTGGGCTCGGGCTTCCCTGGTTTACAGGCTACCATATGGCCTTTAGAATGGCACAGGCCGCCGCTTAATTCCTTCCCCGGACTACCCCCCCACCTCAATGGGTTAGTCTGGAGGCAGCCCTATCTACGGCTAATCCACTGTACTCCTTATTAACTAAGAGAAAGCCTAGGGAACACCAGCTTACACTGGTCATGATAGAAACGTGCAGGGCATGGCGTAGGGTGATGGCACTAACCGGGACCCCAAGCTCAGACTATCTCCCTCCCATTATATATGCTCAACTATGGGATAACCCTCTTATCACAGTAGAACACAAAGTACTTAAATGGCCCTCATGGGCTGCCAAAGGCATTCACTTAGTGGAGCACCTTCTCCTTCCACACACTAGGACCTTTCTATCCTTTGAGCAAGTCTGTGTGCAATATGGGCTACCCCCAATGGATTTTTGGAAGTTCCTACAGATTAGGAGTGCCTTAACTCCATTGTTAAGGTACGGGCAGCCCATTCTCCATGGCATGGCTTAACCACTCCCCCTTATTGTAGGAGAGTCCAAGGTCTGGTAAGTTCATTTTACAAGACTCTTAGAGATGCACAGCCTGATACTACTTTATCTCGCAGAGCTCGCTGGGAACGCGAACTGCAGCATCCCATATCCCCTCAACTGTGGTCAATATGCCTCAGGGATGCTCACATAGCATATGTAGATGCCAGGAGTCAATTAATTCAATTGAAAATCTTGCTTAGGTGGTACAGAACCCCTTCAGTCCTCCATAGCTTAAAAATTGCTCCCTCTGATAGTTGTTGGAGATGTCGCACTTCCCCTGCTCATTTACTTCACGTATTATGGACTTGCCCAAGCCTGCAGGTCTTTTGGATGCAGGTTCTTGCTGATTGTTCTAGGATTATAGGAAAATCCATCTCTCTTGACAACCTATCTCTCATTCTAGGAGACACTACGGCTTTGCACCCACTCTCCCCCCCTACTAGGGCATGGCTCCTGGTAGCCCTAATGGAGGCTAAAAGAGTCATCCTCCTGAGATGGAGGCAGCCGGTATCCCCCCGTTAGTGCAATGATGAATGGCCATGGCTAGGCTAGCTGTTTTTGAGAGGCTTACTGCTGTGGCCAAGGGAGACCTTACTAAGTATCACAGAAAATGGGATATGTATCTAAACTCCCATATATGCTCTGTGGCACTCCCTCCACCGCAAAATCCCCCACTTTCTAGCATTGTTATAGGGGACGGTCACTGGGGCACCAAATGGGGATGTCACCGCCATCTGTTACTGCATTATACTCACCTATCTCTTTCTTAGCTGAAGTTGAGCATTGTATTCAGTTATCAGGCTGAGTCAATAGATGTTTCAAAGTTGTATTTATGAGACCATAACCAAGTGAATAATACTAAAATGTATGGTGTCTATGGAGATTGGTATAAACAATCTTAGTACTTGTTCTTTGATATAAGGCATAAGTTTCCTAACTGTATATTGGATAAATTAATCCTTTGTAAGTTTATGAGTCATATGAGATGTATAAGACTTTAGTAACTGCTTTGGCTACCAGTTTATAGCAGTATGGCCCTTTTTGAGTAGGGCATTGATGTGCCTTTTGATGGCTGAGTGGACTTGGAAATAACTAATAAAATATTATATGTTAAAAAAATGAAGGAGATGGGAGTCCTTAGACTTCAGGATGACTGACACATCACCACAGGAAATTGTGTGATTATCCATGACTCCGTGAGAAGAAATGAGCAGGGACACCAAATTGATGTCCTTACCATCCAGGATGTCCTTGCAGAGGTGATCTGGCACGAGATGAACAGGGGATATGAATGGAAGCTGAGGAATGGGGGATGAACCTGAAGGAACAGCAAGAAGCAGCAACGGATAAGGCACCATGGCCAGAGGAGGAAGCGAGGCTGGCGGAGAAAGGAGGCTCATGGATGGCTCACTGGCGGGCAGAGCAGGAGCTGGAGGAGAAGGTGATGGAGCTGGGGGTGGGCCTCTAGGGAGAAAAGGTGAGACTGGATATCTGTAATAGAGGCAGTCATTTGAGCCAGGAAGTCTCAAATATCTGAAAGTGGAGCTGAGGCAGGCTGAGGAATAGGCTGGCTGGGGCCAGAGCAGGTCCCTGGGCCAGAGATGGAGGCCAGGAATAAGTCATAGAGCTCCTGCATTCGAGTAGAAGCAGGGTAGGAAATCCCTTTCCTGCAGAGTTCCAACATGAGCCAAGGCAGGGTCCAGTCCTTGATGGAATGACGAGACTTAGAGGTGCATTTTCAGCCAGTGGGAGCAATAAAGGGTGATGGATCCAATGAAGATCCCTCAACAGATGGAGCATAGATGGACGACATGGTCAGGAAGGAAACCTAGGGAAAAGAGAAAGAAAGGTGAAGGCAGGTGGAGCAGCAGGGCGCAGGTGAGGGCATGGGAAGGGAAAATTCAGGATGAGCCGGGGAAGAGGAGAGAAGGGAACACGGGGAGGAGGGAGAAGGGGAATAAGGACAGGAATGAAAACGAGGAGGAGGGACATGATCTTACCACAGGAAGAAGGAATGGATATACTATGTAATCCTGAAACTCGGTATGCCAATGCTCTGCATACTGAGTACAACGGCCTGAAATGCAAGGGTCCGAATCACTGACATGTCCAACATATGAATTTCAGGCATGTCACTGAACAGACTGTAAAATGCAAGGGGCATTGCACCCCACACCCCCCAATGTGAGTGGCTCCGCCCCCACACCCCGTGTAACTAAATTATCCAACTCCAAGGGGAAGAGGACCCCGGATTAAAACATTAAGTGTTGCGGGGGTGTGGTGTGTAAAATGCTGTAACCCAGACCAGAACCCAGGTCACATGCAGTATGCTGCCCCTAGCAACTGGTGGCATTTCCCTCCACACTACCGGGGCAGCTTGGCTAGCAACCCCAGCCAGCTGTCCTTTCTCGCAGATCACCTGGGGTAAGGTAGCATTCCATTACATCTGCTACCTTACCCTGTTGGGAGGAATAGCGTTGGGTGTAAAAGTGTCGGGTTAATGAATCTATCGGGCAATACTAATGGGATACTGTGTGTCGAGAGCCACAGTTTCTAGATCCTGTAAGTATACCGAAGGAATCCAGGCACAGGATAAGGCAGTACAATGGGAGCATGAGGCAGGGGGCTCCAGCTGATGACAGCAGACAATCCTGAGAGAACAGCACAAGAAGACATGAAAAGAAAATAAGTCAAGTGGTCAATAGGGCAGGACAGTGAAATTAAGTGAAAAAGGGAGGGCGGGGGAGTCGGGAAGGAGGGATAGGAAGGAAAATTATTTTTTTGTTTACATTTTGATTAGTATAAATAATCCAATGGAAAGACACTCAGTTGATGTTAGCGAGCCTGCGGGAACCACCAAAGCACCAGGCCAGGGCAGAAGACTGGTACAAATAAGACCAAAACAATAGCACAGGAGAAGGGGAGCATCACAAAGGCCTGGAAAGGCCTTGCAGGGTTTTAAATAACTGCAAAAATTGATTAGCACTTTCATTGTAATCAACTGCGAAAAAGTAGGTATATGCATTTTCTAGCAGTTTACGCATGAGCTATGCATTATCCCAACTGGTTAGCAGTTTTACTTGTGAAAATGCTAATCAATTTTGCAGTTATTTAAAACCCTGCCTCGGGAACACGTGTGACACAGGCAGAACAGATGAGGAGTCCAGGCAAAGGCGGGAGCCACAACACACAACGAAGATTGGCATGCCGAAGAAAGAAATAGGGCACCGGGACCATACTGGCAGGCCAAGCATGAAGGCCATCCAGTGCCTTACACCAGGCGTGACCAGCAGCCAGCGAACCCCAGCACCATAGGGAGAACAAGCACTGTGCGAGCAGCGTGTCAGAAGCAGATGGAAAGGAAGGTGCACAGAGGATGAGCACTGAGGAGCCAGAGACGTGAACCCAACAGAGCAGGCAGGCAGATGAGCAGAGGCATGTGGCAGATTATCGGGGGTTTCAAGAAATAAAACAAGGAGCATAAGGGCAGGGTGATAGGTACAGCTCCCACATAACCCATGACAGAGAAGAGGATTCCACTTGCAATGGAACCCCCTAACTAATGGGAGGGTAAAATTCGAAACTAGTGACTGCGCAAAAGGCATAGGGAACAAAATCCAGATGCAAAGGAGGACCCAAAGCCGAAGAAGGAGACTGGAGGGGGCGAGGAGAGGAAGGGATGGGATGTTCAGCCAGCAAAAACAACACGAAGCTGTGGAGTTTAGCGAGTGATTGAGAAATATGCTGTAGAAGGAATACATTACAGTTCTGGCCCATCGAGGGGAAGAACAGCGTACCAAATCTAGGAACAGCTGCAGGAAGAAAAATCAAGTAGAAGTGACTTACAGAAAAACAAGCATTGGTAAAGTAGGAGGAGCGATAGAGGCAAATGAAACTGGCAAGTCCAGGGCAGGGAAGCAATCTATGGGGTCAGGAGAAACTGCAGGCAGCAATAAAGTGCAGGTGGAGACAGAACGGAAGAGCTTACCTTGAGGAGGAGAAGAGCGACAAACTAAGGAGATGCAGATAGTAGGAAGAACCGGACCCAACAGATGAACAAAGAAGGGGGCCGAACAGCCGCACGGCCATGGGGAGGGGAGCTAAAGTGTGACAGGGGAGAGCTCACACAATCCAACAAAAAATCCAACGAAACACAGGGAGCAAACGAGGGATGACAGGCAAAGCAGTAGAACTGAATGCAGCACACGCCACACAGGAGCTCAGGGGAAACAACCCAGAAAAGAGTTCCTGATTCTAAGCATGAAGTGCTGTGAGAGAAGGGTTTATGAATGAGATGTGGGAGGAGCCATTCCCCCACATTGAACCTCAGGCTTAAAGCCATCCCATTAGTTATAAGAAAACCAAAGTAATGCTGTTTGCCAAAACTCACAACAAATACAAAGGTCAGCCCCTGCACATTCCGAACAATCTACAACAACCCCTCAAGCAGGTAAATAGCTTCAAATATTTAGGCATCACCCTTGACTCCACCCTCTCTTTTCAAGACCACATTAATCTGGTTTACAAAGCTGTGAATACCAGGATTGGCTTTCTCTACCGCCACCAGAATTGCCTAATTCCCAACGCTGTCCACCTAGCTATCACAAGTTCAGTCCTGTCCATAGTTGATTATGGCATTGTAATCTATGGCTCTGCAGTCGACACCGCACTAACACTCATCAAAGTTGCTCTGAACAAAGCCTGTCGCCTTGTGGCTGGTTGCGACAGGCTCACCCACACATGTGATTTATACAAACAAGCAAACTGGTTAAACTTTGCCGGTAGACTTACCTACCAGACCTGCCTCCTAGCCAAAAAGTTAGCCTCCAGTCTCACCCCTCTTGCCACTCTCCACCTCTTAGAGCCTTCCCCCACCCCCCCAGGCTACCAGAAGCTCCTCAAAAACTACTGTCCAGGTCCCCTTCTGTAGAACATCCATGGGACATAGGGCCTTCATGTACAGGGCTCCTAACTGGCGAATAACCTGCCCCCTGAAGTGTCCTCCTTACAAAAGCGTGGCCCTTTCAAACTCTCACTTTGGCAACATGATCTGGTCATTCACTTCTATCTACCATCTTGGTGATCTGCGAGATGGCAGCTGTGAGTGAGCTGCCTGGATTTTAGCTCAGCCTTCAGCCTTTAGCATTTTTACTGTTTTTCTGTTTTGTTTGATTTTATTTCTTTTTTATTTTATAGTTAGTCAGTTTTAGACAGTTAGGGCAATATTAGTGAGGTGGTAAATGTGACAAGCATTTTTTGCAGGAGTAGTAGAGATCCATAGTTTGGTGCTATGCTGATTTACATTTTGGACGCCAAGACTGCTAGCCTTTGATATGACTAGCTTACATTTTTCAATTTTGCTTTTTTTTTTTGTTCTGTTTTTTCCCAAACACATTGGGAACTGCTGCTTTTTTTCATTCTCATCACGGCTTGCTGTTAGTTGATACGTCATGAGCAACTGATGGATTAATCTGTGCACTGTGTAGAAGAGGTGCGAGTTCTGCCACTGTTGAACCATTAGTATTTTTAATGGAACTGGAAGTTTTCAGAGTGTACCTGCGCGAGCTACATGTGGGAAGGAGTAAGATTGCCTGTCACGACAGGAGCACCGCGGGATGGGAAACTGAACTTGCCGCCATAAGCCTTCACCTCTCGGTAAGTGTCTGGTGGCGTGGTGAGAGGATGCCTGAAGTTGGTCTCGAGAGGATTGTTTGGATTTGGCCCAGGCTCATTTACACTTCAGGGTACCTGCTCTCTGTAATTCTTGGGAATCAGAGGATTGTATGCAGGTTGGGCTGTGGCAGCGGGGAGGACAGTGGTGGGAAGTCTTGGACCAGAAGTTTGGCTCCTAGCCAGCTGTGTTGGTGGTACTGAGTCTAGGGGTCAGTGGATGTCAGACTCTCCACTGCCCCTCTGTTCTGTTGCCCTGTCTGTCTTGTGGTTCTGCCCACTGTCCCCCGGGGGTTAGTATAAGGGCAGTGTTTTTCTGGACTTGGGGGTTGTGGTGCCATACTGGGGCTGGGGCCTAGAGGGGTCTGTGTCCAGGGGGATTTCTGGTGGAGTTCAGACCGGAGGGTAGTGTACTCCATGGGAGTCCTAGGGTCCTGTATTTGGGGTGGGGGTCAGAGGACCCTCTCATTGGGGACCCTGGAGTACTGATAGCTGGCTTCTCAGGTCTCGGTCTGTGAGGGGAGGGCCACTATTTGCGATCCCAGGATAAGTAGAACTTGGAGCCAGGTGAAGATTGGAGGATGGCTGGTGTGTAGTCCTCAGTGCACCATTGGAGTAGTGCAATTGACTGGCTTACTACCCTCTGCTTTGTGTTCAGTGGCTTAAGTTTCTGGTTTTGGCTCCTTTAATTTTGCATCTATCTTTCTGTGGCTCAATCAGTAATCAGTACTCAGCATCCTATTGGGGAGGTAGTGAGAGTGCCTCAAGAATTGATTTGTGAATGATTTAAGTTCTGTGGTTGCTGATCAGAGAAGAGCAATGTTGGGCATTATTACTTTGACTGGGTAGGGTGAGAGCCTCACCACGTCTTAATTTCATTTTTTGAAGTTTGGTATACTTCATAGGCATTGACTTTAATCATTTTACTGATTTTTATTTGAACATTTTGGCACCAAACCATTAGGGTCTTGGGGGGTTTAAACTGAGGTTTGGGAGTTTTTTGTTACAGA
This sequence comes from Neoceratodus forsteri, assembly GCA_016271365.2. Lineage (NCBI taxonomy): Eukaryota > Metazoa > Chordata > Ceratodontiformes > Ceratodontidae > Neoceratodus > Neoceratodus forsteri. The sequence continues at coordinate 1,623,468,785 of CM057453.1, read as the reverse complement.
AGGTTAATGGTGGTTTGGGTTTAGGGAGGGTTAAGGGTTGGAAGATTGTATATTTCTTATTTTATTCTCTTTGGGGGCTGGCTTTGAATGTTAGACAGGATGTGCTGGCAAGGGGCTCTCCCAGTCAGGCGTTACTCCTTCTCAGAGCTTCGGGGCCTTCGCCATTCTAATTGTCCACCTTTGCCCGCCAAGGTTTATACTCATTGTAGAGTGCTGGGGATAGTGGATAGGAGGTGTGGAGTGCGGGGTCCCGAGCGATGGGGAGGAGAGGAACGAAGTGGCAGGATTGGGGTTGTGGGGACAAGAAGATTCCCTGGTGTGAAATGGAGACTGGAGAGGGGTCCCCCTGCCTAGTACCCATACCCAAGAGTTCCACATTAGGTGGGCAGGTTCCTCGGGTGGTCTCGGAACCCCATCCTACCCAGGCAGTGTTATACAATGCCAGGTCCATTAAAAACAAGACAGTTTTGATTGCCAATCTTGTTGGGTCATTGGACCTTGCATGCACCACCAAGATCTGGCTAGACATGAGTGCTGGCCCAATTCTTGAGGCAGCAGTGCCAGCTGGTTTCTCTGTGATGCATTGCCTGAGGCTGGATCGTAGGGGTGGGGGTGTTGCCATTTGTTTTAGAACGGAACTGGGCCTGGTAGAGGTGCCAGTGGGTGAGACCCAATCCTTTGAGTATATCTTGGGTGCAGGTGTGGGGTGCAAAATTCTGCTCATTTACTGTCCACCTGGGGATGGGAAGCAGTTTTTGTAGGAAGTCGCTGACTTCGTCATTGACACAGTGTTGGAGTCACCCAGAGTGATGGTGTTGGGTGACTTCAATGCCTGGATGGATGATGAACTCTCGCATTTTGGAAAGGATTTCCTCCAACTTATGTATGCACTGGGCTTCACACAGGTTGTTTCCTCTGCAACCCATACTTCGGGTCACTCTCTGGACCTGGTCTTCCTGCTGGGACTGGAAAGTGCAAACTTGGTGGTGGAACCAGTCAGATGGTCTGACCATCACAGTATCAGGTTCAGTTTCTAGGCACCTCCTCCCCATAGTTCTGCCCTTTCGGTGATGATCCAGTACCGCCCATTGAGGGATGTGATCCTAGATGACCTGATGGCGGTGCTAGACCTATCGGGATGTACGAGTGAAAACATGGGTCCAGAGATTCTACTACAGACCTATAATAAGGCTGTGGTGACAGCTCTGTATTCCATAGCTCCTGTCCGTGCTCGCCCCCTCTCCCTTCGTCCTCGATCCCCAATTGTTTGATGGGATTTTAAGGGAGATGACGAGAGTGGGGCAAAGGCTAGAGCGATCCTGGCAGAAATTGGACCTAGATGCCGACAAGCTTAGATTGATGGCACATTATGCGGACTATCAATTGGAGATCTCCCATAAGAAGGCAGAATTCCTGTCCGGGGAGATCACTGCTGCATGGAACTGACTGGCTCAGCTCTTTTGCACTGTGGACAGACCGTGCAATCCAGCCTGTCTGCAGTTGCGAAGAGCATTGTCACAAGATAAATGTGACGAGTTTGCTCGATTCTTTGCAAATAAGGTTGCCGGCATCAGGTCTGAGATCTGTTCAGCATGTTCTAAGAGGGGTTGCAGTGACCGATGGGAGGTCGCGGAACCTCGGTCTGGTTGGTCGGCGTTTTGGCCAGGTGGCGATCTTGGATGTCATGATGATCATCCAGAGTATGCAGCCAACCTTCTGTAGTTTGGATCCGGGCCCAACCAGCCTCCTTGTGGGGTGCATGGATGTCATCAGCCCGATCCTGGCGGAGATAGTCCGGGGCTCATTAGGGATTAGGGGATTCCCTAATTCTTTGAAAGAAGCAGTGGTGATTCCCCTTCTTAAGAAATCTTCTCTCGACCCAGACTGTCTTGCCAACTACAGGCCCGTCTCTAACTTTCCCTTTGTGGGTAAGGTTATTGAGAAGGTGGTTGTGCTGCAGCTAAAGGATAATCTTGCCATCCGTGACATCTATGATCCCTTCCAGTCAGGTTTCAGGAAAAGGCACAGTACTGAGACTGCCCTTGTTCAGGTGCTCAATGATCTCCTTGTTGTGAGAGATCAGAGGAGCCATACTATCTTGGTCCTCCTTGATCTCTCAATGACAACTGACACTGTGGACATTGCTACCTCTGATTGCTTCATGTTTCACCCCCTTCATTCCCTTGCCCTTATCCCCCCCCAACTCCAACACAGTCTCCCTGGACTGCGCCTCAGCCTACCCTATTCCAAATATTTGGCAGTCTCTCCCTTAGCAGGGGATCCTACTCTATATCACTACCTCTGTATGTTCTAGTGACTGCCACAGCACCTTATTTTTGCATTTCTGTATTTTGCACATCTTGTATCATGTATTTTGCATTCCTGTACCTTTTTATTGTGCAATCCATGTATTATAGTATTATATTTACCTCTGTATACTTTGCACCCTCTGTTAATTGTTCTGCCTCTGACGTGAAGCCTTTGTAAAGGAGTCGTTGACTCAAAGGTTGTAATTTCTGAAAGTTCAATAAATAAATAACTCCTGTCTGGTAGCTATCATTTGTTCCTTTAACTGTGGACATTGAGATGCTTCATGTTGTGCCTCGAATTCTTTAAGTCTGGCCACTAATTTATTGTGTTTTTCTATTCTTTGTTTTTTGAGCTGTGAGGAATAGGCTACTGTTACCCCACTCAGCTTGGCCTTTAATGCATCCTATACCCATTTTCCTTTCGACTTTGACCCTTGGTGCACCCTCTGGTGTTCTTCGATAGCTTGAGTTATCTGTCTCTGAAAGTTCTCTCTAGTTAGTAAGGAGTTATTTAATCTCCAGAAGGCAGACCTAGTCCAGTCTCCTAACTGCAGCCTAACTGAGACTGCCGCATGATTGGAGTTAATCTTACTGTGTATGGTACACTCAGAAAAAGTGTGCAAATCCACCTTGCTGCAAGAAAGTAATCTATCCACCAGTATGACTTATGCATATTCAAGAACAATATGTAATTTTTATGGCTGCAGTAGGCAAAGCCTGCAGACGTTTTGCATGTACAAAAGGAGTGATGGCATATTTTCTGTCTGTGGAAATGACTGAAGGTGTAAATAGTCTCCTTTACCTTACCGTCCTCCAAGAAATGATTTCTGCCCTCAAATGAATATGCTTTCATGTTATTCAATGGTTGCAGGGTACTTTTTTCTTTCTTAAATGGGCAGTACAAGAACTGGAACCTGAGTAGTGGGAGGCAGCATCATTTTTTGGGGGGAGTAAGATCCACCCCTACCTCCACCCGAGAAGCTCCTAAAGATCCACCCCACCTTTTTTTGATTCATGTGGGAGGGGCATGATGGAACATCTGGTTGTCAATGGACTACAGGACCCAAGGCAGCATGGTTTAATCAGGGGGAGGTCATGTCAGACCAACCTCATTGAATTTTTTGACTGGATGACTAGGGAGGTAGATCAGGGGAAGGCAGTGGACATGGCCTATCTGGACTTCAGCAAGCTCTTTGACACTGTGCCACATAGAAGACTATTACACAAACTGGGGAATATGGGTGTGGGTAGGACATTAGTGTGGTGGGTAGGTAACTGGCTGGGCAGCAGGACACAGAAGGTAGTGGTAAATGGCTGTCACTCCACAGAGTGAAGAGTGACCAGTGGGGTACCACAGGGATCAGTGCTGGGACTGGTCCTATTCAACATCTTCATCAGTGACATTGTGCAGGACCTAGAAAGCAGAATTTCCCTGTTCACTGATGACACAAAGCTCTGTAACAGAGTAGACACACCAGAGGGTGTAGACAGAATGAGAAGGGATTTGCAGAAATTTGAAGAATGGTCAGAGGTTTGGCATCTGAAATTCAATGCAAAGAAGTGCAAGATAATGCATATGGGGCACAAAAACTCTGGCACAATATATCAGTTGGGGGGTGAGGATATAGCATGCACCAAGCAGGAAAGGGATCTTGGGGTTATCATCTCTGATGACCTTGAGGTAGGGAAACAGTGTGACAAGGCAGCAGATAAAGCAAATAGGATGCTGGGATGCATAGGCAGGGGCATCACCAGCAGGAAAAGGGAGGTCATAATTCCACTATACAAGACACTAGTGAGGCCCCACCTGGAGTGCAGTGTACAGTTCTGGAGACCTTACTTACGTAAGGACATAGACAGGGTAGAGAAGGTTCAGAGGAGGGTAACAAAGATGGTACATGGATTGCATCACAAGTCCTATGAGGACAGGTTGAAGGACTTGAATATGTACTCCCTGGAGGAGAGGAGGGAGAGAGGGGATATGATAGAGACATACAAGTATCTTACAGGGAGGAATAGGGTGCAGGAATACACTATTTTTAAGTGAAAAAGATGTTCCAGGACTAGAGGGTATGGGATGAAGTTGGAGGGAGGATGATTCAGAGGAAACGTGAGGAAGAATTTCTTCACAGAATGGGTGGTGGGCAAGTAGAACACCCTGCCAGAGGAAGTAGGGGGGCTGAAACAATCACATGATTTAAGAATGCATGGGATAGACATAAAGGAATTCTGGAAATCAGGGGTAAGGGGCAACAGACTTCTAGGAAAATATAAAGTGAACTTACAAGCTCAAATGGGCAGACTGGGTGGGTCATAGGCCCTTATCTGCCGACACTGTCTATGTATCTATGAGGTGGATCTATCATGTTGAAACAAGACACACTAGTTTGGGATCTGGACCAAGGAATAGAACAAGTATGTGGAGTCTCTGCATTTTATTACTGACTAAAAGAACAGAAGATACTTAATGCCTTCAAATTGACTTAAAACCACTTGGAACAAATGATTATCAGAGCCACTTGGTGTCTCAAAAGGAAAGAGTAATTAAGAAGTGTCTGAAACTACAGCTCCCAAGGAAAACTATAGACACAGCATTCTGGTTGAAAGAGCCACAGGTTTTTCTTAAACATTTATATACTAAAAACATATATATATATATATAATATATACATATAAATATATATATATATATATAGTTTGTATTTTTAGTAGTTTCAAAACTTTGAAAGCATTGGTGTTAGTAATGCATTTAGAAATACATTTTTTAATTGTCTTTACAGTTAATCATGCAGTTTCATGTGAGGGCACATTTTTGGGGGGAAGGGGTTCAAATTATTTTAATCATGGGCACAGTACTTGGTAAACATAGCCTTTTATGAGGTGTATTTTCTTTTAAGTTTGAGAAGTGGAGTTGCCTTGCACCTGTTAAAAATACCAGCTGCAATTAACAACTACTTGTAGAAACAAAAGGCTGTTTTTTTCCCTACTTTCTTTTCACTGTTATAAACTGAGCCAGGAAAAAAGTAAGACTGGAACAACTATCAGCGCTGCCATCCCCCTGGACATGCCATTTGTCACTCATTTAAAATAACACAAATGTAGTTTCACATTTTTACTATGAGGGAAGCAAGAAGATGAACCAGCATGGTTAACAAATACATTCATTGACACCTGTGAATGAGTGGGGAAGGGCAGTTTTTTCTAACATTCCTGGTGGTTTTATACTCCCTGGAACCTGCCATTTAGGGTTTTTTATTGCATCTTGTCCCAGGCAATCTTCCCAGACTGCAGTTTGCTCTACTGTTTAATATCTCCAGTGGAGGCCAGTATCTTGTTACATTGTCTTTTGTTTCAAATTAACCACAGACATCATGGCAGCCAAAGCAGAGACACTTTGAGTCTTAGGGTATGTACAGCATAATTAATAAGTTTTCATATGCATAATATTTCCATTCATGTTATTGCTAGACATACTGCAGCTAGCTTGGCTTGAGGAAGGGTGAACATGGTCAGGACCCCTTAGCAATTGAGATGCATATGCAACAAATAAGTCCAGATGCACTAACAGCCTGCTGAATAAGGAAGGGTTGCAGGAACCCAGGGAATGATTATGGGGGGGGTTGATGGTCGTCAAAATGGAAAGGGATTTTTTGGGTAATCATATTGGATGACCTAAAGGTGGTCAATGATGTACCAAAGCTGTGAGGAGCTGTGTGGAATGCTGTGGTGCATTAGCGAGAGGTATTACCAGCAGAAGGAAGGAGGTGGTGATGCCACTGTGTAGATCACTGTTGAGGCCTCATTTGGAATATGGTGTCCAGTTCTGGAAGCTGCATTTCTGTCATGCAACTTAAAATTACAAATGGGTTCAATGGTTCTATTTTAGATTTCTGTCCATTTCTCCTACTTCTCCCACTGGTTATGCATAATCTTTCCATTCATGTTATTGCTAGACATACTGTAGCTAGCTTGGCTTGAGGAAGGGTAAACATGGTCAGGACCCCTTAGCAGTTGAGATGCATATGCAGCAAATAAGTCCAGATGCATCAACTGCCTGCTGAACAAGGAAGAGTTGCAGGAACCCAGGGAATGATTACGGGGGGGGGGCTGATGGTCATCGAAATGGAAAGGGATTTTGGGGTAATCATATTGGATGACCTAAAGGTGGCTAAATAATGTACCAAAGCTGTGAGGAGAACCAGTGGAATGCTGTGGTGCATAGGGAGAGGTATTACCAGCAGAAGGAAGGAGGTGGTGATGTCACTGTGTAGATCACTGGTAAGGCCTCATTTGGAATATGGTGTCCAATTCCCAAAGCCGCATTTCTGTCATGCAACTTTAAATCACACATGGGTTAAATGGTTCTATTTTAGATTTCTGTCCCTTTCCCCTACTTCTCTCACTGGTTAGCCTTATGGAACACAACTAGAACATATTTTGGCTAGCATGATGAATGCACTTACACAAACTATTTCTCAGTCTACAGCACTGTCTTTTTAAAATGCTAACTTCTTGTTGAAAATATGGCATAATTTTTCCATCCATGTTATTGTTAGACATACTGTAGCTAGCTTGGCTTGAGGAAGGGTGAACATGGTCAGGACCCCTTAGCAATTGAGATGCATATGCAGCAAATAAGTCCAGATGTGCTAACTTACCTTATAACTGTTAAGTGTCACAGTTTGCATTTTCTTCTTGAAATGGTTACTTTTGCATTTATGTTTATTTTAAAATATTTAATATTCTCACCATGTGGTTATGTCATGGACCATAACTGATCTCCAGCCTCACCCCACCGTGCTCCAACTTGCATAGAAAATAGTGCTTGTAGACAAATCTAATCATTTTGCCGTTGTGTTCTGGTGTGTTCGTGTGTGTGTGTGTGTGTGTGTTTCTGTTACTGAAGCAAGAAATGTACAGCTGTCATTTTTTACATCCTGTTCAAAATGTGTTTTTGCACTTGTGGTGCCAAATGACACAGTTGCTGTGCAAAATATCCTTTCGGCTAATGAACTCATAGTGTCACTGTTCATGCGGTGGGGTCACAAAAAGCACATGCTGAAAACTCGGAGTGAAAATACCAAAAAACGCCCAGGGCATTAGGGTTTCTGACCATATCACCCTGCACTGTAGGGACTGACAGGCATCAGGGATGTGACTTGGGATTGTCAACAGTAATGCTCACGCCATTCCACCCCCATCCCCATCCTGCAGCCAGTGATAGGTATCGAGGTGTGCTTTTGACTCTTCAGCCACAAAGTTCACTCCATTCTCTTATACTGTACCCATTTCAACATATTTCCTTATGGAATGGGGTGCGTGTAAAGTTTGAAAACCCCAAGGCATACCTCGACTCGTGTCTGTGTCTGCAGGGTAGGGTGAGGTGAAATGGCGTGAGCGTTATGGGCAATGACCCAAAGGCACACCCCAATGCCTGTCCATGTCTGCGGGGTTGGGGTGGTGTTGGCGCACTTAAATACTTCACTGCTATTCCTATTCTGCCTGTCTGTCTATGTCTCTGTCTCTCTATCTATATGTCTATGTAATTATCTATCTTTCTATTAATTGCATGTATCGCTATTTTTATCTATTTCTAAAACAAACCTGCATATCACATTTGCCTGCACTCTGAGCACATACTTATGAAACTGTGCATATTTGTATTCCACTTCTGCATAGACTTCATACTTTCCTAATATTCCCATTATCACAAGCATAACTACCTTGCCCTTATCAAAAGCGACCCCCTCTGAAAGTTAATATCACATTTTCTCTAACAGTCCATCATCATTACACCTGACTTCCTGACATCAACACATTGCTAAAATATAACTTACATTACCTCATGGACAAAACCCCTGTTTCTCTTAAAAATAAATAAATAAATTAATAAAACTGTGTAAATGATCTCAAGGCTGAACATATGCCAGCCATTACTTTTTCATGTACTGCCACCTTCTGTACCATCATGGGGATTTGCATATGTTTCCCTTGATGCTTTGTATTATTGGGATATGTGCAATTATGTTTTCTTTAAAATGTGGCTGTCTGGCCAATATCATATGTGATAACACATACATCAGTTGCATTTGCTCTGGGGTTCTTTTGTAAGCTTCCTATTCCTTCCATTAAAATGTACGCCTCCATATATTTTCCTAATAATGTGTATGCCTTCCTTAGAACAGAAACTAAAACAAATCTTACTACTTACAAATCATTCTGTTGTTTCTTCATACCTCCTTAACAATTCCACACAACTTCACTAACTTCATTATGCAGCCGTGGTGGACCTGACCAGATTTCGTTATTTTTGGGGTGAAGCTCCTTACAGATGTCAGTGAGTATGATCTCCTTCATTCCTGCCCATACTGCTTGTTTGTAGCTAAATTTCCAGAGGACTGGCCTAATTGTGTATTTATTATACAGTTAAACAGCTCCTCCAATTAGAAGCATACCTGCAGGCAGCGAAATTCTTTTTTGAAAGTCCCTGGAGATGCTGTTTCACTGTTGTGAGCATACATGTTAATAAGGTGTAAACACTGCCTAAAACCCCCTTCAGATACCAGTCATTCTGCTATTTTCTAATGCTTCCATGGCAGCTGTATCAAATGGTGCTGTCCTCCTAAGAAGAACTGCAACCCCTGCTCATTTTCCTGAGGCATGGGATGATGCCACCACCATTCCCACCCATGCCCGCTTTAATTTCAGGTGTTCCAAATCAATCTAGTTTCCTAGAGATACCCCACATCACCATGTAATTTGTGTAACTGGGTCAGGATTTTCATTCTTTTAACCACATAATGTATCCCTTGGACATTTAATGATGCTATTGGCAATGTACCCCTTTATATGGGAGGCTTATATTACCTGTGGCTCCCTTGTCTACACTTGAGCTATCGTACTGTTTAACTTTTGAATCAGGCACACATTATCATTTTGCAGTATGTCTTGTAATAACAACCAGTGTTATAAATTTAATAACAGCAGAAGAACCATAACATACAGCATTCAAGCATTCAGGAAGTACAAGGAATCGCAGCAGGAGCAGGACAGAGAACTGTATCAGTTAAAGCAAAAGGAGGCTGGGAAGGCAGTCAGAACAGCAAAGGCCCAAACTGAGGAAAAGATAGCCAACTCAGTTAAGAAGGGGAATAAAACCTTTTATAGGTACATCAGGGAGCAAAGGAAGACCAAGGGAGGGATAGTGAGGCTTAATAAAGGGAGGGAGGTGGGCAGAGGAGAATGTGAAAGGCAGAGATACTAAACAAATATTTTGCTCAGTATTTACAAAGGAAGAGGGAGGTACATAAAACAAACAGTAGTAACACTCTGGATACAGAAGTTGATACCAGCCCATTTACAGAAGAAAGGGTTCTGAAAGAACTCTTAAAACTGAAGGTGGACAAAGCAATGGGGCCTGATGGGATTCATCCCAGAATTCTAAAGAACTAAGGGTAGAACTAGTGACACCACTGACTACCCTCTTTAACAAATCATGGGAGGATGGGGTGGTACCCGAGGACTGGAGGAGGGCAGATGTGATTCTCCTTCACAAAGTGGGAGCAAGGCAGAAGCAGGAAACTATAGACCTGTTAGTTTAACCTCAGTGATAGGGAAAATGATGGAATCACTTCTAAAGGAAAGAATTATCGTATCTGGGCCAGAAGGGCACAGGACCCTAGGCAGCATGGATTCTGGCGGAAGGTCATGCCAGACGAATCTGATAGATTTCTTTGACTGGGTGACCAAAGTAGTAGATCAAGGAGGGGCTGTGGACATGGCCTACCTAGACTTTAGCAAGGCATTTGACACAGTCCCACACAAAAGATTAATATATAAGTTAGCCAGCCTGGGAGTGGGTCCCAAGATGACAGCCTGGGTAAAGAATTGGCTGGAGAATAGGACACAGAGAGTAATAGTAAATGGAGTCCACTCAGAAGAAAGGAGGGTTACTAGTGGGGTACCGCAGGGTTCAGTATTAAGACCAGTCCTCTTCAATGTCTTTATAAGGACATTGCAGAAGGACTGGAAGGAAAAGTATGTCTCTTTGCAGATGACACTAAGATCTGCAACAGAGTTGATGCACAGGGTGGGGTGGAAAGGATGAGAAGGGACTTGGCAAGGTTAGAGGAATGGTCAAATGTATGGCAGCTTAGATTCAATGCTAAGAAGTGCAAGGTAATGCACCTGGGAAACAAAAACCCAGGGGAAGAGTACACAATGGGAGGTGAGATACTAACAACAACAAAAATGGAAAGGGACCTGGGGGTAGTCATATCAGATGACCTAAAGGTGGGCAAGCAATGTGAGAAGGCAGCAAGGAGGGCTGGGGGGATACTGGGATGCATAGGGAGAGGCATCACCAGTAGAAAACAGGAAGTTATTATCCCTCTGTACAGACAGCTGGTGAGACCCCATCTGGAGTACTGTGTGCAGTTCTGGAGACCCAATCTCAAGAAGACATAGACAGGATGGAAGCTGTCCAGAGGAGGGCAACTAAAATGGTGCAGGGTCTGCACGGAGGACATATGAAGAGAGACTTAAGGAGCTTAATATGTATAGCCTCGAGGAAAGGAGGGAGAGGGGGACATGATAGAAACTTTCAAGTACCTCAAGGGAATCAACAAAGTCCAAGAGGGTAGCATCTTTCAAAAAAGAGGTGTGAAGAACAAGAGGCACAATTTGAAGATAGAGGGGTGGCTCAGAGGTAATTTAAGGAAGTATTTTTTTCACAGAGAGGGTTGTGGATGCATGGAATGGCCTTCCGGAGGAGGTTGTGGAGTCAAAATCAGTGGTGGAATTCAAGCATGCATGGGATAGTCATAAGGCAATTCTGGGGGGTTGGGGTAGAAAGAAGTAGGCTGCTGGTTAATTAGGATCTGCAGCTTATCCAGTAGGTAGGGAAATGGGCAGACTGGGTGGGCCAAGCGGTCCTTATCTGCCGTCACATTCTATGTTTCTATAACAGATACAACATGCACAACAGGTGAGTATAGTAGCATATTATTCCTCAGTTTATACTAAGTAGTGTTTAAAACAAAACTGTTGCTTCTAAGGTTGGAAATTACATAGCCCAGAGCTTAGTGGTTAGAGCACTGGTACAGTATGTCAAGGGCCTGGGTTAGATTCCTAGTAGGTCACACTTTTATGGGCAGACTGGGTGGACCTAGCGGTCCTTATCTGCCATCAGTTTCTATGTTTCTATGTTTCTAAATCCCTTACACACTGTCTTGCAGGGGAAAAAAAGTGCAGTTTACTACTTCAAAGCTTGTAGTGTTGCGCAAGTGTGAGCTGCCTCAATTAGATCATAGCAACATAGAATCTGATGGCAGATAAGGACGCTTGGCCCACCTAGTCTGCTCATTTCCCTACCTAACAGATAAGCCGCAGATCCTAGTTAATCAATAGCCTACTTCCTCCTACCCCCAACTTGAATTGCCTTATGTCTGTCACTATGTCACCGAATGATGGCTATGTTCCCATACTGCGATGGAAAGAATGATTGGAAAGCTACTCTTCTTTCATCGTGGGTTTAATAGTTCTCCCTGACACACTGATGTGGTACATCTGCCCATATCTGGTACAGAATTGCTGCCAGGTAAGCTGTCCCATATCCCCCACTGCCAACTGTCTTCCTTCACCTCCCCCCCCACCATTAAACACAATATGACAAAGTGGTGCCCCTTCCGGCAGGGGACCACCCCAGACCAGTTAAGCCCGCTGCATAGGTATATAGCAGAGCATGAAGCCAGCCTTCCTGCTGCCCAGCCATCATCCACAACATGCCCCATGTTGCCCAAGCAATATCATACCCTGTGTAGTGCACATTCCAATTTAGGAAATCCTTTCTGTTTGAGCTATGAGCCAAACACATCATGCTGTTTTGTCTGAAGAGCAGTTTAACTAGGCCTTCCAGTCCTCCTTATATTGGTAGCAGTCTCACTGAGCTGACTCAAGCAAACCCCCTGACCAGCTCACCACCCAGCGGTTTTTGAATTCACTACGTAAGCGCACCCAGAAGCCATAGGGTTCCTGTAATCACAAGTCCTTTGCTGCACCACATGGTTTTGGCTTGTTACTTTATTTAGTGTTTTTCCCCTGAGTACGGTTAGCTTGTGATATGGTGGCTCGTTCTATTGGTTGGGTTATTTTCTGCTCTTTGCTGATGCTATGTAATTGCCTCCAGTGTGTTTCTTCTAAGCATGCAGTTTTTGGAATAGGACTTAATGTGGACACTCGGGAACCTATGCCTTTTGCACTTTGCACTTTATACCTTTTCCTACTAGTGGGTGAGATGTCTTTAATCTTTTCTATATGCCATGTGGAGTCTATTGATTAAAGGAAATTTATTTGTAAATACTTTAGTGTTCAGCGATCTCTTTATTTCACAGTTTAAAGTGCTGATCTCACATTAGATGTAAGTCTGGTTTCTCTGCTACATGCAAAACTCCGAAGTACTAGTGCACACCCCTGCTACCAAATACAGCAGCCCCCCCTATTTAGACCTTCAGTCTTTATTTTTCTTTGTTTGGATGCCTATTAAATACTCTGTGTGTAGTCTGAATCGGGTGTTTATACCCGGTAAACTTAAGTCCCTGGATCCCAGAATTAGTACCAGAGAGATCCATAGGCAATGCTCAGCTACGTGAGCCTTGTAGAGCTCAATGTAATTGACCTGCCCATCTCCAGCCTGTTGTTCTGTGCATTATAGGCAGTAAATGCCCAGCTTTCCCAAAGTCAGTGCAGCTTCCCTCAAATTCTCATAGGATTAGGTCCAGGAAAATCTGTAGCCTGGATGGATAGTTCAATTGCCTCTATATTTTTATCTTAGCTTATTTAATTACCTCTCTGACCACTTTTTTCTTATTATTGAGGAGGTCTGAGAAGTCCTGGTTGAAATAAATTCTGTGACCATCTAGCTACAGGTCTCTTAATTTCAAGGCAGTCTGGAGGACAAGCTGGCATTTGGTGTGTTCTAGCATCCTCACCACTTCGGATCTCGTCCTCGCTTTTTTCTATGTGGGCTTCTGAATCAGAGATCAGTGAGCCAGTTTTATTGGCAGTGTGGTCAATTCATGCATATGAGAACAGTTCTTAAAATGTGACAAATTCAGACATGTCTGAAAAGGTTTTTTCCATGTTCTCTGGGATGCTGTGAATGCAAAAATTATATGTCTGGTTTTCCTGGTCATCAACCCAAGCCTGTAAGTCCCTCTCCTGTTACAATAGAGCACAGTCATGGTCCTCCACTGTGTCTGTTACCTCTCCCAGTGCTGTTTCTGTTGCCATAGCCCATTTCTACATTTCCTTTAAATTGGCACACAGGTCAGCCAAAGATGATTCCATGATTTGGATGGCTTTAATGATGCCATCCAGTTTATGTAAAACAACTCCTTGTTCAACTGAGGATATTTGTCAGTTTGTGTCCTCCAGACTGGGTGTGGGGGGCCAGGCTAGCTCCCACTTGCATTGTCCAGAATACAATCCTCCATCAAAGCCTTCAACATGGCTGACTGAGTCCACTCTGCTTGTCCTGGTGGCCATTCCAGGGATTGATGGGAAAGGTAGTGAGCAGTTTGATCGATGGGGAGGGAGGAGTAATGGAGTAGTTTAAACATCTGCAAGTTGAGTAGCTCCATGATCAGGCAGCCATTCATCCCGTGAGGTCACCGGAAATCCTATTTCCATCTTTTTGTTTTTTGGGGGAAAAAAACAAGATGGTGGCAGTTATGACCTGAAAACCTTTTTCTCAAGACAGTAAAAACACTAATTTTGCAAAAGGAAAACTCTTGAGAAAGCAAAATTTTAGTGTCTTATCAGAGGGTTGTCATAAACGCCTCAAGAGGGCTCAATCCCTGTCTTCTACTTCAAAAAAGTGTCAGTGAAGGAGGCTTACAAATACATAAAAAAATACTAGGCAAGACCAGAATGGGGAGTGATGGAATCGATATGAAACTCCTATCCCTAACACTGGATGTCATCATCGTGCCAGTTACAAAACTATTTAACAAATCACTGGCTCTTGCACAGTTCCCCGGGATCTGGAAACAGGCTCTCTGACGCTGTACACAAGAATGGTGATATGACATGCACCGCCAATTACAGGCCGATTTCCATCCTCTCTCTTTATCTAAAGCCCTGGAAAGATTGTACACCAACTCACAGATTACCTCAACAAATACAACCTGTTATGTCCAAACCAACATGGCTTCAGGCAGAATCATAGTACCTCCACAGCTTTGCTGGACTACACTGACTACTTGCACAAGGCACTAGATGAAGGAAAGCTGGTGGGGTCAGTCTTCATAGACCTCACCAAAGCCTTCAACACTGTCAATCACTCTCTCTCCTGACTCAACTACAGAACCTGGGGTTGCAACCAATGCTGTCTGCTGGTTCAAGGACTACCTAACACACAGAAGCAGCGTGTAAAAATTGGGTACACAGTATCTAGCTCCAATGAGGTATCTTTAGGGGTCCCAGAGTCAATACCGGGCCCTTACTATTCAGCCTCTTCCTAAATAATCTTCCTGAAGCCTGTGACACTAAACTGATACTTTACAGATGATGCTGTGCTTCTCACCAGCAGTTCATCAATAGTTGCCCTCCACTCCCAGCTGCAGGCATCCTTCTACAAGCTGGAAGACTGGTTCTGTAGCCATAAACTTCTATATAAACTACAAAACCAAGGTGATGCTCACAGCCAGCCCACAGCACAAAAAGAAGCTCCCTCCCCTCACCATCTCCAATAAAGTCAGTGAACTGCTGGAACAAGTTCAGACCTTCAAGTACCTGGGGGTCACCATTGATGACTGCCTCACCTTCACCCAACACATTGACACAGTGGTAAAGGCAGTGAACACCAAGCTTGGTGTACTATATAGGCATAAAAAGTATCTCACTCCAGAGGCCCTCCATCTCTCAGTCTCCAGCTCCATCCTTTCTACCATTGACTTTGGATTGGTGGTCTATGGTACAGCAACAGACACTGCACTAAAAAGGATTCACATTGCCCTCAACAAGGCATGTAGGCTCACAATGGCTGCAGATCAAAATACCCACACCTGCTCCTTATACAAGGAGACCAATTGGCTGCCACTAAAGAACAGAATTATATTCCAAACATGTCTCCTTGGAAAAAAGACACTAATGGGTAAAACTGCCCCATGCATTTCTAGCATCCTAACACCAAGTGCTACCAGCTATACCACCAGAGGCAGGATGAGGGGGGCCCTATCAATACCTTTCCGTCGAACTGTGCAGGGACAGCGTGCTTTCAGCTTTAGGGCCCCCCAATGGCTCAATGAAATCCCAGTGCACATTCTAAACTCCCAATGCATCTCGCAATTCAAAAATGGCATAAGGCAACACCTTCTTACTAGGACAGTTTGTGACTGCCACTAGGACTCTAACACCCACAATGTCCACTCACCCACACTCTCCTTCCCCTTCCTTTTACACCCACTCTTCCCTATTGCCCTATCTTTCTGTCTTCCTCTCCCCCCTGTGCCTTTTCTCCCACTGGATCAACCTTAAAACCAACATACTACCACTACCTCCCCAACCTCCTAGACAAAGCCACTTCTTCTGGCTGCTCACCTCCCCTGTCTTCCCTCCCCCTCACCTTGACTCCTCCTTGGACTCTCACACTAGGTGTCACACCTGTTTATCTCCTTCGCTACATATAAACACTGTCCTTTACCCTAGTTGAATGCTCTTGACACTGTACTATCACCATTGGTACTATGAATGACATTGTATCCTTACTGTATACTGGCTACCTACTATTCGAGTATTGTATGTAAGCTGTTTGTTATTGCTGTCATTGTCACTGTTTGACGTGGAACCTTTGTAAAAGAGCTCTGAGCTCAAAGGTATGATCTGAATCCCTAAATAAATAAATAAATAAATAAATAAAAAATAAAACCTTACTGAGCATACTCAGAAGCAAAACTTTCAAGACCAGTTCATATTTTTCCATTAATCCTTGAAAAGGCACACCCTTGGCACAGACCCCTTCTACTCTGAAGGTTTTAGAGCAAAATTGTGTACCATCAAGTGTATGGTTTTATGTAAATGCGACACATCTGAATCTCAAACATGCAATAAATGACATGTCACAAAATACTGCAGTAAACAAGCATTTGTCAATGTCGAAAGTTTGCCATTGGTATTGCAGTTGTACATGCTGTGTTTTGCTGTTGTACATGCAGTGTTTCTTATGTTCTCCCAGCACTGGATACTATCAACAGGATTCTGAATCCCACAACCATATTTGGACCCCAAGCAAGGCCTGCTCCACTACATCACTGCTCAGCCTGCCCACATCCCTGCTCCACAACACTTCTCAGTCCTCAGCACACATAATAATACCAGCACAACTGACAGCCAACCCAACTGACAGATTGAGCTAGAGAAAGAGAAGTGAGGGGTTAATGTTAAAAAAGGTGGATGAGACAGCATTTTTCTCCTGTTGTGCTACTCTCTCTCTTACACACAAGGCATGAAAATATAATGGAACAACTAATTGTTAACAGGTGAAGCTCCCAACCCCCGCCATCTCTCTCTGTCTCTCTCTATCCTCTGGATGGCAAAAGTCAAAGATTTATTTTGCAAGACTGCCCTTGCCCTTTAGACAAAGCCATAGAGAAGCCAGGGGAAAAAGAGAAACTTTTATTTGGGATTTCTGAGACTGTTAAATTTCTCATCCCCCCCACCCATAGCCTGTCTTTCTCCCCTCTGGATGGCACATGTTAAAGATTTATTTTGCCAGCCTGCCCTTGTCCTGTACACACAGCCAGACTGAGGCCAGGGGAAAAAAAGAAACTTTTACTTGGGATTTATGGGACTGTTAAATGTCTTGATCCCCTACCCCACAACCGTCTCTCTCTCTCTCTCTCTCTCTCTCTCTCTCTCTCTCACACACTGTCTCTCTCTCTTTGTATCTCCCCCCCCTCTCTCCTCTGGATGGCACAAGTCAAAGATTTATTTTGCCAGCCTGTCCTTGCCCTGTACACACAACCACTTTGAAGCCAGGAAAAAAAAGAAAATTTATTTGGGATTTCTGGGACTGTTAAATTTCTTGTGCCCCTCTCCCACAATCCCTCTCTCTCTCTCTCTCTTTCTCTGTCCTCTGGATGGCACAAGTCAAAGATTTATTTTGCCAGTCTGTCCTTGCCCTGTACACACAACCACTTTGAAGCCAGGAAAAAAGGGAAACTTTTATTTGGGATTTCTGGGATTGTTAAATTTCTTGTACCAACCTCCTGCAATCTCTGTCTCTCTCTGTCCTCACAATGGCACAAGTCAAAGATTTATTTTGCCAGGCTGCTCTTGCCCTGTACACACAGGCACATTGAAGCCAGGAGGACATGCTCCCCCCCGCAGTCTCTCTGTCTGTCTCTCTCTCCTCCGAATGGCACAAGTCAAAGATTTATTTTGCCAGCCTGTCCTTGCCCTGTACACACAGCCATACTGAAGCCAGGAAAACAAAGAAACTTTTATTTGGGATTTCTGGGACTGTTAAATTTCTTGTGCCCCCCCAATGTGTCTCTCTCCCCCCTCTGGATGGCACACATCAAAGATTTATTTTGCCAGTTTGCCCATGCCCTGTGCACACAGCCACACTGTACAATCTCTGTCTCTCTGTCTCTCTCTCAACAGCCCTCACCAGCAGCCTACCTGACTCCATCTCCCTACATCATACCTGCAGGAGGTCTACGAGTGTAGGTATGGTTCAACTTCATCCACCAGAGATGGGAGCCTGAAACTTTCAATTCATCAACAGTCCATCAGCATTGCCATCCATAAACAATACATACACATCAGATCTGTGAACCAGACAGAATTCAAGTACTACTTCCCCCTCAGGTTATCTGTCCCATTCAACATCTCTCAGGTCATCTCCACAGGGTTATCATAGATGGAAAGGAAGAAACCTGCTATCCCTTCTCATCTCATCCCATGATACTATCAAAAACAGAATAGTACCCTGTTGAGTGGTTTCTGTCCTTCAATGTCAAGAATACCCCAACTAGTGATGACACTGGGCAGGATTTTCAAAACGTCAAGAATACTTCAAGCCCCAGGTGCACCCAACATATGGAGCACAAGGCTTGCAGCATTCTCCTGGCCAGTGATTGGAATTTTCTATCCCATGCACTGATTGCTGCATGTTAGACCAACTTTTTGTGGCCTAGCTTCTGACAATCCCAAGAACTATTTTTTTGAAGCTTGCACCAGATATTTGGTACAAGCTGCCATAAATAGTGGAAACTGTTGCAACTGCACCCGAGATTGTAAAATTGGGTGCAGTTGTGGCAAATGGGTTTGGCACACCACTAGAACCTAAGTGCCATGGTGCAGGGCTTGTTGCAAGCCTTGTGCCATGCTTTGAACATCCTGCCCACTGTCTATACATGGTTTGTTCTCACTTTCTGCTGTATCGCGATGTTTTATACATTGCATTACTGGCTAGTTGTGAAGATCTAGACCTGTATTCCTATCTCCTGATCGACATAGGCATTGATAGGGAGGAACGCAATTCTGTGATTATAATCAGTCCCTCTCCACAGCAGCAGCTGCATAAGCATCTTTTTATACAGTTTGAACTGGGCCATCCTCAGTAGTGAGCAGTTTTGTCATCACTGTGCTGGGAAGCAAGCATACTCCTGCCTGTTATGTGGCTTCCTTGCTTCTTTTGCTTTCCCTACTTAGATGTCTCACCATGTATCATATTATCTGAGAGCGATAGATCAGCTGGAGTAACTCCTGCAAGGATGATCCACATGAATGCTTTTCCTAGCTCTTCCTTCCACCTTATCTTGGATACAGGAAGCAGACTCATTAAATTGCAGAAAGCAACTGATTTGCAATATCTTTAATGATGAAGGCTGCCCAGGCTCGGCTTCCATTTCTTCATATCTGTAATTTGGGGTACTGCCCATGCTCACATAATCTTTCATAAGTGTCCCATCCTATACAAGGACAATCACTTCATCTCATTATCCTGCCTACTGAAACAGATGTTTTATGGTTTACAAGAACCATCTCTGATCTTACATCCTGAAATAGTTTAACACATCTCCAACTCATGGATATACTGTTATCTTGAAAATCACCATTCCCTGGCCTCCCCATATATCCACCTTTCGATACTTTCAACATTGTCTCTTCTCCTTGAAATCCTCCCTATGGAAGTCATTGCATTGTATGGTGACATCTCCAGTCTGCAACCATTTCAGTCTTTTCAAACAATCAACCAACAGTGGACACTATCTATAAGGGCAGATCTTCATCTCATTCCATCACAGTGTCTATGAGGAAGCTGACTTGGTCATCTCTATAACATAATTTACACTGAAATGCTTTTCTATTCTTGTCAACATGGATAAAGCAGATGATTGTTTATCTCAATGTCAAATTCAGCACTTTGTTTCATGTATCCCTCAACAGACTCAATAATGACTTCTCCTCCTTGAGTCACTGATCTCATCATGACATAGCATATGATCGTCAGCAAGTTGAAGCTTCATGTGGTCCACCTTACAGCCTGCTCCTATGCAACTCATATCGCTGCTTCAAAGAAGACTTTTTTGTTTTGCGTCATTCTATCAATCCATAGGAGTTTCTCCTTCTCTCATTCATGTACTTGCATCTATAACCTATTGCCATAAAACTTCAAATGATGACATGGGACCATAAAACAATAGTTATCCAGACTCCAAGTTTTCTTATCTTAATCAAATGCATTCCTATCTCAGTTTAGCTTATGCCTCAGTTAAACTCTTCCTGCTTGGAATCCGTAGAACTTCATCTGCAAAAGCTTCTTAAAGATTCCCTATTAACTTAGATTCCAGAACTGATTGGACTTCTGTGTACTTCCAGTTATTCCTATTTGAACATTTGGTCTCAGCAGCCATTTCATCTACCTTACTGCATCCCAGGGAGTTGATCATTTCATCAGCCTCATCTATTAGAATCCTCACATTCACCACTTTAAGAAAACAAGCAGATCATTACATCTTGTTACTTCCAACTTCAAACACCAACAGGCTTCTCAAAGGAGTCCAGATTCATATTCCCAGTTCTTAAGAACTGATACCCAGGAGCTCTTTTGAGCAACTCATGATCACCATATTTTCTCCGAGTCTTCTCAATTTCTTCTGACTTCTGACAATAATGTAGCATGACCACCACATGGTTTATGGAGCATCTCAGAACTCTCCTACTATAGCTCAGGCTGAGTCCTTATTGTTTCTCAGGAGTGTTCCTTCAGATCGAAGCAGCATCATTAGCATCCAAAAACAACATCCTGCTCCTATCATCAAGAATCGAAAGATGGACCATCCATCCTGGAACATTTATCTCCAACCTGAAAGAAGAAAACAGTCAAGCATTTAGGATTATCTCCTATTAGTATTCACAGAGAACTGGCAGGTCAGTAGCCATGGGTCCTCATAGGTTTCCTCCATGGGGGGGTTCCTCTCCTACGTACTACTGTCCACACTCTGTGTGTGTTGGAAGAGGTTATCTCTCTTTGGGCCTTCTAGTTCCTTAATGCTGCCCAGCTTCTCTATTGAGGGTGGGAATAGAGAAAGGCCAAAGTTAAGTATACACAAGCACTAAACACTATTCACCAAACACTGAATGTGAGGGCTTTGCTGAAGGTTCAGTGTGGGGGAATAACTCTTCCCATCAATCAAATATAAGCCATCCTCTCCCAGCAGCCCACACTTGGTGTGTTTCAAGCACCCACATCCTCCCTGCCTCCTTCTCCTCCTCCTGCACTATTTTCACCCTTAGTGCTGGCTCTTCTATTTCCCTAATGCTGCCTGGCTCCTCTATTGAGGGTGGGAATAGGGAAAGGCCAAAGTTAAGTCTACACAAGCACTATACAATATTCTCCAAACATTGAAATGTATACATACAATACATGGCTCCTCAGGTGGCACACTGGATGTGTGTTTGCTTTATAAGCAAAGGGTCAGAGGTTCGACCCTAGGTGAGGGAATGTATTTAAGCTGCCAGAACAGTGCAGCAGTTAGGGAGTCAGGCCTTTGCTCTAGGGTGTACATATTGTGCTCCATTAATCTGTCCTCATATGTGATCTGATGCAGTCACCACACCATGCATACATATCGGACATCAGGGAGGGTATAAGGTGTGAAATGAGTCTCTTTGCTGATGACTCCAAGATGGGAGCAGTAGTTGAGGGAGAAGAGGGGAGGTTGGCCCTGCAAGGGGACCCGGACACCCTGGAAAGCTGGGCTCACACATGGAAATTAAATTTCAATATCACCAAGTGCAAGGTGTTACATCTTGGGTGGGGAAACCCTAAACACAGGTACACCCTGGGAGGGGAGGCGCTGGAGGCCTCAATAGGGGAAAAAGACCTAGGGGTCATGGTGGATGCATGTATGAATAACTCTGAGCAGTGTAGGAGAGCAGCTAGCAAGGCAAACAGGATGTTGGGATGCATCGTAAGGGGGATCACCTCTAGGAGCAGGGAAGTGATTCTGCCGCTGTACAATGGACTGGTTAGACCACACCTTGAGTACTGTGTACAGTACTGGAGAACACACTTGAAGAGGGACATACAGGTCCTAGAGAGGGTACAGAGAAGGGCAACTAAGATGATACGAGGACTAGGGGATTTGACGTATGAGGACAGACTTGAGGAGCTCTGCCTGTTTTCATTGGAGGAGAGGAGAGGAGAGGAGAGACGGGGGGACATGATTGAGGTCTTCAAGTACCTCAAGGGAATAAATAGGGTAAACATGGAGGGGATCTTTAGACTAAAGCAGGGAGGTATCTCCAGAGGGCATGGTTTGAAGTTGGAAGGTGGAAGGGTGAGGGGGAAAAGAGGAGGAGGTTTTTCACTGAGAGGGTGGTGGACCCTTGGAATGCACTGCCTTGCGAGCTGGTTCAGAGATCCACAGTGGAGGGCTTCAAGAGAAGGTGGGACAGACACAAAAAGTGGATATATCAGATGATGGCCTGGCCCAGGGGGGTGGTGATGGATGATAGGGGTTTCTGGAACACGAGGGGGGGGGCCTCGGCACCCAACTAGGGATCTGAGGTTCGAGCAGACTCAATAGACCGTAAGGCCTAATCTGCTGGCAATTAGTATGTTAGCATGTTAGTAAATCACACATGCTATTTTTCAGTCCCTCAAATAGACTTGCTTAAATGCAGTCACTGATTTGACACAATACCTGCTGCCGTCACTGCTCTCCATTGTTTCGAATCTGTCTGTGTGAGAGCCCGACTGGAAGATGGTGTGCTGTCAGTTATGAGAAAAGAGTTCACCTGAATAGAGTTACAGCTGCCTGGACAGGACTGCTAGCCCATTGCTGAGACTCCTGCTGCTGATTCCCATGGAATTGTTTCCCTGGGTGAACGCATGGGTAGTGTGTAGTAATATGTGAACTTTTTTGACATTCAAGGTCTCCACTGATCTTTGGTGCTGTACCCTGTTAAAGAATGTGATTCTGTGTTTGTTGCTCTTTCATGGCTGTTTCAAAAGGGGGGCTTTACCAGAGTCTACTCCATCATTCAGAGTAGATGACAGCAGAAGTGACGTGGTGCGAGGTACCACATCAATCACTCTTAATTATGCCATCTATGGTACCACCAACATGTGTTATAAACTGTCAGTGTTCTGCACTTCTACTGACTGACACAGCGTGTAGTTGGCATATCTGTATGGTGTGCTTTAGGTGGTTTCTTTCTAAATCTCAGTGTGAAAGTCATTTTGTTTCAGTGCACAAACATCAGTTTCTGTGACCGAATAATTTTGCTCATTACTTTTTTTCCTCTGCTGTTTCTTTATCCATGCGGTATAAGTGGCCTTCATAAAGAACAAGAGGCCTACCCTTTTGATACAGCAGCAAAACACAGATCACTGTAATTGCTGTTGAGGTATTTTTACACTCGCTATACTTTCAGTCGCTATGTTGCATTTCGCTATTGTGCACTCGATATTTTTGAACTCGCTAATTTTTTTTCATTATTTTGACATAGAACCATTTACCAATATACCTAAACAATTACCTCTCACTTAAAACTGTATACCTCCCATTTTTTTATTCTTTGGTAACCAGGAAAGACCAGTAGATGCAATGCCCGTTTTCAAGGGCAACCTGGGAGCACTGGGGAGGTGAAGTGACTTGTTCAGGTCACATATTATGCAACTAGAGGTTGTGGGAATCAAACACAGGTCTCTTGGATGTACCAAGCTCTTTCACAACTCATTACTTTAATCTCTAGGCTATACTGCCAGCAATTAAAGCTGTATACCTCCCAGTTAAGGTTGTAGTCCTCCAGAGAGTCATCTGTATACCTCCAGAGGCATACTGGCATATATATATATATATATATATATATATATACTAGAGCAAAAACTCAGTGTAATGCATTAGTTAGGTTGTTCCACACCGAGCAGGAAATTCGGTGTTAGGGTTGAAAGCCCCCTTACTGCTCCACATCCCCAACGGCATCGGGTGCGCATTACAGTTGTTGGCCATAGCTCTCACCCATCACATGTGTAAAGAAGCAGAGGTGTAGGAGAATGGGGTGAGAGTTAGGACTGACAACCCTAATTCGCACCCCGATGCCGGTTGGGGGTGTGGGCACGGGGGGCCAAGGGGGGCTTTCAACCCTAACACCGAATTTCCTCACTTTTGTCAGTGTGGAATAACCCTAACTAATGCATTAAACAGAGTTTTTTGTCTCTAATTTCCCTTGTTGTTGAGAACGATAATGAGAAATAGTGAATGTAATGTGGCGGCTGGTGGGCCCTGCGCTCCCGCCCCATGATGTCTTGTCACATAGTAACATTGTACCCGCAAACGCAAATAGTAATGCGCTTGGTGAGAAATGTTAAAAACAACGCAAAAGCAAGTGCAAATGAAAACGCAAAGGGTAAAGCACATGGTGGCGTAGAAGTGAAAGGTAAGTGAAATGGGAACAGAACCGCAAGCGAAAACAGTAATGGTAACAGTAATGTAAGTGCACAGGTTGGTTTTCCCCAAAAGCTTCATAAAGAAAGACAGTGAGTACAAAGAATGTATGCATAATAATGGTTCTTGGAGCAGAAAATGAGGAGTTGGAATACTAAATTGCTTATATCTCAGGAACCACACGACGTAGAAAAAAAATTTAAAAGTCATATGATTTATGACTTTCCTGGCTAGTTTTGCAGTTAGCCCCTGATAGAGGGCTAAACATTTTTCTGATAAAAAGTTCGTATCTCGCACCGTTTCCGAGATACGGGCCCCGAAAGGCGCGGCGAATGCTGTAATGTTATCCTATGGGGAAAAAAAGAGAAGTTCGGAGTTCCATAACTTTGGCTCCCTGTAATATTTTTTCACCAAACCACAAAAAGACACATCTGTTGGATGTTGGCTGTGTTCCCTCCAAATTTCAGCCCAAAAGACCAAACCGTTATTTTGCAGCAGGGCACCAAAGGATTCCTGTAATGCGTCGGATGCCGTAATGTTATCCTATGGGAAAATGCATCAACTTTGGAGTGCCGTGACTTTGCCACCATGTAATATTTTTTCAACAAAACACTGAAAAGCACATCTGTGAGATGTCAGCTGCAATCCCACCAAATTTCAGGCCACAACACCAAACCGTTCTTTTGCAGCAGGGTGCCAAAGATTGCTGTCATTTTCACAGCCTAGAAAAGTATGAAGTGCGAAAGTTTCGCAAATTCATTCGACGTGTAATCTTGACAGTACTTTCTGAAAGTACTTTTTCCAGAAATTTGAAAACATATTTCTAGGTGTTTTACCCCAAAATAAAGACATGGCTAGCATCCTCAGGGTCCGACTAGGTGAATACAAAAAGAATTAGGTTGCTAGAGGGTCCCAATTTTAAACGCCAAGCATTTTTCTGATCACTAACTGAAAACAAAATGGCAGATTTGCGACAGTAAAAGGGCCATTTGTGAAAATAAAAACTGCATTTGCGACACTGTCGAACTTTTTGTTAACTTTTCCCATTGACTTATAATGGGAACTTATTTTTTGAATAACTTTTGAACCGTTTAATATTTTTTCATGAAATCTTCAAAAGACACATCTGGGACCCTGGCCACATGTTCCCTGATGATTTTGGACCAGTCACGCAAACCGTGCGACCTGTAGAGATGACAGTAAAATTCCAGAAAAGCGTAAACGTGCGCGCAGATCACGCTTAATAACTCCACAGCCGTGTAAGTGACCAGTACAAAACTTGGCAGATCCCAAGGCGTATGGGTCTTAATCATGTATTCAAAATTTCAGGCAAATCCATTAAACGGTTGCAAAGTTATTAAGGTGCACAATTTTGGGTTTAACATGTAAATGGCTCTTCAACCCTAACTATGGTGGCACTACCATGCCACTATACTATATATATATATTGGTAACCTCCCAGAGACCTGCAATAAAAAAAGACAGTCGGGGAAAAACCTCTGCATCTTCCCCCAGACCTGCAATTAAAAAACATAGTCAGCGGCCAGTTGCAAGACACACATAAGAACCCCTTTATAATCACCACAGCCTATATCAATGCTCCAGCTCTCCTCTCAAATCCCATGCCCCCCCATTTCCACCATCTTCCTGTTGCTGCAGCCTAACTCCAAGAACTGATGCCACTCCCGACTACATAATCCATTACTGCTAATGCCATATAGCACTCCTACCCAAAGACACCGCTCCTGACCACAAATACCACTCCCAACCACACACATGAGCCAAACACCACATGCCACTAATAAACTAAGGGCTGGAGCACCCAGGACATGCCCCCTCATATAGGGGACTGCCTACACTATGGAAACACATTAGGGCCAACTCAGCCACACTAAAAGTGGTCCGGAGTTAACCTTACACTATGGGAAGACAAAAGGCCCAGCTCAGGCAAAACAGGAAATGGACCCGGGGATAACCCCAGCTTAAGGCATCATCCCAATGTATTATAAAAAATAAATGATGGGTAAGTGTGGTATATTGGGACACATATCCATCTCAGGGACTACTGAGATGATAAGGACACTTGGCCTTCAGGCTTGTGGCCTAATTATCTCATTAACCTCTTGATGGGTATATTTCCCAGTATACCACATTTGGCCATCATTTATGCTATACAGCTATATATCTATCTATCTATATTATATATATTGCAAACATACCTATAGATATATACACATACTCATAGCAAAAAAACTGTGTTAATGCACTAGTTAGGAACAACTTAACACCACAAAAGTAAAAAAAATGTGGCATTACAGTTTCCAACCCTAACTCCCATCCACCAAGAAGCAAAAGGTCAAGACCACACGTGAAACAATAGGAAGCCATCATCAGGTAAGACAAACAGCATATAGTACACCTGCTTCCAGATGACACAAAAGAGACCCATCTTTAGGGTCCGGTTCTTCTGCAGCCATGGATACATATGCACACTGAAAGAACTACACACCCACTTCCAGCTGCAGATAAAAATCTACAATACCAAATTTACAGCACTGCTTCTGTCTGCAGAAGTGCAGGCACCTGTGAAGCCAGTGTTTCTGCAGCCACAGGTACTTAAGCACACTGCAAAATATATATGCCAATGTCTGCAGTCACATTGTTACATATCTAAACAGCATTGATGGAGTATGGTTTTTTGAAGTGCAGTGTGCTAAATGCATATTTTAAAAGGTACCACATCAATGCTGCTGCATTTGTGCCATCTGCAAACTGTTGTATGCTGTTTGTCTTACCTGGTGATGGCTGTCTGTGGTTGCTTGTGTGGTCTTGTCCTTTTGTTGCTTGAGGGGAGAGTTAGAGTTGGAAAACCTTATTACATTTCCCTATTTTTGTGGCATTAGGGAAAGGGAAAGGGGAAATTGTTTAACCAGGAAAGGCACACTAAGGCGAAACTTGTTTCCATTAAGTTAAATCCTAACTGGTGCATTAATTCAGTGTTTTTCAATAAAATTCCTTTCTTTCTGAGAAACTTAATAAACTAAAATCACAACAGTTCTTCTGGTTACAGAAGCTACAGGTATACATGCACACTGCAAGACATACACATACACTTCAGGCTGCAGAAATGAAGATCCCTGTGGGACCTGCACCTCTGCAGAAACAGATAGAAATCTACAATACTCAAAGTACAATCCACTTCTGAAACAAAAATTGACTTGCAAACATAAATTCTTGGGGTTGCACCGGACCGCTATCCTGAAAACCATACTGAGCATACTCAGAAGCCAAATTTTAAAAACTTGATAATGCAAAAACTGATTGATATTTTTTCATAACATATTCAAAAGGCACATCCTAGGGCCCAGTCTCTTCAACCCTAAAAAATCCAGGATAACATTCCAAACTGTTTCTGCTCCACAGGTGAAATAAAATGGCAAAAAGGCGCATTTTTACAGGTTTTTTAAATATCCAGATCTTAGAATCTGGATGAGTAGCTGTGGCTGTCATGAAACTTGCAAGAGCTTAAAAACTTGGCAGATGGACCACGCATGCAAAACTTCATACAATGTCATCAAATTATGCCAAAGTTATTAAGGTGCATAAATTTGACTTAAGCATTAAATAGCCCGCCCAACCTTAACTATACTTGTGCTATCATCCAAGTATTATATACTGTATAATAAGTAGCACAAAACTGTGTTAATGCTCCAGTTAGGGTCAAAGTGACAAAAGCTGGGAAATAAAGTGTTAGAGTTTCCAACCCTAGCACCTCACCCTCCCAAACCACACAGGAGAGCAGGTGTAGGGTGTGCCTTGGGCTTCTCAAGTATAACGCTCACCCCATTCCATCTGTAAATAAGGTCAGATGTGTAGACTTTATGAGAATGGGGTGAGCATTAGGTTTGAGAAGCCCAAGGTACACCCCACACCTGGCTTTCTGCCTGGTTTGGGAGGGTGGGGTGTTAGGACTGGAAACCCTAAAGCCTCATTTCCCAACTTTTGTCACTTTGACCCTAACTGGAGCATTAACAAAGCTTTTTGCAACTTATTTCCTTACTATTTGAGATAATATAATAGTATCCTTATTTTACTGTGGGAGCACAGGGTCCTCCAATCCCCATAATTTGTTGTACTAGATCTCCATTGGTGGCTAGTGGAACCCCCCACCCTCCTATGTAATCATATTTTTATTCGTGTGTCTAGTGGCACCCCCCCACCTCCAATCCCCATATTTTGTTGTAAGAAATACCCATTGGCAGTTAGTGGAACCCCCCACCCTCCCATGTAATAATATTTTTTATCTCTGGTGTGCAGTGGAACCCCCCACCCTTTGATCCCCATATTTTGTAGTAAGAAATCCCCATTGGAGGTTAATGGAACCCCCCACCTCACCCTCTTATGTCCATATAAAGCTAAAAATAAGAGAACCATCCCTTGATTTCTTTTTTTTTACAACCTATAAAAATGAAACCTTCCACCACTGATCACACCCACACCACCTGCCTAACCACCCACTGTGCACCCACTGTCCATGCTTCATTAATACAAGAGATAAGATCCAGCCTGTCCTGGTGCGCATTTCTCAAATACTCCAGAAAATGTAACGCATCAAAAAATGGTGACATTTACCAGATATACTCACATATAAGTTGAGTTTTTAGTGCCAAAAATAGACACCAAAGGTAGGGGATTCAACTTATTTGTGAAGCTGACTTATCCACAGAGTTTTTCTTAATGTCATACAAAATTACTTGACTTATACATGAGGTTGACTTATATGCGAGTCGAAGTTGGAAAGCAACTCTTCATTTTATCTATTACATCTCGATGGACCTTTGGTCTCCTTCTGCCTTCACTTTTCTATGTTTCTATTTCCCAATATAAAACCTCTTTTTTTGTATATGGCAACTTCAAAGAAAGGCTCAGAAAAAAAGTATTTTTAATTGATACCTGGACCATATGTGGTCTGACTGCACTGTAAGCATGGTAGGGGGCTAGGACTATTCATGAGGTACACCTTTTAATCTGCTGAAATCACATGGAAATGAGGGTCAACTAATACATGAGGCTGACTTATGCATGAGTATATACAGGTAATTATTTTGTGCTGCCCAGCAACTTTGCCTTTTATTCTGATGCAATGAGTGACTTGATGGTTGTTAAATGCATCATATAACACTCCTGACTTAGTATAGGAGTGAGATCTATTATTGGAAATCAAATCTAACACTGTAGAATTATGTGGCTCATTAGGATTCATCCCAGTGGGCTTAGTGCTCAATTAGATTACACTGACATCAGATATGATTTCATTTAGAAAAGCAGCATAGTTAGTTAGTTAGTTAAAACTTTATTTTTTTAACAGGATAAGAACTCTAGTCCCAAGGGACCTATTTACAAAGTTGTCCTGTGTAAACATAAAATCATACAGTACGTACAAGGCATTAATTACAAAATGAACAAACAGTAGATCAAACGAACAATTTACAAGTACATACAAATACATTTTATATGTTGTAATAAGTTTTCTTGTAAGGAGTAAAAGTACTGTTGTTAATTACAATCTAGTCAAGTACAAGTGCGGACTTCCAAGTAGAGTGATGGACTATACTTGAATTAAAATTTTTAATTGAAATCATATCAGGGATATCCATGTCTGGTTCTAGAAAATGAGGTAACACTGAAACTTCTGCAAGGTCTAATTTAGTGGATGATAACACCCAAGAAAACAAAAGAGTTTAATGTTAATTAAGACATTTTTTTAGATGACCTTCAATACTCTCAACTAGATATAACCCTTAGGCTGCCAGACGATTTAGAACGTATAGGTTTTTAGGATGTGTATACATGCCGGCGGCATAGCAAGGGCTAACATACTGTAGGTAGTAAATTAGATCTATACATTTTACAGTAGTAGATGAGAACCTGCCCCAATGTTTACTACTGTCAGCTAAAAGAATATTATAAATAGCAATTCTGAGTGGCAAACTCTAGAATTTAGCCACTATGTTGTATTAATGACAGATAGAGTTCAGGCAAATATTCCATTCCCTGACTGCACCAAACTTATGACAAAAGCTCAGGGCCTTTAAATTTTTATTAATTTTTATTTAAAATGTGGTAACCGGGAAAGGCATTCAGAGCCAAGGCTTGTTTCCAGATGTGAGCTGGAGGAAGAGGTGAAGGTAAACATCAAACAAATACAATTTATGCAATAGGTGTGGTGGATAAACCATTAAATAAATTAATTTATTCTCACTGGTGTTGAATAAACAGTGGTTCTAAGATTTATCCAACACCCTAACATCAATCAACCACCCTGCCGTCAATCATCCTTCCTCGGACTGGCACTACTTACAGTTACTTTAATTTCCTTACTAAACCCACTACTTGTCCGCTCAGCAACTCCCTCTCTAGCTATTCATCTAATGTATATATTAGCAGAATAAGGAAGCCATAAGCTCCACAAGTCCATTTAATTCTGGAAACAGTTTTTCCCCTCCCTTTTAAAATAAAAACCTTCCCATTTTTTTTTACATTCATCCACACTGCTGCCAATCCCTAAGCTGGACACTGTCACACTGTTCCTGTCATCCCCCTTCCCTGCATCGTGCATCCATCAGAAAAACAACTACTACCACCAGAAACCACAACCCAGCCACGAACAATGAATTTTTGTCTAGCAAAGTGCAGGCTCATAGCTTGGGTTGCTTTCTCCCTCTTAAGCCACTTGAACTTACGGCAGCATCTCCTCAACTCTCACTCCCCCTGCCCCCACTACCCCCCACGTGCGCGCACACACACACACACACACACACACACACACCCCGCACTCTCTTCCTCTGATCCCTTCTCAAAATCCCCCTGCAAAAACAATACCTTTTTTTATAATTGCACAGGTTTTCCTTCACCCAAGTTATCCTCCAGGGTTCTCTTTCATTTCCTTTAGGATCTCCCACTACCCACGGTGCTCATAACTGTCATCATTCTCTCCACCAGCTTCTCTAAGACTGATCCAGAGTAAAATTGTACTACTTGCAGGTGCAGGATCAACCAGATATTTAACACATTATCAGTGCTAAAATGAAATAAAAAAAAGAAATGATACAATAGCGACTTCTCACTACACAACAAAATGATTCAAATAAACGGCACAATAGTGGCTTCTCACTAAGCAAGAAAAGGAACTGCCATGTTTTTAAAACTCTGGCATGCCCACACAGCATTCCCAGCCCAAAACAAATTACACTAAGAAAGTATGGATGTGGACTGCCTAGTATTCAAAGTACTATCCATAGCAACCAGCTCTTAAATGTGCAGTAACACATAAAATAGTCCCCGGTTTTCATAGAAAAAAGTGAGTCTACAGAAAAAATTAATAATAACTGTATCAAAAAATTCCTTTCCTATTGCATAAATTGCAGATGTGATGGGTTGTTGTTGAATACATGATTTATTTGAACTCACAGTAAGTGACCTCAGGACCTCACTCATGGCTCCACCACTCATGAGGTCATCCAAGGTCACTCACTGCTCATTCAAATAAATTGTGTATTCAACAACAACCCATTACATATCCCCTATTAAACAGGTGGCTACAAACAAATGACCAAAAATAGTAATTTGCAGTGACTTGAAAATAAGGGACAGTATTTAAGTGCACACCACTAAATTGTAAGAGCATGACATGAAAGATTAATTTACATAAGCCTGGAGTTATAATGTAATGTTTTTGGGTACATTACCATCTATGCCAGTAAGTAAATAATGCAGGTCTAAGCCAAATATGACTGTTACGTGTGACAAAATAAAAAGAATTGACAGTACAAAGGTCAGAGTATTTCAAAAGAGAAGACCAAAACCAGGTAATGCTTGCAGAGCAGGATACCATACTGTGTTATGTGGGAAAACAACCATTATCTCAGTTGTAGAGCCAATAGGCTTCAAGCTAAATAAAAAGGTGTCTATGAACATACTGTATGGACCTGCAAATTTGCCAGCAGAAGACCAAATCGTTTATCTAGTCTGCTCCTTGTAGATCCCATGTACTTACGTTAACTTATGGTAATATGATACTCCACAATCCCTTCAATAAAGGTCTTCAGTAATATAACTACACGGGAAAAATTTCAAGGTGCTTAAGTTAGTAAGAAAGAACAAGCTATCATTTAGTACCAGGCAACTTAAACAACTCATTTTAAATATGCATGGGAACATCCAATACAGCAATTGCAGTATTGATAAAATGTACACAAACAGGAAACAATAAATAAAATATTATAAAGATTAAAAAAAAAAGACCTCCCCATGTGTCGACATCCTTGATTGACTCTTTCTCTCCTTCTAGAGCATGTATGTTGTTTTGAAGGGCAATGACCTGCCCCCATTGAATGTCACTGGTCATTCTGTGCCCCTGCCTGTTGTAAGAAATACTCATTGATGATTAGTGGAACCCTTCATCCTCCTATGTCCATGTAAAGCTAAAAATAAGAAAACTGTCCCTCTATGTCTTTTTATTTTTACAACCTGTAAAAAGAAAGTCCACCACCGACCATCCACTGTGCACCCCCCTCCCCACACCCCTCATTCACACTCCCTCACACTTCTCACTCACCTGAACTGGCAACTGACTGAAGATCCACTCTTCTATCAAAGACAGGTTCAATTCAGACCTCAGTTACCTTACTTGTCAGAGAGCAGTTACTGATTCCAGCAGCAAGATGCATCTTCAATCAGAGAGTGGATCTTCAGTCAGTAGCCAATTCAGTTAAGTGAGGGCATGTGGGGGTGACAAGGGGGGTGTTGGGAGGTGGGTGCACAGTGGGTGTTTGGTTGGGTTGTGAGGGAGTGATCGGCGGTGGACTTTTTCTTTACAACTTGTAAAACAAATACATTGAGGGACAGTTTTCTTATTTTTAGCTTTACATGGACATAGGAGGATGAAGCGTTCCACTAACCACCAACAGGTTTGGGGATTTTTGAAAACAAATATGGGTATTGGAGGGTGGTGGATGCCACTAGAAACCATGGATAAATCCTTTTCCACCAGCTGATTTGCTTTTTTGCGAAGACATAGTTAAAAAAATGTTCAGAGGCCATGGGAGCTATAAAAAATTACTATGTGAAGCTCATCCACTCCCGATGAGCAAGATACATGTTTCAAAGTCTCTAGAAGACATCCCTCTGCAGAGTTAAGACATTTTGTTGTGTCTGAAAATTGAAAACAAGATGGCAACTCATGAAAAAGGATTTTTTTCTCATGAAAAGGAAAGGACCCTCACAAAAAAGAATCCTTTTTCATAAGGCCAGATTCCTGTTTCATTCCATTCCTCTATCCTGGAGAGTGATATTCCCATTGAAGATAATGGGAACTTAAAAACTGAATACCTTTGCAACAAATTTATATTTTTTTTACCAAACAAATGCAAGGCAGTTGTATGACCCAAGCTGTTTCAACCATACAAAATTCGCACCAAAATTCAACACAGTCTGGGTGCAAGGTGATGAAAAAAAACTGCAAATAAGGGCAAATCCTAAGGTTTTTGCACTATCTGGATCTCAGAATTTGTCCATCTGACAGGAATGAAATGTGCCATGTCAAGTGATCTACCCCATGGGACAACGCATGCCAAATTTTGTGCAAATCCATTGATCCATTGCAAAGTTATCAATCAATCAATCAATCAATCAAAGTCATTATTTAACCAGGTGATCACCATTGAGCAAGCTCATTTTCGAGGTGGGCCTGGGTTAAAGTGCAAAATGTGAGGTTTAACGTTCAAGTGGATACTCAACCCTAACTATAAGGGCACGACCATGCTCCTATAATATACATATATACATAAGGGATGCACAATCCCCCTACTGGAAATATTGTCGATATTTTTTGTTCGAGTGCCAATTGACCCAATAACAATTGATAAAAATCCAGATTTATGCAATACCTCAAAAATGTGAAAAAAATTTTCATTTTTGCCATTTTTTGCTGATTGCAAAAAATCTGAAAGGTATCTACAAATGAAACACCACTCATTTTGTAGATATTTTTGCCCCGATCAACTTCTGTGCTCAAAGTGCCATTTTTCATTTTGACCCTTAGGCTGCCAGAGAATTAAGAACATATAGGTTTTTAGAACATGTATACACGTCAGTGGCACAGCAAGGGTTAAAGTTATTTGCATTTGTTTGTTGCAAAAAATGAAAAAGAATAACATTTTTTGCCATTTTCTGCTAATTATAAAAAAACTAAAATGTATCTATAAGTGAAACACCACTCATTTTATAGATATTTTTGTGCTGAACAAAGTTCATGCTCATAGTACTGTGCTATCGTTTTTCATTATAAAATTATTCACATTTGTTTGTCGCAAAAAGTGAAACAAATTGAATTTTCTGCTGTTTTCTTGCTAACTATAAAACACTAAAAGGTATCTGTAAATGAAACACCACTCATTTTGTAGATATTTTTGTGCTTAACAAATTCCTTGCACACAGCAGAATGCTATCAGTTTTCGTTTTAAAGTTATTCACATTTGTTTGTTGAAAAAGTGAAATAAAATTGCATTTCCTGCTGTTTTTAGCTAATTATAATAACAAAAATTAAAGGTAGCTATAAATGAAACACCACTCATTTTGTATATATTTTTGTGCTGAACAACTTTCATGCTCACAGTACCATGCTGTCATTTTTTTCATTTTCAAGTTATATGCATTTGAATACGGTTCATACTGTTACTGAGGCAAACATTCAAATGAGTTCTGAATGAGTCAATCAGGACCTACTATATCTATATGTTGAACCTAGAAAGAGGACATCAGACCTAGAGTGAGGATATTTTGATATCCTCATGCTAGGTCCCCAGGAAGCAAAAATATCACTGACATCTGCTCTAAAATATACTCACAGGTGTTGCATAACTTTGTGTATACAATGTAAGTATGGTTTCCACTACTTAAATAAATGCATCATTTTCCCAAGACTCTGACCCAAGTGAAAGATAAATGACGTTATTCACCCAATCGGTAAATAATGCTGTTTATGTTTTCTCCTGCCTACATCACAATAAACTTGATTGACAGCCCATTCTGCCAATTGCACAATGAATCTACCTTTATTGTCACACCGAACACATACAATGTGTGTACAGAACATACAATTAACTGTGTTCAAATATGCCATTAATTTCCATTTGTGAGATGACAAAACTTTCATAACTCACTCGTGGCTTTGCCACTCATGAGTCATGGTCTCGCCCCCTCACTCATGGAAATAAATGGTATATTTTGAACTCAGGCCATTGCATATCCTCTATTTATCCTTCTCCTACCATTACCCTTATCTGTGGAATGCCCTCCAATTAGATATCCTCTCTGCCCCATCCTCTAGTTCATGGTCTTGTCTTCTCTGTATCTTTATTTCCCCTTCCTGCAACTGCTCCTGACCCCTACCCCTTACTGCAACTGCTTCTGACACCCACCCCTTGAACAAGTTATTTCTTTTTCTATCACTTTTGTCCTATTTTTCAAACCTACTGTTGCCCTCTTCTGGCAAGTAAATAGACTATTGTGCTTACAGCAGACTGTATTTCTTACCTTCCCCCTACTATCCCCTCATTTCCCTAATCTTTGGAACTCCCTTCCCTTAGATATCCACTCTTCCTAAATTTTTCCCTAAATTTTGATTATGTTGCATGTTTGTATTTATGTATGTATGTATGAGTGTGTGTGTGTGTGTTTATGTGTGTGTATGTATGTATGTGTGTGTGTGTATATATATACTGTATATATATATATATATATATATACACACACACACACACACACACACACATATACATGTATACCTGTGTATGTATATATATACATATTTACATGATTACTTTTTATGCATCAATGTATTTTATTTTTATTTTTGCATCTTGGTGGGGTGGCAATGGTGCAGAAATGGAAACAAGTCCCTTTACAAGAGAAAGGGTCCTGAAGGAACTGAAAGTAATAAGAGCTGATAAAGCAATGGGGCCAGATGGGGTGCACCCCAGGATCCTTAAAGAACTAAGAGAGGTGGTGGCTGAACCTCTGGCATTCCTGTTTAGCCAATCACTTGAAACAGGGGAGGTATCCAAAAACTGAAGGACAGCAGATATAGTCCCCTTATACAAAAGTGAGAACAAAGAGGAATCAGGGAACTACAGACCAGTCAGCCTCACCTCGCTAGTGGGGAAGATCATGGAAACACTACTGAAGGAGCAATTGGTGGAACATCTGGTTGTCAATGGACTACAGGACCCAAGGCAGCATGGTTTCACCAGGGGGAGGTCATGTCAGACCAACCTCATTGAATTTTTTGACTGGGTGACTAGGGAGGTGTATCGGGGAGGGCAGTAGACATGGCCTATCTGGACTTCAGCAAGGCCTTTGACACTGTGCCACATAGAAGACTATTACACAAACTGGGGAATATGGGTGTGGGCAGGACAGTTGTGCGGTGGGTAGGTAACTGGCTGAGTGGCAGGACACAGAGGGTGGTGATAAATGGCTGTCACTCCACAGAGGGAAGAGTGACCAGTGGGGTACCACAGGGATCAGTGCTGGGACTGGCCCTATTCAACATCTTCATCAGTGACATTGCACAGGACCTAGAAGGCAGAATTTCCCTGTTTGCTAATGACACAAAGCTCTGTAACAGAGTAGACACACCAGAGGGTGTAGACAGAATGAGAAGGGACCTGCAGAAATCTGAAGAATGGTCAGGAGTTTGGCAGTTGAAATTCAATGCAAAGAAGTGCAAGATAATGCATATGGGGCACAAAAACCCTGGCACAATATATCAGTTGGGGGTTGAGGATATAGCATGCACCAAGCAGGAAAGGGATCTTGGGGTTATCATCTCTGATGACCTCAAGGCAGGGAAACAGTGTGACAAGGCAGCAGGTAAAACAAATAGGATGCTGGGATGGATAGGTAGGGGCATCACCAACAGGAAAAGTGAGGTCATAATTCCACTATACAAGACACTAATGATGCCCCACCTGGAGTACAGTGTACAGTTCTGGAGACCTTACTTACGTAAGGACATAGACAGGGTAGAGAAGGTTCAGAGGAGGGCGACAAAGATTGTACATGGATTGCATCACGTCCTATGAGGACAGGTTGAAGGAACTGAATATGTACTCCCTGGAGGAGAGGAGGGAGAGAGGGGATATGATAGAGATATACAAGTATCTTACAGGGAGGAACAGGTTGCAGGAATACACTATTTTTAAATGAAAAAGATGTTCCAGGACTAGAGGGCATGGGATGAAGTTGGAGGGAGGATGATTCAGAGGAAACGTGAGGAAGAATTTCTTCACAGAACAGGTGGTGGACAAGTGGAACACCTTGCCAGAGGACATGGTGGGGGCTGAAACAACCACGGGATTTAAGAATGCATGGGATAGACATGAAGGAATTCTGGAGGTCAGGGTTAAAGGGCAACAGACTTCTAGGAAAACATAAAGTGAATTTACAAACTCAAATGGGCAGACTGGGTGGGCCGTAGGCCCTTATCTGCCAACACTGTCTATGTATCTATGTATCTATGTTAACTTGTCATTTTTGAATTTATATTTTTCCTCATGGTTTCAGTTTTGTAACTTGTATGATTTTGTTTTATTCTCAATTCACTGTATTTTGTATCTTGCAATAGATATTGTATCCCATCTCCCTTTTACCCAAGAACACATCTGGAAATGAGCTATTTGTTGGCTCAGTATACCTTTTCTGGTGAAACCTTTTCAAATTCATAAATAAATAATTTAAGACATAGGTGAGGTGCAGCACAGCACCAATTGGTCAGGCAGCAGCACCTGACTATGGATTAAATGCCTGTATTGGCACAGCTCGGGTGACGCTTCCCACAGCAGAATCCCTGAGCCAAGAGGTACTTGTTATGTGGGCTGAATCTCTGAAATGAAAGGCAGCCATTTAAAAGCAGCACTAAGTGAGTGAGGGCTGCACAGGACTCAGTCGTTAAGAGAACCACAGGGTCAGCAAGAGTTGCCCTGTTAGCTAGGGTCAGCGCTGTGTCACTCAGCAAGACTTGTGGTGTCTGTATGAAAGAGCGAGGGGTGCAGAGGGGTCTGCCATTGTGAAGAGCACAGGGTCGGGCAGTGTTCCCATGGAAGCTAGGGTTATTGCTGCATCAGTCACCAATGCCCTAATGTGTGTGGTTGAAAGTATGAAGTTTGGCAACACAGCTCGCAATGTACATGGGGCTAGGCACTGTGAGTGAGGGACTTTCAGACCTGCCTCAGCAGTGGACGATGAGTATCTGCAGCTTCTGTAGTCTTCTTGCTGTAAGGAAGTCCCCAATGGTGAGCTGGGGGGGGGGGGCTGTGTGGGTGCAGTCAATGGCTGAAAACCATACACTGATAGACACCATAGCACATCACTTGTATATTGAAGTTCCTGCTATTGGTATCACACCCTGTGTATGTGTCTCTCTCTCTCTCTGTCTGTGTCAGTACCATGTATTCTGTTGCGGCACTTCTGAGAGACAGAGTGTGTGCAAGCAGCAGGGACAATTATCACAATACTGTTGTTCTGTCTGTGGAGAACACTTTATGTCTGTGAGTATGTGTTGGACTGTCTGTGCAGTAACTGCAAATATTCATTGTTGTGACACAGGCTTATAAAGCAGCATGGAGCGCAGGTCTTTGCACATCACAGCAGCTGATGTGAGTGGCATCAGTAATGCTGGGGACCAGTTAGAAAGTCATTTTGCTTTCACTGTTGTTATGTCCCTTAGTGTGTGATCTGGAGCAGATAATGTGCACAGTAAGTAGCCACAGAAGTCAGGACAGTGGAGCAATCCACAGTGAATTGTAGTAGTGGCTTTGTCAGTGACAATGGGCAAACGGAGTCAGAACAATATTGAGGATAGACATATTAAGGGGTGATATACCACCACCATTTAGTGCCCAGTGCAGTGCATGACAAATTACATGTTCTGCATACTAACACTGCCAAACCATCAGCAGTAGCAGGCAGAGAGTGATTGTATGAGAGCGTTGTGACTGTCGCTACCATGAGGAGTAGGTTAACGGGCATATAGGTGTAATTAGGAATGGAATTGAGTGTGCAGTGAATGGTGGTGACATGTGGGCATAACAATCACTGTTCTCGGAATCCTTTCCCCATTCCCTATCTGCCTTCAGCACTACACAGTACAGGGGGAACTCAGTCAGCGGCATTGTTTGGTGCACATGTGATCAGCAGCCTATTACAATCCCTGGTGGTGGAGCACCACTGACAGTGGTAGACAGTCATATAGGAGCACTGTAATATGCAGAAATCAGGAGAGTGCCATGTCCTACTGAGGACAGTCCACAGACACAGAGAGAGAGTCACATACACACACACACACTCACACACAGAAACACAGACAGAGCGAGAGTTTAAGTAACATAATTTTTATTACAGGCTTACAAATTGTCTTACAATAAGAACACTTGCAAGTGGTGAGACAACACAACATGTAATAGAGGTGTGCTTAGGACAGCAGAAACAAATGCAGTACCAGTGTAGGTGACCTACACCTCAGACACAGCATTGCATGATATCAGTAGTGTTGTACTCACAGTACTGATGCATTCGCCACCTCCAGTTGATGACAGACTGAAAAGTAGTGACACACAGCACAGTCGACACATAGGAAGAAATAGTCATCAGACACAATCTAGCAGTGACACATAGCATAGTTAAGATGCTTGTACTGTAAGGACCGCACCTTTTATATGTCACACTGCAAATACATAGTAATTATGAGCAGCAACACAGCCTGTATGCATACCCTAGATTTTAAGTGGTCTAGTATGGTGGCACTACTACACATCTGTGGCAAGATATTAATATTACTGTGCCTGTGCTGCATAACAGACATCATAACATGGGTCACCATCAAAGCAGCAGGGGTTATGATGTGACCAACAGTAAAAGTAACCATTAGCAGTTCACAAAGCAATAGAACTTGTTTGGTTTGCATTGCTCAGAACTGTGCAGCTATGATTACAGTCATGGCTGCCGTGTCAATGGCTCAGCAGGTAGCACACTTGCCTCTGAGACTGAACAATTGGAAGGTGGTGGGTTCTAGCCCCACACCGGGAACATGGGATAAATTCCAATACTGACACTGTACTTCATCAAGAGGGGGGTGCTGCACTCCAGAGGTGCCATCTTTTGGATGAGACATTAAACTGTGGTCCCGTCTGCCTGTTCTGGTGGTTGTTCAGGTGGACGTTAAAGATCCCACGACACTTCTTGATAAGATTAGGGGAAATTTGTATTAACATTCAAATCAAATAGAAGAAAAAAAAACATGAAATCTTGAACATTCTCAACAAGGAAATGACTGTACAAATGAAGAAATAAACAAGAAAAGTAAAACAATCATAAACTTAAGTCATGATATGAAAAAATAACTTCATAAATAAAAAAGAAAAGCATAGGCTCCGGAATGAGCCTAAACTATTTAGTATAGTCTAGTCTGTACAGTAAACTGAATAACAGAAGGGAGATCACCTAACCTTGGGGAGTCCCTTAAAATGTAATTTAGTAGTATAACCTCTTATCTGTTTATGCCACCCATTCAATACCCTTCCATTACTGGGCACAAAACTGAGTCCCCCAACAAATGTTTTCCACCTCATACAATGCATCCAGATCAGCTTGTATGTTAAATAATACATCATTAAGCATAACAGAACCTTGTTTTAAAACTCTCTGACACCTGACATGCCATATGGCCCATTTATACAAGCAAAAATAACAAAAACAGTGCTTTTATGCCAACATAACCATGGTGCTGTCAGCTGGCCATAACCAGGGTGTCATATGGCATGTTTGCAAAGCCAGTAGTATTCCAAAAGGTATCTAACTTTGTCCCAAATCCTTTTATAAAGTTACACTGAAAAAAAAGATGAGTCATAGTCTCTGTCTGATCTATGCAACCCTCAAAGTCAAACAACCAAACCTGTATTTGCTTGTGTTTGTGGTTACCACAGATATTTAATTTATCATGTCCACAAAGCCACATGGTATCCTACATTTTTTGAGGAATTCTTGGTTCTAGCATACATTCTAACAACAATGATACATCAACAGAAGGGCCAACCTTAAATACACGGTCTTCAAAGTACCGTTTTTCAACCACAGTAGCACAGAACTTCTTCCATGAGACATTCAAAAACCAGATAATTTATATTTTCCACAGCCTTATGCATTTTAAACAAGTTTGAACTGGCACAGGGAGAAGAAGCTCCTCCCTTAACCATTTCCCTTTCCCCCAGGCTGTAAGAAAGCTCTGCTCCCATAATGTCATAGCAGTTGTACCCATCCATAACTGCCCTAATATTAGTGGTTTAATGTTTGAGAAAAAAAAGATCCCAAAGGAAAAAAAAACAAAAGCTGCACCATATTCAAACCCCCAACCTTCCAGGCTCGGTAGATGTGGTACCGTTTTACAGGATTTAAGTGACTA
This sequence comes from Neoceratodus forsteri, assembly GCA_016271365.2. Classification (NCBI taxonomy): domain Eukaryota; kingdom Metazoa; phylum Chordata; order Ceratodontiformes; family Ceratodontidae; genus Neoceratodus; species Neoceratodus forsteri. The sequence continues at coordinate 1,623,426,996 of CM057453.1, read as the reverse complement.
CCCCACACCAAAGAAAAGAACAAACCCATTATTTTAGTGTGCATTTTAAAAAGAAGAGGGAATATATGAGAAAGAAACAAAAATGTGGGACCAGTATATGATTTTAATGAACAAAAAATCCTTTTTTTCTTGTCATTTTTCACATTTTCTATTTCTGGATTTTCATGTGAGCAGCATCGTAAACATTATCCCAATTACTTTGGACCGCATTCTGTTACCCAAAATAAACCCCTAAAACTTTTATTATTCCCTTAGTTACTGGGATTATAAAGTCTGGATCCTCCTTTGCCATCCTTAGAGCTAATGCCTGGCTTTTTATTGAATTGATCTTTATGCCTGTGATTAACTGATTATTTTCAAATACTTGATTAGCCTCCATTCCTGATGATAAATCTGCTACCAGCAAGGTGCAGTCATCTGCACAAGCAGTAATTGTTGCCATGGACATTCCTAAATTATACTGAATAGGAGAAACCATGTCTTGTGCTTCTGCACACCTTAAGAGATAGTCCAAACCAAAAACATATAATAAAGGGCTGAGGGGACAGCCTTGCCTCACCCCATTTTTGATATACATTGGAATTCCTAGTTGTCCATTTATCAAAGGCCTTACTTGTGCTTCATTACATAGTAATCGTATTAGAGCTGTGAATCCCTTTGGAATACCATATCTTGCATGACTACCCCAAATATATTCATGTTTTACAGCACCAAAAGCTGTTTCTTGGTCCACAGTAAAAATATAGCCATCCAAATTCATAAACATATCCTGCTCCACTACTTCTCTAATGAAAATAAGGTTTTGTGTGATGTTCCTCCAAGGGATTGTACATGTTTGTGCTTCTAATATAACATCCTGTGCTATCTTAGCTAATTGAGCAGTTATAATTTTCCTTAAGATTTTGAAATCAGACATTAACAGATTTTTAGGCCTCCAATTTTGGCTGTCCTTGCAGTTACCTTTTTTATATAAAAAAACATAATCCCTTCTTTCATGCTTGTGCACAATTAGTTTTCATTCACAATGGCTAAATAAACTTCTGTCAGCATTGGAGCTATCTGATCACAAAATTGTTTATAAAACTCATTAGGGATTCCATCGCTGCCCAGCGAGGTATTTAGCAATAGATTCCCTATAGCAGTCCTACCTCAGTCTCTGAGATATACTCCGGGAGCTGGTTTTTAGCCTTTATTGCAATCTGGGGGAAAGCTATGTCATTCAGAAAACTTTTTGAAAACCTATCTCCTCCCACCTGAAATCTCTTTGTCACATACTGCTGCACCACTTGCTGCATAGAGGGGAGCTCTGTGACTAGTGTACCGTCAGTGTGCTGTAAGGCCGTCGTAACTCGCTGGTCCACTCTCTCAATCTGAGCATCGTATGGGTTCACCTCTATTCTGGTGCCACGGGTATTAAATTTTTGGTTATAGGCCATACTCTTTTCTTGATCTTGATGGTAAGCAAACATACGATTTTTTATGTCAGAAATATTTTGTGAAAGATCCACCCTAGTGTCCCTCATTTGGGTCACAAATTTAGGTAAATAATATATTTTTCCTTAGCTGTCTTGGTAGAAAAGGCAATTCGAATATCTTATTAATCTGCTTGAGTATCCTCCCACCATTCCATAGGACTTTCATATAAGAACCAAATTTCATGCCTAGCTTCCAGAAAAAGTAGAATATCATGTCTGAGGGAGTCAAACTGTGGAATGGATGTATTTAATTTCCAATATCCCCTTCCCATTTTTATCTCTTGCTGTACTTCTAATGTAATTTTTACTGCAAAGTGAGCCAATGTTTTAATAGGGGCAACAGGTGCAGATACTTTAATTGTTCTACCTGATAGAAGCCAAAAATCAATTCTGGTAGAAATAGTACCTTTATGAAATGTATGTGTGGGTGGAATATTTTTTAAATCATATACATCTACAAGGTGATTTCTAGCTAAGCTTTCCTGCAGCAGGTTGGTATCGCAGTATGTTTTTCCAGTTTTCCTACCCCAGTCCCTACTAGATAAACTGCAATTAAAATCCTCACCCCAAAGAATCACCTTCAAGGAGTTTAAAAAGGGTTCAATACACCGTAATAAGGCTGTTCTATCAGCCTTTGACTGAGGGGGCATAGATATTTATTAATCTATATGTAACCCCTTCAACAACCACATCCATTAATAGAGTCCTGCCTGGGAAAACATCCAAAACCTTCAAAGTTGTAATGGAAATACCCCTGAACACAATGCCTAAGCCAGAGCACTCATCCTCACCCACAGACCAGACTGAAGGTCCCCATCGCCAGTCGGCCTTGGCCTGGTCTATGTCCGAGACTAGATGTAATCTGGTATCTTGTTAAAAAAGAATATTACCCTGCTTCATATGGAGCTTTGCAAAGGTGACTCATCGCTTTTCAATAGATTTAATACTATTAACATTTAAGGTCAGTAACTTAATATTCATCACCAGATAGAAAAAAGGCAGAAGAAGAACATAACAGATATCCTAAACAACCACATTACTTTCTTTTCTTCCGCTTCTTAGCCTTAAATTTTTCTATAGTAACCACTTCTCCCACTACCTCTTGTTGTGAAGTGGTAACAGAGGAGATTTCTGAACCCCCTTCTGAGTCTATTGATTCACTATCCATGATAACATCCTAGGAGTTCTGGGTAGGAATAGAATCAGTGACATAAACTGTTGCTACGGTGACTGGAACATGTACCACAGCTCTTGAGTGAGTCACTCTCTGGAAGGGAGGCTCTTCCACAGGTGCTGGAGGGGCATGTCATTATTGGACCAGGGTACTAACTGTGAAACGGCACCTTCTATGGAATCAGGTGCAGCAGTACTGGCAGAATCTACCACTTTGCATGAGTCTGCAGTAGGAATCAACATGTCTGTTTCTAGCTCTGCCGGGGGGGGTGTTCCTGCTGGCAGATCTCCTGGAATAGATGCCACAACTGGATCATGGACAGCTAGCTGAGTCTGAGTCTCAATCACAGAGGAAATTCTGGGCTGAACCCTTGCCTCTCATGGGAGGTTGGGGGGTTGTGGAGGTGGAGGGTTAGGAGCCATGGATTGGGACAATAAATCATCCATCTTCATGTGCTCTTTCTATGCAGTGGCCACTTACACATCCTGCACTGCTCTAATTGTTGTATCTAAGCTGTTATGGGATGCCCATGGACAGGCATGAAAAGCATGGCCTGGCTCCGCACACAAATTGCATTTAACAGGGCTAGGGCAGTGAATGTTGACATGTCCCAATTCCCCACAGAGCACATATTTTATTCTTGTACACACACTACTTAAATGACCCACATCTCCACATCGGTAGCATGCCTGGGGTTGTCCTGTGTAAAACAACCCCCCCATCACACCCCAGAAAAACACAGATAAGTGTTTAGTCACTCCATTCTCTTGTTTGAGGGTGACTTTATAATGCCAACTTCCTGTCCACAAGTGTTCCTCATCAAGAAAAGGCTCCTGATAACCTGTAACTGTGCAATGTTTCTTTATCCAGCAAGTAATGTCAGTGACATTAACCTCCTCATTATGAAAGCGTACAGTAATCCATTTGAAAGAAGGGCTTTGTTAAGGGAATGGCCATAAAGGGTCTCCAAAGTACAGTATTCTTCAGTAACTGATGCTGTTTCCAAAACCACTCCAAACCAGTGGGGTGCTTAAAACTGATGTCATACAGTGTGTCCCCCAGCATATGAATAAGAGCGTAAATTACATAAGCATGAAATTTCATGCTTGTCTTTAAAAGGGCTCTCCCCATTTCATAAGCATAAAATTTCATGCTTGTCTTTAAAAGGACTCTCCCTATAAATAAATGATCCAGAATGTCTTCCATGTTCCCCCTATATTGTAAGCACACAGCATTCCTACGTGCTACAGGTTCAGAAGCCAGTTTTACAGTTTCAGGAAAAAGGCGTTCCTTTATATTAGTATGACACACATTTGCCCTCTGGCCACCCTCCCATTCAGTAGCAACATGGTGGGCCCTTTGGCTAGCCTCCTCCAGTTGTTCTAGGTCAGAAGCCACTATAATAACTATAATATAGACTGTGTTGTTTCAATCAATCAATCAATCAAATCTTTATTTATTCAGGCGATCATCATTGAGCAAGGGTCATTTACAAGATGGACCTGATAAGGTCAAGGTTCGAGTTGGTGCACAGCAATTACATCACATACTTATCTGATCACAAAATTGTTTATAAAACTCATTAGGGATTCCATCACTGCCCGGGGAGGTATTTAGCAATAGATTCCCTATAGCAGTCCTACCTCAGTCTCTGAGATATGCTCCGGGAGCTGGTTTTTAGCCTCTATTGCAATCTGGGGGAAAGCTATGTCATTCAGAAAACTTTTTGAAAACCTATCTCCTCCCACCTGAAATCTCTTTGTCACATACTGTTTGTTGCCTCTCATCAATGGAGGGGTTGTGCTACATGAGATGTGGCCTGTTCGGCGTTCCTATCTTCTTTCTCCTCCAAATCCATAATGTCTTGCTATAATTCTTGGGGGTCTTCTTGCTGTGGCACTGCAGCTTCAATAGACCATGTATGTTGGCCAGAGGGAAGAGACACACTTCCGTTATTACCTGACACAGAAAGACCCAATGATGGGGTGTGGTCTGAAGAAGTGACTGTCCCTCTCTGCTTTGCCAAGGGAGTTGCTACCCATCCTACTTCAGCATGCAACCAACCTGCCCCTGTTAGTGCTGTCTGCAGCCACGCAGGGGACTCTGTTGATTGTTTTAAGCCATTATCTGAGGATACTGTGTGTGTGTGTGTGTGTGTGTGTGTGTGCACTGAAGAAAACACAGGCTCTTTAGAATACAATTTGCCTTTCTTTTTCTGTTTTTTTGGCAAGCACTTTTGCGAGGGCTGCTGCTTGTAACCCCAATAAAAAAAACACTGCCTGAGAAAGTGTAGAAGGGACTTCAATACTCATTCCTTCTACTCTGAAATCCATAATAGTGTCTTGCTCTGCAGGGAGGACCTCAGCCACAGTGCCAACCCCTAGTTCTGTTCCTCCCACATTCGTTCAATCATGTGTCTCAACGCTCCCATCCAGAGCCACTATCCCCCATTGTAAAAGTTACCTGTGGCTCTGGAGAGCCTTCCACTGGTGTCCCAATGTTCTCTGGGGGTTCTGCCATTCCAGACTGCCTGCTAACGCCAGGCACAGCTCCACCCAAGCCCGTTCCCTGGAGCACGTCCTGTACCATTCCAAAATCTGTCCCCAGGCATCTTAACTCCTTTTCAATGTGGTTCCGTCTAATGCGGGACTGCTGTTCCTCATCAGATAGAAGCAGCAACAAGGCAGTGGAAGAGAGAGTAGCAGTCCCCTCTTCCATGTCCTCCAACTCCCGAAGCACGGTACTGACTGTTGCTCCATCCATCACATCATCCAATGGTAAGTTACCCGATTCTTCTTGTGCAGCCTCTATGCTACTCAAAATTGAGGAGGAGGCTTGCTCCTTAGTCCCACATACATCCTGCTCCTCCATCCACAAAGGAAGACTGGCCCATCAGCACCAGTCGCAGCGTCCCCTACCAGCAAGTAGAGGAATGTCCCCAGTGTCCTGGCCAAATTCCCCCCATTCAGTAAAAATACCCCTAACAGCTTAATCTGGCTCTGTAAGTCAGTTTACATCTGCACACAAACTCCCCTTCCCTCGTCCCTGGGGTCACACTTGGAAACTAGCCTCATAGAATTAGAAACATAGAAACATAGAATTTGACTGTAGATAAGGACTGCTTAGCCCACCTACTGTAGTTTGCCCATTTCCCTACCTAATGGATAAGCTGCAGATCCTAGTTAACCAACAGCCTACTTCCTCCTCGGCTTAGTGTGCCTCTCCCGGTCACAAACTTTCAAAAAAATAAATGAATAAAATTATTATTGAGTGGTGTCACAGTAGTGCACATACCTCATAAGTGACTTGCATAAGACATATAATTTGCAGGTATAAAAGGACCAATTGCCTGTATCTCAGCATGTGCACCATGAGTTTCTTTATTTCCTCCTGCTGCTTGAAGTAACAGCAGTAAAATGTGGCTACTGATATGTCCCAGGAGACCTACAGTATCTATGATAACCATACAACAGCAGAGATGCAATGAAATGCTACTATGGTTGTAGGGAGTGTCATATACGTGGCAATCCTTGCAACAAGACAAGAGCAGTCTCTGGGGCAGCAGTATAACAGGACATACAAAGTAACATGGAAATGTCTTGTACAGTGAACAACAGATAACAGGTATAAATCAGAACTTACAACGTCACTTTCAACTGTGACTGTGGAAACATATGTCCTATGTGATGGATGACAGCTGTCTCACTTGCTGTGGTAGTGAAAGCTAACGGTACCATGATTTGTGAAATGCTTTAAATCAAAACTAGGTACTGCTATAGACCTCTCTGAGTTGCTGACAGTGACACATTGTAAGGTCCCTGATTCACAGACACTGGTTGCAGTTTGTGCGACTCCTGTGGTGGGGCTCTGTGTTGCTGGGGATGCCATGCAGGCACTATTTCAATGCAATGGATCTTCACATGACACATTCTGTCTTGAGTCCTGCTGAGCAGCAGTTACTGTGCTGCTTGCTTCTACAGTGACAGAGGTCTGCAGTGAAATCTGTGAGTCTGCACATTTCCTCACTGTGGAGGATAGCAACATACTCCACTTTTAACGATCACCGCTTGATGCACTCCAGTATTTTTCAAGGCTGGTCTCTGATCTGTGGCAAGTAATGGACATAATCTCTCTCTATGCAAGTCCAGCCTCTGACAATATTTGGACAGCAGTACTGTGAATGCAATGATTTGTGTAGTGCTGACGTATTTGGGCTTCATCAGAGATTTTAACCATTAAGTCCCCTAAGTAGTTCACACCCATGGTCTGGTGCATATACCAGTGGTCATCATGAGGGTGTATGACACTCTTTGGGTATAGATACAGAGCTGGAGCATTTGGAGGGCATCTGCTAATGTACTGTTTAAAGAGCTGTACTGGACAGTGTGGATTGCTACTGTCTGCAAACTGAAAACCACATTTGACTTTCTCTACTGACTTCATGCACATTGCTATTATTCTTTGTGTGGGGGTTATACATGACAGCCGAACACTTCTGGCCATGCTCATCTGTCTTGATGGTGAAGGAGTCCTGCTTCAGCTGACAAACACCTTCTTGACCTCAATGAGCCAAACCTAGCAACTCAAACCACACCCATCTGATCAAATCTGCAGGTGTGTCTGGTGATACTGCTGCTGATGATCGCAACTTTGCAAGGTCAGTGTGTTATTGCAGGGTGATTGCATGCATGGTCATTGCCATCATTTCTGATTGGCTTCAGCAAAGTAATGAACATGTTTCTAGCGGGTCAGTTGTGATGTTCAGCATTCAATCATTCTCTGCATTATTCAAGTAACAACTGATGCCTGCTCTTAAACACAGTAGTGTGCTGACTGTGTATGGCTTCCCCTGAAAGCCACAGAAGGATACATAGAATTCATGCAGCAAGCCACTGAGCTCTGCTGCTGTCATGTCCTTGAGGTTCAGTACCTGATTTCTGCTGCACAACCTGTTCTCCAGGACATTGACAGCCCACAAAGTACTTTTCTGCTTATTTGGTTCATCTTCTGCTTGTTCCAGCATATCTAGCTCCTCAGTAGACAAGGTGAGTTGTCTACTTATTCATGCAAGGTTCTTGTTGAGGGTTGGAATGGTACAAAAGGAAGAGACAACAGACAAGTGGTACTCATGTAATAAATGACATTTGTTACATATAGGTAATACAGACTTACTACCAATACAGTATAAACACTGGGAGAATACCAGTTTTCCTTACCTAGGCAGTGCAGATAGTTTCTCTCTAAGAGCTACGTGTTACAAGGGGTCTTATACCCTGATAATAACTATAGCAACAGCAAAGGAAGATACATAAAATGAATATAACTGGACAAAAACAGGTGGTTTAAGTAACTGTCCTAACAAGTGTGAAAAGTTGCATAGCTTGCATAGATAACAGCGCAATGGGGCTACTTTTCCCCAAGGTCAGTTGCAATGATGTACAAGTACTGAAGATGGCACTGTTGCCTTACATATGAAAAATACAGTAAGAATAGAGGAAAAAACATTTCTTATAGCTGAACATCAGTGAAGCACGATACAACACAGATCCTGACACTTATGCTCATACAATAAGTGTCTTCACCCTAAGGTTAGTATATATACCTACATATAAGTTGCTGTCCATGAGGTGGGGGGACACCATCGAGGTGCTGGATCATGGATAACATCCCCCCCTTGTTGCCTTCAAAGAAAAAGGCAACAACCACAGGAAAGTAGTGGGATGGAGCTACAGAAGCCATAGTTTACAAGCCCAAGGCACGAGCCTTGTAAAGGAATTTAAGTTTTTTACGATGTTGTTTAAGAGTACATCACGCAAAAGGTTAATATCAGAAAAACAATCAAAAATGCTTGGATAATAACAAAAGCTTTAAAAGTTAATTATATCCAAGTATTGGAAAGAGCAGTGCTTTAAGGGACACTGTCAACCTTTTTTGCATCATATTATTTCAATGTAAAACCCCACATTTTATGACAGCTTACCTTCTCTAAAATTCATTAATGTTGCTGGTTATTTAATATGCCTCCTTGCTTATTAGAATTGAAATGCATGGAAATGTATAATTATACACTTCTTTGTTTTGCTCTAGATTGTTTACCTAAGCTTACTGCATATTTCCTGCACATTATAAACACTCTCAAACAGTACAGCCACTTGTGATACAATAATCTCATCTACGCCCCACTGCACAATGGGTAGCTAGATAGTGTTGGGGGTGTTCCGGAGTCCAGGAAACATACAGCTGTAGTTAGTCAAGAAATGAAAACAAACATATTTTGGTGTGGTAACACCAGTCTGGTTGACACTCAGTTTTTTACTTTTTAAAGGAAAAAGAAATCTGAATCAAACAACCAGCTACATCAGTAGTCTCTAGAGAATGAGAACAATCATAAAATGTGTTTTTTTAAACTAGGGATACTTTGAGGCCAAGTGGGGTTGACAGTGTCCCTTTAAATCAACATCATGAATAAGTGTATTAAGAACATCACCAGCTTTAGAAATATTGTTGCTAAGATGTGAATCCTTTCTAGCTAAAAGGGATTTCAAAGAAAGTGTCAAAGGTTCGATGTGCACATTAAAGATAGGCAAATATTGAGGCAAGGCAAGCAAGTATTGTGGATCAGTATCAATACCATTTGGTTCAGGGATGAGAACAGGAGTAATAATTGTGTGACCAATGACAGTTTTCTGCTGTGGAGTAAAACAGAAGTTAGGAAAATTAATAGCACATGTTTTAGCACCATAAACAAAGGAAGCATAATTTGTCACTACACAGTACTGCCCATTGGAATTGTAGGTAACTCATACAGTTGGCACTCTCCATTGTTGTAGACACATAGAACAAGTAAAGGATTGGTTGTTGAACCATGTGGTAAAGTGATATATCTCCTCCAGGTAGCTTCGGGATGCAGCTGTTTCGGTGTCTGGCACTGAGGATGCAGCTTGTGAAGATTTTTCAGTCAGGTTGGATGGCAGATCATCACCCAAGGTATAGAACCAATCCAAATGTTCCAGAGAATAATTGCAGACTGGTTTAACACTGTCAAATATGTCACAACAGCACAGGTAATAATATCCCTTCTTGGTGCAGCAGTTGGTATGCGGTATGACCCAAGCTTGTAGAACAGGATGGTAAACAAGCAAAGAAGGCAAGTCAGTTCCCTCTCTGTAAATGTTCTCATCAAGATGTCCGATGGAATTTATAGCAGCCAGTTTGTTAAAGACAAAAGTTTGCAAATCGAAGCGAGGTAGTGACACAGCGAAAGTAATAAACAGGTTGTCATGAATTGTACAATGTTTAGTAAAATTGCATGGTGCTTGGTTTGGATAACATGAAACATACCAAAGATTTCTAGCAGTAGACATAGAAATATTGACAGAATTTGATATACACAATGTAATGCATGCAGTAGATTTGCAGTGAGGACAATACCATTTAGACATTTTCATGAATAATATCTGGACTATGTCCTGTTTCCAAATCCCTGAAGAGATTGTTAGCAGTGGCAATTACATAAGAACCATAAGCAGAGCAGTTACCAAAGACTAAAAAAATAAATAAAAATAATAAAAGTTCATGGGTAATATATTGCTTGTCTGCCTCCTTGTTATTTTCTAAATCTAAAGTGGGCAACCCACCTAGTTTCTCTGGAACATCCCCCGTGGCTGACACCCATACCCTCATATATGTCCTGCCATTGCTGCATCGACTACAGTGGTACAATCACCATAAAGTTACACATATCACCACATATATGTCTCAGCCAAGGTCCCACTACTGGGTATATAGATCCCCACTAAGCCTAGTCGTCAAACTGCTAATTGGTATCCCAACACACTACCTTAAATCCACAGGGAGCACCCAAAACAAAGCGTGACAACGGAATAAAAAAAGGATGACCAAAGACAGCCCCCTCTCCCTATCACTGGCAGCCCTTATGAAATTACTGATCTTCCTATTGCTCTGTATTGGTAATGTAGAAATCAACCCTGGACCTCTTGAAAGCATTACCTTTCCATCAGACCTATCCTCAATTAAAGGCCTCAGTTTCCTGCATATTAATGTATGCAGTCTGTTGAAAAAGTTTACATTGTTACAAGCCTGGGTTGCCCATACCTTGCCAGACTTTCTTGTGGTAACTGAGACATGGCTCAAGACTACCACAATGGACAGGGAAGTTAACCTACCTAACTATCAGCTATTCAGAGCTGATCACCAAACAAGGGGAGGCGGAGTAGCCATATATGTAAAGGCTGGTTTAATTGTATCCTGTACTGCTGCAACATCTATGCCCAAGGAATTTGAGTGTCTATCTCTAAAAGTCTCTCTCCCCAATACAGCAGCTTTCCATTTAATTGGATGCTACAGATCCCCTCTGCTGAACACAAGCTCTTATACCACCTGGAAACCTGGTCAAGTCCTGTACTGAAGAAGTCATTATCATAGGGGATCTGAATTTCAACTGGCTCACCCAGGCAGCTATACCTCTGGTATCATTCTGTGACACCTACGGGCTCACACAGTTAATTAATGAACCAACAGGACTAAATGCAAGGAATAGTAGTAACAGTACTCTACTTGACATCATGATAGTGAGTAAACCACATCTATTCACACATGCTGGAGTGCTCCTATGCGACATAAGTGACCACTGCTCCATCGCAGGGGTAAGATACAACAGCATTAAAACAGATCCTGCAAAATTCCTCATGAGGAGATCCAAGAAAACATCAATATTGAAGGATATCTGCATGATCTAGCCTACTCTCCACACTGGCAAAAGTTCTATCTTGCACATTCTGTAAAAAAGCTCAGCAGGTGCTAAATAGCATTATATTAAATGCCCTTAACACCCATGCCCCAATCTCTAGTATCCGAATAAAAACAAATCCTGTTGCTGGTTTTCAGCTGACCTCAAAGCTGCACTGCTGGAGAGATAAACTTTGGAAAGTAGCAAGAAAAACTAAGAATATCATGGACTGGATGATCTTTAGGAAAGCCAGGAATAAATGCACTAGGAAAGTTAGGGATGCAAAGGCTGCCTACTACCTGGCCCAGCTCGACTCCTCCTACCATAATACTGCTAGATTTTGGGGCACCATCAAGGGTATGATGGGCCAGGATGTTAACAACCCCCTTCCAACCCAATTACACAGTAACTATGGCCCCATTACTGGCACATTGGAAATCCTGGATGCATTCAACAACCACTTCACAACAGCTGGCCTTGCCTTTGACTCCTCCCCAGCTAACCTATTAAGGGATCATTTAAGCTCCCACTATACTGGTGAACAAAGAGTTGACTCCTCCTTTAGCTTCAAACCTATACTGTTGAAACAAGTTGAGGAACTATTATGGCATCTAGATACCAAAAAAAGTGCAGGAGCAGATCTTCTGGACCCATTCTTTCTAAAGATTGCATGTCATGTGCTTGCAGTCCCCCTAACTCACCTCTTTAACCTTTCCCTAAACTCTGGCTCTATTCCCACGCTGTGGAAGACAGCCCAAGTGGTCCCCCTTCTAAAATCAGGGGACCCTATGGATCTTAATAACTATAGGCCCATTTCCAGCCTACCTGTGTTATCCAAGATGCTGGAGAAATTAGTGAGTATTCAGTTAAGGGAATATCTGGACAATGCTAATCTATTAAATCCAGCTCAATCTGGATTCAGGGCCAAACATAGCACTATCACTGCATTAGCCAAGGTCACCAATGATTGGCAAACCGAACTGGATAAAAAGAATAATGTCTGTGCTGTATTCCTGGACCTGAGCAAAGCATTCAACTCTGTGGACCATGAACTGCTACTCTCATCCCTACACTCCATTGGCCTAGATCCATCCTCCCTTAAGTGGTTCAGATGTTACCTCTCCAGTAGATCACAGCAGGTAAAAGCTGAAGGTGACCTCTCCCCATTAAGACCACTGTCAAGAGGAGTCCCCCAAGGCTCTATTCTGGGTCCTATCCTTTTTGCCATTTATATAAATAAAATTGATTCAACCCTTACCAAGTCCTCAGTACATCTCTTTGCTGATGACACTGTACTGTATGTCAGCAACCCTTCACCCAAAGTTGCTCATGAAATCCTACAAGCAGAATTCTCCCTGTTACAACATCAGCTTCCCGAGAAAAAGCTTCTGCTAAATGCAAAGAAAACAAAAGCAATGATGTTCACAACTCAAAACTCCACCAACACATCCTCTTCAATCAGTCTCCCCCAGCTATGCACTATACTTGGAGAAAATCTGGAGTATGTTGAATATTTCAAATACCTAGGTGTGTGGATTGACAACAGACTTGACTTTACTCAGCATCTAGAACAACTGCTGAAAAGCTTACCTAAGGCTTGGCCTCCTCTCAGATTAAAACCCTTCCTTAATAGAGATTCAAAGATGAGATTAGTCCAGGCCATCTTTCTATCAGTCATTGACTACGAGACTTCCTCTATAGTCACTGCCCCACTCTACCTTCAAAGTTGGATACCTTATACCATAGAGCAATAAGGTTCATTACAGACCTGCCATATAATACTCACCATTGTTCTCTCTATGATGCAATTGGATGGGTTTCCTTCATGTCAGGAGGAGCAGAAATGCAGTTCTATGGATCTACAGAGCTTTATCAAAAAAACTTCCAAGCTATATCCTGGACTGCTTCAACCTGAACACTCCCAGCTCTTATGCCCTAAGAAGCAACACTATCATCCTGCTCAAATTGCCCAAAGTCAACACCAAAATAGGGAGGGCAGCAATCAGCTATTCTCTAGCCATAGCATGGAACACCCTATAAAAATCCCTAAAACTGTCCATTATCATTCCATTTACATCCTTCAAGCAGCACTGTACAGCCTTCTTCACAGAGAAATGCAGTTGTTACCGCTAGAGATAGAATAGTCATCCCACAAACCATATTCCAATCACATATGGCATATTCTTCCAGCCAGACACCACCAGTATATGGCCAATATTCCTTCACCATCCTTGTACTCATTATGTGAGTGACTGTCATGGTCCTCATTGTGATACATATGTACTGTACATATTGTAGATGTTAGTTTAACTTTCTCTTGCCAAGCTTTAACATGTGAATTCTCTGTATATTATTGTGTTATAAATAACATTTTCTTTTTTCTGTATGTATAACTGTCTCATAAGTATGTGATGTGATTGCTGTGCATCAACTCGAACCTTGACCTTATCAGGTCCATCTTGTAAATGAGCCTTGCTCAATGATGATTGCCTGAATAAATAAAGATTTGATTGACTGATTGATTTTGAAAAATCAATTCATTAATTTTGTTTCTAGTATTGTTGAACCCTTTTGCAATTTCTTGCATGTTATAGACTGTAAAATGCTCTTCCTTACTTAAACCATCTACACATCATTTTTAACAGCTTATTGAAATTTAAGTGTTTTTTATTTAATAGCAGCTATATCTACTGTATTCCAGATTGACATTATTGAACCATAATGGCCAGAGATGGTGCCTGCTGCACTGGAAACATCTGCAGTATCACGCCTAGTGCATGGTTTACTCTTAGCATTAGGTGCGGGTCTAAAAACTCCTAAGTGTTCATAGGCATGAGATCCACTAACTGGATCATCTGTGCGAGTAGCAGCTACAGTGTCTAGAAGCATCATACTGAAAAATGTATAAGTGTTGGTTGTGTGACAGAGACCAAACTCGCCCATATTCCAGTGTATAAGATTAAAAATAACTGGGACATGCATAAATTGTACATTGTTAATCAAAGCTCCTGGAAGGGAAGTGGCAGTCAGGCCACTAGGTGGATCAGACTCCCTAGGAGGACATTCAGTTAGTTCTTCTTCAGTGGGTGGGACTACAGAAAGGAACATAGCCTCAGTAGCCATATACTGTATAACAGGAAATATTCACTGTCATTTTATTTTCACTATATTCACTAGTTCCATATTAGAGTGAAAATGAAAAGACAGTGAATATTAAGTAGAGCACTGTATATAGCAGCACTAGTGTTCCACAGTGAAAATAAGAGGAAGTGAATATGTGGGTGTGTGCTTGAAGCACTAAATATAAAGGGAGTGAATATAAACTGCTACACAGTAGTTGTGAAGACAGAAAGCTTGTGACTCTTCAGAAGTGAGATGGTCACAAAATATAGGATCTATTAAAGCAGTGAAGTTGTAGAGACCAGTGTGTCTAGAAGTGACTTGTCGAATGGAGAGTGTACCATTTGGTGCAATCCCTGTGTTGGGCCAACCATGAAAAGATAAACATGTTACTGGAAGTGTGTAACCATTATAATCAGTTTTCCATTGTATCTGCAATGTGGATTTGTCTGGGGCTACAATCATGGCATTAAGATAAGTGTCTGAGCCTTCCTTAACAGTAATCAATTTGTTGGGGACGTCTATACGGACTCCCTGGGGACCAGAGTTGGGTGCATCTCTAGCTGTATGTTCGAGGTTCTGAATCAAATGTGATATGCATCATCTTTGGTCAGTTGTAAGGGGTTTGTCTTGAGAGTAAGGCAAAGGAAGCAGTACCACCAGGATGAGGAGGTGCAAGATAGCCATCTTGCCAGTTTATCTGAAAGAAACAGAAGAGGATTGTTAAATAAGGGGGTACTATTCCTCCCCAAGAGGGTCGGGAAAAGTAATTAGTCACCTTTATACAACCTGAGCTGATTAGCATGGAACCACTTGTCAGTGGCTTGTTTTTGATGCTGAACTTTCACCTGAGAAACAGCAGGACTGAGTTTGTTGACAATGGGAAATGGGCCTTCCCATTTGTTGGTAAATGAGTGAGCTGGTGGTCTGTATTTGAGAAGCATGACTTGATCTCCAACTTGCCAGTCGACTTATTTTGCATGCTTATCAAAATGAGCTTTTTCTTGCTATTGGGCTTTACCCACATGACTTGCAGTGAACAAATGTGTTTTTATGATGTCATCCTGAAGTTTTTCAACATATTTATCCACAGATACCTTATCTGGTGTAGTAGTGTGGAGGTCAATCATCAGGTGCTCAGGTAATCTCATGGCTCTACCAGTCATAACCTCATATGGTGTGCACTGAGTAGTGGCCACTAGGGTGCCCCTGATTGTCATCAGCAGTAGTGACAGGAAGGAATCCCACTTTCTGGGATTGCCATTGATGAATTTGCATAACATCTGTTTGATTCTTCTATTTGCTCTTTCTACCTGGCCTGTGGATAGAGGATGGTATGAGATATGGAATTTTTGATCGACTCCAAGCTTTGCAGTGTCTCTTTCATCAGCTCAGCTGGAAAACTGGTTTCCTGGTCTAAGTCTACCTTAAGGTGTAGGCCCCACCTGGAAAACAATTGATCCACCAGGATCTTGGCAGTTGTCTTTGCCATGTTATTCTGAGTAGGGAATGCCTCAACCCACTTGGATAACAGATCTGTGACAAGTGCATACTTGTTCTTGCTAGAGTTAGTCAGTGGGCCAATGAAATTGATTTGTATCACATTCCATGGTCCAGATTGCGTTTGTGGCAGTAGTTTGGCATTTCTCTTCACTGAACTAGGATTGTTCTGGGCACACACTATGTAGTTGTCCACATAGTGCTCCTCATCCTTGGTCATACCAGGCCACCAGACAATGGTTTTAAATCTCTGGATGATGTTATCTGACCCCTGGTGTCCACCAGTGGGGGTGTCATAAACCATATGGATGAATTTAGTTCATAAGGACTGGGGTATAACCCACAGCTTGTGCCCTGTATCGTTCTTCCTATACCAGATCAATTTCTGATCATGAAATAGGTGTATGTTGTCAGAATGTCTTTTGTATGGACTACCAGTAGGTAGTTCCTGTTCAATTCCTTTGTCCAGGCATTAGAATACATCTTTTAGTTCTGGGCCAGATTGTTGTAGAAAGGTCCAGTGGTGGTTCTGGTTGTGGTTTCTGCCTGGTGTTGGCAGCTAAGAAGATGGCTGCCACAGCTACTGGGGTGAGTCATTGACCATTTCTCACCCCCCCCCGAGCGCCTGCTTTGGCAAGCGAATCTGCTTGATCATTGAATTCATGGTAAGGGTCAGTTCTGCAGTGAGCCTTTACCTTGTGTATGTACAGTTTATGAGTAAACTGCTGTGTCAGTGTGTGTATATACACAAACAAATCCCTGTATTTGACAGGTTATTAGATGATATAAAATTGTTTTTCTCCCAGAATGGTAGAAATTCAGTATAAGGGAGGAGCAGACCCAGTTGGAGTCTGCAAAGATAATAGCATCCTTAGCTCCATGGGGCATAACCTCTACAGCACAGGCCACAGCTGCCAATTCAGCATACTGTGAGGAAATTACAGTACATTTCCTAGCAATGTGCATGAAATCACCATCTGGATAGACTATGAACACACCAAAAACTGCTACCTGTTCCCCCTCCACATAGGAGGTGGAGCAGTCTGTGAAGACGTGCTACAGGGTGGTATCCTCTAAGATAGTTGGTGTAGCTGGTAAAAATGGTCCTGGCTCAGGTATGTCAGGAGGTTGGAGTGCACAATCATGGGGCATACCTGTGTAGAATAGGCCATGAGCTAGAATGGGTGGCATTTTTGCAGGTAGTACTTTAATGTCCCTGTCCTGAAAAAGCAAAGACCAGTGGGTGAGTCTGGTATTAGAAAGTGAACCATCTTTTACTTTGTCTGAAAGCAGGAAGTTGGTTGGGGTGTGACAGGTGTACAAGATAATAGGTGCATTCCCAATGATGTACATGAAATGTCTGACAGCCCAGTAGGTTGCCAAAAGCATTCTTTCACAGAAATTATACTTTCTCTCTACTGGGGACAGCATCTGAGAAGCATAGGCAATGGGCCTGAAATACTCCTTGTACTATTGTGCCAGCACTGCAGACGTGGCCACATCAGATGTGGCAGTTTCCAAATGGAATGGAAGCTCTGGGTTATGACTGATCAGTGCCGGGGCTGAGGCAAAGGCCTGTTTGAGCTATGTCACAGCATCAGTGTGAGTGGGGTCCCATGTCTATGGGACATTCTTTTTCAGAAGTTCATACAAGGGAGCGGCCTTACGAACATACGAACATACGAAATTTGCCAGCAGATAAAGGCCTAGAGGTCTATCAAGTCTGCTCGAATGTGCAGCTAGCACCCCTTATTCTGCAGCTGCCCCTCCCTTCCACCCTTCCCCTTCATTAACCCTCCCCCTTGTCCTGTCCCATCCTTGTTTGAAGCAGTCCACTGTTCCACTGCATACCACTTCTGCAGGTAACGCATTCCACCCAGCCACCACCCTCTCTGTAAAAAAGTGTCTCCTCATCTCCCTCCTGAACCTTCCTCGCTCCAGTCTCATATCATGGCCCCTGGTGGCCCTTCCCTCCCTTACTTTGAACAGCCCCTCTGTACCTGACTTGTTTATTCCTTTCATGTATTTAAAGGTTTCAATCATGTCCCCCCGTCTCTCCTCTCCTCCAGTGAGTACATATTCAACTCCTTCAACCTCCTCTCATATGATAAGTCCCCCAGACCCTTGACCATCTTTGTCACCCTGCGCTGCACTCCCTCCAGTAACTTAATGTCCCTCTTCAGATACGGACGCCAGAACTGCACGCTAGTACCCAGGTGTGGTCTAACCAATGACCTATACAGTGGCAGAATCACCTCCTCCTCCTTGAGGATATACCCCTGCAATACAACCCAGCATTTTGCTGGCTCCTTGCAGCTGCCTTCCCACACTGTGCCGAGTTGTTCATTGACCCTGTGATGAGCACACCCAGATCCTTCTCCTCCTCTGTCTGGGCTAGCTGCACTCCCCCTAGCTGGTAAGTCCTCCTGGGTTCTTCATCCCAAAATGCATCACCTTGCACTTTTGGCATTAAAGCCTAGTTGCCAGGTGTCTGACCAGGTTTCAAGCTTTGCCAGATCATCCTGCAACCCCTGCCATCCCCTAGGTCATCCACCACAGCGCCAACCTTGGTATCATCAGCAAACAGACTGATCTTGCTCTTGATGTCCCATGATATGTCTGCAATGAATATCCCAAACAACACTGGTCCCAACACCAAGCCCTGTGGGACACCGTCTCACTGCCCTTGGGTGTGAGAGCTCCCACCCACCACCACCCTCTGTTGCCTTCCCTGCAGCCAGTTTCCTACCCATCTCACCAGCATTGCACCTGCCCCTGTGCCTACTAACTTCCTTCCCAGCCTTCCATGTGGCACTGAGTCGAATGCCTTACTGAAGTCCAGATACAGGACATCCACTGCATGTACCCTGTCCAGTTGCCTAGTTACCCAGTCATAGAACTCGACCAGGTTGGTTTGGCAGGATTGGCCACATATGAAGCCATGCTGTCTGCTGTCCTGTAGTCCTTTGGCCTCTAAGAGGGCCACCAGCCTCTCCTTCAGGATAGTCTCCATTAGCTTACCCACGATGGATGTGAGGCTCACTGGTCTGTAGTTTCCCGGTTCATCCTTGGGGCCACTCTTGTGGAGGGGCACCACTGAGCCATCCTCCAGTCCTGAGGCACACCCTGAATGTAGTGAGGCATTAAATGGTTCGCAAAGGTCCTGCAAGGACCTCTGCCAGCTCCTTCAGTACCCTGGGGTAGATGCCATCTGGGCCTGGTGCCTTGTCCACCCTCAGTGCCTTCAAACCCTCTCGAACTCTGCCCTCCATGATTTCCCATCTGTCACCACTTCCCCTGCATCTGCCATTTCTCCCATCTTGGGTGTCACCCCTCTTCTCTTTAGTAAATACTGAGCAGAAGTACTCATTTAGTGCTTCTGCCTTATCGCTCTACTTCCACCCAACCCCCTCCTTCCTAATCCTTACTATGTGGTCCTTACAGCTCCCTTTTCTCCCTGATGTACTTAAAAAGTCCTTCTCCCCTTCTTAATGCCTTGTGCCAGCCTGAGTTCCGTAGATGCTTTGGCTCCCTTACTGCCCTTGTCACCTCCTTCGATTCTGTCAAGTACTCTCTCTGTCCTCCCCCTCCCTGTTTTCTTGTATTTCCTAAAGGCAGCTCTTTTCCTCCTTACCTTTCCATGACCTCCTTGCTCAACCAGCTCGGGTTTCTTAGTCCTAGCCTTCTTGCTCTGGGCTTGCAGCAGGTTTTGGTTGCCTCCACTATCCCCAACTTTATGAGCTCCCATCTCTGGTGAGTATCCATACTAGATTGAATTCTGGCCAGGTACCCTTTTACCACTTCCCCCATCCTCCCAAAGTCAGCCATCCTGAAGTCCAGCACTCTTGTGCCAGATTCCACTCCTTCCTTGCCCATATCCAATGTGAGCCATACTGAGTGGTGGTCACTCCCTGACAGCAGTTCCTCCACTGTAAGTTCTCTCACAAAGTCCCCATTTGCCAGCACAAGGTCAAGGGTATTCTCTAACCTGGTTGATTCACTGACCATTTGCAGCAGGAAGCTGTCCTGGAAGGCATCCAGCAGTACCTGCTCCCTTCTGTTCCTGGTTGTTGGGGTGCTCCAGTCCACTCCTGGCATGTTGAAGTCCCCACAATCACCACACTACCCTTCTGAGGTCCTCCTGATCTGTCCTGCTAGTTCCCTGTCTAACTCCTCCATCTGAGATGGTGGCCTGTACACCACTCCCATTCTAAGACTCCTATTCTTGGAATCCTGGATTTGCACCAAAGTGACTCTGTACTACCCTCCTCCCCTTCCTCCCTTACACACTTCAGTCCTTCCTTCACATATAGTGCCACCCCCCCTCCTTTCCCAGTCACCCTGTCCCTACGAAATAACCTGTACCCTGGTACAGACAGGTCCCAGTCATTATATTGGGTGGCCCATGTTTCCGTGATTGCTGCAATGTCCACCTCACCCTCTGCCATGAGAACCTGCAACTCTGCAGTTTTCCTCCCAAGGCTCCTAGCATTAAGGGTAACCACCTTCCACACTTTCCCCATCTTCCCATCCTGCCCTCCTTTTCTAGCATCACCAATAGTACTTGCCATTTGTCCTTTGTCACTGTTATGGGGGGTAAGCTCATATGATTTCCCAACCTGTGGTCTCTGCATATCTCTTCCCCAACTGCCAGCCCCCACTCCTAGTTTAAACTCCCAACTTCCTCTATATATTCTTCCATCCTCTGCTTCAACACTTTCTTTCCTTCCTCACTCAAGTGTAGTCTGTCCTTGGCATAGAGACTACTGTCCTCCCAGGTCCCTTCCCACCCCCCAACAGCCCATACCCTTAGCACAACACCAGGTTCTTAGCCATCTGTTAAATTCCTCTATTCTCAGCTTTCTTGTTGTGCTTGCCTTTGGCACCGGAAGTATCTCGGAAAAAGTTACTGATCTTCCTGCCCCCTCACATAATTGTGCTAGTTCCTCAAACCTCCTCTGGACTATATCCACTGTCTTGTCAGCCAGGTCGTTTGTCCCAAGATGTATAATTAAATGACATCATAATTAAATGAGGCTTTGCCTTCAAGGCAAAGTCAGGGATAAAATCCCTGGAGTAGTTTACCATTCCCAAGAAGCATCTGAGTGTTGCCACGCTAGTAGGAAGTGACAGATCTTGCAAAGCCCTGGATCTTTTTGACAGCTGAGCTTCTGCCTTGGTCTGTTATACATAGGCCAAGGAAGGTGACCTCTCACTCATATAGTTGTGCTTTGGAGGGATTGCACTTGAGGTCTGCACTCTTGAGGAGAAACAGAAGTTCATCTGGAAAGGCCAAATTATCTTCTTTCATGGTGGTTGCCAGGAGCAAGTCATTCACATACTGCAGGAGACACTGGGGTGTGGAGAACCCCTACAGAGCATCCATCATGTGGAGATGGAAGAGGGAGGGGCTATTGTGAAACTCCTGGGCTCCCCCTGTTGGCCCTCCTCCATATCGAGGTGTATTATGTCCGTCAAAGGTAAAAGCAAATTTTTATTCAATTCTCTGTGCTAATGGGAGTGACCAAAACCCATTAGAAATGTCTAGAGCTCCTGTGAACCACTTTGTGTCAGGTGTCAACAACTTGAGCGCACCAGGTGCTGATGTTACTGTTGGTTCGCAGCTAGGAGTAACCTGACTTCAGTTTTCTATAGTCAGTTATGAGTGTCCAGGCCCAGTTCAGTTTCTTAATGGGCCAAATAGATGAACTGACAGTAGAGACACAGGTCCTAATCACTCCTTGTTGAAGCAGTGATTGGATGATTTTCCTAAGTGATGGCAAAGCTTTAGCATGAAATGGATACTGCACCTGCCTCACAGGGTCAGGCCCTGTGATTTCAATGGTAGTGTGCATTCCACTACAGTCATGCTACTGGTGGCAAACACATCAAAGTGTTTTTGCAGCAAGGGTGCAAACTCAGAAAACAGGTCATGACTTTTGAACAAGGTCATACTCCTTGTTGTTATGGGAGATAGCAGCCACCACATGTGAGTCTGAGATGGTAACAGCATGACATTGTCCTTTGATCTGAATGAGTAGCCTGTTGGCTAGATCCACTATACAGCCATGTAATGCTAAGAGGTCAATTCCCAGAATGCTGGGGTGATGAGGCAGAACCATGAGGTCAAAGACAAAATTAGTCCTGAGGTGGCCTACCACCACAGGTAGAGGAATAGATCGGAAGGTGGGTAGCTGGGTGCCATCTACACCCTGTGCACTGGTCTTCCAGCTGGTAGACCAGTCAGATGAGACTAGGTACTCATCATGGAGGACTGACATGGCTGCTCCTGTGTCCAGGAGCATGGTAAGTTGGCAGCCCCCAACCATGGCCTTCACACAAGGCCGTTCATTTGTGTCAACAATCAGGTTATTCACAATCTGGACCGGGGCCTGTAATTGTCAATCTGTGCATTCAGAATAAGCATTGTCTTCCTGTTCCTGAAATTGAAGGCTTGCAAGATTTTTTAAGGTCTCCTGTATGTCTTGCACTGGGTACAAGTGTACTTGTGATGTTACAGGTGCAGCGATGGTCTGCATTGATGGTTCTGCCTTGGATGTCACATTGGCCTGGCCAGTAACCAATGCAACCTCCCCATGGCTACTCGATGACTCCACAGCCAGGGCTAGTGCAGCTATAGTTCGTGTAGCTGTGGTTCCCCTTTCTGCACAAATTTCCTCGAGCAGCTTGTGGAGGGTCTCATTCTCTTTTCTGATTTGTCAATAGCTAAAACTGTTTTGGTATTGGTTCTGGCTATTCTGTTGGGCATTTGGATTTTTCCAACTGCCTTTGTTGTCCTTGTTCCTGTTGTTTCTGTAGTTCCAGTCCCCCCATTGTATGACTGTTTGTCATCAGAAGGAGTAGAATTTTTCTGGTTACTTCCCTCCACCGCGTAGTAGGTGGGGTTGTCTGAGGTAGGCTGTACTGCAGCTACCTTGTTGGATTTTCCAGAAGAGAGGGTATGGAGGAAGACCTAATGGCCCGTTCCATCTTAATAGAGGATAGCAGTAAACTTGTAGGTGTACGGGAAAACATTAAGCTCAACCTTTTCCTGCAAGGCCAGATACATGTTCCGGATATACAAATTCTTGTACTCTATTTGGTCCATGTCAAAGTCCTCATCTGCGAGGGCCTTCCCAGTTCAGTATGCAAGCCACAACTGTTGATGGTAGGTGGCTGGGCATTCCTTTGTGCCTTGCTTGACTTTGTAGGCCAAGCACATTTACACGATTCTTGGGGAGTTTGCACATATGAGTGCAGCAGCAATCTCATCAAAGGTTGTATTACCATCATTCCACACTGTCTCTGACAGCTTGGCATAGAGGGTTGGTTTGATTGTCTGTCGCAAGACTTGAACCTGGTACTGGGGTTGGAGAGAGAGCTTCTCACAAAGGAAGTGCACTTTCTCCAAGTTGGCAACTGAGATTGTCAGTTGGGCCCATCTGCCCGATATTCTGCACAATTTGCTGGACAGAATGAGCAACTTGCAGGGGGTTGGAAGTATGCATAGTCACACCCAGTTCAGTCCGTTGCATGACCCCGCAAAGCACAACCTCTGCTGCCGCATCGGCAATGGCCCTGTACGTGTGATCCTGAGTGATTGACTCTTTGAGCATTTTGTCAGTTTGGTCCCTGATGGCCTTCTTTTGATCCTCCAGGACAGTGATCCTACTGATCGCATCACTAATCATGCTGCGAATCTCCAATTCCTCACTCCTAGTGATGGGAGCGAGTGGAGGTGCATGACAGATTACGGGCCCTCCACCTGTGTCATGGGGGCCACCATCTTGGCATTGTATGTGGTATCTGCCATGTTTGCATAGACGTGGCAACGAGAGAGCATGCCAACATCAGCACCATCTTGTGAATGGCAAGCAGAAGTTGCTCCACCACAGGGGTTGGACTTACGTGTGACGTGGCATGTCTCATCAAAGTCAGAGTCATCATCGCTGGATGACGTAATCTCAATGGACGTATACTGAAACCTGTTCATGGCCTTAACATGGCTGGCAAGAAACTCCTATTGATTGCACAACCTTGCCATCTTTTGTCTATACTTCTTGTGACAGACTTTTGTAGTGCCCTGCTCGATACCTCTCTCAACTTCTCTCTGTAACACTCTATATGCGGAGCACAATTCAACGTTTTCCCTAAGCTCTTTATCCAACTCACACGCTTGTAATCCTCTTTCAACTCAGCATTCTCATATCTCAAAGCCTCATTTGTATCACTCAAAATATCATTCAAATGCAGTAATTGTTTCTTATCACATTTCAACCTTTAGCAATCATCTCTTAACAATCATAACTCTTGCTCAGTGTCTTGAACAGTACAGTACAGCAGTCTGGAATTAGCATCACTGAGTGACTGTGTCTCCTCTGCTAGTTTTCTTTCCTTTTTCTGTAACTCCAATGCCTTCAAGCCCATCTCTTTTTTCAGAGATGCATTTTGCAGTTCAAGGGAGGTACACCTCGCAGTGAAACTCTCAACAGTGGTGTAAAGAGCCACAACCAAAAGACCTTTCAGGTTATATTTCTTGGTTATTTGCTTGGACTCTTAAGTAATGGCCAGATACTAGCAGCAATGTTTTTTCTACAGATTTTGCATCCGGTGTGAAATCTGTCCATCCGCCATGGGATGCAAGGTAGCTTGAGAAATCGAGTCTCAGTTCTGTGCACAGATCAGACATAACAAATAAGGGGTAGACAAACAAATAAGCAGTTCAAAAACCTGGTAAAATACCCTGGCCCCATCACCTACCACTTTCCGGTCCACGGCGGTTGAGAGGTTGTGCCAGGGGGGTATGATGTCACTCACAAAGGGAGTGTAAGGGGTTCGATGTGGGTCTGCCATGCCCGAAACCAAGATGATGTGGGTCTGCCACAACTGCTACCACTGTAAGCACCAGTAGGTCCAAGGAGGTGAAAATCGCACTACACTACTCAATATCCGAAAGAAATTAAATGTGAATATTCCCTTGTACATTCCACCTGCATGCAGTCGCCAGATGTAAATGGATAAAAATTCTCCTTTCAGGGTCTTGGTGGAACGGTACAAAAGGAAGAGACAACAGACAAGTGGTACTAATGTAATAAATGAAATTTATTACAGATAGGTAATACAGACTTACTACCAATTCAGTGTAAACACTAGGAAAATACCAGTTTTCCTTACATAGGCAATGCAGACAGTTTCTCGCTAAGAGCTACGTGTTACAAGGGGTCTTATACCCTGATAATAACTATAGTAATGGCTAAGGGAATACGTAAAATGAATATAATTGGACAAAAACAGGTGGTCTGAGTAACTGTCCTAATGAGTGTGAAAAGTTGCATACTGTAGCTTGCATAGATAAAAGCACAATGGGGCTACTCTTCCCCAAGGTCAGTTGCAATGATGTATAAGAGCTGAAGATGGCACTGTTGCCTTACATATGAAAACTACAGTAAGAATAGGGCAAAAAGCATTTCTTATAGCTGAACATCAGTGAAGCATAATACAACTCAAATCCTGACACTTATGCTTATACGATAAGTGTCTTTGCCCTAAGGTTAGTACATATACCTATATATAAGTTGCTGTCTGCGAGGTGGGGGGTGGCACCATCAGGAGTGCAGGACCATGGATTACAGGGTTGTAGGCTGTCTTTTTACATTATGTGCAGGAGGCACTGTTGTCTTGCTGTAACTGTGCTGTGGAGTCTTGCTGGATTCGTCCCTTATGGGCAGGAGCATTTGTGAACTCACACTGTGTAGTATGTGTGGTGTTGCACAGTCCTTTGATGTTGCTATCCCTCCACAACCAGGACTAGTGGCCTGTTCCTTGTGGGTGACATGCTCTGCTTGTCTACTGTCCTGCACACTTTCTTTACTTAATAGTGGAAGCACACATGGGCCCCTAGGATGTGGCACTCTACAGGTCGGTAAGTTTCCTAGTTCATGAATGCCCAGTTGTTGTTTGTCACTTCTCTTGTGTGACCCCTTCATGTGCTCTTCATGGTGATCACTGCTGTGAGATGGCGGTATCGGTGTTGGCACACTGGCTATCTCACATTCCTTCCTCATGCTGACACACCTTTTGGTACACTGCTTTCCCTGGTGTGGATTGCTGTACTGCAGTGGATTGTCTGCACATGTTACAATGCTCTGTAGCTGCTTTTCTGCAGTACTTTGCTGACGGCCGTCAGCTAATAGGAGTAGTGGTTGTTGTGGCTGTGCCTGTGGAGCATCATATTCACAAGATTGCAGCCTGTATATGTTTTTGACCAGCGGCTCACCTCCTGGAAAATGTAGATTGATCCAGTTATTCGAGGTGAGCTGGCTGAAGAGTGAAAATTTACCTCCATAGCAGCACTGTGTTGTTAGCTGAGTCCTGTGGGGAAAAGTCAATGATTGCTGCTAGAACAGCAGTTGTTAGACACAGAGAGGGTTCTGCTTCATGGCAACATAGCCCGCATGTGGACAGCACCCAGGACGCTGATGCATGCTCAGTATCTTTATATAGATTGTGGTGGAATGTTGTTGTTGGCTGAATTCAGTAGAAAGACACAGCTGGTGTACCATCGTGGTGACGTCAGGAAGGTGTTGTACCATCCTGAGGACATCACCATGATGGTACAACAGCATTGATCCTCATTGCGCATGTGCACTCAGCGATGCTCAACTCTGTGAAAACAGGAGCCTGGAGGACAGATCATGGGTAAATGGCTGGCAGCGGTGAGATCCGTGCAAATAAATACAGCAGCGCTGTTGAAAGGACAGTCTCGATGTTATGAATTGGTGGGTAGCTTCATTTTTATTTAAGAAACTTAAGTCTGGAACATTGTGAGAAAGTGAAGTGAACGGGGCTTCTTGTCGTGTTGGTGGTGGCGGTGCCGGCGGGGGGGGGTCACGATCAAGAAATGTTTAACGTATGCCCATACATTATACAAGATAAAGGATGGGCATCAGTAAACAACAACCCTGGGTTAACTTCTCGAGGTTGTCTGCCAACCGTAAACCTCTCGAGCTTTGCTCTCGAGATTTACTTGTTGTCATGACAACCTCTCAAAGTTAACAACAGGGTTGTTGTTAACTGTTGCCCATCCATTATCCTCTATGTGGATATGCATGTTCTGCATGCTGTGCTCCCTCCCCCCTAACTTCCGATCTGCAGAGCAGTGACAGCACCCACAGTCATAACTGAGCAGCTAACCCCCTACTGTTGTTCTAGCCCTGTACCACAGCACTGAACAATTTGCAGCTACGAGAGAAAGAGAGAGAGAGAAAGAGAGAGAGAGAGAGAGAGAGAGACAGAGACAGAGACAGAGACAGAGACAGAGACAGAGACAGCATGAAGATGTCCATGAGCAGAGAACATAATTATTTCTTTTTCTCGCTCTCTCTCACTCTCACTCTCTATTGCTCCATCTCTCTGGGTGTGTGTTTGCTGTCCATGTCCATGTCAATCGTAGGAAAACCTCTCACCATCTCCCAGCCAGGGTGTTAGTCATGCTACTACTCCTGTCAGGGAACATTCATCCAAACCCTGGCCCGGTTCCCAGGAGCTCCCCAACTCGCACCACAGGCCTATGCATGGTCTCCATGAATATCTGTAGCCTCCTAAAAAAGTTTGACTCACTACAATGCCTGGTCACATCAATTAACCCTGATGTCATCACCCTGGTTGAGACTTGGCTGTCGAAATCCTCCCTGACTCCCTAGTCTCCTTCCTGGTTTCACCCTTTCTGGTCCGACCGTGTTGGGAGACAGGCGGCCGGCCGCTATTTATGTCAAGGAATCTCTCCCCGTACTAGCCCTGCCCACTCCCATCCTTGACTCCAGGGCCCAGGCGCTTATGCTGAAACTAACCCCTGACCCTTTAAAGGGACCCCTTTATCTGACTACTGCATACGTGCCCCCCAGGGACCAAACGCAGGCCATTGCCTCTCTTACAGAATACCTTACCTCTCTACCTCCTTCCGCTGATCAAATTCTGGTGGGTGACTTAAATGTCAACTGGCTCAGCCCTCCTCCTCCTCTACCTGAGACTCCTTTTCTGCAATAGACCTAACGCAACTAGTTACCCACCCTACCAGGACTAACCCCAAGAGAGGCTCCAGTACCCTGCTTGATGTGGTACTCACCAACCGCCCTAATCGGATCCCCAATGTACAAGTCCTCCCAGACTCTCTCAGCGATCACTCCCCCATTCTATTCCACTGGTCAACCTCAGTCCCCAAACCCATAGCACAGTCCACATGCCGGTGGCATCTAATACCTGGTGGACTGATAAAACTTAAGGAACTTCTGTCCCAAATTGACTGGTCTCCCATACAGGCAACTCCTGACATTGACACAGCTCTCTCCTTCTTTACCCAAACTTTAATAATGCCTGTGATATCTTTGCCCCAGTGTTGACCCGCCATTCTAAAAGGAAGAATGCCCCTGGGTTACCCCAGCTTTGATCCACCAGCTCAAACATAGGGACAACCTATGGCACCGCGTCATTGAGACTGGCCGCCCAATGACAGGCGGTTATATGCTGCCACCAAACAAGTGCACTCGGGCCATCAGAAAGGCCAAGTCTGAGCACTATCGGTCCTCACTCACTGCCTCATGGGGAATCCCAGAACCTTCTGGGATAACATTAAACAGTTAAATGGGAGTGCACACTCCCCACCCACCAGATCAACATTAATGGTGTGATCTCCTCAGACCCAGCCCTCATAGCCAACCACCTCAACACCTCATTCACTGACCTAGCCCTCATCCTCCTACAAATTTTTTGACCCTCCTCCCCAGCACCTGCCGTAAATCTTTCTCCTCTTATTTTCTCCTCCGCCCGGTTTCTGCCCAAGAACTTAGGCTTCACTCTGTCACTGCCCTCAAGAGTAATAGTACAGGCAGCGACACCCTGGATCCGTGTATCCTATGGCTGGTCTTAGACACAGTCCTTACCTCGATCACATGCCTCATCAACCACTCTCTTTGCCTGGGGCAGGTTCCAACTGCCTGGAAAGTCACCACTGTCACCCCTATCTTTAAAGGTGGTGATAGGACTGTGGCTGGAAACTATCGACCGATCTCCATTGTCTCTCCTCTCTCCAAGGCCTTGGAAAAAGTGGTGGCCTCTCAAATCTCTGACTACCTGTCCACCAACAATGTCCTTTGTCCTGAGCAGCATGGCTTCCGAGCGGGCCACAGTACCAACACAGCCCTCCTAGAGTTCTCCAACTTTCTCCACCTCCTTAGACACTGGTTCTCTGGCTGGTGCTGTCTTCATTGACCTCTCTAAAGCTTTCACACTGTCTCCCACCCCTCCTTCTTGATGCCCTTAGTCTCTCTGGTTTTGCTGCTGGGCCTATCTCCTGGTACACCAGTTATCTGTCTGACCGCTCACAGCGTGTAAAAATTAATGGGACCTACTCAGACATCTGTCCCATCTTTTCTGGTTCCCAGGGCTCCATTCTGGGCCCTTACTATTCCACCTTACCTTAACACCCTTCCACGCCTTGCTCAGGAAACATTCTATTGTACGCTGATGATGCAGTCATCTTTGCCTCAAATCAGAACCCTACTGCCCTCCAGGACTCGCTGCAGAAGTCCTTCACTGAAGCCGAGGCTGGTTCAAGGAACATAGATTGGTGATAAATCTTAAAAAACAAAACCATGTTCTTCACTCATCCCCAAAACAAGTCCTGCAACTTCAAACTCCTCATTCACTCTGGGTCCTCATTCCCACTCGAACAAGTTTGCTCCTATAAATACCTAGGGATCCATTTGACCCCTCTCTCTCCTTCCAGGACACATCGCTGCCCTAGCCACTGCCACTAATATCCGATTGGGCATCTTACATCGGTATAAACACTGCCTCCCCCCGGAGGCTCTTTGACTCGCAGTCACCTCCTCTATCCTGTTCCTAGTGGACTATGGACTGCCAGTGTATGGTGCTGCTGATTAGACCGCACTCCATAAAATTCGCACTACTCTGAATAAGGCCTTCAGGTTAATTACTGGAGCACCTAGGATGACACACACCTGTCTACTGTATGCTAAAGAGCTGGTACTTGATCTCGACGAGTGCCTCAAATATCTTACCTGTACCCTTACAAAAAAGACCCTCCTTGGGCTTTCCCCACCAGGATAGACCACCAACATACGCCGCTCTGTCCCACTAGTTCATACTCGGACCTCTGGGAAAACCTCTCTTGTTATCCCTAGAGCTAGGACCTCTCACGGCCAAAGAGCCTTCAGCTTTAGGGCCCTCCTGGTTCAACACACTGCCCCCTCCATCTCAGCTCCAACTATATCGCTTCAAAACTTCCACGTAACCACCTTATTAACACCCGATGCGTGTAACTGCCACTAGTCAAAGCCAGACTCAATACTTATGACAAAGCTTATTACTAAGCTGCTAAGGACGATATAACTCTGGTATTGTTTGCATCCATCCTACCTGTACCAGCTTGTTTGTATCTATGTCTTAATTTACTGTTATACTTATGTGTTGTACTGCTATACTGTGTATTTTGGTTTGTCTTACTGTGACAAGGTACCTTTGTAAATGAGCCTATGGCTCAAAGGTTTTCCAAACTGCTGTTTAAATAAAATAAAAAAATTAAAAAAAATGGAGACAGGGTACTTTTTGGAAGGCAGTCACAGCACAGAAAACAGAGCCAGGCTACTCAGTCAGATGTCCACCACAGTGCTGGGGGGAGAGAGAGCACAGAACTGTGTGTGTCTTTCTGATAGACATGGCTGGTGATTCTTTTTCTTCTGCCATCTGTTTTTTAGTGACCGGAATGGTAAGTCCTGCACCCTGTGTAAGTATTAGGTAGGTGACAGTGTGCCCTTCTGTATCCTGACAGTGTAATTTCTGGGAGACAGCCAGTATTGCAGGTGTGACATCTCAGTGGTTTGTGTGTGACCCGGTGTGATAAGTACCAGCAAGCGCAGGGACTCCCCCCCCAAAAAAAACTCCAAGCACATCACTGAGGCATTTAACTCAGCAGTGATGCAGTGTACCATAGTCCCGGATGTACATGTCTGTGTTTCACTGGTAGGTCTTGCCAGCAACCACCTGAGAGATTGCACATGAGGGGTAAGTGGAGTGTCTGTATCTTGCAGCTGGTTTCTGGACAGCAGTACTTGTCACTATGTAGAATGTTTGTGTAGGCAGCCTGAGCGAGAGAGAGAGCGAGAGAGAGAGACACACATACAGAGTAACAGCATCTACGATTTGCAGAAGAAAATTACTTCTGTGTGTATCTCTCTCTCTCTCTCTCTCTCTCTCTCTCACGTTTCTAAGTGCTTAACAAAAGTGCACTATGCATTATTTGTTTGGGGCTTTTTCCCAAGATGGCAGGATACAGTATATTTCTAGATATTGAAATGGCGAAAACCCCTATTTGTGTTTTTTTGTTTTGTTGTTGTGGGCATAACTCTTTTTATAAGTGCAATAACCCACTCCAGGGTATGGGGCTATAGGCATTTAATCCATGCCTGGGGTGCTGTGAGGACACTCGGGCACTCGGACTGTGGCCTCGTGCCTCACAACACACCCCAGGCATGGATTAAATGCCAATAATGCCATACCCTGATGTGGGTTATTACTTACATATATCTATTTATGTAATGCCAGTGAGGATATAAAAGGGTAGATATTGGCAGTATTTTCAGTGTCATGTGACCTACAGTGAGAATATGACATTTATCCTCACTGTAGGTCATATATCCTCACAGTAGTCTTGCACAGTCACTCTCTGCACTTGACCACAACATGGCCACAAACTGCACTGACCCACAGCTCACTGTGACAGACAGCTCTAAGTTCACCCATGCGTCAGCTCCAAGTCTGAACCTCTTCAGTGTGAACCAGCATTCACACTGAGAGGTTCACTTTCTTTAAAAAATTTTTTACAACACTCCAAAAACAAACTGAAATTTAAAAAAAAACTCCCAGATCCTTCCAAAAAAACACAACATAAAACTCCAATACTTCCCTCCCTTCTCAGCCCTAACTATGAGGCACACTACCTACTACTGGCTCTCATTACCTCCAGTACCGAACAACCAGCTGCAACTGGAATCCCTCGCTGATCAGCATTTGTTCTGGAAAAAAATCAGGATCAACCAGACAAAAGAGCCACAATACATTAACTCACAAAAAAATGAAAAAAATTAAAAATGAAACAAAATGAACACATAGGAACCTGTCTCCCTCGTTAAAGCAAGACCTATCACTGCCATGTTTCCAAAATGGTTCAGCCCACCCATACACTAAATTGCACTCAATGAAAGCAGCTCAAAAAACTGACACTCATAGTAATGCTAGCTACAACGTTAGCCTCCCGAGTTACCTATTACAAGCGGCACAGCACAATGCAAAATATTTTTTTTAATATATCAAAAAAACACAGAAAAGATACTAAATGAATAGGCATTACATAAATGAAATTTGATATGGATCTACTGGAAATATCAATGATATTTCCCCCTCGTGTAATTTGACCTTGTGATGTAAATTGTGGCTCCGCCACTTGTGACATCACAAGGCCAAACTGCACTTGGGGGAAATATCAGTGATATTTCCAGTTGACATATGGCATATAATATATATATATATATATATATATATATATATATAGTTTTTATTATAAAAAAAAAACGTGCCAGATGGTAGCAGATACTGGTGGGATACCAACCTAGACTCACTTGCTGCCCTCTGAGCCTACAGCCTAGGCCCCCTCGCTACTGTACCCCCTCCCCAGATTTGAATGCCTTGCAAAGATCAGCCTGATACAAATAAAGAAGGATTTACAAACCATTTGTCTTTTGGTCGGATTAGTAGAAATAAAATGGATGAAATTGCTGCTTTTCATTTATTTAATAAAAGATTATTCTGTTTTTAAAGTCCATTTACAGCCAAACCCAAACTAATATCACTGCAGTAGAGTGCTAAGCTGACATCGCAACAGGGCTGTGCAGCATGCAACTGCCTCTCTGGCAATCATGCGATACTGGGAGCAAGATAAACCACACTTTACCTATTCACCAGTTTGACTGGCTTGGACCAGTAAAACCACTGAAACTAAAAGTTTGTGTTTGGCTTCGCAAGCTCACAAGAGTTCATTAGAAACAAATACCCGAAGTTAGAGATGTTTGCTTCTCTGGTAGGATTGAACTTACAGCTCTAGTGGTGGTTGCAAGGGCAGAAGGATCAGTGCTGGGCAGTACTGTAAACAATTCATCTGAATTTCATCAATTTAGGAGAATCTTGTCCCATTTTTCCATAAAGTGTTAGAATGCTGTAGTTTGCATTAATGTGGTTGTCCATTCTATTTGCAAGAAATAACTGCATGGAAAGTTGCAGTTCTCTTTAAGTTTCATAACAACAAATCCACAGTTTACATTACATTGACTTTAGTAAAAACAAAACTCTGCAGTTTACATTAAAAATTATGTTTTCCTAGTGCCAGAAATTCATGCAATCTTTAAAACAATCTGTGGAACATTTCAGAAGAAAAATGGCAATTCAACTGGAATTCTGCCAGTGGACTTTATCATTCTGCACACTTCTACACAGGACGGGATTCAGGAATTATTTAATTGAGGGTGTGGTTTGTGACTGGGGGCTACCAGAGGTGGGGGTACAATTAAAAAAAAATAAATGACTAGAGTGAGGTGGGTGGGGTGGCTGTAGCAGAGCTTGTTGGTACCAGCAATCTTGTTATATCTGTTTTGTATCCCTCCCACACTCAAATACAACAACATATTCTACTGTATAATGCACCTATCCATAATGAATAAGCACTACAAACAATGAATTATGTGCTACTGAACCTATATTTCTGATGGCATTGTCAGTCATGACTGTCCCAGCCAAGGATCAAGTAATATCATGCAGCTGAGGGATCCAGGAGGGAAATCTAAAAAAATCAAGGATTGAAATGTGGGGAAGATTCCACTCATAAAACAGTGTAAGTGGAGACTGGAAGATACTAATGCTGTTTTCAAAGGAAGAAGCCCACTCTTTATAGTTAGTGATTATTTTTTTCCATTAAAGCATTTCTATTTTGAAAAATGCATAAGTACATGAATGGATCACATTGCATATATAAACCATGGTTACAGTAAAATCCATAAATACTTTGTGATACTAAACAATTTCTACACGGAAATGAAACAATCCCTACTAAAACCATTCAACTTTTGTGATATAAAGAAGTCATTTAGCCCTTACGCTTAAACTTTAAAATCCAGCTACTTCTATTGTGCCTAATGGGGTTTATTATATAATTCATTGTTCATCAGTCATTAGTGTCAATATGTAATGAAATGACTGGCCAGATTTTATCAAACGTTTCTTTTCTAAGACTAGGTTACTCATTCTCTCATTGTTTGCAGTAGCTCTTAAACTGTTAAACCATTATACTAGAATCTGTACTCTAATTGTTTTTCAGTTGGCTTTAATTAACTGAAAGGGGTAATTGTTTAACCAGGAAAGGCACACTAAGCCAGAGCTTGTTTCCAGGTGCAACCTGGGAGCACAAGGAAGTTAAGTGGCTTGCTTAGGGTCACACAGTATGCAAATGGGGGCTGATGGGATTCAAACCCAGGACTCCCATCTGCAGCTCAGTGCCCTTAACCACTATGCTATACTGCCTCCTTAGACTACGCTATACTGCCTCCTTACCATTTAAAATCTAATACTGCTGCAAGTAATCATAAACACTGATATTTATTAAGCCTGGTAATGTCATTATTACACCCTAGAATGTAGATCAGGGAGTGAATGGGAAACTTTGGTCTGTAATAGTTTCACAGAAATTATGGATTTCTTTCCATCTTTCGTTTACTTCATGGCATTCAAAAATCACATGTAATAAATTTGCACTGTCTAGCAGTACACACACACTCCTTTTACATTACACAGGATGCACACTCCCTGTCAGTCCATACGGCAGCTGGCTGAGGTGGTGAGAGGAGGGCTGTGCCATATTGGATCCGCGGTACCAGTGAACTGGCGAGGGTAGGTGGCAGGGTGGATTGCCCAATGCCAGCGGTATGGAAGTGCCACTAGATGCCAGGGACTGCTTACATTTGTGCAGGGATGGGGATCGGTGGGTGGGGGGTGCCACTTGACACCAGGGAATAGTACAATTTTATGGGGATGGTGCTTCGGGGTTTGGGGGTGCTACTAGACACCAGGGATGTTTAATATAATACAGAGTCAGGGATCAGAGGACATTGGGTGCCACTGGACACCAGGGAGTATTTAATATAGTATGGGGACAACGATCGGAGTGTGGGGGTGCCACTGGACACCAGGGAATATTTAATATGATACAGAGACAGTGATCAGAGCATGGCAGGTGGCACTGCACACCATGGAATATTTCATGTGGGGTGTCACTGGACACCACAGACTATTTCATATAATATGAGGATAGTGATAGGAGGCAGGGGGTGCCAGTGGACACCAGGGACTGAGGTATTTTAATGAAGATGGGGATCGGATGATGGGGGTTCCACTGGACATCAGGGAATGGGTTACACTTCATTGGAACTGGGGATTAGGAGTGCCACTGGATGCCAGGGAATGGGTTTTACTTCAGGGGGACGGACAATAATATTAGAGGAGGGCTGGTCACAGAGGTGCAAATCTGTCGCTGCTTGCCATGCATATAAGTCCATAATGGGCATGCATGTGGCCCCATAGTGTATTGCTTGCCCAATGGGCTCATTTGCATGATGTTGGCTAAATACTATGCAGGGCTCTCAGTGCTAACATGTCTGGGGCACACCAGTTCCGTACATATCATATGGGCTGCATACAGCTCAGATCCATGTCAGAGGAGTGCTACTTGACTTTGCACTGCCCTGATATGGCCCTATATTCAGTTGGATAGTGCCACCTCATTCCCCTGGTAGTCTAGTGGTCCACCCTCCCCAAGCCCCAATCATTGTTAGAATAAAGAAAATGCTCATTTTCCCTGGTAGTCTAGTGGTCCCCCACCCCCACCCCAGTAGGCAGTGACCAACTACCCACACACCCCCTACCTGACCCAAGCTGGCGAATGGCACAGCCCTCCTCACATCACCATGGCCAGCTGCTGTCTGAACTGTAGCAGACCACGTACAGTATGAAGTATGTGCTCATTGGTCGACCAGTTGAGTCAGCGGCTGGTCATGGTGGTGTGAGGAGAGCTGTGCCAGTTGCTGGCTCGGGTTGGGATGGCAGGGTGCAGGTTGGTGGTTCACTGCCTACTGGGGTGGGGGGTAGTCTATGATGTTTACTGCAAGAGCTTAAGCCAAATCTTTGTTTATTTCTACCTTGATAGGCACTCTCTTCTCCCAGAGTAAGTGGATACAGTTATGCACTCACAGATATATGGTGTTTTGATGATGTGATAAAAATTATTTTTAACTGTATATAGTAGATGGATTCTGATTATGTCATTGTACTAAATGGGACTGTTAACAATACTT
Organism: Neoceratodus forsteri; assembly: GCA_016271365.2. NCBI lineage: Eukaryota > Metazoa > Chordata > Ceratodontiformes > Ceratodontidae > Neoceratodus > Neoceratodus forsteri. Next base: position 1,623,390,507 of record CM057453.1, on the reverse strand, counting down.
GTGTGCACTGTCACTTTAAATTGTTATTGCCAATCACATTAAGTGTTGAAGAAGTGTTTAAAAACACCCATGTGCACTGGGGGTGCTATGCTTGGACAAAGACCTATGGGTTGAAATGTCAGTCTGATTGGGCGTCCTCGAGCAGAGGAGCTCAGCTTCTATCCTCTTTGTACCTTAAATAAAATGAGCTGACTATTTTGCACTTACTGGATGTGTGGACAGCAATTTTTTGAGCTGGGTGAGTTCAGTGACCTTTTCTCTTGTGTCTACGCTTTGATGGTCACATTGAACCAGACCTCTGCAGGTGGCTTTTACTGTGCTTATCCTGGGTGGGGGGACCACTGGTCTACCAGGGAAAATGGGTGTTTTTTTTTTTTATTCCAACAATGATTGGGGCTCGGGAAAGAGGGACCATTAGACTACCAGGGAAAGAGGGAGGGTTTTTTATTATAACAAAGATCATTGTTCAGGGAGGAGGGACCACTAGACTACCAGGGAAACAAGGAGGTTTTTTTTTATTATAACAAAGATGGGGGTTTGGGGAAGGGGGACCACTAGACTACCAGGGAAACAGGGAGTTTTTTTTATTATAACAAAGATTGGGGCTCGGGGAGATGGAACCACTAAACTACCAGCGGAATGGGGCATTTTTTTATTACATAGATCTGGGCTAGGGAGGGACTGCAGAACCGCCAGGGTACCCAGCCCTTGGCAGTGGGCAGACGGGTCTGTGCACTGTTAAGGGATGGAATTCAGAAGCATTAAACTGCACTGTTGTTGGCAGCTGTTTAGCACTTCTGAACACTTTCAATATTGTGCTGTGCCTTATATGTATGGGGCAACCCTGCATAGCACAGTGCAATATTGTGCATGATGGAGGGTGCCACACATATGTGCCCTTTGAATATGGGCACACCCCCATCAGCTGGCGCTATTCCAGGTTAGCTTGGCACAAACCTGGTTTGCGCTGTGCTAACCTTTTGAAGATGGGGCCCTATAAACTGTAGTTAGAATTGAAGGATAAATGATAAAGAGTGGTTCAGCAACAAAACTTTCAGCCTGAAGGCTGTTCTGCTGTATCCACGGAAACAGTAGTACAGCTCCAAGATACCAGCACTTTGTGTCAGTTTAATTGGGTTGTTCCAACAGTACTACACCATGTAAGCAATAATACCCTCCTGGGTGGGTGGTATTGGGCTATACCAGACCGCCCAGGGGTGTAATGAGGCCCAATGCTGCAGGCGGATGACCTTATAGTGTCTGGAAATTGTGGAATAGCCCAATACCGCCCACCCTGGATGGTATTCTTAGAAAATGGGTTCTATGTAACATTCATAATGAAAATTAAATAAAAGATTAAAAACAAAGCAAATAATGTTAAAAAGAATAAAATGATTTTTCTTGTAAAGTAGTCCCTCTACTGGTATACTTGCCAGCAGAGGGCGAGGCTGTTTAGGAGAGCCTGTTTCAGTAACATTTCTTTACTTCTCTCCTGAGTCACTTTTATTTGCTACTGCTTCAACCCTCTCCCCCACTACTGAGGTGAACTGTCTAACTTTGCCCCCCTCCCATGATTGAGCGGGCTAAGGTAACAGGTACTCATTTTTTAAACTTTTAATATGGATAGCAGCAGTAGAGAATGTGTGCGGGCAGCCAGTGTCTCACAGTAGTATGGGGAACAGTCTGGGAGAAGGCTGAGAGGGCAGGTGGCCATAGGATGCTGCAATAAGGTATTTTGTTTTTGTTAAAAAAGATTACAGTATGTCTATTGTTTTTGGCCAGGCGGGGGTGCAGCCAAGGCAAGTGGAGTGTCTCATACTAGCACTAAGCAGGCGACATGCTAGTGCTACCACTTGAATGATAAAAGTCTTTTTTTTTTAAAGGACTTAAATGTTAATAAAACATTGGAATTGCGTAGCAATTTACTGCTGTTGTCTCTTATATTTAATTGACAGTGGCACTCTATACTGAAACAGGCTAACCGATCGTTTTATGGGGGGGCTGCCTCTTGTTAACTGGGAGGGAAAAAACATGGGAATTTCGAACTGAAAATTCTGTTGACACAAGGATTTCGGAACATAATCAGGTAGCAGAGACTAGGACTCATTATTTCCCAGTCTCTGTTGCTTGTTACTGGACTGGGTGGTCAGTGACCTTAGCCAATCAGCTTCAAGGACTTCTCCATCCCATTTTTTTTAAAGCTGTTTAAAGCCTCTCTAGGTGCTAGAAATCGCCTCATAGTAAAAACAGTGCAAACTGATAATAATATGATGCAGTAAGTCTGGAGAGTGACAGGATCTTAATGTGTTGAAATGACTTTATTATTGGATTCCAATACATATGAGACCCTTGCCTGCAGTATACTTCTTGGTAATTAACCTTCTCACTTAACTGAGGCTTATATTGTCAGAATAAACCAGGAAATGGTTCAAATGGTCATTCAAGCTCCTGTGAATTCCATTATGAGGCACCTCTCATGGTAAAATAAACCTGAAGAAAAAAGGGATATACCCTTGGTGGGTCTATGACCCTTTCAAATATAGAGAACTTCATATAACGATAACTTCTGGTAGCCCCTCAAGGGGTTCATTCTTAAAATGTACCAGGGGTGATGGGCAGTGCCTCAATAATAATGCTCTCGGGGGGTAAATGGTCTGGAAACATTTTGTCAAAGTACCCCTCCCATTACTGTCTATGCTTAACTCATTACTGAGACAATAACCAGAGAAGTAAACGAATAGTTAATATCCATAGAAACACTTGTATGCTTGTATTTTAGGCACGTCACAAGAATTTCTTCTTTTTATAAAATGTGGGGAATGAATTCATATCATTCTCTTGTATGCCATGTGACTATGCACACTTCTGATACTTTGCACACAGTTTTATAGAAATTATTGTTTGCCAGATATCACCTAGAACTAATTGGGTTCCAGTCATTTTACTAATGGCTGTAGTTACAGTTCCATATAGAAATATAAAAACATAGGGCAGGATTTTTAAATGCTTGTGAATGCTGCCAGCCCCGGGTGCGCCGTATATACGACGTGTGGAGCTAGCAGCATTCACCTGCCAGCAATCATGATATTCTATCCTGTGTACCATTTGCCACAAGTTAGACCACCTTTTTGTGGTCTACCATGTGGCAATCCTGAGGGTCTTTTTTATGAAGCTTGCGCCAGATATTTGGCCCATGATGCTATAATTTGTGGAAACTGTCACAACTGCGCCCGAGATTGTAAAATCAGTCACAGTTGCGGTGAAGGGGTTTGGCACACCACCAGAATCTAAGTGCCATGGCGCAGGGCTGGATGCAAGCCTTGTGCCATGCTTTGAAAATCCTACCCATAGAAATATATTTGACAGCGAATAAGGACCACTTGGTCCACCTAGTCTTCCCATTTTTCCCTGCCTGCTGTATTATTGCAGACCATACTTGATCTCCAGCTCTAACCCCCCTTGCCTTACCGCTAAGGTTCTCTTATGCCTATCCCATGCATTCTTAAAATCCACTACAGTTTTTGCCCACACCACCTCCACCTGGAGGCTGTTCCAGGCATCCACCATATACAGTGTAGTTAATAAAATCCAGCCCATTATATTCTCAAAAGGGCATGCTGTCTGAACTCCAGCTCTCAGTTATTCTGGCCTTAGAATTGCCCCTCATGGCTTTCACTGGGAGGGAACTTGCCCAGTGGCCAACAGACTGATCCCTTGGTCCGATCTTTCCAGGTTGCCAACCCGGGTAGGGTCAGATCAATGGTCAGTGATGCCTAGCTGAGCTGGGGCCAGTGCAGATTTAAAAGGCCGAGTCAGAGGAGGGTCATCTTTTTTTTGTCTCAGCTGCTATGAAGGCCAGAAGAAAAAGAAGACCCCCCCCCCCAGCATACCTGGCTGGACACAGGGTAAGTCATGGAGTACCTCCTGGCTCAGGGGAGTAGGACCAGTGCAGCAAAATCACAACATCGCAGGGCTGGTGTAAGCCCTAAGAGGAACAGCCAGACTTTCCCTGGGGGGGGGGGGAGTCCAGCTTTGCAGGTCAGCAAGACATCATTTTTCTGTGTGGCATTGCTGTATGGCTGGATAGCTGGTCAGTGAGGGTGCAGAAATAAGGTGCTGGGGGTGATGGTGCTCTGGAATTGGATCCATGAGTTGGGGCTGGGTGCTGACAGACCGGTTGGCTTCCTTGTGGTTCACATCACACACTAACAAAAAAAAAGGAAGGAGGTAGGATCCTCACCACCCTGGGATTTGTGTGGTGACCGTATGATTTGCCCTACAGCAGACTGTCCTCATGGACCCATCTCATCCCTGCCAAAGGGATGTATGTGTCTGTATATGTTATGTGTGTGATATATATATATATATATATATATATGTGTGTATAAATATATATATATATATATATGTAGCCCCCAGGGGGCACTACCCTTAGGGCTACTACCCCTGTCTGCCCCCCCCAGAGGCAGGTTGAGGGGCCCAGATCCATTGACGGGTGCCTCCACCCAGAGGTCGGGGTTAGCACAGTTACGACTACCACAGTTACAGCTCTTCTGAGCTACTGCAACCCTCTTCGTCCCACTAGTGACTCACACTGGGTAGCAGTGATTCTGTTCACCAGTACACTTACCCCACGGAAAATATAATCCAGCTCCCTTCGGGGACCCCCTGTAAAGTAAGGCACAGTTATGTTGCAATCACCAAACAGCAGTTCACCATTAATGTACACAATAACCAGGATGTAGCTGTACAAAACAATCTGATTTATTCAGAGGGAAAACAACAAGGACAGGGGGAATCAAGTTGATTAGCTTATCACTACATTTATCTACCTAGGGCTCTGTGCACAGGCCTAATCCTACAGCTTATAGTCCTGGGGTACCCAAGCCCTAGTGGCTAGTCCACACGTGGCAGCTGGTTGGGGCCCTTAGCACACACAATCGTAATAGCCCTGAGCAGGTCACAGTAAGAGGGCTGTTCAGTTAAGTAAACACACTACAGGGAGCGACCCTGAATTAGTACTCACAACCCCAGCAAATGACGATTCCTGCACACTACCAGGATGGAACCTGACTTTCACCAGTCTTCTTTTACATTCATATGGTAACAAGCAACAGCAGAGGGGTACCACACCAGGCAGCAGCATCTGGGCTCTCCAGGCTTCTCTGTCATCAAAATACTGCAACGGCAGCTTTCTCTTCACTTTTCCTGCTGACTGAGCGCAATTCAGCAATCTTCTCCAGTCCTCCAAACAGGTCGAGCCTGGTGGGTAGCTGTACAGAGCACAGCCTCCTCTGACCGCCAGCCGGCAGGTTTTCTGACTCCTTTCCTCAGGCAAACGGTCGCTAGGCCCTTCACGCGCTTCCCGCATGAACACTTCCCAGTGCAGAAGCACAGAAGCTCCTCACTCCTCACCAGTCACAACGCATCTGAAACTGGCAGCACCAAGCACTCTTTCCAGATAGGGCGCTACCCATTGTCATTGGCTGGCTGAACATGCCAGTCATTTCCTCTAGCCTTCAGTGGTGCGAAAAAGCACCATAGCCCATAATGCCTTTCCCAAATTACAAGCAGTCCCTCCATTGGTCAGTCAGCCCTGTAAGGTCCCAAGGTACTGATTGGCCCATTTAGCAGTTCTAGTCCATCATGGAGGAGGAAATCGACACAGTCCCTTGCTGCAAAGGAAGGTAGGTTAAACAACTGCATTATTATTATTGTTTTACGTTATATTCAGCAAACCAGTACAGCTTTTCAGCAGAACTCCCTCTGCACCACTAGCGATGGCAGAAGGGAGTTATTATTTCAGCGTCCCGGGCGGGACTCGGGCATACAACCCCACAGCCCTCTTCCAATTTAATTACCTACAGCTGCAACAAGCAGCCCTTAAAGAGACAGCTCATGGAGGCTTTTTAAAGCGCTCACTGGATTCCCAATTAAACGGCTTTAGTGCCAAACTCCAATTAGGCACGGAGCATTTATCCAAGCTCCGGGGGGCTTCCAGGAACCCTCATTTGCAAGGGGGTTACACCCTCCCTGGCCTGGAAAAGCTTGGCATCTACATCAAATAATTACCCTTAAAGCAAAATAGGTGAATATCCCAAGTAACACTATGTCCCATTTCACCTTACATACATGAATATTAGATTCACAGTGCACTATAGTGTATACACATCATACATATAAAATCTTACACTTTTTTAACTCAGGTTATAGGGCCCTACTCGTGACCCCGAGACTGAGGGACTCCCTCTTCTGTGAGCTACTAACTGGTCCCCCCGGGGCAGGGGCGCCACACTCATAAGGCATTACTAATAGTCTGGAGTTATCCCCCAAGGCTAACTTAGGCAAAGAACTTGGGGACACATACACCCACTTATGGACTACATTTAAGGGCAGGTCCACTGGCTGACCCAGAGATTCATAGCTTAACTTTATTACTGGCCAAATTTGTCAGCCAGATCGTCTAGGGGTCTCAGGGGATTCTGATCCTGGCCCTGACTCAACTCCCATGTCAGGGACATTAGCAACAGGGATCCCTTCAAGGGGATCAGGCTCGATACTCATAATACTATCAGGGGCTTGACCTTCTATCCCTGAACCCACCCCACTGGGCCCATCTGGAGGTGTGTAGGTGCCAGAGGGGAACCATCAGGGTATCTAAAATAGTCTTCCGATCCGGCATATCAATGGCTTGTTCTCCATCTCACTCTCTTCTTCTGAAAAGTCAGATAATTCAGCCAGGCCAGACAGTTCAGCCAGGCCTAAGAACTCAGCCCCTTGAGCTTGCCTGCTACCCCATTCATCTTCTGGAGGCATTTCCTCCAGGGACAAAGTAGAGGGCTCAATCAACACAGATGGGCTAGCTTCAGTTCCTGAGTTAATGAGGGGATTGCCCCGAAACAATTGGCTTGGCTTAGTTCATAAGAGGGATAGTATTCAACATCATCTTCACTGTCTCCCAACACTGAGTGTTGACCATCTCCTTCTGAAGGGGGGGTTGGACAAGGCTCCCTCGGTGGACTTGTCGAAGGCTCCACGGGCTTGGTTCTTTTCTTAGCAACAGATCTAGTCACAGGACATGAAGGAGCAGCAGTAGAAGGCTCAGCTTCAATTAAGATCTGCCCAATTGGCAGCAGATGATTTCTGTGCATAGTTTTACATCTTTGAGTTGTTTTCAGGCCGCACTTTATATACCGGGAGGTCCGCCAACTGTCCCACCACAATATGAGGGAGATGATGCCATCTGTCAGCAATCTTATGTTTGCCATGCAGTCCGAAATTTCACAACAACACTCTATCTCCAGGTTTCAATTCTACTGTCTTTACTTTTTTATCATATCTCTCCTTGTTGGCCAAATTCCGTTTTGCAGCCATAGTCTGGGCCAGTTGATAAGCATGGTTTAGTTGAGCCTTTAATTTTTCCACGTACTGTAGTGATTTTCTGCTCGCACCCCATCGGGGGAAACCCCAAAACCCACATCTACTGGCAATCTAGCCTCTCTTCCAAACATTAGACGATAGGGGAGAACCCTGTGGCATCACTTTTCAGACAATTGTAGGCGTGAACTAGAGTGCTAATCTGTTGGCTCCATCTCGATTTATCTTTGATTGTAAGGTGCCCAGCATGTCGAGCAATGTACGATTGAACCTTTCAGGCTGAGGGTCCTCCTGCGATGGTAGGGGTGGTTCGTGATTTGCACCCCCACAAAGATAGCATCTCTTTAATCAGCGACTGTCAAAGTCCCTTCCTGATCGGAATGAATCCATCATGGAGCCCCATAGTGAACTAAAAATTCTCAACAAGTATCTTAGCCACTGTAGTTGCTTTCGATCCTTAGTCGGAAAGCCTGTGCATAACGGGTAAAATGATCAGTGACCACCAATATGTTGCTAACACTTTTCAGATCAGGCTCTAAACTCAGGAAATCAATACAGACCAGTTCCATAGGAGCACTAGTAGTAATGTTGACCAAGGGAGCAGCTCTCTGAGGTAACGCTTTCCTTTGCAAACAATGACCACAGGTCTTGACATACTGTTCCACATCCACACTCATCTTTGGCCAATAGAATCGAGTCCGTACCAAATCAAGTGTTCGATCTATGCCCAGGTGCCCCATCTGATTATGCAATGACCTTAGAACTAGTTCTCTGAAAGCTGAGGGCAGCACCAGTTGTTGTTGTTGCACCCGGCCCTCCTTACTCACAGTCTCTCTATATAGTAGTTGATTGATCAGCTTTAATTTGGGCCCTTCTTTGTACAACAAGGAAGTCTGCAAGTCAGTGGAACACAGTTTGGATACATCCCTTCCAGCCCGCAAAACCTCTACAGCCGTTCTTATCATAGGGTCACAGAATTGAGCCTGTTGGAGATCATCATTGTTGAGTTGCGGCAGAGAGCTGGTGTCCAAGGCAGAGAAATGACAGTAGGCGGCAGGTATACAGTTCTCCGGCAGCCCCAAACAATCTACCACGCAGTCCACCGTGTCAGGAGACACCTGTTCTTCCTTATCAAATTTCTGGCACAGGGCTCTTATGTCAGGCTCAGACAACCGGACCCATTCAGTCTGGGACACAGACCTCCGAGAGAGCATCATCCAGATCTATATGGTTTAAGCCCGCCCTGTATTCTGCAGCTGTAGTTGTAGGTGCAGGCGAGAGCCACCATGTCTAGTGGCATCCAATTTGGCTGAGGTTTGTACATAGGTCAGAGGATTGTTATCAGTCTTTACTAATATCTTGGCACCATACAAATAGTCATGGAACTGATCAACAATGGCCCACTTCAAAGCCAAAACTCTAATTTGTGCACGGGTAATTCTTCTCGACGGCGCCAGACTTCTACTGACAAACGCTACAGGTCTCAGTCCATTCAAGGTTCCTGGCTAATACAGCCCCAGTCCTTGCAGACTGGCATCAGTATGAAGAGTGTAAGGCTTGGTGGGTCAGTATAGGCCAACACGGGTGCGTGGGTGAGTTGATATATGATGTCATAGAAAGCTTCTCACACTCAGCAGTCCATCGATCCCCAAACATATCATTTGGCCGAAAATACTTCTTTTCTATGTCAGTGTGCACACACTTCTTATACTTTTTGTGAGTAGGCGGATACCCCTGGGTGAGATTAAGGAAGGGGCGAATTACTCATGAATAGTCTCTGACAAACCGCCTATAGTAACCACAAAACCCCAGGAATTGTTGCAGCTCTTTTAAATTCCTAGGTTGAGGCCAAGCGGTCAACACCTCCACCTTGCTAGGGTCAGTCTCTATGCCTTCAGTGGACACTACATGGCCCACATATTTCACGGAAGTCTGGAAGAATTGACACTTGTCGATAGACAACTTAAGGCCGAAATCCTCCAACCGATCCAGAACTTTAAATAATCGTTGCTCAAGTTCTTCCAACAATCGGCCAAACACTATAACATCATCTAAATAGACCAAACACTCGAGTAGGTTCATGTCCCCACACCTCGCTCCATCAAGCGCTGAAAAGTGGCTGGGGCACCCAAATTCCTTGAGGCATCCGAATAAACTCATAGAAGCCTAAGGGGCAAATGAAAGCAGTCTTCTCCCTGTCGGCTGGGGCCATCGGGATCTGGTAGTATCCACTCCGAAGATCCAATACAGAGAACCACTTACTACCATTCAGACAATCCAAGGCGTCTTGTATGCGTGGCATGGTATATTGATCCAGAATGGTCCGCCTATTCAAAGTATGATAGTCCACACACATCCGAACTGCCCCATTCTTTTTCCTTACTACTACAATGGGGGATGCATAGGGGATCCTAGTCTCTTGAATTACACCAGCAGCCAACATTTCTTGCAGATGCCGCCATACATCGTCTATGTCAGCGGGAGCCAGACGCCGGGATCTCTCTTGGAAAGGTCTTCGTCGTGCACCTAATGTGATGCTCAGCCCCTTGTCACATCCTACATCCCACTCCTTCAGAGAAAAACCTGTTCCTCTTGGCAAGCCTCTCACTGACCCTGCGCTTCCACTCAGCTGGCAGCGGAGAGTCACCAAAGTCAAACAGATCAGGAGCAACTCTATCGCCCATCCAAGAACTCTTTCTATTTGGTAGTACAGCAGTATCCTCACAATGAACACTAGCCAGGGTGCACCCTCTTCTTATCCGAATCTCTTTATCTGACACATTGTGCACTTGAACCATCACCCTCTTAACGTAAGCATGGGCTCTAGCCGGCAGAATGCTGGTTCTGAGCAACAACCCCTCAGGCAATCCTCCTTCCGCAGGCACATCCAACATCAACAACTTATTCTTGACATTTGTTTTTAGTCGTATCTCTCCATGCAGAACACATTGCTCATTTGGGGCAAGTACCACGGGGGCCGGATCCTTTTTCCACACCACTCCCACAGGGCCTTCAGGTTCCTCCAAACTACCCTTCTCTTGGGCGGCCCTGACCTTTTGAATCACAGCCGGTATGCTCAAAGCTTGCCCAGTTTGAAATGCTCGCTTTTCTGAGCACAACTGGGCCAATCATCCAAACATGTGGGCATTTGTTCCAATCAACAAGGGCACCCCATCGTAAAGTCCAGTGGGCAGGCAAACTAACACTAAGGTTTCCACTTGCTCATCTATTCCATTTACAGTTGCAGGGAATGATAACCAGACATGGATGTGCCCCAAAAACCCCTTCCAAAGCAGAGAGATACTCTGCAGCGGAGGCTTCCGGACAAGTGGCCCGGAAGAATCTAATGGCTTCTAAGGCAGGACCCCGCAGACTCTCCATCAGCCTCTTCCGTTTCTCCCCCTCGGAGCATTGCCACTCCTGGACCAAAGGGGTGGCATAGTCCATCCAGGCCTCCAGGTCATCTTCTCCGGAAGGCACTGGTACCGTGCCAGAGAAAGGTTTTAATTTACAGTAGGAATCTAGCTGTATGGAGGGGATTGCCAAGGGCAGAGAAGCCAATACTGAACTCTTGGGTGGGCAAGGGGAGGTGCCCGGGGAACCCCGAGGGGTAGTATCACTGGACAGATCCAAGGCTTGTAGCAGCTCCTGGGTAGTCCTCCCCTCCACAGCTAACAATTTAAGCAGTTTATCTTTAAAACTGTTCATTTGAGGAGACCCCCCAGGAGTGACTGACCCACTTCGGATATGAATTAGCCTCCACCCCTGGGATGCACCCTCCGGGTAAAGTACAGGAGGTACCTTCTCAGGGTCGATGGCCACACTGCATAGAAGTAGCACCTGCAATGTCTGGCAAGCAAATCAGCCATACGCCCTTTCACTTCAACCTTACCCAAACACTTTACTCGTTCTGCAACAGAGACAATATCAGCAGCTGAGGTACCCAAGGGCACATCTAACAATAATACAGTCTTCTGGGAATCTAGCTCTTCTGCTTCACCCCAACCCATTAGTTTGTGTACCATTGTTTTGATGGGTCCCAGCTTAATTTTTTCCAACATATCCCCTTCCATTTTTTCCATCTTTGGGGTATCTCCTCACTGAGCCACTAGGGGACGCTGATCTCAGCGGTGCCTCCAATTTGTAACCCCCAGGGGGCACTACCCTTAGGGCTACTACCCCTGTCTGCCCCCGAGAGGCAGGTTGAGGGGCCCAGATCCGTTGACGGGTGCCTCCACCCAGAGGTCGGGGTTATCACAGTTACGACTACCACGGTTACAGCCCTCTGAGCTACTGCAACCCCCTTCATCCCACTAGTGACTCACACTGGGTAGCAGCGATTCTGTTCACCAGTACACTTACCCCACGGAAAATATAATCCAGCTCCCTTCGGGGACCCCTGTAAAGTAAGGCACAGTTATGTTGCAATCACCAAACAGCAGTTCACCATTAATGTACACAATAACCAGGATGTAGCTGTACAAAACAATCTGATTTATTCAGGGGGAAAACAACAAGGACAGGGGGAATCAAGTTGATTAGCTTATCACTATATTTACCTACCTAGGGCTCTGTGCACAGGCCTAATCCTACAGCTTATAGTCCCGGGGTACCCAAGCCCTAGTGGCTAGTCCACACGTGGCAGCTGGTTGGGGCCCTTAGCACACACAATCGTAAGATCCCTGAGCAGGTCACAGTAAGAGGACTGTTCAGTTAAGTAAACACACTACAGGGAGCGACCCTGAATTAGTACTCACAACCCCAGCAAATGACGATTCCTGCACACTACCAGGATGGAACCTGACTTTCACCAGTCTTCTTTCACATTCATATGGTAACAAGCAACAGCAGAGGGGTACCACACCAGGCAGCAGCAGCTGGGCTCTTCAGGCTTCTCTGTCATCAAAATACTGCAACGGCAGCTTTCGCTTCACTTTTCCCGCAGACTGAGCACAATTCAGTAATCTTCTCCAGTCCTTCAAACAGGTCGAGCCTGGTGGGTATCTGTACAGAGCACAGCCTCCTCTGACCGCCAGCCGGTGGGTTTTCTGACTCCTTTCCTCAGGCAAATAGTCACTAGGCCCTTCACGTGCTTCCCGCGTGAACACTTCCCAGTGCAGAAGCACAGAAGCTCCTCACTCCTCACCAGTCACAACGCATCTGAAGCTGGCAGCACCAAGCACTCCTTCCAGATCAGGCGCTACCCGTTGTCATTGGCTGGCTGAATATGCCAGTCATTTCCTCTAGCCTTCAGTGGTGCGAAAAAGTGCCATAGCCCATAATGCCTTTCCCAAATTATAAGCAGTCCCTCCATTGGTCAGTCAGCCCTGTAACGTCCCAAGGTACTGACTGGCCCATTTAGCAGTTCTAGTCCATCATGGAGGAGGAAATCGACACAGTCCCTTGCTGCAAAGGAAGGCAGGTTAAACAACTGCATTATTATTATTGTTTTACGTTATATTCAGCAAACCAGTACAGCTTTTCAGCAGAACTCCCTTTGCACCACTAGCGATGGCAGAAGGGAGTTATTATTTCAGCGTCCCGGGCAGGACTCGGGCATACAACCCCACAGCCTTCTTCCAATTTAATTACCTACAGCTGCAACAAGCAGCCCTTAAAGAGACAGCCCACGGAGGCTTTTTAAAGCGCTCACTGGCTTCCCAATTAAACGGCTTTAGCGCTGAACTCCAATCAGGCACGGAGCATTTACCCAAGCTCCGGGGGGCTTCCAGAAACCCCATTTGCAGGGGTTACACCTATATATATATATATATATATATATATATATACATGGCACGGTAGCGCCACTATTGTCAGAGTTAGTGAGAGTGTCTAACGATAAAAGCCAATTTTTGCAGGTACTGTAAATAACTCTCACCCCATTCTCCTATACTGTACCATCTCAGCTTCCTTACATATGAAATGGCATGAGAGTTAGGGGTGATGACCCCAAGGCACACTCCAATGCCTGTTGGTGTGTGGAGGGTGGGGGTGGGGTTGCAATGGTAGGGTTGGATGGGGCGTGGGGGTGTGTTAGGGTTGGAAACCCTAACGCCCAATTTCCCTGCCTTTGTCGCTTTAGTAGGAACCCTGACTGATCCTTCAATGATGTTTTTTGCAATATATATATATATATATATATATATATATATAGAGAGAGAAAATAAATAATGGGTGAGAGTGGTATACAACAAGGATGTACAGTATACCCATCAAGGGGGCTAATTAGGGCTATACGGCCATGAGCCCAAAGGGTAAGTGGCTTTATTGCCCTAATTAGCCCCTGAGATGGATATACTTTCAAATGTTCCACCCTTACTCATTGTTTGTTGAATATGATATATTAGGATGGTTATTGAAGGGTCTCTTACAGCAAGGAGGGAATGGTGTGTCATGAGTATAGCTAGGAGTTTGGAGGATTTCTGGGTTTGGGAGGATTTTGAGCAAGTGTCTTTTTTTCCTGGTTCTTTTGCCGCTTGTTAATTGGTTTGGCTAGCTTCCTAGTGATGTGTAATTGTTTTATTAGTGGTGTCTCATAGGGTTTAATGGAGTGTAGGTGTGTACTTTTTTATTAATACAGGTACATACTTTTTTTTTTATTATTTAGTTGTTTAACCAGGTATAGCACACTAAGCTGAAAGCTTTTTTTACAGGAGTGACCTGGGAGCACAATGAGGTTAAGTGACTTGCTCAGGGTCACGCAGTATGCAAGTGGAAGCTGTGGGATTCAAACCCAGGTCTGGTCTGCTGGATGTCACCAGATTTGCAGCTCAGAGCCTTAGACCACTGCGCTATACTGCCTTATACTTTTAATTGTTTGATTAGGGTATGTATATAGCTTTAATTAGTGTAGGCATATTGTTGTAATTGATTGATTAGTACAGGTATATAACTTTAATTGATAGATTAGTCGCAGGTATACCAGGAAATAAATGATGATCTTTTCAATGGGGCAAAGTTCCCATCCATTAGATAGATAGATAGATAGATAGACAGACAGACAGACAGACAAACAGACAGACAGACAGACAGATAGACATGGATACGTAACCCAATACTTTGATAAATCTTCAACTCCCAATACAATGGCAGCAGCATAGCATGCCAGTACCATAAGGATGAGGGAGGCCCAAAGCTTGGAGGTTCTAGGACCCAGTGGATTTTCCCACCGAAGATCAGGGCGCTATTAGGAGGCAAGGCAGTTGTCAACTTGATGCCATTCTTGCCAGGTCTCACATTGGCAGGCTTGCATTCTGGCACGAGTTCAGTAAAGAGATGGGCCCCACATGCTGTACCACAAGGTAATATATCAGTTGATCCTATTTAAAGGGTTGAGCACCAGTTCATGGTTTTACAAATGCACATATGGGTTATGATAGGTGCACAGGTTCTGTATGAGTAATTATATAAAAAAAAAAAAATATATATATATATATATGTGTGTGTGTGTACAGTATACCCACATTAGGGTGTGCAGTCGCACTCTGATATACGCACACCTTGGTGTGTGTTGTGTGGCCGAGTGCATTCACCCACCCAAGGTGTGTGCATATCAGACCACGACTGCACACCCTACAGTGGGTTATCTATCTTATAAAATGGCTAAAATGGTTTTGGAGGGGGGTGAAAGTGCAGGTGTGTGGTTGCGCTGTGATATATGCAGGTCATGTGGTGTGTTTCAGCCAACCAGCAGAGAGTATTTTTCCTACCCATTTAATGAATATTATATATATATATATATATATATATATATATATGCAGTTTATTGACATACTGGTCTGGGGTATGGGGCTATTCATTAGACTTCCCTATAGGCAACAAAAAAAAAAAGGACTCAAACTCCCACTTTAGCAGATCCTCTGACCGTCCAAATACCCCTAATCTTCCATGCTGCACAAGTAACACCATACCATGGAAACTAGGTTAGCACGGGAGCAAAGGGAAGGTGGTGCATTCACTGTAATGACTGAATTGGAACATTGCTGTAATCACACATCATTTTATGTCCAAAGCACAGTGTCTCAAAGATGTAAGACATGAAAACATTGTCTGCCTGGTTGCCTGACAGGTGATCAGCTGCCCAGGGTGCCCTTCCTAATAATGAAGCAGGCCAGTGGGGCACTGCAAGATGGCAGCATTCGGTTGAAAAGGGGTAACAGTGACTAGTTCTATTCTCTTAGTAACATGGAGAATAAGTTCAGGGATCATCAATCATCATTATTGTTTGCCTTCCATTCTGTTATCTCCTCCTTCCCCATGGATTTTGACTGCTTTCTTTCCTATTGCTTTTATTGTATTATGAAGTAAGATTACAATTTGCAGCACAATTTTTTCTACACACTCACAGGATAGCTTCTCACTGGCATTTCTGTTTGGCCACCCGTTTTGATTCTATTTTCTTTGCATTTAACATTTACTTTATTGCAGTTAAAAAAAAGAGAAAAAAGAAAGAAAACCGTTGTGCATACCTTAGTTGGGACAGACATTTTTGTTCCCCCCTCCCCCTACCTGCAAGTTCAGTAAATGTGTATGAAGTCTAATGCTCGTATTTTGACTGAGGTTCAGAGTATGCCATGTTGAAGGGTTTACAGTGCAAGACTGAGCGGGTAACCATTTCAGCGGGTAATGGCATATTGGCCTGATCTTTACATGGACTGCTCAGAGACAGGATAATTTATTTCTTTAATTTATGGGCATCAAATATTTGAATAATTTTGTTTGATATTACTGGAGCAAATCCAAGGGTGTAACCAGAAATTTCCATTTTTGCACACACACTCTCCACTCCAGCAGTCTCTCCCCCACCCCAAAAGGAAGTTATGTCTCCTCTCCAAGGGCTGCCCCCATTACAAACAAATCAGGTTGTTGTCAGATAACTCAATCAATCACTAAACAGATGGTGCACACATATAGCTCCTAAAAGAAATACAACAGATTAGAGGGTTACTATTAACAAAAAGGCATAAGGCTTGGGACAGGCATTTAACAAGACTGTACACCACTGGTATCAATGCAGGGTGATGGGGCGATAGAACGTATAAAATGATGCGCTTGATGGATTCTTCTCATTTCCCCCTTCCTCATTTCTCCCTTTCCCAGAAGATAATGATTATGTGTGTGATGGTGATTTTCTTTATTCTTCCGGTATTCAGCAGGACCTACATACCATTCATGTAGGCAATTTGCTTTATGCCCTTGGCTAATTAAATATGATTGGTGCTTGCTGTTGCACTTCCCTTTGTGTCCCCACTAAGGTGGCAGATTTTGGTCAAGGACTTCTTACAAACAATCTTCTTTCCTTCATCCTGGATTGTACAAAGGGAAGCCAGCAGTACAGTATTTCCATGCACCCCAATTATTCCGGTATCTGTTAGTAATAAATATAGGCAGGAGCACTAGTAGGGAATGGATAGTCCAGACTGCAGTAGCACCTCCCTTGCCTAAGAGGCTGGTTAATCACCAGAGCACAGGGGTTTTCTGCCCTATTCTACTGGAATTATGCTTTGAAGAGGCTAAAAGCCTCCAGGCATGGTGTGTTTCTGCTCCTGGTCTCCCATGATTAAGCTTAGTGATATGGTCTCCCATACCTGGTCAAAATCCCAACCACACATAAGCGTAGTCCTGGTCTCCTATAACTATGCTTTGTGGAATGTGGAGAAAGAGGCTGCAAGAGGCCGCTCAAACATCAGCCTGATCCCTGAGTGCTTGTCAACCTGCCTTTCCTTGGGACAGAGGAACAATTTACTCGAGAATGCACTGTCCTACCTCTGGTTGCCAGTACAGAAGCACTGCCTTTTGATTGAGGGCAGACACAACCAAAATAGCTTTGGACAGCCCAAAGAGTTAATTTGTGAGGCTATATGTCAGTGTGGTGTATTGAAACGCAGGCCGCAAGGGCAAATGAGGCATTGGTACAGTAGAATGACAAGGAAGGCATCCCACCCCGGTGGCCTCATGCAAACTGACAGATTGGGAGGGAAACCTTCCCCAAGCACTGTGCAACAGTTGAGGCCAAGACCATCAGGTCAAGGGTTCATTGCTCTGGACTGGGGCCTGATTTCTCATTCATTAGCTTCCAAAATACATTCCTCCATGAAGGACTCATGCTGTTGGGCTGAGGCCTTCAGGGAAATAAACCCTGTAAGGCATTCGGGCATTCCTCAATCAGTTAGACTGGGGAACGCTATAACATCTATAGATTCTTTCATAATACTTTCTTTGTAGAGCTCCCAGTCAGGATTTCTCCATGACTTCGCTAATCTTCAAATTGGGACTTACCTTATGTAGACAACTCTAAATTTGCTGGGTAGTTATGGCACTAAGTGGTAGGGATTTACCCCCCCATTGGCTGTTAAACTTGCTAGTTAAAGGGACAGTAAACATTGCTGGGGTCACTCAAATTGTGAAAGCCCATGAAAAGATATTTTAAATGAGGTACAGGACTTCCTTGTAGGTGTTAGGAGTCCTGAGATATGACCATCCAATTAATCTGTAAATCAAAACAAGGTAGCAGCCATTTTAAAACAGGAAGTGATGTCACTGAGGGGAAAGCTGCATGTTATTAATTACAACTTGCCCCTCAGTAACATCACTGTTGGTCTCATAGTCAATGAAATGGCTGCTGCCTTGTTTTGATTTGCAGATGATTTAGGTATTCATAACTCAGGACTCCTGACACCTAAAGGTAAGCCCAATACCTCATTTGGAAAATCTTTTTAAGGGCTTTCACAATTTGAGTGAACCCTGCAATGTTTACTGCCCCTTTACCATGGAAGCATTCTCAGCCAGTCAAGTCCATTTATGAACAGGTGATACTATGGGTACAGAACATCCCATCCTACAACTGCATGCATGGAGAATCCCCATATTCATTCTTATCACCTAGGGAGGTCAGCTAGGCGTGGTTTCACCTGCTTCCTGGAACATCAAGGTTTGGAGAAACTGTCATGACAAAAGGAGGGACATGCTTTTAACTAGGCGTACTCCAAGGGCTGTGCAGTGTGGAAATGGATAGGATCCACTGTGGGACCCCACCACCTTTAATGTGGGTTCTAGCATACCTCATAGGGGTATGTGGACATGTTTCATTATCAGATGTTCAGTTTTTACTTCATTTAGTAGGTTTATGCCTTTGGGGGTACATGTCCCCCAGAAGCAGTCCTTTACCATGTAGCTCCTGGAACTGTGTCATACCTTAATTCCACAACCTAAAATGAGTTCCACCAGCCCCTCCCTCTATTTTTACAATGGGGACAGGACAGACAATCTGTGCAATTAAAACCATTTCTGGGAAAAGAAGATCGGTGTGTTTGGGGTACACTGTTGACTTTATGCTGCCCTTCTCAAGGGCCACCGGTTATGGTGGGGTTCCCTCTCACCAGGACTGGCTAGGGGTTCAACAGCATGCCTGACTACCGAAAGGGACAAAAACATACAAACTGGGCAAAACTGTGAATGCGCAGTCTGCAAAGTTTGAAGAAGTGGGGAGACTGTTGTGTACCTTTTGACTACATCACTTACAATTCAGCCTCGCAGCTAGGGCATTATAAGTGCCTGGTAAGGGATCTTGTAATGATGGTGCTGAATGGGTGTGACCATCTCTGGCCCTAGGTACACAGTACAAGTATGACGAAAAGCACATGGGCATTTGATTTTCACTGGTCTGACATATTCCCACTAAGTTCAAGAAACCTTCCTGACAACTGCCTTTAAAACTTCTCTCTGGATCCAGGTACATGGCACAAAGATGGGAAAAGGTGTACAGGCTAGTGCTGTGCAGAATTTTCAGATTCTGGTGGAATTAAATTTTGTGGAATTTTTGAAATTCTGCTGAATGTCATCGGAAACAGAATAGCAGAATTCCACAGCTGAAAAATGCAGAATTAGTTTTTTTTTACCACATTTCTGTGGAATTTTATTCTGCGTATCTCAGTATTTTCTGTGGAAATGTTTGCGAATGATTTTCCATGGGGAAAAATTGTGTTCCATGGAATATTATTCCGTGAATCACAACAGGCGGAATTTCACAGAACCAGCAAAATTCCAGCAGAAATTGTGCTGGCAGAATCATCATTCCACACTAATTCTGCCGGTGGAGTTCTTCATTCTGCACAGCATACCTCTCAACCTTTTGTCCCCCAAATGTGGAACATTGCCTCTCAAAATGTGGAACAAATGAGCAAAATGTGGAACAGTTAGTCACATCTTTACCTAAGAAGCTCAGAACACTGTTAAAATGTTTGCATTTATATTCAGAAAGTCTATTATTAATTGAATAATATATGTTTTGCATCATTTACTATAGATTTTTGCTTTAAAATGTTAACACTGAATGTGGGGCACATCCTCACAATGTGGAACAGGCAGCTTTTGTGAAGTAAAATGAGGAACGTTCCTCGTAATGTGGTACAGTTGAGAGGTATGCTGCACAGCACTAGTACAGGCACTTGAATTTCTCTGGTCTGACATATCCCTGCTAAGCTTGAGTTGCCCTCCTGCCAAAAGCTTTCAAAATATCTTCAGGCAACTGAGCTGCACCAGCCCAGCAGCAACCCCAATCCTGAGGATGGTGGTATTGTTTTCATATGGCCCTCTACCAGCAACTGTGATCCTCTGTTTCAATACTGGCACAAGTGATACCTGGTTCCTGGCTCCCATCGTGAGGAGCCAAATTCTCCATCTCTCCCTAACTAGGGTTATGAATGAGGCAATCCTCCAATAGTGACTGCAGCTTTGGGCTATGACCAGCCATCAGTACCTGCGGTGGTCCAGGCCGCTTGGTTGGATACTGTCCATGTGAGTACCTAACAGTTTGCGAGCAGCCTCCAACCTCTAACTTAATGCTATGTGCCAAAGACTATTTTACAGTCGACTATTAGCCCCAATGCCATGAAGGCACTCCCGTCCCCCCAAAAAACAAAAAAAGTCAAAGGGGGTATGCAGGCAAATAGCACCCTAATTAACAGCATTTGCTCGATTGATGAGCACACATAACCCCGACCATCTATTATGTCATTGGCTATCTGCCAGTTTTCTGGTCTCCTGCCATTTCCCCCTATATTGTGGCTCACTTATCCACTATTCTTTATTCCTTGGTAACATGGTAGGGCCCACTAGGCATGGGTGCCTGTTGTTGGGGTCAATCCAGGAGCACTGGGAATCTTGGGAACTTACTTGGGATCGCTCAGTATGCAGGTAGAGGTCGCGGGAGTCAGACCTGGGTCTGCTGGAAGCACCAGGCTCATTCGCAGCATGTTGCTCTTGCCTCTGCACTGTACTGCCATCCCTATTCTTCGCATTATATGCAAGCCTGTCATGTCACACAGCTTATATAGCCTTGCGAGGAAACCCATAGACGACAGCCTTCCCCTTACTTATACTAGTGTTCTTCCCCTTCCTATAGGATGGTGGAAGAACTGCTGAGCTGATGTAATGTTCTCTAAAACCCCAGGTCACTAATAAGCAAATTTTTGATCATGAGGGGCTGCTAAGGGGCATTTCTGGCATGGAGTTCTTTGGCAGCTGGTATTAACATTTCTGGTTATGTTTACAGATTTGGCTTCTGTAAATGAGGAAATATGGGTACGGAAACATTCCTACACCCGAAAAGCACACAGCACATCAGCATTGTCAAGTGACTAGAACTCAGCTGGAGGTATCATTGATCATTCCACTGGTGGGAACTGGGGCCTACTCAGTCCTCCCCTTGTGGGGACTTGCCAGGCATCTTGGGCAAGCAATGTCAGGCACTTGTCCTTTGTTGATGTGGTAAGAACAATAAGAGCAGATTGCAAATGGCTAGGGCACTAGATGCTGGCCTCAGCCCAGCAAGGTCAAGAATTATACCATGTAGGAAACAGAGGACAGCTGGGGGGCCTGCAAAGCCTTTGAATGGGGTCCAGAATGAGGTGAATTGAGAGGTGTCTCATTTCGCTCACACTAGAAGGATCCAGGTAATTGATTAACAGTATATCACACCAGTTTCCCCAGATCTATATGACAAGAATGTTGGTTTCCATCTGCCTGATGCAGGCCATGAGCAATGGGACAGCAACATCCAGGTGGTTGTGGAAACTTGGTTTATGTGGTCCACCCTGGGGCATTGTTGGGAGACCCTAAGTGAGTTACACATCTTGTGGCATGTGATTCAGGCCAGAAATGGGAAAGGAAATAAGAAATTCAAGAAATAGGTGACCTGTGAGGGAATGCTCAGACATGTTTTTACATCACTTTGGCAATGTGGGATGGAACAGTGGAATGTGGGGGTGATCGGCAAAGCAGATGAGGCCCTGTGAGGGCAGCACTGCTTTACTATGGACCAATGAGTCCAGAATCCATCTTAGGGGGAACCTGTCATGGCAGCGAGCAGGCCCCGTGGGTTTTTTGAGTTGCTCTTTACCAAGGTTTCTACATAGAGGATGCTGTGGTGATGGATCTTGTCTGTTGTTAAGGCCTGAATCTATCTGCTGCCCCAGGATGAAATAAAGGTATGTGAATGTATCAAATTCTATAACTACAAGCTTCTTAAACACGAACGTGTATGTGTAAACAATTAATTTTGTCAAGTAAAAACCTTAGCACTGGGTCTTGTGTCTTTCTTAAAGTTATGATAGGGGATGTTGGTCTATCTGAGCATATAAAATACAACAATGTTTACAGCAGAATATGAGGGGTAATTATGCTGCCATGCAAGTTACCTTTCAAATGTTTGCACTATGTTCTGAAATTGCTGCGAGTTGCATCAGGTCAGGTGGCTCCACAGCATGTTGGAGAGTTCCATGAAGGCCCAAGAAGGTTCAGCATACAGTATTATATCTGCTTTATGCTGTTCACCACCTGAAATATACATAGCTCCTGTAGCATCCATGACAACAGAAACCAGAAATTACCCATGATCCTTTGCATGCTAGATCTTGACTGTCAGAAAGTCAGGAAAAAAGCCTTCAGTGGAGCATTTCTTCTGCCTGAACCTGTGTTGTTTCCTGAGGGTTCAGATCTGGTGATGAGCATGTTGTGAATCCAGAATTCCTAGTACGCTCTGCTGCACCTCTCAGTACATTTTTAGAGGATTGGGCTTTGTATGTTGTGCATATTTAGCTGATTGGGTAGGCAGTTTACTTTTCAGAAATATGTTTGATCCTTCTGATCCCATTTGTTTAACTTCATATTTTACTTTTACAGCATATAACAGAGGAGGAGGGGGGCTGATTTGACATTTCATTTAGTGGTCAGTTAGTGTGTCAGTGGCTGAGCCGGGGTCGACTCGTGGCAAATCTGTGTGCTCAGGTGAAGGAACAGTACTTGTCAATTTGGACTCTTCAGTCTGGTTTGAAAATGACTCTGCTCTCTAAGTAAAACCACTTGGCATAAAATGTTATGGAGTCCCATGCTGAATCTGGTGAAGTACAGGGGTGAGGGAGTCTGTCAGCCATTTGATTAACTAAACTGGCTGGGTATTTCATTAAACAAGGAGCCTCATTCTTTTGCAATGCATGTCTCACTTCATTAAATAGCTTCCTTCTCTGTTCATGATATCAGCTGAAAAATTCTGGTATATCTATATTCCCCCATATCAGCTGCCTCCTCTCTCCAGCCAGGTGCAGAATTTTTTCCTTTATGGAAAATCTAAGAAAGTTGACAATAACTGGACTAGATCTGGAGCTGGTTTGTGGACAAAGTGCTCAAGCATGGTGAACTCTTTCCATTTCCAGAGGCCATAAAATTTCAATTGAAAAAGTTCTGTAGCAAATTAATGGAATTAATTCCCTATATCCCCTCTGGCAAGTCAATTATCTATATGTTGTTGTGCCTCCGCCGATTGTCTAAATTGACAAGTCTGAAAGGGAAATATTCTATTTGCTTATGTTGATAGTCCAGCCATTCTTCCTGCCTAAAGATCAGGTTTTCTAATACCAAGAGCCTTAATTTAGTCATGTCTACTCTGACATTGATTTCTTTAGTTTAGCCTTGTTCTGTGCCATACCTTGATTTAATTATATTATTTCCAATTTAATGCTGGCTAGCATTTCCTTGAAAAAAAATCCATGTCATTCTCTTTTTGGCCATTCCCCATTGACACCACCATTCCATTTGTAGCCGACCTAGAGGATTTGCAGTTTCCTTCCAGTTGCCATCATCTTGTTAACTCAGCAAAACAACAGTTGTTTAAAAATAATAAAAAGGTCAGTAACCAACATTAAAACTGCCAGATTTATTCCCTGACAGCAAAAGGAAATGAAGAATACCACTTTTGTCAAGACTGGATGAGTCAGGTGAAATAAATGAGGATAACGAGATTTAAACAGCTGCTCAGTTGTTAGATGAGTTGATGTCACACTCACACTCCCGTCAATGATTAATATTTGAATCCCAGGAACATCCAGACCATGAAACTTATTGTTGGATTCTCTTTCTCATTATGGTTAGCTTTTAATTGTATCGATGTGTCAAAAATACCAATACAAAGCGCAGTGTAATCTATGGTAAGAATCTACGTGGAGGCAAAGTGTATATTTTTTTCTTGATTTTTAAGAGACTGTTCAAATAATATATAGGGTAGGTGGGTGCTGTAATATGTTTCAGACATTATCTTCTACACAGGAAAGTTTTAATAATGTTTCAGCATGTAGATTAAAATTAGAATAATGGATAGGCAATATTTGTTGCCCAGTTTGTTAGGATATCTACGGCATGACAGACATATTCCAGGAGGTGTCTTTTTTGTCAAATGTTTCAAGTTACTGATATTCTTAATATGCTGTGTGACTTCTGGTAACCTTGTCTGCACCAGTTGAGCATATGGCATCTCAAAAGGAAGGAACAATTTCTTTCATTTTTACTCATAACTCCTCATTGCAGTTTTTTGAGCCATTCATTATCACAGTGAGTTCAACAAAACATGCCCCCCGCCACATCCACAATCAATTCCTGATCCCACAATCCATCTGCACACCCCCAGAGCTTAATCAGGAAAAAAGAGACCTGCACATATCCTTTTTCATATCATAAAGCACTGTTCCTTTTTATGTGGTTAAATCCTGTTAGAGCTGTATGCCAAGAACTGCAACATGAGGGCTGGAGTAAATATAGATCATCACACAGAAGAACTCTAGCAGAAATGCATATGAACTGTGTTTTGCTCGTTTGCTAAATAGGAAGCATACATGACAGTGTAGAAATGCTGGCATTTAATTTTTTTAGTAACTATAGAATATAGTATATGTGATTCATCATGCATTACATTATAATAATGGCCTAATACACAAACCTAATTATCAGTGCAAGGAAAAAGATTAAGGCATCTTTTGGCAAGGCAGATTTACTGTGCGTTATTATTTTCCTTTGTGCTCACGGGCTTTGTTACTGTTTTTTGCTTACGTTTTACTGTTTTATTGTTCTCTGATTCAAATTGCTGTTACAGGGTATACTTTCTGCTGCATTAGTACAGGGTGTGCCTACAGGTTTGTTACTGTTTTGTGCTTACAGATTACTGCTGTAATCTTCGCTGATTCAAATTGTTTTTTGCAAGGTATATCTTCTGTTAAAGTGTTCTGTAGGTTGTGCTTACAGGTTTTGCTACTTTTTTACTACTTTATTTTTCTCTGTAGCAAAGTGTTTTTTGCTGAGTATATCTCCTGTGAAATTGTTACAGGTGGTGCTTACAGGTTTTACAGTTTTATCTATCATTAGGCTAAGCTTTCAGGGCTAATTACAGGAGCACATATGAGATATAGACTGAGGGACAGTGACTGTATTTGTTGTTTGTTGATTGTTTCTGCTCTTACCTCCTTGTTTCTTTCATCTGTGGTTCTTCTTTTTCAGCAGGGGAAGAGCACAACAACCCACCCCCATCCCCAACCACCACATGCTACAATCCTTTTATACAGCAGCACAGTCATGACATTTCCTGTAACAAAGCAGGAAGGGGAGGTTCATAGGGGTATCCACACAGTGACCTCACCTACAGGGACACAATTAGTTTAACTTGTTATAAAAAATTATACAAAAACAAACAAACAAAATAAACAAAAAAAAATCAAACCTTTGTTTTCATTTTCCTTCTAATTAACACGGATCAGGTTATAAACTCAGCAGTTCAGCTGGAATGGATATTATTAACTGCAGGTACTGCAGGACACTTTTCAAAAGGGCAGATATACAGGATTTAGGATGCTGTCATACATGCTGGACCATTGGAGATCTAAGGGCTCAGCTCTGGGCAGCATGGGCAGAGATTGCACACCTCAAATAGAATATTCAGGAGGAAATATATTACAAGAACTGCCTGCGATTTCCCCAACATCCAACTAAAGTACCTCGACTGCAGAAAGAAGTTGGTCCAGGAGGTTGGCAGGTGGTTAGGAGGGGCAAATTGGGTGCCCCATCACTCAATGCTCACCAATGTATCACCTCCACAAACCATATAAAAACTACAAACTGGTATCTCTATCTCTGAAATCAAACAAAGGGGAAGAGGACACTGCAAAGCAAGACACTGCAGCAAAGGAGCTAGTGCTGCAAAACTCACCAGAAACAGGGATCAAAACAAAAAAAGGAAAAAAGAAAATCCAAAACACTTCTGATTATAGGAGACTCCATGATTCAGGGAGCTGATACCTACCTCCAGCCAGGGGTAATGGTCAGATCATCAGCGTGGAAAGACACTGATCTCATTGCTAAAATCATGCAGGAAGCAGGAGAGAACATAGATGTCCTGGTACACATAGGGACTAATGATCTCATGAGCCAGTCAGTTTTGGAGACCAAGGAACACTGGACCAGGCTGGGAGACAAACTATCATCCATTTCATCCGGCATCTCCTTCTCTGAGATCATGCCAGTCTGGGACAGGGGGGCAGACAGACGAAAGGTCAGAGAAGGGGAGACATGGGAGTTAAACATGTGACTCAAGGGCTGGTGCCAGGAAAAAGGACACAAATTTGTAGGTAATTGGCAACAGTTTTGGGCGCAAAAGTTCTTTAAATTCAATGGACTGCATCTGACTAAGGAGGGAGTCAGTGCATTGGGGCAGAAGTTTGATGTCTTTGCAGAATATTTAAACTAGCAAATGGGGAGAGGGGTGCAGCACCCGATACATCGAATGGGAAGATCACCCCCCCCCTCAGCTAATGATCAGACAGGAGTTCAGCATGTTTGTAGTTCATTTGCATCACCAGGTAAGGAAAAAGGTCCAGTTCCACATACAATGCACAGGGGAAAAGCTGGACCTCGCCCCCCCAACTAATGCACCTAAATCTGGCCAATGGAAAATCATGTACACAAATGCCCACAGTCTGGAAAACAAGATCCCAGACCTGCAGGCTACAATGACAGAGACTAAACTGGACACAGTAGCCATTAGCAAGACATGTCTCACCAGTAATCACACTTGGAACATTTTAATACCCAGCTATGTACTGTTCAGAAGAGACCAAGGTGCAAAAAGGGGGTGGGGGTGTGGCCTTTTATGTCAATGAAAATATCAAAGCTACAGAAATTCAGAATACACTTAAGGAGCCAGAAGAACTGTGGATCACCCTGGAAACAGGACATGGGACAGCCATATGAACTGAGGTTGTCTACAGGCCTCCAGACCGGGGAGGACATAGACACATCACTATTAGAAGATATACAAAACATGACAGCAAAAGGGGAGGTTCTGATAATGGGAGACTTCAACATGCCAGATATAGATTGGTCAATACCACCAGGAACATCCACCAGAACTAGACACATAGTGGATTCCATGCAGGGGAAGGGCTTCAAACAGTTGGTACAACAACCCAAAAGAGACAGGGCTATCCTGGATCTAGTACTGGCTAACGAGTAAAGGATCACAGATCTCCAGGTAGGTCACCTGGGGGCCAGTGACCATCACATGGTATGGTTCAATTTGGCCACTAGAACTAAATCATCCCATTCCAAGGCAAAAAAATGGGACTTCAGAGGAGCTGACTTTGATGAGATGGCCAACAGAGTTATGCTAGCCCTGGCAAGAATAAATACAGTTGAGGGGGTACAGGCAAAGTAGGCAAGCATTAAGGATGCAGTACTTGAAGCAACATCCCATTGTGTTATGGAGAAAAGCAAAAGAAAGAGGAAACCACTTTGATTCTCAAAAATAGTAGCAGAAAAGATCAGAGCCAAAAGCCTTGCCTTCAGGAAATATAAGGGAACGCAGCAGGATGAAGATAGGGAGGCATACCAAACTTCCCTAAGGGAAGCAGGGAAGGCAGTAAGGCAGGCAAAGGCCAAAACTGAGGAAACACTAGCGCGAACAGTAAGAGAAGGGGACAAGACTTTCTATAGATACATTAGTGAAAGGAGAAAGTCCAGAGGGGGTATTGCTAAGATCAAAGGGGATAAGGGGGAGTGTGTGGAGGAAGAGGAGGATCAAGGATCCTAAATAGATACTTCTGCTCAGTATTTACTGAGGAGAAGGTAGGGCAGGGCCCACATCTCAGCTCCATGGACACAGGGGGGAGGGAGGTGTGCACAAGTGCACAAGTCCCTTCACAAAAGAAAGGGTCCTACAAGAGCTTGATAAGCTCAGTGTGAACAAGGCAATGGGACCTGATGGCATACATCCCAGGGTACTAAAGGACCTAAGGGTGGAACTAGCAGAGCCATTATCAGAACTGTTTAGTGAGTCTCTGAGCACAGGACAGGTCCCAGAAGACTGGAGAAGGGCTCATGGTATCCCGCTCCACAAGAGTGGCAGCAGGGAGGAGGCAGGGAATTACAGACCAGTCAGTCTTACCTCAGTAGTGGGCAAGATTATGGAGGCACTGCTTAAGAAAAGGATAGTGCAACACCTGGAGTCCATAGAAGCACAGGATCCAAGACAGCATGTGTTTACAACAGGAAGGTCCTGTCAAACTAATCTCATAGATTTCTTTGACTGGGTAACCAGATTGGCAGACCAAGGTGGTGCAGTTGATATTGCTTACCTTGACTTCAGCAAAGCTTTCAATACTGTTCCACATAGAAGCTTGTTTAATAAGCTGGGTAGGCTCGGGGTGGGTCAGAGGTTGGTCAACTGGGTGGCAAACTGGTTGGCTGGCAGAAAACAGAGAGTGGTGGTAAATGACATGCAGTCAGAAGAGATGCAAGTCACAAGTGGGGTACCTCAGGGATCAGTCTTTGGGCCAGTCCTCATCAATATCTTCATCAATGACATTGCAGATGGACTTGAGGGTAAGGTTTGCCTGTTTGCAGATGACACCAAGATCTGCAACAGAGTAGATGTTCCAGATGGGGTGGGTAGAATGAGAAGAGAAC
Source organism: Neoceratodus forsteri (assembly GCA_016271365.2). NCBI lineage: Eukaryota > Metazoa > Chordata > Ceratodontiformes > Ceratodontidae > Neoceratodus > Neoceratodus forsteri. Next base: position 1,623,361,851 of record CM057453.1, on the reverse strand, counting down.
TGGAAAAACTGGCAAAATGGTTGGAAGAGTGGCAACTGGGGTTTAACGCAAAGAAGTGCAAGATCATGCACATAGGGAAGAGAAACACTGAAGCTACCAATAGGTTGGGAGGGGAGTTGCTGGCAATCACAAGGGAAGAAAGAGACACAGGGATCATCATCACAGATGACTTGAAATCATCCAAGCAGACCACTAAAGCAGTAGGTAAGGCTAGAGGGATGTTGGGGTGTATTAGTCGGGGTATTACAAGTCATAAGAGGGAGGTAATAAACAAGCAATAATACCCGACAGAGTGGGCGGTATTGGGCAATACCGGACTGCCCAGTGGCATAATGAGGCCCGACACCACAGGCGGAGGGCCTTATAGCCCCTGGAAGGTCCGGTATTGCCCATACCGCCCACCCTGGAGGGTATTATTGTGCTTAGAAAATGCGCTAACATTCATATTTTCATTTAAGAAATAAAAAGAGAACAGTGAATTATTTGTATTAATGATAGTAAAGTTGTTTTTAATGTAAAATAGTCCCTCTGCTGGCACATTTGGGAATAAAGGGCTCTGCAGTCTATTGCTTCCCCACTGAGAATTTCTTCTCTCCCCTCAGTCCACAGACTGAATTGTTTCACTTTGGAAACTAATCTGTGCCCCCCCTCCCCCAGTCAGCCTGTGGTTGTTTTTTTGTTTGTTTGTTTTTGCTGACTTGCATCCCTATGTTATTGCATTAATGCTGGAGTGATTATATGTTCAACTATAAGACGGAAAGCACATCCAGGTAAGTAATTGCATTGTGGAGAATCACTGGCGGGTGTCGCAGGAAAAACATTGCTTCGGGAGGTAGCTATTCTTAAGACGGGACATGATGCAGTTTCGTTGTATCTCGTTGAGTTGAGTTCTGCATTTTGTTGAGTTTTATTTTTGCTGACAGCACAACGTTAGCATCCCCCGCCACGAATTAGGAAAGGGCAGTGCTGTATGAAATCAGGCAAAAGTTGAGAGAACAGGTACACTTTTTATAAAATATTTAAACAACTTAGTTTTCTTTTTATCAGCAGGGGAAAGACGAGAGGATAGTGGAGCGTGAGCCACTTGGTAAGGAGAACAGGCAGGTGGCATTTGATCTAGCGACGAGAGCACGAGAGCAGGTACCGGAGACTGATACTGTTAAGCGCGTTTGTACTTTGTGTCGCCAACTGCTAAGAAACTACTGGAGGTTTTTTTTTATGTTCTTTTGTTGTCTAAATAGGGTCACTTTTACATTTGTTAGGTTTCTGTCAGAGGACCATGTTACCGAGGTTACAGAGGTTACCGAGCGGCATTAGAAGCAGCACTGGTTATTAGTGTGGTGTGCTGTAAGATCCACAACTGATTTTTATTTCCAAATATTTTTTTCTTCATTTATTAAGTTAGGTGACTGGCAAGTATAGTGACTGCTATTTAATAGTGTTTGGGGGGAAGGAGACCTATTGACTCGCTAACTGTTAAAATAAATGACGGCAGTTTGAATTGTTTGCCCAGTGCTTCAACCAATAAGAAAGCAGGCTGGGCACAATGATACTCGGCTGTGCATGATGCAGGTTTGTTCTGGTACTTTTTATTTGCTGGGCATCTATTGAAAGTTAATGTACCCCCCCGTCAGGGGTACTAGGCAATGAGAGCCCAGCAAATAAAAAGCCCATTTTCTAATCCCTTTTTACAAGACACTGTTTAGGCCCCATCTGGAGTACTGTGTGCAGTACTGGAGGCCACACCTGCACAAGGACATTAACAAAATGGATGCAGTCCAGAGAAGGGCAACCAAAATTATGCAGGGACTGCATCAGAAAACATATGAGGACAGATTAACAGAGCTCAATATGTATACCCTAGAGCAAAGGAGGGAGAGAGGTGATATGATCGAAACATTCAAACATCTTAAGGGCATTAACAAGGTGAAAAAGTCTAACATGTTTTAATATAAGAAAAACAGCAGGACAAGAGTATACAGCATGAAAGTAGAGGGAGGCCGATTAAGGGGTAATGTGGAGAAGTTCTTTTTCACAGAAAGGGTGGTGGATATATGGAACAGCCTACTTCAAGAAGTGGTGGATGTGAATACAGTGCAGGGCTTCAAACAGGCATGGGATAGGCATAAGGGAGCAATACAGATGAGTATGACTAGATAGGCCATTGACAGAGTAAAGGCCGATGGCACATTCATAAGGTAGAAAAAATGGACAGATTGGATGGTCCTTGTGGTCCTTATCTGCCATAAACTTCTATGTTTCTATGTTTCTATGATGCATGGAAAGGCTTGTTACTGTACCGCTCTTCCCAGCAGAACTAAGAAAGCACAGTATATAATCAATGGTTAGAAAATGATTGCAACAACTATGAACATTTTTAACTTTGTTTTCTTTGTTACGCAGGCAGCATACATGACAGTGCAGAACATATAACAATAGCATGCAGTATTTGTGATTCGTGCAGGCAATAAGACACAATGAGGTGTGGGTTATGGCTTGATAAGAGCATGCCCCAGCTGTGTTATGAAGCATGATGAGCTTGTGCTGAGTGCCTTTAGCACCTGGGAAGTGCTCTTATCAGGCCATAACCCACACCTTGGAGTGTCTTATTGCACCTATAAAATGCCCCTCCTGGACCTCAATTATAAAATACATCCACAAAGTGTATGTAAAAAAGAGTAAACAAATGCTTAGTAGGCAATACTAAAAAGTAGTGCCTATCACTGTGTATGAGTGAAGCTTAATTTACTATAATAGGTTGGTGTCTGTGTGGGCACTCCCCAACTACCCCCACACACACAAACTCAGGCACTCTCCATTATAAAGCTTTCACATCTCATCCTGCCATAAGTGTTAAAGAAATACTTATTTAAAAAATATCTGGTTGATCGTACCATTTCCACATGGTGGGAGCAAAAAAGCAGTTTCAGTTTTGACAGCGTAATGCAGTGTGACTGAGTGCTGGCAGTACTGTAACATGATGTCCTATCAGAAATTTAAAATAAGGTACTGTGGGCCAGGTATTCAAAACTTTGCCCTGGGCTAAATTAGCACTGCCCAGCGTGCAAACCTAGCGCGGAGCACAAAGCAAGCTATATTCAAAAGGAATAGCCCGGGGCAAACAGCTTCTGAATATAGCATGGGAATGAGGCCGGGCAAACCAGGCTGGGAGTGCAGGGTAAACTTAGCCCTGGAATAAGACAGCTCTGAATATAGCAACCAGGAAGTGCAGACCACAACAGCAACACAGTGCACAGCAATGTGCAGGTAGCTAGAGGCGATCTATGTGGCCAATGTGTGTTCCAGCAAATGCATGGACCCAGTACAGCTGCAGGGAGCAGCCTATGGGAAAGTACAGTGTGCAAAAAAGTATAATATTCCCTGAACCGTTAGTGCGGAGCTAATGCATTTGCATGGGATTAGCGTAGAGCTAAGCTGTTTGCCTAGTGCAAACACATTTGCCGGGCACTAAACTTTGCCATATTCAAAAGGGACATGCAAATGAGCCTACTTAAGTAGTCTCTGGGCAAACATCCATATTAGCAACTCATTATGCCCCAATTTGCATGCAGTTTGCACAGCGTTACTGCAGGGTCCCACAGAGCCATCTGTAGGTCAGTCTGGAAGTACAGGGGATGGCCAGGTCCGACCGCAGCTCCACCTGTAGGTCAGTCTGGCAGTGCACGATGATAGCTGCAGGCTACATGTAATCAGTGCAGCATAGCATAGCATAGCATATTGTGCCCCAGGGGACAAGACAGCATAGGTACAGGTGGTGGTGGTGCTGCATGCAACTGTCACACTGTAGGGCATGCTACAGTGCACAGCAGACACTACAGTAGTAAGGGGACCAGTAGTCTGAGGGACACAGCACTGCCTATGGTGTGTAGGGCAATGATGCTGACTGCACTGTACACAGTGACAGGTCCAACGTGCAGGTGTTTACTGACTGTGGACATTACTGTTACGCTGTTGTGTGATCCACAGATGCTGCACCTGTAGCGTGGGATGCACACAATGACATATACATGGCCAGGTGTGTGTGTGCTGTGGCATCTGTACAGTTGTGCTGTATGTGGCGGGGGAGGCATGTAGGATCCGACAGGCACACAGGCGGTGGGGTATTCCCAATACTGGCCCATGTGCACTGTGTGCTGTGTCCCAGTCTTGTGGCCACACCTGGGCTGTGGTGAGGTCTGGCTACCCGTACACCCTCCCCTCAATGGCCACCATGCCTACAGTGTTGCCTTTGTGTGCTGGCATCTGTTGGGCAGCACAGACGTATGGTCTGCAGGTGTGTGCTGTATGGACACACTGCCATGTTGTCCCCTGTGGGCCCGATCACCCCCTTACCCCAGTGGGTAATAGTAAATGGAGTCCACAGTGAAGAAAGGAGGGTTACTAGTGGGGTACCGCAGGGTTCAGTACTGGGGCCAGTCCTTTTTAATGTCTTTATAAGTGACATTGCAGAGGGACTGGAAGGGAAAGTATGTCTCTTTGCAGATGATACAAAGTTCTGCAACAGGGTTGATACACAAGGTGGGGTGGAAAGGATGAAAAGGGACTTGGCAAGGTTGGAGGAATGGTCAAATGTATGGCAGCTTAGATTCAATGCAAAGAAATGCAAAGTAATGCACCTGGGAAACAAAAACCCAGGGGAAGAGTACACAATGGGGGGGGTGAGATACTGACAACAACAGAAATGGAAAGGGACCTGGGGGTAGTCATATCAGATGACCTAAAGGTGGGCCAGCAATGTGAGAAGGCAGCAAGGAGGGCTGGGGGATACTGTGATGCACAGGGAGAGGCATCACCAGTAGAAAACAGGAAGTTGTTGGCCCTCTGTACAGACAGTTTGTAAGACAACATCTGGAGTACTGTGTACAGTTCTGGAGACCCCATCTCTGCAAAGACATAGACAGGGTGGAGGCTGTCCAGAGAAGGCAACCAAAATGATGCAGGGTCTGCATCAGAAGACATATGAAGAAAGACTAAAGGAACTAAAGATGTATAGCCTCGAGGAAAGGAGGGAGAGGGGCAACATGATAGAAACTTTCATACCTCAAGGGAATCCAAGAGGGTAGCATCTTTCAGAAAAAGAGATGTGAAAAACAAGGGGCACAATTTGAAGATGGGGGGATGACTCAGAGGTAATGTGAGGAGGTATTTCTTCACAGAGAGTGTTGTGGATACATTGAACAGCCTTCCTGAGGAGGTCGTAGAGTCAAAAACAGTGGGGGAATTCAAGAATGCATGGGACAGACATAAGTCAATTCTAGTGGGGGGTAGGAGGAAGTAGGCTGTTGGTTAACTAGGATCTGCAGCCTATCCATTAGGTAGGGAAATGGGCAGACTAGGTGGGCCAAGCGGTCCTCATCTGCCATCAAATTCAATGTTTCTATGTTACTGCCTGTGCATAGCTGGGACCTGTGGCAGCAGTTGGCATCCTGGTGGTGCCATCAGTGAGCAGCATGTGTCCTCCATGTCTGGCAGTTTATAAGTGTCATATTCATATCAAATCTGCTATCTAAGGTCAATCACACTTACCTTTATGCATTCTTTAAAAGCAGGGCTGGGGAGAATAGTCAGCAGCACTAAGAGAGCCCCACACCCTTCTTCCAAATGTTTCCTATCTGTTTGCTTTGCAAATAACATTAGTTTTACTTTACTAGTCACCACAACCATGCATCAATTGTATCACACTGATTCTTATGATTTGCAAGCTAACGTTTTCTGTAAGCACAACAATCTTCAATTTCCCCTACAGCTAACATCAGAAGAGGGCTGAAGCAGTGAGATGACAGTAGCCTGCAGTAAATGTTTTACAGCAATAAGTTCAATGGCCTAAGCAGCCAGTACAGTGTTATGCTTGTGCAACTGTGTTACTTTGGTTTTAGCTGGTCACACTCTCTATTCCAGAGAAGTTACCACCCTGTAGGGATATCAAAGGCAAGGAACCCTCAAAGAAGGTTCCACCCCAGAGGTGCCACAGCAGGATTTCTTTGGCTAAAGGTACCGCAGGAAGCATCTGAGGAGAGAGGCGATGCCACTGGAGGAGGAGGGGAGGATGGTGGGTCAAAGAAAACTGCTTCAGAAGGAGGCTGAGAGGAACTGATTATGTAGCTCAGGAACAGGGAGTGGCTGGCTGCTTGTCCCTTGAACTATAGGCCCAGCCTTCCAATTCAATGGCCAACACAGCCAGTATAGTGTTATGCTTGTGCAACTGTGTTACTTTGGTTTTGGCTGTTCACACTCTCTATTCCAGAGGAATTACCACCCTGTAGGGGTACCAAAGGCAAGGAACCCTCAAAGAGGATTCCACTCCTAGAGGTGCCGTGGGATGATTCCCTTGGCTAAAGGCACCTTAGGAAGTATCCCCCCAAAGGAAATGTATTGGTACGAAGAACATAAGCAATTGGAGCCATGAGGCAGGGTAGAATAGGCAAAGGCAGCCTGAGAGGTAATGAAATGCATAGATGAGCAAATGGCATGAGTACAGTGGTTTGTGCTGGAAATTGAGGGGGCCTCCTACAGAGAGAAGGAACGGCAAATAGTAGAGCCACCTTCCACCTCCATCCAACAGTGGAACTTACCTACAGAAACTAGGGAACACTGACTACTGCTAACTAACATTTATGACCTGAGGCATGGAGGACAGAAAAAAAACCCTTTGAGGAGGAAATATCTGGGGATCCAAGGCCAAGGTCGCCTTTCCTCCAGGCTTGGAATATTTTGTTTAGTGATGGCTCTGCTACTGCAATTTGGAAATCCAATTAAAGGGACAGCAGAAAATATTCCAATTTGGAGGAAAGCTCTCACTTGATCCCTCTAATGGGAACGCCATGGAAGGTTTCAAGTGCTACTCTACAACAATGGGCAACCAAGGCAGGGGGAGAAGAGGAATGACTGCTGAGGTGCTCATCTGGCCTACTCAGCCTGAAAACAAACCAGGTGAACCAGAGGCAGTCGTGGGGAGAATGTGGTGAAAGTGTCTTGCTAGTAAATTAATACTAGAGCCAAAGGAGATCACTATAACCACCCTACACAGCTAGTCTTAAATTCTACACTAAGAACTGCCATCAAGTCTAGAATGTTGCATGCATATTGCATAGTAGTGTGGTAGTATGGCAGTGTGGCACCTTCACTGGAATGATATCTAGTAGTCTTCCCACCTGGTGAACTGCTTGACAACTTTGCCAGGCATAGATGAAGGGTCTAAACCAAAAAAAGTGCATCATTCACATTACACCAGAAGTGTATGGCCAGTTCACTTTACACAGAATACTATGTGTGGTGGCCTTGGGTGATGTACTTTTAAGATATTTGCTGTGTGTTGATGTGTCATCTTGTATAGCTTTATTTCTGGCAACTGACATATAAGTAACCCCCAAACACAAAGAAGGCAATTAATGGGGTACTGTACTTGTTTTTTATTTAACCATCAAACACAAAGAAAGCATTTAATGGGGGGGTGTTCTTGTTTTTTACTTAACCCAGGAACACAAAGAAAGTAATTAATGGGGTACTGTTCTTGTTTTTTATTTAACATGCGAACACAAAGAAAGCACTTAACAGGTATTGTTCTTGTTATGTTGGCTCACGCTTGCGCGCCAGCCAACATCTTGTGGTAGTAGCAGATTTGGAGGCACGATCACTGCTGGGAGAATGCAGGGCATGCATCAGTAAGTGTGTCCCTCATTCCCCAATCAGCCAGCAGCAGGCACTGACATCATGAATCCCTAATGTTGCCACCAGATCTAAGAAAAGGTCCGCTGCAATAAGAGCAACGCTCTCATGCAGCGTGACCACAACACGCCTCCCAATGAGCACACAATGCCATGTGTCAGTGACTGCCGCTGTCTCCTGCCACAATACCTATGGAGGAGCCCACTCCCATCGTCATAATGACCCCTGTCCCATTTAAAATGTATGCCGAGGGGGTGCCTAATCCTTCTCGGCATCGTGCACCCCCCAACAATTTTTCTTTGCCAACGAGAGGGCCCAATCTCCAGCAGCGTATTTGTCCCCATCACGTTTATTTTGCCAGTGGGGGAGTCCACTCCCCATTGGCATAATGTCCCCCCCGCTTTTGCTCTGTGCTGAGGGGGGTGCCCAATCCCCCGTCGGCTACAGCATCCCTCCCCAAAAAAAAAACTTAGTTAGCCGCTGAGGTCACCCCAGCATACCAAATCCTACAAAATAAAAACCGTCCGGCAATGTTTTTATTTTTATTTTTGTAAACCTGTAAAAAAGAAAATGGTCCCTCGCAGTCTCCCTGCCCCCTCCCACAACCCATGCCCACCCTCTGCACACCCTGCCTCCCCACACACACCTTCACCACATACTTACCTCCGGAGTCCAGTGGGATGATCTTCGGTGGACCGGGAACACGTCTGCACTCTTCAAAGCTGACTGCGAACTGAAGAAATGCAGGTAAGCTGTATAATGACATAAATGGGGTTTTTTCAACTTTGGTGCATATCTCAGACTTTTCTGGGAATTTTGGCACCAAATTTTCAACATGGGGTTATTGGGACCCCTCCTCACGAATTCAGGCACTGTCATGGCATTAACTGTAACTGATTACATTTCTTGGACAATCACTAGTAACTGTAACTGATTACATTTCTAGGACAGTCACTAGATATAGGATAGTGTATGGGTAACCATACACTACAAGGCTATTCTTCCACCGAGAGGATACAATGCAGACTGATAACCTTGAGAGCGAAGCTCGAGAGGTCTCCAAGTTGGCATTGTATCTACGAGGTGAAAGAATAGCCGAGTAGTGAATGGGTAACCATACACTGTTCTATATAGTGTATGGTGCCTGGAAAAAAGACAAAAAGACACTCACTTTTCTATATTTTCACTCGGTTCTGCCGATGCCCTCAGTTCACAACTGGCACTGCCCAGCACACTCGCGCACCAACCCTCTCACACAGCAAGGGATGAATCACGACGTCTGCTGTAGTCCCTTGTATTATATGATGTCTTCACTAATGCAGAATGAAAAGTCATTCTGCATTAGTGAGGACGTCACTACTGCAGCAGAACAACTTTCTGTGGTGTATGGATTTCCATACACTATTAACTATAACTGCTTACATTTCTTGAACAGTCACTAATAACTGTAACTGATTACATTTCTTGGACAGTCACTAGTAACTATAACTGTAACTGATTACATTTCTTGGACAGTCACTAGTAACTGTAACTGATTACATTTTTAACATAACTTGCACATCACTGAATGCACTGCTGCTTTAACACCTGTCACACACATATCGATCATCATAATTACTAGTTTCTGTGCTTTTCTTAATGGTGATTGGAAACAGTTGTTTACACCTCTAAATGCCGTCCTATTGTCCTTGTAGTGTGTATCCCATATTCTGATATGTTTTTGATCTTTTTTGTTAAATTAATAATCTAATTTTGTTTCCTTTGTAACTACCCTGAATCACTATCTTTTTAGCAGTTGTTGCTTTCTCTTTTCATACTGCCTAAACATGTTATGACATCTATAACACCATTTCAGGGCATTCTGATGAATAGCATGTAATGGTGTAATTGATGTCATGGAATGTCTTAGAAATATTATATGAAATGAAAGAGCAGTAGATGGTGAGGAGAAAGGAACCCCATGCAGATCTGGGGGTACCTGATATCTGGATTATTGAATGATCAAAAATCAGTCAAAGCATATCAGAGATGCATACCTGGCCAGGAAAAGAAGATGGGAGGGCAGTGAACTCTGTCAAAATCATTCTCTAGCTACTTTAAATTCTCTGATATAAAATGTCAGAGAACATTTGTTTGAGCTGTTGACACCAGGGTCTGAGTGCAGCATACCCCTGGCAAACTCAGAACAGGGGGTCTGGCTATAGTTCACAGCAAGATGTAATCAGATAGAAGAACACCATTTGTTTTTTGCTGCAGTATATGGTATAATCTTTTTATTGATTTTGCTATCTTTTTGAACTCTTTACTAGTGCACTAAACACGATTATATCCCAAAGGATGTCTGAAACAAAATGAAAAAAGTTTGTGAAGCTGAGGGTATACATAGAACACTTTAAAGAAGACACAGAGTATTTTAGACCCAGCTGTTTCACCCATTTGTTAGTCTACAGGATGGCAACTGGCCAAACTCAGTGGAACAGAGAACTTATGTGCACTAAAGTCTGGTAGCCAAATGGGCCATCATCACAGTGTGGTTGCTACAGATTTTAAATGTTAGTCTTTTCTTCCATTGCATTGTCTTATATTATTCTTCCTTTTTTTGGCTAATTTTATTTGTTTTTCTGGTGTACCAAGCAATATTCATGTGTTATTTCTATATGTGTTGCTCTGCTGGTGCATTATCAACTGACATGTATCTATTTTGAAAACCCTATTAGCATTTTAAAAAATGCAGTATCTGTGACCCCGTTTTGCTTAAGGGAACAGGTAATAGTTTACTTACTCATTCCCATCTGCTTTCTGACAACACAATACCAAGCAAACCACATCACACTTATGAAAGGGGTCAGAGTATTTAAAGTAAGAAGTCTGTTGTAGGTTTCTGCCTGGTACTGAAAAGGTAACTCAGACCCAGGGAACTTGGATCTGGGAGGGCAAGTGCAATAGAGGGTGCAGCTGAGAAACAAATCAGGTGGTGACAACCTGGTGATAGAGATAATAAAATACTGAGAGAGTTTGCGCACAATGGAAAGCACTTGCCTGCCACACAAAGGAGCAGGGAATCAGTAAAGTTCATTTCCAGCAAAACAGGAACATACTGTATACTAAACAAACAATCAGCAGTCCTAAAGGAGTTTTGCTCTGGGACATCAAGTGCAAAACTTATGACAATGATGGTGGCATACTGTAATGGTATGTACAAGATGACAAGCAGTTGCCTGGTACACAAAGACATTTAGAGTTTGTAAAACACCTTTTAAGTCACAGATGACTATAGAGTATATGCAATAACCTTGTATACTTCTTTTGACTTTAAAGGGAGCAAAAGGTAGAAAGTAGGAATTATATCAATGGCAAGGTGGCAATTAGCAGAACCCCCTGGGAGAGAGGCCTGTAGGGCTGTAAGAAGTCAGAAGATGGTGTCCAAAATCCTATAATGGGGTTCTCAGATGGTGAGGATGAGGCAGAATCTAAAACCAGGGCAAATGAGCAGCATGACTGGATCAAGATTAAGGGCTTGATCCACATATGTCACATAGCTGGTCTACACCTGTGGAGGGCCGTGGACAGCTGTGGAGTGCCTCCTACATGCAGGATGCACATCTTTGGGGCACACTGCAGCACCCACAGCTGTAGCTGCAGACCTACTCTGTGTCTGATTTCCAGATGAATAAACATGTCTCACACCGGGCTAGGTAAGGGTGGGCAAGGGGGCAGGGCAGACAACCACCTGACCTCAAACACCCTCATGGCAGCAAGCACAGCCAGTGGAGAGGGCAGACAATACTCAGCCCTAGGGGCTGCCATAATGTCTACATACCCCACTCCATTTGGCCTGCTGTGCACATCCAGGACCAGAACAATCCATGCTCCACCAGCCCCCAGCCGTGGGAGCATACTTAGGGGGCTGGGGGTGTCACTGGCAATGGCTGGTGACCACACCCGTGGAGGATACGGCAACCTGTGGTGAGCTGACATGGGTTGCCGTATCACATGGACCCCTGGACTGTATGCATCAGGGGATACTCTGTAGAGTAGACTCAGGCATCCAACTGGATGCCTGGTGATCTTGGCTATGGTGCCACTGGTGCCACCCACAGTCCCTAAGTTGGTGATCCACATCAGCAGAGGGCAGAGGACTATGAATAATTCCCATCCTAGTTCAGTCCTGAAGTGTGCGGTGTTGCTGCGGAGATACATTCATTACAAGTGTATCCTCACACTTTCTGTGGATCGAGCCCTAAGAGGCTAAGGGCTCAATTCACAGAAAGTGCAAAGCATTATAAGGATTTGCCAGAATGGACATAGCTGATTGCAAAGATTATACAAAAGTGAAAAATGTCTAGTTAAAATGTTTTGAATGTACTCCATATCTTCCAGAAACACATTCAGGGAAATTAAAAAGAAACATGGGGAAAGCTTTGCTGAAATGTCTGTACAGTTGGTGAATATTTTAGAAAGATGGCTAGAAGGGGAAAGTGACTTTAGCCTAAGATACTGAAAAGGTATTTCATTAGAAGAATTTCTCTGGGTCATACAACATACATCAAAGGTATGGCTGCTTGATAGGGACCCTGGTAGGGTTTGCATGCTGTCAAAATGGCAGACCATTGTCTGTCAAGCAGGCCAGACTTCCAGAGGACGCACACTGAGGGAGGATCAGCAGGCTTTAGGAAGATGCCCGGGGTGGGGAATCAGATAAAACATTCACACCCCACACCTGAAGTGAATTCAACATCACCAGCCCCAAAACTAGAGAATTAGGGGAGTGGAAGTGCTATGTGTTTATGCAAAAGAAGGCTCTTATCACCACATTAGGTTCTCTGCAGAGTTTCAGATGGTCAACATTCTAGACCCACAATATAAATGTGGCATACTACCCACTGATGAGGGTAGCCATGGTAAAGTGAACCATCTCAGATAACTCCTAATAAGCTTATTACATGGGGTTAGATTCTAGAAGGGTTACGCCTGGCATAACAGCAGTTGCGCCAAGTAGAATGGCGCATGTAGCAACGTGCGCCAGAAGTTGTGACATGTGCGATTCTACAAAGTGGCCTGCAACACGTCGCAGGCCACTTGTGCTGAACAGCAGTTACGCCGCAGAAACCCCCTGCAACATGGCGCCAGGGGGTTATGGCAGCAGTTGTGCCCCATTCTAGAAGGGCAGCCACAAAGTCCCCACATCGGGATTCTACCAGAACCCCTGGAGGAGAATCAGCATCATAAGTTACACCAGCATTTAGCTGGTGTAACCTATGGTTGCCCCCCCGGGGGTCCTGTAGACCAGTTGGCAGACATGCCAACATACTGCCATCCCCCCACCCATGCCCCGAACTGTGAGTAGCCGGCTGCATATGTGGCAGAAAGCCAGCCCTGGTAGTCTAGTGGCCCCCCATACTGTACAATAATAAATAAAGTGGTCCTGTATCTCTGGTAGTCTAGCGCCCCCCCCATACTGTACAAGAATAAGCAGAAGTGGTCCAATATCCCAGGTAGTCTAGCAACCCCCCATACTGTTCAAGAATAAATAAAAGTGGTCCCGTATCCCTGGTAATCTAATGGCCCCCCAATCACCATAACATATAGTGCTCCCATTTCCTGGTAGTCCAGTGGCCCCCCACCTAGCCATGCCAGCCCACCCAGCACCCTCCCCAGGCATCCCCAACTGGCGACTGGCACAGCCCTCCTCTCACCACCACGGCCAGCCGATGACTGAGTCCAGTATCAGCGTGTCCTGTAAAGATGCACTCAGATATTAATATCTGAGGGCGTCTTCTCAGTACGCTGATACTGAACTCATCAGCAGCAGCCGAGAGGAAGGTGCTCCAATCGCTAACTGAGGATGGGTTGGAGGGTACTGGGTGGGCTAGCAACTGGATGGGGGGTGGGGGTCCACTGGACTACCAGGGAATGGGTGTACTATATGTTGTCATGATCAGAGGGCCGCTAGACTACCAGGGATACGGGACCACTTTATTTATTCTTGTACAGTATGGGAGGGGGCGCTAGACTACCTGGGATACGGGACAACTTTGTCTATTATTGTACAGTACGGGGGTGCTACACTACCAGGGATACAGGACCACATTATTCATTACTTTACAGTTCGGGGCACTAGACTACCAGGGCTACTTGGGTATCTGCTGCATTTGTGGCTGGCAACTAGGGGTCGGGGCATGGATGGGGGGTGGACTGCGCCACCCTGCTGTTGCGGCTTGCGACATGCTGGCCAGATACACCCACAGTTCGGCATACTTGGCCGCATGTCGCAGGACTTAGTTGAGATGACCCTGCCCCTACTAGAATAGGGCACAGGGTCAATGTCGCAGGTGTGGATGGCGCAAGTTGCATTCAGCAGCAATTTGCGCCACCCTTCTAGAATCCAGCCCATGGAATCCAGCTTGTGACAAAGCAGTGCAGGAGCCCAAGCACAACAAAGCCAAATAACAGTACCATCACTAGGACAGAGTGAGATGATGGCAAGCTGGTGCTATCAACCATAGGCAAGTGAAAATGCAAGGACAAAAGGGAATCACACACCAACACACTACAGGCGTTACTTTGTCAGGTTGGTGTTGTGGAGCAAGAAGAGGAGAAAGAAAAAGAGTATGGAAAGTTCTTGTGTATTTACTACAACACTGCAGAAATGCAAAGGCTTATTCCCTAGTGCTTCTAGTCACCTTACCCTTTTGACAGGGGTAGCTGTGGTCTAACAGCAAGACATCAGTTACTTACTTTTAATGTTGAGATTTACCTCCAGAAGTATGTTACAGCCATGGGAGGCACTATGGCCCCCCTCTTACGAGCACAGTGATATTTTTAATGATACACTGAACAGATTTTTAGGTCAGATTGTGCACTGAGACAAGTACAGTTGCAGTCAATGACATGGTCAGATATTTCCTAAAATTTCTGTTATAACTACAGAGAAACCCCCTTCCCCTCATCTGCAGTACCACTGTGGGCCACCACAGAGAATCTCTTTAGACATGCAGTGCTGCCTAATTTATCTGCCAACGTTGGTACATCCTAAAATTTGTCAGATGAAAGAACGTGTTGGATAATAGAGGGTAGGTATTTTCACAACAAAACTGGGCCTTCTATAAGCCCCCCCCCCCCTTACAGGCTATGTGCTCAGTAGCTCATCAGTTCATATTTCAGCAAATGGAAAGACACTGACAGCATTTTAGATAGAATACTGTGTCCATTTATTGAAGTGAATAAATAATAAAGTAAATAAACAGACACAGCATTTTATCAGAATAGCGCTGCCATGAACTGAAGGTGGTAAAATTCCACACAGGGCATGCTTAGAAGCAGAAGCTGATTTGGGGGAGAGATGCTAGACAAGCTGCATTTTCTGTTTTTCTCCCAAACCACCCTCACTTACTGCCAACCTGCTATTCAGAATTGCTGTCAGCATTATCTGCATTTCTCCCGAACCACTATCGCTTACTGCCAACCTGCTATTCAGAATTGCTGCCAGCATTATTTGCATTTCTCCTGAACCACTATCACTTACTGCCAACCTGCTATTCAGAATTGCTGCCAGCATTATCTGCATTTCTCCCAAACCACTATCGCTTACTGCCAACCTGCTATTCAAAAGTGCTGTCAGAAGTTTCTGTCTTTCCACATGGGGCAAACTTAGAAGCAGATGCGTGTTAAGTTGGGGTGAGATGCTGGAGAAGTCGCATTTTCTGTCATTTCCTGAATGGCCATTGCTTAAAGCCAACCTGCTATTCAAAAGTTTCTCCTGAACTACCATCACTAACCAGCAATCTGTTATTCAAAAGTGGTGTCAGCATTTTCTGTCTTTCCACACAGGGCAAGTTTAGAAGCAGGTGTTAATTTGGGGGTGAGATGCTGGAGAAGCTGATTCTATTCAAAAGTGCTGTATATCGATATATACTCTCGTAAGCATACACATTTCAACCCACATTTTGGTCACAGAAATACTAGTACTGTACTTAATTTTAATTGAAAAAGGAAGGGGTGTTCCAGCTGCTCAAAGTCATGTCACACTAGTGCCAGCTGGCAGGTAAGTGAAGGAGCTTAACACTGCTCCCTATACATTTTGTGCAGCAGCAATACCTGGTGGATGGTGGACAGCGAGTATGGCGATTAAACAGGGGGATTAACATTGCAACCAAATGGTGCAGAGAAGCAGCTTGGTGATAAGCGAGGGTGGCAGAGAAATGAGGGGTGAATAAATGAGTATGCACTGTACTGCAACATATCTGGAAATATCTATCCAAATCTGTGGCTGCAAGTAGACATTGATTTTACTTTAATTATGTGGAGTGGTACAGCAGGAACTGCATTGGAATATGTCAGACTTTTTAAACAATGACCTGAACCTGAGTCTTACATCAAGAGTTGAAAAAAATGAAATTGACTTTTTGGACTTTTTGGACCTTAGCTTCTTTTAGGGGAGAACCATAAAATTAAATCCATGGCTGGTTGCAAACCCCATGTAGGTACGCAGTGCTCCATGCAATCAGTGCCTATACTGCTTACTTTGTCTCCTGTATACCATGCAGATAGACTTACAAGGTGCTAAGGCTGTGCCGCATGTCTAAATTCTGATGGAATGGAATCCACAGAATTCGGGAGAATTCTACCTACTTCCACTGAATGCTGTCAGTAGTGGAGCTCTGACATTTTGAAAATGGAATGTGTTTTGTGCATTAGTAATCTGTGGTTTATATAAAGTGCAGGAGCCTGATATTCAAGAGACTGAACAGGTGCAAATCCGAGTTTGCCCGCTCAAACCAGGTTTTTTACGGATGTGCAATATTATTATTTTTTTTTACAATTATGTTCATCTTCCTATGGCAGGTTGCCCAGTCATCTGCCAGCCCACCAAAACTCTGGGTCTTTTGGGGCCTTGTACTGCCTTGCATGCCCCAGCGGAACCCCATAGCCAGGCCTGGAGGCTTCATTCTTGGGTGGCCCTATGTTATCCTCCATTTTCTCCCCTAGGTGCCCTAATCCCGACACCCTGGAAGTGGTGCTGCATGCGCATGGAGGCGTATATGTGCACTGCAGCCCCAGTACCAGTCTCTTCCACCCTCTCTCAGCTTAATGCCTGCACTCCTCGAAGCAATGTCTCCACTCTGGCCTCCAACAGGGGGTGGCCATGATCTGAGGAGAACTGGAACTACCTCTCGAGGTGGAGAGCTGACAGATGGCATCCTTTTCACATCCTCTCCCTCCATCCCCCCCTGCCCACAGATCCCTGATGACCTAGGCTCATTCCAGAACCCGGGTTGCCAGTGTGGTGCAGGTTGTGGCATCCAACGCCTCAATCCTCTGTGTCACCAGGCTAGCTTGGATGTGCAATATTGAAAAACCTAGTTAGTGCGAGCAAGCAGTATTTATGTCTGGGCAATATTCAGAGAGGGATACAATGTAAGTGAAGGGGCAGGGAGCTGAATATTGGCGCAGTCCAATATTCAGAGTATGTGCGCTGCACAAGGCCATTTTGCTCGGTCCCCTTATGTGGTGCATATACCGCTGACTGAAACCTCGATTAACTCCTGCACAACTGAAGCAGTTAGTGGAGAAAGTGCATCGTCCACCCCAACCCCCAGCACAGTAGTCCCCGGCATCTAGTGGTGCCCCCCTCCCCACTGATTGCCATCCTGAGGTTAAGAGTGAAAGTTTCCCTGCTGCTAGTTGTCCCTCCCCCCGCCAACCGCCATCCCAAAGTTAAAATTGAAAGTGTTCCTGGTGTCCAATGACCCCCCCCAATGATCACTGACCCAAAGTTAAAAGTTAAAATGTCCCTGTTGCTAGTGGTCCCTTCCCCCATCGATCCCACTCTCAAGGTTATGAATGAAAGATTATCTAGTGCTAGTGGCCCCCCCCCACACACACAGATCACTGTACCAAATTTAACAATGAAAGTTTCCCTGGTGTCTAGTGGTCCCTCCCCTATCCAGTCACCTGCCCAACATACAGTTACTGTTTCCCTGTTGTCCAGTGTATCCTCATCCCCTGTATATTAAATAAAAAAGATAAACATAGAAACACAGAAGTTGACAGCAAATAAGGACCTCAAGGCCCATCCAGTCTGCCCATTTCTTTTTCTACCTTATGAATGTGCCATTGGCCTTTGCTCTGTCAATGGCCTATCTATTCATACTCATCTGTATTGCTCCCTTATGCCTATCCCATGACTGTTTGAAGCCCTGCACTGTATTCAGCTCCACCACTTCCTGAGGTAGGCCGTTCCATGCATCCACCAGCCTTTCTGTGAAAAAAGTCCTCACATTACCCCTTAATCGGCCTCCCTCTAATCTCATGCTGTGTCCTCTTGTCCTACTGTTTTTCTTATATTGAAACATGTTAGACTCTTTCAACTTGTTAATGCCCTTAAGGTGTTTGACTGCTTCGATCATAGCACCTCTCTCCCTCCCTTCTTTGCTCAGGGGTATACATATTGAGCTCTGTTAATCTGTCCTCATATGTTTTCTGATGCAGTCCCTGCATCATTTTGGTTGCCCTTCTCTGGACTACCTCAGTTTGGTTAATGTCCTTGTGAAGATGTGGCCTCCAGTACTGCATGTAGTACTCCAGATGGGGCCTAACCAGTGTCTTATAAAGAGGGATTATTACTTCCCTCTTACAACTTGTGATACCCCTACTAATATACCCCAACATTCCCTTACCTACTGCTTTAGTGGTCTGCTTGGATGATTTCAGGTCATCTGTGATGATGATGATGCCCAAGTCTCCTTCTTCCCTTGTGACTGCCAGCAACTCCCCTCCCAGCCTATAGATGACTTCAGGGTTTCTCTTCCCTGTGTTCATGATCTTGCACTTTTTTGTGTTAAACTCCAGTTGCCACTCTTCTGACCAATTTTTAATTTTTTATTTATATTTTATCTTTTTGCATCTCTGTCTTGCTGATGATTATCCATCTGGTCACTGCACATTCATCTGGCTTCCACCTTCCCGCCATGCTCATCCCCACAAAACCCCCAATTTACCCCTCGGAAGGTGGGGTTACAGCACTGGCCAGGAGTCGCGATCCTTGTGACTATCTGGGGAGAGCCAGGCAGGAAGCTAATGGAAGCCAAAGACAGGCTTCACCGTGGCATCAGACACAGGGAGTTTTCTTCCTGTTTTCACTGAGGGCGGGACATGCAATGACGTCTTGCAACCACCCCGGCCCCTTGTTGCTGTTGCTCTTCGGCAGCTGCGGCACCCCTGGCCTCCGCCAGGGATCCATCAAGCACCAGACGAGATCCCCACCCTCCCCCCAGAGAAGGAGAGCTGTCCACAGGATGCTCCATCCTTCTCCCCGGCCATCCCTTCAGTGACCCGGGTCCGTTCCCAAATCTGGCCACCAGTGTCACAAGCAGAAATCCAACCACTGTGCCAATGGGCCAACTCTTCCTACCATTTTACCAGTTTATCCAGATCTCTTCTCATTCTGCCCACCCCATCTGGATCATCTACTCTGTTGCAGATCTTGATGTCATCTGCAAACAGACAAACCTTTCCCTCCAGTCCATCTGTAATGTTACTGATGAAGATATTAAAGAGGACTGACCCCAGGACTGATCCCTGAGGTACCCCACTTGTTACTTGCATCTCTTCTGACTGTATACCGTTTACAACCATTTTCTGTTTTCTGCCCGTCAACCAGTTTTCCACCCAGTTTACCAACTTCTGACCCACCCCAAGCCTACCCAGCTTATTAATCAATCTTCTATGTGGAACAGTATCGAAAGCTTTGCTGAAGTCAAGGTAGGCAACATCAGCTGCTCCCCCTTGGTTCACCACTCTGGCTACCCAGTCAAATAAATCTATGAGATTAATTTGATAGGACCTTCCTTTTGTAAACCCATGCTGTCTTGGATCCTGTGCACCTATGGATTCCAGGTGTTGCACTATCCTTTCCTTAAGGAGTGCCTCCATAATCTTGCTCGCTACTGAGGTAAGACTGACCGGTCTGTAGTTCCCTGTCTCCTCCCTGCTACCACTCCTGTGGAGCGGGATCACGTGAGCCCTTCTCCAGTCTTCTAGGACCTCTCCTGTGCTCAAAGACTCACTAAACAGTACTGATAATGGCTCTGCTAGTTTCACCCTTAGCTCCTTTAGTACCCTGGGATGTATGCCATCAGGTCCCATTGCCTTGTTCACACTGAGCTTATCAAGCTCTTGTAGGACCCTTTCTTTTGTGAAGGGACTAGTGCACACCTCCCTCCCCCCTGTGTCCATGATGCTGAGCTGTGGGCTCTGCCCTACCTTCTCTTCAGTAAATACTGAGCAGAAGTATCTATTTAGGATAGATGCTATTACATGGTCCTCCTCCTCCTCACACGCCCCCTTATCTCCTTTGATCTTAGCAATACCCCCTCTAGACTTTCTTCTTTCATTAATATATCTCTAGAAAGTCTTGTCACCTTCTTTTATTGTTCATGCTAGTGTTTTCTGGGTTTGGGCCTTTGCCTGCCTTACTCCCTTCCCTGCTTCCCCTAGGGAAGTTTGGTATGCCTCCCTATCTTCATCCCACTGAGTTCCCTTATATTTCCTGAAGGCCAGCCTTTTGGCTCTGACCTTTTCTGCAACTGTTTTTAAGAACCAAAGCAGTTTCCTTCTTCTTTTTCACTTCCTTTTCTCTCTAACACAATGAGATGTTGCTTCAGGTATTGCATCCTTAATGCTTGCTCACTTTGCCTGTACCCCCTCACCTGTATTTCTTTTTGCCAGGGCTAGCTTAACTCTATTGGCCATCTTATCAAAGTCAGCTCCTCTGAAGTCCCATATTTTTGCCTTGGAATGGGATGATTTAGTTCTAGTGGCCAAATTGAACCATACCACTTGATGGTCACTGGCCCCCCAGGTGACCTTCTACCTGGAGATCTGTGATTCTTTCCTCGTTAGTCAGTACTAGATCCAGGATAGCCCTGTCTCTTGTGGTTGTTGTACCAGGTGTTTGAGGCCCTCCCCCTGCAGGGAATTCACTATGTGTCTAGTTCTGGCAGATGTTCCTGCTGGTATTGTCCAATCTGTATCTGGCATGTTGAAGTCTCCCATTATCAGAACCTCCCCTTTAGCTGTCATGTTTTGTATATCTTCTAACAGTAATGTGTCTATGTCCTCCTCCTTGTCTGGAGGCCTATAGACAACCCCAGTTCGTATGGCTGTCCCATTTCCTGTTTCCTGGGTGACTCACAGTTCTTCTGGCTCCTTATGCGTATTCTGAATTTCTGTAGTTTTGAAATTTTCATTGACATAAAGGGCCACTTCACCCCCCGCCCCCTTTTTGCACCTCGGTCTCTTCTGAACAGTACATAGCCAGGTACTGAAGTCTCCCAAGTGTGGTTACTTGTAAATTATGTCTCGCTAATGGCTACTATGTCCAGTTTAGCCTCTGTCATTATTGCCTGCAGGTCTGGGATCTTGTTTCCCAGACTGCGAGCATTTGTGTACATGATTTTTCATTGGCCAGATTTCAGTGTGTTTGTTGTTGGATGAGGTCTGGCATTTCCCCTGTGCAACACATGGGGAGCCGGACCATTTTCCTTACCTGGTGATGCAAATGATCTACAAACATGCTGAACTCCTGTTTGACCACTAGCTGGGGGGGATGTTCTTCACTTTTGACATATTGGATGCTGCAGTCCCCCCCCATTTGCTAGTTTAAATATTCTGCAAAGACGCCAAACTTCTGCCCCAATGCAATGACTCCCTCCTTAGTCAGATGCAGTTCATCAAATGTAAAGAACTGTCGCTCCCAAAACTGTTGCCAGTTCTCTACAAATTTGTGTCCTTTTTCCTGGCACCAGCCCTTGAGCTACATGTTTAGCTCCCCTATCTCCCCTTCTCTGATCTTCTGTCCATCTGCCTTCTCTCCCAGACTGGTAGGATCTCAGAGAAGGGGATGCCGGATGAAATGGATGATAGTTTGTCACCCAGCTTGGTCAGGTGTTCCTTGGTCTCCTCAACTGACCGGCTGGCAAGATCGTTAGTTCCTATGTGTACCAGGACGTCAAGACTTTCTCCTGCTTCCTGAGCAATTTCAGCAAAGCAGTCAGTGTCTCTCCATGCTGATGTACCCGCGAGACATCTGACCATTACCCCTGGCTGGAGATAGGTGTCAACTCCCTAAATCATGGAGTCTCCAATGATCAGAAGTCTTTTGGATTTCCATTTTGCTTTTTTTGTTTTGGTTCCTGTTTTGGGCTAGTGTTGTTGTGCTAGCTCCTGTGCTGCTGTGTCCTGCTCTACAGCATCTTCTGCCCCTTTGTTTGATTTCAGGGATAGAGACAGATACCTGTTTGTAGTTTTTATATGGTTTGTGGAGGTGATATGTTGGAAAGCACTGAGTGATGGGGCACACAATTTGTCCCTCTTAACCACCTGCCAACCTCCCAGACCAACTACCCTCTGTGGTTCTGGTGCTTCTGTTGGATGTTGTGGAAATGGCGGGCAATTCTTATAATATGTTTCCTCTTGAATATGCAATTTGAGGCACGCAATCTCTGCCCATGCTTCCTGGACTGAGCCTCTAGATCTCCAATGGCCCAGCATGTAGAACAGTGTACTAAATTCTGTAAGACTGCCCTTCTGAAAAGGGTTACACAGTACCTGCAGTTAATGATATCCATTCCAGATAAGTTGCTGGGTTTATAACCTGGTCAGAGTAATTAGAAGGAAGGAAGAAAATGAAAGCAAAAGTTTAATTTTGTGTTTTGTTTGTTTGTTTTTGCATAACTTGTTATAACAAGTTAAAGTACTTGTGCCCTTGTAAATGAGGTCACTGTGTGGATACCCCTCTGATCCACCCCTTCTTCCTTTGCTACAGAAAATGTCACAACTGTGCTACCCTATAAAAGGAATGTGGTGTGGGGTGGTTGGGGATGGGGGTGGGTGGCTGGGCCCTTCCATTGCCGAAAAAGAAGAACCACGGACGAAAGAAACAAGGAGGTAAGAGAAGAAATAATCAACCAGCAACAAATGCAGTAGTCCCGAAAGCTTATCCTAATGATACATAAAACTGTAAAACCTGTAAAGCACCACCTGTAATAATTTCATAGAAGATATACCCTGTAAAAAACCCTTTACTACAGAGAAAAATAAAGCAGCAACAGAAGATATGCCTTGCAAAAGACAATTTGAATCAGAAGATTACAGCAGTAATCTGTAAGCACACACCTGTAGGCACACCCTGTAATAATGCAGCAGAAGGTATGCCCAGCAACAACAATTTGAATCAGAGAAAAATAAAGCAATAAAATGTTAGCAACAAACAGTTACAATCCCTGAGAGTACAAAAAAAAATAACACACAGTACATCTGCCTAGCCAAAACAAGCCTTAATCCTTTTCCTTGCTCTGATAAGTTTCTTTGCTCTGCCCTTTCAAGCAACCTAGAAGAAAAGAGCTCAGGTGAAGCTAGGTGCCTTTGCCAGCAAACCTAGTCTTCCACCTTCCATTTTCCTTGTATCTAGCAGACCCCCATCCCTATCCCCAATCCCCTGTATAATGATGTAACATTTCCAGGTGCCTTGCAATCTCCCAACCGCTCTCCTGGCAGGTATTTCCCTACCACCTTGCCCCCCCATCCAGATTCTGAGCCAGTGACCAGCACAGCCCTCCTCTCGCCACCATAGTTTGCCACCTACTGAGTTGTTGATGAACGTGTGTATGTACCCTGTGTATGCGTTCATTGACAACTCAATCAGCATCTGGCCATGATGGAGAGCAGAAGGCTGTGCTGGTCATCGGCTTGAGGTTTGAATGGGTGGGAGCGGGTGGTGGGGCAATACCTGCCAAGGTGGGGGGGGGTCCACTAGACACCAGGGCATGTTATGTCATTATACAGGGGATCAAGGATACAAAAGGTGGTTTGTTAGACAACAGGAAATGGTTTATCTTTTTTTTTGAATATACAAGGGATCGGGGTGAGGATACACTGTACACCAGAGAATACAGTATCTGTGTGTTGAGCAGGTGATTGGGGGGAAGAACCACTGAACACTAGGGAATATTTCTTTCCACATTGGGCATGGGTGTAAGTGGGGGGAGGGATCACTAGACACCAGGGACATTTTCATTGTTGACTTCTGGGGACAGCAATCAGAGGAGGGACCACTAGCACCTGGGAATCTTTCATTCATAACCTCAGGATGGCAATCAGCAGGAGAAAGGACCACTAGCACCAGGGGAACTTTCTTTTTTAATTTCAGGTCAGTGATGGGGGGGAAGGACCACTGGACACCAGGAAAACTTTCAATTTTAACTTCAGGATGGTGATCATAAGGGGGTGACAACTAGCACCAGGGAATCTTTCATTCATAACCTCAGAACAGCGATTAGTGGGGGGCCGGACACTAGCACTAGGGAATCTTTTATTCATAACCATGGGATGGTGATCAGGGGGGGGCAGACACTAGCACCAGGGATAGCTCTCTGGGACCAGGCAAGTGGGGGGCAGTGCCATGCTACATTGCAGAGCTACCCATGCAAATGACCCCATAGTGTGGGTGCAAGCCATTGTGGTTCCCAGTTTTGGGAGCTATGTCTTCCAACACTAAGTGTCTTAGCACTGGGCTGCCATGGCCCTATATTCAGTTGAAAAGCATTGGTGTGCTTTTCCATTGAAAATAGCATTTTTGGACACCTGAGCAAATGCAAGGTACAGCCCTAATGTTTGCACTGCACTTTGTGCCTTTTTTAATATTGGACCCAGATGTCTTTTAAGCAACCAGCAGAATATTATTCCATGGTTGCCATAATCCACAGAAAGTTATTAAGCATTTTATATTAACATGCTTTTCAGAATTCCGTAGGATTCAAACTGAAATTCCTAAATGCAATCTGGAAGTGGAATTGCCATTCCAAACAAATTCTGCAAGCAGAATTCTGCATTCCATTCAGCCCTAGGAGGAGCTGTTCTGTATGTTAAAACTGGTGCTGAGACCACTTTTACAGTTGTAAGAGTGATCTCATGCACATTCTTAGGTTATGAGAACTTCAAACTAAAGTAAGCGGTTCTCAGACACTAGGAATATAAGTGAGACCACTCTTACAACCATAAGAGAGGTCTCAGCAGCAGTATTAATACATTGTGATTCGAGCTTGATCATTAACATTCTACATTTATTTTTAAATCTACCTCGAATGTGCCTGTTTCCAGGGCAGCTGCGCATGAGACACTCTTCACAGAATAAGAGTGTCTCACACACAGAGGAAAGGAGTGCCCCAAACGGTCAGTAGTGCTCTTCAATCTATAATATAGATATGGTGGTTTTTATGCAGTCTGGGTAAATGTATCACCTTTTTTTGAAGACAGGTTATAATGCATTTATTTTGGATTCTGCACTATAAGGGACATCCACAAGGGACAAAACCACCCTTCTGCAACTAAAACAGCATGACAGTGAGGATGTAGCCACACTGATTTTTATTTTGGAACACAATTATCCAAAAGCATAGAATATCCTGTTGCAGAATCGGACACTATTGTCATATTGTATTGACCCTGTTGTGTTTTGTACTCCCCCAGAGTGACTTACAGTTATGTCGGGAACCTGAAGGACTTGGTAACATACAGTCATTTCAGATCAGACAGGACAAGAAATCCAGCTTGGTTACTGCCAAAATCAATTGGTTTCTACATGTGTGGGTGTGCTTAGTAAGTCAATTTGGAACAAACACCAAAAAACTGAAACACCCATCGCTGGATATTTCTGTTGAGATTCGAGAGTTTATTTCTTGCTATACCTCATTTGTGGTCATGCCACTGCATGTTCCTGCCCATGCGTTTAGATAGGCAGGACCATTACACCAGTCAAAGTGTGCATCTAAGAACACATTTGAGATATTAGCAGTAGAAAACTGGAACCTTCAGTGGGTGATGTTAATACTGTCGCCTGGTGAGTTTCACAATACAGATCCCGTTGGATTTTCTTTCCGTGCCTGGCATGTGTGCCAGTGGGACTCAGGGAAGTGAACAGACTTGAAACACTCCTCCAGAGGGAGACAAGTTGCAATTACTCACTTAGTGCATTTCAATCACACAGTAATAATGAGGACCTGCTGTAGACCATTCAGTGTTTTTATAGTTCAGTGACCAATTTATTGTTTACTCTGTGCTTTCTTTATCTGTTTGTTTTATTTTCTCCCTTTTCCTTTTCCCATTCCCCTTTTTTCTTTTCCCTCTTCCCTCTTCCTTCCCTTCTCCTCACTTTTTTACTTTTTCCCCTAACTCTCTCTTGTTTTCCTTACCTCTTCCACTTCCTCCCTCACCCCTTGTTTTCCTTTCATTTTTTCCTTTCTCCCTGACCCCAATTCCTGCACACCTCCCACTGTCCACTTCTGGTTTTGACCCATCATCTCTTTGGCAATTCAAGATAGAACATATAGAATAAGACAGATTTAAGAATAAGATAGATTTAAACATCTATTTTAAGCAGAGGGTATTATTTTTTATACATTCTAGCTTACTTTGTTTTTATTACCCTTAATGTTTGTAAATGTTCATTGTGTTTGATCACTGTGATAATTATTTATAATTGTCTTCAAAAGTATAATGTATTTTTTGTTTGTTTTGTATGTATTTGTCATTACATCTGGGTCCAACCTGTAAAAGTGCCATGTGACCCAATGCTTCATTACCTGGTCAACAAAATTTTAAATAAATAAAATATATAAATAAATACACCACACACATACACCTCCCCCATCTATTTATTTCTTCTTCACTCTTCTTGCTCACATTTCTGTTATACTCAGATTTAAATGGGATACACATATACATTTTTAAGATATAATTTGAAACTTACTGTGTCAAATGATTGCTAAACCTTGTCTCTGGTTATCTCTCCTTTCTAGGTTTGGGCTTGTGTTGTGATTCTAATCCATTGATTCTGGATTGCAAAAGAAGTTAGATTTCAGCTTGGATTACCTTGCCTCTTTTTAGTCCTGGATGTAACAATTTTATGTTTTTTGGACTGATTATACATTGTTGCTACAAATGATTGATTAATTTGTCAGATGGTTTATGTGATGAATTTGTTTTGTCACTTTTTATTGGGGATGGGTGTTCCACTCTGCTTGCCTCACTGTTTTTAGAGGATATTTTGCTATTACTGTATTTTTAAAAAACACTGTATGCACCTTGAACTGTGGCAACATATTGTATGCAGTGTTAGTTTTGTTTAAAGATCTGACGTGTGCAGAATTTTAACTAAGACTACAAACGGTAGCTCCAGAAAGACAAATGTTTTAGATATTAGTATGCTGATCTAATCTGGAAATTGTTATCGCTTCAGCAGGTCCAAACCTTTTGTCTTGAATGTTAACAGCTCTGGGATCAGTCCGATGTCATTTTAATCTGCACAGTTGTTTTCACTTGTCTGGTCCACTGCTTAACTGATGTCTATATGGCAGACCACACCTGCCCCTGAGAGGCAATGCACCCAAAAGCACTGGGGAATGAGCCTTTGTGTTTCTGCAATGTTGTAAGAGATTCACTATCACTTATGCAATATCTTAAGAGTGTGCACTGTCTTCTGTGATTGTTTTTGTCTGGATGAGATTGATACCTGGCCCCATCCACTACCATCCAAATCAGGCTTTACAGCAAGTGATAATGGGGTCAATGTAATCAAGCCCATATCAGGCAGTGTTTTTTGGGGGGTGCCATACCTTGCTCACTGCCTAAGCCTTATTGGGCAGGAATTCCTGTCACAGCCGAACATTGACACTCTGATGATTGTCTCCTGTGGAATGTACAGTATGGATATTTTACATCCTCTGTAAGGGCACTGGATCAGCTTTGTGAGTTACAGGTTAGAAATCACATGCCTCACCTGATCCAATAGTACAGCATTAGCACTACCGCTCAGTACACTGGTGACCTGGGTTCAGGAACAGACTTGGGTAATTTCAGGGCTGGCGGAGGGGGGGGAAGGAGGACTGAGCTTCCCGGGGCAGCTCTTCTCTTTGGAAGGGGGTAATAATGCATCCTGCTGCTCACTGCCACCTAGTGGAGACCAAGGGGTAGTACAGCAGGCACACATTGCTGGAGAACAGACTGCCTCGGGATGCCAACAAACATATGCACAGTTGCTTGCATGTGTAAGCTTCACTGCACAGCAGCACCCTGGGGAGCAAACATGGTGGAAGCCCTTGTCTGCTGGAATCAATGCTGGCACCTTCCACAAGCCTACATATGACAAATGTGGCAACCCACCACTGTGGTGGTCCTAACTGAGTGGTGGGTAACCTGTAAATCCACAAGAAGGTTAGTGACAGGGCTGGAGGGGTACTACCGGGTGGACAAACTGTGAACTGATGATTAGAAAAAGCAGGATAAAAAAACATCTGCCTCAGCGCTGGTTAAAGATGAAGGGAGTTGGTCAGCCAGTGGCATGGAGGGCTGCAGTGCTGGATGCCTTACCTGCCACCATGCTGGTGACCTGGGTTTGGGGATAGTCTCGGGTCATTTAGGGTCGGCTGGGTAAGGCGTAGTTCAGTGTCCTAGGGTCTTCTCTCCTCCCTAAGGGAACAGGAAAATTGTGTTCTGCTACATGACTGCCGCCTAGCTGCAGCCAGGTAGCAGCAATGTTGGGAGCAGACTGACATGGGGGGACATCAATAGATATGCCACATCATAAGATGCTGACATCCCAGGGACACAATATGGAAGAAGAAGTCACCAGCTGCCAGGCTTTCCTGGCAGGTCCAACACAACTCTAGGTGTCAGGCCAAACTCAGGGTAGATAAACAGGCCACCAGAAGGGTCAGTGATGGGTCTGAGGGAAGCTGCTGGGCTGAGGGCAAAGGTGCAAGAAAGTATTGATGAAAAAAAAAGATGGAGGTAGTGCCGAGACTGAATTCCACCCTTTTTATGTTGGAGTGGCTGTATAAGTAGTACAAGGCTGTATCTGAATACATGCTGCTCCGTACAAGTTGTAACAGCTTAGAAGCTTTCACTTCCTTTTCAGCTGATCAGTTGTGTCTAATGGATAGCTTAATCATAATCCTCAAACCATTTGATCATGCAATAAAGGTGATGAGAGGGACACTGCTTGCAAATACCAAGTCATACCACTCTTCTGCATGCCAAAGTATTATTTATTTATTTATTTAGTTTTTTATTTAGCAGGTAGGTGCACTAGACAATCAAATGCCTATTGCAATACAGTGTATTAGATACAGTGTAGTCATGTGCTCTGCAATGTCCAACAGCAGATGTACACTGGTGGTGATTATGGAAGTTTGGCATTGATTGACCACACATTGCAGGTGGCAGACAGTAACAATCACTGGCAAAACATGAGGTTCTCTGCAGAGTTTCAGATGGCCAATATTCTATACCCACAGCATAACTGTGGCATGCTACTCATTGATGAGGGTGGCCAGGACAAAGTGGGCCATCTTACACAACTCCTGATAAATTTAATACATGAAGTCCAGTTTATGAGAAAGCAGTGCAAGAGTCTCGGTACAGTGAAGCCAAACAAATTTTTTTTATTTTATTTGTTTGTTTATGACTTTGATAACCAGGTAGATGCACTGATCCAGAGGACCGTTTACAGGCATAACCCGGTCAAATAAGCATGAATAGAAACTGACAGAAAATAACTTAAGGATAACAAGCAGATCTTGCACAAATAGTAGAAAATAATAATTGGTGGGTACAAGGAAGCATAACAGTTCAGTAGTATAATAACATAAAAGATAAGATACACAAAAATTCTAAAGCAGGTAAACATGGGTACAAAAGGGTACATGAGTACAATATCATCAGACTAGCTATCAGATAGACCACCCACACCTACAGGAGAGGGTTCTCAAGGAGGCCTAGTAACAACAAAAGCAGAAAGGACAAAGAGAAATGAAGTTATCCGAATAGGAATGAAATGGACAGATTTGGTGGGGGGAGCTAATGGGCAGGACTGTTGCAGCAATATTTGTCTAGGATCCAGGATTTTAGGTTGTGTTTAAAATTCCAATGAGTGTTGGAAGATCAAAGTGGGTCAGGCAGATCATTCCACGGAGAGGGGCCACAACTGAGAGAGCTTTCCCACTCATGTTGGTGGCAGTTCTGGGTACCAAGAGGGTGGGAACAGTAGAGGAGCAGAGGTTCCTAGTCAGAGTTTTGAAATTGAAGAGGGTTAAAAGAGGAGAGGTATTAGAGTTTCTAAGAGTGGCATCCATGAGACAGCCAAGGGTATATTCAAAGTGCCCTTGCAAAGAGAGCCAGCCAAGGGAGTGGTACAGGTCACAGTGGTGAATACAGTACGAGGCCAATAGGGCAAAGTGACAGGCACTGTTATAAGTCACCGAGAGTCTAGTTCAAAGGGTGGTTGAGACTCTCGAGTAGATAGAGGAGCACTAGTCAAAGACAGGGAGAAGATTGCCCATGACGATGGCAAAGTGGGCCTCCATAGTAAGATAGGGCTTTAGATGATATGCAGCACCCAACTTCTGCTTAACCCTGCGGACAATGTGGTTTATGTGGTCACTGAAGAAGAGAGAAAGGGATCAAGTAGTATCCCCAGATACTTAAAAGAAGAGACGTTTTCAAGGGTGGGCCCATCAGGGGGTAGATGAGGAGAGACGTGTTGGCGTTGAGGGTTTTGGCGAGGTACAATTTCGAGCCAAACAACATAACTTTGTTTTTTTAGCATTGACTCGCAGTAGATTAGATGAGAACTAGTTATAAGCAGCACAGTAGTTCTGTGTGAGGGCAGAGGAGATACATGGGAGGAACTTGGTGCTATGGAAAATGACAAGGTCATCCACGTAGAGTAGGGAGTTGCAGGTTAAGCTGTCAGGGGAGAGGGAGCTGATGAATATAGAGAAGAGCAGGGGCCCAAGGATGGAGCCCTGGGGAACTCCTGTGGAGACTGGCAGTGGGGGGAAAGTGGTAATACCAATATAGACAGATTGGGAGCGTACAGAGTGATAGCACTGAAACCAATCAGTTGTCTCTGTGGAGCAGCCAAGCAAGGATAACTTAGAGAGGAGGAGGGAGTGGTTAACCATATCAAATGCTTTAGATAAGTCCACAAAGATGGCACCAGTGGCACATCTCTGGTCCATGTTGTAGAGAATGTAATCTGTAAAGCGTATAACAGTGCCATCACTAAGGCAGAGTGAGATGTTGACAAGCTGGTACTATCAACCATAGGCCAGTGAAAATGTAAGGGCAAAAGAAAATCACAAATCAAAACACTATGGGCAGTACTTTGTCAGGTAGGTGTTGTGGAGCAAGAGGAAGAGAAATAGGAAGAGTATGATGTAGGATTCAAGGCAGCCAAGAGAATGATGGAGTGCTACATTGCTAATCATAAGCAAACTAGAATAGAGGAGGAACACCTGCTTTACTGTAGAACTAAAGTGAAAGAGTGGCTTGCATCAATCACAATTAAATGTTTAGGTTACCCACGCTCTTGTGTAAGTGCTGCATGTGTCTTCAGTTCAGCAGAGGCAATTGTTAGATATCAACATACCAACTTGTCCCCTCACTGTGTTGGTATGTTGACCTTTAATGGACAACAGCCACCTCTATATACCAACATGTAGAATAGAATCAGTGTTCAAGCACACTTAAAGAAAGGGGCTAGACTGAGTAGAAGTACAGTAGCTGAGTTGGAGTATGAGTTTGTGGAACTGGAATTTCCATCAGGGGAAAGCTCTGGTGATGGAGAGGGCAGTTTCACACATGGTGAGGTTGATAAGCAGCAGAGTAAGCAACTGCAAGAATTGTCAGATGTGTAATAGTGGAGTGCAGATAATGATGATGGCCAGAGAGACACATATTAAAAGATAATTAAAACATTTACACCCTCTTCTGTGTATGCCTTTGTTTGTAAACAATATTCATTGTAACAAAAAAAACCATGTAAGTACCAGTACTACGTTTCTGTCTAACTTCTTTTAACTCTCTCTGTCCCTCTCCCTCTCCCTCTCCTCTCTCCCCTCTCTCTCTCCTAGAAGGTTGAGCCTGTCCTACTCCAAGTCCTGACTTCTGCCATGACCCACTGATATATACCCAAACAGTAAGAGCTGTAGTGACTTATGTTACCAACAATATTCTACAAGTCAAACTACAGGTCTCCTTTATGTCATAATCCACCCAGTCACCGTCATAGCCTCTCTTTCTCCAAAACTGTATTTACTGGTAGTCCAGTGTTAAAAGTATCCTGTCCATCCTACTGAGCCTGCCTACAGGCCTCCTGATAATGGCACAAATAAAAAGCAAGGTTAGTTATTGTCTCCAACTCAAATTAAATCCTGGTTCTTGTTGTTTCCTCAGGTAAAGTATGTGACAAGAGTAGATGGAACTCATTGGGTATTACCTGAACTATATCTCTTAGCTGCCTCCTGGCATCTGATATTGGCATAAACAATATGTGTAATTAGTTATTGTCCCTGACTGTCCCAAGTCTTGGCATGGACCATTAAATGTTACTTGGTCAAAAATTAAGCGATGTTTGTCAGTAGTGATATGAGCCAGACATTGTCCAAGCCTAACTGAGTTGTGTATTTTCACCAAAAGTATTACCCTGCTGTAGTGTATCCCTTCACATTCCCCCACTTCACAAGACTTGAAGTATTCTGTTAAACTACAATGACTTGATGAAGGCAACATGGATAGTTTGGAGTTAGAGAGGGTGATATTACTGCATGTTGTTGATGACTACAGTGTGGACTCATCATCAGTGACTTGTCATCACATGCAACGGCATCAATACAGGGTTATGTTTCTCAAGAACTACTGAACCTGACCGTGTAAGTGCACCACAGATAGAGACCAGAATGGGACTCCATTCCATAGTAATCCAGCAGCATCAAGACAAGACCAATATTCTCCTGATGGACAGTCATCATCATTAAATGAAACTTCAAAAGTTATTAACTATGGGGACTATGCACTAATGGGTGGGAAGTACGCACCTGAGGCATGTATCCTGCCTGCATACCTATGTGGCTCCTTACAGGCACAGGGTGCATGGTGTGTACATTCACATGCACTCACAGGGCACCTGTTCATGGCCATTCCCCCCCCAGTGCACAGGGTCACACAGGTCAGTCAGAGGCAGAGCCACAGATCCAGGTGGACACCCAATGGGATGCCCAGCCTGGGTCCTACAGTGGATCCCTTACATGGCCAGGCATGCTATTGGCTGTGTGCACCTGCAGATGATGGATGGTTGACAGCCATGGAGGTGTGTGGTGGGCAGTGCCACTGACCATCCTGAGATACAGCACTGATAGACCATGTGGGAGGGGGGGTGTCGGTGCCGCCTGTGTATGTGAGGGGGTATCGCTGGCCAGCGACAGGTGTAGCCATGGGGGAGTGTGCTGTGTCCTTCTGGGTGCTGTGCCAGTGACATGTCAAGCTGTGGACAGCATGGGCACCATGGTGTTGCCCTGGGGTGAGGGGGAGCTGCATTGGAGGGCTGGGGCTGCACCGTGTGTGTGTGTTGCGGAGGTCTGCCTCGGGGTACAAGGACATGGCTCACCTGCTATGAAGGGGATGCCTATCTGCCATGGAGACATTCCCTCGGCTGGTGTATGCAGGGGAAGGGCATGTAGGAGACTTACAGCAGGGTGCACCCTGGCATGACGGCCAGCCTCCTACATGCCCTGGTCTGCTGCACTATGCAGCTTTGTGCATGCCATATATTGCAGGCATGCCCCTGGAAAGCCTCCGGTGCATTGCTGTCAGCGCAGCTGGGGCATCCAGCATATACCATTTTGCACCCCACTTGTGAATGCTGTGCAGGGTCCATGGGACCCCCACTGAGTGGTATTCACCCACATCTATGCCTACGTGCCCGGTTTCTGTGCATGTAGGCATAGTGCATAGGGTCCAACATGCTTACTGCAACTTGGGACTGGTGATAAATCCCTGAACTGGTTTAATAATTATCTACTAGACTACTCTCAGGTGCTGAAGATTAATGATGTTTGTTCATCCCCATCATCAGTTAGTTGTGGGGTTCCCCAAGGGTCAGGCTTAAGCCCCTTTTGTTTTCCCTTTTAACAAATTCCCTCCTAGTAACTTGTTCAAATTCTAATATTTTACTTTATGTCAGTGATGTGGTTCTTTAGCAAGCTCCAAGGATGTGCAAACCATAAACAAAAAGTCAGGTTCTGATTTAAAAAAAAATCTACAACAATGATTAATATCAAATGAATTAGTTTTAAATCAAAAGAAAATTTGTGTCCTGTTGTTCAGGACTAAATCAAGACTAGGGAAGCTCCAAGATAAGTCACTTGTTTTTACTTTGGATGGTAGTGAGCATGCATTTGTTGATAGTTTAGAAAGATAGAAACAGAATTTGTCAGCAGAAAAGGACCTCATGGCACACCCCATCTGCCCAGATAGTCCTTTCCTAGTCTGTCTCTGCAGACTTTAACTCATTCCTGGTGACCCTCCCTCCTCCCTGCCTATTTACCATTATCCTTCTATGTCTATCCAACACATGCTTGAAGCCCCCAACTGTTTTAACCTCCTCCACTTCTACTGGCAGTCTGTTCCACGTATATACAACTCTTTCAGTGATGTAGTACTTACTCACATCCCTCTTAAACGTACCCTCCTCCAGCTTTATCATATTACCTGTGGTCCTGGTGCTGTTTTGTGTTTGCACTGTGATTTATTATAATAGTTTTTGTACTTAGACCAGAATTGCAGCAGTTTACCCCTTTTTATTATTGTTGTTCACTCTGCACTTTAGTATATGCACTACTATCACTTTAATACCACACTATTTAAATGAGAGTGGCTGCAACATATGGGTACCTCTCTGAAGAAGCCCTTGGCAAAACTGGTGAGAGGCTATGTGTGTCATTGCTCCTATCTGCCAGCCAGAGCCTTGAGTTATACTGTTTGCACTTATCAGAAGCATTTTTGCACTTTGCATTGGTACTGGCTAAAAATAAAAGCGTGTTCCTTGTCTCTTGTGACTGGTGCCTGTTTTTCTTGCTTGCAAATAGTTACGATTTAATGTGGCACAGTCAAACTGTGGAGGGACCTGCTCTGTCTGAGTCTACAATATGATAAAGACCTTCAAGTTCCTGAAAGGAATGAACATGGTAGATTGCAAGGACATATGAAGCAGGAACGGTGAATCAAGATCATGGGGACATGAGTGGAAGCTGGGGGAGGAAGGGGGTGATTCAGAAGAGACATGAGAAAGTTTTATTTTACAGCGAGTGGGTGAGCTATAGTAAGTCTACCAGCAGCAGTGATAGGTGCAAGAAGCCATAATGATTTCAGAAATATCTGGGACCAAGTAAAAGGCATAGTATTTACACAAGGGGAGCATTAGGGTAGGGGCAATGGTGGAGGTGAGGGCAATAACCCTGACTAGACAATAGGTCCCAGGGCAGGATGGGGTAAAACAGGGCAAACTAGATGGACCAATAATTGTTTTCTGCCAACAGTTTTGTATTTCTACATCTGTACTTTTTAAATAGGAGTTCCAAAACTGCATGCAGTACTGCAGCTAGGTGTGGCCTAACCATTGACCTGTACAGCAGCAAATTTTCCTCTTTGGTTTGACTAGTGAAATCTCTTCTGATGCGCCAAGTATCCTGTTTGCTTTCTAATATGCTGCTCTGATTTGAGAAGAGGGTTTGGAACTGTTGTTTACTATAACCCTTAAGTCCCTTTCCATGCTATTTTTTTGCAGTTAAAAGCTTTATTAAAAATTTGTCATCGTACAGACAAAAAGCAGAATCATGTAGACAGAGTGCAGTGCAGTTAAAATGACCTTCATCACACAGAGAAGAGACAATGAAAGGAACTGATGTAACAGATCAAGCAGTGAACCAACTCAGCTTGTGGAAATATGTTAATCATTGCTGAACAACTGAAACTTTTGCATACTTCTTTACATATAGGGAGATTCTGCAATAAACGTAAAGCAAATAACCAAAAATACAATGCTGTAACTTATAGTCTGTTACAAAGTCATACCCATGTGAAAGCAATGATATGCAGCAGTCCTAACAGGAAACCTACAGGGGGGCTGAACACCTATGTTCACATGGGGCCAAGAGTCAAATCCTGAGCAGGGCAGAGTGCTCCCTTGGATCGGGTAATTGACTAGGAACAGTATATATGGAATAGGTCCCAGATCTGATTGTACTCTTGGTATTTGGCTAGGGCTAGGTGACTCATGCATTCATTGTTAGCCAGTATCCCTAGTGTTTGGGTCCATATGGAGGATAGGGGAATGGTGGTAGACCTCCACCACTGGAGTAGCAGATGCTTTGCCTCTATAGTCACAGTGGCAACTCACCTAAGCTGGGTGGGGTTCAAATGGAGGACTGAGGAGGTGAGCTATAGGATGTACAGCCATGGAGAAAAGGGCAGGGTTCACTTGAGAACTTTCTGGCATATGTCATGAATACCCTTCCAGCATGCTTGGGTATCAGGACATGACCATATTGTATGCAGTAGGAAACCCTCAGAGGCAGAACACCAACAGCAGAGACTGGAGGGTTAAACTCCCAACATATGCAGTACCTGTGGGGTTCTATACCAATAATGCAAAATTTTATAATGTATGGTGGAACCCTGTTATGCATGAAATTCCATGCCTGGAATATACTTGGTGTGCTGCAGTAGTGATGTCATTATGTTGTTGTGCTGCAGTAATGACATCATTATGTTGTGCTGCAGCAGTGATTTCACTACTGTAGTACAACAACTTAGAATGCCTCCATACAGCTGCCTTTGTCTATCCAATCAAGCTGGAAGCTGTTTTTTTTTTTAACTTGAACTTACAGAATAAAGCTGTAGCACATTGAATTAATAATTTGAGCCTTCCTCCAACACTCACATGCCCCCCAAACAGACAATTCAGTGAAAGGAAGCAGAGTATCTGAAACTGGCATGGCGGTCTATAAAATATCATTTACATGCATTGGTACACAGACAAGCCTGTGTCTTTATCTCAAGTTTTCTATAGCAACCAGGTGATCTCTCAAGCTTTGCTCTCGCAGTTCCTGGTTGCCATAGAAATCTCTTGATGCAAACACATGCTTGTTGTGTATGATTGCCCATGCATTATCCTCGAGGTACAGTATAAGGTAACTCCAAGACTCCCTATGGGCAGTGTGGTTAGTAAGCTAGCTCTCTGTCCAGTCCTTTTGGGAGATTTCCTCACTGAGGTCTCACTCCCATTGCAACTTAGTATTCAGAGTTTGGTCAGGCAAGGCCCATCTAATAGCCTGGTATATGGCACCAGCCCTACACCTAGGTAGCTTGAGTGAGCACAGAGGGCAGCACTGACTGAGAGTGGGCAGTGAGGGAGGAGCCTGTCTAAGCACTCACTGTAGTGCACTCCTGAACTGAAGGAATTTCCCATGATCTTGTTTGAGAATCCCTTTATACTGACTCAAAAATTCAAATGAGTGTAGCTGTTGAATGCTAGGCAACAGGAGGTCTCTTAGATGACGAATGCTCAGGAGCTTCCAGGTATCCCATAAGACAGGCTTGTTGTCAGTCTTGATGCATGGGTTGTTCCATAAGTGCACGAGTTCTATGGGGCAGGGATCTGCCTTCAGGAGTCTGCCCAGAGCTCACCATGTCTAAATGGTGGCTATTATCATGGGGAAGACTTTACCTTTGTCAGATAAAGGACTGAACAGGAACATACACTGTAGAACATCACCTAGGAGTTGTAGTTCTATATGTACCCATAGGGTGGGAACATTCTGTGATGTCTTCAAACCAACAAAGTGTTTTTGCCCCCACCCTGCCCGGAACCAATGTGTTCCCA
Source organism: Neoceratodus forsteri (assembly GCA_016271365.2). Lineage (NCBI taxonomy): Eukaryota > Metazoa > Chordata > Ceratodontiformes > Ceratodontidae > Neoceratodus > Neoceratodus forsteri. The sequence continues at coordinate 1,623,324,386 of CM057453.1, read as the reverse complement.
ACTTATTACGACTATATCAGGGGTTGCCCCACCAAATCAACCTGTCAGTTTTGGCAAACCATTGGTAAGGTATTTCTAGCAGAAGATAAACTAAGTGGTTACCATAGTTTAGTGATGGTGACCATTCTGAAAACTTTGATTTTGCAATCCAAAAGGAGCTTAAGAGCTCTTCATCGGTTGCATTCAGTTTGAAGGGATTGCAGTTGAGGGCTCATGTTAATCTTTGGTATCAATGGGTTGTTGTTGGAGACTGTAGTATCTAGGTAAGATATACCTCCTTGGGTACAGGACAGATCAGCTTGTGTGATAGGAGTTGATAGGCAACTGTCAGTTAAAGGGAGCACCTCAGTTTTACCAGCATTAACCTAAAGGCTTGACAAAATAGAGAAAGTCTATAAGGACTGCATAACGGCGGCACCAATGTGTCAGCGGACATCACCATGACCAAGAGGTCATCAGCATACGTGAGAGTGGTGCAGTGCTTGTTACCAATAGCAATACCTTGAATGTCCATGTGAGACCTAATGGCCATTCCCACAGGCTCAATGGTTAACAGTAACAGAAAGGAGGAAGTGGACAGCTTTTCTGCATTCCTTTTGGCAAAGTGAAAGGGGGAAGACAAGACACTATTTGTAGTAACTCTGGCAACAGGGTTAGAATGCAGTACTTGATTCCATTGTATAAATTGTGGGTTGCAACTGAAATGAGATACAGCTTTGATGAGAAAGGTCCAGTTGACCAAATCAAAGGCCTTCTCTAAGTCAATTGAGATGGCCTCAGCAAGATGTCTAGACTTTTGAGTCATGGCCTTCAGCGTAGTAAGCACTCTCATGTGATTTGAGCCCATTTGATGATTAACACATCCCACCTGCAATGGATGGACTAGTTTAGTAATAAGCAATTCAAGACATGTGGCTAGGACGTTTGCTGGAGCTTTGCAGCCCACATTTATGAGGGAAACAGCTAGGGCAAAGGGTAGGGTCCTTTTCCTTTCTTAAGCAACATTTTCATTGTCACATTTCTGACGGAGGGAGGAAGTTTGCCTGTCAGACATGTCAACTCAAACATAGCTAGAAGGGTATCCAGTGATGATAGTGACTGTAAATGAGTGACTGTCAAAAAAGTGACTCATTTACAGCTCTACCCTGTTGAGCTACCCTGTAAGGATAGCAATGGAATGTGAAGGCAAAGGTAGGGATGAGCAAGGGAGGGTTATGAGGGTGACTGGAAGGTCAGGTATAAGGAGGAGGGTTTGTATGGGGTAGTGTGGCCTGCTGCTGCTGAGCTAGCTATGTGGTGTGGTGGTGGGGGTGGCTAGCTTTGGTGCAACAACGTGCTGTGTTCTGGGCTGGGGATCCTGGAGGGGTCCACAATACAATTCTCCACATCCTGCTGCCCCCGCCAGACACTGGAGCAGCCCCCTTCCCTTCTCTACAGCCCTGCAGGAGTGAGTAAATTCCTGCAATTTCTCAATGAATGAGAGTGTGCTTGTACAAGCACACATTCATTCATTGAGCAATGAGTCGGGTTGGCTGCCAGCCGCAGTGGGATCTGCCGGTGGGCCGCTCCACTCGGAGTTGGGGGGAGTGGAGTTGGGGGGTACTATATCACAGGGTGGGGGGGCCACTAGACACCAGAACAATTTTTTTTTTAATTATAAGACTTGGGATTGTGGGGGCTGGGGGAGCAGGGTGGTGGGTACTATATTACATCACTGGGTGGGGAGGCCACTAGACACCAGGGAACATTCTTTTTAAAATAATAGGACTTGAGGTTGTGGGGGAAGGGATCCTACATCATAGGGTGGGGGGCCACTAGACACCAGGGATCGATGAGGGGTAATGTTGGGGGTCTCCATTTGTGCCTTTACTTGCTTTAGGGGTTTGTAAGTGCAATTTGAACTTAAAACCCCCCCAAAGGAAGGCAAAGTCAAAAATATGGAATTATTGGTTATTTTCAAGACATTACACGGAGTGCTATGCAGGGCAAAATTGCCAACTTGGGGTCAATTTCGCCCACGTAGTAAAACTTCGCTGCATCTCTAGTCCCAGCTGATAACATTTTAATTATTATTGCTGCTGATCTATAGATTGGAATGTTTGATTTTATTTATTTATTTTATGTAATAATCTGTATATTTGTTTTATTTATAAGTGTTTTATTGAAATTTGTTCAGTGTTTTGATCCTGGGAAAGGCTTTATAATTAAAGTTTATTATTATTAGGATTATTATTAATACTATTATTAATAGAGGAGTAGGCCAAGGACTGAGTAAAGGCAGGGAGAAGCAGCCAGTAGTCTATCCTACTATTGGACCTATGGGCTACAGAGAAGAATGATTAATCCTAACCTGAGGAGTGCAGTAGGCACCAGCCTTCTTCCAGCTTGTGCTCCTCCATCAGTGCTTGAAGAGCCTTCAAAGCCAGGCCAGGGGTTTGCACTGTCAGAGTACTCTTATCCAAAGTCCTGTCCAATCTGTGATCAAAGTCACTACCAAGTATGATGAGGTGATTCCCAGGGTTGAACTCTGTTAACATCTGAGATAGGTGGGCGAAGAAGAAGGGATGTCTACATTAGGGCTGTAAACCCCACAGAAGACAAATTCCAGTTCAGAGGTCTTGATTCAAGCAGTCACTCACAATCCATCAGAGTCAGCCTTATGCCACAGAATTTGAAAAGGCAGGCATCTGTGAAGATGGAGACTGCTGTTTGCATCTGGAGAAAGTGGCATGCATCTCGGCATTTATACATTCTCGCCTCAGTTTTTGGGCTTCCTCATGGATGAGATGGGTCTCTTGTAGAATGGCCACTGTCACCCCCTGCTTTTTAAGCTGATTTAGAACTGCTTTCCTCTTGGCTGCGTAGTGAAATTCCATGTGACAAAGTTGGTGGCTAAATGAGCCATACCGCAAAGGAAGTGAGATAAAATGGAAAAGGATCAAGTGAATCCCATTGCTGAGGGCCACAAAGCACTTCCCCCAATATTGTTCCTGATAAATAGTAATAAAACTCCACAGGGTACCGAACAGACAATATCTTACAGTTGTCAGTGTGAGACTTCCAGTGATGTCATCACCAAGCATGGATTTCTAGGCACAGAGCTCTGTCTTTGACCCAGTGTAAAGCTTCTACCTTCCTTAGTGTCAGCTCAGTTGACCTTCTACTGGGAAGCTTGACTATTTGATGGGCAGAGGGAGGAAACCAAAAACCAGCAGTATTTCCACAGATTCTTCTAAATTACCATCCTCTGAACTACTGCTGGGAAACTGCGCTATCGATATGGTGCCTGAAGCACAGTGACCCCGACAAAGCCCTCTAATGCCGCTATCCTTGAAGAGCTCTGGGATTTTCACACTGAAATCAGGGCTATGTATACAGAATTAAAATCCTCACTTACGGCTCTAGAGGGGAAAGTCAGTGACCTGGGAAAAACAAGCTATGGATAGTGATGCCAGGGTGGCTCAATTGGAGCATGTTTTATTGAGACTTTAACAGGACTACTAGTTGCTGGCTGACTGCTGTAAAAATGTAGACAACTGCTCCAGAAGAAACAACCTCCATATTTATGGAGTGCTGGAGGGGGAAGGAGGAGGTGGTGATTGAATTGCATGCTTGCAGAGCTTTTTACCATCTATCTTGGATGTGGACGATCTTTGCCCTCTCCCTAGTGAATGTAGTCTTAGGGCTCGTTCCCAAACCCACCAGTCCCTCCCAGCGCCATTGATCCATCGGTCCTCATTTTTAGAACTTTGCAGTGAAGCAGACACTATTACAGTCAGCCTGGCACAAGGGTGTAATTACTTATAAAGGTCAATGACTATTCCACAGCTTTACTAGGTAAACAAAGGGCATATACATCTATTTAGCATTTTTTGAAGGCTAAAAATATCAAATTCTCCACTCCATACCCAGCCTGGCTTTGGATTCACTTTCCAAATATTTCTAGAACATCTGAGGACCCAGAATATGTGCTACAGGTGCTCTGAACCAGGAAGTATTATGTTTCGGAAGAACAGATGGACCAGACTGATACTCACAAAAAGCAAGCACTACTGGTACTATGCTGCACACATACAATAGCAATAACAAAGTTTGTAGCTTTCTGTCAAGAAAGGCATGTCCTTTTTCATAGTCACAGTGTTGAGGAATCAATGCAGTTTCAAATGGACAGAGAGAATGGATGCTTTTGCCTTTATGGCACACTCCTCTGCAGTTTATCCTTGGTTCGAAGTGAGTGCTTCACCCAGTTCTTTGACTCCAAAAATGCCAGTTTAAACTGCTAATACTTTCAAAGTTAATCTCCAGCTGGATAGGTGTTGTACATCCAGGCACAGATTATTATCCTACTGCTTACCTGGCTAGTATATTCAGTTTGTTACTATTTGGCCAGCATGTTCCGCTCTCTGCTTCTACAGACATATGTAACAGTCTGTACGATATTTGCAATGTATCCAACTGTTTTAATGTTTGTATTGTCTTAATAAGTCAAATCAATAAAACTTATTAACCACAAAAAAAAAGCCAGTTTACATGCATTGAATTATCTTATTGTGCAATGTGAATGCACAGTTGTGTAGCTAGATTAGGTGGGCTATCTGATGCTTCTCCTCAGACACAGCAACAAGGCTGTTATAGTGAATAAAACAATCCCATTATTGCGACATGATCTTGTGGCCATGCATACAAACAGTGAGCAACCCTAATAAGAATATATTGCCTTGGGCTAGTGTGATTAGTCCCCAGTTTTGTGTGTCCTGGCCAGTACAAATACATTTTAGTCTAATGGTTAACGCTCCGGCTTGGGAATCTGGAGTTCACAGGTTCAAATCCTATTAAAGCCAACTACTCAGTGCCTGTGATGAAATGATGTGCGTGGTTGCTTTTTCTGTAGTGTTCCCATACCCCATTTCAGTAAGTTTTTCTGTTTCAAAGTCTCAGGCTTCGCTTACAATGTGAATGTGGTAATTCAGCACTTTTTCCTTCTGGTAAATTTTGATTAGAATGGTATGGGTAAGACAGAGTGCCATTCCTCTACTGAGAGCAATTAAGCCTTATGCTCCCAGGCTGCCACCCTGATGTTGGACTCGGAGATTTGTTGCCCTTGCCCAACTTGCCCATGATGTGCAGACCAGGTTGACAGCTTACCCCAGGTGACCTACCTTTCTTTCCTCTTGGCTGATGTTTCTGTGTCTGTCATCACTCATACCACACCAGTCTGTTTCTCAGTCTCTTTCAGACTGATTGTCCATGTGCCTTTCTGCTTCTTTGTACTTTCTGTACAATACCTTCACTTCAGCACAGCCGATGGAGCTATTATTTGTACCCTACTCCATCATCTCTAGTGGTAAAGTAACTTTATCTGAGTGGATGATGGAGTGCCACTCAAGTACTGTCTTACAATGGGTTGATTTCTTCTTTATTCCTTTTCATCCAACTTAAGGCTTTTAGAATTGGCCCTCAGGCTCTTGCCCTTCCTACCTTCACCAGAGCCCTTATTCTGTTGCTCAGAGAGGGACAGTTGGAGGAGGGTAGGACAAGAACTTATATTGTTTAAATTGTTGCATATGAATTTTATTTAATTCTCTAAAGTTGTACAGTTGTATCCCCGCAGGTATGGGCTGACCTCTTCTACTACAAATCCCAGACTCACATAGGTCAGACTACAGGCAGCTGACCTGACATCATGCACTGCACTGCACTGCACACTCACTGAGTGTACTTAGCACCATGGAGAGAACAAGAACTATAATTGGAAAAACATCTGATCAGTAATGAGCATCAAAAAGCTGTGTAATACCATCAACTTGAGTCAGGCCAGGCAATTCAGTATCCTACACAGTGCAGCTGCCTAGTACAGTTTGCTAGGCAGCAGTGCAGTGTGGGAGATTCATTTGAATTGCCTTCCTGCATTCATCACAAGATCTGATTTTCCAGTTATGTTTTTCTCCAGGTGCTTGTAAGTGTATACTCATCAACTGACTGCACTTAGCAGCCCATGGAGAAGTGGACCAGGCAGCATCAAAAGATTACATTCAGAAGCTGACCACTTTGCCAGAGATATCAATCTGATGAAATGTAACCTGTGCACTATCTGGCAGGCTATTAACTCTCCTCCACTCCTGACTCCTGGCTTACTCTGGCTGCACTGATGCCAGCTGACTGCAGAGAACACCACCACTGTGTCTCTGTGGGGTTTATAATGTAACACAGACCAAGATGTCTGTCTGTCAGTCGACAACAGGTAAACAAAATGAGTCTATTACAATTAATCTACTTTCTACTGCAACAAAGAAAATCAAATAGTTTTACACACTGGTGACTAGCACCACCATCTTGAGTCAAGTCTGGGGGTGTGTGGGGCCCTTTTGGTGGGAACTTCCCATTTAAATGGGGGGGGGCAATACTCCACAACATGCTGTTAATTAAGCATGAGCAGCAAACAAAAACAAAACTGTTTGACTTGATGTGTCGGTTGCATAACTGCATTCATGCATTGTTACTTGCTTGTCATCATCAATGTATAATAATACAACAAATGAGATCTGATATTAAAACATCTGTCAGCTTTAATAGGAAGGTGATTTCTGTGTGTTAGTGTTAGTGTATGATCACCTGGCTTTAAACACAGCAGGCATCTGGCTACAAGCAACTTAACACAAGATTGGTGGAGGTTACAGTACTTGGAACTGCAAGAACAATTCATGAAATAAACACATACTGTAAATAATTGATTTACTGTGCATGCTTTCCTTTCAGAGAACCATTCAGAAATGTATTTCTGTGGATGTGCTGTGGATGAGGTTATAGTGAGGTATTCAGAAAGCTTTTGACTTCAAAAACTATAGCACTTGGAGTATTTCGACTTCCAAATTGTGTGGACTGGAATTATTTTGACTTCCAAAAATTGACAGTAAGAAGTATTTTGACTCCAATAAAACTGAAATGACTTCCAAATTTCAGTACATGGAAGTATTTAACTTCCACCACAAAAACATTACCTGAAGCCCTGACTACAACAGGACTCTTGGGTTAAAGCCTCCCCTCATAGCAGAAAACAACCGATGGAACAAGCTCTCAATGAAATAAAAGCAATGCTCCAGTTATTTCAGTGAGAAAAGCCTGTCTGATTGAGATTGTTAAGGTTCCTGTGACAATTCACGGTTCCTAAGGCTTTAACCTCCTATACCCCGCAGCACATTGAACATTTTGATTTTAGACTATAACAAGATTGTTAAATGTTTAATGATTATACTTGCTGGCTCTTTTCCTAAATTAATTAGTTTGGACAACTGTTGCTTCTTGTTTATATTCTCTGTTATTTAGTCTATAATTTGTTGAGATGTGTCAAAGCGAGCTCAGGGGACAATGCCTTTTTTTTCAGTCAGCCATCCCTCTTTTTCCCCTCACTGTTGATGGGCTGACTATCTGGTTTAATTGTAATCTTTTTTGAATTTATAGTCTTTCTTCTTTCTGTTACCATACTGTGCTCACTGCATATTTTCCCTTTTATTTTAGGCATTAAGGTAATTTGAGAGAATCACAATTGGTTACAACTGGGTGATGGCTTTCCTCTCCTCCCTTATTTTCGTATTCTTCTCTGTTTGGTTGTCTTTCTGCACTCAAACAAATGTACATCAGCAGCTATGCAGTTAGTTTCCTCCATCTCTCTCCCTGTGTTTTTGTTTTTTTTAAATATCTACAGTATATCTTTGGTGCTGCCTGTCTTTTGCTGAAATGTTTTTATGGTCTTCATCGCTATGAGAGTGGTGTCCTTGACATGGGGACATAGATTAGTGCAGTATCAGATTGTCGTTCACCCAGTCTGTTTTTTATTTTTCCTCATTGTTTTTCCCATTTCCCTTTATTCTGCTATCAATACCTATACATACTGTCCAGTTTTCTATACTTTTCTTTTTTATCTGCCTCCATACAGGTCATGTTACTGGCTCTGTTTTTTTTTTATTCTTCTTTTTTGCTTACTGCTTTGTTTGGCAATTTTGCTCATTGATTTACTCTGTGTTACATTCCCTCTACTATCTTAGATCTCTCTTTCCTTTCTCACTTTGCTTTTTATTTTCTGCTTCCATTTCTGTTTCTACATTCTTCCTTTATGGGACGTTCAGTGTCTGCCCCTCCCTTTTTATTTGCTGACTTCTTTGATTTTTCTTTATCTGTTCTTTTCACTATCGGGTCATAGCAATTTTCACTCTGGCACAGAGATTTGGATTGCAGTGATAATGTGAACTGGTTTATTTCCACAATTGTGCAAGCTTTAACATGGGGCCCCCTGCATCTTTGACCTAGCTCATTCAATAGACTGTTACTGTTTTTATCAGCATGGAGACCCCAGGTCCTAGTTGGACAACAAGACTTTATCCATTTCCCCCTTCCCTCCTCTTTCCCTCTTTTTTCTTCTTCTTCACGTTACTTCCTTGCTTAAAGCTTTCTCTCTCTCTCTCTCTCTCTCTCTCTCTCTCTCTCTCACTATATATACATATTTATACCATGGGGATGAGATAGATTCCAGTGAAATAAATCATGTTATTTCCACTGGAGTGAAATAAATCCTCATGACATGAGCAGAGTAAAAATAAATACCAGTTATACCTACTCTACTGACGTCAGTCAGCTTCCATCTGAAAACACTAACAAACACCCAGCAAATTGCCACAAACCCTAAATGCATGTTTGAAATGTATAATTACACTCACCTGAAGCAATGCTCATTAAAGTAGCTATGTAGAAATCACTTGTGCTGCATTTCAAAAGTCGACTTCAGTCCATTACAGATATCATTACTACCGGAGAGCAACCTAGAAAGGAAAAAATGTCTCATCAGACAAATCTCAACAAAACTGCACACATGAACAAACTAAGCTTAAAAAAGCAAGTAAAAGTGGACACAGAACAAGATGACATCAAGTACAGTATCTCTGTATACAATTTGAAATGGACACTGAACCATTAACAGATCTGACTAAGGTGGAACAGCAGAAACATTTATCTATGACAAAGGAGTCTAAGAAACCAAGTACAATGAAAGTATTGCCAGATCCTAAATTGATTGGCAATTACATACTGAGCTCTAAAAATACCAACACAAAAAAGAAAATGGAAAATGACATCAAACATGTATAAGCTTTCCTACTGACAGATCTAGAAGTCAAAACACCAATAACAGAAATTGAACCTAAAGAATTAGATGAACTTCTCTGTCACTATTTCATGATGGCACAAAACAAAAACGGTACAAATTATGAACCGCTAACTATTCGCTCAAGATTCCAAAGTATTGAAAGACATCTATGAGAACAGAATTACAAAGAATCCCTAGCAAGCTTACTAACCTTTGAACGAACAAGACAAGTCATGCTGTCTAAACAAAAACATTTAAAACAAATGGGAATGGGAAATAAGCCACATGCATCAGATGACATAACAGATACAGTACTGGAAAAATTATACACAATGGACTTGCTAGGACCACAAACACCAAATTCATTAATAAATTCTATGTGGGTAATACTAAACATGTATGTCAGAGTTTGGGGAAACACAGAGACCCATAACATCAGATGGGGAGATGTCAGCTTAAAAAAAGATTATGAAAACATGTTGTATCTGAAGTTATCTACAGAACGACAGACTAAAACACATGCGGGAGCAAATCCAAAGACCACCAGGGTAATTAAGCCCAGAGCTTTTGAAGTATAAGATCCAAAGCGCTGTCCTGTAAAAAACTATATTAAATACAAGGAAGAAAGACCTCACAAAATGAATTATCCAGATGCACCTTCTCTGCTAGCAATAAATTACCCCATCAAAACAGAATCCCCATTTTGGTTTAAAATCCAACCACGTGGAGTAAATACGATTGCCAATATTGTCAAAACCATGATCCAACAGGCTAGAATGGATATGGACTGCAAACTCATCAATCATTCAATGAGGAAACACCTCATACAAAAACTTAGTGATGCAAACATAGCCGCTACAGAAAAAATGCAGATCTCAGGGCACAAAAAGGTACAACCCATCAATACATACAGTAAACTATATGAAAATAAACAAAAACTAATCTGCAAAAAACTGAGTAATGAACCTGATGAGCAACCCAACACTTCTAAACAAGCAACAGTGAATTACCCGCAAATACCACCGAGCCAGCGAAGTGGCATACCAGCATGTTTTTACAATCCAACAATTAGCGCTTCCGACATCACATTTCGCAATATACAGGGTACATCCCCAATTTAAAGAATTAGTTAGCAAATAAACTGAAGTTGTAATATGTGACAACTAATTTTTACATTTTCTTTTTCAGGACATCAACATCAACAGTGTCCCCATAAGAGACAATGAGTGATATCCTCAGATTCCGACTCTGATTAATACAAGCAACCGGCTCTGAAAACGACCAGTTAAATGCCTGCTACTTACATCCACGCTTTCAAAAATGTTCCTCAATGTTTAATATTACAATGCTTTACTGAATGACTTACAATTTACTTTTCCATGACACACTTCTGTAAACCACATCTGTAAAGCACAATAAAAAATGACATATCTCACTGTAAATCACTACAACTCCTATATAAAATGCTGCTATGAAAATAAAGCAGCAAAGAACAAAATGTGTATTAACTGTGCACCAAGCATACTACCAAATGTACAAACAAATGATTATAATTTTCATAAATCATGTTAAAACATACCTACCACTATAAAGCACCACTATCTCTCACCAGCACAGAAACAAATCTTACCCAACCACACACCACAACACAACACATCCAATCACACACACATCAACCAATCACAACTCATTTCAACAACCCATTCATAAAATCTCTCACACACACTACCACAGCACTAATATCATTTAAAATGACATGAATCTCACAACACCAAACTTGCTTCTCTCACTAGAATTGATCTCACCCCCATGGTATAAATATCACACATGATGTGCAGATCATGGATTATGGAAAATATTTTCACTCTTGCATCTTGAGCACTGTATATTTCACTTGTGCCTTCGGCACTCATGAAATAGCCAGAGCTCACTCTGCAGGAGTGAAAATATTTTCCATATTCCACTCCTGCCCAGCATGTATCATATACAGTATATATATATATATATATATATATATATATATATATATAAAATATTGCAAAAAACGTCATTAATGCTCCAGTTATGGTCAAAGTAACAACAGTTGGGAAATGAGGTATTATAGTGAAAGGGGGGAAGCGGAAATTGTTTAACCAGGAAAGGTACACTAAGCCAAAGCTTGTTTCCAGGTGTGACCTGGGAGCACAAGGAAGCTAAGTGACTTGCTCAGAGTCACACAGTATGCAAGTGGGGACTGTGGGATTCAAACCCAGGTCTCCAAGTTTGCAGCTCAGTGTCCTTAACTACTACACTAAACTGGTTTCCCTAACACCCCACCCTCCCAAAACAGGCAGGAGAGCAGGTGCGGGGTGTGCCTTGGTCTTCTCAAGCCTAATGCTCACCCCATTCCATTTATAAATAAGGTCAGATATGTAGACTTTATGAGAATGGAGTGAGCGTTAAGCTTAAGAAGCCCAAGTCACACCCCACACCTGCTGTCCTGCCTGTTTTGGGAGGCTGGGGTGTTAGTGAAACCCTAATGCCTCATTTACCAACTTTTGTTGCTTTGACCCTAACTGAAGCATAAACAAAGTTTTTGCAACTTATTTCCTTACTTTTTGAGATAGTATAATAGTATCTTTATTTTATTGTAAGAGCGCATAGTCCTTTGGACCCTGCACTCCCATCCCTCCGTAGATGTGAATATATATATGTAGCTGTGGAAGCACAGGCCCCTCCAGGCCCTGCACTTCCATTTATAGGACAACAGTGATTATCCCACCTCATGTACCCATTACAGAAAATGTTCAAATCCATACCAAAACGTAATTCTGCACAACTGCAACATCATTCCACTCCAAAGGTGTGAAAACACATTTTGGACAGGATTTGAAAAACTGCAGCTGTGACATATATAAGGTGGGGTAATAAGAAGGCTATGCTGAAAATCTGCGGCCAAAATATTTAAAAATTCAAAAGTTACAAGCGGGTGTAGCAAAATAGCAATAAATAGTCATAACTTTGGCATTTTTTCAGATTTTGACCCCAAATTTTCAACATAGTATTCTTATGACCTTACCTCATAAACTCCATAGGTGCACATTTTCAAATCTGTGCCAAAATGCCATTCCACACCACAGGTGCAAAAACATATTTTGGACAGGATGTGAAAAATGACAGTTATACTTTTCATGAGGTGGTGTGAAAAAACAGCTATCCTGAAAATTTAGACTTGGAATACTGAAAATTACCAAAGTTATGCAAGTGTATAGAAACATTTCAATGACATTCATAACTCAGCCATTTTTATGATTTTTTTCATCATGTTTTCAACATGGCCTTTTTGGGACCCACCTCATGAACACTGGTGGTGAAATTTCATTATTCAGTCCTGAAAGGTGATTTCACATAGTGACCACAATATCACCTTCTGGGCCTATTAATGAAATGACAGTGGCAGTGTTCATGAGGTGGGGTCCCAAAAAGGCCATGTTGCAAATTTGTGAAGAAATTCCTAAAAATGGCAAAGTTATGAACATAAGTTCAAAATGTCACTGAAATACATTATATGGCACTTACCTTGATTCCTCAGTTCACGGTTCGACTTTGAAGAGTGCAGACATGTCTCAGTCCACAAAAGTTGATAGCCTATGACCTCCAGTGGTAAGTATAGAGTAAGAGTGGGGTGAGGTGAGGTGGTGGATGCTCAGTGGAAGGGTTGGGGAGTGGGATGACAAGGGACAGTTTTCCTTTTTCAGGTAAAAAAATAAAAAGACATCAGGAGACCATTTTCTTTTTACAGGATTAAAGTAAAAAAATATTTCAGGACACTGTGGCTGGGCTCCCCAGTGTCCAACACTGCTGGGGGGGGGCTCTAAATGCCAACACAGGGATTGGGTCCCCCGATGTTGGTTAATTAATAAAACAATGGGCTGCAGTGGGGGCATCTGACAGCAGGGATGGGCATCCTAGTGTTGAATAATATTAATAAATAAACAAGGGACTAGGGGATGGTGATTGAAAGGTGTGGGGTGCCACTAGATGCCAGGGAATATATGGGTACAGTGATTGGGGAGTGAGGGGTGCCACTAGACACCAGGGAAAACAGCAGCTTACAACTCACATTGTAGCTGGCAGCAGAAGTTCAGCTGTAGCTGCAGAACTAAATAAAATCTGCTGTTCTTATACAGAGAATGTGGTGGAAAGTTCCTCACGTTAAGTTGGGCACCTGGGATTTCAGCTGCCCAGAAAAAGTATTTCTGGTCCTATTGTGAAAAACAAACACCAGAATCTAGCTAAATGGGGTCCATTTAGTTAGGTTCTGGTGTTTGATTTGTAAAATGACAACATTTTTATGTATTTTCCATGGTTTTCAGTTTGTGGAAAGAAACAGAAGATGGCTCGCGAAAAAGGATTTTTCCTCATGAAAAAGGATTTTTTCCTCACGAAAAGGGAATGGATCTTGTGAGAATTAATCCTTTTTCACTAGATCAAATTCTTCGTTGAACTTTCTACCTCTATCTTGGAAAGTGATCTACCATAAGAAATAATGGGAACTTAGAAACTGAATAACTTTGCAACAGATTAATATTTGTTTACTAAACAAACGCTGGCAGTTCTGTTAGCTAAGTTCTTTCTACCATAAAAAAATTTCACCAAAATTCTACACCATCTGGGCACAAGGAGAAGAAAAAACTGCAAAAAGTGGCACCTTTTAAAATTTTTCTCAAAATCTGCACATCCATCCAGAATGAAACTTGCCACGTCAAGAGATCTACCCAACAGGACAATGCATACCAAATTTTGTGAAAATCCATTGATCAGTTGCAATGTTATTAAAGTGATAAATTTGTGGTTTAACATTAAACAGGCTACTAAACCCTAACTATAATGTCACTATCGCACCACTGTTTTATATATCTATATATATATCTATATATATATATATAGATATATATATCCCTTTTTTCTTTCTGTCATCCTTTGATCTTTTGATGTCTCCTACTATGTTATTATTTATCTGGTTCTGGGTCCAGATACAGGCTCTCTCATTGCTTCTATACCAGATGTTGAGTGATTTAAAGCCTTTCCATTTTATGGGCAGACTAGGTGGGCCAAGCGGTCCTTATCTGCCATCAAATTCTATGGTTCTATGTTTGTTCTTACACATTTTACATTCAACTTAATCTATAGCACTAAAATGAGGGACCCTTTCATTTTGATCTACTTCTCTATAACATTTATGCCCTTGGCAGCCTGGGGTATTCAGACTGTGGGCGGATTATTACAATTTTATTGTCCTGAACCACTTCTAATTCTGTCTATCCTCCTTCCCTTATAACTTGACTTATTGGTGGCATTTTTTGGGTCTCACTATAGCATCCTCTCAGGGTTTGATGCAGGCTTCCTCATTGTTTAAATATTGGCAGTCTGGTAGTTTAGCATGCTTACTATATGTATTTTCCAGTTTATCATTTAATGTAATTACAGAAAAGGTACTAGAGCTTCCTAGTTGTGTCCTTCTTTAGACTGTGGATTTTAACTGACAGTGGCTTTGCAGGCTTATGCCCCCTTCCCCAATCACTCATGGGTTTTAACAATGGGGAGTTGCGGACAGCTGTTTTGCTGCTGTTGACTATGCACATTCTTGACATCAATCAGGTTTGAATGGAACCTGGGGGCTATGGGTATGTCCCACTATCACCCCCCCCCCCATAACAGTTTTCCATCTTTTAACATTACTCAAGAGTTATGCTCTATACATAGCTTCCTTCCTTGGAAGTTCATCATGGCCTTTTTTGTATTTTATAATTTCTTTCATTAATTTGCAGTTTAGAGTCTGCCCTGTTAGCAGATTCTTTTTTGATAGGAAACATTTTTACTTAGTTCTCTATTTTGAAGGCTTAATCTGATTTTCAGTGTATTTTGATGTGTTTCTGGCTATTTTGAGGTTTAGACTCTGCCCTGTTCACAGTTTGTTCCTTGTTAGATTCTCTTAACCTTTTTTGTTTTTTAGGGTTTATACTTATCTTTCTGTTTATATTTCTGTACAGATACATTCAATCTTGTGGGATGGCATGGGTACCTAATTATTTTGCCATAGGTACACAGTTAGAGTTTTTCTTTCCTGGCTTTGGAGAGAAAGGTCATGTTTAATATATAACTTTATTTCACATCATGGCATCTTTCAGCAAAGTACTGACCTATAACGTATACAGGATTCATAATCCTGTTAAACACTACTGCCTTCTTCAGAATTTTTGGCAACAACAGGTGGATATTATCTTATTCCAGGAAACCCACATATCTCCAGATGAACATAGGAAATATTTGCCATTGTGGTTGGATCAAGTTTTTTTTTCTTCAGATAAATCAGGCCACAGGAGTGGGGTCTTAACTCTCTGCTGGCAGAGCCTCCCATTTGGTCTTCAAACATGTACTACTGATGATGTGGGCCATTATGTTATTGTCACAGGTGCCCTATATGGGAGACTCATTACATTAGTGAACACCTACTCCCCCCCCATACTGATCGCAGGGCTCTTTCTTCCTTTTTCTCTACGTTAATAGGTACTTTGCATGGGCAACTGATTTGAGGAGTGGACTTGAATATCACCTTGAACCCCGATTTAGACTCTTTGTATCCAAAGGCATATCATTTTTTTCCCCTGCACATAAATATTTGCGCAGAACTTTACACTAGCTTGGCATCATAGATACTTGGCGTCAACGTCATCCTATGCAAAGAGAGTATACACACTTTTTTCCTCATCATGGAGGTTTCGCCTGATTAGACTATATTTTTACAACTAGTGAGCATATCAAAACCCTATATGATGTCCAACTTGGCCCACTTCATTTATCCAACCACACTCCATTAAGTGCTCTTTTTTCATTAGGTAAACCCTTATGCCAAACGTTCTGGTGCTTACACCTGGGTGTCCTCTGAAATCCACAACTTCTTGACAAGTTGGAAACTCAGGTCTCTCAGTTCCTTCAGGATAATGAAAATGGGAGCATTACCCTTGGTATTCTGTGGGACGCACTTAAATTGGTGCTTTGTGGAACTGTTATAGCACATGTTTTGGCCTTACATAGGTCATGGGAACATAAAATTCAGGGTTTACAACATACTGTCTGCACTCTACAGTTGTCTATATATCTGTTTGTCCCCAGATATTAGAGACCAAGGCCCAGCTTCAAAGTCTTTTAGACTAAAACTTGGAACATAGGGCAGTCTAGTTGTGCTGAGGGTTGAGGTACTGGACACCACACCTCACACCACAATGGTGACCCATTTTCCAGAGCAAGCATGGGCTGCTGGGGGTCGGCAGGGGTGGATAAGGATCAAGTCCCAGGGACAACTCTCCTTCTCTAGGGAGGGGGGATGACCAGCTGTCAGTGCATGCCTGGCCCTTTGCAGCAACTTGGGGCTGGCACACTGATGCTGTAAGACATTGGGTCAGAGGCAGGGCAGATGCCTGATGGGGTGTGTGCATGGGAGCGTACACAGTGCTGTCACAGGCATCCTTGCATGCTCCACCACTGAAGGGGAGGAAAAACAGAAAATGGATCTCAGGCCTTGTGGCATTAGTGGTTGTCCCCAGCAGGCCCGACACTGAGGAAGCACTTCCCAGGAATCTGGATCCTTGTTTTGGTGAGTTGAGTTGGGGGCTCCTTACTGCCCTGTCACAGAGGGGAAACTGTGGGGGGAAAAAGGGAAAGCCTGCCTCACATCATAGTACAGTGCTGGGGGGATGACTGGGATGCAGAAGCTGACCAGAACCCATGGAGAGAAAGGACTAACAAAACAAACAAAAAAAACAAAAAGTGGAATATGCCTTTTTTTATCTTAGAGAGCAATACTATGAGGGTAGACCCATGGTGTCTGCACCTTAGCCAGAATTCCTAGGGCACATAAGGTAGCAACTACTATTACTAAGCTTCGCCATCCAAGAACAGACATACCTACAGATAATGGGAATGAGATTTGGGGCATTTTTAAGACTTATTAGTCTACACTATACACTGCTGAGACCGCTTCACCTTCAGAACAGCAGATTCAGTTATTTTTAACCAAGCCCATTTACCTTCTCTTTCGTATGAACAGGCTCGGGCACTTACCTCTTCTATTTCCATGGCAGAAATTCTTTATGGTATCCAGTTAGCCAAAACAGGCAAGTGCCCTGGCCTTGATGGCTTTCCATCAGAATTTCATAAAGTTCACTCTGACAGCTTTTGACCCCACTTCTCCTTTGTCTTTTTCATTCCCTCTAGGAGGGGGGTGCTCCACTGCCTTCCTAACAATATGCTATAATTACAGCCTTATCAAAGT
The DNA here is from genome assembly GCA_016271365.2 of Neoceratodus forsteri. Lineage (NCBI taxonomy): Eukaryota > Metazoa > Chordata > Ceratodontiformes > Ceratodontidae > Neoceratodus > Neoceratodus forsteri. Next base: position 1,623,306,936 of record CM057453.1, on the reverse strand, counting down.
TGGATAAGGATCTTACCTCTCCAGGTTCCTACCAGCCTATTTTTATCTTGAATTTTGATTATAAATTATTTCTGTCCATTTGGGCACTTCAGTTGGAGGGTCTCCTCCCCTCCTTGCTGGACCAGGATCAGGCAGGGTTTGTTCAAAAACAGCAAGCTCATGATGATGTTCACTGAATGTTATTTCTTCTGGACTATGCCCTCCAACATGTGGTTCCCCTGGTCCTGGCCAGCTTGGATACAGAGAAGGCCTTTGACTGAATGTCATGGCCCTTTCTATGGGCTACATTAAAAGCATTAGGTTTCCCTTAGATTTTATTAATATGTAACAATTTCTTCACCACTCCCCATCTGCTATTAATAAAGATAACAGTTCTATTTCTCAGTGTTTCACTCTAAGGAGAGGCACCCATCAGGGTTGTCCCCTTTCTCCGGTTTTATTTGCTTTTTATATCGAACCACAAGCTCCTCATATTCATCACTCGTCATAGATACTGTGTATCCTGCTTGGCAGACAGGACTACAAAAGTGCTCTGTTTGCTGACGATATTCTATTAACACTTATCAACCCAACTACTGTACATCCCTGGTGGCTGTTTCTGATTTTATTACCAAGTTTGAACTAATAGCTGGCTTTTGCTTAAATTGACATGAAACAGAAGTCTTGGCTTTCAATTATACCCTGCTTTCACAAATTAAAGAACTTTTCAGTATTCGTTGGAACTGAAACTCCCTGAAGTATCTGGGTGTATACCTCACTAAACACCCAGGTCATCTAGAACTCCTTAACCTGACCTTTTAATGACAACAATAGCAGAATAGTATAGTGGCCAATTTTCAAAAGGGCCTTATTTTAGGTTTTTGTTCCACCCCCCTGTTAGGGAAGGTTTGTCAAGTTCATGAGTTAGGTATGACCTTGAGCTTTTAGGAAAGATATGCTGTGGTGTTATCTCACTGGCAGGGACTGAGATACAAGCCTGTCTTTGATGAGCCCCTACTTCATGAAAGTGACATCCAGCACTGCCAATGAGAGAGGCTTAACTGGCACTCTGGGATCAATATCTCAAAAAGGATTAAAGAAATGTGTTGTTTGGTGGTGGAAACTTAATAATGCATTTTCCTTTTTCATTTTATTGCATGTTTAAAATACATATTTTCTTTTTAATTGCATGAAATGGCAAGTAAACAAGGTATTGCGCTTGTACCATCTCCAGCAAACAAGTTTTGTAGATCACACCGAAACTATGCAACTATTTCATTATTTGCCAAGACAGTGATGCTTCACAAAATCTTGTTGCAGCCAAAGCCAGAGGTCAAGAAACTCTGTTCAGCTGAATGGGAGAAGCAGATGATGAATCGTATAGCAGTGCTAAATCATCAGGGGTGCTGGATGAGACAGGATTCACTGTTACCATTCGTTATCATCACCGATGCTATCAAAATTACACCAGCAAAGAAAACCTTTCACACAAACTCAATCCACAAGCAGGTCATCTAGATTCAGAAAAGCCTGAAACAAGCAACCAACTATGAGAACAAAACTTACATCCACAACATTTGCAGCTAACAAATGCATCATCTACAATTGTGTGAAGAAGCATGGTGATTGACATCTTTTCCAAGTGACAACATTTCAAATGCAAAGGAACATTCAATGAGCAGCCATGTCCCATAGTATTACATGTAACCACCCAGTCCCCTGGAGTTACTAGAATTCCTATCAGTATTAGTGTTAGGAAGATAGCAAGCAGCTGGTAGGGAGCTCATTAGGGGCTTCTTATACAATGACATCATTGTTTACTCAGCTAGCCTGAGAGAAGAATGAGTATGTCATTCAGAACTCTCATAGTTGCATAACCCTTTTCTGTGTACATCTGCTCTGGGGAGCTTAGAATGTTCAGTCTGAGTTAGAGACTGAGTGTGGAGGTGAGCATGGCAGAAGGTCTGCCAGTTGGGCTCTGAGTTGAGGGCCCAGAACTTCTCATCCTAGTGTGGAGTTCAATTTCCAGATTCCAGTGATGTGGTGGAGACCTTTCAACAGTAGGATTTCTTGATTTCTACTCCCAGTGAAGTGGAAGGAACTGCTTTTCCTCAGTGAGTTCAAGGGGCAATCCCCTGAAGATCCTTTGTGTGTTTCAGCTGCCTTGAAAAAGAACTGTAGATACTGTTTTGACCTGCTACCCAAGAGAGGTGCCTTTTTGTTGTTCCATACCCAGTGGACAGGACAACTAGCTCATGAGTACTGTTTTACAGAGACAAGTTCTCCACACATTTAGGGGAATAATTTCTGGTGTGTGTTTGCCCATAGATAAGGCTTGAATGCACCTGTCAGTGCCTCTAGTTTGCCCAGGAGAGTGAATTTCTGTAAACTGTTCACCCAGGAGAGTGCAGTTTGTACTTTGGTCACCCCAGTGAGTGAAGGAAATGGAAAGTATGGGACCTCTAGCATTTCAGTGGGGAATGGGGGTTTCAAGGGTGTAACCCTGAAGGAATGGCAGAGACTATTGGTTGGGCAAAGGGTGGGAGGAATGCCATCTGGATGCTCACAAGGCAGGTCTTACTGGTTCATGAAGGGCACCAGTTTTTACCTGAGTAAAGGCCAGTGCTGCAGATTTAGGTGTGTGGCTGAATTTCACATAATTGCACCTATTTTTGAAGAAGAGTTCTGAGTGTGTGGCTTAGTTTTACAATATGTGCACTCATGGGAGGAAAATGTTCAGGTGTGTGGCCAGGTGTCCACTAAATGCACCATTGGGAAATGGGAAGAAGATGTTCTTTTGTGTGTTCTGGAACTGCACTGTATGCAAGGAGAGTTTGTGAAATGTACCTGTCCTGCCTTGATCAACCCATGAGGATTCACTACTGCTTTAGTTTCCATCTGTTAAATAAAGCCATACTGCTCAATCCCAGTTCCTGTTCTGGACATTCTGATTCTTGCTTCTGGTTGTTGGATTTACTGGGGCCCCCTCAGCAGTGCAGATCTAACATATGCCTAGCAGCCTCCACCCTGGACCTGGGTTGTAAGTTTTACACAAGGTTCATGTGTTTTGTTCTTGTTCCCCCAACCCTCTTCCTCTAGAAATGAGCCAGGTATACACCCTAATGCCAATGGTGGTACCAACCTTTGAAAAGCAAATGGTATGCCATATGTGGGTACCAGTGTCCAGATTTAATGGGGGGGTGCTAACTTGTTAAAAGTGACCCAGGGGTTACATACAGATCTACTGACTGAGGTACAGAGTCAAGATCTCATAGCCTTGGAGGCTAAGTACCACAAAAATTGTCTCGCTCAGCTTCTGGTAAGGGCCAGATGAGCCAGTGAAACTAGCACTGAACAGACAGAGGAGAGCACTAATGTCTTCACAAGAGCATTTGACATGCTTGTAAACCTCATTCTGGATAACTTAACATGAGGCAGGGTATTTGATATGACATTTCTGTTGACAAAATACAACAGATATTTGGACACATAAGGTTATGCTGAATCAGGGATGTACTGTGCTGAAAAGTTGAAGAAACATCTTGTTAGACACTTTGAAGGTTCAATTACAATTCCATTGGCCTCATTCAGCAAACAAACCAGTGCTGGTGTATAGTAGCAAAATAAATTTGAAAGAAACAACAAGACTGCTGAGTTTCAGAGAAAGGTCCAGAAAGAAGCAATTGAGGCAGACCTGGATCTTCCTGATGATGAGTATGAGAACCTCATATTTTTCATGCAGCAACACTTCATGTATCTGCCAGAAAAGCATTGGGGATTTCCACCAACCCATGCATTGACTGTAGAGAGATTTGTTTTGAAAGAGCAGAGTCCCTAGTGCCTGTTGATCTGTACCAGTTTCTGAGTCTGCTCATGATGGGTAAACCAGCAGAACACATCCAAAACCCTCCTGATACACACAGATGAATCTTAGCAGTAGCCCAAGATATAATCTACAGTGCTTCAAATGCTTGCTATAAAACACCAAAGCATATTGGACTAGCCATATCAGTCGACTATTTGGCTAGGAGTCACCAATTGTTGGCTATGTTACACAGTCAAGGGCATTCCCTGAGTTATGATGATATTTGCAGAGTTGAGACATCCACAGCAAGTGCCATCATGTCATCAGTTACATAACAAGGTGGAACATTTCTTCCAACAAACATCAAGCCTGGAATATTTGCACATGCCACAATGGATAACATAGCTATAAATGAAGAAACTCAGAGTGGTCAAGGAACAACACATGTTCTAGGCAGTTTGCTGTATCAGGACAGTTCAGGGTCCAATGTGTCTGTTGGACAAAGACCTAAAGTAGTTAATATTAGGGGAAAAGCTGTGAGCACACTTACATGTGTTGGTGTTCTAGAGTGGTCTAACCAATTCAAGAGAAAGGGCCCACTCAGCCACCTGTCTGGTGAAATTGATGTGAAGTCTTGATTTTTAACAAACCAATCCACATCTTTGATGCTCAACAGAGACTAGGTATTTGCTCATTTATGCCCCACAAAGATCTTCACTCTTGAGTTTGAGCCCCTTAAACCAGAGCATCAAAGTGTACCAAGCTGGGGCAGGTTTCATGCAGTCCTTCACTATAACTTCAAAGAGGCTAGATTCAAGACCACAATTGCTTACAATCCTGTAGTACCAAGCCTTCCCACTCATAAGGATACTATACACTCAGGACTAAAAACATTCAAGAAACAGATGCAGACGGTGGGCCAGGAAACCCCAGTGATAACTTTGTACCTTCAGTTGTACATCATTGCCCAAGAAGTCCAATTCTGCAACTGGGAGAAGCTGAAGCATCATGTTTTGAGAATGGGAGGATTCCACATAATGGAGCTGTACTGGAAGATACTTGGCAAATGCTATGTAGACAGTGGATTTAAAGTGTTACTAGTTGAGGCAAAGGTATTTGGAACAAATGCTGCAGCTGTGATCATGCAGGGAAAAAAACTACAAATGTTGTACATTAGCCCACAAGCTAAAGTTTGAAGCCATGTTCCAGCTACAGTGGCAAGCATTCTTTGCCTGGGTGGTGCAAAGAAGAAAATACAATCAGGGACTACAGATCAAATTGAGCTGAAGTACAAAAATGTCCAGCAACTAATGACTGCGATAGCAACAGAAGGTGAAATGAATGAGGAAAATAGAGCATTGTTGATGCATATCAAGACATTGAATCCACTCTGAAAACTCTACAAGGCGATTTTGAGGAGTTCATTAACCAAGGGCAAAAGCAGCGGTCAACATTTTACTTCTAGCAGTAGTATATCACACAGGAGCAAATCGCTCTTGACTACATTGCAGCTGAGAAAATTTCAAATTGGAACCATCACCTACAATGCTTTGCTGACATCCTTTGCTATGTTTTCGAATATAATTGCCAGAACTATGTCAGATGCGGTCCTGTGTACCTCTTGGAAATGTTTCTGCTTCCAAAGACTGCACCAGCAGTACATGAGCAAGTTGCTAATGGAAAGCATGTCATCACATGATCAACCTGAGCCTACTTCAACAGCTTCTGGTCAGACTTAGGCCTGGGACAAACTGTGGTCAGAGATTCCAAGGCAAGATCTTGGGAATAAGCAGACAAAAGAAAGCAACTCTCATGTGGTATCTCAAAATACATGAAAGAAGTGCCATCATGAGGAACTTTAAGTACATGTGTGGACTGGATAATCTTGAAGAGTGAATTCATCATGATATTCAGCTACAGTCAATCAGGAAAGAGAATGAAGACACCATGAGGATTATTAGCATAAACTTGAACCGCTATGAAAATCCATTTGCTGTGGATGTACTTGAAGACTCAAGAGATGAACCTGAATCTCTCATAAATATAGCTACAAGAGCTGTTGCTCCATTGCATGTCACTACTGCCCTGTTGACTGCAAAAGAATGTGGCAAGACTGCCTTAATGGAATTTGTTGAAGAAAGACTCAATACTGCTGCAGTCTCACTCAATGACACTATCAAAAGGATGAACCTACCCACGTTTACAAACATACAGCACTCTAACAGACCCAAAAGAAGGGACAAGGTAAAATCCATAGATTCAGATAGACAGCTCTTTGCCAGGCTTTTGGTGATATCACGAGACAGTAAGACAGACCTGCAGAAGTTCTTTGTATATGAACTGTCAAGCTGACCTCTGGCTATTGCTAATGCAGATGGTTCACTAGCAAATAGTAACAAGGCACAAATGCTCAGGGACCTGGAGGCCACAGGTGATTCCTCACTAGATCCAGCTACCTTCATGAGAAACATTAACTCAGAAAGACACACCACAACCGCTTTCGTAGACCATATGGCATGTCTTCAGAAGCTGACATCGAGAACCGGTATTCAAACTTTTGGTGACATGTTGGATAGACTGCAAAAGTTTGTGGAGAGTGCATTTCGGGAAAGTGACACAGTTCAGGTCATATCAAATAAGTATGACAATGCTGTGCTTACCAAAGCCGGTGAAAGGAAAAGACAAGGAGAGACAGTGGGATCTCCAGAAATGACAATTAGTGAAAAAAACTATGTACTACCCAGAAACATGAAGGTATACCCTTCCAATCCCAAAAACAAGGAGAACTTCCACAACTTCACTTTTAAGGAGTGGTATTTTTTAAATTTTTTTATTTATTTTATTTAGTTTTTGTTAACTGGGTAGGTGCACTAGCCACAAAATGACTATTTTCAGGCACGACCTGGGAGAGTACAACAAAAGGAGAACAGTTAAACAACAGCAACATGGGTACAATAATACAAATAGAGGAACAGTACAGCAGTGCTACAAAAATACAATGGGTAGGAACAACAAAAAATAATGGCAAGCATTATACAGATAATGGCAGTAAGATATATAATAAGTGCAGAAACCATGGACCCGACCTGTGGAGTAAAAGGGTTAATAAGATAGTAAGGTTATATAGAGAGAAATGTGAGGAATGTTCAAACATAACAAGAAAGACTGACAGAAGGAAGGTCAGGGGTGGTAATTGGTAAAACAAGAGTGGATGGTCAGCAACAAGGTTTGAGAAGGAAGAGAGCTAGTAGTCAAGAAGTTATTTACAAAGAGAAGGAAAAATATGGGCAGGGGAGGAGGAGACAGTCTTGGAGCTGGATTAGAGCAGGGGTGACATAACTGGTAAGTCTAAGGAGCTTCAGATTGGGTCAAAGCATGTACAAGCATCAGCTAAGGATAGATAACGACGATATTCACTTTTAAATCCAAAGTGAGACTGAGACAGCCGGAGGTTGAGTGGAAGAGCATTCCATAGCCTGGGAGCAGAGAACTGGAAGGCCCCTGTGCCTTTAGTCATCCGACATCTCGGAACATGAAGCAAGGATTTGTCAGCTGATCACAGGCCATGGGAGGATGGTTGAGGGACCAGCAACGCCGCCAGCTGGGATGGGTTTTTTTCCCAGATGATTAAGTCCACTAGTGATCCAAGGTAGTATTGTCTACTGGCAGAGGGTGAGAGCCAATTCAGATCCTTATAAAGAAGGCAGTGATGTTTGAGCTGCAGCGACGAAGAGGCAAATTGGCATATACTGTTATAAGTTATGTCCTATTTTAGTAGGGAGGTTTTATGGGCAGAGGTAAGAATAGAGGCACCATAAGTAAGGGTTGGGAGCAGAATACCTCGGGCAATTGCTAATTTGACTGAGGGTGTAAGCATGTAGCTCGTTTTGTAAGCTACTCCTAGTTTTGAGTTTACAGCTGTCCATGAGGACTGAATGTGAAGATTAAAATCCAGGGACTGGTCCAGGAGGATCCCAAGGTACTTGAAGGAAGTAACATTTTCAAGTGGAAGTCCTCCTGGGTGAAGAACCTCCAGCAAACTGGAACAGGTCTTAATCTTCGGTGCAGAACCTAGGAGCATGGCTTTCATTTTCTTTTCATTTAGTACGAGCTTACAGTCTAGTAGCCAGTCTAAGACCTTATTGAAGTCTGAAGTAAGTGATGTGTTTATGCAGGCAATACTAGAAGAACTAGTGTAGATGATCAGGTCATCAGTGTAGAGAATAGCTGAGCAGGATTCCAGAACCTCAGCTGCATTGTTGATAAAAATTGAGAACAGAAGGGGCCCAAGGATAGAGCCCTGGGGGACCCCAAGGTTGATAGTAGACATGTTGGACAGGGAGGAGTTAAATTTGACAGCTTGTGACCTGTTTGACAGGTAGCTACAGAACCAGTCCACAACAGGGGTAGAGAAAAGGAATTTATGGAGAGTGGAGAGAAGCAGGGGATGGTCTACAAGGTCAAAAGCCTTAGTGAGGTCAATGAAGATGGCACCTGTGAGTTTTCCAGAGTCCATGTTGGACAGAATATCAGTAGTTAGTTGAAGCAGAGCCGTGGTGGTGCTATGACCTTTTTTGAAACCATGCTGAGTGTCTGAGAGGAGATTGTAGCATGTAAGGTAGTCACTGGTCTGTGATGCAACTATTTTCTCTAGGATCTTGCTAAGGACAGAGAAAATTGCTATAGGTCTGTAATTGGCCATGTCCTTTGGGCCACCTTTTTTAAAGACAGGCGTTGCTCTTGCAGATTTCCATAGGCCTGGCACAGTGCTATGGATAAGGGATAAAGTGTAGATTCTGGCAATCGGAAAGGCAATAAATGGAACAGCCAGCTTAAGAAGACGAGGTTCCAGTGAGTCAGAACCAGAGCTGGTATTGGCAGATATGGATCTCAGTAATTTCAGAACTTCCGCTCTTGATATAGCCTTGAAATAGAATGGTGGCACTGGAGGAGCACCATACGATAGGGCAGTATGGTTGTCTGATGGTAGTGTGGTAGGTAGATTGGTAGCGATCCACTAGGTTGTAAAGCCAAGGTATAGTATGAAGATCAGAGAAAAGATTGTTAAAACTGTTTGAGATGGTCCTAGGGTCATTACAATGTGCCCGTTTATGATCATTTCATCAGGAGGAATCGATCATGTAGGTACTGAGAAATGTTTTGACATGGGCCCAGAATTTCCTTGGGTCGCAGGCTGAGCTTTGTAGAAGGTCCTTGCAGTATTTGCTTTTAGCAACTCTAACTTGTCTCTTACATCTGTTCCTTAGTTCACGATAGACAGTAAGATCTGACTGTAGACCAGTTTGTTTGTAGCGAATCCAAAGCTTGTCCCTCTGGCGCAGATTAGCAAGGAGGTCTTTATGCAGCCACCTTGTCTGTTTTCCTCTGTCCCTTCTAGTAGTCTTGGGGGCATGTTTATATTGAATGTTAAGAAATTCATTTATGAATATCTGTAGAGCAACCTCCACATCCTTTGTTTGATAGATACCTGCCCAGTCGATATTGGAGACATCATAGAGAAATGCATCCTGATCAATATGCGCTAGTTTTGTAAACGTGATTAGTCTTGATGGAGGAGATGGAGGCGCAACCATAGATAGGATACAAAAAGTGGGTGAGTGGTCTGTTAGTGCTTCTGCAAAGATTCCTGCTTTTTACACATGTTTCATATGGTTAACCATCACCCAGTCTAGGAGTGTACCCGTTTGATGGGATGACATGGCTCTAGTTGCTTCAGAGATCAACTGGTGAAAATTATAACTAAGCATGAGTGATTGCAAGGATATTTGAGCTGACCCTAACCAACTGAGGTTAAGATCACCTAGGATGACAGCCTCATTGTGATTTACAGTCTGGGAGGTGATGTCAAGGAGTTCTTGAAGACCTACTATTCCCCCAGCAGGGGGATTATAGGCACAGATAATATGAAACTTATTTTCCCCCAATATAATAGTTGCCTGTATGAATTCACACACTGCAGGAGAGGCAGACGCCGGGACAATAGAGATGTTGAGGTGGTTTTTGAAGAATAGGGCAACTCCACCTCCATGCTTGGATGAGGATCTATCCCGCTAGAACAGGGAATAGTTAGGTAAGGAGCACACGTCATCAGGTATTCCAGGTTTTAGCCAAGTTTCTGTGAGACAGAGTACATCAGGATTGTAGAGTTTCACCCAGGCCTCGAGTTCCGCATGGTGACCAGTAAGACTTCTGATATTGATATGGGCAATTAATAATCCTTTCTTGGACATGCCGGATAACTCATTTGGGGAAAAGAAACAGGAAGGTGGACCTGGATTTAGTTTGACGTCCCCAGATAGCAGAATAATGATCATGGCTAGGAACCAAAGCCTTGCACAGTGGCAGGTTAGGGTGAAAGCACATCTCCATGGCAGCTTCCTCCTGTTGTGTAGAGGGTAATAGATGCTGCCTCTAACAAGGAGGATAGGGTTAGGTTGCAGTTCAGGCTTTGTCTCTGCAATCAAGTTAGAGAAAATATAGTTGCGGTAAGCCTCTGAGGAGTCTTTTGCCATTTGGTTACACGGGACAGCCCATGTGGCAGTGTCCAGGCTGAGTAAAAGGACAAATGACAAGAGTGCCAATAGCAGACCATACTTTGCCATAGTGTTGCTATTTGACTTGGGTAGGAAGGCTAATGGTATACTGAGACAGAGGATTAGCTCTTAGGGATAAAGAGATAGTGTGTGTAAAATTAAGACTGCCAAGGGTGACCGTGTTCCACCATTTTAACCCTTGGCTGAAATTAGAGATAGAGCAAAAACAATGAAGTGTTTCCTGCTAGCATAGCAATTATTTTGAAGAAGTGGATCAGAGAAGCAGAAAGTAAAGCCCTACAAAGGATAATTAGGAAAGCAGACCAGCCGGAGGCTCTACTTGTGGTAAAGATTACAGCGAGGAAATGAAGACCTATTCAAGATATGTTAGACGGCACCCCTAGTGGTGGAATTTTATAAGAAACCAATGGGAGACTAGACAGATAGCAGTAGTGTTCAGCAACAGTCAATGCAAAGCAGAGGGCACCGAAGCCCAAAGACTGATAATCTGACAGAGACAAGGCAGGGCTAAACAGTGGCCGAGCAGAGAGCAGCAGTCCAATTAGAGGAGAGTGGCAGCAGGTGGCCGCTTATCAAACCCGCACAGTGCTAGCCCGGACCCTTAACCAGATTTGAAGGTGTCCTGTTCATCAGGAGGATAGAGGTACGGGCAGCTGGCAGGATTAGCCATGCCGCTCACTGGGAGCACGATCAGGCACAGTGGACCTATTTTAAGATATAAAATGTAGGTTAAGATAGGATGTTATTAGCTAGGGCAGGGGGTACCAAGGCAACTTGAAAAATACTTGGGGTAGCAAGAGAGGAATCCCAGGTATGGAACTGCACAGTAGATAGCAGAGCAGGCACTAAGCAAAGCTGATAGGCAAGCAGTTGGTGAAAATAGGAAGATGTGTTTAAAGGGAAGACAGGACAAGTGTTAGGCCTAATAGCTGCACTCTGTGTCTTTAAGAGGAGTTGCAATATTAGTGAGAGGGGAGGATGAACATTGATAGGGGTGGTGCCGAGGGGGGAAGGAGAGTATTTAATAATGGCTGGAGGTGGGGGATGGGAGGGTGGGTGTAAAAATTCAAGCAGCAAGGAGACAGAAGGACAGAAAGTGAAAGAGAAATTTAATTATTTGCAGGCAAAGCTTACAACTGTGACCCAAATGGAATCTGGTCTAAACAGAGAAAACTGTATCACTTTAAACTTAGTTTCTGATCCAGGGTAGCTTACCACTGGACCTTAAAACAAAGAGAGCAGTAATATTTTACAGTCTACAAACCTGAAGCCTAAATGAACTTGCGCTTCAAACTACCCTTGGAGTGCAAAACTGCTGTAAACAGGCTTAGGTTCACGTTTAAGTTAGGATTTACAAGATGATTTGGAGAGACTTAACAAGTACCACAATCAGAATATAACATTAGCTTAAGGTCCAGAGAGGAAACAGCAGTAGCAAGGAATTAAAGAACTGCAGCAGCCCATCAGCAGGCAGAGTCAATGGTTCTGGACAGTCTAGTTTCTGCAGCATACCTTCGGTCTGGTGATCAGTGGGCAGTACAACAAGGAAGGCAGCTGGTGGACAGAAGGGGTTCACCTGCCTGCTTGAGGCAGCAGAGGCACCCGTGTCAAGGGTGAAGCTTCGGTCTGGTGATCAGTGAGCAGTGCAGTGAGGAAGGCAGCAGGTGGACAGAAGGGGTCCGCCCGGCTGCTTGAAGCAGCAGAGGCAAACCATACCTCATGTTCTCACACCATCTCAAGCATTGGTGCTATCAGGAGGCTTGAAAATCATAAACAGGTGTTGGAAATAACTCATGGACAAGTAACGGATCTTCCTGAACTCTTCTCTACCCAAGATGAAGCCAATAGTAGGATATATATGCATGTTGGTGACTCAGTCACTTTCTAAAAGACAGAAAATAAGATCATATGTTCACCAGACATGGATATTCTTCTGCTTGGAACATATTTTGCAGAGGAGCTTGGCATCAAGCTGTGGTTCAAAACAGGAACCAAAATGAAGACCCAATACATACGACTGCATATTATAGCTGAGAAACTTGTCAGTTCAATATGCAAGGTTATTTCTACCATTCCACATCCTTACAGACTGTGATGGTACCAGCTGTTTCAAGGGCACAGGCAAAAAGAAATCCTTGCAAATACTAAGAATGAACTATGAAAACTTGCAGAAGTTGGATGAACTTGGAGACTCTTTTGAAGTCATGAACGATGTCATTGATGTCTGTCAAAAGTCTGTATGCAGACTCTACCAACCAACAGGATGTATTAGTTCTGACATCAGTCTAAGGTACAAACAGTTTTGCAAGCAAGCAAAGTAGAATGACAGCTTGCCACCATGTATGGACAGCCTGGTACAGCACATAAAGAGAGCTAATTACCAGTGTGCTGTTTGGAAAGCAGCACTTGTGGCTTAGCCATTTATTGCATCACCTGATAGATGTGGCTGGACACAGACAGAGAATGGTCTTGAGCCTCAATTAATGACACAAGAATCAGGTCCAAAAGACTTGCCAGAACTTACCACATGCCAGTGCACAGAGTCTAAATGTTCCTCAAGTGCAGGTGTGTGAGGATAGAACTAAAATGCACACCAAGTTGTTGGTGTGAAGGACACCCAAGCACATGTGACAATATGCAAGAAACAGGTGAAGAGAATATCAGTTAAGAAAATGGTGATTGGGAATCAGATTATGACACTGACAATGATGGCTCTGAGTAAACAAGTTAAATGTGCCTCCGTATTAAGAATACATGCTATAATGAAAAGTTGCACGATGATAAATATGGTCATAAATCTTCATTAAAATTTAGTCTCAAACAATATATTTGTGCGCAGGATGGACCTTATTATAATGACATCTTGTAGTAAAAATGTTGTGGGTAATTTTTTGGCTGAAAAAGACATTTGTATTTCCATGGGTGTCAAATTTTCTCACTCTTTCAAATTTATTTTAGCAATTTGCAAAAACTGTAAAATAATACCCAAACTCTACAAATACGATGTTAAAAATAACAGTTTAACTATTTCTTTGAAATTTAGGATTCACTCGTTTTCAATTTTTTCAGCTATATTGTCCAGATTTTCTCTTCAAAATTCAATATTATTGACCATGTAAAGAACACCTGACCATGTGAAGAACACCACAACATACCTTTCTGAAAGCTGATGAGTAGAGCTATCTTATGCAACCATCAAACCTTCTCTAACAGGTGGTTGCAACAGGACAATTATTTTGAAAATTGACGGCTAGACTAGAAGATTTAAGTCATTGGTGTTTGTTAAATTTGTCTTTTTTGCAGAGGGTTGAAGTTATTCACTCCAATATCTTGCCCAGAATTTTATTCTACCTCCAAACACTCCTACTATACACAGTTAGCCATTATTTTTGAAACTGGCATAGGCTGATATCTTGATTTATATGGAGGGGGACATGGGCCTAGACTTTGACTTTCTTTGCTCAGTTATCTCTGGCTTAGGGTTGGTAAATTTACCTAATCTCCATTTACATGCGCTAGCATGTCAACTTTATTTGTTATGCCTCTGGACCTTGGAGAATTACCAATCTCATTGGAAGGACATGCACTTCACATTTAATTATCTACATGATGTTAGTCAAATCTTGTATTCCTCATCCCTGGGCTATCTTCTGTTTTCCCACTTTTTCCATTATACCACAGTGACAGTTAAGATATGGCACATAGTATAAATAAGATACCTTGGGGAAGACATTCCCATGTTGGAGGCTTTGGCACCGTAGCATTGCAATCCTTTGAATGCCTCAGATCCTTTTTTAAAAAGGGTGGGACCGGTTGGGTCTACTATATCTCTATCAGATTTTAGACTCTTGGGGCGTTTGTTCTTTTTCTGATCTTTGTGCTATGTGTTCTTTGCTGACCATAGATCACTATTGGTATCTATGACTTCGAGCATATATACAGACCATCCGTTCCCAGCGCAGAAGTCTCCCAGACCACCTTCCCGCATTGCTTACTTTAATATTATTTCATCAACAGGGCAGAGTACAACAACATCTCATTGACCACTTATATTCTATCCTTTGGGACCACTCAAAAGACTCTCCTCTTTCTATTTTGCACCAATGGAAAAATGACTTACAGATTTTGTGCGAGTCAGCCTTGTGGGAGACATGCTCTCTTTCTACATATAAACTTTTGATGGCTTCCTATCTAAAATAGTTTGCTTGGAAGTGCTGGATGAGATTTTTTAAGACCTCAGCACTCTCACAAAGTATATGGGAATGCAGGCTGGGACTTGTTGGCAGGCATGTGGTGAGTCCAAGGCTGATCATGCTCATAATATTTGGTCTTGCCCTCACTTGTGTTCTTACTGGTCAGCTATTTTCACAGTTTTAGCTCTGATGTTCAATCTTTTACTACCTCTCCCTTCTACACTAACTCTTTTACATCTCCCTCCTAATAAACCAAAGGTAAAGGGCTGACAACTTAAACTTTTGTTGATTCTTTTGGTACATGCAAAAAAGGCTATTACCAAATTATGGTCTTAAACATGGCCTCCTCAGTTATCTAACTGGATAGCCATAGTGGATGTCATCTATCAACATGAAGAGTGCATGTACTGTATAATCTTTTTGGTCATATACCAGTTTTTTGTTTTTTTTACATCCTTTTTTCCCTACCTGGCTCACGGTCTGCCCCAGTCTTCTGCGCATCCTGTTATCCAGCCACCATCTGGAGTCCCCTAGCTCCCTTAGGGACTCTTGTCTTATACTCCCATGGATTACCCCCCTCAGCAGGGTGGCAGAGCACCTCTAACTCCACCTGGTTCAGGATCCAGTGTTCAGCAATGTCCCCCCAGAGCCAGGTGCCCCTGTAGGATGGCCATCAAGCCACAGTCACCAGTCACCAAGCTGTTTTCCCTTGTTCTGCTTACCCCTTGTGAGTAGGGCATGCAATGGCACCCAGGGAAGGAGTGCACACACATCTGCATGCGCTCTTCCTGGTGCCGTGCCCCATCTCAGCTCCCCAGTACTTGTTGCTGGTGTACCACCCCCAGCCTCCGCTAGGAGCTGATAGTGCCCTGACAACTGGGATCCCCCCAACCCAGAGAGGGAGAGCAGTCCCTTGGATGCGCCATCCCTCTCCGCTCTCGCCAACCCTGAATGACCCAAGTCCACTCCTGAACCCGGGTCGCCGGCATGGAGGGAGGTGTGGCGTCCAGCGCCTCAACCTTCAGCGCCACCGGGCTGGCCATATGCCAGTTTTTGAAGAAATCTGGAGACGTTCGGTACTGTATAAATTACAATTGGATCTGACTTTTGTCCCATAAGCTTTTTTTCCTTTTCACCTCCTTTCTGGATTTAGTTTTTCATTGGCTTATATGCCTTAAGTTTGACAGTTTTTCTATAGAAAAATATGAATGCGGTTCTGCTCATGCCTTGCCTCAAATTTCATTCATTATTCTTATGTGCCTTTTATCATCTTTATTCTGCCACTACAATTTTTAAACTTTGTTCTTAACGTTTTTTATATTGTTTTATATGTTCTAATATGCTACTATCATATGTGAGCTATTAATATGTTATGCTTTGTGTATCCAGGTGTTATTTACTTTATAGCAGCTGTTCTGGATGTTAGTTGTACAGTAACTTGTTTGATGTACTTTTTGTTAAATTTCTAATAAAACAGTTATTATAAAAAAAAGTATACAGTTTTTGGTGTAACAGTGATACAGTAAAATAAATAACCTTTAAAGTATATAAATCCCAGTTTAGAGTCCTGTTGAAACCTAGTATTAGAAGGGATTTGGCCCGGGTGATACAAAAAAATCCTCTCCCCCCCAAATCCCAGAGGTGTCCATTTCCAGTTCATAGAAAAATAAAAACATAGAATTTGTCAGCAGATAAGGACCACTTGGCCCATCCAGTCTGCCACTCTTTTCCCTGCCCATACTGCCATCATAGACCCCACTTGGTCTCTGGCCACCACTTCCCCCTGCTTTGATACCAGTCTTCCTTTATAGCTATCCCAGGCATGCTTTGAATCTCACAACAGTTTTCTCATCCATCACCCTGCTGGAATATTGTTCTAGACACCTACCACCCTATCAGTAAAGAAATGCTTCCTCATGTCCCTCCAAAACTTCCCCGTACCAGCTTCTTTGCATTCCTGCTAGTTCTTGTATACCTTCTGTTCTGAAAAATGCTTTCATCCTGTAATGTATTCACCCTGTGAGGTATTTAAGGGTCTCTGTCATGCCCCCTCCTCTCTTCCAGGGTATACATGTTCAGATGCCTCATTTTCTCCTCATAGAGTACTTGGTGCAGTCCTAGCACCATTTTTGTTGCCCTTCTTTGGATGGCTTCTACCTTGTCTATGTCCTTTCTGAGTTATGGTCTTTAGAACTGGACACAGTATTCCAGGCGTGGTGTCACCTATGGCTGATAGAGTGGCAACACCACCTCCATCTTTCTGTTAATGATATCCTTCCCTATGCACCCCAACACCCCACTTATTTTCCTTCTGCTTTGTCACATTGCCATGTCACTGTAAGGTCATCTGTTGTGATTACCTCTTGGTCCCTTTCCTGTTTAGTGACCATCAAACCCCCACCATTTTGTACTCTGCTTCTGGGTTTCTGCACCCAAGGTGCGTGATTTTGCACTTTTTTACATTGAATCCCAGCTGCTATACCCTTCACCATTACTCAAGCTTATTCAGGTCTCTGTTCATTCTCTCCACCCCCAATGGAGTTTTCACCCTATTAAATATCTTGGTGTCATCTAAAAAGAGGTGCACCTTCTCTTCCAGTTCTATTGCAATTTCACTTATAAAGAAATTAAATGGGATTGGACCCAGTACAGAGCCCTGAGAACCCACTGGTCACTCCTCCTTCCCTCAAATGAGTGCTGTTAACTACCACCTTCTGCCATCTATCTGTCAGCCAGTTATATACCCAGTGTACCACCTTGGTTCCCACCCCAAACTTCCCAGTTTTTTATTGGCCTCCTACGTGGCACAGTGTTGAAGGCCTTGATGAATTCTGAGTAGGCCATATCTGTAATGGAAATTGGCATCTGCCAGCTATGTGTATTTCATTTTGATATAAATACATGTTTTTTTTATCATATTTCTATTTATTTCACCCCTTGCAGAGTGGACCCCTAGTGATCTCCTGTCACAAGCACCCACACCCCTGGACCAAGTCTGGAACACAGATTTATACATCCCATACACACAGGGCAGGCCTTTCATCACTCCACACCCTGGTGAAGGTGCCTCTCATGACTGGGGGCAGAGGGCACAGCCATCAGCTGCCAAGATCACCCTGCTATTTTCCACATTGCTTTTACCTCTGGGGAGCCAGATGTGCAATGGTGTCAGAGCACATCTGTGCTGATGCCTGCCATGCTCCCCCCTTGCTATGCACACAATTGTAGTGTGGCTGGCCTCCACCAGTTGCCACTGCAGAGTGGTAAGTTGCCCCTCCCCTCCCCAGAGGAAGGAGAGCAGTCACGGGATACTCAATCCTTCCTCTCCCTTGCCAGCCCCTTGTGGCCTGAGTCCATTCCCAAACCCAGGTCACTGGCATGGCATGAGGTGTGGCATCCAGCACCTCAACCCTCAGTGCCACCGGGTCAGTGATATAAATATATGTTTTTGAATTCTGCTTGTGAAACATGGCAGTCACCACAAGACGTCATGGGACATTGGATTTTTAAAATAATAAAATGTTCTGATCTTGCTTGCTGTCACAGCTAGCTTGTAAAAGTTGACTTCCTGGGACTATAATAACACCAAGGTCATAAACCAACCACTGCTTTGAAACCATGCAGCTTGTCATAAAATATTGCCTTTTATGGCATATCAAGAGGGAAGCAGTTTCTGATAGATACCTGTGAAAATTCACCCACTTATGAGAGGTGTTTTTATGATGTTTTGCTGAGAGATCAAAATGGAAAGCTGTCATAAACTATGCTTTGATGAAAAAGAGATTGTCTTGTTATAATTAAAAATGGTGTTGTATGTGCAGATTCCAATTAAGTAGTAACCTGACCTGATTGCCTATGCAGCTGTATGTAACAAATTAATTACAGGACTAAAAGTGATCTCGTGCTGTGACATCACAAGGAGGGTGAGACTTGAATTCTGATATTGCCAAGCTGGCTAAAGGGACTGATGCACACTCTTGTTCTGAACTTGGAAGGCGCACTCTTGTTCTGAACTTAGAAGGCACACTCTTTACTGGACTTCTAAGAGTCATCTTGGTATTTTGGACACATCTGCCAAGATAGGTACATTTAGCCTAAACCAACTGCTAACTGAAAAACTGAGGAAGCAATTAGTTATTCAATGTAAGGTGCTTTATTTATAACTGTCCATTTATTTTCTGCCTGTGCCCTTAATGTATATATGTTCTGTGTTTTGTATTTTATTTACTGTTTTAAATTTAAGTAAACATTGTTTCTCCTTAAACCTGCCTGTGACATGTTCTCATTCTGAGTGTGAATGGTGTAACAGTATTAATAATTCTGACAGAACTGTTAAATTGCTTAGTGTGTCACCATATGCAGCCATACTCACAAGGATCTGTGTAAAGATCCAGCAAGGTAAGAAAATACCTGAGTCTCAACTGAGTCGGCAGGGGGTTGTGAACCAGGTTGGTTGTATGCCTACTGGGTCAAGTATTGCGCTGCTTTCCCAGAAGAAAGTGTGATATTTAGACCTGTTACCTGGGTGTGCTAGCTAAAAAGGGTTCATAATTGACCCCAGGACTCAAGACTGGTAGTTTGCCTGGACCCAAAACAATCAGAAGGGTGTCCCTGTTTGTCCTCTGTTCACAAATCACACTTCAGGGTTGGGCACTATGGGAGCAGAAGGCCTGACCCCCAGAGTGGATTTGTGACAGATCTGGTGTGCAGCGATGCAATCTAAAAGATTTGTTTGCACATTGTGCAATTATTTGGTGGCATGGGCATTAATAGTCCAGTGTGTTAGATTGATAAACTGTAACTGTTGACACACAAACAAGGCAGAGATTTTTAAAAGAAATATATAATTTGGGTTACAGTCTAAGTTCCCTACCTGTTTTATTTTTTTTCGGGTGCAAGCTAGCATAGCCGTAGATTAGGGAAGAAGATGGCTTCCAGCTACAGCAAATTCACTGCAAACCACCTGTGGCAGTTGTGCCAGAAAAGAGGAGTCTGATGTGAAGGGTGAACCCAACAGCACCTCACGGAAGCTTTTGTTGCAGCCAATGCACAAGCAACTGCCCAAGACCTCGAGTCACAGTCGGTGACTGAAAGAGACCAGGCCTTGGGTGTTGAGGGGCCAGGGTCCATCACATTGTCTAGTCCCAGGGAGGAGGAGGACAGCAGAACCAGTGTGAACTGAGAGCCACAGCAGCAGGGGAAGGTCACCACAACACTGGAGCAAGAAGGGATCAGGCTACAGCTAAAGCTGAGGAGAATGACATTGGAATTCAAACAGAGGAAGTTCCAGATGGAGCTATAGAAGCAAGAAAAAGAGAACCAGCTTCAGAGAGAGGCTGAGCAAGAGCAGTGAGAGGCTGAGAGAGAGGAGAGAGAGTGCCAGTGAGAATTTGAATTGGAGAAGCTGAGACTCCAGTATCCAACGCCAGATCAGGTCAGTAGCATGGGTGAACCTGGAACTCCAGGACTGGGTTACAAGTTAAATTCTAAATTGATAGCTGAATTTAAAGAGGGGGAGGATATGGATGCATTTTTAAATTCATTTGAAAAGGTATGCTTTCAGGCAAAAATTCCCCAAGAGTCCTGGAGCTTCCAGTTATCCCTGCTGCTTACCAGTAAAGCTCATGACGCCTTGGGTCACATGGACAATCAGGACAGTAATGATTATGAGACACTTAAAACTGCATTGCTTAAAAAATATGAATTGACACCAGAAGTGTATAGAGTTAAGTTACGTAAGCTCAGGAGAAGCCCTGACATGAGCTATGAGAAACTAGCCACAAAGCAACGTCAGTTTTTGAAGCATTGGTGAGAGGGGGTCAGAGCAGACTCTACAGAAAACTGAGGATGTGGTACTTTTGGAACAATTATTTTGTGCTTGCCCAGCAGAGCTGAAAACCTGGCTAGAGGACAGAGATCCAATAAACAGTGCAGGAGGATGCTGAGCTCTCAGACCGCTATGCCAGGAGCAGACCTATTCCTAAAAGGAGTGGGGTGGGTGTGGCAGCACAGAAAGGGAAAAGCACACCTTCAGGGCAGCTAAAACCCTCCCCAGAAAGTGAGCAGCCCCCCAGGTTACAAAAAAAGGATTTGCCTGATAAAAGAAATGATGAATGCTGGTTTTGCAAGCAACCAGGGCATCTTGCAAGACAGTGTCCTAAAAAGTCACAGAGTTCCCAAAGTGGTGCTCAAATAGAGGTGGGTGCACTGTGTATCCCTGAAAGCATGCTTATAAACATGAGGGAGCACATACACCCGGTTACTGTAAATGGAGTGCAACCCATTGGTTGAGGGACATGGGGGGTGTCCCTTACTTTGGTAAAAGGGGATTTGGTTGAGCCTGAACAGCTTATACCTAATCAATTTGTTGCAGTACAGGGATTCACTGGGGAGGAGAAAACTCTGCCACTTGCTAGTGTTCTCCTGGACTGGGGTGCGACAGGAGAGACTGTGCAAAAAGTTGCAGTGGCAGAAAATCTTACCCTGGATGTGATTATAGGGAACAATCTCCAAAAGGGGGTGGTGTGTACAGTTACCCACAGTCAGATGGCAAAGGTCAATTGTAGTTCCCTGGACCCACTAGAAGCCCCTGTAGAAAACACTGGGAGGCTGGTTCCCCAGCCTGTGTCTCCTGCCATGGAGAGTAGTGAAAGGAGATAGAAATTCCCAAGGTAGCAGTTAACAAAACAGCTACAGAAGGTTACTCTGAGGTGGGAGGTGTAACCAGTGGTCAGAAGGTTAGGGATGGCAGTAACCCTGAATGCCTTGATGCTAGAACTAGGGACCCCAGTTTAGAAACTGAAGGGGACCTGTCCCATGCCTTGGGAATATGTAAAGATTTTGCAGCTACTCAAAAAAATTACCCTACTTTAGAGAGACTGAGGACTTGTGCAGAATCTAATGGGACACAGGGAGGTGATGGGAGACATAGAGTGTATTGGTACAATAGACTGCTGTATATGCAGGATGTAAGGACAGAGGAAGGAGTGATGGACAGGCAGCTTGTCATTCCCTAGGGGTACTGTGAGCAATTGCTCAAGATTGCTCATGATATCCCCATGTCTGGACATCTGGGAATTGTGCATACTATGTAGTGATTGGCCCAGAATTTCTATTGGCCCAACTTCACCCAGCAGGTGAAGTAATATTGCAGGTCTTGTCACTGGTGCCAAGAAATAGGGAAGATGAGTAGTAAAACCCAATTTGCCCTAATTCCCTTACCCATAGTGGAGGAGCCATTCCAAAGGGTAGGAATGGATATTGTGGGCCCTTTGAATACCCCCAGCTCCTCCGGGAAGAGGTTTATCCTAACAGTGGTGGATTATGCCACCCTGTACCCAGAGGCAGTCACCCTATCCTCACTGAGGACAGACAAAATGGCAGATGCCTTGCTTGGGATTTTCCCCCTGTGTCAGGTTCCCACAGGAACCTATCGTTGATCAAGGAGGTTCCTTCATGTCGGACTTGATGAAGTGTCTATGGGAGAAGTAGGGGGTGGTGCAGAGATGCACCATACCTTATAACCCACAAGTCAATGGGCTTGTGGAAAGATTTAGTGGTACCCTTAAATCGATGCTCCAAGCATTTGCTGAGCAGCATGGGAGGGACTGGGAGAATTACCTTCTCCACCTGTTGTTCGTATACAGAGAGGTGCCACAAGAGTCGACATGGTTGTCTCCCTTCGAACTCTTATATGGACACAGTGTGTGGGCCCCTAGACTTGGTCCGAGAAGGTTGGGAAGGCAAGCATGCCACCCAGGGAACTCCCATAGTGGATTATGTCCTTAAGTTTAGGGAAAATCTGAAGTAGCTTATGGGAACAGCCCAGAGAAACCTAGCAGTCACCAAGCAGAAGCAAAAGGTATGGTATGAACGCAGCGCCAGAGCTCGCTCATACACTGTGGGTCAGGAAGTCATGGTCCTAATCCCAGTCCAGAAAGATAAGCTGCAGGCCGAGTGGGCAGGACCATACAAAGTAGTCAGATATATGAATGACATAAATTACATTGTAGAACTGCCTGACAGGAGACATACCCATAGAATATATCATGTCAACATGATGAAGCCATATGCAAGTAGGGCTGACATGGTCTTTGCAGTGTGTGATCCTGGGGAGGGGACAGACAAAGCAGATCCCCTTCCAGACATGCTTGGGGAAAGCAAGCTGGAGCCCTCTGTGGAGACAATCAAACTGTCATTCTAGTTGACCCCAGAACAGATCCAGGAAGTAAGGGAGGTTTTAGAAGACTTTGCCCCTTTATTTAATGCCATGCCTGGACTAACCCCCTTAGTGATGCATGATGTAGACACAGAGACACAAGTACCCATACGGTGGACAGCATATTGGGTGTCAGAGGCTGTCCTAAAGGACATTAGGAATAAGGTGGAAGAAATGCTGGATATAGGGATAATTTAGAAATCCCACAGCCCCTGGGCCTCACCTGTAGTCCTCATTTCCAAGCTGGATGGCTCTACTCATTTTTGTGTGGACTGTCATGGGCTCAGTGCAATCACAAAGTCTGACACCCATCCAATGCCATGGATGGAAGAACTACTGGGCAAGTTGTGAGGGGCAACATACCTTATCACTATTGACCTGATGAAAGGGTATTGGCAAGTGGAGTTAACTGCCACAGCTAGGGAGAGGTCGGCCTTCATCACTCCAATAGGGTTATCTAAGTTCAAGGTAATGCCTTTCGGAATGAAGAACGCCCCTGCCACCTTCCAGAGGTTAGTGAAACAGGTGATACATGGTACTGAAAAGCATGTCATGGTGTACCTGAACAATATTGCCATCTTCAGTGCCAGCTGGAAGGAACACCTGTCTCACCTTAAGGAAGTGTTGGGCAGAATACAGATGGCCGGGTTCACGGTGAAAACTGAAAAATGCCAGGTGGCCATGGCAGAGGTGACATACCTAGGGCATGTAGTAGGCCAGGGACAGCTCTGTCCTTATCAAGCAAAGACTGAGGCAATAGAGGCATGGCCCAGACCTGAAACACAGAAGCAGGTCTGGAGTTTTATAGGGATTGCAGGATACAATTGGAAGTTTGTATTAAACTACGGTGCCCTGGCAGCTCCCCTATCTGGTCTGCTAAAGAAAAGAAATCCTGAAAAAGTAAAATGGGAGCCAGCCTGTGAATGAGCCTTTATATGGCTAAAGGAGGCACTGTGCAGTGCTCCTGTGTTAGCCAGTTCAGACTACAGTAAATCATTTGCAGGTACAGACAGATACCTCAGATGTGGGTATTGGGGCAGCACTTAGTCAGGCTTCTAACCAAGAGAAGGATCACCCAATAGTGTACATCAGTAAGAAATTATTTCCCAGGGAGCAGGCTTATTCTACAGTGGAGAAGGAGTGCCTTGCACTGGTGTGGGCACTGAAGAAACTGGAGCCATACCTTTATGGGAGGCACTTTGAGGTACAGACAGATCATAACTCCTTGGTTTGGCTACCCCAAATGAGTAAGACAAATGGCGGGCTTCTAAGATGGAGTCTTGCCTTACAGGGCTACAATATGACTATCACCCACAGAGCAGTGTCAGCAAATGCAAATGCAGATGGGTTATCCCAACAATTAGAGCAGTGAACTGAATTTAGGGAACTCATACCATGCCTAGGAATGGATCCCCCAAATTCAGTCTAGGAGGGAAGGGTGTAATGGGAATCACTATTTGCCAACTATGTGTATATAATTTTGATATAAATATTTGTTTTTGAATTCTGCTTGTGAAACAGGCAGTCAGCACAAGGTATCATGGAACATTGGATTTTTAAAAGAAAAAAAAATGTCTGGCCTTGCTTGCTGTCACAGCTAGCTTATAAAAGTTGACTTCCAGGGACTACAATAAAACCAAGATTATAAACCAACCACTGCTTTGAACCCTGGCATCTTGTCATAAAATACTGCCTTTTATGGCTTATCAAGAGGAGAGCAGTTTCTGATAGATACCTGTGAAAATTCACCCGCTTATGAGAGGTGTTTTTCTAAGGTTTTGCTAAGAGATCAAAAGTAAATATTGTCATAAACTATGCTTTGATGAAGACAAGATTGTCTTGTTATAATTAAAAATATTGCTATATTTCCAGATTCCAATTAAGTCTTAACCTGACCTGTTTGCCTATGCAGCTGCATGTTACACATTAATTACAGGACTAAAAGTGACCTCATGTGCTGTGACATCAAAAGAAGGGTGGGACTTAAACTCTGATATTGCCAAGCTGGCTGAAGGGACTGATGCACACTCTTGTTCTGAACTGGGAAGGCACACTCTTGTTCTGAACTTTGAAGGCACACTCTTTACTAAACTTCTGAGAGTCATCTTGATATTTTGGACACATCTGCCAAGACAGGTAACTTTAGCCTAAACCATCTGCTAACTGAAAGACTAAGGCAGCAATTAGTTATTCAGTGTAAGGTGCTTTATTTATAACTGTCCATTTATTTTCTGCCTATACCCTTAATGTATATATGTTCTGTGTTTTGTATTTTATTTACTATTTCTCCTTAAACCTGCCTGAGACATTTTCTCATTTTGAGTGTGAATGGTGTAACAGTATTGATAATTCTGACAGAACTGTTAAATTGCTTAGGGTATCACTATATGCAGCCATGCTCACAAGGATCTGTGTAATGATCCAGCAAGGTAAGAAAATACCTAAGTCTCAACTGAGTCATCAGGGGGTTGTGAACTAGGTTGGTTGTATGCCCACTGGGTCAAGTATTGCGCTGCTTTCCCCAAAGAGAGTGTGATATTTGACCTGTTACCTGGGTGTGCTAGCTAAAAAGGGTTCATACTTTACCCCAGGACTCAAGACTGGTAGTTTGTTCAGACCCAAAACAAACAGGAGGGTGTCCCTGTTTGTCCCATGTTCATGAATTGCACTTCAAGGTTGGGCACTGTGGGAGCAGAGGGCCTGAGCCCTGGAGTGGATTTGTGACAATGTCCACCGCTCTCCCTGATCTATTTCTGTGGTCACCTAGTCAAAGAAATCTATCACGTTTATTTGACATGATCTCCCTGTCATGAATCCATTCTGCCTTGGATCCTGTAGACTACTGGATACAAGGTAATCTACCAGTCTTTCCTTTAGAAGTGACTCCATTAGTTTTCCTGTTATTGATGTCATATTGACCAGCCTCTAGATGCCACCCAAGCCTCTTCCCTGCTGCCACTTTTATGGAGTGGGACAACATCTGCCTTTCTCCGGTCCTGTGGGACCACTCCCGTATCCAGTCTTATGGGACAACCCCTCCCTTTAGCTGACTGAGAGTCTCCAAGTGGGATGAGAGAGAGAGAGAGAGAGAGAGAGAGAGAGAGAGAGAGACTGCTGGGACATAACCATTTCACCTACTTTGTATCTAGAGACCCTCAGTGTGTTAAGAGAGTTGGTCACTGTACAAAGTGGGTGTGTGTATTAGTGTGGGACTAGATGCTGTATACCACCAAAGGGAGTGTCTTTTACCTGTGTATTAAACCCTAGGCCCCTGGCATATAAGTGCTCCTTCACTGGAAGTAGTCAAGGAGAGCTGTCATCTAGCTTGGAAAAAAGGAGAAGTAAAGGACTTACCCCCTTCCTCCACTCCAGGAAGCAGGTCCTCCAGTGTCCTTGCAATCCAGAAGGGAAGGCTTGGGACAGCCAGAAGTAAACTTTGAAGCTGAGAGCCACAAGTGAGGGTAGGGATAGCAATCTAGCAAGGAAGGAAGAGGAGAAGCAGTTAGAACTAGGGCTATGTCATCTTCTAAAAGTTCTACCTTGGGAACTTTGAGGTTCGAACCCCCCAAAATTCTACCTGGCTCTACCAGGTAGAACTGGTAGAACCAGGTTCTACCTTTGTCAGGGCACACAAGTTCCTCTCCCCTGCCAATAGCAGATTACTAGCCCTTTGTATTAAGTTCCTTTGTGTCTAGTGGTCCCACCCACACCAATCGCCAACCCCAAGAACAAAGAAATTCCATGGTGTCTAGTGGTTCCCCTCCCTCGATTGCAAACTAGATAAACAATTTAAATTAAATTAAATTCCCTGATGTCTAGTGGTCCCCCCTGGCCTATAGCTGATCACTGGCCTACTGCAGTATGTGTCCATCTAGTGGTCCTCTCTCCCTCCCTGCTGATCGCTGCCAGCCCAATCAGCAAGTGTAAACTACTCCCTGGTGTCTAGTGGTCCCCCCACCTACCACCCAGGCAGATAGTACCCTCCACTCCGCTCCCCCCACCACAACCCTGAGTGGCCGAGTAGTACAGCCCTCCTTCTCCACCATGCCAGCTGCCTGACTGAGCTGTGACTGTCAATGAATGAGCACGTACTTGTACAAGCACACGCTCATTCATTGACAGGCCACAAGGTTGCACCCATGCATTGAGCTCTTTGAGCTCTTTCAAGGGCACAGACAAGAGTGGAGGGTTGTTCCAGTCACTGGAGCAACCTTCCGTTCTTGTCTGTGCCCTTGACAGAGCTCAAAGAGCCCAATGCATGGATGCAAGCTGGCAGTGAATGAGCGCATGCTTGTACAAGTAATTTGCTCATTCACTGACAGCTCAGTCGGGATGCTAGTGTGGTGGAGATGGAGGGTGCCGGTCACCTGCTTGGGGTTGGTGTGGGAGGGGAGGAATGGGGACACTACCTGCCAGGGTGGGGAGTGGGGGGTATGGCTAGACACCATGGAATTTAATAATTGACTTTTAATTGGGCTGGCAGTGGTTATGGGGGGACTACTTAAACATCAGGAAATTTATTACAGTGAGTGATCAACTATCGGTGGGGCTGGGGGGGGGACACACTAGACACGAGGGAAGGGAATTTAATACAGTGGGATGGCAGTGAACCAAAGTTTGCAAAAAAACATCAAAAAGTTCACGGGTATTCTCGACCATTTGAACAACTGGGGTTCAACCTTTTTTGGATCAAGGTCAAACTGAACTTGCAACCCTAGTTAGAACAGTAGAAGTAACAATCTGCAAAAATCAGCCATGTTACAACAAGGAAGAAAGTCTGATGTTAAGAAGACAAATTACCCTAGCCCTTATGTCTGAAGTGAATGGTCACTTGTGCGAGAGGGGGAGGTTAGTATTGCCTGGAGATTAACCTCAGGGTCAGTTAGTTACATGACCCTGACTGCTGCTCTGCCTGACAGGTGGGACTGCTCCTGGTCATGGTATATGAAAGCATGCGTATAATGAGGGGGGTGGCATAAGTCAGGAATATAAGCTCATTGAATAAAATAGAGTGGGACTATCCTTGCCCAGTTGTGATTGGGTGGGACAGTGGCCAGCTGCATGTAAGTTGATGAGTGGGTGGGTGTGGGGTTGCTATCTGGGTTGGTAAGAAGAGCGTGCTGCAGGTAGCTGATCCTACTGGTAAGTCAGAAGTGAGGGTCCTTGCTGAACTAATCAGTGGAACCTGAGAGACAGAGAGAGGGGTCTCCCCCTCTTCCCATCCCAGGGGGAACTGAACAGAACTGAAGACTGGTTAGAAAGCTACCCCTCAGCTCCTCAGTCACTCTAGTCATTGAGAGACCAGATAGGTATCTGCAAGGGATGTAATCAGACGGGGTCACACTCGCATCTTGTACAAGGGCAGCAGGATAAAGAGTAGTGCATAATGCCTGGAGTGTGGGATAGGTCTGGTCCAGCAATAAGGAGGATAAGAGTAGTTTGAGTAAGGAGAGAGTGTAGGCCACCAGCAGTAATGGCTGCCCCCTTCCCCCATGCTACCATTGGCCAGATGAGCAGTTCATCCATGGTTCCTAGGGTCAGCCTCTGACTGCAGGTATAGTAAAAGCTGTTGATGATGTTGGAAGATGATGTTAGAAGGGTGAATGTGGTCATTTTTTCATCATTGTGTAGCACACCTGCTACATGGTAGCAAAAAACATGGGCATGCATGAATAGCAGTTTGAAGGAACCTTTGAACAAAGGCTACCCTGCCAAGCTACAGACATGCTGCTGGTGATGAAGCGGATCTCCTGTTAATCAAGCAGTGGTTCAGATGGTATAGGTGCTGTGGGTTATTTTGCATTCCACCCTTTCTTCCCCTTGCTAATCCAATTGTGCCAGGTAAGTGAGTGATGCTGGTTTACATTCTGCTAATAGTGGACCAAAAAATATGATCATGAGATTGCAAGATATAGAGATGGGGAATTTCAAACAATCCATAAGGAAATTCCCAGTTCACAGAGTACTTGCTGCAGAAAAACAAAGCAATCCTGGCTCTCACTCCCTTCAGGCAAGTCATTGAAATAAAGGTTGTTTCATTGTCTCTTGTTTTTCACATCTTCCACACAGTCCCACAAATGTCTTATGAGGCAGTCTTGTTCCTGAAGACAGCTATGCAGCTCCATCATATCATTTTCCACCTACTGGTTGTGAGTCTTGGGCACTGAGACCCAATCCACATTAAGCTGCACATCAACTGCAAGATATTGCTATGCACACCATGCAGCACTGCATATGAGGGTATCGAGACTCACGCAAAATGGCACACTGAGGAGCGGATGACAACAGACTGACTTTAGGTGAAACAGGGCATTGGGACTAGGTTGTCATCTTCACTGTTGCCCAAGCCTGCCCCCATCCCTTTCCACTTTTGAATAATCTACCATTACTCCAACTGATATTGCGTTCTTTCTGCTGATTTGTGCTGCCAATATGCATTACCTTGTCTTTTTTTTGGAATTGAATTTTAACAGCCATGTTCTGGCCCACATTCCACATTTTCTTTTTTTAATTATATTTTATTTAATTTTACAATATAACATACATAAAAGTCAATAACATTAATGTTTATGTAGTAAAAACTCATCTTCATTGGCCTATTATATATTGGTGCATCAATACATGCAAATATACTATTCCCATGTCCATTACCTGTCTGTTTATGCAATTCTCATTAGACTCCTAGCATCCCACATTTGGGACACCATAATACAATTTTGCTAAGCTAGAAAAAAAGAAATGCACCTTTTTGTTGTTCATGTAACCTAAAGAAGGGTATCCAATTGAGCATGTGTTTATCTTTTTGTAATCTAAGACTGGCAGTAATATTCTCCATGGCAAATATATTTTTTACATATGTCAAACTCTTTCCACCTTTGGGCATTCAGGTGTTAGCCAGTGGTGTGAGATTGATTTACTGCTGGCAGCTCTAAAAATACAAGTATAGATATTTTTTTTCTCTTTTTGTTATAAAGTACCTGTTGTGTATTGACCTATGAGTAGGTTAAATTAAATTCTATGCTCACTTAGAAGGCAACTTTTGTTTATAGTCTTAATAATTTCTTCCCAAAATTGAGTAAACACTTGGCATTCCCTAAACAGATGAACATAGTTGGCCACTTGATTAGAATTTCCCTAGCGTGTATTTGTGTGTGTGCGCATGCGTGTGTGTGTGTGTGTGTGTGTGTTCTGCAAAATATTTGGTTATAACAGGGGTCATGACAATCTTGTCAACAGCTTCCCACCTGTGGTCTCAGCGTATCATGGAGGCAGTAGTACTGAGTGCTTTATTACAGATCATTTTACATTTCTTATCAGATTCTTGTAGCAGATTCCTGTGCTCCATTTTTGTCTGGTATTTGACAAGGCATCAGTGTCCAGATTCTGTGAACCTCATACTGAGTCTGAGACCAAACCAGAGTTGGAGTTGGACTTCAGTCTGTTTATCCACATTTGCTGTGTATTGTCAATGGTATCTTGAAATGGTTTTGTAAGGTTCAGAGGTGACAAAATGTCTCAGTTGCAGGTACCAATATAAGCCTATGTGAGGGAGCTCTGTTTCTTGTTGAAGTTGTGCAAATATTTTTCTTTCTTTTGTGAATATATCTGTCTCAGGTTCAGAAGGCTGCTTTTTACCCCATCTTTAAACACTGGGGTCTTTCTGCGCAGGTGCAGTGTTCCTGCATGCCTTGATAGGTGTATTATTACATATGTTATTATGTACATGAAACCTGCATATAACCTGCAACCAGACTGCCAGGACAGTATTTGACCATGGGTTATTAATTCTCTGGATTTAGTGTAAAGAAAGATCTGTAGATACTAGGAACCACATACTCAAAAACGGGCAAAGCTGAACTCAAAGGTTTGTACTGTGCTTGCCCACTGACCATAACCCTGAGGACGCCATATTCAGTTGAACAGTGCACCAACACTATCTTACTGAATATAGGGGCATGTCAGTACAGTGCTAAGTTGAGCAGCACCACCCCAACATGGATCCTGGCAGTACAAGGAACAGCACCCCAAGACCCAATAGTGTCAGTAGCTCCCAGCGCAATAGTCAGATGGCACTGTGTAAATGAGCCCATTGGGCAAGCAAGGCACTAAGGGGCCATTTGCATGCCCATTATGGGCACATTTGCATTGGAAGCTGCAGCAGATTTGCACCCCTGTGACTGGTCCTGCCCCACCCTGATTGCCTTGTCCCATAACAGAGGATGTATTTCATGGTATCTAGTGGTCCTTCCAGCCTCCAATTGCCATCACTGTGAAATGAAGAAAATGTCCCTGGAGTCCAGTTGTCCCCCCACCTCCTGATTGCCATCCCTATTCCATGAAAAAAAAATGCCCTTGGTGCCCATAGGTCCACCCACCCTCCATTGCCTTCCCTGTTAAATGAAAAAAAATATCCCTGGTGTCTTGTGGTCCCCTTCTCACCCTCCAATTGCCATTCCCATTAAATGAAAAAAATGTTCTTGGTGTCCAGTGGTCCCCCCACCCTCTGATTCCTGTTCAGTAAATGTAAAACATTTCCATGGTGTCCAGTGCCCCCCAACCCTCTGATCTCCATCCCCATTAAATGAAAAATGTCCCTGGTGTCCAATGGTTCCCCCACCCTTCAATCACCAGCCCCGGATCAAATTACATATTATCTGGCATCTGGTGGCCCCCCCCCACTGAACCCCGTTACCATCCCAGCATAAGCTTCCCTGGCATCTAGCAGCCCCTCTGCATCATGGGCACTGATCAACCCACCCTGCCACCCCTCCTTACCTCTATCGCCAGCATCACTGGAGCCCATACGACGACTGGCACAGCCTCCTCTCACCTCCATGACCAATCACCTTATGCGATGAACAGGGAGTGTGCATTCCCTGTACTGTAAAGAGGACACACATACTGTTTACTGTCATTCCTGTCACCATCCCTCCCTTTGCCCACTGCATACATTTTTTTTTGCACACACGCTAACCTTTTTAGGGCATGCCACAGTCCCCTTTGATTATTGTGCTTGGGTGCAAACTCTGGCCAAAGAGGGTGCGATCACTTTGCCCACTGGGGAATGTTTTGAATATGTGGACCCAGATGTCATAAGTGACATTGCAGAGGGACTGGAAGGAAAAGTATGTCTCTTTGCAGATGACACAAAAATCTGTAACAGGGTTGATAAGCATGGTGGGGTGGAAAGGATGACAAGGGACTTGGTTAGATTGGAGGAATGGTCAAATGTATGGCAGCTTGGATTCAATGCAAAGAAGTGCAAAGTAATGCACCTGAGAAACACAAACCCAGGGGAAGAGTACACAATGGGAGGTGAAATACTGACAACAGCAAAAATGGAAAGGGACCTGGGGGTAGTCATATCAGATGACCTAAAGGTGGGCCAGCAATGTGAGAAGGCAGTTAGAAGGGCTGGGGGGACACTAGGATGCATAGGGAGAGGCATCACCAGTGGAAAACAGGAAGTTGTTAGCCCTCTGTACAGACAGTTGGTAAGACCACATCTGGAGTACTGTGTACAGTTCTGGAGACCCCATCTCTGCAAAGACATAGACAGGGTGGAGGCTGTCCAGAGGAGGGCAACCAAAATGGTACAGGATCTGCACCAGAAGACATATGAAGAAAAACTAAAGGAGCTTAAGATGTATAGCCTCGAGGAAAGGAGGGAGAGGGGGGACATGATAGAAAATTTCAAATACCTCAGGAGAATCAACAAAGTCAAAGAGGGCAGGATCTTTCAGAAAAAGAGATGTGCAAGAACAAGGGGACACAATTTGAAGATAGAGGGGGGACGGCTCAGAGGTAATGTGAGGAAGTATTTCTTCAAAGACATGGTTGTAGATACATGGAACAGCCTTCCTGATGAGGTCGTAGAGTCAAAAACACTTGGGGAATTCAAGGATGCATGGGACAGACATAAGGCAATTCTAGTGGGGGGTAGGAGGAAGTAGGCTGTTGGTTAACTGGGATCTGCAGCTTATCCAATAGGTAGGGAAATGGGCAGACTAGGTGGGCCAAGTGGTCCTTATCTGCCACCAGATTCTATGTTTCTATAGTGTATCTGTGAATAAGGTGCTACTTTTAATAGAAACCTAACCTGTGTCCAAGTCTTTTTTAAATACAAAAAGACTGGAGCTATTTGGGCCACCCACCAGTATAGCTGACAGTCTTGGAGTTGTAAGCATATGCCAGTTCAATCAAGGTTGATTATTAGCCCAAATACATTACTTTGCATGGTTTAACATTTTTCAATTCAATAGTGGAGATACTGTAGTTATAGATAACATTGAAAATAAATGTAAGAAATGTGGAAACACAACAAGCCTGTAGATGCACAATAATCCTAATTGTGTCAGCATGACAAGAGGAGAAGATTATTCCTAAGGAAATCAGTTTTCTGAATTCATGTCAAAACAGAAAAATGGATTTGGCCAGTAGAATTTTAAAAGGCTTGCCAGCAGCAAATGAAAATGTAAATCATGTACTTATGATAATTATTGATCTTCCAGACTATCTTCATCATTTACTACCCCTTGTAGATCTGTGCCAGGGGCACTAGGACCCTGCAGGAGCCAGAATTTTTCTGGTGGGATCTGGTAATGAGCATGCGTAATTGCATGCACCCACTGGTACACAGCAGTGCTAGCTCCCAGCTGCTTCAGTACCTTTTTTATGGAGGAGGTGAGCAGCATGAATGAAACAAGTAACCTATGCACTTAACGTAAAGGCAATAAGATAGCCCTGGTGACCTGTATAAGAAGGCCACCAAACCCAGTAACTGCCATCCCTATTCAATTTTAAAAAAATGTCTCTGTTGCCCAGTCTTCACAGCCCAAACCAAGTACAAAGGGGTGAAGACCACAGCACAACAATACTGGAGAAAGTCCAAGGGGTGGTGAGAGGGTTTGGTAATCAATGGTGAAGATATTCTGGAAAATCAACAATTACAGTAAGCATGCAATTTACATACTGAATCTTCCAAGAATAAATCTTCACCATTGATTCCCACATGTGGGTTAGAGTACCAAGCTCAGCAAAAAAGTCCACCACACTAAGGAGGCTGGAGCTCAGAGCTCACTCAGGATAGTAATCTATTTAGAATTGTCCTGCCAAAGGTGGCATACTGCCTGGCATGAGTGTCCAGGGCATAGTGCTTGGTAAAGGTGTGCAGCTCTAACTCTGCAAATTTCACTAGTAGGCACAGAGTGGATCTCTACCAGGGAAGTGGCAACTGCACTGGGTAGTGGGCATGTACTCTGCCTGTCAGTTTAACCTGAGCCATAACACTGCCGTGGTGTAGGCAATTTACAATCCAAGCAGAAATGCACTTGAATGCAAAAGGTTGTCCCTTTCAGTTAGGGTCAAGAGAGACAAAGCATTGCTTAGACTGGCTGAAGTCCCTACTCCTATCCAGGTAAAATCAAAGAACTGCATAGTCTGTCTGAAATCCCTAGTCCTGTCCAGGTAAAATCAAAGAGCTGTTTAGACTGTCTGAAGACTCACTCAGTGACCACTCCCCAGTCATGTGCGCGTGGTCTAACAAATTCCTTAAGCCCCCTCCCAAAATTATCGCTAGCAGAGTCCTTCCTCATGGAAAACTTCCACATCTCAAACAACACCTGCTTCTACAAGACTGGCTACCCATCTATGAAGCAACAGATGTTAACTTGGCTCTTGATCACTTCTATCTCAATTTTCAACAAAGCTCATGACCTCTTTGCCCCCCAAAAAGGCGCAAAACAAAATCTCTCTAACCTATGGGTCACCGCGTCTCTTCTCTCACAGCTGAAACTAAGGAATCACTCTGGGCAGTTGCTAGGGCCACTGGCAAACAACTGGATATCCAAAATTACAAACAAGCACGAAATGCCTGCACAAAAGCCATACGGCTAATGAAATCCACCTATTACAAAGACGCTCTCACCAATACATGGGGAAATGGTCGTGCTTTCTGGGACAAAATCAAGGATGTCACAGGGAAGCAGCCAAAAAACCTCTCCGGCCATGTTAATGGTTGATGGATCCTCAACCCTTGACCCCAAGGTGATCGCAAACATCTTTAACACGGCTTTTTCAGACCTTAGTGCTGTTCTACCCCATGACTTTTTTGAAAACAGGGCCTGCTCCCCAAATACCTCAGCCCCTCAGTCTAACCATCCCCTCTTCTACTTCAGGAAGGTAAGGCTGAATGAAGCTCGCCACTATATTACTGCAGCTATCTCTAAATCTAGATCTAGTAGCGACACCCTGGACCTTAAGCTTCTGTTGCTCACCCTCGATGAGGTAATTCATCCATTAACAAAAATCCTAAACCTCTCTCTCAGCTGTGGAAAATTCCTGGACCTATGGAAAACAGCCACCGTGACACCCGTCCATAAAAGTGGGGACAAGACGATTCACTCAAATTATCGCCCTATCTCTATACTGCCCCCACTCTCTAAGGCGCTTGAGCGCACTGTGGCTGATCAACTTACCGACCACTTGGATAAATACAATATACCTTGTCTACAATAACACAGCTTCTGGAAAGGTCACAGCACCACCACAGTCCTTCTTGAGTTCACTGGAGCTTTACACAAATCCCTTGACAACGGCCTTCTCACAGGGGCCGTTTTCATCAACCTCTCCAAGGCTTTCGATACAGTACACCATGGACTACTAATACACCAACTATTGAATGCCAGACTATCACCTGACTCTTCTCTTTGGATTAAAAGCTACTTAGAAAACCGGTCACAGATAGTAAAAATTGTGGACGCTCTTTCTAACACCCTGCCTGTTCGCTCGGGTGTCCCACAGGGATCCATACTGGGACCCCTCCTTTTTAGTCTTTTCTTAAACTCCCTCCCTTACCACTGCTCTGAGCAGATCATACTATATGCCGATGATGCTGTTGTATTCTCCACTCACAAAGATCCTGCAACTCTTCAACACAACCTTCAACTTGGTTTCAGTTCTGTAGAGACATGGTTTCTTAATCATAAACTGGTCCTCAATAACAAGAAAACCAAATCTATGCTCTTCTGCAGCTCTCAACCCATACACAAGCTACACTACTTGGCTATCTCCACCACCCAGGGAAACACTTAGATCAGGTGGTGTCCTTCAAATACTTAGGGATACAACTTGACCCTAATCTCTCCTATGGACTTCATGTAGATAATGTAGCTAGAGCTGCTAATACACGGCTTGGTCTCCTCTACAAACACAGACCACACCTCACGCCAGAAGCTTTGAAGGTTGCAGTTCTGAGCTCTGTGATCTCTGTAATAGACTATAGTCTCATCATTTATGGCTCGGCCACAACCACAACCCTTAGATGCCTCTCAACTGCCTTAAATAAAGCATGTCGGCTCATCACTGGTGCTCACCGTCTCACCCACACATGTGACCTGTACACTCAGACCGGCTGGCTCCAACTATCAAACCGCATAAAGTTTCTCACCTGCTCCATGGTCAAAAAAATCTACCTTGGCCTTGCACCTTCTGGGGTCTCAACTCTGTTACAACACCAAATTAATAAATGGTGCCTTAGGAGATCCACGCTACAGCTACTGAAAGTCCCCCACTGTCACACTTCACAGGGACAATGCTCTTTTGCTTATCGAGCACCACTCTGGTTCAATGGCCTCAGCCCAGCCATCTCCTCTGCCCCAACTATTGGTATGTTTAAAACTATGCTCCAGGACTATCTCACTACCAACAGCTCCTGTGACTGCCCAACTTAACCTTGTTTCTGCACTTCCCTTTCTGCTCTAGTTGTCCCCCCCTTCCCTCCTCACTGGATTCTACCCTCACATCTTGGTATATCCAATGCTGCACTTTTCACCCTCTCGCCACCCTTCCTACATTCCTTCTCCCCCCCCTACCCTCTTCCCTCTCCCTATGACTCTGGCACTTCTTATCTGTTGTCTATTTTCTCTGACAAATGCCGCTGGCTGCCTTGTTACAATGCTACCCTTGAACTGTATTAATCTGTACTCTGTTTGCAATGTCCACATTGTTGTAATGCCTGTCTTGATGTTCTCTATAATTTGTATTTCTCTGACGTGGAACCATAAATAAATAAATAACAATAAAAATAAATGAAGTCCCTACTCCTGTCAGGTAAAATCTAAGGACCCTCTTAATATCCAGTGACTAGAGAATCCTTTCTCAGTCATTCTGGAAGTTGGCAAAGTAGGGAGGCAGGATTATAACTTGATTAACATGGAACTCCAACACCAGCTTGGGTAGAAACTTGGGGTGTGTACAGAGAACTACCTTATCTCTATGGAAAACAGTATATGGAGGATCTGTGCCCAAAACATGTATTTCAGATACTGTGTGTGCAGAGGTGATAGCCACCATAATGCTGCTTTCCAAGTTACAATTTTATGTCACAAGTCACAATAGGCTTGAAGGTTTTGTGAGTGAGCATATCAGTACAAAGCTGATATCCCAGGGAGTCACCATCTTCCCATTGAGAGGCCTTGTGTGCAAAATACCCTTGAGGAACCTTTTAAACAGTGGCAGTTGTGCTAAGTTGCAGCTCCCCATGGGTTTGTGGTATGCTAAAATAGCACATAGATGGACCTTAACTGTGGAACACTGCATGCCAGCATCAAAAATCTAGTAAGTACTCCAAAACCTTGTCAGGTAGGCACCAAAGGGGTCGAATGAGATCTTGGAGCACCAGACGGAAAATCATTTCTACTTGGCTGTGTATGTCTTCCTGGTGGAAGGCTTATGTGCTGCCAAAAGTATTTCAGAGACCCTAGAAGATACCTTTTACCTGTTAATGTCTATCTCTTCAGGACCAAGGCCTGGAGGTGAAGAGAGCACAGGGCGAAATGGACAAGCTAACCCTGAGTCAGCAACTCTATCCAGAGTGGCAGAGTGCTCAGTTTGCTGACTGAAAGTCTGTTCAACAGAGGAAACCATATCTGCCAAGGCCAGCACGGGCCCACTAGAATCATCTTGTCACTGTGCACATTCAATTTAAGTAACACTCTCTGTATGAGAGGGATTGAAGGGAATGCATACAGAAACAAATTTTGCCATGGCAGTCTGAATGCATCCAGACAGAAAATGCAATGTCCTGGATTTCTGGAGCAGAATCGAGGCAGTGTGATATCAAGTGGATTCACCCATGCCAGTGCGATAACCAGGTTGCCGACATTGATTATAGTGTAGGCAACAAGCCACCTTCCATTACAGCGCCAGGCATGATGCCTCCCAGGAGTTACAGCACCAAAGCACCCTCCCAGGAAATAGTCGGCTTTTGCATGGGGCTTTGTCTCCCACACCCCCAAATATAAATATAATATCCTTCAGGGCGGGCATGCCCTGAAAGGGGAAAAAATTGTGTGGGCACAAAGGACAACATGAGTGAGGGGCGATCTAAAATCAAGATCAGCCCTGTCACTCTCACTCTTGTTGCGGCACCCTAATTGCAGCACCAAAATTCAGTTGCAGGGCTAATGGTATACCTGTCAAGTGAGTACACTAAAAGGTCCACATCTGGGATGCTCCACTCATTGAATAGCATTCTCACAATATCTGGTGCTAGTGACCACTTGTGAGAAATGACCTCTGATCAACTGAGTTTGTCTTCCAGTGTTCTAGACTCCTGGCATATAGATTGCTTGAAGCAGGAGAGCAGGATTCCCTGCTTCTGGCACCATTCCCACACTCCTATCACCTACCTCAAGAGAGCGTAAGAGTGTGCTTCTCATTGCTTGGTGATTCAGCACATGACAAATGTTTTATCTGTCTGGAGGATAACTGTTTTTTGACTAAGTCCACTAGGGCTGCCAGACCATAAAGAACTGCTTGCATCTCAACCAAATTGATATTGCAATGATTCTCCAACAAGTCCCAGATACCTTGTGTCTGTAGGTCCTGGCAATGGGCTCCCCCACTCCAACAGGGAGACAGCCATGTTGAGGATCACCTCTGGCTCCATTGGAGAGAAGGAGAAGCCATGGAGGAGGTTGTCCTTCTCTAACCACCACCTCAGACCTCAAAAGGGGACTGGTCACTTGAATGGTATGATGTTAAGGATGTGATGCCTGTGACCATTGTGCACTGAGGATCCACTGTGTTGTCCTCATGTGTAGCCATGCTAGAGGCACTGTAAACACTGAGAAGGCTATTAAGCCCAGCATGTGTTGCATGGAATGGGCTTGCACAGTCTTGCATTCTGTGGTATATCACACCATCTGCAAGATTGCTCATAGTCTGCTGCCTGGGAGGAGGTCCCAAGCTTGGGTCATGTCCAGAACAGCTCCTATAAACAGTAACTCCTTGGAGGGTACCAACTGAGACTTCAAGTGGTTCAGCAGGACTCCCAAGGACATTAGGAACTAAGAGACCATGGCTACTGCCTGCTCTGTCTCCTGTTTAGATGGGTTTGAGAGTAGCCAGTTATCCATATATGGGAAGATTTGGAGTCCTAGCTTTCTGAAATGTCCTGTGAGTACTTCAAAGCACTTCGTAAAAATGTGCTGCACCAAGGAAAGCCCAAAGGGTAGGACTATGCTGGGGTCCACCAGTATGTGCTGGTATGCATCCTGCATATCCAGTGATGCTAGCCAATCCTGTTTCAGGAAGGGTAGCAAGGATCCCAGAAAAATCATCTTGAATTTTTCTTGATCCATGTATTTGTTTAGCTTTCTGAGGTTGAGAATGGAGCACATGCCTCCTGAATTTTACCAAAGACTAAAATAAAAATAAAAAATTAATAAATAAAATAATTCTTTGGCAACTGGAACCAGTGGAAGTAGAACCCTGTGTTCCATTCTGGCTCTGGCACTTTTTCCACTTCCTTGCTTCTCAGAAGGTCTGCATTCGCCTGTGCCAGAAACTCTGACATGTGAACTGACAAGTGGAGTTGCTTTCTAGGAGGATAGTCCACAGGGGTTTCTGACAATTCCAGGAAGTAACCCTCTCGGATAATCCTTAGGACCCACTTGTCCAGCGAGATGGATTTCCACTAATGGTAAAACTGGGTCAGGCATCCCCTACTGGGGAGGAGAAGGCCACCTAGGGCAGCTGAAGCAGAACAGGGGCCTGAGCTTCAGGTGGTGGCACTGAGCGCTTTTGTCACCTGTGCCTTCAGCTTTGCCTTCTTTTTAGGCTAAGGAGGCTGGGCTTTATTGTTTTGGGCTCCCCTGCTCCAGCCATGAAAGACTGCTTGTTGTGAAAAGACCCATGTGTTCTACCCCTCTGGGGGTTATAGGGAGCTTGCCTGGAAGTCTTAAGAGTCATTCTAGTTCATTAGCCTCTTTGAGAGACTGCTGCACCTGCTGTCCAAACAGATAAGTGCCATCAAAGGGCATATTCATGATCTGCTGTTGGATGTCTGAGGTGAAACCAGCAGTCCGCAATCAGAAGTGCTACCTGATGCAAATGCCTATTGCTGCAGAGTGAGCTGCTGCATCAAAGGTCCACAGAGGCTTTAAGCTGGTAGCTGTTAGACTCAGTACCTTACTTAACAGCTAGCAGCATCTCTTGTTATGCCTCTGTGTCTGGCAGAGCCTCTGCCAGAGACTTAAGCTTGCTCCAGAAGACATATTCATTCTTAGTATAGTGAGTGTCGCAGCTAGCTATCCTCATGGCAATGGCAGCTGAGGTATAGCACCACTTACCTATGGGGTCTACTTTGCACAACTCCTTGTTAGTGGGGTGTGCTGTGACCTCCTTGGGTATTATGACTTTGCCTTTCTCAGCCAGAACAACACTGGCATCTGCTAATGACTAAGTGAAATACATTGGCTTAGCTTTAGGCACAGCGTGTTTCTTTTCCACCTGTTTGGGGGCAGCTACCACAGTAGCAGGCCTCCTCCAAGCTGATTCTGAGAGAGTCTCTAGGTGTTTGCTAGATGGGAAGAACTAAGGAGACCAGGATATTAGGCAAATTTAAAAATTCCAGTTGGAGGTGCCTAGTTTGGTCTATGGCTATTGGCTCAAAATATAATGTGGAGTGCATATTTCTGAGCAGAGTTGAAACGGGAGGTCCTCCTGGGGTACAGTCTCAGGAACTGGATCTGAGCTCTCCAGACCATAGTATGAATCATCTTTCTCACCATTGGAGATGATGGTGTCGGGATCTAACTCAACCCCCTCTACACCCTCCTCACTTGGAGAGTACAAGAGAGGAGGAGGTCAAAGAGTCAACAGTGCAGTGCATGGCCATGGCAACACCAGTGACACCAGCACAGCACCAGGGGCCTAGGAAACAGGCAGTTAAAATGTTTAATTTTGAATATATGCCATGTTTTCTTTGGGGGGGTTACACTGGATGCCACACACCAGCAGCACCCTTCTCCAGAAATGTGAATTGTATTTTGAGCACTGCAAAGGTTTTGAGAACGCTATTTGGTTGTTTTTAGTGTTTTGGGAGCTGTGGTACTCCCCTTAGCATGCTCCCTGTCCCCACTCTTGTAAATTCCTGGGTGGAATCACCTTATTTAAAGGAGCCAATTAGGCAATGTAATTTAAGCCAATTTAGGCAGCACTCTATATTTATGAGTAGCCACTGCAGGCATTTCAGAGCTGAGAAGGTAGTGTAGGGACTATACCGAAAGGGTCCCACAGTGGAGTGGTGGCATCGCTTGCTCACTTTGGAATTCCAATCTGAAAACTAAGAGGACCCCCTTTTTTACATGGAGTTTAAAGTAAGAAAAGCCATTAGGCAGTTAAAACGTTGAATGTTGAATATATGCCATGTTTTCTTTGGGGGAGGGGTGCACTGGATGCCACACCAGCAGCACCCTTCTCCAGAAATGTGAATTGTATTTTGAGCAATGCAAAGGTTTTGAGCATGTTGTTTGGTTGTTTTTTTGCCTAGGAAACAATGCCA
Source organism: Neoceratodus forsteri (assembly GCA_016271365.2). Taxonomy (NCBI): domain Eukaryota; kingdom Metazoa; phylum Chordata; order Ceratodontiformes; family Ceratodontidae; genus Neoceratodus; species Neoceratodus forsteri. Next base: position 1,623,265,319 of record CM057453.1, on the reverse strand, counting down.
GTAGTGGCACCATGGATGGTGATGCAATCATCCCTAAATGGAATGACACCGATGCCACAGGTTCACGTGGCACCAAGGTAGACACCAAGGGACCTGATCCTGACACCACATATAGTAGAGATGACCCAGCTGGCACTGAAGTGACCAGCAGCAACACCATGACTGCCCCCATCTCCGGAGGGGATTGAGGTGACACCACAAGTGGGGCCGACATCAGCAGTGTCACCCACTGGACCAGCCCAAGGATCAGTGGAGCAGACAGCAGCTGCACACCTAAGTCAAGAGACACTGCGATGGCACCACAGATGACACCAACCCAGCTGACCCCAAGGGGTCAGGGGTTGTCACCTGAAGTAGTGGTGCATGACTTCTACACTGTTCTCGTTGCTCCATAATAGCTGCCCAAGTGCTGAACTGCCCACCAGGGTCCTTTGTAACAGACAATAAGAGGTTCCAGGATGGAGACACTGACCTCACAGGCCAAGGATTTCCAGATGTCATCAGCAACAACAGTGGGGAACTCGGGCAAGTAAAAGTTGGGTGTCACTTCGAGGTAGATGCCAAGCAGAGTAACATGGAGCCAAACAGAGGGAGGTACAGGGGATTCTCATGTGCTGGGGGTTGGGGACTGTGCTGAATTATTTATGATACAAACGGTTACATTTTTCATTTACAGGGAGTTATTGGTGCTGACTTTAATAAAATGCTAGCCTAATTGCTGGTCAGGGCTCTGTTGGGAGGGGAAGAGTGAGGTGGAGTGGCTTGAGGACCAGTCAGGGTGGGCTGAGAAGGTTGCCAACTCCGGCGCCACTGGGCATTTAAAAATGAAAGTGTAAGTCTTTCTTTATTCACCTTAGTGCACATGTTGAGCAGGGCGATGGAGTCAGAGGTAGGTACATGGGATTCCCATGTGTTGGAGATTGAGGACTGTGCCAAATTATTTGTGATTCAAATGACTGACTTTCTCATATACAGGGAATTTACTGGTGCTGACTTTGTAAGAAAATGCTGACTTAGTTTTCTTCTAGTTTATAATTTTTATTGAGTTTCAAGTTAGACAACAAGAACAAAAAAAACAGGACACAGATGTCTGCAGGTGGTTACAGAGTGCAGGACATCAGAAATAAGTATGATACTCTGACAAGGATCCAATGCGGGTAACACCACTACTAACTATATGAACAAGGTGTGTATGCAGGTATACCTTCTAAAGACTTTAGGGGTATGAGATATAAAGTACTTACTCTACTATGCTGGATTAAGTCTTGGAAAGAGTCTTGTGGTAAGAACCATTCTATTGTCTTCAAGGTGTCTTGTAGGATCCTGCAGTGGGGAAATATCCACACCTGCGGTTACTGAGTATCTTTGACCCTCTGTAACAGAACAATAGAAGCACAAAGAATACCTAATTCTACACAAATGGTGAACTATATACATATAACTGCATTGCAGAGTTCAGAATAGATCATATGAGAAAGAATGAGCCTGATAACTTTTTTTTATACTTGGTTTATTAAAATCATCAAGAGGTTACATATACCATTATATTAGACAAAAACAACATTAACTCGTACAGCATCCTATCAAGGACTACGATGAAACTTAGTGTCCAAGGTAACAATGTGCATGAGACTTAATGTCCGAGGTTATAATTGACTGTTTTTAGTAGTCCAAACTAGTCGAATTAACAAAGTATCACTCAACTTTAACATTAACATAAACTCATTCCAGGATATACAGTTGGAGAGAGATGTCTACTCACATGTTATTATCTCTAAGTGACTACAAGTCAAAGATAAGGTTCAACTAATACTGTTATTCTGTACAGACTATTATAATCCCCTATGGGGACCAGTACCAGTACTGAATTCCCTATACTCCATGTCTAGAGCCTATTAATCCAATTGCTGTATTCCTTCATATAGTAACCAACAGGTCCACCCATTTTGGTAAAGCTGGGATTTCTGCCTAAGACTGAATGATAGTGTTTCCATATGATGTATGGATTCAATCACATCCACTCACTCTTTTACTACAGGGGGTGATTTCTGGACCCTTCGTCTAGTGCTAGTTTTTAACGCTGCAGCTACTAGTATCACCCATGGGTACCTCTCATCCTTGCCCTTTAACTCTCTTGGAAAAAGACCCAGCACCAAGTGCTCTGGGCCTGGTGGTGTCTGTATCACAAAGATCTGAGTTAAGTGGCAAGCACCTCCTCCCACAATGGGGAGACAGAAGGGCATGACCAAAAAATGTGGGCCTGCATTGTGTGGTCCTCACAACAGTCCCGCCAGCAGGTGGACAAAGCTACCTCAGTGAAGTGGGCAGCTTGGGTTGGTACAAGAAAGTACCGGGCCCTAAGTTTCCAACAAAAGTCCCTCCAGGTCAGAGACCCGGATGTACTTCTCCATATTAAGGGCCATTGCTTATCTGTGATAGAAATGGCAAGGTCCCACTCCCACTTAATCTTCTTGTAATTCAAAGAAAGCTCCAAGTCAGCTGTATAGTTAGTATATAATAAAGAAATTGCAAGTAAAGAAATGGCATGCTCAGCTCCCTGCGAGCTCCAGATTCTTTGGAACAAAGTGACCTCTACAGGGTCTTTAGTCTCAGTGTTTAATTTATCTGTTTATTTAAAAAATTGCGCAGCTGATAATACCTAAATCTATCTGTCGCAGCTAGACCATACCTCTGCTGCATTGCATCAAAGAAAAGAACTGTGTGGCTACCTAATATTTGGTATGGTGAGTGGAGACCTGTCTTGGTCTACTTCTGATACCAGATATCAAGGTTAGCTGGCTTGAACTGTGGGTCATAAGCCCACCACCTGTATCTCCTGAGTCGCCTATGGGTGGGGCCCCTACTTATTCTCCGCTTCCAACTCTCTATGACTGCCTTAGTACCCAAGAATCCCTCTATCTCTGTGGGCCCTCGTTCCCTAAATAATTATGCCTGTATGGGAGGATAACTTTGTTTCCACGGATCTATTCTCTTCTAGTGGGTGTTGTATCCTGGGTTCCCCCAGAGGAAGGCTACCCTCATCTGTGCCGTGACCCAATAGCCCTGTAAATTAGGGAATGCTATCCCTTCCTCTATTTTTGGGAGATATAACAGCGTCTTCAGTATTCTAGATTTCTTACCTCCCCACAGAAAAGAGAAGAACATTCCTTGTCAGGCATTCAGGTCCCTTTGACTCACCCTACATGGTGTATATTGAAAGAGATATACGAGGCGCTGCAGGGCTTTCATCTTAATCACCTGTACTCTCTTGCCCAGTGATAATGGGAGTAATGACCATCTCTGGAAATCACTCTTTAGTTGTTTTATTATAGGTGGGCAGTTCAACTCCCACAATTGGGCGGAGTCAACCCCCATCTTGATTCCCAGGTATTTAATGTGATTAGTGTCAGTGGCTCAGTAGGTAGCACACTCGCCTCTGAGGCCAGGAGATCAGAGGGCTGTGGGTTCAGTTCCCACATCTGGCACTTGGGTTAATATCCCAGTACTGACACTGCAGTGCAGCATGAGAGGGGTGCTGCACTTCTGAGGTGCCGTCTTTCAGATGAGACGTTAAACCGAGGTCCCATCTGCCTGGATTGGTGGTAGTTCAGATGGATGTTAAAGATCCCATGGCACTTATCGAAAAGAGTAGGGGAATTTTCCCGGTGTCCTGGCCAAATTTCCCTCATTCACTAAAAATACCACCAACAGCTTAAACTGATTCAAGGTCAATTGGTATTCATCTGTATTCCCCTCCCCCGGGTCGTGCCTGAAAATAGGCAGGATTTGTCTAGTGTACTTACCCGGTCAACAAAAGCTAAATAAATAAATTAATTAATTAATCACTTTTAAGTCCCACTTCATTTGATATTTCAGCTTAATCTCCCAATCTGGACTATAATGAAGGCCTAATACCTCCATTTTATTCTTATTTAGCTTGTACCCTGCCAGTGCTGAGAATTCTTCAATCTGATGGAGCACCGAGGGCAGCGAGGTCCCTGGATCAGACAAATATAAAAGTACATCACTCACATACAATGCTAATTTATGGGTTGTCCCACCCATCTCGATCCCCTTTACCTCTAGGTTTTGCCTAATGCTCTGAGCCAAGGGCTCTATGTAAGGAGCTAACAGTAGCAGAGAGAGGGGGCACCCCTGCCCAGGCCCAGAGGCTCAGAAATGTGGCCATTGGCCCTCATGAAAGCTTGTGGGGATGCATACATCCTAAACAGGACTGTGGTGAACTGCTCCGGGAACCCAAACCAGGAAAGGATGCCCACAAAAAAAGGCCATGAGACCCTATCAAATGCCTGTTCTGCATCCAAGCTCATTATCAGGGATGGGAGTTTCTGTGTGCTAATGAAATCAATTATAAGAGTTGTTCTACATAAATTATCTAGGGCCTGTCTTCCCGGTATGAAGCCAGTTTGATCTATATGGACTAGGGCTGGCAGGTATTGTTGTAAACACCTGGCTAGGATCGATGTCAGAATTTTATAGTCCGTATTTAATAATGAAATTGGGCGATAGGACGTGCATCTGACAGGGTCCTTTCCCGGTGTGGGTATCACCGAAATCACAGCCCTTGACCAAGAGGGAGGGACTGGCCCTCGCCCCTCATAACCTCCGCATAGACCTGTGCAAGCATGGGTTGCACCTGCCCTCCCAGACACTTATAAAATTCTGCTGGCAGACCCTGAGAACCTGGACATTTGCCTACCTTCAGTCTCCCAATTTCCCTTTTTATTTCTTCCACCCCCACCAGGACCATTAATGACTCTCCTTGCTCTTTAGACATACCTGGCAGTTTTAGCTTTCCCAGGAATTCCTGGATTTTCTCCTTCCCTGGGTTAACCTCTTCTTCATATAATTTTGCATAATAAACTTTAAAGGTATCCACCACCTCATATACCCCCTGTACAACCTCTCCCCTTTGAGGGTGCCCGATGCTCATTATCGTGGCCCTCACCCTCTGTGCCCACAGTCTGCTGGCCAGGAGGCACCAAGAATGAAGACCTCCCTCATAGTACTGCTGACACAAAAAAAGGAGCTTTTGCTCCACCTGATAATCTAATATTCCCATCAATTCCCTCTTGTACTCTAGGAGCCATCTCTTTCGCTCCTTATCTATCCTTTGTTTTTGTTGGTCCTCTAGGTCTTGGATGCATCTAACTAATTCTGCCCTTAGCGCCTCCCTTTCCCTCTTTTTTTTAGATGCTAGTTGTATAAATTTACCTCCTAATACTGCCTTGGCAGCACCCCATAGAATTCACCATGAGGTTCCCTCTTTCCTGTCCTGTGTTCTCTTCTAGATAAATCTTGTATGCCTTCATAATCACTTCTTTTACAGTACCTCCTTATCCTTCAATATTGACACATTAAGGTGCCAGAAGGTATTTTGGCGTGCCTCCCCTAAGTCTATCTTCATGCATAGTGGTGCATGATTTGATAAGAGGAAATCCCCTACCCAGGAGTCATATACCCTGTGCATTTTGTCCCTCGGCAGAAAGTAGTAATCCAGTCTGGATTACATTTTATGCATCACAGAAAAGAAGATATAGTCTCTCTGCCGCCCATGCTGATGCCTCCAGACATCCACCAGGCCCAGCTCCCCAATCAATTTATGATCCTTCTTTGCCACCTGATGCGACTTTCCCAGGACCAGAGAGGAGGAATCCAGATTGGAACATAAAGTCAGGTTCATGTACCCCCCCCCCTCGCAGATCAGTATCCCTTCCCCCCATTCCTGCAGCATAGTTGAAAGCATGGTACTCCTGAAATGCAGAAACTGGGGGGAAGTACACAAATGCTAATGTTAAGACATTGCCCCGAAACTTTCCCTTCAGCATTGTGAAGTGCCCCTCTTTATCTACCCTCGAATCCAACTTTTCAAACTGAGTCCTGGAAGGGACCAAAACCACTGCTCCCCTTCGTCTGCCATTTTTTATAAGATGCAGTGGCCATTTCCCTAAAACCAAATTTCAATAATCTATTATGCTCCTTCAATGACAAATGTGTCTCCTGTAAGAGCAGGAACTCTGCTGAGGCTTTCTTCACCTGGCGAAGAATTTTACTCCTTTTGATTGGATATGTGAGACCATTTACGTTGCATGAGCAAACAATTGTGCCCCTACTAGTCATAGTTTAACAAACTTAACAGCAACCCCACTGCCCTCCCAGGGGATTCCTCCTTCCAGCTCTCTGACTTGTCCCTCTAATCCTGCATCTCTAGACATCCCTCTTGCCATAGTACTATCCTGGAGAAAACTGTTATTCTTAACTGTAGAAAACAGAAATGAAACAGCAGTAGCCACCAGGGCCTGAAACAAGATAAACATGGTCGACCACCAAGGTTGAAGACCCATATTAATGGGTCTCTTTTCTTACCCACTTCCTATCAAGGAGAGGGTAAGGAAGGAGGGGTATGCTGTGTCTCCTCATTGTGAGACCCCCCTCCAGGAGCTTCTGCATGTGAACTACAGCTCCATGCCTGTCTCAGTAGCCTAGCTAGGCCCTATTTCTGGGGGCACAAGATAGTGAGCACCAAACAACCCCTACTTATCAATCCAGAGCTGGGTTATAATCTAATTTTCGAATTTGGTCGGGCCGCCTGCTTCCGAAGAATCACTGATTTAGGTTGTTACATGCGGCAGATTGGGGTTAAGTGAGTCAGCCCATCAGGCCATCGGCGAGCAAGTTCCCTCCCCCCGAGCGAGTATCCTCCCCAGGTGCAAGTGGGGAAGATGCGATTATTATCCTTTGGAAGGATTTTAAATCCTATGTGTCTCCATTCCATGAAAGGTAGAACATTGTCTTGTTTTAGGGCAAACTTGTGCCCATGGACCATAACAATACTCTGTGGCCCCAGTTACCCAAGGAAGGACCAGTCCACCCCCCCACCACTTTACTGAGCCAACCCGCAGAGCATTTTGGAAGCACCAGAATGGCCTAGTATCTCCCCCCTAGAGTGATCCACAAGGATCACCTGCCAGTGGAGCCCAGAGCCACCCTGCCTCAGTAAATTCCTCCTCTCCAATCATTACGGGGGTCCATAAAGCTCTCTCAACCTGACTCCTTTTGGTTCCTTGGTTGGTCTGTTGGACCCACCCCCCCTTGCAGCCAGAGGCAAAGAGACTGCAAGATGGAGAGACAAATTAAGCTGCATCTGCATCCCCCACCGGCCCCCGGGCTAGGACGCACTCCCAGGAGGTAGCCCCCCACCACCCTGAGGCAAACCCCTCCCAACGATTAAATACACCTGTGGATAAAAATTATTATTATTCATAGATATAGTCAGCTGTTTGCTAAACCCCACACAACCATCACAGTTCATGATAACTTCTGGAAAATCAAAATAAACTGCTTCACCGCATGCACATACAAGTCCCCAAGTCTTTCATTAATTAGCTCAATTATGCTGCAGCTCCGAGTAGGTAAAGAAGAAGCAAAAACAATCTCTGGTTTTACTTGCATGTCCCTTCTCTTCTTTTCAGGTCGAGGGCTTATCTTCTGCATTCAGATCTGCTCCCTTTCCCGGCTTATTCCTCGATTTCATGGCGTCTTGCTCCTTCTCTCCCTGCGGTGAATGTCATTTAGCCAACACAGAGTCCCACACCCTGGAAGTGCCCATGTTAGTTCTTGCAAGTTGCCTTTTTGGTCCTCTTGTTGTCCAGGCCCTCACCCATAGCTGTTGTTGTTGATTCTGGTCTGCAGTCTGCTCTGGCATAGAAACCCCTCATTGGCCCAGAAATTCCACTGCATCTCCAAGATCCTGGAACCAGATTGGATCCTTTTCAGTAGGAATCTTGAGATGAGCAGGGTATTCTACAAAAGCCCTGTTTCCTTTCTGCTGAAGCATTTTTATTACTGTTAGAACCTGTCTCCTTCTGTTTAACAATTGGGGTATAAAATCATGATCGAAGTACAATCGCACATCTCCAAACTCCACACTTTTTATCAACCAGGCCAATGAAAGGACCTCCTCTTTTATTCTAAAATCTAAAAACGCCATTACTACAGATATTGGTCTGGCCTTTTGGTCCCAGGGTCATGGCACTAATGATCTATGGGCTCTGATTATATATATTTTTTTAACTTTTTATTTATAGATTTTATGTAATACATCACACAATATACACTGTATAGTGTCATACTACATTATTTAGATATCATTAAATCATCCCAGTGCTGACACTGTAGTGCAGCACGAGAGGGGTGCTGCACTTCTGAGGTGCCATCTTTCGGATGAGACGTTAAACTGAGGTTCCATCTGCCTGGATTGGTGGTAGTTCAGGTGGATGTTAAAGATCCCATGGCACTTATCGAAAAGGAAATTGTTATTAGAAACAGAAACTAAACACAAAGTAAACATAAACATATACTGTATATATATATATATATGTATATATATATATATATATATATATATGCGTGTGTGTGTGTGTCAAATCCATATATCTCCCCCCCCAAAAAAAAAGAAAATCACGAAGAAAAAGAAAAGGAAAAACCTTAAAGGAAACAATAAATGAAAATCACTCATGCTAATGGAACCTTCAAAAGCATACCTAAAGACAAAAATTTGTCGCACCTTAATGCAGATTTATGTATAAATCACAAAACACAGCTAGCACAACCACAATGCAGGAGAAAGAAAGAAAAAAAAACTATCCATCAATTGACTGCATAAAAAAAGAAAATAGCAACAAAGAAAAAAAGTCCAGCTGGTATCTACCAGCTATAATTGTCCCTTCAAGTAATAGGGGCATCTGAGTCCGTGATCCAAGGTAGGCCTTGTCATTTGGCTAACCAGATAGTTTCCTGCATTGATTGTCTTTCAGTCATACAAATCCTTTTTAGATCCCTAGTTATTTTCCCCCAAATGTCCAGGTGTGTAATCTGCTTTTGCTGTAAACAAACATCAGGCTGTCCATATTTGCCACTTACGTACAGTAAATATTATTTCTAATGTCTCACCATCCCATGCTTGCCAGGTTCCAGATACTTCACCATACATTAGGTTATCCAGGGATATGACAGCAAAGATCGGAGCCTGCCATGTGTTGGCCAAAAGATCCCAAATCCTATAATGAAAGAACATTGGAAAAAAAGGTGTTCTATAGTTTCAACCTGTGTAATACAGTCCAATCGACTGCAATATCTGTCACAAAGTTGTTTGTGCTTCTGGTTCCCCTTGACATTGAGTTTGCCATGGCAGCTGAGCCAGTGCAGATCCCACATATGAGTGGGGATCCTAGGATTTCGTAAAAACTGAAGAGTCCTCATTCTCTTATGCTCTGGGCAGTGGTCAAACACTACTGGTACCTGGCAGGCTGTACCCAGTAGCTCCACACACACATTTCATCTGCCCAGAGATAATCACCAGGGTTGTTACCTTCCATTGTCTAAGTCTAGTAAATGTCTCTCTCCAATATATAGGGGCTGTTTGTAACTGTTTACCACCTTTAAATTTCCCCCTTCCCACAGCTGAAACTACATCTGAATTGTCCTGTAAACCCAAGGTTCCCATCACTTACCCACATGGATTAGAATGGGGCATAAATTAGCCATAAAAAAATACTATTGAAAAAAAATAAAGGATGAATCATGTTTAATTCCCCCTGATTAATGGGTAAATACAACTTATTTCGTTCAATGGGGTTGAGCCGACTTCCCCATACAGCCTGGAAAAAAATACTCAGTAATCTTGTTTCTAACGTTTTTGGTGGTGGAAAACTATAACTTATAAACAAAAACATTGGAACCAAGTAAGTTTTGACTAAATAAACTCTCTTCTTTTTCCCCATTTTCCATCTATTCCAGCCATTTACTTTTCATTGCGCTATCTCTAGTTTCTCCTCCCAATTAAAAAGGTCTGGACATTCCATTCCAAAATGGATTCCCAGAATTTTAATTGGACCTGTTTGAAATTTAATGCCCCCAATATTTACCGGGGTTGGGCTATCCTGTCCTAACTTCTGTCCTACACATTTGTGTAGGTTAAGACATGCTCCTGCCACTGATCCAAAGATCCATGGAGCATAACTGCAAGGCCTCCAGTATGGAGGCTTTATCTTGTACCAATGAACAAATGTCACCTGCATAAGCCAGAACTGGGCTTACTTGTAATGTAGAAGATGAAACAATAGGGGAAAGTGCTTGGGAGCACTGTAACATACGCAACAAAGGATCCAGAAAAAAGACATATAAAATGGGGCTTAGGGGGCACCCTTGTCTTACCCCTCTCTTAATCCCAACCAATGGGCCACACCATCCATTAACCAGTGGAAAAACTGTTGTAGTTCTATAGAGTAGTTTAAGCCACTGTATAAAACCACCTGTAATTTGAAATTTAGCCAAAACAAGCCATAAAAAATCATGTTGAATAGTGTCAAAGGCCTGTTTTTGATCTAAGGATAGGACATATCCATTTAAAAGATTGGAATGACCTCTCTCAAAAATTTCTCTTATTAACACCAGATTATCTTGAATACATCGTCCAGGAATGGAGGAAGTCTGACTGGCTGAAATTACCTCTGCGTCTACCGACAGCAGACATTTTGCCAATATTTTAGACAGTATTTTAAAATCAGTATTTAATAAACATATTGGTCTCCAATTTGTTATAACTCTTTTATTCTCTTTCTTAAAAAGATTTATCAGAGAGCCCATATTTAAATGTAATGGCAAAGATGGACTTTTTAACAGACAGTTATAAACTTGGGTCAGTTCTTCCCTCCAGTATGAAACTAAAAACTTATATCTCAGATGGCAAACGGTCTGGGCCAGGGGCCGTAATCACTTTCAGAGTCCGAATACCCTCCAACACTTCTGCTAGATGTATGTCTGTAAAAAGATTTGCATTGTCCTGTAAAGAAATGCCAGGAAAATCAATGTGGGATAACACCTCAGCAGTTCGTGCAGTATCAAAAGCGATTGGACTAAACTTTCCCCCAGTATAGGCAGTAACTACCACCATAATCCCATCCTTAGTTTGTCCTATTTGACCCTGATCATCATATAAGGACAACATTTCTTTATGACTAATACGGGAATGAGATTCTTCAAAAGGGCATACTGAGTCAGTCGAACATGTGGTACCAAACTGTTGTTGGTATCGAATACACTGGGATTTTTCCATATGGAACTGTTGCATTTTCTCCTTAAAAAATTGAATCTGTGGGGTGTAATTGTGTTTAGTGGTAATAGACAATGTAAATAATCTCTGTAGGTGAGTCCAAATCGTTAAGTATGCTTTATATTTGGTCATGCATACAGTTTTACTATATTGTTTCAAGAAAAAACCCAGGTCCCTTTTGGTATCTAGCCACCACTGTACTGCATCCTCATATAAAATAAACACTCATTTTCTAGCTACTACAAATTCAGTCAAAAGAAGTTTAAAACTCATATCCACTAATATGGATGTATTCATTTTCCAGATACTCGGTCCTTTCTGAACATTACTAACATCTCCAATTTCAACAGACACCCTCCTATGATCAGATAATTCTGCTATCTGCACTTCAACCCTCTTAATGCATAATTGATAAGATATAAACAAAAAATCAATTCTAGTGGCTAAGTTTCCTTTGTAAAAAGTCGGTGTGTGTTGCTCCATATATGATGAATAGGAGTCAATGAGTTTAGCTGTCTTTATCATGGAGGACAAAAAAAGGGAATCAGAATATATTTTAACTGTTATAGAAGTATGTGTTTTGTCTTTAAGAGATAAGCCACAGTTAAAGTCACCACCAAAAATAACTGCGAAGTGTGTAAAAAAGGCTGGATAATTTTTAACGTCTCAACCCAAAGTGCTTTATTTTTTATTTTTTTTTTTATTTTTTTCTTTAGTTGTTTAACCAGGTATAGCACACTAAGCTGAAAGCTTTTTTACAGGAGCGACCTGGGAGCACAAGGAGGTTAAGTGACTTGCTTAGGGTCACACAGTATGCAAGTGGAAGCTGTGGGATTCAAACCCAGGTCTGGTCTGCTGGATGGCTTTAGTTTGTGGAGCATAATAATTAATTAATCTATAAGAAACCTGCTGAAATTTAATATCTAGAATAAGAACCCGTCCCGGAACTACATCATATAATTTCACTAATACCATTTTTGTACAGTGGAACAAAATTCCCACCCCTGAAGCTACTTCCTGGCCTATTGAACAAAAACATGGACCTGGGTACCATGCCCTAGTGGCTTGCATTATTTCAGGCAACGTGTGAAATCTAACATCTTGTAAAAAAATAATACTGGCAGCAGACAATAATAAATAAGAACAAACTAAATCTCTTTTAGTTGGGTTATTGATACTATTTACATTAATAGTATGAAAAACATGTCCTGGGATCAGCATTCAGGAAGAGAATAGAAAAAGAAAACAATGCCATTATTACTTTAATCTGCCCTTACGAGAAGCAGACTCCTTATGTTTAGTTTTGGCTTTTCTTTTCTGAGCTCCAGTTTTTTCCACTGGTGCCTCTGTATCAGTAGCTTGGTCCAGTATAGAAGACTGCACAGATGAGGAATCTGAATAATCTGAAGACTCCCCCATGGACTGTAATAGCTCATATTTGTTCAAGAAGGGGACTGCCACTGGACATGGCTGTGAGTCTAGCAATTTTCTGCTACGGGTCACCCGAAGAGTAGTAAATTGTGATCCTGTTTGTTGAGGTGGAGGGGGTGGTCCCATTATTTCCATTCCAGGCTTCTTTTCTAACCTTAAGTCAGAAGAAGACAACACTATGGTTTGAGGCTCTTTCGCACTGTCAGGGGCTCCTATCTGTGGAGTTTCTTCAATTAAACTCCTAACTTCGTTGTACATTGTTTTACTGGTTGAGACACGGGGAGGGGGGAGGAAATCCCTGGAATTATCAAACTGTGAAGTCTGGTTTGAAGTCGTAGGAATATTTAGTGCCAGTGTTTCGGGAATAGCTCTCTCCTCCCTTCTCTGTTCAGCCAAATCCCTATTCACCCGTTCCCCCTTGATCCTTCTGGGCAAAGATTCCCTGTTTTGGGGCTAGGGTTATATATAGCCTTTGTTCTAGGCCATCAGCCAACTCAGGCACATTGTGTGCAGCCCATTGGCAAGACTGAAAGTAATGGCCAAGTGCGCCACATAGGTTACATCTTTCCTGTTCAACACAGTGAAAACCCGAATGTCCCAGTTCCCCACAGACCATATATTTTATCTGGTCACTTGCACTACATAAATGTGCTACTGACCCACAGCAGTAGCATGCTTTGGGCTGCCCGGAATAAAAAAGGACCCCTCTATCCCTACCCAAAAAGAAACTATTGGGGAGATGAGTCAACCCTGTGTCTAGTATTGTGAGCATGACTCGCACCCTCCATCCCCCAGTCCACAACTGTTCAGAATCAAAAATTGCTTCTGGATCCAAAAGTACAGTACATCGTGCTTTAAGCCAGTGTGTCAAGTCATTCATACTGACTCCTCACTTCTAAATAAAATAGTTATTGTCTTCTGGGTGGGCCTAGATAGGGGCAGAACAGAAAAGGGTGTCCATAATGGGGTCTTTTGTAATTTATGGTATTTCAGCCAAAATCATTTTAGTCCTTGCTGTGTCTTGAAACTGACATCAAATGCGATTTCCTCGGACACATGAATCAATGCATGCACTTCATTTGTGAAAAAGTTCAGTGAATCTTTCAGTAGTTTTCTAGCAACATAGAACCTATCTGGGGCTTCTGTTAGACCTCCAAGTTAGTGAAGTCTAACCGCATTATGCCGTTTAGCTGGCTGCATAGGGCCTTGTGGAGGCAACCCCTTAGGTTTACTGATGGTCCTTGAAGTAACCGTAGAATATGACATTTTTTTTACTCTAGCTTGGGGTCCAGTGACAAGCAAAGGTTTCAGTGTTGGGTTATGCGGCAACAAAGTTGTCAATGATCCTGCTATGTTTAAGATAGGATTTTGGGTTAACAACAACTCCTCTGGGAGTTCCAGAGGTGAAGATGTCTCTCTGTGATGAGTAGTTGATGAGTAGTTGCAGGAGCCTCAGCCTGCCTAGTCTCTTCATCCTTAAATGTTCCTATCGGGGAAGTCCCTGAGACCCATTGCCCATTTGTAGGGTTTCTTTCCCAGCCCGCTACGAGTAAAGCCTTTTCGACTGACCAGGTTTCATCTTGTCCAATTTCTAATGTTACTGCTTCATCCCAACTAAAACCAAGCTGTAAATCTATTTTTTGTTTCTCTGTACCTTACATATTTTCACCTCCAGAAAGTGCATCAAGATCAGATAAGCTATCTGATGTTACTGTGGGTTGTCTTAGGCTGGGTTGCACACCTACGGTTGCCATTCCTGACATGTTCCCCACAGACATTTTCACCGTGTTAGTCATACAGTCTTTGTCACTAACCTGCAGCTCAAATCCCAAGTCTGGGGTAGCAATATTTTGCAGGTTCTGAGATGTATTCAGCTGTGTCATTTTCATCTCCGTATCTGTTAATGCCTGTGATATTGATGCATCCTTTGTAGAAGCATCAGCCATTTGTGCCAGCAGTATCCGATGGGCCTGTAGATGCCACTCCTCTTCACGCTGCAACAAATCCAATACAGTTAGGTTAAAAACTTCTGCAACTGTCTCCTGTTGTCCGGGTAATTTCTCCATTTCAGTAGATTGAAGCTGCACGTACTCTAGACCTTCAGTAGGGCTAACATGCTCCTCAGATTTCTGTACTGATCCAGAAATATCCATAAAATTCTCCATACTTTGTGATGCAGGGACTGAATCCATATCCTCTGTCTCCATAGTCTCCTCAAAGTTCTGTTCCAAACTGTAGCCAGCCATCTCTCCTGCCATATGAGCACTTCCTCCTCGGTCTGGCTTCAAACTGTGCTCCTCCATTCCTGCACACAGGAAGAAGAGCCCCCTGGTGGAGTAGGGGAATTTTTTATTGATACAAATAAAACAAAAAGGTATTACAGCATACATCACAAAAGACAAAAGAAAAGAATCAACAAAAAAATCAAAAGAAAGTATTACATCAATACAATCACCTCAAACATCACCGAACCCCCAAAAGAGTAGGGGAAATTTTTATTTTCACAACAACAAATCAAAAAGGAATACAAACAGTGATAAGTCACACAAAATAATAAACAAATCATAAAGGAAACAAACTCAAAGAAGTATAACAATCATACATCATCCTACAAATGGGACAGGAAACAGAATAAACATACCCCTCCCCACTAAAAGAGTTGGGGAATTTTCATTCACACCACATTTCAACAAGAAAATGGCATTACCACAAAAGCAAAGTACATATCATAATAAAAGGTCAAAGAAGCAATCAAGCTATACAGAAGCAAAATAAAAATCCAAGACTGTCTATGTAGAGATATCATAGGACATATATTTATACAGAAAAACAGTGAAGGCATACCAGGTTCTGCAGAGAAGGGCTTCCTCACAGCACAAGGAAACTATCATAACCCAATACAGGGCTTGGGCAGACACAAGGTCCTCACCTGTATCTAACCAGGTCATCTTCTCCACCATAATTTGAACAATTCAGGATGCTCCTTTCCCTGCTCCTGCCCTCTCCAAGTAAACACAGCTGTGCGTATGTTGTGACTATCTGAGATTCAGAAAGTAACTTCTGTCGAAGAGTAAGAGAGCATCTAGCTTGCCATAACTGAAAACTGATATGGCCCATCACAAGACGCAATGTAATTGCATCATACACAATCCAGGAGCTCGGTAGAACCCTGTCCACCCACACGCCAGGTGAGAGAACCCAAAAGGGATTCAAAGGCCATGTATCGTGAAAAGAAGACCAAAATAAAACAGTAAAAGGACACTCTACAAAAAAATGCTCCATCGTTTCAACAACTCCCAAACAGGTCTCCTCCCTAGGGGTAATATTGTTCAGTCAATTCTTTATGTTTCCTGTTTCCTTCACTCCTAATTTCCTTGTAAACAGAGCCATAAAAAATCCCACATATTGCTAGGCACCCTCTTACTCACTAAGAACTGTAATTTAGCACGTTGTTCAGCAGGAGGCCTAACATGAAACCAGGGGTCAGAGAAAAGAAATCATGTAATCGGAAAATAAAATTGTTGATTGTCTGAGAAAGCAAGCTAGCAACAACACACCACGTCTTCAATTTCTGAAACATCACACAAAAATGACTGGACAAGGCACCCACCCTAACCTGACGAGCAAGAAAGGAGTCCATTCTCCACTGTGACAAGATAAAGTCAACACCATCTGCCACCCATGGAGACCAAATCATAGTCTGCCCTTTAAGGAAGGACACTAAGTTGTAAAAAAGAAAAATACTCTGAAAAAACACTACGGGATTAACCATCCCTAACCCTCCTTCACTAAGAGGTAAATACGTAATACCCCTTTTAGGAGATTTAGCCTACTACCCCATAAACACAGAAAAAACTCCATAAAGGAAGCCTCCATAGAGATGGGAGGGAAAACCATGGCAATAAATAAAAAGTATGGCAACAAAAAGACTTAATCAAATAAATACGCTTAGCTTTGGACATACAGCCCTTATTCCATAGCTGAACCTACCTCTGAGCTGCTAACAATTGTTGATCCTAATTATACCTGTGGTCATCTAGACCTCCAAAGTAAATACCAGAATTTTCCTATAGACAGATACAATAGGCAAACCCCACACCAAGGACACATCAGCCGCATCATACCCCAAGGGTAGAATCCCACTTTTCAGCCAATTAATTGAGGACCCAGTCAAATCAGAAAAGACACCCAACAACTCTCTTGCCGCCATAGCAGAAGCCTTATCTGCTAAAACTAAAATCAGATCATCAGCATACGCTAAAGTAACTATCTGAGGATCACTACAGCCAATCGATAATCCAACAATGTCATCGGTGCAGTGTAAGGCATGTAAGAGGGATCTAAAGAAGCACATAAAGCAAGGGACTCAATGGACACCCTGCGAACCCCCTATGGACCTCAATTTCCCACCACCCAGCCATTCACACAGGGATCAAAGTAATGCCTCTATAGCACGTTTGTAGCCATCCTATGAATTGGTAGGAATCCTATTTGACAGACATTCCCAGAGATAAATATATTCTACCTGATCAAAAGCTTTGGACTGATCCAGGCAAACCAAATGTCCAAATAATTCTCCAGCCTTACCTTTAGAGACCAATTCTCTAAGTAAGATCAGTGCATCCTGAACCCTTCTGAGAGGAGCCCCACTAAACTGCGTCAGATGCAAAGGGTACCCATAACCTTCCTTAACCTCAGACATAAAATCTTCATCAGAATCTTATAATCTGAGTTCAGTAATGACAAAGGTCTCCAATTACCCGAATCCCCACGATCACCCTTTTCTTTATACAGAAGGAGTAGCACACCTTGCATCATGCTATGAGGGAGTACCCCAGACTGCAGCCCAGTATTCAGGACCGAGCAGAAATCAACTCCCAAAACCTCCCATAAGAGTTTATAAACCTCATGAGGCAACCCATCATACCCAGGTGTAACTCCCAATCATAAAGACCAAATTGCTGACCTCAGTTCCTCCACTGTGATAGGTCGCACCAATTCAAGCCGGTCAGCTAAGGACAAGGCCGGAACCGATCTACCAGTGAACCAATCACAGATAGTGACTTTGGAAAGCATCCTGCTCTGAAATGACGTAGAAACATAGGCATGAATTTCCTCCAAAATATCAACATTGGTAGAAACTCGCCCAACCCCTGGGGTGTTCAGATATGCCATACTTCTTAAATGTCTGAGTGATGTCAAGTACTCAAAAGGCAAAGTATCTTTTTTCCTGCCACAAAGTCTAAATTTGTGTTTCATTTCCATATCACATAAAACCTGAGACTGAGCCTTAGCCAATTCCAGTTTCAAACTTGCAATCTGTTGCTGACAGTTGAGGCCAAGAATCCATCTATTAGTGGATAAAAAATGAAGCCGTTCCCTAAGATACCGTAACTCAGTATGTGATAATTGTCCATTTAAATGACCCACAGCCTTAAAATAAACCCAAACTTCCCATTTAGTGTCCTCCCACCAAACATTTAAATCATCATACAAAAAGGAAACCGACTTCCTGACTAGCAAAAGAGAGCTTAACCCACCCATTACACAAGGGATATGCAACAATTCAGAATTCAATTTCCAGACACCCGGCCCTCTCCGAGCTGCAGGAACATCAGCCAAGGTCAGTCTCAGTAATCTGTGATCAGAGGAAGTAACATCCTGCAAAGATCTAGATTGAACAGTAACCACAGAAATGAGAAAAAAGAAATCAATCCTGGAAGCCCTTGGTCCACAGAAATAAGTGTCCCCAGACCCTCCAGTAGAGGGTCCAAAAGCATCTACCAAGTCAGCGTCTGAGATGAGTTTCAACAAACTAGTCTCATCACAATACACCTTTTTCATTGTCCCTGAAGCCACTTTTAAAGGCAAGGAACAGTTAAAATCCCCCCCCAAAATAATGTAATAAGGAGAGCATAAAAAGGGATAAAGTGAATTAAACAAAGCAACCCGGTCAAAGTTAGATTGTGGAGTATACACAGAAATTAACCTCAGGTATAAGGAACCCCATTTAACATTGAGAACCAAGGCCCGGCCAGCCAGAACTTCTATCTGATGTAGCACAGTGACATGATAATGAAAAAAACATATTCCAACCCAACTACATAAGTCAGCACCCAAAGACCAAAAACAGTCCCCCCAAATCCAACCTGCAGAGGCAGCCTCCACCTCTTCAAGGGAATGCAAGGAACATCCTGCAGAAAACGCAATCTAGATTTTCAGACAGAAAATGTGAATAAGTTCTGTGTCATTTTCTGGAGTCTTAATACTGTTCACATTTAAGGATGCCACCGAAGATGGAAGGAACAAGGAGCCCAGCAAGGGAACATTCACTTCACCTTACTAGATGCCCTTGTGATCCTACCAATCTTACCGTCAGGTGGTCTAGGGCCCACCTGGTCAACCACAGGTTCAGTAGATTCTAACCCAGGTAAAGGTAGAGGAGGTCCAGACCAGCTAGGATCATCCACTAGACACTCTTCCAAAACAGAAAACATATTCGGGTCAGCCATAGAAACAACAGGAGCAGGTGCAGCTAGTTTCTTCCCTAGTTTCCTCCTCCCTTTGGCAGATTTCACCTTTTTCTCGCTAACCACCACAAACCCAGCATCCAGAGTCTCTAAATCTGGCAACACAGGGACAATGCTCCCACCTTCCCCCTGATCCACCCTAGAGCCACTACAGCTCCCACATCAGGCGGAACCATGGTAGTCAAGTGGAATCAGCTGATTCTAACAAACCAGAGTCAGCCAAGGGGAACAACCTCACAATATCAGGGCCCCTCCCTCCCTTAGTAGGAATACCGGGTCTAACTGCCTCCCGGATGTAATGATCCTGTACCCCATAATCAGAGTCAGCCAAGGGGGAACAACCCCATCAATATCAGGGCTCCTCCCTCCCTTAGTAGGAATACGGTCTAACTGCCTCCCGGATGTAATGATCCTGTACCCCATAATCAGCATCAGCAGTATTTTGGCAGCTAAGGGACAGGTTTCAAACGTGGTGACCCACTTCCATCGCAAAGATTGCATTTTGAGGTTTGAAAACAATGGGCACTTGGATGACCCATCTCCCCACAGTAAGAACATTTAAGGACGGTGCAGGAGGTACTAATGTGGGTTCGAGACCCACACTTAAAGCAAACCCTAGGCTGCCCAGGATAAAAAAGAAACCCCTTATCTCTCCCCAGAAAGAAGCAATTAGGCAGATGAATTAAGCCAGAATCTGTGGAATGAAGTTTTACCCTAAATTTCCAACCTCCATTCCAAAACCCCTCTTCATCCAGAATAGGGACTGGATTCCCCTGAATATCACAAGATTAAAACAGCCATTTAACAATATCAACAATATTCACCCCTTCATTCCGAAACATGATTGTGATGATCCTATAGGCCTGCTGAGACAAAGGTAATACAATAAAGTCAGACCATAGTGGGTTAGTCTTCAAATTCAGATATTGACTCCAAAACAACTCCATCAAGGGTAAAGTAAAGCTGACGTCAAAGGTGAATTCCCCGAATATGTATTAATGCATATACCTCTGAGGGAAAAACCCATGCTGCTTTCAATAATGTCTTCCCAACAAAACCTATCTGGGGAGTATCCCTAGGACCCACATAATGTAATCTAACAGCATTACGTACTTTGCCAATTCCAGCGCTGTCTGAAATGGCTAGCATAAGAAGGTTTAGAGATAGGATGAACAACTGACTCAGGAAGGCTAGGGGAAGCATTCACATCTCCAGCCCCCTCTCCCGAGATCCCATAGTTAAATCAGCAGCAATATCTGTAGAGGGGGGAAACAATAGCCTCAGTACTCAAGACAGCCCTATAGAGTCAGATATATCACAAGGACTTATCTGTTCATCCACTGCATGAGCAGGAACAGCTTGTTCCGGTCTCCATGTGCCTCCAGAAATTGGAATCCATCCAGCCCCTCGCAATGCTCGCTCCGGTGACCGGGACTCCTCCACTGAAGTTCCCCAATCCCTGGAAGGCTTGTCCAATTCCCCAATAGGTCTCTCCACCAGTGGAAGAAGCTTGCTTGGCCCTCAGACTCAGCAGCACTCGCGGCAGCCGATCATTTCCGCTTCCGGTCCTCCTCTGAAATCAGCGTCCGCGCTCCTCTGCAACAAGTCACTAACGCGCAAAAGTTCCTCCTCGAGGCAACGTTGTTTCTCCACAAGACTCAAACAGGACATTTCCGAAAATGCAAAGGCCCACTTAAATCGGCGTTTTGTTGGCCACCTTGGTGCACCCCAGCCACCGACACCACTGGTTCTTCAAAAGCAGGTACAGTAACTATTGACATACTCTGGGCTACCTCAGCCCCAACCAGACCCTCCTTCCTCCATCGCAAAGACAGTGGCAGCCATCTTGGTCCCACCAGAAAATGGGTCCCCCCTGCTCACAGGAAGCAGGAAGTAGGGGAATTTCCCCAGTGTTCTGGCCAGATATCCCTCATTCACTAAAAATACCACCAACAGCTTAATCTGGTTCAAGGTCAGTCGGCTTTCATCTGTATCCCCCTTCCCGGGGTCATGCCTGAAAACAGGCAGGATTTGTCTAGTTCACTTACCCGGTCAGCAAAAACTAAATAAAATAAAATTAAAAAGACATTCGGAGTTGCGATCCACTACAACTATTTGATACAAGATTAGGGGGAATTCCATATAGCAGTATGCTATCTATTACTACAAAATTAGAAAACATATAGCTAAGTACTATCAATGCCTTATATATAGCAATATACACTTAATAGATTTATAATGGAATTGGCAACAGAGCAACATTGCCCTTAATTGAAAATTACTCCTTTGTTGCTTACACTCAGCAAATATCTCCCAGAAGGCTCCCTCAGCCCTCCCAAAAGAAGACACAAAGCCTTTACCGTCCCAGGTTATTCAACAGAGGATTCCACTGGATAAATCTTAAAACCAAAAGTTCAAATTCTGTAGGAGTAGATAAATGTCTTATAATATTGTCCAAAGAAAACAGTTATTTTAAGCTTTTTAGCATTGTTTCTGAGCTGGTGTGATTATTGCAGGTTGTTTCCATAAAATGAACATTGTCACTGTAAAACTTCCAAGCAGTCCAGCAAGTAATTATATTATATTAAACACAGTCTCATTTGACCAGTCATTTCAGGTGTCTTCCAGCTCTGAATCCGATGATGGGTCTCTGTCTTGTACTGCCTTCTCAAGTTCCAGTTTCTCAACCAATTTCATGGCCTCCTTAGGCTCCGGGTAGATATAGGCCCTCCTACCAACTGTAACAAGGAGTCGGGATGGCATCAATAAGTTATTAGGGACATCCAGGGCCCCAAAACACTTTCTCACCCCATCAAAAGCCTTCCTCTTCATACAGGTGGAATAGGAGAGGTCTGGAAAAAGAAGGATCTTTGAGCCATCTACATCAATACTATGCTGCTGCCGGGCTGCACGAAGAATGCGATCTTGCTCTGTCATTGAGGAAGTAATCAACATTATAGTGCGTGCCCCCTCTGTAGGCCCCGATATCCAGACATTAACTCTACAGGCTCTCACAATTAGACCATGCATATCCAGTCCAAGAGTCTCCAGCAACCAAGTGCATAGATATGAAGGTAAGTCCTCACCTTCTATGCCTTCCGGTAGCCCCAGAATGCATACATTTGCAGCCCACGTTAAATTTTCTAGATGCTCTAAATGGGATTGGAGCAATGCTTGTTCCTTTACACAAGTGGGAGCTGTGGCGTGGGCCCTTTGTGATGATTTTTCAGCATCATGCACAGTCTCCAACAGGCCATCCACCTTCTGTTCTACTGTGAGCAAGCGAGCATTATATCTGTCCATTTTTTCATCTATCTTTTATACTGCTCTAGTTAAGTTCCACACCGCTAGTTGCAGCAAATCCAGTGTTGCCGGTGCAGGTTCTCCAATTGTAGCCTCTGTTGGTGGGAGATCTGCAGGAGACAGTGGAGGTCTGGAGGCCCTGACACATTGGGCAAAGAAGTTAGGTTTTGAATCTGTATTTTTTCTTCCCATCTTAGAAAGTTTGATATCTCTGGAATGAGCTGGATACCAGGAATCTAACTAAAGTGGTCAGATAACCGGATCAAGCCTCAATAATATATTTAAACTCTTTTTTCTCTTATGAAAGAGGGAGCTCCCTAGAAGTGCATCTGTTCAGCTAGATAGTTGGCCACACACCCCCACCCCCGGCTCTGATCATATTTAATGTTTTTTCTGCAGGCAAGTTTAGTATGTCGTGGAGAAAAGAATCCATAAAGCTGACCATGTTCCCCATTTCTGTCCCCTCCGGTATACCATGGATCCTGATATCATTCCTTCAATTACAGTTTTTCAGCTTCTCAAGCTTCTGTTCCTAGGAGAGGGTACATTGGTGTAACTCCAAGAGGGCAGTATTATGGATATCTGTTGTCTGCATGTAGTCCGTAATTGTAACTTCAAAATTATCTGTATGTTGGTATATGGCTTCAATGTCCTTGAGGTGATCCAAGACCTTGGATTCCAAATGTTGCAAGGTCTCATTCATTTGCTTTAGAGTTCGGCACAACTGCCTCGACATGACTATGCAGTTGGCTCCTGTATTGTTCTGTCTTGGTCTGCATTGCCAGTCAGGGTCCCCGGTGAGATGCTGGCCTTGGCCTGCTGGCTGCACTGTAATGTAATTTTCATTGCCTGCCACCCCGGCTGGCAGATTTTCTTTGAATTTTTGTTTTGAGGGCATTAGAGGATCTTTAATAGACCTTTTTGGAGACAGAATGAGGGTCTTGTAAACATGATGCGAGCGGACTGCTCTTGGTTGGGTTCTGAGCAGAAAGGCTAAGCCGTCATTCGGGAGGTGCTCAAACTGGAAGTCCAGAACCTGATATCCTAAGATTAATCATGGTGCACTTGACATTGTAAAAGGAATGACATCTTGAGGTGTGTTGGTGGGGGGGGACATTTTGTGAAGTAGTAGAAGGAGAGACCCACTTATTCTACTCCAGCAGAAGGGCTGGTGAATGCCATGTATGGACCCCAGCAGGTATGGAATTTGACCATCTGATTCACTTGACAGCGAGATATCCTGCCCAGTTCCACTAAGGATATAAGGGAAGCCAACATTTCTTCCAGGATGGGAACCTGGGTTGTGTGACACTTGCACAGGAGGACTCTTTTGGCCTGAAGGGCCAGCAAGGCTAACCACCTGTACTCTAGGGGTTTGAGTTGTAGCTTGTTCAGATTAATATCCATCACAAGGAAAGGGGCTGACGGAGGATATTCATGTGGAGCACCAGACAGCCTAAGTGGCAGATTTGTTGCCAGAAATTCTGAAGTTTGGGGCAGGACCAGAGTATGTGGTATAGGTCATTTCCTGATGTGAGACATCTCTAACATTTTTTCATTGTCCAGTATTTTGGCTTTGTAGAGAACTACCAGGGTCCTGTACCAGGCGTGTGATATTTTGTTCTGTACCAGTCTACTGTGGGCATCTTTGTACCAGATATGGGAATCTCTCCAAGCCTGGCAGCATTGTGCCTCTGCGATGCTACTGCCTAACAACCTTTCCCACCTGAGTCTGGACTTTTCTGATTGGGAAGTAAGAGTATCCCTTAGTGTTGCCTAAATTTTACCCCTCTAGGCCCTTGGGGTAAGAAAACCAAGAGGTTATTTCACTGGGCAGCTGAGGGATAATAGTGTCATTTAATAGCAGTTGTACATCTTCCATGATTTGTAGATAGCACCAGAAGTTCTTCTACTGGAGCCCCATTTCTCTTGTAATAATTGGAAGGGAGCTACTCTAGGGTGGGGGTGTTCCAGAATATCTGCAACCAAAGAGATGCCCTTGGAGGACCACTGCAGCCAGAAAAGGGGCTTGTTGTCTCTTCAGATGTGTGAATTATGCCATAGGGGACATGTGACAGAGGGACTGAGGCTAAGCCCAGTCTTCTATGGGTGAGGTGCCAGTAATTAATGGATAGGTTGGTGGTAGGATGTGGGAGGCCTAGGCTTCCTTTAGTCAGGTATAGTAGCGAGACTGCCACACCAACTCTGCCCATGGACTGTTCCATATGCACCCATTATGGTGAGAAGGCCATACAGGGACATAGCCAGTGCAGAGTCTGTGCTGACTAACAGGTCCATTTATATCCCTCCATCTAGAGCAGATTCTAGCCACCCATTGCCCAGTGTGCTCTTAGTTTTTTGTGACTGAAACATGGTTTTGTCCCATCCCATAGAAAATCACCTATTATTTTATTGATTGTTTGGAACCATTTTTTGGGGAGTGTTAGTGGGATATGGGTAAGTAGATAGAAAAATCTAGGGGCCATGATCATTTTAATGGCTGCTATTTTACTGGCCAGTGTAAGGCGAAGTGGCCTTCATCTGTCGAATTCAGTCTTGGTGGATTGTATTAGAGATTGAAGATTGACACTCCATAGGTTTCCGAACTGAGGGCTGATTTCGATGCCCAGATATGCGATGCCTGTGGGGCCCACAAAAGCCACGAACTGCTGGCCATGCCATGTTGGCAGCAGTGACTGAGAGGCTTCATCTCCATCTTAGATTGATTTAGATGGAGACCAGAGTAATGGGCAAATGATTTAAGGAGTGCAAGCACGGGCTGGAGTGAGTTTTTGAGCAAGTCATTCATGTACATTAGGGTGGAGTATTTCCTGGTGCAAATCTCCGGGCCCCGTATGTCTGCGTGCTGCCGAATTGCTGCCACAAGGGGTTCCACTGCCAGTATGAATAGTAGTGGGGACAGGGGGCATCCTTGACAGGTACCCCGCCCTGGAGGAAGGGGGCAGATAGGAGGAGGTTGATGGTTACTCTAGCCGTTGGTGCAGCATATGTCGAGCGCACCCAAGTCCTGAATCTTGCACCCACTCCCAGGTGGGCAAGCACCATTTGCAGATAGTCCCATTCTAGGGAGTCAAAAGCTTTCTCGAAGTCTACAGCAATAACCACTGCTGGGGTTTGGAGATCCTTGGCAGAATGCATGAGATTCAACAAGGTTCTTATATGGTCGGTGCTGTGTTTCTCTGGGATAAAGCCCACATGGGATGGGTGAATTAAAGTAGTCAATAGTAGGCTAGATTTTTTAGCGAGTACCTAGGCATATATCTTGCTATCAACGTTGATTAGGGAGATTGGTCTGTAGCTCGCTGCAAGGGTAGGGTCTTTCCCTTTCTTAGGAATGACAGTAATTACTGCCTCTCTAAGGATGGAAGGTAGGCACCCGAGCATCTCTGCCTCAGTGTATACTTTTGTTAGTAGTGGGGCTATCTTATGGGCCAGGGCTTGGAGCAAATCCACCGGGAAATTATCCCCTCCAGGGGCCTTACCAGGTTGCAGTGCCTGTATGGTAGCTCTAACCTCCTCCTCCTCCTCAGAGATCGGGGCATCTAGGACTTGCACTTGCTGTTGTGATAATTTGGGAAGAAACAGATTATCAAGGAAGGGTTGAGTCCCATGGGAGGGTGGTGTTATGGATGGAGGTATACAGGTTGGAGTAGAAGGAGGCCATAACTTTATTGATCTCTTGTGGGTTGGTCACAATTTGTCCTTGGAAGTTATTCAAACCTGGTATGTGCCTGTCAGCCAGATGCTTCCACAGCTAGTAGGCCAACACCTTCTTCCCTTTGTCTCCACCCTCCCAAAGTTTATGCTGGAGCCTTAGGATGGCTACCTCCGCCTTCCTATTCAACATTTGGTTGATTTCCAGTCTGAGCTTCCAATCCAAGGGGGGAGTGGGGTGATGGCTTTATATGTTGCTTCAGCCCATGTTAGCTTCGCCTCCAGGTCTGCCAGGCAGTTTTAATGCTCTCTGCATCTAGCCAAGACATATCCCATAATCTTCCCACTGATGGTGGCCTTGAACACCTCCCAAGTATTCCCTGCCAATGTATCCAAGATGGGGTTACTTTGCATGAAGAAGGAGGCTTCCTTCTGTACACAAGGAATGAACTCAGGGTCTCTCATTTGGATGGGG
Organism: Neoceratodus forsteri; assembly: GCA_016271365.2. Taxonomy (NCBI): domain Eukaryota; kingdom Metazoa; phylum Chordata; order Ceratodontiformes; family Ceratodontidae; genus Neoceratodus; species Neoceratodus forsteri. Next base: position 1,623,238,771 of record CM057453.1, on the reverse strand, counting down.
TCCAATTGCCAGTAGGAGGAGGGGCTGGACCCCAGGTGAAGTGGAGCTGAACCAGGGCATGATCAGAGATCAGCCGGGTGAGAATGGCTTAGTCTATTATGTTCTGCGCCAAGGAGGGGGAGGACAGCCAAAAGTCCAACCTGCTGAAAGAGGCATGCACCTCCAAGTGAAAAGTATAATCATGGGTACGGGGGTGGAATAGGTGATAACTGTCAGTCAGTCTGAAGTCTGTCATTAGTTGGTGTAGTGCACGGCTCTGTCTAGCGTGGGATTCTTTGCTTGATGCCCTCTTATCTGCCTGCGAGACTAGGGTGAAATTAAAGTCTCCACCCATCAGCAGGAGGCAGTTAGGGGTTGTAAAAGCACTGAAGGCACCTGACAGATCATGGAAAAACTGCAGAGCATCCTGATTAGGTGCACAGGTGTTGCATAGGATAATCAGGCCCGTTGGGATGGCAAAATTAGCCATTACCCACCGGCCAGAGGAGTCTGCCACAGAGGATGTCAGGGACCACTGAAGGGATTTGTGTACAAGTATGGCTACACCTAGCTTTCTGGTGGGGGCCCCTTCGTGCCCCTCTTGCCCTACCCAATCCTTAAACAGTGCAGCATTATCATTTTGTGTTAACTTGGTTTCTTGAAGAAAGGCCACCTGGGGCCTCAGCTGCTTTAGATGTGAGAGGACCTTCTTTCTTTTAATAGGAGTATTTAGTCCTCTGACATCCCATGTATGGCAGACGATCTCACCCATGATCTGTCAGAGAGATAGCTATGGGTAACTTTAGTATGTTGAACACTGTAGCGGCTGAGGTGTAGTGGCTGTTCTCCATGTGAAACAAGCCTAAGTCTCTATATCTAGCACACCATATACATTCAGTAGCTCTCAACACATATATGTCCATAATAGAATTACCTCTCCTATTGGACTGAGTCTTTCTCTCTGAGCATGAGAAAGGTGGGTTGTAACAAGCAGTTAAAAACAGCAGTAACACATAACCTGTTTAAAATTCCAAAAAACTATTTACATTACGGTTAACCAAGGGTTGTCCTGGGGTAGTAGTCTGACCTGCAGTCGGCTGCATTCTGCGCCTAATGGCTGGTCAGGCTTACCCTGGGGTGAGGGTGGGATGTTTCCCAACTAGTAGGAGGTTGAGTATGGCAGTTAGGGAGGGCAGGTGAATACTGTTAGCAGTGCTGGACCTATATCAGGACCTTCACAGTCCCTTGGTGTAATGTTGGGTGGGTGTGCTTGTGGTGGGCTGCTGCTTTCGCTTCTGTGTAGGGCTGGAGATTTACAACTGATTCTGCATTTCACAGGATGTCCTTGCTGGTGAGCCAGGTGGGGATGAGCATCCACCTTCCTGTGCTATCTCTGACCTTACCCTATACACGCTGGAGGCACATCATGGAGGGGGTAGATGAACAGCATGATGGGGCAGCCCATTTCCCTGTCCCATAGTTCAGGGGATACTTCAGCCAGAATGAACATATTCCTGCAGGTGGAGAGGAAAGGAGGTAGGGAAAAAGAGAAATAAGAGAAGAAGGGAAAGGGTGGGGGGATTGCCTCTGCACCCTGTCTGCTTGCAGTCTAGGGTGGGTATTATATCCAGTCTATGTGGCAGCATCATTCTGGTGGGCCCTTGGTTATTACTGTCCCGTGCATTCATTATGCAGGCCCTGACTGGAGACACCAGCCCTTCGCCTAGTCTAGTGGCAGATGATGGGCAGAGTTCGAGCGACCAGGGGGAGTTGGCCTGAGTATGATTCCTTACCCAGCCTGTAGCCTATTTCAGTTATTGCATGATATTATGGGCAGACTGTGCACTACAGGCCACTTAGAGGCTGCTATAGCTGGGGGATCATCTGTGCTTGAGGCGGGGGGATTCTCTAATGTCAGCCACCTGAATATATCCTAAACATTGCACAGATCCTAAATATGTCATGCAGGTAAAATACTTTCCTGCAGATACATTATTATAAGCAAGTATGGACTTCATTTAGGGGATTGAGCTTGGGGGGGGTTAGGGCAGAACATCTACACCCTGTCTCCTCCAACTCAGGTGAGCAATGGGGCCAGACACCTCCAGCCAGGTTTATTAAATCAGTTACCAACTAATAAACCTGAGCCTTGATCCCGGCTACTTGTCCCTCCCCCTTCCCATGTACCCCTCATGTGTTCCACCCCCTTGAAGACAAACTTTCCTTATCTGACATTAGCAGGCATCACAGAGCTTAGTGATGACGGCTGGGCAGCTTCTGCAGGCCTGTCCATATATGGCTGTATCATGACTTTTGAGGGGCCTGCTTGATTAGGTAAATCCTTGGTCTGTATTCTGAGACTATACTCCACCACCATAGTCCATGATTCCTGCTAGAGACTGAAAATATGTTCAGTGGGAGGGTCCGGGAAGGCCATGTTGGGGTCCTTGACTGGGATGCGCATCAGCAACATTGGAAGTAAGTGTATATATCTGTTCTTTGAGAAATATGGACTGACTGTCTCCTGACCTGTGCCAGCTCCGTAACCTCTGGGCTCCGATTAAAGGCGGATGACCTCTCCTTGCCCAGTGGGTGGTCCCTCCTTGAGTGTCTGTTGTGCTGGTATCATTAATGGGACCAGGAAGGTAGGGACCACTGTTCCTGTTGTTTGTCCAGATGACGATTGTAGTCATTTGGGTCCTGCTGTGGGGCCCATCCCTTGTTCAATAAGCAAGTGGCATCCTGCTGCCAAGAGGAGTGTTCCGATGGCCTGAGGCAGTGTTGATGGAGGCTCTTGCCATGCATGGCCAGGTCCTGGCAATAAAGTCCATTATTGCCTCGGGAGTACTGAACTGCATGGTGATCCCAGTGCATGTGATTTTCATAATGGCTGGGTACCTGAGCGAGAATGGGCTCTTTAGTTCATGAAGCCGCTTTCTCGCTTCTATAAATCCCTTCCTTTTCTGTGCAGGATCCTGTGAGTAGTCCTGAAAAATCAGGATCCGCTGGTCATTTCATTTCAGGGAACCCATTTCCCTGACTCTTTCTTGAATAGCTTCTTTTTCCACTAAATTTAAAAATCTGGCAAGTATCGGCCTCGGCCTTTCTCCATTCTGTGGTTGGGGCTGCAGGGAACAGTGAGCCCATTCAGTTGTGAGACGTGTGCCCTCTGGAAGCTGAAGTATATGTGGAAGTACCTTTTGTAGGAAGTCATTGGTCATGCCTTGTGCTGTGCCCTCCAGAAAACCCAGGAACCGCAAGTTATTTCTGCAGCTCCTGTTTTCTAGGTAATCAGCTTTGCCCTGGAGGGCCCAAATTTGCTGGGCCTGTTCCCCCATGGGAGCGCAGTGTCATGGGAGGCAGATTTCTGTTCAATGTGGCTGATCCACGTATAATAATAATAATAATAACTTTATTTTTAGAGTGCCTTTCAAGAATATCAAAGTGCTTTATATCAAACACAGTACAAAATATCAATTTAAAACATATAAAAATACATTAAAACAACATTTAGTTAGAACAAGCCATACAATCATCCAAACAATAACAGATATTTATAAATAATTTCCACTAATCATCAAGATAAGCTAAATCCCATAGGTAGGTTTTTAAATCTTTCTTAAATATCTCCATGGAGGTGCATTCCCTTAACCGGCATGGTAGAGAGTTCCAAAGAGTGGGAGTGGCATAAGAAAATGCTCTGCTACCTGAAGATTTTAGATTCACTCTTGGAATCTCTAACAACTCCCCCCCCCCCCGTCGGCCGAGCGGAGCGATCGGCCAGGGCAGTAAGGCACCAGAAGTTCTTTCAAATAGGTCGGACCCTGATCGTGAAGGGCTTTGAAAGTCAATAAAATTACTTTAAACGTGATCCGCCACCATATAGGAAGCCAGTGCAGTTCGCTCAGCACCGGTGTAATATGGCTGGATCTACTTGTCCCAGTCAACACCAGGGCTGCAGCATTCTGCACCAGCTGAAGGAGATGGATTTCAACCCCAGAAAGCCCGAAGTAAAGGGCATTGCAGTAGTCCAAGTGCAGGGACACAAAAGCGTGGACCAACGTTGGTAGGGAGTCAGACGGAACAAGGTGACGCACCCTGGCAATATTCCTAAGATGGTAAAAGGAAGTCCTGACAATGGCTGACACTTGAGATTGAAGGGTCAGCCTATCATCCAAGACAATCCCAAGGTTGCGCATTTGTTCAGAGGCAGAAGTGACACACCACCAAGAAAAATTCCAGAAGGTGTGCCACCATGTGACCTCGCTATCTGACCACCCGGATCCACCACTAACACCTCTGTCTTCTCTGAGTTCAACTTTAAACAACTAGAATCCATCCACCCTTGGATTTCTTCCAGACAGTTGTTAAATACCGAGAGTGCTCCATCCTGGTCAGGTGCAAGAGACAATTATAACTGGGTATCATCTGCATAGCAGTGAAACCTCAGCCCATACCATCTTATAATGTCTCCGAGGGGTAGCATATACCCTGCAAATAACATGGGTGAGAGCACTGAATCCTGAGGCACCCCGCACAACAAAGAAGTTGGGCCAGAGGAATAAACCCCAGACACAACTCTTTGTGATCTCCCAGTAAGGAATGAAGTGAACCATTTTAAAACAGTTCCCGACATTCCACAAATTGACCTTAGGCATGCTAACAACACCAAGTGATCCACAGTGTCAAAAGCTGACAAGAGATCAAGAAGAACTAGAATGGAACGTTTCTTCTCATCTCTCGCCTTCAGAAGATCATTAAGCACCCGAACCAGTGCAGTCTCGGTGCTATGTCTTTTATGAAAACCGGATTGGAAGGATTCATAGATATTATGGATGGTTAAATGGTCTTCCAATTGGGCTGCCACTATCTTCTCAATAACCTTCCCAATAAAGGGAAGATTAGAGATAGGTCTGTAGTTTGAAAGACAGCCTGGGTCCAGGGTAGCTTTTTTCAAGAGGAGTGTCACCACCGGCTCTTTCAGGGAGTTATGAAACTCCCCAGACTCTAAAGAACACCAGACTATTTGCACCATAACTGGACCGATGATCTCAGAACAACCCAAAATTAGGGGAGTTGGTCCAGGGTCCACACTACAGCTTGTAGGCTGCACACTATGGATGATCCTCATAATATCCACGTCTTCCAGTCGGCGAAAGGAACGCCAAGAGAATTGAGGTATTGTGGGCTCGAGCTGTTCCACAACATCACCCTTAGAGATTGCCGGACACAAGCCCGCCCTGATGTCAGCCACCTTAGTTGCAAAGAACTGAGAGAGCTCCTCACACTCTATTTGAGAAAAGGCTTTTCGGACTTGCAGACAGGCTGGGTTGCATAGTCTGTCTACAGTCCGAAACAGCTGAGCCAGTTGATTATGTGCAACTGCAATCTCCCTGGACAGGAATTCTGCCTTTTTATGGGTGATTGCAGATTGATAGATAGAATAATGTTCCATCAATCTAAGGTGGTCGGTATCAAGGGCGGATTTGCTCCAACAATGCTCTAACCTTTGCCTCTGTCTCCACAACTCCCTCAAAGTCCCATCAAACCAGGGGGACCTGGAGTGAAGGGATGGGGGCACTCACGAACAGGAGCAATAAGATCCAAGGCACCGGTAATGGCCATATCATAGGCTACCACCAGCGCCTCTGGGTCACTGCTAGTCAACGCGAGGGATGAGAGGTCAAGGACCGCTGCAAGGCCCTGGGAAGTAATATTCCGTAATGGGCGATACCTTCTCAGGGGGGTGTAAAAATTGAACCTCACGTTGTGGTGGTCAGACCAGGCGATTGGTTCCACCCCCACGTTGGATGAGTCAATCCCTAAGAGGAAGACTAAATCCAAAGAGTGTCCAGATTTATTTATTTATTTTTTTTTTATTTAGTTGTTTAACCAGGTATAGCACACTAAGCTGAAAGCTTTTTCACAGGAGCTACCTGGGAGCACAAGGAGGTTAAGTGACTTGCTCAGGGTCACACAGTATGCAAGTGGAAGCTGTGGGATTCAAACCCAGGTCTGGTCTGCTGGATGTCACCAGATTTGCAGCTCAGAGCCTTAGACCACTGCGCTATACTGCCTCCAAATTTATGTGTAGCAGTGGAAACTACCTGTGTAAGGCCCAAAGAAGACATAAGTTGGAGGTAGTGATTACCAAATTGTGAGAGTTTATCGTCGACCCAGGCGTTAAAGTCGTCCAGAACCATCGATCTGGGCCACTCAAATGACATATCGATGAGCAAGTCTGCTACTTCCTGTAAGAAGCGTTTCCCGTCTCTGGGTGGACGGTAGATGAGAATTATTCGAATGCCTACACCTGCTACATCTGTACACTCAAAGGATTCAGCCTCATCTACTACCACATTCGTGAGGCCCAATTTAGTCTTAAAACAGACTGCCAGTTCCCCCCACGGTCCAATCTCGGGCGGTGTATCACTGAGTACCTGGCCAGAATCATGGCCTTCAATATGGAGCCTGAATTTTCATCCAGCCAGGTCTCGGTGATGCAAGCCAGGTCATTCGAACCAATAAGATCAGCTAAAATAGCGGTCTTATTCTTAACAGACCTGGCATTGCATAACATCGCCCGGGTTGGACAAACCTCAGAAGCTGTCAGGCCTATCTGCCCACTAAGTTCAGTAGTGCCCTTGGGTATGGGCACCAGACAGGGGAAACCCCAGTCTGGATTCCATTTCATCCCAGGGCGCCTTCTGGACTTAACAACCCCGATACGGTGGCCCCGCTCTTTCATCCTCTCCTGTTCACCCACCCCCACCCTCCTCACTCTCCTATGAGCAATCCCCAGCACTCTACAGCACTGGTATGTCTCGAACTGTAAGGGGGAGTATAAAAAGGGCGGAGGGCGCGAAGACAGGAGGATGAACAGTGCACCGTCGTGCAGCCCACCGACCAACACATGATTCAGCTCAAACTAGACAAAATAAAACAAGTATCTAACTAAACTAATCTAAAGCTCTGAATACTTGTAGTTAAAATCCTAAAATCCTCCAAAACAATAATAACTTAAACAATAAACCCAACCCAATAAAACCTACAAAACCACCCTCCTTCCCAACTGGATAAACTTCAAACCCAGAAACAACAAAATAAATAAAATAAATAAAAAAATCCTCTCTCACAGGATAAAATACATGTAGAAATATAAATTCCCTCCCACCCTCTCACAGCCGAGAGAGAGGGAGAAAAATTTGGGCACTCCCACTCCCCAAAATGCACACAATAATCAAAAAATAAAAATGAACAAAAACTACACAATAAAACAAAGGAAAAATAAATACAGGTGTCCTGGTCCTCTCACCAACCGGGAGACCAAAAAATAAAAAGTCTGGAAAAGAAGTCAACCAATGGTAGGAGAAGTTGAGGCGAATCCAACTGCAGCTTTAAGTAACCAATTAAATCCAAGAGTCATGGAGGATCAAAAAAACAGCAGACTTTCAAACAAGGTGCTAGTGCGTTTCAAAATCCAGCTGACAGCAAGAGGGTCTCTCATCCCTTCTTAATCTGGTCACTGTAAAGGTTCCTTTAGAAACCGGCTCTTCTCTGAAAAACTGAATCCTCAAGACCTAGGCCCAAACACCCAGGTAAAGATCAGGTCAGAGAGCTATGATCTGGAAGGACCCAAAAGGAGAATGCAAACCCCCAACCCCAACAGGAATGAGATCCACAGAGAAAGCAGGCCACCCCAGGAGGGGAACCTGAGATCTCAACCACCCACCAGCCGCTGAGATCCCCCAACCAACAACCGACATATCTAGTGGTGCAGGGCAAAAGTTGTATTGTCGGAGGCAAGTTTGACCTCCACTGTGCGCTGCATTAATGTGGCAAACATGTCCCTCACCAAGGGCTTCACATTGGTTCTGTTGCTGGTCACCTTGTGGTTTGAGTTCTGCTGTAGCTAAAGTTGGAGCAAACTTGGATGGTTTCTAAAGTTGAATCACTCAAAAGCTGCCATATTCTGCAATACACAGGTATGGCTCTTTTTGGCCCTTCTGTCCTGAAAACTGTATCTTTTAAGGATTCGGTGTCACAGGTAGATAACTCTATTGAGTTAATTGACCATTTGTAGATGGCCAAGCCATGCCCCCCCGGCTTAGGTTTTTTTGTCAGGGCTGCGTTGGGAGAGGGTAAAAGAGAGGTGGAGTGTTTTGAGGGTGGATCAGGTGGGCTGAGAAAAATGCTGACTGGCTCCAGTGGGCTATGGGACCTGGTTATGTGAATGCAGCTGGCTAGTGTGACAGCAGTCCACTATAAATTACCAGAGCTGCAAGCAAACTTGAAGCATGAGTGCCATGAAGCAGGAGTGAGGCATCCATCTAAGGGATGTCTGGGGTTGTCAGCAGGTGTCCACAGGGATGACTCAGGCTGCAGGACATGCTGTTCGACAGAGGGCAAACAAGGTAAGGAGGAGCAAAGGGACAAGGTAGCACAATAAAGGGACTTTCTGGAGCTGAGGAAGGAAGATATGGTGGTACTCCCTATCAGGGGCAAGCCTGTGAAAAGGTATACAGGGCAATATGTATCCTACTTGTGAAAGCCACTACAGTAATCCCATCTGGAATAGGCCCATAGCACAGAAGAAAGGAGAGATTCTAGAATAACTCCTTTCTAGGTTCAGCAGTATTTGCTATAGAGAGTAAACTGACAAGGGAAAGTGAGTGGTTGTAGCTAGACCCTATCTAGGGTCCGCACACAAAGGAGTATGCAGACAAGGGATTCTGAGGGGATGCAGTTAGTCCATATCTAGAGTCAGCTGATAGAGTAAACTGGGGGTTACAGCCTTGCAGCCAACCCTATCTAGGGGCAACTCACAAAGCAGTTGCAGCTAGTCCCTATCTAGGGTCACCTAACAATGTACACTGAGGGGTTGCAGTTTTGCAGCCAACCCCCATCTAGGGTCAACTTAAAACTGAACAGTGTCTGGTCCCTTTCTAGAGTTAGCTGAAATAGTAATCTGAGGGGCATCAGCTTTGAAGCCAATCCCTATCTAGTGTCAGCTCACAAGGATTCAGAGGGGGTGCATCTACACCTTATCTGAGATATGCAATATAGGTGTGGTGGGAAGGGATTGTTAGGGGTTGGGGAGAGATAACCAACTCTGTACAGAAAGTGAACTTTTCTGAAAACAGGCAGCATGTGGGAGAGTGGGAGCATATACAGGCAGCAAGCAACCAGGAGTAGAGTGGTATGCTGTAGAGGATGCAGAGCGGCCGTATTCCTTTGGACACTGTGGGAGGCAGGGAATTGTTCAGGGTGTAGAAACCTGAGTCACCCAATGGCAGAGGTGAGTCAGCTCAGATGGGAGTTGGGAAGGCTAGTGAGGAACATAGAGGCAGGGATGGAGCTGGGGTGAGAAAGGAGAGTGGGTGCAGCCCAGATGAGAGAGATATGTAGGCAAGGGAGGGTTGAGGAGGGGAGGAGAGGAGGTCCGAGATGCCATTGGCAACCCTACTTCAAAGAATGAGGGGTCCGTGGGTAAGAGGCATGGAAAGTGGTGGGAAGTAGAGGTGGGGTCAAGAGGGGTTGGGAAGGAGTGGGAGCACCTAGTGGACTGCCAGTGTGGAACAGATTCCTCTGTCTGACTCAGGTGTGAGAAGGGGAGAAGGGGAAGGAGAGGTAGTCAGGTACAAGTCAAGGGGACTGGACGGGGTTAGACAGAAGTAGGGGGATTAAAGGGTGCACAGCAGCAGTGGAGGAGGGTCAATTGTCCAGGGAGCATGGAACAGGTTCAGGGAAAAGGGGGGTGGTAGGAAAGGCAGAGGTGGGGTTTAAGGAGGGGAGATTAGGCAGTACAAGAGAGCAAAAGGGCAGATCAGAGCAGAAGGAGGGAAGGCAAGAGGGTGGCTGAGGGGGCAGAAGGGGGTCAGTCAGATAGGAGGTGAGGATCAAGGGGGAGTACAGTGGAGGGGGGATCAGACAGGCAGGGGAGGAGCTCAAGGGACAGTTAGAGAGGTTGGAATGAACAGGAAAGGTGAGGGGAAGGATAACAATCCTGGCGACTCAATAGTCAAGGGTATTAACTTGAAGAGAAGGAGGATCCACATATGGGAAGGAAGGTGATATGCATGCCAGGGATGATGTAAGACAGGGTATGCCCAAGGAATGCACAGATAGTGCATTGGGTTGGGGGGAACCCCATGTGATTATCCATCTAGGAATAAATGACCTAGATAGACAGAAGGTGAGGGTAGTGCAGGAGAGGTTTAGGGAAGTGGGGGGGGGGCTCTGTAGGGTGTAGCCAGATCAGTTGCATTCTCTGAGATGTTGTCAGGCTCTGTAGGGGGAGGCAAGATCAGTTGCATTCTCTGAGATGTTGCCAATTCTAAGAGCCAGTGCAGTCAAGAAGAATAGGATAGAGGAGTTTAATAGCTGGCTGCAAGAAGGATGCAAGGAGGGAGGTTATGGCTGCATTGGGGGCAGGGGAAAGACCTGGACAGACAAATCCCTCTATGCAGCAGATAGTTTGTGCTTCAGTAAAGAGGGTTGATGAACACATAGGGATATATTTGGGGTTTACATATCCGGGGACCTTAATTTAAATTGTTGGGGGGCAGGATGGGAGTTTGGATCCTGGGTCCTGAGAGGAGGATGTCACCAGGTCCTGAGTCTCTTAAAGGAGGATGTCAGCAGCTCACCCCCAATCTGGGCAGGAAGAATTGGAGTTAGACTCTGGAGTGAAAATAATAGGAGTAGAAGGTGGGGGTAAAAAGCAGACAAAGGGGAGTATGAAGAAGGACAGACAGCCACGGGTGGGGGGAAAGAGGTTCAGATTCAAGGTGGAAGGTAGTGTCCCTGAATGCAAGATGTTGCAGAAACAAGATGGATGACCAGCAGACATTATTGGTGGAGAAGAGGGTGGACACTGCAGTAGTGGCCGAGACATGGGCTACCCCTAACTACAACTGGGTCCTCTCAATCCATGGGTACAAACTGGGGATAGGGAAGGAGGGGTAGCAGTTTATATAAGGGAAGACATAACATGCACAAGGGAAGAGTCAAAAGAGCAGAAGACAGAGGTGATGTGGGTGCAGTTAATATCCAATCAAGGGAAGAAGGTGAGACTGGGGGAGGTTTACAGACCACCCAACCAGGAGGAAGAACGTGACAGGGAATTGGATTCAATGATAAGGACAGCTGCAGGGAAGGCAGAGGAGGTAATTGTGGAGGACTTTAACCTGCCTATGGTGGATTGGAAGATCCCCACCATGACCTGAACCAGGAGTTAGGTAGTTCTGGATGCATTGTTGAGTGGATTCCTGACCTAAGGTGTCATATTACCCACTAAGGAGGGGGCAATCCTCAAGCTAGTATTAACAAATGGGGACCACGTCCAGGACATCCAGGCCGAGGAGCTCTTGGATGGGAGTGACCACTGCACAGTGTGGTTCAGGTTAGACATGGGTAGGAAGAAGGCACCCACAAGGACTAAAGTCCTGGACTTCAGAAAGAAAGACTTCAGAAGGATGGGGGAGCTGCTAACGGGCACCTGTAGGGCATCCATGTGGAGATGGGTGTGGACCAAAAGTGACCCATCATTAAAAAGGGAACAGTAGCAGCCACAAAGGAGTGTGTTAGGCTTTAGGTGAAGAACTCAAAGGCCAAAGCATCTCACACTTTATGTATTTGACAATGTCATGTCTGACCTTTTCTGACAATGTATTCTTAACAATGTACTTCTCTGCCTGCTTGTTATATGTAATTAATTCCAGGTCGCTCCTGAAAAAACAGACAGATATGTCTCAGTGGGCCTACCTGGTTAACAAAATTAATAAAGAAAATAACAGCTGGTTTAGTAGTGTGTTGCCCAGATAGTCAGAGATAAGAGGACTGCCTATAGGCAGTTCAAAAATACCCAGATGGAGGAGGACAGGGAAGACTATCAGAGGAAAGCTAGTAAGATGGGTAAGGTAGTGTGGTGGGCTAAACTCAGAAAGAACTGCAGCTAGCTGAAGGGATTAAAAAGGAGAAAAAGTATTTTTTAGGTACATTAGTGAGAAAAAGGATAAAAAAGATGGAATAGTATGCCTCAGAAAGGGGGAGAGGTGGGCGGAAGTGAATGGGGACAAGGCAGAGGTACTGAATGAGTACCTCTTCAGTCTTCACTAAGGAAAAGGACAACCCTGTACCACATGGGGGAGGAGTAGAGGTGGAATGGGGGACACGGATGGAATAATAGAGGTGGATAGGGTGACAAAGGGTTGTTAGCCCTGTGGGAGGACAAATCCATGGGCCCTGATGCCATCCATCCAAGAGTGCTGAGGAACTGGCAGAGGAACTTGTGCCCCGGCTGACCTGTTCTATAATTTACTTGAGTCTGGGGTGGTACCTCAGGATTGGAGAATGGCATATGAAGTGCCACTCCTAAGAGCAAACCCAGAGGTGACCTGGGCAACTACAGACCTGTCCGCCTGACCTAAATCACATGCAAACTCATGGAGGCCATACTAAGTTGAGGCCGGTAGGATATCTGGAAGAGAATGGCCTCCAGGATGATTGACTGTATGGATTTATGGTTTGAGATCATGCTAGACAAACTTGCTTGACTTCTTTGATTGTGTCACTAAAACAGTGAGCAAAGGCCAAGCAGTGGATATCCTGCACTTGGACTTCAGCAAGGCCTTTGTGTCTGTGCCCCCAAGAGACTGATCAGAAAGCTGGAGACTCTGGGGGTAGGAGAGAAACTGAATGAGTGGGTAGCAAGCTAGTTGAAAGGCAAGACATATGGAGTGATGGTGGAGGGGAGCTCTCAGGTGCTAAGGACGTCACCAGTGGGGTCCCACAGGGCTTCGTGCTTGGTCCGGTGCTTTTTTATGTTTTCATCAGTGACATTGAAGAAGGCATGAAGGACAAGTTTTGCTTATCCATGTAGGACACCAAGCTCTGTGGTGGGAAGGTGGATACAGAGTAGTGGATACAGGACCTAAAGGAAGATCTGGCAAAGTTCAAGAGGTGGTCCAGAATTTGATGACTTGGCTTCAGTTCTCAAAAATGCAATGTTATGCACAATTGGAGTCAAAAACCTGAAGAAGGAGTACATCCCCGGAGGGGTCCTAGTAACCAAATCTAAGGAGGAAAAGGACCTGGGGGTATTGATCACTAGCAAACTGAAGCACTCCACAAAACGCAGGAAGACAGCAGCAAAGGCCAATAGAATGCTGGGCTCCATTGGAAAAGGGATCAGCAGTAGGGGGGAGGAGGCAATACTACTATTGCATAGGTCACTGGTGCGGCCTCACATGTACTAGAGTGTGCATTACAGGTGTCTGTAACTAAAGAAGGGCATGAACTTGCTGGAAGTGGTCCAAAGGAGGGTAACAAAGATGGTTAACCCTTTGGAGCCTAGACAGTTATCTCTGTACTAGGAAAACTAATGCATTTATCTGTTGTTTGGCTCCAAAGGGCTAAGGATCAGCAGGGCAGGACATACAAGGAGAGTCTGGAGGCCCTTAATATGTATTCCATGGAAGACAGCAGGGAGAAGGGAGACATATGAATATACAAATGTGCCAGCAGAAACAGTCATCCGGTCTATCTAAGTCTGTTCAAGTGTGCAGCTAGCACCCCTAGTTTGCACAGCTGCTCCACCTCCTCCCATTTGTCATCCCACTGCCACCCCCCACCTTCCCCACCCTCACTGTCCCCTGTTCCTGTCCCATGCCCATTTGAAGCTGTTCACAGATTTACATGACACCACCCATTCTGGTAGTGCATTCCATTTTGCTACCACCCTCTCTGGGAAATAGTGTCTCCTTATTTCCCTCCTAAATCTTCCCCCCTCTATTCTTAGTCCATGCCCACTGGTGTGTCCCTCCCCCTCCATAGCTTAAAGACCCCGTCTGCCCCATCCTTATTGATTCCTCTCAGATACTTGAATGTCTCTCATGTCCCCCTGTCCCTTCTATCCTCCAGAATCTACATATTCAGGTTTCCCAGTCTGCTCTCATAGTCTCTCCCCTCCATTCCACATATCATCTTTGTTGCCCTCCTCTGCACCCCCTCCAGTAGCCTGATATCACGCTTTAGGTATGGCCTCCAAAACTGCACACAATTCTCTAAGTGCAGCCTTACCAGTGACCTGTAGAGGGGCAAGATCACCTCTCTTCACCTGGATGAAAATCCCCTCACTATGCACCCCAGCATTTTGTTCGCTTTTGCAGCCACTCTTCCGCACTGGGCAGTGTTGTTCATTGTCCCTGTTATCATTACCCCAGGTCCTTCTCCTTCTCAGTGATCCCCAGCTTAACCCCCCCAGCCAGTATTCTTTCCTTGGGTTCCTCACCCCAAAGTGCATAATCTTACACTTCTTTGCATTGAACCCCAGCTGCCACCTCTTTGACCACCCTCTCTCGCTTGCTTAGGTCCCCTGCATCTGCTTCCATCCCTCCCTCCATCCACCACTGCTCCAATTTTGGTGTCATCAGCGAACAGACTTACCTTGCTCACCATCCCTGTGCAATGTCTGATATGAAGAGCCCAAATAATACTGGCCCCAGCACAGAGCCCTGTGGCACCCCTCGTCATCGACCTTGGAGTTGAGAGCTCCCTCTCACCACCACCCACTGCAGCCTCCCACTCAGCCAGCTTGTAATCCAGTTCATAATTTTGCCCTACCCTAGACCAGTTAGCTTTCCCCAAGCCACCCATGAGGTACTGAATCGAAGGCCTTGTTGAAGTCCAAGTAAAGAACATCCACAGCAATGACCCTTATCCAGCTCACCTGTCACCCAGTCATAATATTGTATCAGGCTGGTTTGACAAGACTTCCCTGAAATGAACCCATGCTGCCTCACATCCTGGAGGCCATTGTCCTCCAGGTACGACACCAGTCTTTCCATTAGTATCATTTCCATGAGTTTGCACACTATGGAGGTGAGACTTACTGGACGATAGTTACCTGGTTCATCCCTTGGCCAGCTATTGTGTAATGGTACTACACGTGCCATGCTCCAGTTCAGTGGCACACATCCCGACTCCAGTGAGGTGCTGTACAGATCCATCAGCGGCTCAGCCAACACCTCTGCCATCTCCCTCAGCACCCTGGGGTGGATACCATCCGGCTCTGGTGCCTTGTCTACCTTCAGTGCCCTCAGTCCCTCTAGGACTCTACTTGCCTCAATTCTTCCATCTGTCGCCTCCTTCCCCTGTCCCCACCCTCCCAGCCCATGGTGGTAGCAGTCCCTGTTTTCTTCCATGAACACTGAGCAAAAGTATTCACTCAGTGCTTCTGCCTGCTTCTCCTCCTTTTCCATCCATTCCTCACCTGTTTTATCCTCACTATTGTCTCCTTGCACTTCCTTTTCTCCTGATGTATCTGAAAAGTCTCCCCGTTAATTCCTTGCACTAATCTCAACTCCCTCTGGGCCTTGGCTTCTCTCACTTTCTGGTCACCTCCCTGGGTCATCTTGCATATTCCTCCCTGTCCACTTCCTTCCTACCATCCTCCTATACCTCTGGTGCATCTCTTATTTTGATTGAGACCTTTAAGTATTTGAAAGGTATAAACAGGGTGGACAATAAGTGCCTCTTCAGGCTCACTGGAAACAAAAACATGAGGGGTCACTGTCTTAAGCTGGAGGGAAGGAGGTTCAGCAGAGAAACCAGAAGGCATTTCATCACAAAGACAGTGGTAGCTTGTTGGAATTGGCTCCCTGAGGAAGTTGTATCACTTGAAACAGTGTATGGCCTCAAAAGAGACTGGAACAGGATAAAGAGGAAAGTCACAGTTAAAGGGAGTTAGCCAGAAAAGAGGGGCTTTAGTTGGGAAGGGGACAGAGTCGCTAGCTCGCATTGGGGGCTCTGCAATATGACCAGACTTTATAGACCATAAGGTCTTATTCTGCTTGCATTTTCATATGTTCATATGTTTGTGTCTCACAGCAGAATAGCCAGAGGACCACCTAGATCGGGTGCTGTTTCTTCCACTTCTTACAAGAAGAGGGAGATGGAGAGGTTGAGGTCAAACAGTGCAAAGACCCTGAGGGCAAGCATGTGCAGGATCCGAAACATTTATTTTCATGACTCTGGGAGGACTGTCCCATACCATGTGCCAGACTACCCATTGTCAAAGCACCAGCCCAGAGAGAGAGATGGTGACCAGACACAGTCCAGTTACATAGAAACATAGCATTTGCTGGCAGATAAGAACCACTTGGCTCACCTAGTCTGACCTTTTTTCCCTGACTGTAGTATCGCCGCAGATCCTACTTTATCTCTGGAACATTCATAGAAACATAGACTTTGACGGCAGATAAGGACCTCTAGGCCCATCTAGTCTGCCCATTTCCCTACCTACAGGATAGGCCACAGATTCTAGTTAACCAACAGCCTATTTCTTCCTACCCCCCACAAGAATTGCCTTATGTCCTGTCCCATGCATTCTTGAATTCTCCCACAGTTTTAGACCCCACAACCTCCTCAGGAAGTGTTCCCATCCATCCACTACCCTCTCTGTGAAATATACTTCCTCACATTGCCCTGAACCACCCTCCTTCTATCTTTAAATTGTGTCCCCTTGTTCTTGCACGTCTCTTTTTCTGAAAGATGCTACCCTCTTGGACTTTGTTGATTCCACTGAGGTACTTAAAAGTTTTTATCATGTCCTCCCTCTCCCTTCTTTCCTCAAGGGTATACATATTAAGCTCCTTTAGTCTCTCCTCATATGGCTTCTCTTGCAGACCCTGCACCATTTTAGTTGCCCTCCTCTGGACTACCTCTATCCTGTCTTTGTCCTTGCAGAGATGGGGTCTCCAGAACTGGACACAGTACTCCAGATGGGGTCTCACCAACTGTCTGTACAGAGGGATAACAACTTCCTGTTTTCTGCTGCTGATGCCTCTCCCTATACATCCCAGTATCCCCCAGCCCTCCTACTGCCTTCTCACATTGCTTTACACCTTAAGGTCATCTGATATGATTACCCCAGGTCTCTTTCCTTTTTGTTGTTGTTACTACCTCCCCACCCATTGTGTATTCTTCCCTGGGTTCTTGCTTCCCAGGTGCATTATTTTGCACATCTTTGCATTGAATCCTAGCTGCCATACTTCTGACCATTCCTCCAACCTTGCCAAGTCCCTTTTCATCCTTTCCATGCCTCCTTGTGTATCAACCCTGTTGCAGATCTTTGTGTCATCTGCAAAAAGGCATACTTTTCCTTCCAGTCCCTCTGCAATGTCACTGATGAAGATATTAGAAAGGACTGGACCCAATACTGAACCCTGCGGTACTCCACTAGTAACCCCTCTTTCTTCAGAGTGGACTCTATTTACAATTACCTTCTGTGTCCTGTTGTGCAGCCAATGTTTTACCTAGGCTACCACCCTGGGACCCACTCCCAGGCTGGTTAATTTGACTATTAATCTTTTATGTGGGACTATGTCAAATGCCTTGCTAAAGTCTAGGTAGGCCATGTCCACAGCCCCTCCCTGGTCTACTACTTTGGTCACCCAGTCAAAGAAATCTATTAGATTCATTTGACATGACCTTCCCACTGTGAATCCATGCTGCCTTGGGTTCTGTGCTCCACTGGCCTCTAGGTACTCATCTATTCTTTCCTTCAGAAGTGACTCCATCACTTTCCCTATCACAGAGGTCAGACTGACAGGTCTGTAGTTTCCTGCCTCTGTGCTGGTCCCACTTTTGTGAAGGGGAATCACATCTGCCTTCCTCCAGTCCTCAGGTACCACACCATCCTCCCATGATTTATTAAAAAGAGTAGCCAGTGGTTTCACTAGTTCCTCCCTTAATTCTTTTAGAATTCTGGGGTGAATTCCATCAGGACCCATTGCTTTGTCCACCTTCAGTTTTAGGAGTTCTTGCAGAACCCTTTCTTCAGTGAAAGGACTGGGATCGACCCTCCTATCAAGAGTGCTTCTGTTAATTGGATTAGGCACTTCTCCCTCCTCTTTTGGATACTGAGCAGAAATATTCGTTCAGTACCCCTGCTTTTTCACTGTCCCCCTCTGCCCACCCACCCTTCATTCTATTCAGCCTCACTATCCCTCTCTTTGTCTTTCTACACTTGCTGATTACCTAGAAAAGGTTTTATCCCCCTTCTTAACTGAGTTGGCTATCTTTTCCTCAGTTTGGGCCTTTGTTATTCTGACTTCCCTCCCTGCTTCCTTCTGCCTTAACTGGTATTCACCCACCCTTTTCCTATCCCTAAGACTCCCTTATGTTTATCCCATGCATTCTTGAGCCCCACCACTGTTACCAGACTCTCTACCTTCTTCTATGGTTGTCATCCTTTAGCACGAGGTAGGGGACAAGATAAACTGTAAAACTGTTGCGTTAAACTAACTAAACTGATGCAAAAATAATGAACTTAAATAATTTAAACATTAAAGCCAAGGAAGTAAATGCTATCAACATATAGACCATGAAGTTCTGCTACTGATGCACTCTCTAAAGCAGGAAAAAGGAACTGAGGTGGTTGAGAGCTGGATCCTCTGTAGACCAGTGGGCATGTGTGGTGATATGCGTTCAGGCACTATCACATCAACAGTTGCCACCATAAATATTATGGCTGTCTCGGGGTTCTAGCGCCTCTGTTACAGACTCACAAGGGGGAATCAATGGTGAACATCGATTCTTGGAAGATCTTGCATTTGTTCTTGGAGCCTTAGTGATGTACATCCTGAAAAGTTGCAGTGCGGCATCTGGCTGCTGTATTGCTTTGTTGCCGTGTTGCTGATCATTCCTGCTGACTCTTTCTGCACCTGTGTCTGCAAACTCAGATCATGTATAAGTAATGCACTTGTTTCTTCTGCTCTCCTGTTGCTGCTCTCCATTCTGAAATAGCTCCAGTAAGACATAAAGTTGTGTTTCTCGTAAGGCAAAAAGTTGTTTTATTGATCTTTTTGATCCCACCTTAGTGATCCACTATAAAGTATTGCATCACAACATACATTTTCCCACATTGTTCAGTTTTATTTTCACTAATTTGGAGAATAAATTATTTTTATTAAATGGCTGATATGAAATATATACAATACAAGCTCGATTATCAGAACCTTGATTATCCAGATCTCCTGATTATCTGAACATTGACATTGACCCCCTGCTCTGGTTTAGCTGATGTTATGGACCTTAAATTATCTGAGCTCTCAGTTATCCAAACAAATCTGATGTCTTCCAGAGCATTTGGATAATCAAGATTATACTGTATGGACTTCTGGTTCCACCACAGCCCGACTTGCAACATAGTGAACAAGCTCCTCCATGGATGGATGATTAGAACTCCCCTTTCCAATAAAATGTATCTGTACAAATGCACCAACATGCCTCTGAAAGGGAAGGGGGACTCAAAATCAAAGAGGAGCCAGATAGATAAAAATCAGACAACATTGGATGGCTCCAAATACAGAGCACTCCCTCAGGATGGAAGCCACAGCCCATCCCCGGCACGACCTAACCTGCAGGCCGCAGACACGGAGGGTAAGGCCAGTTGCCAAGATGCATCCCAGCTAACTGCTATTCTACACAAAATACCGGTGCTACACAAAGAGAACAAAATAGAATTTCAGAGACTACATTTTAAACTCTCTGACCTGGACACTTCACTAAAAGAAGTCGATGTGGACTTCCGGTGATGTCAGCAGGGTGATGGCAGCTTGATTCTTGAGCTCCGCAAACCCCCTTGATCCAAATATATTAACATCTGCCTTTTAAGACATGGACTCCCCAGCAAAAATGACCAGGGCTAAAGCTACCACATCAAAGGCCCTCAGTACACCGGCACAGAAGATAAGGGGAATGATAAAGATAGAAAAACAGTTTATGCCGGAGGAGGACCTCAAGGAGGATCCAAACATGGCAGCTAAGGCCTCTCAACCTGGTGAATGATTGTACCTGGTGATGACTACTAAACAAACGGCAGCCACAGTAAACAAAATTGATCAAACACTTACCAGCCTACTAGCAGACATGGAGCAAGTGGAGCACCGCATGGATCAACTCGAAGTGGGGCTAAACACGATCACGGACCAAGCAGACTGGCACAATTGCATTCTCCTGTATCTGCTAGCAAGGGAGAGGGAACTGACCAACCATATAGATGATCTGGAGGGCCAGAGCCAGTGTCAGAATCTCCGACTGTATGGGGTGCCTGAGGGAGTGGAGGATGGAGCCCGAAGCATAATCAGCTTTGTACAAGAAATGCTCCTAGTGGCACTCCAGCTGCTGTGGGACTTTGAGCTGGCCGTGGACTGTGCCCACTGATCCCTGGGCCCGAGACCAAATGCGGGGGTAAGACTGTGGTCGTTTGTCTTCAAGATGCCCTCCTATGCAGTGAAGGAGGAGCTGCTGCAGCATGCCTGGAGACAGAGGGAGTTAAAATACAACCAACAATGACTATCCCTCAATAACAACTTTACAACAGCTGTGCAGGAAAGCCGACGCAACATGTGGCCCATCATGAAGCAGCTCAGAGCCAGACAAATAAAAGCGCAGGTTCTCTACCCAGCCCATCTCCGAGTGTAAACAGAACAGGGTACCAAATTATTCTAGGACCTCCTGGCGGCAACGGCCTTCCTAAAAGAAAATGGCATTGAAACCCCCCTGATGACTAAAGAGCTGCTAGAGAAAGAATGACAATGCTCAGCATGGGAGGTTGTCTGCAAAGGCGTTCAGAGAAAGAGAGGCCCACAAACGAATGGTACTATGACTCTGCAAGAAACCCGGGGACTTTTTTACAATCATACAGCTCGCAGCTTCAAATTGAAACCCTGCTCCAACAGACCAGCGATCGTGATTGGGGAGTGCCAGTACAAAGAAGCGGGAAGCAGAATGGACTGGAGACCTGACATGACCAGAGAAGGATCTGTAACACTTTGCCATTTTGTTTTCTGTCTCTCCCCTCCATTATCTAGGTTACGGTGATGAATTGTGTCCTACCAGATGAAACCCAAGGTTTGATGAGGGCTGAAATTTGAAAAGACCACCTTTGTTGGACTTGGCCGCGGTCACAGAATGGCTCCTAGAACTGGAGAAACAGCAAGTATAAAAGGACAGTATACGAACTTCAAAGTTGGGAATAATGCCTGGTTTGGGGAGGGGAAGGGAGACTTGAGAGCATGGTGATGCACTCCTCCTGCCACGCTTTTGCCACTGACGGCTTGCCATCTGCCAGACTGGTCCCCTGATGGAGATGATCCCTAATGAGGCACTCCTAGATGACCGTCTTGGTGGCCCAGTGGCAGTTGCTGGTCCCATTGATGGCTGAGCCTAATGGCTGTTTCGGCTCTCGGGCTCCCCGCCTCACTCTGTTTGCCCTGCCACACAATTAACAACTCCCCAATAGCTGCACTCAGCTCCCTTGGTCCATTCCAGTAAACTAGGTTTTAAATCCTTCCTTTGGTTAGTCCCATAAAGCCATTAGCACATTTCTGCAGCTCAGATTGGCACCAAGGGTCGGTTACCATGGTCTCTGAGGCAGTAAATTAATTCATGATCATTGCGCTCCCTCCCTCCTGCAGTCTATAGTGAGTACTGTGGTAGCCTCAGACTCCAGCAGCAATTCTAGCAAAAGGGCAGCTGATGTACTCGGACACTAGGGAGATTTTTAGTTTAATACTGAAGCTGCTCTAAGGAGCAGTGGTGCTATTTAATGGGCAGACTAGATGGGCCAAGCGGTCCTTATCTGACATCAAAGTCTATGTTTCTATGTATTGATGCTCTTGGTGTACAGTGTTAATGTCTCCTCTGAACATGTTGTTGCCACGACAGAACACTTCCTCCATCTAGGTCAGCAGCGATAATCACTCAAGCACGTAGCTTCTGATCCACCAGCATGGACGATGCTACCTCGTGGCATAGGTAAGACTTAGTTAGCCTACCCAGAATTATTTTACTCAGTCGCTGGTTCAAAGGGGCAAGGAGCTTGGCTCCACTGAATCAAGGGAGCACATAAGTGCTATGGTGCTTGTGTTACTTCATTGACAGGAAGCCTTGCTTCATATATACCTAGATGCTCCTGTCACCTTGCCCATGGGGGTTGGGATCTCATGAGGCTTGATTTTGAACTGCTAAAAGCAATACAATCTTAAAAAGCAAAACAGTATTCCTGGACAGGGCTGTAGAGGTTTTATAGTTTACTGAACGGGGACTTGTGGGGAGGAGGAGGACTAGGTGTGAATTGGCAGAAATGCGGGCTTGGATGGAGGTGAGTGGGTGGAGGTGGGGGTGGTGTGGAGTGGGGAGGTGGATGCGGAGAGTTACGGACTCAGCTGAATTTTATAAAGATTGAAGGGGCCATGGCAAATAAAGAGGATCCAAAGCCTATGTCCTAGGTACTAAGGGGTCCAAATTAATCAGACAGATGGGGGCGAGATAGAGCTGAATGAGGTCCCCCCCCAAGGATTATAGGGAGAGAGCTTGATGGACCCCCCTTTTTTTTCCCCAACCTTAGATACTGCAGCTAAAGCTCTCCTTTCCTGAAGAGAAGCACTTCCAGCATGAGATTGAGATGTCCAAATATAAATAACGTAAGCTGGCCCAAGTTGTGCTCTGGGGAAGTTGTTTTTTTTTGGGGGGGCACTATTGGGGGGAAACACTATGGGGAGGTGACCACCTGGATCGACGTTCTCAGGTAGTTCAGGTAGGGGCCCCTACTAACAGAAGAATGGATAGGCAGAAATAAATAAATAAATAAACAAAGAAATTAAAATTAAATACAGTAAAAATAAAGAAGGAAAACTGATGCATTAAGTTGGAGTGGGGGGGGTGGGCTCAGAGTAGAAACATTTGTTTCCAGCCAACCTTGTGCTGACGGAGGTTAAGGCCGTCTGGAAAGCGGGCTCAACCTGCTATTTCTGGGAATTGGAGACCTCCCAGAAGACACAGAGGTCAAGGAGCAATTGGAGACGTCCCATCTGAGCAGGGGAAACCCAGCTCGACCTAGGGAGTCCAAGGTAAAGACTGATATAACTCATCGACACACCTCAGTGTGGGTGGTTTTGAGTTTGGTTTTCAGTGTTGAAATGTTTTATATTGTTGTGATGTTAAATGTTAATGTTGTATTTGTTGCATTGCTATTAACAGAAAGATTCAAGTTTACCAAGTTTAATAAGGGGTACACATATTTGGGTGTTGGAATGACTAAGGTACGAAATAAAACTTCTAGGTTGCTCACAGAGAAACAGTTGTGTTCCAAAGGACCTCACCATGAATAACCACAGTTTGACTGCTATGTCCTACAATATAAATGGGATTAATAACCCCATTAAAAGAAGACAGATCTTGCAGTTCCTCAACCGGCAGAGATGTTCAGCTTGCTTCCTTCAAGAGACCCACCTCTCTCCCGTGGAGACTCTGAAGCTTAAAACCAAAGCATATCCAATCATACATCATGCCTCCTTGGAAAAAGGTAGAAAGGAGGGGGGTGGCTATTCTAATGGCGTCGGGCCTACCCTTTTAGGAGGAGGAGACAATATCGGACCCAGGGGTTAGGGGAAAAGTACAAGAGGCCTGGGTCACCTTTGTTAATGTGTACACCCCCCCAGCCTCCTCAGTTCAGTTCTACACAGATTTAATACACATGATACTGGACAAGTTCAATGGATTGCTTATTATGGGAGGGGATTGGAATTTAATTCTGAACAGAGACCTTGATACAACGTCAAAAATACCTCTTAAACAGAACAGGATTGCAAAACAATTTAAGGCACTAATGTCCGAGCTGGGGCTAGTGGATATTTGGAGACAAATGTATCCAAATGCCAGGGACTACACTTATTTTTCCCCCAGATTTAAAATACACTCTAGAATAGACATGTTCTTCACCTCAAACAGAGATTTAACTATGATTAGGTCCATGTGGGTGGGGACAGCCACTCACTCGTACCACCAACCGGTGTTCATAGAAACAGATCTGGAACTCCCACAAAAAAACACATATTGGAGACTTAATGCCTCCCTACTGGGCGATGAATGGGTAATCTCTGAAATATGAGATCTCATTAGACAGACAGTAGAGCTGAACACTGACCAGAACACGTTGCCACAGATCTTATGGGACACGGTGAAGCTCATCTCTATCGCCGTACATAAAAAAAGGCGAGACAAAAGCAGTTGGATACCCTCTCTGACCAACTCAGAAGACTGGAGGCCCAACAGAAACAGAAATGGGAGCCACAAACAGGGGAA
The DNA here is from genome assembly GCA_016271365.2 of Neoceratodus forsteri. Taxonomy (NCBI): domain Eukaryota; kingdom Metazoa; phylum Chordata; order Ceratodontiformes; family Ceratodontidae; genus Neoceratodus; species Neoceratodus forsteri. Next base: position 1,623,214,639 of record CM057453.1, on the reverse strand, counting down.
AGATTGAGGGAAATAAAAGGTAGAATACAGACTCTGCTAAAGGTAGAAACAGAGAAGGCCCTGTGCTACCTCAAACAGAGAAAGGAGAACCAAGGGAGACTAAGTACTTAGCCTATTGGCTAAGACAACAGGCAGCAAGGTCCCACATCACAAAAATAAGACACCCCATGACAGGGCAAGTAACCCACTGTGGGGACCAGATTATGGAGGCATTGTTCTCCTACTATAAAAAACTGTACACACCCCAGCATGGGTCATCAGGAGCAGAGAAGAGTGACTTTTTTCCGAGCCTCGGTCTGCCTACTCTGAGGGTTGACCAGAGGGAGACATTGATGACAGACATATCCCAATCAGAGATCACTAGAGCTATCCAAAACATGAAGTCCAGAAAATGTCTGGGACCAGATGGATATGGGGGGGAGTTCTATAAGATTTTCCGGGGGGACATAGCCCCACTTCTTGGGGAGGTATATCAAGCAATACGGAAGGAGGGAGAGGATGTCCCTCCATCGTGGAATCAGGCCCTAATGTCATTGATCTCAAACGAGGGGAAGGACCTCATGGATTGTGGGTCCTATAGGCCAATCTCTCTTCTTAACACATACTACAAGCTGTATACAGCTACTATAGTGGAAAGACTTAAAACCCTTATACCGCAAATAGTTGACCTTGATCAGAAGGGGTTCATGGCTGGTAGGCAAGCCTCGGACAATGTTAGGTGGACAATTAATATCATTAATCGAGCAACCCATACACGCATACCCACATGCCTGATGAGCCTAGACGTGGAAAAAGCCTTTGACAAGGTAGCCTGGGACTTCCTATTCCAGGTCTTAAAACAGTTTGAGTTCCCACAACAATTTATTGCAGGGATAAGATCCCTGTACAGGAGCCCGCAGGCGTGCATCAGGGTTAATGGGGAGATCTCACCCAGGTTTAACCTGGGAAGGGGAACACGGCAGGGCTGTCCACTGTCACCCATACTGTTTGCTCTGTACATAGAGCCATTAGCCAGGCTAATTAGGGAAGATCAAGAAATACAGGTGTTGGAGATGGGGAACAAAGAGCACAAAATTTCACTATATGCGGATGATGTCCTTCTGTACCTAACAAATCCAGAGACCTCTATACCGCAGGTGTGGAGGAGGCTGCTGAAATTCAGGAGACATGCAGGGTACACTTTAAATAAACATAAAACTGAGGCTCTATGTCTTCACTATAACCCCTCAGAGGACATTAGGGCAACCATACCGCTAAACTGGTCCTCCTCTAAAATCAGATACCTGGGGATCTACATAACTAAGAACTTAGGTAAACTGTTCAAGGCAAACTGTGGACCTTTAGTACACCAAATTAGACAAGACATTGAGAGATGGTCATTATTAAAATTTCCCATGTATTCATGTATAGAGTCGATTACTATGAATGTCCTCCCCAGGTTTTTATACCTGTTTCAATGTTTGCCGGTGTGGATTCCAAAGATCCAGTTTAAGTAATGGCAGGGAATCATCTCTAACTATACGAATATATGAACATACGAAGAAGCCAGCAGAAGATGGCCATTTGGTCTATCAAGCCTGCTCGTATTGCAGGGTCCACAGCTTGAGATAATGTCCTTTTCCTCCCTTCCCACTCCTCCCATTCTCCCTACCCATGATTCTTACCATCCCCCATGCCTATCCCAGCCTCTCTTAAAGCTGCCCACCGTATTCAATGAGATGACCTCTTTTGGCAGTGCATTCCAAGTGTCCACCACCCTCTCTGCGAAGAAGTGCTTCCTGACCTCCCTCCTAAACCTTCCACCCTCCAGCTTAACTATATATGGTCCCCGGGCAGACCATGTATCAAAATCTTGATTATGCATGTGGACAAGAGCCGGAGGGAGGGCCCTTCCCAATTTAGAAGATTACTATTTGGCGGCGCAACTGCAATCAGCTATTCTCTGCATGACAGAGGGTTATGAGACACACTGGCAGAGGATGGAGGTGACCTCGATGGTGGGAGCCCCCTTGGGGGCAAGAATCTCGGATGAATCACACCGGCACAACATCAAGGAGCTTCCCCTTTTGACAACCAGAAATACCCTGCAAGTGGTTTATAGAATATGGTCCAAATTTAAGCTCTCTGAAGCAATCTGGCCTTTACAATGGTTCACCTGGAGTGAAATATTATTTTCATCTAAGCTAGACCATACATTCCGGCACTGGGCAAATTTGGGATTCTGCACCCTGGGACAAATGATGGAGCAAGGTGTGATGCTCTCCTTTGAACAACTAAAGGACAAGTATCAAATCCCAAATAAAGATTTTTTTCGATACCTTCAATTAAGACATTATATTGACAGAATGCAAAGAGAGGGACGGGAGGGTCCACAGGCCCAAATCTTGCTGGTGGTTCTCCAGGCGATACAAACCCAAATATTGTTGAAGGGCCACATATATAAAGCTTTGAGAGGACTATACCAAACCTCTACACAAACTCTTAGAACAAGGTGGGGAATGGAAGCGGACCTCCAGCTAACTGAGGTAGAATGGAGGAAAATAGTTAGCTCCTCAGGGAAAACTACATACTCACCTATGTGGCAAGAATTTGCCTGGAAAATCAAAGTGAGATTTTTCTACACCCCAGCAGTTCAGGGAAGATGGAGCAGAACGGGATCGAGGCAGTGCTGGAGGAGGTGTGTGGGGCAAATTGCCCACCACACACACATTTTTTTGGCAGTGCCCTGTTCTACAAAACTTTTGGGGACAAATTAAAAGGGCGCTGATTGAAATGTTTTGGGTAGAAAAGGATATGTCTCTCCCACACCTGGTCTTGGGCCTACCACCCTGGGGGATCAAAGGCAGGGATACATTATACCTTTGGAATATTTTAATAGTTGCTGCAAATAAAGCTATCACTAAATGCAGATCCCCCAGGAATGGAGCAGTGGATAGAAGTGGTCCAGGACATATAGAGAATGGAGGAACTGACACATAAAATTAATCAGCGGATCCCGGTATTTGTTCATAGATGGACAAGGTGGGAACTGTGGTACCTAGAATTGAGAGGTGAGACTAGATGAGCCAAGTAGGTGGGGAGGGGCCCATGAATTCAAGGTGAGGTCTATTAATTTTGAATGACAGTATCAAATATATAGTCCAATATTGGAGAAGTGGGTAATATATTGAAAATGAAAAAAAAAGATATCCTGTGACAATTAAGAGATGTAAAGTAACAAAATAGAAGGTATGTACTTGAAAAAGTTATAGTCACTGTTGTGATTGTAAATGATTAATTTAATGTTGATGATATTTGTATATAGGTAACCTGGATTGTCAATAAACTTGAATTTAAAAAAAGAAGAAGTCGATGTAGGGGTCTCTACATTGGAATCTGATTTGGCTCTGCACTCAGAGGTGCTAACCGCCCTTCTAGACTATATGGATACATTACAGGCAAAATGCACTGACTTGGAAGTCAGATCCAGAAGGGATAATCTGAGACTTTCAGGCCTCCCAGAAGGAGCTGAAACTAATACTGTAGCACTTTTCCTCCAGGGCTTATTAAGAGATGTACTGGCTCTACCACCAACAATGGAGGTACGCATCGAGCAGGCCCATAGAACCCTGGGCCTGAAACCAAGAGATCCCACTGCACGACCCCGACATATATTAAAGAAATTTTCCAGCTACACAGTAAAGGAAGAGGTGCTAAGGCGAGCATGGCAACAGAAGGAGGTCACATATAATGGGGCCAGGCTTTATTTGGATCAAGATTACCCTCCAGAAATTCAGAGGTTGCGGCTACTATACCAACCTGTTATGAAGGCACTATGCAGCAGAAGAATTAGATTCTAAACACCTTACCCTGCTAAGATGAAAATCTTCTGGGATGAAAGACCATGGCTGTATATAATGCTGGGGGAAGTAGAGGAGGCACTGAAAAATAGAGGGATCCCACTAGAGAAGAGAACATAATCTCTGCTCACTAGAGAAGAGAACTTAATCTCTGCCTACTGAAGCAGATAGGAACCTTTTAAGCCTAAGTAGACTGCTCCCAGGGGGACAAGAAAACCTGCAGCGTAGTGCATGACCTTGAAAACCCCTCTAAAACATACACAGGAAACTTCAGCGGAGCCAAGGGCATCAGCGATTTATGGAGAAAGAAGCAGCAGCTACCTAAACAAAGAGACCGATTACTGGAAATTTGTCATTTTTTTCTCCAATTTTCAGGTGTCTTGGACCTGAGCCTTGAAAGGTTCAGTGACTGAAGGTACTGCAAATTTTGTGTGGGACCTGCAGGGAGAAGAGAGGGGGTAATATCTCAATGCATACACTCCCTGACTAGAGTGTCACTGCGGAGACTCACAAAACACGAAGGACATAGTAATCACAGGGGACTCTTCTACTCTCACAAGCAATGACCACATAATACTTTATAAAATCACAATCTCAACCAAAGATATTTAGAATATTGTATGTACAGTATATCTATATAATGCGGGTCTCACTACCACCTACCCCCGGTGTATATAAGGCTGTACAGGAGAGGGGAAGAAACACTTATCAGTACGGGGTATTATTGTGAATTTCTTCATGTCACTGGGACCCCTAGAGGTAAGGAGGATAAGTCAGCCCCAGCAAAGATCCATGGGAGTCGCACTAGGGTATGATCCAAGGATGCCTGAATTAGACACCCCTGAGAGGGGGTGGAGAGATGGGGGGAGGAAAGAGGAAGAATGAGGGAGAGAGGGAGGAGGATTCCTCACCCTCCTACCTGATATCCCACATGGGAGGAAATTATTTGCTAATATGGGTCTTGGGCTTGAAACTCTCTAACCAGTTATTGCTCCTATGAAACCCCATTTTTGAATGAGAGGGGAATAAGGGAGATATCAATCAAACAATGGAACAGTACCATTATGGAGCCATATTATAAGCATGTTTAAATGTCTGGTGAAAGTACAAGCGAGGAGGAAGAGGTAATAACAAGATGGGCTATTGGCTGGCGTTGTTTAATTTTTTAATTGGGCAATGGATAGTTGGTAAAGTGAGTTGCCCCCGTAGTGATCCTCATAGCAGAGGATGGATTACACACTACAGCTCTGCAGGGTCAGATAATATCACCCCTAGCAGGGATAGGGAACAGAAGTTATTGTTCCCAAGCCTTGGAAGCACTTTTGTTAATGTTTTCTCTGTGTGTTTCATCATTTCATTTTTAAACTCAGCTAAAGTTCATGACATAGTTTATTGTGTTTCAATAAGTAGTGGGGATAGTTTGTTTTCTGGCAACTGGAATGCTGCGAGGGTTGGGAGAGAGAGGAGGCCTTATCCTAGGCTAAGGTACAATTTGAGAAGCTTCATCTACTCCAGGTGGATACAAAAATACTAACCTTTAACATAAACGGCCCGATGAACCCTATTAAACATAAAAAGGTATTGAATTATATAAAACAAGCTAAGGTAGACTTTATACTCTTGCAGGAGACACATCTGTCTACAGAGAAGCATCGGAAACTGGAAAAGATTGGTTATTCCATGGTATGCTCTTCCTCTTATTTGCAGGGCAGATGAAAAGGAGTTGCTATTTTAATCCCAAACTGTGACCCCTTTGAGGTACTGGAATGGATATAGGATAAGGAGGGCGATGTGCCCTTTTAAAGGGCACCTTGAATGGGCAGAAAATCACCTTGGCCTCAGTATATGTGCCTCCGAACTCTACCTAGGACACATACAGGAAGATATTGTTACTTTTAGCCGAAAAAGCAGAGAGGACTGTAATTTTGGGTGGGGATTGGAACATAGTATTAGACCCAGTCACTTATACCACTTCTTAAATACCCAGGAGGTCTTGTAGAACCATACTTGTCACATCACACCAGTGCTGCGCGAGCTGCACTGGCTGCCGATTCTGTGGTGGATCACCTTTAAAGTCGGATTACTATCTTACAAAGCCTTACACGGTCTTGGCCCAGACTATTTGAAAGAGCTTCTGATCCCTTACTGCCCTGAACGACTGCTCCATTTGGCTGACAAGGGGTTGCTAGAGATTCCAAGGGTATTTTTAAAATCTTCTGGAACCCGTGCTTTTATGTATGCAGCCCCGGCCCTTTGGAATTCTTTACCATGCCAGTGACAGGAATGCGTGGCTGTGGGGGTTTTTAAACAGGCACTGAAGACATTTCTATGGATGCAAGCTTGCCCTAATTATTAATGCTGTTTATCGGATTTTAGTAAATTTTTTAATATTTACCTGTTTTACCTGTTCTTACTTTAGCTTAATTTATTGTAATGCGTCTTGATAATCTTGAAAGGTGCAAAAGAAATAAAGATTATTATTATTATAAAAATGGTTAAAGCTCTATTACAAAATCTGGGACTCCAGGATGTGTGGCAATTTTTAGAGGGCCAGACGAGGGGCTACACACATTACTCTGCCACTTATCATATGTATTCTCGATTAGATTACTTTTTTTTTGCCCAGCCAGACCCTTTCTATGGCCCGGAAATGTAAATTCAGAACCATTGGGCTCTCAGATCATTCCCCTTTTATTCTAACAATGGATTTCTCTCAGCCCAGGAAAAATACATTCAGGAGACTCAACCTGTCCCTTCTTAATGACCCAGAGGTTTTAGAACAAATACCCCAAACTATAAAACAGACTCATCAAGAAAATAATAGTAGTGGGGTCAGTAATGGGATGTTATGGGACACCATAAAGGCTGTTGTTCATGGTAAATTGGTGGCCATAGCAGTAGCGAGGAAAAAGCAGAGATTGGAAAAACAAAAACAACTGGAGACACAGATTCAGGCTTTGGAGGGTCAACAACAAGAAAGATTTGACAGGCAAAGAGGAAAAAACTAGGGAATTTGAGGAAACAATTAAACAAATTATTAGATCTTAAAGTTGAAAGGAATATTAGGTTCCTTAAACAAAAATATTATGAGGGTGGCCCATGGGCATTAAGACTCCTGGCTTTGAGACTAAAAGCTAAAAGGGCAAGGGCTCAAATAATGCATGTGGTGCACCCATGAACTAGGGCTAGGGTCACTACACTTGAACATATTTCAGAAGCCTTTACAGAATATTACAAACATCCAACAGAGAAACCTAGAGACAGGGAAAATCCAGATGTTCATAATGGAGTTAAATCTCCCACAATTAACAGAAGAATGGAAGGCCCACTTTATGGCCCCGATCTCCGAAGCCGAGATTACTACAGTAATAGGAGAGGGGAAAACAGGTAAATCCCAGGGTAATGATGGTTTGCCCTCGGAGTTTTACAAAAAGTTCCGGGAAACAATTGTACCTTTATTAAGACCAGCCTATCAGGAAATACAAGAGGAGGGCTCCACTCTGCCCCCTTCCTGGAGATAGGCGGTGATATCTGTGATTCCCAAATCCGGCAAGGACCTGACAGCCTGCTCGTCTTACAAACCGATATCAGTTCTGAATGTAGACTATAAATTCTTTACAGCCATCATAGCCAAATGCCTCCAATATATAATACCCTTATTGATACATAGAGATCAAATGGGGTTCAACCCTGATAAACAGGCAGCTGACAGTGTTCGGCGGACTATGCATATCACTGACCATCTGAATAAAAATACTACGGTGGCAATAATAATGACTTTAGATCATGAAAAAGCATTTGATCAAGTTGACTGGGAATTTTTGTACCAAGTCCTTGCCGGGTTTTAGTTTGATGATAATTTTGTAGATACCATAAGGCGTCTGTATACAGGTCCTCAGGCCTATATATGCACAAATGGGATGATTTCCCAGGGATTCACCTTGGAGTGGGGTACCCGGCAGGATGCCGGCTATAGCCACTATTATTTGCTCTTTAAATTGAGCCACTGGCCCAGTGGATTAGAATGGACCAGGGGATACAGGGAGTAGAGCTGGGGGCATAGGGTTGCTTTATATGCAGATTATATACTTTTATAGCTGCGCTCTCCAGACACTTCATTACCTAGAGTGATGGGTATGATAACAGATTTCTCCACACTTTCTGGATATCTGCTTAACTCTACAAAAACAGAGATTTTGAAAATAAATTATGACACCTCTCCCTCCACAAGCTCCATGTATCTAATGACATGGGGTATGGCCACTTTTAAATATCTAGGCATAACCTTGAGGACTACTAATAAACATCTTTATAAGGATAATTGTAATCCTATGCTGGCCAAATGCGGGAGGACATGAAGCGCTGGGCCCTGTTACCATTACTAATGTATGCTAGAATCCAAGCAGTAAAATGAATATTTTACCCAGGATCCTCTAGCTGTTCCAATGTGCCAGAGGAAATGGATGATAGTTTGTCACTCAGCCTGGTCAGGTGTTCCTTGGTCTCCATAACTGACCGGCTGGTGAGATTGTTAGTCCCTATGTGTACCAGGACATCAATGTTTTCTCCTGCTTTCTGTACAATTTTAGCAATGTGGTCAGTGTCTCTCCATGCTGATGTACCTGGGAAACATCTTACCATTACCCTTGGCTGAAGATAGGTACCAACTCTCTGAATCATGGAGTCTCCTATGATCAGAAGTTTTTTGGATTTCCTTTTTGCTTTTTTTTGTTTTGGTTCCTGTTTTGGGCAAGTTTTGTTGTGCTAGCTCCTGTGCTGCAGTGCCATGCTCTGCAGTGTCCTCTGCCCCTTTGTTTGATTTCAGAGACAGAGGCAGATACCTGTTTGTAGTTTTTATATGGTTTGTGGAGGTGATATGTTGGAGAGCACAGAGTGATAGGGAACCCAATTTGCCCCTCCTAACCACCTGCCAACCTCCCAGACCAACTACCCTCTGCGGTCGAGGTGCTTCTGTTGGATGTTGGGGAAATGGCGGGCAGTTCTTATAACATATTTCCACTTGAATATGCAATTTGAGGTGCGCAGTCTCTGCCCACACTGCCTGGAGCTGAGCCGTCAGATCTCCAATGGCAAAGGTGTGTGTGTCTCCAAAACCCCCAGCAGTGTTCAGTTCATTTATTAGATTTAGTATATAACCTGTGTCTTTTACAAAGCAGTGCATTTTGTATATGAGAGGTTGTGCATAATAATCATAGATTGATAGTTTTCTTTATTTACAGGGAAGCTAACATTGTGGATTAGGCACCCCAGTGTCTGGATGAACTTCAGCGGCACCAGTGTTGGGAACACTCATGCCACCTCATATTATTGGGGGGGATGCCCTGGAGGTGAGGGGGTTGAAAGAAGTAGTATTGGGAGTGGGCACCTCAATTCACAATAACTCATATTTTAATAAGGGGAGCTGGCAACCAAGGGGGAGTGGAGTAGAGAGTTTCAGTACTGGGGGTGGGGACCCTGGTCCAATTTAGATAGCAAGAAAGAAAGAAAGAAAGAAAGAAAGAAAGAAAGAAAGAAAGAAAGAAAGAAAGAGAAAGATAACATAACATGAGAACACAACTCAGTAGCTCTTTGGCTCACTGCTGCCATTGAAGCCAGCAGCAGCATTCCATCTGCAGCTGCACATATCAAGACAGTCCTGTTGTTTCCAAGAATGCAGATGAAAGCTCCTCTTGCTAAACTTGGCAGTCAGGACTTTTGGGCACCCAGAAACCTTTTTTACAGGGCAATTTTCAAAAAACATACACCAGAATCTAGGTAAACAAATCCTGTTTACCCAGGTTCAGGTGTTCATTTCTGTAAAAATTTTATTTTTAGGTATTTTACATGTTTTTTAGTTAAAAAAACAACAGGATGGCAGCCCTCATGAGCCAAGAAACTGTGTTTTGGGTTGTGAGAATCAAGTGACAAGAAAGCAAACAGCTCTCGCGATTACAAATTTTTCATGTCATATCAGTGGGACATCCAAAAATCTAATTAAGCACGCTCAGAAAAAATATATTGAAATCCTTAAATCTCTAGAACCATTTAATTGTTTTTCACAAAACCTTTGAAAGACATTACTTGCATATGTTACCTCTAACCTGAAAGTTTCATTAAAAAATTCAGCACCATCTAGGCTGTAGGTAAGAACAAAAAATGTGTATTACGTATAGGAAAAAAATCTTCACTTTTTCAAAGATCAGCATTCCACATCTCAAAAAGCTACCCAAGATGCCATCCTAACACTTTTCACAACTTTTTTTTTTTTACATTTCTTTTTACTGCCTCCCTGGTCTGGGCATCCTTCCGAGGAGCACACTCGGTCTCCACCTCTCACTCCCAGCCTGAATGCCCTGCTAGTTGGTACTGCTCTCTCCCCCAATGCCAGGCAGGTCAGTCCCCTGGCAACCCTGTATACCCAGAGGGAAGGCTCACCCATCCGTGGTGACCTTGCAGACTCAGAGGCCTACCTGAGCAATGGGTGGCACCTGGGAAGAAGTCGGATGTGAGGGAGCCGGCAAAGGGATGTGGACAGAACCACTGGTGCCCTCTTCATCTCTGCAGACTGAAGGAGGATTTATGTTGCTTCCCTAATCCCCCAGTCCCCGAGTGTGATGTGTAATTATGCCATAGCACATGGCAACCCTGCCGGTGTCTGCCACACTCACCCCTCCTTGCTGATCTGCCATCCTGCAGCACCCCCAATCTCCATCGGGGGCTGACAGGATGCTGGACAACCCACTACCCTCCCCCCAGGAGAGGAGAGGAGAACAGTCCATCTGCCAATCCCTAACACTCGAGTTCACTCCTGAACCCGGGTCGCCAGTGTGGCATGAGGTGTGACATCCAGCGCTTCAACCCTCAGCACCACCGGACCAGCCCACATTTCGCATCTTGAGACTTTGCCACCCAGAGCATGTACAAGTTTGGCTTTTCTGTCAAACATTACCAACGTTATTGAGATGCAAAAACTGGGTTTAACACTGAGTACTTCACTCAGTCCTAACTCCATCATTTTTCATGATTCACAATCTTTCACCCACACCCATGACTGTACATTTTAAATGTCATGATCCATGCAATGGTGCTGTCTTACATCACAACATATTGGCTAACCCACTTGGACAGCAGAGAAAATACCTCTTCACAAAGGTATGGATATCCATCCTTAATCAGAAAAAAACAAGCATCCTCCCTCCCCCATCGATCTTGTGCAAACATCACCATAGCTGCCAATGCATGAAGAGTGATAATTGATGGTCTGCCTTGAACCACTGTATTATCCTTCCAATATTCTCATATCACAACAGCTATGAATGATGGTAACTTTGCTCATGTACCTTCTACTGTACGTTGTTTGTTGTACATATGTACGAAAGCTAATGCTGGGGTATGTACCATGACACTGAGGAGTGCAGGCCATCAAAGGTGGACATGGCAACATTTAACAAAAAGACTGGGAAAAAGAGAACAGCAGGGAAATCTCAAACCCAGCTACACCCACTGCATTAGGACCATAGTGCTATATCACCTGCTGCTGCTCATCCTCAATCGCATAAATCTACAGGGCCCTCAAATCCCATCATTGTGCGGTCATCACCAAGTTCCTGCAGAAGACCCCCACCACCATTGTAATAGTTATTAGAAAGGCAAAGATCCTCTATAGTTTTGAATTACTGTATGATGACCCACCACCACATATCCAGTGAATGCATACTGCAGTGAGTGTGGTAAAAAGATCAGTCAAGGTGAGAATACTACAGTTTTGGGGACAGCTGTTCAGGCCAACAATTTTAAATGTGAACATGGCATGGTACTAAGAACAACTGTGGCTGACTCAAGTCAAGGCCAGGGGCTGTTGGGGATATGTTAGGAACTGATGTGGCCAGAGGGGTAAAGTGATGTATACAGTTTCCACCATGGAACCTAACAGATGCATCCATAGCCACCAGCACTGCTTCACAAGGAGTCAAAACACCACCAAGCAGGGCCAGGCCCAGCAGTGCTATTATAACACAACAACTACACTGATAGAGTCAATCCAAGCCAGACTAAACTTCCATCTAATAACTCAAGTTCTGTATGAATGACACAACTTATTGCACAGGTGATGACCTTTGATATTCAGCCATTCTCCATTATGGAAGACAATGGCTTTGAAGGACTCTTGAAAGAAATCAAGAATCAATACAACATTTCATTACAAACACATTTTTCCTGGTATAGTATCCCCAGTATGTTCAATGCTATCAAGATAGTGATACTAACAATAATTGGACCACTACTCATAATCAACTAAATTAATCAATAAATCCATCACATTTATTGGAAAGCACATTGAGAATTCATATACTTCTTTACCATTTCATACATTTACACAGACACAATACACAACAGTAAAATTATAAAACTATTATGTATGTAACATACAAATATTTATTGAATGGATACTACAATCTTCTTAACAATTTTTCTCATCAGTCCTATAGTATATGATACATTTTTGGTGATGTATTACATGGTCAATAGGCAATGTCCATTTCAACTCATGGCACTAAATGTGGGGTCTCTAGATTTTTTTATCACCCCTATTGCTGATGCACCTATTCCTCCTCCTCTACTAATTTGTCAAACAAAAATACAAAAAAATAAATAGAAATATTATGTTTATAAGCATAAAAAGCCTACTGAATGGATAGTACAATCTGGTCAAGTAATTCTGTCATAAGTACTATGGGGAGAGCAATATACTTCATTTCAGAGATCACATCAGTTCACAGATCCTAATGAGTTTACTACTGACTGTACATTTTCTACCTCTACCACTGTTGTTGTTTTCATTATTAAAACAATACTGTAAAACTGGGTATTTTCACTGTAAGTACATTTTCATGCCAATCCATAAAGGGGGGTCGAGGGAAGTACCAGGTAACTATAGACCCATCAGTTTGACCTCGGTGGTGGGAAAATTAATGGAGAGTATACTAAAGGAACGATTAGGGGTGTACTTGGAGGAGGTGGGAGGTCTGGATAGTCAGCAACATGGGTTTGTGCCGGGTAGATCATGTCAAACCAATCTTGTAGAGTTCTATGAATGGGTAACATCAGAACTGGACAGGGGAAAGCCTGTGGATGTGTTATTCTTGGACTTCAGCAAGGTGTTTGACTCTGTCCCCCACAATGGTCTGGTGGAGAAACTGATGGGGTTAGGATTAGGCCCTTTGATGGTCAGATGGATTGAAAACTGGCTAGCTGGATGCACCCAGAGAGTAGTGGTCTGCGGGGAGCTCTCAAACCTTAGAGAGGTTGGTAGTGGGGTACCACAGGTCTCGGTCCTGGGTCCAATCCTGTTTAATGCATACATATCGGACATCAGGGAGGGTATAGGGTGTGAAATGAGTCTCTTCATGGATGACTCCAAGATGGGAGCAGTAGTTGAGGGAGAAAAGGGGAGGTTGGCTCTGCAAGGGACCTGACACCCTGGAAAGCTGGGCTCACACATGGAAATTAAATTTCAATATCACCAAGTGCAAGGTGTTGCATCTTGGTTGGGGAAACCCTAAACACAGGTACACCCTGGGAGGGGAGGTGCTGGAGGCCTCAATAGGGGAAAAAGACCTAGGGGGGCCATGGTGGATGCATGTATGAATAACTCTGAGCAGTGCAGGAGAGCGGCTAGCAAGGCAAACAGGATGTTGGGATGCATCGTAAGGGGGATCACCTCTAGGAGCAAGGAAGTGATTCTACCGCTGTACAATGGACTGGTTAGACCACACTTTGAGTACTGTGTACAGTACTGGAGACCACACTTGAAAAGGGACTTACAGCTCCTGGAGAGGGTACAGAGGAGGGCAACTAAGATGATACGAGGGCTAGGGGATTTGACGTATGAGGACAGACTTGAGGAGCTCTGCCTGTTTTCATTGAAGGAGAGGAGAGACAGGGGCACATGATTGAGGTCTTCAAGTACCTCAAGGGAATAAATAGGGTAAACATGGAGGATCTTTAGACTAAAGCAGGGAGGTATCACCAGAGGGCATGGTTTGAAGCTGGAAGGTGGAAGGGTGAGGGGGGAAAGAGGAGGAGGTTTTTCACTGAGAGGGTGGTGGACCCTTGGAATGCACTGCCTGGTGAGCTGGTTCAGAGATCCACGGTGGAGGGCTTCAAGAGAGGGTGGGACAGACACAGAAAGTGGATGTATCAGATGATGGCCTGTCCCAGGGAGGTGCGGATGGATGATAGGGGTTTCTGGAGCACAAGGGAGGGGAGGGCCTCGGCACCCAACTAAGGATCTGAGGTTCGAGCAGACTCGATAGACCATAAGGCCTAATCTGCTGGCAAATAGTATGTTAGTATATTCAATGAATGTGATGACTGCAATAAAATAAAATGGTTCTAATTTCCCAAAGTGAACATTTTCAATAGAAGCTGATTAGGCACCAATCATTAAGTGCTAAATTAAATTTGTGCAATTTGGGCCAAGAAGTGCCTTGCATTAAATACCACTAATGTGAAAAAATACCATTGTATAGATAGATAGATAGACAGAGAGAGAGAGAGAGAGAGAGAGAAAGATAGATAGATAGATAGATAGATAGATAGATAGATAGATAGATAGATAGATAGAGTTATAGTTATATTTCTACAATATATGTTTTGGGCTATCAATACATATGAAAAGCACTATCTGAGGCTGATCAAAAAGATATCACTAATATCTCCGTGTTCCTATACATCATGGTGATATCTTCAATTTTCCTATACGTCATACTGATATCTTTGAAGTTCCAGTAAGTCATCCAGTTTCTCAGCAAGTTGCAGCAGTAATTCTGTACAAACACTTTCACTTTCCTTCCCATAATGTAGAGTGACTGAGTGCTGTCAATAGCGGTGAATGAGGTGCTGACAGAGATTTAAAATAAGGCACTCTGTCTTCAAAAAAATAAGAAAACTGTGCTGTTTAGGTTAAACTTATTTAGTTTTGTGTAAAAGAAGCCACTGACTGGAGTGAGAGGAGAGCGAATGCAGAGCAAGTGAGTTGGCAGCTTCAGAAAAGTAAACATAAGCCTGAGTGGCTGTTGCTATAGCAACACATTCTCATGCTTGCCTCTATTTTTCTGAAGTTACTGACTTGCTCGCTCTGTGCTTGCTCACCTCTCGCTACAATCAGCATCTTCTTTTACACAAAACTAAGTAAACTCAATATAAAAATTGTTGGCAAGGAATTCTTTTTCAGAACTAGATGGCCATTCTCTGGTTTCTTTTTTGCCACTGCAGTTCCTTTTTCTCCATCCTTTTTCTCCAGGATGATAAAGGACTCCTGAAAAAGGAACTTAGCATGTGGTGAGAAAGGAATAAATCTTTAAATAAAAAAACCTTCAGAGGGCATACTGAATGTCCAAAAACACACAGAACAGCTCATCAGCCCCCGATGAGCAAGATATATGCTTTGATGTCTCTGAAAGACATCTGTGGGCACAGTTATGACAGTTTGCTTAGACCAAAAAATAAAAAAACAAGATGGCGGCTCATGAAAAAGGAAATTTTTCTGTCAAAAAAGAATTGGCCCTCAAGACAAAGGATCTTTGTTCATCAGAGCAAAATTCTTTTTCATTCCAGGAATCTATCCAAAAGAGCGAACTGAGCATGCTCAGAACGCAAAATTTTAAAATTAAATAACTTTGGAACAGATTAATATTTTTTCACCAAACCAATGCAAACAAGCTCTGTGGGGAAAGCAGATTTTATCCTGAAAATGTTAGATTAAAATTCCAAACCTTTTGGCCACAGCATGATGACAAAAATCCTGCAAATAAAGCAAATTACAATCTTTTTCACTATGCGCAGCACAAAATCTACCAGTCCGACTGATATGAAATGTGGCACATCAAGAGATCTACCTCAGGAAACCATGAATGAAAAACTTTGTGCAAATCAGTTGAATGGTTGCAAAGTTAATAAAGTGCAAAATTTGAGGTTTAACATTAACATGCTTGCTCAACTCTAACTATACTAGTGCTACAAAGCCACTATAATATATTATAGGGGCATGATCGTGCCCTTATATTTAGGGTTAAGTAGCATGTTTAATGTTAAACCTCAAAGTGCACTTTAATAACTTTGCAACCAATCAATGGACTTGCACAAAATTTGGTATATGCTGTCCTGTGGGGTAGACCTCTTGACATGGTAAGTTTTGTTCTGGTTGGATGTGTGGATTCTGAGATCCAAATAGTGTAAAAAAATTAAAAGTCATCGCTTTTTGCAGTTGTTTCCTCATCACCTTGCACCCAGATGGTGAGGAATTTTGGAGTGAATTTTTTATGGTAGAAATAACTTGGGTAACAGAACTGCCAGTGTTTTTTTGGTGCAAAAATATTAGCTTGTTGAAAAGTTATTCAGTTTTTAAGTTCCCATTATTTCATATGGTAAGTTTATTTTTCAGGATAGAGGTGAAAAGTTTGACAATGGATTTGATCTCACAAAAAAAGGATTCATTCTCTTGAGATCCATTCCTTTTTCGTGATGAAAAAATCCTTATTTCTGCATCTTGCTTTCTCTTTCTTCATGCAACAAACTGTCGTAACTCTTCCCAGGGATATCTTTTACAGATGTCTAAACATGTATGTTGCTCACTGGGAGCTGATGAGCTTCACTTAGAATTTTTTATAGCTCTCATGGCATCTGAACATTTTTTTTACTATTTAAATCCTTCTTCATCACTCGCTAAGATCCTTTTTCATGAATCCTTTTTCATTCAAACAAAGAAGGATCATGAGTGATGAAAAATGATTTGGGACACCTGTTTTCTTATTTGCAATAAACCTTGAATTTATTTTGCTAGCAGAAGCTGTAGATTCCTCTTTGAGTGCATTATTCTTCCTTTTCTGGTGTTCTGTCAGGCTGGCCTCCTGTACATACTGTACCAACCCTGCAACATATTTTTGCAGTCAGTTTTTTGGAGTATTTGTTTGCCTTTCCTTGACTGCAGGAAATTGGGTGTCTATAGCAGACATATAAAGCCAAAAGAATAAAATAAAAATAATAAGTGACAGGGCTGCTGAGGAAAACAACACCAGTGGTAGCCATCCAAGGAGACGAGCTTGATCAGAAAGTGGTACAGAATACCAGGTTCAAGAGCCAAGCCCTCTCCTCATAACCCTGGATGCCTCTGGCAATGAAGATGTAGTTTTACATAGTGCACATACCACAGTCCTTAGTGTTGGACTCCTCCAACAACTGGGTAAGCGAGCATTAGCAGTACATGAGATGACTCTCCACCAGGGACACAACCAAGGCTAGGCTCTGGGGGAGGCTGCTCTCCTGGCTCGGTGGTCTACTTCTACCACTGCCATGGTTTAAGATGTCATTGATCTCAGCTGACATCAGGCACTTGCTGCTGTCAGATCACTGCTTTAGGATGAGGTCCCTCTCAGCAGTTAGACGAATGTTGATGGTTTGGTCTTTGAGCACCAGCAAGAAGTTATCTCACATGTACTTGCAGGTGGCCTCCTTGAGCTCACCCAGCTGCTCCTCCTTGGTGATGATGAGGATATTGTAACAGTTTTCCAGGGAGAACTGTGCCTTCGCAGTGTCCATGGCTGACTGCAGGAATTTGGCACAGCTGATCACCTCCACCATGCTTTCTTTCTTAACATCCATCTTTGATGAGTAGATTTAATCAATGAGCAGCCACAGGGTGCAGTAGCTCACACCTTTCACATTGAGGATGTCCCTGGACAGGCACACCTTAAAGTTGTTGCTCTTGGCTGGTACAATGGATTTGTGTGCGCTGATCCTCTGGCCAGCCACCTCAATTGTCAGATCGGGCTGTTCTCCAAAGCCATGGAGTTGCTTCAGCTCATTTCCACACCCTGGTCCATTGCCTCCTTCAGTATCGCCGTAGTCTCAATCATCATGTCTGCACTCTGCACTGACCAAATGGCCCAGCACCCTGCTTGGCTCATTTCCAGCCTCACAATATCAAGCTCTCCTCATCCAATGTGGCCTTGGCATTATTAATTTGGCATTCCTTTTTATTTATTTAGTAAACCTGTAAAAAGAAAACATTCTCCAACATCTTTTTTTTTAAACCTGAAAAAAAGAAAATGGTCCCAAGTCATCCCTGCTGTCACCCTCCCACATCCCGACCCTCCCAATGAGCACCCATCACCCCACACCCTCCCCCCCTTACCTTATACTGTATTTACCATCGGAGGTCAAACACTGTCATCTTCTGTGGACCAGGACACATGAGCACTCTTCAAAGCCAAACCGTGAACTGAGGAATCAAGGTAAGTGCTGTATCATGTATTTCAATGGGGTTTTCAACTTATGTTCATAACGTTAGCATTTTGGAGAATTTTTTCATCAAATTTTCAACATAGCCTTTTTGGGACCCCACCTCATGAGCCCTTCAACTCTCATTTCATTAATCAGGCCTGGAAGGTGATTTTTGTAGTTGCTGTCTGAAATTACCTTTCAGGACTTAATAACAACATTTCACCACCAGTGTTCATAAGGTGGGGTTCCGGAAAGGCCATGTCGAAGGTTTGGTGAAAGAATTCCTGAAAATGGCCAAGTTATGCATGTTCGTTGAAAATTTTCTATGCACGTGCAAAACTTTTGTAATTTTCAGTATCTTAAATTCACATTTTTAGCATAGTAATTTTTTCACACCACCTAATGAACAGTACAGCTGTCATTTTTCACAACCTTTCTGAAATGTGTTTTCACACCTGTGGCCACAGATTGGCATTTTGGCATGAATTTGAACATTTTCACCTATGGAGTTTAATAGGTGGGGTCTTAAGAAGATTATGTTGAAAATGTGGGTTCAAAATAAGAAAAAATGCAAAAGTTATGAACATTTGTTGCAATTTCACTACAAACGCTCATAACTATGAAAATGCTACATTTTTTTACCCCAGATCTTCAACATAGCCTTCTTATTACCCCACCTCATGTACTGTATGTCACAGCTGCCATTTTTAAAATCCTAGCCAAAATGTGTTTTTGCGCCTTTTGCACTGAGTGGCATTGCAGTTGCACAAAACTATGTTTTGGTGGGGATTTGCAAATGTTCTTTACAGGGTACATGAGGTGGGGTCATAAGAAGGCTATGCTAACAATTTTGTCACTGTTCTCCTATAAATGGAAGCGCATGAACAAGAGGGCCCCAGGCTTCCACAGCTTCATACATACATATATGCATTTATTGAGGGATGGGAGCGCAGGGTCCAACGTAGAATAAGGATACTATTATACTAACTCAAAAAGTAAGGAAATTAGTTGCAAAAAATGTTGGTATTGCTCCAGTTAGGGTCAAAGTGACAAAAGCTGGGAAATGAGGTATTAGGGTTTCCAACCCTAACACCCCACCCTCCCATATCAGGCAGGATTGCAGGTGTGGGGTGTGCCTTGGGCTTCTCAAGCCTAACACTCACCCCATTCCATCTGCAAATAAGGTCAGATGTGTAAACCTTATGAGAATGGGGGTGAGTGTTAGCTTGAGAAGCCCAAGGCACACTCCCCACACCTGCTTGCAGTTCGCCTTGTTTGGGAGGGTAGAATGTTAGAACTGGAAACCCTTAATGCCGCATTTCTCAAGTTTTGTCACTTTGACCCTAACTTGAGTATATATATATATATATATATATATATATATATATATATATACAACACACACACACACACACACATATACAGATGTGTCAAGCCAGGATGAAGCACAAAAATGTTGCCAAATATCACAGAATACTGCAATTTACTGCAGGGGCCATTGTAAGTCAATGTCAATTAAGCCCTTTTGTCATGCAGGATTTTGTGACATGTCATTACTGCAAGTTACTGCACTTCATTGTGGCTGACACATCTGTGTGTGTGTGTGTATATATATATATATATATATATAGAGAGAGAGAGAGTGGGGCGCAGTGGTGCCCCTATAGTTAGGGTTGAGTAGTCTGTTTAATGTTATACCTCAACTTTTGCACATTAATATCATTGGCTCTCTTGGACAAAATTACCTGAAACTTTGTGTATGCTGTCTAGGAGACAGGGACTTGATGTGTGGTTATTTTTATGGTGGTAGCTTGTGCGGGTTCTGATATCTGCACGTGTCAGTTTTTGTAAAATAAAATACATTTTTTTCTTCACTTAACATGGGAATTTTTGCTCTCCCCTACAGCCTACATGGAATGGAATTGTTTTCCTAAACTTGTAGGGGACATGTGTCATGTCCTAAGGTAGTGCCTTTGACAGGTCTGATGAAAAATATCAAAGGGTTCCCTAGTTATATGTTTAAATGCTAGTGTTTTCTGACCTGCGCATGCACAGTAGGGTTTTTCAGATAACATTCTGTGACTAAAGTAAAAATTTACTGGCTTTTGCTGTCATTCCATTTGATTTGCAGAGCACCAAACATTTTTTGTGCTGTCCCAACCGCCATCTTGTTGATTTTTTTAATGTAGTAACAAACATGGAAAATAGATAAAAATGCTTGAATTTAAAAAAAAAAAAACATCAGAACCTACTGTAGCTAAATGGGACCAGTTTAGCTAGATTCTCATGTTTGCTTTTTAGTATGCTGCCCACAAATACCTTTTCTGGGCACCCAAAATCCTGAGTGCCCAGCTTAGTAAGAGAAGCACTTCCCTTGTGGTCTCTGTATGACAACAGTGGGAATTTCTTCACTTCTGTAGTCACAGCTGAAGTTATGCTGCTGTCTGGTTGATACTGCAGTGATTGCAGCCCCTGTTATCTATATATATTCTATGTAAAAAAACTTTATTAATGTATCATTTAGGGTTAAAACACAAAAAGTCAGGAAATGAGATCTTTAGGGTTGCCCCATTCCTCCCTCATGGACCCGGCCATCATCCCAAGATTGACAGCTGACGGGGTATGTCATTGGGAGTTGTGAGACCTAAATGTCACCCCATTCCATCTGAAATCATATTCACAAGCCACAGTGAAGAAGAATGGGGTGACTTTTAGGCCTCACAACCCCAATGACACACCCCGTCAGCTGTCAATCTTGGGATGATGGGCTGGTCTATGAGGGGGGATGGGGCAACCCTAAAGATCTAATTTCCTGACTTTTTGTGTTTTAACCCCAAATGATGCATTAGCAAAGTTTTTTTGCATAGAATTTCCTTACTGTTTGAGAAAGAATAGAGAAGTAGAAAGTTGCACAAGTTAGTGAGAGCGCAGCCCTTTGGGTCCTGTGCTCCCACCAACTTGCAAATTCCTGCCTAAGATAAGAGTTCTAGTACCAAATATCATATATGTTGCTGGCAGCGCATATGGTTGGGAGTGTGGGGCCCACCACCTTGAAAGAAAGCAAAGTGTCAGTCATCAGAGTGGCATAATTCAACACCTGTTTGCATGTCAGACACCTAACCACTACAAATTACCTCCATGACAGCAATGCTAGGCACCCTATAAATGTGAAGCCAGTACCAAAATGCAAAAATGCCATATGCAAAACATAAAGTGTGTCACACAATATGGGTGCAGTAAATGAATTTTCCAACACCTAAACACCATAATTCACATGGACACACATCCCCTCAACATACCCCAAATTTCAATGTAAAAGATCAAACTGTTTCCAAGATATAAAATGTGAAAGTTTCAGGTTTTCATTCATCACACTGGCAGAATTCTATACCTATTAACATTTTACACACCTAACAACTGAAAAGTATATTTATAGCAATAAGGCTAGCTACCCTAGTAATGTAAAGCCACTGCCACCATGGAAAACGCTGTCTGCAAAATGTAAACTGCCTCGCGCAGTATTTCCACAAAAAATGTATCATCTGACAACTAATTATGACAATTCACATCTGCAGGACATGCCATCAACACCCTCCAAATTTCAAGTTAAATGACTAAACCATTTCCACGATATTTAATGTGAAGAATTGTTAAAATTGTGCTATCTGGTCCCTCACAGTCTGGCCATCTACTCCCTCCCTCACAATCAAAGATCGCGATCAAAGAATTTGCAGGCTCACAATCAAAGAATAAAACATTTTAGAACAATTTTTAGAGAAAAAGACATGAAACCACAGCCATAACTCAACAGAACAAAGGCCTCTGAGCAGATCCCACCCTAGTTTGCCTTTAGAAGTGACCCCTGTGCTGAGAAAATGTAATTTTTCATGTGGCCATCTAGTCACACCCTCATGATCAAAGATCGTGGTCAAAGAATCTTGAGATCAAAGAATTTGCAGGCTTGTGATCAAAGAATTTGCAGGGTCATGATCAAACAATAAAAAATGTTAAAAGTCAATTCTTAGGCAGAAATGCATGAAACCACAGCCATGCCTCGATAGAACTAAGCCCCCTGAGTAAAGCCCATCCTCATTTGGCTTAATAAGCCAACTCTGATCTGAGAAAATAGATTTTTTCAAGTGGTCATCTAGTCACACCCTTGCGATCAAAGATTGTGGTCAAAGAATCTTGGTATCAAAGATTTTACAGGCTTGTGATCAAAGAATTTGCAGGCCACGATCAAACAATAAAAAATTTTAAGTTAATTTTTAGGCTGAAATACATGAAATCACAGCCATGCCTCGATGGAATGAAGCCTTCTGAGCAAAACCCACCCTCATTTGGCTTAATAAGCCACCCCTGAGCTGAAAAATAGATTTTTTTCAAGTGGCCATCTAGTCATACCCTCGTGATCAAAGATCACGTTCAAATAATCTAGCAATCAAAGAATTTACAGGCTCGCAACTGAAGATCGTTAGCGAGCCATGAGCAAAAAATAAAAAAGTTAAAAACTCTATTTTTTACCATTTTGAAAGAAACCACAGGCATGGCTCAATAGTGGCAAGACTCCTCAACAAAACCCATCATAGTTTCACCTCAGAAGTCCCCCCTGGGCAGAGATATTTGAATTTTTCCGACCGCAAACTAAAAACAAGATGGCAGCCATTGCGATCAAAGAATTCCTCATGATCTAAGATTCTTTGATCATGAGCCTACAAATTCTTTGATCGTGAGGTGGGACTAGATGGCCAGAACCCCACTCTTCTTTTGCAAAATAATCATATAAATTTCCCTATTGACTTGTAATGGGAAATTAAAACTTTAATAAATTTTGAATGGATTAATATTTTTCATCAAATGAAAAGTGGCATGTTCCTTGACCCAAGCTCTTTCAGCTGAGCAAAGTTGCAGAGCAGCACGCCACACGACGACCGCGCAGCGCCATGGACAAAATCAAAAAAGCTGTTCACATAACTGGCAAAAAGTACATTTTCAGCATTTTGGTGTGCAAAAACTGTAAGTCCAACCGAAATTAAATTTGGCAAATCAAGAGATCTACCGTGCCCCACCTTGCATACCAAATTTCATGCAAATCCATTGAAAGGGTCCTAAGTTATTAACGTGCAAAATTTTGAGTTTAACATAGAAGAGGCTTCATAACCATAAATATAGGGGCATGACCACACCCCTATAATATATTCCATGACCGAGCATGCTGACATGCTACAGTAAAGGAGAATGGAGGGAGATTTAGGCCTCATGACCCCAATGACAGACCAAGGCATCTGTCAGACTGTGGAGGATTGGGGTGGTGTGTGTGAAGGGGGTTAGGGGTTCAACCCTAATGTCTCATTTCCTGACTTTTTTTGCTTTAACCCTAAATGAAGCATTAACACAGTTTTTTGCATAGAATTTCCTTATTTTTGAGAAAATGTAATATAAGTAGTAAAAAACACATATTGGTGGGAGTGTGAAGCCCAGCTCCCTCCAAGTTGCCAATTTTTGCATAACAATATGCATCTGGCCCACGCTCCCACATATGCAAAGCTACAGAGCCATGCAGCATTCCTATTGACCACCAAATGCTTGTAACAGTAATGTGTCCATATCTTGGGAACCATAACAGCTATAAAAACAATTCAAGTGTCATTGTAACTGTGATAGTGAGCAGATCATGCCACAGTCATTGAACATACCCATATCTCACATCATTTCTGAGCTATGGGCAGCAAAAAGCACTGGACAGGCACTTTTTCAACCCTTGTGACAGTACTTTCACAATATCTCATGAACCATTCAATGTACAAACACAATTCCACTGCAGGCTTACTCTACAATGACAAATCTTTTTCCACCTTTAACAAAAAGTCTGTATCTCACTTCATTTTCGAGATAACAGTGCTGAAAGTCATGACACAGACTGCAATGTAATCCTATGGGAAAAATGTCAATTATGTCATTGAATATCTCTGCTACAAATTATTATTCCAACACCTAAACAGCATTGTTCACATCTCTATGATATCCCCTCAACACCCTGCAAGTTTCAAGTAAAAAGACCAAACTGTTATTGAGATATGGTCATCCCAATTTGGGACATCTGGTCTTTCCTAGGGCCATTTGGTCTTTCTCATTAACATTCCAAAAATACATATATATTTTCCCATAGGATATAATGGGGAATTTCAAATTGTTATAACTTTTGAACAGATTAATATTATTTCACCAAACAAAAAGTGGCATGTTCTTTGGCCCAAGCTCTTTTGACATCCCAAGTTTTGAACCAATAGTCCACACAGCAGTGTCACAGACAAGAAATGTGCAAAAGTGGTAAAAAGTGAATTTTTTGGCACCTTGCTGCACAAAAAGCATAATTCTCATGTACAGGACATCCCCTCAACACCCTGTAAATTTCACTTTAAAAGACCAAACTGTGTCCGAGATATATCATTTTAAAGTTTGAGATTTACATTGGTCAGAGTAGCAGAATTCCACACCTGTTTACATTTTACGCACCTAACGACTGAATAATAAGTCCATGGTAGTAAGGCTAGCTACCCTATAAATTTCAAGCCACTACCACAATGCAAAACGCTGTTGGCAAAATGTAAATTGGGCCATGCCATATCTCTGCAATAATTGTATTTTCTGACACCTAAGCACCATAATTCACATCTACAGGACGTCCTGTCAACACCCTCCAAATTTCAAGTTTAAAGACCAAACCGTTCCTGAGATATTTAATTTTAAAATTTGTTAAAATTGGGCTATCTGGTCCCTCCAAATCTGGCCATCTAGTCCCTCCCTCAGGATCAAAGATTCTTTGATTGTGAGCTTGCAAATTCTTTGATCTTGAGGAGGGACCAGATGGCCAAAACCCCATTCTTCAAAGATCATAAGTCCAACCAAAACTAAATCTGGCAAATCAAGAGATCTACCATGCCCCACTGTGCATTCCAAATTTCAGGCAATGCATTTAATGGGTCCAAAGTTATTAACGCACAGAATTTTGACTTTAACATAGTTTCATCTCAACCCAAATATATATATATATATATATAATTGAGCAAACAAATCTGACGAAAGAGTTAGCCCGACAGCCAAAAGTGAGGAAATTCGTGTTAGTTGAAAACCCTCTTGAGCCTTCGCCACCTTTCAACCGGCATTGGCAGTATTGTTTCAGCCTCAACTCTCACCCCATCACATGTAAAACAGCAGAAGTATAGGAGAATGGGTGAGAGTTAGACCGACAACTCTAATGCATACCCTAAATGCTGGTGAGGCAATAGGTCCAAGGAGGGCTTTGAACCCTAACACTGAATTTCCTCACTTTGTCACTGTGGAACAACCCTAACTAATGCATTAAACTGAGTTTTTTGCCTCTAATTTCCCTTCTTTTTGAGAATGATAACGAGAAATAGTGAATGTAATGCAGTGGCGGGGGGCTCCGTGCTCCTGCCACATGATGTCTTGTGGCATAGTAACAGGAACAGCAATGCAAACAGAAGCACTAACAGTGGTGCACATGGTAACACAAGCGCGAATGAGAACAGAAAGGGTAATGCACACGGTGGCGTAGACGGGAACGGTCTGCCACGTGATGTGTTGTCACATAGTAACATGGTGCCTGCAAACGGAAATGTCAATGGGCATGGTGACGCAAAGTGAAACGGAAAGAGAAACAGTACTGTAGACACAAATGGCAAAAAATAGCAGAAACACAAGCGCAAATGAAAACGCAAAGGATAATGCACATGGTGGCGTAGACGTCAACGGTAAGTGAAACGGGTACGGAACCGAAAGCGGAAAGGGCAACAGTAACAGTAATGTAAGCGCTGGTTTTCCCAAAACCTGCATAGAGAAAGACAGTGACTGCAAAAGAATGTATGCATAATAATGGGTATCGAGCAGAAAATGAGGACTTGGAATACTAAATAGGTTATATCTCAGGAACCGTATGACGAGAAAAATTTTAAAAGTCATATGATTTATGACTGTCCTGGCTAGTTTTATGCTTAGCCCCCATTAGGGGGCTAAGCAATTTTCTGACGTAAAGTCCATATCTCGCACCGTTTCCGAGATACGGGCCCTGAAAGGCACGGCGAACGCTGTAATGTTAGCCTATGGGAAGAAAAGAGAAGTTCGGAGTGCCATAACTTTGCCTCCCTGTAATATTTTTTCACCAAACCACTGAAAAGCAATCTGTGGGCTGTTGGCTGTCTTCCCTCAAAATTTCAGGAAAAAAGACCAAACCGTTATTTTGCAGCAGGGTGCCAAAGGATTCCTGTAATGCGTCGGGCGCCGTAATGTTATCCTATGGGAAAAACTGTTAACTTTGGAGTGCCGTAACTTTGCCACAGTGTAATATTTTTTCAACACAACACTGAACAGCACATCTGTAAGATGTCGGCTGCATTCCCTTCAAATTTCACCCCAAAACTCCCAACTGTTCTTTTGCAGTGCAGTGCCAAAGAATTGCTGTCATTTTCCCGCAGACTAGAAAACTACTGTCGCAGTTTGCGAATGCTTTCGCAAAAATTTGCGACACTTTCATGAGCACGAAAGTACTTTGTGAAAGTACTTTTTCCAAAAATTTGAAAAACATATTTCTGGGGTGTTTTACCCCAAAATAAAGACATGGCTAGCATCCTGAGGGTCCGACTAGGTGAATACAAAAAGAATTAGGTTGCTAGAGGGTCCCAAATTTAAATGCCAAGCATTTTTCTGATCACTAATTGAAAACAAAATGGTGGATTTGCGAAGTAACAGGGCCATTTACAAAAGTAAAAATGCATTTGCGACACTGTCGAACTTTTTGTTAACTTTTCCCATTGACTTATAATGGGAAATTGTTTTTTGAATAACTTTTGAACCGTTTAATATTTTTTCACCAAATCTTTGAAAGGCACATCGGGGACCCTGGCTGCACATTCCCTGAAGATTTTGGGCCAGTCGCCCAAACTGTGCATCTGTACATCACACTGTAGAATTCCAGAAAAGTATGAACGCTGGCCACAAGAATCATGCTTAATAGCTTTGCAGCTTGTGTATGTGACCGGGTACAAAACTTGGCACATCCCAAGGCCTATGGTTCTTGATTGTGTATTCCAAATTTCAGGCAAATCCATCAAATGGTTGCAAAAGTTATTAAGGTGCAAATTTGGGGTTTAACATAGAAATGGCTCCTCAACCCTAACTATGGTAGCGGTATATATATATATATATATATATATATATATACACATATTAATTCAAAAACTCTGTTAATGCATTAGTTATGGTTCCTATTACAGTGAAAGGAATGGAAATTCAGTGTTAGAGTTCCCAACCCAACTACCTACCCACCACCCTCCACACACCAACAGCCACAGAGTTGTTGACCATAACTCTCACCTCATTCTATGTGTAAACAAGCTAAGATGGTACAGTACAAGAGAATGGGCTGACAGTTAGGCCCGACAACCCCAAGGCACACCCCAATGGCTGTTGGTGTGTGGAGGGTGGTGGGTGGGGTGGTAGGTTTGGGAACTCCAACACCAAATTTCCATGCTTTTGTTTCTGTAATAGGAACCCTAACTGATGCATTAACTAAGCTTTTTGCAATAACTTTCCCTTCTTTTTGGATCCTGTGCTCAAATCCTTCTGTAGATGCGCATCTTACAGGGAGGAACAGGGTGCAGGAATGCACTATTTTTAAGCGAAAAAGATGTTCCAGGACTAGAGGGCATGGGATGAAGTTGGAGGGAGGATGATTCAGAGGAAATGTGAGGAAGAATTTCTTCACAGAACGGGTGGTGGACAAGTGGAACACCCTGCCAGAGGAAGTGGTGGGGGCTGAAACAATCACGGGATTTAAGAATGCATGGGATAGACATAAAGGAATTCTGGAGGTCAGGGGGTAAGGGGCAACAGACTTCCTGGAAAACATAAACTGAACTTACAAACTTAAATGGGCAGACTGGGTGGGCCATAGGCCCTTATCTGCCGACACTGTCTATGTATCTATGTATGTATATGTATGGAGGGCCCTGCACTTCTATGTGTTGAACAATAGTGACCAATTTGTCAGCATTGCCTTCTTATTACTCCACCTTATGTAATCCAGTACAGAGAAATTGTGAAATGCAAGGCAAAAAGTAATTATGTGCAACTGCAATGTCATTCTGCATCACAGGCACAAAACTGCATTGTGGACAGGATGTGAAAAATGACAGCTGTAATGTTTATCGGGTGGTGTGAAAAAATGGCTATGTTGAAAATTTGACATCAAAAGATTGAAAAGTTCACAACTCAAAAAACAAAACATCCATTGTCACAAAGCAATAAAATCCGTGATCACAGTAGTAGTAAAAGCATCAGTCAACCCTGCTGACCTCATTTCATAACTCAGAACTACTGTCCATGAAGCTTGTGAAATTTATAGTATGCAAAGTATGAAACTGTAAAATAAAATAGGATCCTGTATCACATGATGAAGTACGACATAGGATTTTGTTTCGTATCACGCATTTCTTTGACTGAAGTTTGAAGTTGAAATAACAACAAATCCAGTTTCACATAACAATAAAATTGGTTACTTCAGTGCTACAGAAGCATCATTTAATGTTTCTGACCTTATCCCAGGGGTGAGAACTGCTACATATGAAGCCTGTGGAAACTGGCAGCATATGAAGTACAAAACCAATATGAAATAGGATCATATGTTGCATTATGTCATACAACATATGATCCTGATTTGTATCATGTGTCAGCTTGCTAATATATAAATTCAAGAGTGGAAAACTTCAATGTTAAATAAGTATGAAAACTGACAGTGTTGCAATAGTCAAACATTACAACTTTTATAAAAAATCTGGAGCAATACTGGAAATATGTTAACATTAGTACACACTGATTTGTGTTGCATTCATAGTTATCATTTTCACTACCTATAAAGCACTTTGTTGTGCAGTACCTTCAGTAGACCTCCGTGGTGCCCAGCACATGGGCATCCCCCCAACACAGTGGCATGGTAGTGGACCTCATACACCTGATGGACCATGATGATGGATGTCTTTTGTGTTATCTGCAAAGAGTTGTTTGTCTTACCAGATGATGGCTGTTTCTGGTTGCTTGTATTGCCTTGCCCATTACATTGTTATTAGTAATGGTTGGGGGGGTTGAATGCTGAGTTAGGGTTGTAAACCCTAAAGTCATATTTCCCAACTTTTTAAGTTTTAATATTAACCCTAGCTGATGCATTAACATAGTTTTTTGCAATGAATTTCCCTTCTCTTTGAGAAAGTACAATGTAACTTGTATGTGGTTGTTTTTGAGATTCGTGCACTGAAAGGCGCCACTGATGCCACAGTTCAATGTATATATGTAACTGGGGCATTGTCAGGATGCTTGTCACCCAATTTTCAACACTGCATTTTGGGGACATGACCTCATGAACAATGTCACTGTCATTTTGTTAATCTGTCCCAAAAGCTGATTTCGTACAGCAAATGTACCATTCTACATCAAAGGTGCGAAATCATGTTTGGGGCAGGATGTGAAACATGACAGCTGTAAACTGTTCATGAGGAGGAGTGAAAAAGGGTAATGTTGAAAATCCGGAGTGAAAATATGAAAAACTGGCGAAGTTACGAGTGCGTGTAGAAACTGTACAATGCACGCTCATAACGTGGTCATTCATGGGAATTTTTTAATCACATTTTCAACATGGGCTTTTTAGAAAATCTCCTCATGAACAGTGGCACTGTCATTTTGTTACTCCACCCTAAAAGTTGATTTCGCACAATGACCGCGCCTTTCTGTGCCACAGGTGTGAAAACACATTTCAGGCAGGATGTGAGAAATGACAGCTGTACATTTCATAAGGAGGTGTGACAAAATGGCAATGTTGAAAATCTGGTGTGAAAATATCAAAAATTGGCAGTTATGAGCGTGCGTAGAAACTGCGAAACACATACTTGTAACATGTCCATTTTTTGGATTTTTTGCACCAGATTTTCAATATGGGCTTTTGGGCCCCCCTCCATGAACAGTGGTATTGTCATTTTGTTAATTGGTCCTGAAAGGTGATTCCACGCAGTGACTGTGAAATTATCTTTCGGGACTGAGTAACGAGATGATAGTGGCATTGTTCATGAGGTGGGGTCCCAAAAACCCCACATTGAAAATTTGGTGCAAGAATCTCAAAAACTGGCTGAAATATCAAAATAAGTTGAAATGGCTTACCTTTGATTCTTCAGTTTGCAGTTCAGCTTTGAAGAGTGCAGACGTGTCCTGGTCCTGAGAAGATCACTGCTCCTGACCTCTGGAGGTAATTATTAGGCTAAGGGGGTGCGGGGAGGTGGGTGCTCAGTGGGAGGGTGAGGATGGGGGGACTCGTGTTGATGAGGGACCATTTTATTTTTTGCAGATTTAAAAAACAATTTAAGACATCGGGGGACTATTTCCTGTATTCACAGGTATATAAAACTATTATATGTATTTGGGCACACTAAGGTGGGCTCCCAGTATGCCATATTAGTGTGTGTGTGGGGGGGTGGGATTGGGCACTCTGAGCTGGCAATTGTAAAGGATGGCTTTTTGGGGAGAGAAGGCAGACATCATCTGACACTGGGAGTGGGCATCCAGTGTGTTGGAGCAGTACTCCCCATACTGGGGGGGGGTGAAGTGCTGACATGGGGATTGGGCACCCCATGTCAGCAAAATATGTTTATTTTTACATTTCTCCGATTTTTGGCTCACGACATAGGATCTTAGATCATATCTCATGCATCGTATCACGCTAATATGAAGTAAGAGTTAAATGAATAAATAAACATATTTAAGGGGCATATTTCATGGGGTAAACTGCAGAATGCACCAAAGGGATCCCAATAAGCAAGTTTTAGGTGAGCAGTACTCCCCATACTGGGGTGGGGGGGAGTTTGTAGTGCTGACATGAGGAATGAGCACCACATGTCAGCAAAATGTGTTTATTTAATCATGTATCTTTTCGGCTCACGACCTAGGATTCTAGGTTGTATCTCATGAATGCAAACTAGGTCATATTACGAGAATATGAAGTAGGATTTAAATGATTAAATAAACACATTTGAGGGGCATATTTCACCAGGAAAAGTGCAGAATGCAGCAAAGGGGGTCCCAATAAGCAAGCTTCATGTGTTGTTTCCTCACCAGAATATCATTTTGAGACGTTTCTAGTTTTGAATTTCAGACAAACAGAAAACAAAGTGGTGGCCATATGAAAGAGGAATGCTTTCATACAGTGCAGGATTCCTCTTTCGTACCAACCAGCTATCTTGAAGTGCCTACTGAGCATGCTCAGAAGTTATTTTTTCAAATTTTTAAATTGCAATAACTTAAAAACTACTTATTCTTTTTACACCAGAGTAGCAAAAGGCACATTTATGTTAGTCCCTTTCTACCCTGCACATTTTATGCCAAACAACTAAACCCTCTGGGCTGTAGACAAGTTCAAAGAAAAATCCCAGCAAAGTCAATGCATAAAAACATGTTTTTTCACCTCTCTGTAACTCGGAGACCACACATCTGACCAGAACAAAACTTGCCAGATCAAGAGATCTACCAAACAGGAAGGTGCATACCAATTGTTGAGTAAATCCGTTTAGCAGTTCCAAAGTTATCTAAGTGCAAACTTTAGAAACATAGAAACATAGAATTTGATGGCAGATAAGGACCGCTTGGCCCACCCAGTCTGCCCATTTCCCTACCTACTGGATAAGCTGCAGATCCTAGTTAACCAGCAGCCTACTTCTTCCTACCCCCAACCCCCAGAATTGCCTTATGACTATCCCATGCATGCTTGAATTCCCACTGATTTTGACTCCACAACTCCTCCGGAAGGCTTGCCCATGCATCCACAACCCTCTTGAAAAATACTTCCTTAAATTACCTCTGAGCTGCCCCCCTCTATCTTCAAATTGTGCCCTCTTGTTCTTGCACACCTCTTTTTGAAAGATGCTACCCTCTTGGACTTTGTTGATTCCCTTGAGGTACTTGAAAGTTTCTATCATGTCCCCCTCTCCTCCTTTCCTCGAGGCTATACATATTAAGCTCCTTAAGTCTTTCTTCACGACTTCCGTGCAGACCCTGCACCATTTTAGTTGCCCTCCTCTGGACAGCTTCCATCCTGTCTATGTCTTTATGGAGATTGGGTCTCCAGACTCAACCTCAACCCTAACTACAGCGCATAACTGCACCCCTATAATTATATATATATATATATATATATATATATATATATATATATATACACACATACATAGATATATATATATG
This sequence comes from Neoceratodus forsteri, assembly GCA_016271365.2. Lineage (NCBI taxonomy): Eukaryota > Metazoa > Chordata > Ceratodontiformes > Ceratodontidae > Neoceratodus > Neoceratodus forsteri. The sequence goes on along the minus strand of CM057453.1, from coordinate 1,623,182,219 downwards.
TATGTGTGTATACTGTATATATATATATATATGCATATATATATATATTATGGTAGAGGAGCCATTACATGTTAAACCCAAAATTTTGCACCTTAATAACTTTGCAACCGTTCAACGGATTTGCCTGTAATTTGGAACACCAAATCAAGACCCATATGCCTTGGGATCTGCCAAGTTTTGTACTGGTCAGATATACGGCTGTGGAGTTATTATGCATGATCTGCGCGTGCGTTTACGCTTTTTTTGGAATTCTACGGTCATGCCTACAGGTCACACGGTTTGTGCGACCGGTCCAAAATCTTCAGGGAATGTGCAGCTGGGGTCCCCAATGTGCCTTTAGAAGATTTCATGAAAAAATATTAAACGGTTCAAAAGTTATTCAAAAAACAAGTTCCCATTATAAGTCAATGGGAAAAGTTAACAAAAAGTTCAACACTTTCACAAATGCACTTTTTACTGTCGCAAATGGCCCTTTTACTGTGGAAAATCTGCCATTTTGTTTTCAGTTAGCGATCAGAAAATGCTTGGCATCTAAAATTGGGACCCTCTAGCAGCCTCATTCTTTCTGTATTCGCCTAGTCGGACCCTGAGGATGTTAGCCATGTCTTTATTTTGGGGTAAAACACCCCAGAAATATGTTTTTCAAATTTCTAGAAAAAGTACTTTTGCAAAGTACTGTCTCACTTGCGACATTGTTGAATGAATTGTGAAAGCTTTTGCAAACTTCGACAGTGCTTTTCTAGGCTGTGGGAAAATGATAGCTATTCTTTGGCACCCTGCTGCAAAAGAACGGTTTGGTGTTTTGGCCTGACATTTGGAGAGAATGCAGCTGACATCTCACAGATGTGCCTTTCAGTATTTTGTTGAAAAAATATTACATGGCGGTGAAGTTACAGCACTATGAAGTTGACACTTTTCCCCAGATAGGATAACATTATGGCATTCGACGCATTACAGGAATCCTTTGGCGCCCTGCTGCAAAATAACGTTTTGGTCTTTTTGGCTGAAATTTGGAAGGAACACAGCCAACATCCCACAGATGTGCCTTTTTGTGGTTTGGTGAAAACATATTAGAGGGAGCCAAAGTTATGGCACTCCGAACTTCTCTTTTTTTCCCATAGGATAATATTATGGCGTTCACCGCACCTTTCCGGGCCTGTATCTCGGAAACGGTGTGAGATACGGGCTTTTCATAGAAAAAATACTTAGCCCCCATATAGAACTAGCCAGGAAAGTCATACATCATATGACTTTCAAATTTGTTTTCTACGTCTTATGGTTCCTGAGATATAAGCAATTTAGTATTCCAACTACTAATTTTTTGCTCCGAGAACCATTATTATGCATACATTCTTTGTACTCACTGTCTTTCTTTATGCAGCTTTTGGGGAAAACCAGCCTGTTCACTTACATTACTGTTACTGTTACCATTTTCACTTGTAGTTTCGTTCCTGTTTCACTTACCGTTCACGTCTACGCCACCATGTGCGTTACCCTTTGCGTTTTCATTTGCGCTTGCTTTTGCATAGTTTTTAACATTTCTGTCTATACTGCTGTTTCTCTTTCTGTTTCGCTTTGCATCACCATGCGCATTACTATTTGCGTCTGTGGGCACAATGTTACTATGTGACATGACATCACGTGGAGAGGGCCCTGTGCTCCCACCGCCACATTACATTCACTATTTCTCGTTATCATTTTCAAAAAGAAAGGTTGGGGGGTGGGCTGGGGTCCAAAGGGGCTTTCAACCCTAACACCGAATTTCCTTGCTTTTGTCGGTGTGGAACAACCCTAACTAATGCATTAAACTGAGTTTTTGCTGCTAATATACATACAGTATATATATATATATATATATATATATATATATATATATATATATGTATATTCAGGAAGAAGAAGTCCAAGATGGCGCCATGCTGAGCGCGTTGCTGTCTTTCTCGACAAAGTTTTTGATTTACATCTTTTATTTTAGTTTTAATTTGTTTACGTTTGAGTTTTTGTGTATTTGTTTTTTGTTTTAAATTTGGTTCCGGTTTTGGTTTTAAATGTAATCGCTTGGCGGTTGCCAGGCGTAGAGCAGGTCCGCTTTTCGGATCGAGAGAGACGCTGGTTGGACCTCTCTTTTAGACTTTCAGGTCCTGTTTTGGATTTCATCGTTTCGCCACTTGGCGGTGGTTTGATGTTGGGTGGGCTTTGTTTCCTGGTTTTGGATCTGGAGAGAGATGCCGGTCGGGCTTCTCTTTTGATGTTCTTCTGTGGATTGGCACGAGTTTTTGGAGAGGAGACGCCAGTTGGGTTTTTCGTCTCCTCCATGGACTGAGGTGGGGACATTGCATTTGTACTCTGTTCCCTCCAGCGGAAGCATTTTTTTATCGTGTGGAGGGTGAGGAGTTACTGATAAGCTTGAAGCATATTTGGTGGAGTTCTGGATACTGTGAATGCTGGCAAGAGTCGACAGAAGATCTTTTCTGATTGGGGCTTTGTTGGAGATTGTAGGTGTCCCCTTTGACTATCCTGAAATTTCAGGTGGACATTTTAGCAACTCACTTACTCTGGCTGGTGCTCTCTAGGGTTTGCCACTCCACAGGGGGTTGGGGTATTTTCCATTTGGGGAACTGAGTGGAGTACCTCGCTCCCTTGGACCACGGAAATTGCTGCTATAGTGACTTTTCTCATGGTCCTTTGGTGTGAGTGGCATTAACTGCCCTGGTGTGCACTTGGCAGGGAGTAAAGGGGTTAGAATTGTGTTTTGGACAAAACCTCTTCATGGATTTTTGATCCTGCTGTATAGAGTTTTTGTGGATCTCTGCCTTGGACTGTTTTCCCCTTTTGGGTTTACCTGGCTGCCCTCCCTGGATTTGGACTTTCAGAACCTATGTGGATTTTTGGATCTGTTTCAAGAGGTTGCTGACTGCTGTTTTCTTCCTGGATTTTGATTTGGACACCTGGGTGGTGAGAGGACCCTGAGTCCATAAACTTCTGTTTGTTTTAATTTCCTTTTGTTTATTTGACTTTACAGTTTGTGTCTCTCTCCTAGCAGTGAGAAAGACTGATACTATTCCTCCCCAGTTGTGAGAGAATTGGGGGAGTTCATATTTCTTTTTTGTTTAAAATTGTATGTTTTTATGTTGGTTTGGCAGTAAGAGTACCATTGTATCCTCTTTCCCCAGTGGTGAGAGGACTGGGGGGAAGGGATTATACAGGAACTTATTATTTATTTTCGTTTACATTTGTATGTCATTGAAATTGTATATTGAATTTTGTTTATTTTAGTAGGACTGTTAGTTTAGGTTAGTTTGAATATTTTGGGTTGGGTTTGTTTTTGCTTTTGTTTACTTTTGGATAAGTTTAGGGATTATTTGATAATTTTATTGTTATAAGATTGGGTTTTTGTGTTTTAGTGTTTATTATTTTAGTTAAGTAGTGACATGTGCTGGCCTTTATCCCCCACGGTGGTACACTATTCATCCTCCTTTCTTCACGCCCTCCGCCCCTTTTATACTCCTCCCTTACAATTTGACATCTATCAGCAGTGTAGAGCATTAGGGATTGCTTGTGGGAGAGTGAGGGGGGTGGGGGTTCACGAACAAGGGAGGATGAACGAGCTGGGCCATCTTATTAGGGTTATTAAGTCCAGAAGGCACCTTGGGGTGAAATGGAATCCAGATCGAGGTTCGCCTTGTCTGGTATCCATACCCAAGGGTACTACTGATTTCAGTAGGCAGATAGGTCTGACAACCTCTGAGTTTTGTCCAACTCGGGCGGTGTTATGCAATGTCAGGTCTGTTAGGAAGAAGATCGCCATCATTGCTGATCTTGTTGGCTCGGTTGACCTGGCTTGCATCATCGAGACCTGGCTGGATGAAAATTCTGGCCCTATAGTGGAGGCCATGATTCCATCCAGGTTCTAGGTGATACACCACCCGAGATTGGACCACAGGGGATGGGGGGTTGCAGTCTGTTTTAAGACTGAACAAGGCCTCATGAATGTAGTAGTAGGGGAGGCTGAGTCCTTTGAGTGTACAGTTGTAGCAGGTGTAGGCGTTCAAATCGTTCTCATCTACCATCCACCAGGAGATGGGAAATGCTTCTTACAGGAAGTAGCAGACTTCCTCGTCGATATGTCGTTTGAGTCGCCCAGATTGATGGTGCTGGGTGACTTCAACGCCTGGGTCGACAACGAACTCTCACAATTTGGTAACTACTTCCTCCAATTAATGTCTTCTTTGGGCCTTACACAGGTAGTTTCCACTGCTACGCACAAATCTGGACACTCTTTGGACTTAGTCTTCCTTCTAGGGATTGATGCATCTGACGTGGGGATGGAACCAGTCGCTTGGTCTGACCACTACACTGTGAGGTTCCATTTTTGCACCCCCCTTAGAAGATCATCCTCTGTGGAGATGATCAGGTACCGCCCATTTCCGAATGTCACTTCACAAGGCCTAGCAGCGGTCCTTGACCTATCATCCCTGTGTTGGTGAGCAGTAACCCAGAGGCACTGGTGTTGGCCTATAATGAGGCCATCACGGTTGCCCTGGATTCTACTGCTCCTGTTCGTGAGCACCCCCTATCCCTTCACTCCAGGGCCCCTTGGTTTGATGGGACTCTGAGGGAGATGCGGAGACAAGGGTGAAGGTTAGAGCATTGTTGGCGTAAGTCCACCCTTGAAGCCGACCGTCTTAGATTGATAGAACATTATGCTAGCTATCAATCTGCAATCACCCATAAGAAGGCAGCATTCCTGTCCAGGGAGATTGCAGTTGCTCAGAATCGACCAACTCAGGTGTTTCGAACTGTAGATAGACTGTGCAACCCAGCCTGTCTGCAAGTTCAGAAAGCCTTTTCGCAAATAGAGTGCGATGAGCTCGTTCGATACTTTGCAACTAAGGTGGTTGACATCAGGGCGCACTTGTGTCCGACAACCTCTAAGGGTGATGTTGTAGGACCGTGCGAGAACACAGTGCCTCGATTCTCTTGGAGTTCCTTTTATCAACCTGAGTTCATGGATATTATGAGGTTCATCCATAGTGTGAGCCCCACAAGCTGTAGCTTGGACCCTGGACCGACTACCCTAATTTTGGGTTGTGTTGATATCATTGGTCCAGTTTTGACACAAATAGTCTGGTGCTGCTTGGAGTCAGGTGAGTTTCCCAGCTCCCTGAAAGAGGTGGTGGTGACACCTCTCTTGAAGAAAGCTTCCTTAGACCTAGACTGTTTTTCAAGCTACAGACCTATCTCTAACCTTCCCTTTATTGGGAAGGTTATTGAGAAGGTTGTGGCTGCCCAATTGGATGACCCTTTAACCATCTATAGTATCTACGGATCCTTCCAGTCTGGTTTCCATAAAAGACATAGCACCGAGACTGCACTGGTTCAGGTGCTTAATGATCTTCTGAGGACGAGGGATCAAAAGAGATGTTCCATCTTGGTTCTCCTTGACCTCTCTTCAGCTTTCGACACTGTGGATCACGTGGTGTTGTTAGCACACCTGAAGCAAATCTGTGGAATGCCGGGAACTGTTTTGCAATGGTTCACTTCATTCCTTACTGGGAGATCACAAAGAGCTGTGTTGGGGATTTTTTCCTCTGGCCCAGTCTCTTTGTTGTGTGGAGTACCTCAAGGTTCTGTGCTGTCACCCATGTTATTTGCAGTGTATATGCTGCCCCTCGGAAACATTATAAGATGGTAAGGGCTGAGGTTTCACTGCTATGCAGATGATACCCAGCTATACCTGTCTTTTGCACCCAACCAGGATGGAGCTCTCTCAGTGTTTAACAACTGTCTGGGGGAAATCCAAGACTGGATGGATTCTAGTTGGTTAAAGTTGAACTCAGAGAAGACTGAGGTTTTGGTGGTGGACCCGGGTGGTCAGATTGAGAGGTCATATACTGGCGCGCCTTCTGGAATTTTTCTTGGCAGCGTGTCACTACCGACCTCTGAACGTGTGCATTACCTTGGGGTGATCCTTGACGATAGGCTGACTTTTCAATCTCAGGTGTCAGCCATCGTCAGGACTTCCTTTTACCATCTTAGGAATATTGCCAGGGTTAAGCACCTTGTTCCATCTGACTCCTTGCCAATGTTGGTCCACGCCTTTGTGTCCTCGCGCCTAGACTACTGCAACGCCCTTTACTTTGGGCTTTCTGGGGTTTGAAATCCACCACCTACAGCTATTGCAGAACGCTGCAGCCTGGGTTTTGACTGGGACAAGTAGGTCCTGTCATATTACCCCAGTACTGCGCGAACTGCACTGGCTTCCTATACGGTGGCGGATCACCTTTAAAGTCATTTTATTGACTTTTAAAGTCCTTCATGATCAGGGTCCATCCTATCTGAAAGACCTACTGGTTCCTTACTGCCCGGGCCGATCGCTCCACTCGGCCGACATGGGGTTGCTAGAGATTCCAAGAGTGAGTTTAAAATCTTCAGGCAGCAGAGCATTTTCTCATGCTGCACCCACTCTTTGGAATACTCTACCATGCTGGTTATGGGAGTGCACCTCCGTGGAGATATTTAAGAAAGAATTAAAATCTTATTTATGGAAAATGGCCTTTTTTGAAGAGTTAAGTTAGTTGTAATATGATTGGAATTTGATTGCAATTTATTATGTTTTTATTATGTATTTTATGATGTATCTTTATATGCTTTCATGTTTTGTATTGAAATTTGAATTTATATTAACTTGTTCAGCGCCTTGATATATTGAAAGGCACTATATAAATAAAATTATTATTCTTATTATAACTGGTGACCATTTTATCTCATAAGAGAAGCTGGTTATAATTCACTATCATAACCTGTGGGTTATAATGGTAAACACGTGCCAGCATCTCCATTACCCAGCTCACACTCATGCTCTGCGCTCTAGTCAACTGGCAATCACAAAAACATTTCAGAAAACATCACAGTAGCAAGAAACCTGCTTCCTCAAGGAAAAGAAAACAAAAACAAACTGAAATTCTGACCTTCATTAACCTTCCATATCAGTACCAGGGACTTCTGAAGAGTTTCTCTCTCTCTCTCTGTTTTTAGTCTCCACAGAAACCGCCATGAATTCTAATCTGTGCACCTAATTATAATATTGCCTTGATAATGATGACCTGCACAACCAAAAATAGTTCATACCAAAAACTGAAAACAAGAAGCTAAAGTTTTTAAACATGTTTCCTATCATTTAGAACTGTTGTCCAACTGTAAGTCAGTTTTTTATTGCTATTTTGAGAAGCTGCCATTTACAGACCAAGAGCAATGCTGTTACCATTGTCCTGGATTTTCCCCTTCCCAACAATGACAGACACCAGTTTCTTGGTGGTGCTCAGATCAGCAATTGATTTATTTACAAACAATTTCTGTACATTTCCCAAATTCATTGTTTCCATTCTATCAATCAACCAATATTGTCATTATTCATATTTTAACCTTCCACATTCCATTTCTTTTCTGTATAGCTTCAATATTAATTATACATCATCCTTTTCTTCTCCTTCCTTCTTCTCGCCTCCCAGGTGTAAACTTGGGTGACTATTCTTCTCTTCTTCTCAGAGGTAACAGTGTATACCATTACTGCTTTTCTCAATTTGATGTTGCTGTCCTTCTTGTCTAGTTTATTCAACCCCCTCTCCACCCCACCCTCCACCTTTAGCCCCTTTTTAAATATATTTACTCCCATATTCCTTCCTTAAGAATAATTATTTCCAGAATTCTTCCCTTTTTGCCTTTTTTCTTTTCAGCAGACCACTCTGGCTGTCCGCCAAATTGTGGTGTGCTTCACTATCTTTGTTTTAAACGTTTTCCCTGGCTGCCATCCACCTTTGGCAGTCCCTGATCTTCATGCAGTCTTACCTCTTTAACCTTTTTTCTTTTCTTTTTTTTTTGGACCAGACCTTACCCCCTTTTGCAGGGTGGGTGGGAGGTGCAGCAAAAAGAGTCTGAATCCCCCTGCGCAGTCCCTTAAAAGAGGCATGCTTCTGATCCCCTCTTTCTCCTTACCTATACCTCTCTGTGCCACCTCTGTTCTGTCCCGTGATGGTCACATGTGACTCACCATCCTTGCTCGCCCTCCCTTGCTTGTCATTTTGTCATCTCCATTCCTTTGCCATTTTCCCTGTAAGGCAACATTAGCGATGCCACCAGGACAACCTGGTCTGTCTTTAATAGGCAAACCCCATTCTCATTCTCTGAGATAAAACAACCAGTTTTTACCTCTGTTAAAAAAGTTACCAATGCACACAAGTACAAACTTTCAGACCCTATTCCACTGTGCATTCAATTTCTTGTTTCATGTTGTCCCATGTTCTAATGAATAAAAACAAGACACAACACCCTGTTTGAAAGACAGTTTTTATTCAATAAAATCTGACTGTAGAAGAAACATTCCCCAGCAGTTACATAAAACAACACATGGGGGAGTGCAAAACTCGAATTTATGCAATAGGATTGGGCACCAAAACTGTTAAATAAATCTGTTTATTCACACTGGTGTTAAATAAATCATGGAACCACCATTTGTTAACACCATGACTTCAATCAACCACCATTTATTTAACACCCTGCCATCAATGAAGATGTGAACTTGTCCAGAAGATGATACTCCCCATCTTTGACTACTGCGACATAGTCTACAGAGCCACACCTAAGACCACACGAACCAGACTGGGCACCCTCTTTAACTCCTTCTGCCACTTCGCACTCTACGCTCCTACCCTCACTCATCACTTTCAACTTTACCACACTTTGGCATTACCATCTGTTGATAACAGACATCTCCTCCAGTGTGCTAAATTTACATCTCCAAATTCTGGTTTGACTCTCTCCCTACCTACTTATCTCAACTCTTCTCTAACAATCCCCCCACCATCCACCCATTCACTTAGGTCCTCAGTCTCCCGTACTTTAGGTGTCCTGTGTCCTTTGACTACTGTCAGTCAGGCAGCCTTCTTGTACCACTTCCCTAAACTGTGAAATTCCCTCCCCCCCAGATCTGACTTTCTTCTTCCCCTTCCTCTATCTCCTCAGCCTTACACAATTACCTGCCTGTGAACTGTGAATGCAACTGAGCAGACTATGTTGCATCTAACTGGGCTATAATAGTTATCCTATTACCGCACTTGTGGACCTTGTGTTCACTGTGATGTAATGGAAAATATGTATCAACTGCAATTTCTTGATGCCTGTTACTGTTTGTTAATTGTTCTCTACTTGGTAATATACCCTATGCATAATTGCCACTATATACTGTTTCGTTTTTTGCCTATGACTTAATTATATGTCTTCCAATTCCTATATATTGACAATGTATACTGCTGTTCTGATTACATTTTATTGTATGCCTTACAACTCCCCCAACCCCTAGGATGCACCATGAGATGAGCAACTTGTTGTTCAGTGTGCCCTTCCTGGAGAAACTCTTAAATAAATAAATAAAGTCACCCCCCACCAGCACCTGTTTATTTTTCTGAGCTCCAGCTGCCTGCCTTCATTTGAGAGACACACACACACACACACACACACACAAATATTGAAATTCAGACCTCTCCTCTTTGTAGACTGCCAACAAATTAAACCACTTTTTTTTCCAAAATTCAAACACTGCGCTACAGACTCTCTTCCCTTCCCGCCCTGCTCCCTTGCACTCTCACTGGCTCGAGAACCCACTCATGTGCTTGCCAGTCCTGTCTGAGATGGCCAAAACTGAGCTTTTCTAAAATTAAAATCTCTCCCTGGCAGCAACAAAAATAAACCCCCAGCCACTCATTGGTCTCACAAAGGAAATAATGCTCTCCACTCCATGACTGCTCAGTTTCTCTCCACAGAGGCTCTCTACATCTGCTCATCTCCCACTTCTGCATTAGCTAGCTTATCTGCTCAGTGACCACATCCAGAACTGGACAATGAAGGCAGGAACACCCAGATACTGTAAATGAGTTACCATCTAAAAAAGGAAGAAAAGCAGCAACAAAAATCACCACTACAGCAACTCTCTCTAACCTGTGCTAAGCAAGAAATGAAGCCACCATATTTTAAAATGGCTCTGCCCTTCCACATAATAAAACAACCAACAGAGCGGTGGACATTGGCTGCACAGCAACTAGGTAGCATCCACTGCAACCAGCCCCAACTCTTGAGCATGAATACTGAAAACAATCCAACTAATTATATTTTTAATAAAACTCAAATTATACCAAAAATAAATAAAAGGGCATCCAAAAAAATAATTTCCTATTGCAGAAATGGAATATGCAGTGGAAAACTTGAGGAATACATAATTTATCTGCACTCTAGCTGTTTGACCTCAGGACACCTCACTTATGGCTTACACCATTCATGATGTAACCTGAGGTCAAAGTGCTCTTGTGCAGATAAATCATGTAATCCACTCATTTCCATTGCATATCCTTTATTTAATGCACATCTTCAGTGTGCATTAAAATTCTTATGATGCACCCCCATGTATTATTCTAAATATATTACACGTACGGTAGTGCAAGTATAGTTAGGGTTAAGTGGAGCTCTCCATGTCAAACCCCAATCTTTACACCTTAATAACTTTGCCAGTGTTTGATGGAATTGCCAAAAATGTTGCATGCATTGTCTGGGTTGCCACAGTGACAGAAATACCATGAAGACCATTACAGTGACAAAACTGACAGTTCATTGTAATGGTCCATGGTATTGCTGACACTGCTTTTTCCAGGGATTTCACCCCTCCCCGAAACAACTCTGACTTAGAGTTGATAATCTATAATGCAAGGGTGCATGGGGCCAAGCCCCCCACAAAAACACTTGCTCCCCCTGATGACACAATGCAGACTGTCAGCATTGTGCCGTCGATGTAATGCTGATTAACAAAATTCCTGTCGATGCAGCTTGGTGGAACTGTCTGGGTGACAAGTTTTCAAGATGTGGGAAGTTTTGTAACAGTGCTTATCTGGATTCTGAGATCCACATACATCAAAATACAGAAAATGGATTCCACATCAAAACCATGCTATCCAAAAGAGCATGATCAAAAAACTGCACTATTCACACCATACAAAAAAACATGGTCAAAAACTGTACCATCATAAATATACAACCTAGCACACTTCTTCTACCTTATAATCAAAATATACAGTTGGCACTCCATAAGTCCAATGTATATATTTTGATAATAAAAGAAGTGTGCTAAGTTACACAGTAGCACTTTCACTGTTTTTCTTGCAAAGCAGATGAGACGAGCACAGCTTCATCATCACTATCTGGCATTAGAAGATGAAAAAAACAGCAGAGATGCAGGCAGGATAAACTTCAAAAAAAAATTTAATTCCACATCGCTAGCAGCAAGATGCAGGTGCCCCTTCCCAGAAAACAGCCAAGTTTGGAGCTGTGGAGTAAAAAGGTTTTATGAAGTTTATCCTGCCTGCATCACAGTTGTTCTCTTCATCTTCTAATACCAGACAGTGATGATGAAGTCGTGCTCTTCTCGTCTGCTTTGTGAGTACCTTTTTTGCCTGGCTCAGTCTGTCATTTTGTAGCCACCTGCTCCTGCTGCTTTACAGTTTTTTTCTTGCAAAGTTATCACAGTGTGCTTTTTCACCATGCTTTTTGGGATCTTCAGTCTTGATAGGATACCCAGAAAATGTATTGCTTTTTGCTACTTTTGCCATTTTTGTGCTCTCACTTTCAGCCTAGATGGGATGGAATTTTGTTCCAAAACTTTCAGGTTTGAGGAGGCTTGTACCAAGGGTATGCTATTTGAAGGACTCATTAATAAATATTAATTGCTTCCAGAATTACAAGGTTTTGAAATTTGGCTTCTGAGCATGCTACATAGGGTTTTAGGATAACCCTCTGCTACAACACCAAAATGTTGCTTCCACAGATCATTTAACATTTGCAAAATTAATCATTTGTATGTTGCTAGGAAAACTTTCTGTGTTGCAATAGCTGGCATCATGTTTTTTTTTCCTGGCCAAAAAAAATGAAATTATATAAACATTAGTTATTTAAAAACAAACACATAAATCTTGCTAAATGGGACCTGTTAAGTTAGATTCTGTTCATTTGTTTTTCCAAAAAAAGAGCCAGAAATACCATTTTGGGACTTTGGCTGTCAGTTTACCTGAAATGGCCAATTTACGTGTCATGAGCCACAAATTTTAGTGTTGCACATTTACAATGTTAGTGTCACACTTTAGTGTCTCACTTACTGTACATGTGCAACATACGAATTCTGTTTTTGTGTCTCACAAAGCGTTTACTCATAATTTGGCTGTTTTACAGAATTTTAGCCCCAAATTTCGAATATACTGTTTACATGACCCTACCTCATAAACAAGGATGGTAGGAATTTTCAAGTACAGATTAAAAGGTGATTTTGCAGTCACTCTGCAAAACCACCTTTCAGGTGGGATTTAACACATTCTAGTGACCATGTTCATGATGTAGGGTCAAAATAGTTTTTGTCTCGCACATTTCAGTGCAACACTGAAGTGCAAAACTAAAATTTGTGACACAAAATTTTCCATGCCCACAAAAATGGAATTCTTGGCTCGTACCTAAATGTGCTACCCAAGAATTCCATTCTTGGTGTGCACAGCACATTTTTGTGTCCCACTTACATGTGCAAAATGAAAATTCAGTGTTTGTGTCTCACATACATTTACTCATAATTTAGCTGTTCTACAATACTTTTGTCCCAACTTTTGAATATACAGCTTATATGACCATACCTCATGAACAAGGATGGTGGGGAATTTTAAGTACCATTCAAAAAGTGATTTCACATTCACTCTGCAAAACCACCTTTTGGGTGGGATTTACCATATTCTAGCATCAAGTTTATGACATTGGTTCAAAATGTCAAACAAAATGTTATGAAGAAACATTGTGTGCAGGACCATCCTTTGGCCCAGCCAATAGAGTGTTGTGATCTCTTGATAGTTAGCTGAGTTCAGGGGTGAGCTCAGTGAAGCAGCTGGATGGACCAAGACTAGGGGTACTGCACTGCCATGCAGCACCACCCACAGCCTTAGGAAGGATGTGCAGTGTTGACTGCATGGGCCACAAGTTACATACAGTGAAGAGAAGTCTTCTCTTGGTATAGGGCCCAAAGGTCCTTGCACCTCTACACTGTAGCTGCTCAGAATTGCAGAGACAACAGTGCCCTGCACTTCCACAGTCAGATGGACTCTTGGACCAGCACATCTGCATCTGTAGCCATATGGATGCTTAAGGCCAAGAGAACCCTGCACTTTCACTGCCCCCAGACAGCCCTATAATTATTTTTGCATTTGTAGCCACGTGGAAATGGACTCTTTTCTTGGCTGCATGTGTTCATGCAGGTCATGAAGGGACCTTAGTGAATGAGGATACAATTCCACTACCTTAAAATGGAAGGAAATTCATTGCAAAAAAAGTGTTAATACACCAGTTAGGCTTCAACTTAATGCCACAAAAGTAGAGAAAGGGGCATTATGGTTTCTAACCCCAGCTCACCACCCCCCAGCAGCAAAAGGACAAGACTACACAAACAACCAAAGACAGCCATCATAAGGTAAGGCAGAAAACATACAACAGTTTCCAGTTGACACAAATGCAGTAGTCTGGATGTGCTGCCTTCATGGATTTGTGTCTGTAGCTGCATAAAGGCAGGCCCCATACTTCTGCAGACAGAAGTGTGTGTCTGTGTTACAGCATACATGAGTTCCTGTTGCTGCAGAAGTGCTGGCCCCACAGGACCCTGTGCTTCTGCAGACAGAAGTAGTTTCACAGTTTGGGTATCAGGGATTTATATATGCAGCAGAAGTGCAGACTCCACAGGGGCCTGCACTTCTTCAGACATAAATCAGTGTATATGTCTTAACACCTGTGTCTGCAGCTGCACAGGCCCCTCAGGAGCTTGCACTTCTGCAGATAGAAGTAGTGTTGCAATTTGGGAATCATGGATTTCTATCTGTGGCTACAGATGTGCAAGCCCCACTGTGGGCCTATACTTCAGCAGCCACAAGTTGGTGTGTATGTCTTAAACTGTGCATGAGTACCTGTGACTACAGAAGCAGTGGCTCTCCAGCAGCCTGCACTTCTTCCGCCAGATGTTGATGTGCATGTCTTATACCAATGGTTGCAGAAATCCCCTCAAGGGCCTACACTTCTGCAGCCAGCTGGATGTGTATGTCTTACACTATGCATGAGTACCTGTGGCTACAGAAGGGCAGGTCCTGTTGGGTCCTGTGCTTCTGCAGAGAAAATAACTCTTGTAATTTGGGCATCATGGATTTGTGTTCCAGGGGCCTGTGATTCTGCCAACAGAAGTAGTCTTGTGATTTGAGTACCGCGGATTTCTAATTTCTATCTGCAGCCAGAAATGAGTGTGTATGCCTTGCAGTGTACATGGCACAGATACAAATCCATGAAGATGGAACATCAGTGCTACTGCATTTGTGTCATCAGGAAGCAGTTGTATGTTGATTGTCTTGCTTGAGGATGGCTGTCTGTGGTTGCTGTGTGGTCTTGTTCTTTTGCCGCTGGGGGGAGGGGTTAGGATTGGATACCCTAATGCCACATTTCCCTACTTTTGTGGTATTAAGCTGAACCCTAACTGGTTAATTATCACTGTTTTTTTTGCAATGAATATATGTAGATTATAGTGGCACAATAGTGTCACTACAGTTAGAGTTGAATAGGCTGTTTAATGTTAAACCCCTAACTTTGCATTTTAATAGCTTCGCCACTGTTCAACAAATTTACATGAACGTTTGCACATGTGGTCTCAGGGCCAAGGTCTCTTGACTTGCCTAGCTTCATTCCAGTTGGATGTGCAGATTCCAAGATCAAAATAAAATCAGTGTTTTTTGCTGGGGGGGTTGTCATCACCTAGCACTCAGACAGTTCAGAATTTTGGCCTGAAAATTTCAGGGTAGAAAAGGCTTGGGCCATAATGATGCCTTTCATTGGTTTGGTGAAAAAATATTAATCCATTCCAGAATTATAAAGATTTGACATGTCAGTTCTGAGCATGCTCAGTACAGTCTTTTAGATAGTTGTTTCATATGGAAAAATAATTTTGCCCATGCAAAAAAAGATTTTATTTTTTATGGGGGTAATCTTTTTGTGAGAAAAAAATTCCTTTTTTCTATGGTCATCATCTTGTTTCCATTTTTTTTTCAAAATAATTTTTTTGAAAAGCCATACAAATGATAACCTGCAGAGACACCAACTCATGTATCTTACTAACTGGGACCCCCTTAGATGGAATCTGTAGTTAGTTTTTAGAAAAGTCACCCCACAATGTGTTTGTAACATGTTTAAAATCTTTTTTGTTACCCAAATTTCTTTTTTTGTATTGCCATATAAAAAAAATGGGTCATACAAAAAAAGATTCCCTTCATATGAAAAATAATTTTGAGTGTAGATTTTTTTTCAGATTCTTTATTCATATGAAGGGACCTTTTTTCGTATGAACTACACAGCCTTACAAAAAAACAATCTCTTCGAATGAAAAAATAATTTGGACTTCATTTTTTTCAGATTCTTTTTTTGTATGAAGGAATCCTTTTTTTGTATGAATGACACAACCTCATGAAAAAAGATCCCCTTCATACAAAAAAATTATTTTGACTTAGTTTTTCCCCACATTTCAACTTTAACAAGCCATACCTCAGTAAATATGTGGAGTTAAGGGACAATCTATATATCAAAATAAAGGTCTTAATGAGCAATACAGCAATAATACATAACACTCCCAAAAAATATAGGGGCCATATAAAAAAGCTTAAAAAATAAAAATTACAATTCCAGTAGGATAACATTGCAAGTTTAACAAGCTGTAACTCTGTCAATCATTGGATTTAATGGACAATGTATATATCACATGGTTGTGTTCATACAGGTCCCCAGATGGCCCGGTGCTTCCATAATAACATGGATGTCATCATGGGTAGCCAGTGATGATAGTGATAATAAATGATTGACTGTAGAAACAGTCACTCATTTATATCGCTTTCATGAACAACTATCCTGCTAGGGTAGCAACCCTATAGTGAGGAGAGTGACATGAAATGGAGGGATAGGGAGGTGGAGGGGAGGGATAGGAGGGAGGGTTTGAATGGGTGGTGGGATCCTGCTGCAGCTGAGCCAGCCCTGTGATGTGGTGGTGGTAAGGGTGGCTGGCTATGGTGCAGCAGGAACTGGGTTCAGGACCTGCTGGGGACTATTGTTTTACCACTGCTCGCAGCTCTGTTTTTTTTATTCCGTATTTCACCCCCTCCTCGACATGCACCCCCCTGGAGTTGACAATCTTTATTCAGGGGGGTGAAGGGGCAAAGCCCCCCACAAGTGGGGCATGGGGGGGCAGGGCCTCAGTATAAACACTTGTGTTTTTTTCCAGAAGTCGGTCGCTTTTAGTTGTATATCGCTGAAATGCTTTTCGGCGATATACATTCGCAATGATAGCAATAGCTGTTTTTCGATCGTTATCATCACATGGAACCATCATCATGCAAGTCCCAAAGACAAAATGATTCTACTTTCTCAAAAAGTAAGGAAAGTAATGGTGAAAAACTTCATTTATGCACCAGTTAGGGTTAAACCAACAAAATTATTGAATATTGATGCAATATGTATTAGGTGAATTTCAAGCTAGTTGGATGGGTGCACCAAGAAGGTTCTGATAAATGGCTATCTGTCAAAAGAGGGCTCAGTGTCCAGTGGAGTGCCACAGAGATCTGTGTTGGGATCACTTATATTCTATATTTTCATTTTCAATTTAACTAGGGATATAAGCAGTTGGAACACAAAATACGCTGATGATATACAAATAGGCAGCACTTGCAACTCTGTAGAGGAAGCACACAAGATTCAAGAATATCTTGATCGAATTTCACATTGAGCTCCTGTCTGGGAAATTAATTTGAACATTGACAAGTGTAAAGTGATGCATTTGGAAGCTTGGAATGTAAAATTCCCTTATTTTTTGTGTGGTAAGCAACTCATTGAAATGGACAGCAAAATGGATCTAGGGATCACAATTAAAAATGATCTAAGCATGACAAAGCACATAAATGATGTCACTACAAAAGCAGTGACCTGCCCTTACTTCTCTCAGGTTTCACTTTCTCTCTCTCTCTCTCTTAAAGGGGTAGTACCTCATTCCTGAGGCTTGTGCGTCTCTGTATCTTGCTATCAATACACTACAATCATCTCCCTAGCCTTACTGAGCAGCTGCTGACACTGCTCTTTAGGCTATCAGCCCTCTTCCCCCGACCTGTGGTATTCTGAAAGCTGTTGCACCCATCCTACTACACCTCTCATCATGAAGCCCCTTTGCATTACCCTCATGGCTGCTGCACTGCTAGGTACCCTAACAATCACAGACTACTGTGCCCAGGTACTTTCAAACTATCAATCTGTCCTAAGGCATTTTACTGTAACCTTGCATCCATACATCCCTTTCCCACTTTGATCAGGTGGGACAGAAGCTCGATCAGTCACCTCACAATTGCCTTTCTATCCAAATTGGAGTGCCGGCTGCTGGGCTTCTCACTAGTAACCAGGCCTGCCTCCTCCCTGGCACCTGATCAACAGCTCCTACAACTCCTACTGCTCTCCCTGCTCCTCCTGGGAAGTGATACTGAACCCAACCCATGCCCCACAAATTCACCCATCACCCCCTCCTGTGATATCTGGACCTGCCCCTTTGGACTTAAAATCACACATATGAATATACAAAGTCTCCTGGCTAAATACTCTGACCTTGAGGCATGGGTTTCCTTCCACAATCCACACAGTCTTTGTTTAACAGAGACCTGGCTGAAGCAGCTTCACTCAGACTTCCAGTACCAACTTGCCAGTTGCGCCATGCTGCACAGAGACAGACCCGGGAAAAAGAAGGGAGGTGGTGCTGCCATGTATGTAAAGGAACCTCTCTCTGCCTTATCCATCCTCTGTTCCGACAATGATGCCACCAGTGACTGGGTCATTGTCGAATTGACTGTGAACTCTACCAAGAAACTCTATCAGGCTGTTGTTACAACCCTCCACAGGGGGGTGTAGCTGGTCTTCATAGCCTGCTTAATGGATACGGGTCTCTCTCCCCATCCAGGGATACTATAATTCTTGGAGACCTTAACTTCAACTGGCTGGGTATTCACAAAACTGAATACGCCAGCATGCTTATGGTGTACAACCTGACAAATCTTCAACCTCCCCACCTGACAACACTCAGATCTCCACCCACTCTCTAATAGACTGGTAATCACTAACAGTGAAGAGAGAACCACTCAGACAGGCACCTTGTCTGACTCCCTGAGTGATCACTCTCCTACCTATGCCTTCTGGTCCACCAAGGCCTCCTGCCACCCTCCCATTTACCTGTCCTTTTGCAACTTCAATCGCACCGACAAATCCCTCCTCCTCAAGGATGTTAAGACCATCAATTGGCAGGGCCTATATGCTGTCACAGATACTAACACTGCTGCAGCCTACTTCACCAATGCCCTCCTAGACATCCAGAACCACCACTTCCCCATCACCACTAGGCGAGTCAGAGGAGGGTGTATACATTGGATAACCCCCGAACTCCTCACACTCATGAAGGAGAGGGACCGTAAGTGGGCTGCTTATAAATCAGACTCCTCCCCAGTCCTGTGGCATGAATACCACCTCCTTCACAATTAATGCAAGCACTTGATAAGGTCTCTCTAAAATGGAACTATCACCTCAAGACACAGAGGGACAGTTTCAGCAATCCAAGGAAATTCTGGGATTCCATAAACTCCCTGCTCCATCCCAGCACCAACAGCCCTAGCCCACACCTAAGTTCCCCCATGGGTTTACTGTCCCACCCCTCGGATGTGGCTAAGGTGCTTGACTCCCATTTCACCAATCTGTCGGCCATTCTTAGCAAACTCCCCTCCAGCATCGCCCCTCCTCCCAGGCCTTTCACCTCCTCCACCTCCCCTTCCCCTGCCCACACTGCTAGTCTGTCCTCCAACCCTGGTGCTAGCTGTAACCCCATCCCTCCCCTGACCTTCTCCACTCCTTCACCACCCATCACCCATTCTACTTTAAGGCCATCTCCCTTAGGGACACCAACAAGCTCTTCTGGGGCCTACCACATAGGGGCAGCCCAGGCACTGATGGTCTCTCCCCATGCTTTATAAAACTCATCTCATCAGTCATCTCCAAACCACTTACCTTCATGTTCAATCTCTCTCTCTCTGTCCACCTCCTCCATACCCCACTCCTTGAAGGTTGCCAAGGTGGTCCCTATCTTTAAAGCCAGTGACCCCCACTCCCCCAATAACTATCAGCCAATATCTATTCTCCCCCACCTTAGTAAACTCCTTGAAAAGATCATCCACTGCCAGCTATCTGAATACCTCACCAAACATAACCTCCTATGTGCCCAACAACATGGCTTACGAACATATCACAGCACTGCTACGGCCATGGCTCTCTTCACCAACCCTATCCTCTCTAATATGTATCATGGCTGTGCCACTGGTGCCATCTTTTTTGACCTATCCAAAGCCTTCGATCTTGTAAACCACACCCTCCTCCTCTCTAAATTGCAATCGATTGGCTGCTCAGCTGAGGCCACTAAATGGTTTCAGTGCTATCTCTCTAATCATTCCCAATCAGCTTGTATTGGCTCAGTCTCTTCTCTGGCCCTTCCAGTCACCACTAGGGTCCCCCAAGTGTCCGTCCTGGGACCCCTTCTCTTTTCCATCTTCGTAAACACCCTTCCCTCCGACTGCCTCAACTGCAACATGCTTCTCCATGCTGACAACCTTGTTATCTTTCATAGTGACAAATCTCTCCCTCATATATCCTCTGTCCTCACCCAGAACTACAGTGCTGCCCACAGCTGGTTCACTTCCAACAGTATACAGTGATGATGGTGACTGTAAGATGGTGACTGGTTGGAACGGTGACTGAATTACAGCACCAACACTGCTGTGACTGGCGGTTCCCCTATCCCCGAGGTGTGCCCCTCCCCAGAGTTAGAATCCTTAAGTGGGGTGGTGTGAGGGGGATGCGGGGGGGCAAAGCCTCCCACAAGAAACTTAGATTTCCGCAATCGGCTCCCATGTGGGGTTGGCGCCGTCTGAGCAGTCACCATCATTCAGTCACCATTCTAACACAGAACCCTTCCAACTTATTGCTGGTAAATGCCAAAAAGACCAAAGCAATGCTATTTGCATCTAAACCAATGCTTGCTAAATACCTTGTGGACAACTCCTCTCTCCAAATTCTTTCACCAGAAAGCCCTCCTCTAGAAAATGTCTCCACCTTCAAATACCTGGGGATTACAATCAACCCCTCTCTCTCCTTCACTGACCATGTTGATCTTGTTATCCACAGAATTAACCAGAAACTAGGAGCTGCCTATAGTATAAAACCCTATCTGTCCAATGTTGCTTGCCTTGCCATAGTCAGGGGCAACATTCTCCCTATGCTGGACTACTGCTCTCCTATATACTATCACGTCTCAGCCACCCTATGGGCTAGACTATCGGCTGTCAACAATAGCGCTTGTTGCTTTGCATTGTCTGCCCATTTCTCCATGTACCATTGTGACCTCTACAGCTCCTTCGGCTGGCTCCACCTACAAGGCGGTTTTGAATTCACCCTGGCCTGCTTTGTAGACACCATCATCAGAAATAGTGCTGTCTCACCTCTCTCCAACCTCTGTAAGCCATGTACTTTGTATAGGTGTCTTTGATCTTCTATTGCCCCCCCCTTGAGGTGCTGTGAACCACGACCAATATGGGTGGGAATGTATTGGTAGCAGTGCCCACCTTTTGGAATGGGCTACCTGCCCCACTCAGATCTTCTAAAACCCATCTCTCCTTTAAGCACCACCTCAAATCTTGGATACTAACAAACCACAACTGCAAATGCCCACCTAGACAGCTGCCCTAACCTCCTGGTGCTTTCCCATTCTCACCCTCTCCAGTGGTGCCACCTGGTACTACTCCCTTTTACGTTAATCATCCTATCCCTACATCCCCACCCCTTCCACTTCCTCCCCCTACTCCCCATCTCTGGAGACCCCCCCTTCCTCATCCAGGAGTGACTGCTCACCTATCTATTGATCCACATTCCTTTTAGGAATATTGCTTGTTATCTCTGCCATTTACTGTAAATCTGAATTTATTGTATTTTGCAAACGTGTATCTTATATGACATTGTATTCTTGTTTTGTCCTATTGTTTCTTACCTACTGCTTATTGTACTGTACTTATAGTCTACTTCTGTGCCATTGTATGTGGCCTGGGTTGTGCCTGAAAATGGTCCCTGGGATCAGTGCACTTACCCCGGTTACCAAGTCCATAAGTAAATAAATTAAAACAAATGGTGTTATATGGTCAATCAAAAGGAATACTAAATCCAGAGAGTCAGTGGTGCTTGCTCCTCTTTACAGGGTTCTTAATTCTGGTGTTCTTATTTGCAGAAGGATAT
Organism: Neoceratodus forsteri; assembly: GCA_016271365.2. Lineage (NCBI taxonomy): Eukaryota > Metazoa > Chordata > Ceratodontiformes > Ceratodontidae > Neoceratodus > Neoceratodus forsteri. The sequence continues at coordinate 1,623,160,769 of CM057453.1, read as the reverse complement.
TATCCAGTCAGGAAAGGTCCAAAAAAAGATGAACAAAATGTATGACAGTGCTACAGAACTTAAGCTATCAAGACAGATTGACATACCCTGATATAACGTCTCTGGAAATGAAACAATTAAGGGGAATATGTTATTCATGCAGGATATTGACCAAGATCCCTATCTCATGCATAAAATGGGCCTTGAAATTAAGAAATGTTTTATTAAAACTAGAGGGCATTCCTTACAGATCATAAGACATAACTTTAATAGTCTAAGGAGAAAATGTTATTTCTCACAAAGAATAGTTAGCTGCTGGAATTCACTGCCATATGATATAATTATGAGTGATAGTAAACTTTCTTTTAAGACAAAGTTAGACAGGTTGATAATATTCAGTGTCTATCTCAAGCATTATGGGTACTAACATAGGAGTGTCAAATGGTCTTCGGCCAACTACTCCTAAAAACTCCTTAGTAAGGACCTTAGTAAATGTGGTGTTATGGTTTCCAACCCTAACACCCCACCCCCACCCTGCAAGCAGCAAAAAGAAAAAACATTACAGTTTTGGTTGTCCTGAGTATTGGCAAATCAGGCATGGGGTCCTCCTTGGGGTTATCAACCCTAATGATCATTCCATTCTTATATAGTCTGCACATCTGAGCTCATTTGCTGATGGAATGGGGAGTGTTAGGGTTGATCACTCCAAGGAAAACTCCAGGCCTGATTTGTCACTACTCAGGATAGTCAATACTGCAAACATGATTTTTTTGCTGCTTGCAGGGTGGGGGTTGGATGTTTGGGATGGAACCCTAACACAGCTTCTGTTGGTTTAACCCTAACTGGTGCATTAACAAAGTTTTTTGCAATGAAGATATAAATAGATATATAGATAGACAGACAGACAGACAGACAGACACAGACATAGATACAGATATACGGTATAGTATAACTAACAATAAAACATACACACCGATGAATGTTACAGTCCTGTTAAGTAAATGAGTACAAGTAAGTGAAGGGCAATATACATGTCCTAAATATAGTCTGTTTTGCATTTTAATGCATTTTATTTTTTTGATGAATTTTACATAATTTTAAAATCAGTGTGGGACCATTTGGCTGTGACTTTATTGGGTTATAGACTCTGTTACACTGCTACAAACACAGTAATCCCCAGCACTGTCATGCCAACCCCACCTGCCGCAAGGAAGTTGGAGGGTAGATAACCATTATTATGCCTCCCCCCATTTACTGTATAGTCTTCTTTACAGTACTTCCATGCACACTGCTACAGTGTGAGTCAAAGGTTTTGTTACCACATTTTAAAAGTGGAACTGAAGAAAAGGGGCCAGAATCAGCATCAAACCAACTCTACCACTGGCCACTGTCTCTCACCCCTACTTGCAATCCTGGATGGCAACAGAGAGGGAAACCTTACTGTGTAAGATTGAAGCATTTGAAAGGGAAATTGATGGCACATAAGGGTTTGTGAACCATACTGTGTACAAATAAGGTGTATTAGAAATTAAACCAGACACAAATTACAAAAATATTCAAGAACTACTGTAGATGAGTGACTGGTTTCTTTAGATGCAGCTTTTAAAATGCAGGATTCCGAGCTGGAAAATAGTTTTTACAGCTCTTTACAGATGGTCATTAACTCAGTTACTTGTGCTAGCCTAATTACATGAGATCTTTACATTATCCAGACAGAATGAATCACTGGAGAAGTCTGTTTTGAACCTGAGGAATTGTAATCTTCCAAATGGAGCTGAAAAAGTGATTTACCATTTTTTTTTTAAGAAATTTCACTGAAACCAGTGGAGTCCACTTGGAAAAGAATGAAACTGATGTTGCATTTTGCTTAAGGCCTTCTTTAAAAATAACCTAAATCTGCCACAGTATACGGCTAATCGGTTGATTGTTAGCTTTATGGGATATTTGCATATTGATACTGTTGTTGAGGTCACAGTCAGGCTAAAGAAAAGTAGTCAGGTTTGAGAGTAACCACATTTTTGTCTGTCCTATTGATTGATTAATAGATAGATAGATAGATAGACAGACAGACAGACAGATTTCAAGTTTCACCAGGAAAGACATACTGAGCTTGTAACAACTCATTTCCAGATGCGTCCTGGGGGGATGGGGAAGGTGAGTAAACAGTACAGTATGCAACAGTAAAAATACATTGTGTAAGGTGCAGTAGTAATAAATTTAGTACACTAGAAATGCAACAAAAAAATTGTAATTAGATAATAAATCAGTGCACAGTCACGGTAATGAGTTATAATGTATTAAGAATAAGTGCAAAACACTGGAGAGAGAATACAGATAGTTGGTGCTACCCAGACTACAAGATGCAGCTAACTAGGCAAGGCTGGAGATATATACTAGAACACAGATACCAAAATAAATAATAAGGCACAATTAGACTGTGTGTGTGTTGGGGGGATGACAGCCAGGGGGAAGGAAGAGTCAGCAACACGGGAGCAGGGAATACAAGGGGGAAGTTAACACACAAGTGGTGGAAAACAAAGGTCAAATGTCATGAATAGTTGCAGGAGCTGAGCTATACAGAACTGAATATGGCATGTTTTAGGTTTGGTGAATTAATTAATCTCAAATTAGACATTTGTAGCTATGTAGTGGACCTAATGGCCCATCCATGCAGCAGCCTGTTTGTGCAAAGGACTGTGAGCTAAGGACATTGAGGAGTCTTCCTGGAGTCAGCTGGTTTGCTGACCACCCTGCCCATCATCATTGTGTGCTCTACTGCTCTTCCCTCACTCCCCCACTACTCAATTGCCTATTTTGCTTGCCTGCTTTGTTTGACCTGCTAGTTCAAGTAGCCAAGCATTGTCTGTGCTCAGTTTTTTTTATCCATTTTGCTGTATTTCATATTAGTTCCAGACTGCTATTCTGCTGTACACCCTACTATGATTTGCACTGCTTTTAACCTCAGTGTTGCTGTTTAATTTTGCCTACCCTGCTTTGTTTGCCTGCTAACTCATATAGCTAGGTTGCAGCACTCACTCATTTGCTGTTGCTCTAATTTTGTATCTGTTCTAACTCCCCGCCCCCAGCTACTTGCTGGCAATACACTATTTCTGCCTGCACAGGTGACTCTTTGCATTCTACTTTTCTTTCCCAGCTCGGATTAACTTCCCCCTGCCCTCATTCTTCTTTCTTCTACTATCCTTCTGATTTTTCCCCACCACCATGGTCCTCTGGCTACCTGCCTTCCTCATTTATCTCCCCCTACTCTCACTTACTCCTCCCACCCTCTCTCATGCACCCTCTCTTCCCTCTTGCCCTCTACCTCCCCCATCTCCCCTCCCCCCTCTTCCCACTTTCTCCTCCCTTCCAATTGTTTCTCTCCCACTCTCCCTACCTGCCTCCCTACACTCCTACCACAGCTAACTTTATCCACCCTGGTCTCCATCCTACCCCCTCACTAAACCTAAAATTTCTCTGCCACTCTTTTCACTCCCCTTCTCCCTACTCCCCTGGTCTCTCTCCCACTGGTTACAAAAAGCAGAAGACACCTTCCTTTCTCACCCTTTTCCTTATCCTCCTACTCCTGGCTGGCGACGTGGAACCAAATCCTGCCCCCACCCTCCTTCTCTCTCCATACCTAAAGGTCTTAGTTTCTTCCACTTCAATGCATGAAGCCTCCTCCCCAAGATATAGTCCCTCAAGATATGGGCCTTGTAATACTCCCCAGATATCATTTGTATTTCTGAAACCTGGTAAGTCCCAGACTCACACCTTGCCCACCCCGACTTCTACCTTTTTCACCAAGACAGAGGCAAATAAGGCACAGGTGTTGCCATGTACATCCAACAAAATGTTTCCTGTTCAGTCTCCCTCAAAGGGATACTCCCTACTGCCCATGATCTCCTGCTACTCAAACTTTCCCTACCTTCCACTTTGCCTATCTTTATTGGTGTACTTTACGCCTCACCCAAAAACCTTCCTTCATCTCTCCTCAGCTGTCTCTCCTCACTTGTATTCCTTTCTGCCTCTGGGGAACTTATCTTACTTGGAGGCTTCAGTCTAAACTGGCTTTTCCCTGCCTCTAAGCTTATCCTACACTCAGTTGAAACCTTGAACCTCACCCAGCTAATCTTTGAACTCATCAAGCTCAATCCGCACTCCTCAAATCACCCCCTCCTGGATTGAGTACTGTGCTCCCATCCCCATCACATCTCAGCGTCAGGTGTTCTCCCTAATCCAAACAACAAAAGTCATGACACTCCCCACACAATCAAAGAAAACAATGGAAGTCTCGAGTAAATCTTTAACTGACTTTCCAGTCTTTTAGTTTTTCTCACCACAACAGTGTGCAGCCATTCAGGCATGAATCAGAAATCAGCAAACAGAAGCTTCTGACGTTTCAACAAATCCTTGTCTTTTACTTCAAGTATTGTACCTCTAATTTTGTTATCTTCTGAGCTAGCACTTGTAATTGTTGTCACTGGGCTTCTATGTTGTAACTGCCTGCCTGAATTCTCCCTTTCCCTTCCCCCCACGGGTCACACCTGGAAACAAGCATCGGCTCAGTGTGCCTTTCCCAGTTACCAAAAGTTTAAATAAATCAGTAAATAAATAACTGTATTATGTGGCTAAACTGATGGTGAAGGTTAAAGACTCAAAACTGTTATTTTACTGACTATGATGATAATACTCCAACATCTACTGGATGCTAGCTATATCTCAGACCAGGACCATGACAACAAGTTGAAGCACAGCTCCAGACGCAGCACTTGCAGTATATTTATCTTGGATGCTGTTGTTTTTCTGTGTTGGTGTCCTGTGCCAAACCACACATCTGCTAAGGTGCTGTTATTGTATCCCAGAGGGATGCACTAGCACCAAGAATCATGGTTTGTAGTCAAGGTGTTTTGACTGGTGCCAAAACAGCACACAGACAATAAAAGGTAACATTGGTACAGTCAGTTAACACTCCAGCACTAAAGAAGCTTTCTGACTGACTCAGTCTGATGATTAAGTTACCACTATCAGCATTATCTGAAAACACTAAGGGATTAGGTGCTTGTATTGTTATTCTTTGATGAAAGTTCTAATCTGATGAAAGTTATAATCTCTCTATAATCGGATAATGTGTCCATTGTTTCTCTTATGAAGGCATATTTAGAGTATTGCAGACATCAAAGGAATTGTATTGCATAAATATGTCTTTACTTTCTATTTTTGATCTAGAATTTAAATGTCATGCTTGTTACCAGAAGGGGTTTGTTTCCACAACAATTTACTGTTGAATTCCCATTATTTTAAAAACATATGAACATTTGAGTTTAGAAAAGAAAGAGCACCAGACAGGTGAGTTCTCTCCCCACTCCAGCTCAGTGTAACTAACTCGTCATGCCTTTTTTAAGGTGCTTAGCTTAAGCTTCAATATATAAACAGTGCCAGCTGACACCACATGGTCTGGAAGTTTCTTCCATGTATCCACCACTTCTTCTGAGAGTAGTCTTCCTAATATTTCTGCTATATCTTCTTCTTTCAAAGAGATTGCACGTCACCTTCTCTTTTCATCCTTGTACATCTGAAAGAGTTGAATTTAGTCTGATGGTGTTATATCTACATAGATACATAGACAGTGGTGGCAGATAAGGGCCTATGGCCCACCTAGTCTGCCCATTTGAGCTTGTAAGTTTACTTTATGTTTTCCTAGAAGTTGCCCCTTAATCCTGACCTCTAGAATTCCTTTATGTCTATCCCATGCATTTTTAAATCCTATGATTGTTTCAGCCCCCACCACTTCCTCTGGCAGGGTGGTCCGCTTGTCCACCACCCGTTCTGTGAAGAAATTCTTCCTCACGTTTCTTCTGAATCGTCCTCCCTCCAACTTCATCCCATGCCCTCTAGTCCTGGAACATCTTTTTTTGCTTTAAAATAGTGTATTCCTGCACCCTGTTCCTCCCTGTAAGATCCTTGTATGTCTCTATCATATCCCCTCTCTCCTTCCTCTCCTCCAGGGAGTACATATTCAATTCCTTCAACCTGTTCTCATAGGACTTGTGATGCAATCCATGTACCATCTTTGTTGCCCTCCTCTGAACCTTCTGTACCCTGTCTATGTCCTCCTTATGTAAGTAAGGTCTCCAGAACTGTACACTGTACTCCAGGTGGGGCCTCACTAGTGTCTTGTATAGTGGAATTATGACCTCCCTTTTCCTGCTGGTGATGCCCCTGCCTATGCATCCCAGCATCCTATTTGCTTTACCTGCTGCCTTGTCACACTGTTTCCCTACCTTGAGGTCATCAGAGATGATAACCCCAAGATCCCTTCCCTGCTTGGTGCATGCTATATCCTCCCCCCCCCCAACTGATATATTGTGCCAGGGTTTTTGTGCCCCATATGCATTATCTTGCACTTCTTTGCATTGAATTTCAACTGCCAAACCCCTGACCATTCTTCAAGTTTCTGCAGGTCCCTTCTCATTCTGTCTACACCCTCTGGTGTGTCTATTTTGTTACAAGGCTCTGTGTCTTCAGCAAACAGGGAAATTCTGCCTTCTAGGTCCTGCGCAATGTCACTGATGAAGATGTTGAATAGGACCGGTCCCAGCACTGATCCCTGTGGTACCCCACTGGTCACTCTTCTCTCTGTGGAGTGACAGCCATTTACCACCATCCTCTGTGTCCTGCCACCCAGCCAGTTACCTACCCACTGCACTACTGTCCTGACCACACCCATATTCCCCAGTTTGTGTAATAGTCTTCTATGTGGCACAGTGTCAAAGGCCTTGCTGAAGTCCAGATAGGCCATGTCCACTGCCCTCCCCTGATCCACCTCCCTAGTCACCCAGTCAAAAAATTAAATGAGGTTGGTCTGACATAACCTCCCCCTGGTGAAACCATGCTGCTTTGGGTCCTGTAGTCCACTGGCAACCAGATGTTCCACCAATCTCACCTAGTAGTGCTTCCATGATCTTCCCCACTACCGAGGTGAGGCTGACTGAGTCTATAGTTGCCGCTTCCTCTTTGTTCCCACTTTTGTATAAGGGGACTACATCTGCTGTACTCCAGTCTTTGGGTACCTTCTCTGTTTCCAGTGATTGGCTAAACAGGATTGCCAGAGGTTCAGCCACCACCTCTCTTAGTTCTTTAAGGACCCTGGGGTGCACCCCATCTGGCCTCATTGCTTTGTTCAGATATTTAAATACTGCAATCATGTCACCATTGAGTCTCCTTTTTTCCATGAAGAACAGTTCCAGTTCTGCCAACCCGTCCTCATAGCCCATTCTAACCAAGCCTTCAACAACTTTGGCTACTATCCTCTGAAATCCCTCAATCTTACCAACATCTTTTCTCAAATATGGGGACTTGAACTGTACACTGAACTCAAGATAGGGTGATAGGGTCTGATTAGTGATCGATATAGGGTCAGTACAATATATCTTGTTCTGTTTACTAAGCAAGGAATAATACCTGACAGGATGGGTGGTATTGGGCAAGACTGAACTACCCCAGGTATAATAAGGGTCGATGCCTGGAAGATCTGGTATTGCCCATACTGCCCACCCTGATAGGTGTTATTGCACTTAGAAAACTGTCTACATCTCTCAATTTAATAGGATTAAAAAAAATAATAATAATGCTATAAATATGAATACAGTGCAGGGCTTCAAACAGGCATGGGATAGGCATAAGGGAGCAATACAGATGAGTATGAATAGATAGGCCATTGACAGAGCAAAGGCTGATGGCACATTTATAAGGTAGAAAAAGAAATGGGCAGACTGGATGGGCCTCGTGGTCCTTATCTGCTGTCAGCTTCTATGTTTCTATGTATGTTTCTATAAAATGAGTCAAAATGAATTTTTAGACTTTCTTTTGTAAGGTAGTTCCTCTATTGGCATACCTGCTGGTAGAGGGCACCACCATGTTTGACAGCCTTTTTTTTCAGTTTAGACCTTGAACTTTGCCCCGTCAATGTCTTTTTTTATGATTTAGGTTCTTTTGTAGTCCTCAACCCACCATTTTTTACACCCTGGCTCTGTTTTAAGTTCTTGTCCCTCTATTCCTTCCTGCACCGAGTATGGAGGCGTCCTGCAGGCATGTGCAGAAGGGAAAGTGGGTGGGTGGGTGGCCAGGGGACTGGTATACTACTAATGGAGCCAGCAGCATTTACAATAAAGTGTATTAAAAAAAATGAAGATCTGAAATCAGTTCAGTGGAGCATGGGTGAATGAAAAATTAGTCATGTGTCTTACAGTAGTGATGGGCATCTGACATACTAGCACTAGCAGCGTGAAGTGAAAGAACATTTTTTTTTAAAGGGGAAGAATATAGTAAATGAGTATGTAAGTGTGTGGGAAATTATTGATAATGTTGCCATTTTCTGTGGCTGTTCGCACTCAGTTGGTATTTGTAGTTGGTGGAGGCACTTGCTATGTGAGGAAACAAAATGTTTGACATTTAGGATGCAATCTGACTTGCGCACAATGATTTGTATTGTGCTGTGGCATATAGGGCTGGCACTTACTGTTTCCCGGTCTCTATTAGTATTTATTGTACCAACTTGGTATGGGTCTCAGCCAATCAGAGATCAGCAAATAATAAGCCCATTTTCTGAGTTTCTTTTCATGCATGCCATGATTTTTATTTGCTTTGCCAGCTGCTGCCCCACACTGTTACCCCAATTTAAAGTTGCTGCTGATCCTTTTCCCTGGACACCTTTTCTGCTGGGTTTCAGCAATCTCTGCATTGTTTAGTTAGTAGTTTGTGTTTATAGTATTCTTCTTACCTAGATGCATCACTTCGCATTTTTCAGCATTATGGTTCATTTGCCATTTTTCTTCCTATTTCCAAAGCAGCTCCAGGCACTGCTACATTTCATTAATATCCTGCTGCTCTATAATTACCATTCCTATTTTGCTGCCATGTCATCAGTGAACTTGGCAAACCAGCTACTGCTGCCCACCTTGAGATCACTTATAAAAATATTGAACAATGTTGGCAAGTACAGATTCATGTGGAATTCCACTGGTTGTTTGTTTCCATGTTGTGCTGCATTCTTTCCCTTAGAGGCACATACATTTATTTGTCTGTCATTATTTCTTAGGATTGGTTTCTCTGTGTTAAAATACTGCATGCTGCTATTGAAACTGCCAAAGTTTTGTGTCACTGGGGGAAGGTTGCTTGCTGTACCTCTGTAGTGAGTCTCAGGATACTTAATTGGAAAGTCATCAGGGCTAGCCTTCTAGGACCAAAGCTTTCCACAACAGGCAATTCCAATCCACAACTGGATGAAGAGGTCAGAAAGGTTAATTTTAACTTCAAAAAAATTCAGATTCACAGCTGGCTTAATCAATGCACAGTGTTGGCCCTTGGGTCAGATTCTCAAGGTGGGGACAGAGTGGGAGTGGTAGCCGGGTTCCTTAGCTACACCCTCTGTTCTATACATTATGATCTCATCAGAGTCCACTTCCAAGCCACAGGCATCAATGGTGAGAACCTTGCCTGGTTCTCTTGTTGATGTCACACCAGGCCAGGGCATTTTCCAGGTGTATGTTCACCTTGGAGCCTTGATGTGCGCTGATGCCACGGCATTACACTGGCATCTGTCACGCTCCACCCCTTATGTGCTGCTCAGGCATGTTGAACCTCCAGCCACTCCTAGAGATCGGTCATGCACTGAGCCATGGCTCCCCCACCCCCCAGAGGAAACGAGTAGTCCTGTGGAGGCTCAAGCTTCCCCCCCCCAAGCTGGCACTCCTAACAACCTGAGCTAGTTCCCGAACTCGGGTCACCAGCATTGCTAGCAGTAGTATTACCGCTATGCCAGTGGGCTGGCCTCTTTTCCTTTTTATCTCTCCCCGTCAGTTGTCTGACTCTGCTCCATGGTGGTTGGCCATACAAGGAAGGAGCAAGGGTGGCACTTGTTTTTATTTGTTTTCATTCTTAGTATCATTAACTATGGTATTGTGGTCTATGGCTCAGCGAGTGACACTGTATTGTCTAGGGTTACAAATCTGTTAAATAGGGCTTGTCATTTTATGCTTGCAGTCAAGCTGGAAACTCATACCTGTTTCTCTATGATAGCATAGGATAGCTACCCTTTAACTTACAAGAGCAATTTCACTCAATGATTATGGGCAAAAAAGCTATACTTGGGCCATTTACCCCTGGACTACAAGCCACATTTAGATTTAATGAAAATAATACTCTACAAGGGACATGGTGCAGAACTCTTTATTGCTGCCATTTGGAAAGCTAACACTTGGACAGAATTTGTACACCCACAGACTTACTAAATCTTAAAATGCCTCATCTGATTCGTTAAAGAACTGCAACTCGACCCCCTATTACAAAACTCAATTACTGGATGTACTTACTGCTTTGAAAACCTGTAAATGCTTTTTGAGTGTATCCATCTTGACAATGTATCATTTATACTGCATTGACTGTCCTGTATTACTTGTATGTTGTACTGTTATGTAATCAGCATGTATGACTCTAGATACTTGGAAGATAAGTTCTTGTCTAAAGGATCTTTTGCCTAATTGAAAAATGTATGTAATACAGTCTAAGCTGCTTTATTGGGTCAGCTGCCTTATTGGGACAACCACATGGGAATGTTAAAGGGGGGAGGCACAGGTCCAAGCAGATAGCTGGGCAAATGGGCAGACTTGGTGGGCCTAGTTCGGTCCTTTTCTGCCGTCACACTTCTATGAATCTATGAATCTATGAATCATGATAAAGAGAAGTTCAATGTTTTCTAATGGAAGTCAATGTTTTCAAATGTTTGCCTCAGTTCTACATCACTGTACTGTACAGTACCTCCACCTGATAGCCAAGGGCAGTATTGTCTATTATTTGGGGAAGCAGAAGGAGAGTCGTTTAAAGTTAAAGCGAAAAAGTTAAAGTTCAAATGTTAAAAGATAAAAAGTACCATAGCGTTGAGTACACATGAACGTGATGTGCATTCTTCATCAGAGATGTCAACACTTATGTTTACACCTCAGTCAGCCCAAGCATTACTGAATGGGAGTCAGTGGCGGAGGAAGACAAAGATGGGCCCCAGAGCATTTTGTAATTTTGGGCCCCTACTCCCCCTGATTGCACCCTGTGCCCCGGCCCCAATTGATTTTGGTGGCCTTGCTGGGTGGGTCAAAAACAACTTAGAGAAAGAATCCATTTAATTCAGTGGAGTGTACTGCTGTGCTGCTGTCTGCTGAATGATTCTGAAGGCTCCTTTCTAACTGAGCATGAGCACTGGCAGCAGTGGCAACAACAAGTGAAGAGTTATTGAGCTTGTTTTAAATAAACTAATCAATGCAATAATTTTTATGCAGCCGGCCAGTGACAGTGTGGCCAGCCAGCCAGCTGGGGCCCAAGCCAGCCATTAGATCAGCAGTGACCTGCTCCTCTGACCCGTCCTGGCCTCAGACTAGTCTGTGGTGCACTGTTGCTGCTACAAGTTCAAAGAACAGTAGTTCATAAAAATATTATATTTGTGCACCCCAGAGCAAAATTTAGAAGGATCAGGAGGAATTAGGAGTACTAGGAGTAGGCAATAATGCAAGGTCTAAAGGTCAGAAAGGAAAGTGAAGTTGAGGCGAGCTGCAAACACAGAGTTGAAATCAATCTCCACCACCCTCTCACACGCTATTTCTCTCGCAACTACAGCTATGGCTGTTACGCTCATTCACTTATACTTCCGCCCTCAGCTCTGCCTACCAACCACAGAGTAACTGATGTTTGACTGACTGACTGACACTGTCCCTATCCAGTCAAGTGTCAGCCAGCCAGTCATGTGGTGCAGCAGTGAAGAAGGAGTAGGACTCAATGGCTGTCCTTCTATGCCTGCTAAAAAAAAAAACATGGGTGCCACACCACTGCCAGACCAACACCGCCCACACCCACCCCGTCGCCACCAGCCTAGCGGTAAGTCAGCAGCTGCTGATCCCTCCAGCCCAGACCCAACCCCTCACCATCTCTAAGGCTCACCCTCCTTACTCGCAGTCACATTGCACAACAGTACTGGGGGAGAGACTGTCACCACCCTGAGAGGCTGAGAGCCTGCCCCGCCCACTCCCCAGCCCTGCCCGTGCTGCCACAACAGATCAATAAACACAGATTCGGATGGCATGGCTCCAGTGGATCTCTTGATTTTTGGAGGAATGGGGAGGAATCTGGATTTACAGCAAACTGAACTCTCTGCTGCCACCTGCAGACAGGTCAGTAGTGGCACACTGCAGAAACGTGGGGAAATGGGGAAATAGGGAAATTAAATAAAAAAAACAGCAAGTTTCAGTGGGCCCCCTAAGTGTGCTGGCCCCTGTGCCACTGCACCAGCTGCACTGGCTATTCCTCCGCCCCTGATGGGAGTGGGTAAATGTTTAAAAAAATACTGTAGAGCTGGAAAAAGTGGATCAGAGTGGATATGGAATTGAACACTCTGCCCACAGAAACAAATTTTACAAAAGTGCTAGCACAGGTTGCCACTGTCTCTGCAATTCTCTCAGGCTTATCTTCTCATGTTCAGGCTGCAACAAGTGTTAGAGAAACAGGGGTAATGTTCAAAAAATTGTATAAAAATGGCAGAGTTAGGACGAGTGGATACAGCCTGGATTCTTTCTGCAATTTTCTTAGGCTTATGTTCTCATGTTCAGGCAGCAACTGGGCTTAGAGAAACAGGGACAATGTAAAAAAAAAAAAATCTCAAAATATGGCAGAGCTGGGAAAGTGAATCAGAGGGGATCAGGGTTATATATGGGCTGAAACACACTGCCTGCACAATTTAAAAAACAGCGCTATCTCAGGTTGTTCAAGCTATGCATGCATAGAGAAACTGTCTCAAGCTGCAACTCTCTCCGCAACTCTGTAAGGCTCTTAAAGCTGCTAAAAAAGAACAGGCAAAAGAAACTCTCATCTTGCTCTCTGTGGTAGGTATGAACTGGGAATGCAGGAGGGGATGGGAGGGGAAGAACATGTAGCAGCCAGAAAGCAAGAAATAAGTGATTAGTTAGGGGTTAGTCATTGTCACTGCAATCAGAGATGTGGCAGTGATTGACACCTAATTAAGGGCCACTTCATTCAGTCAATATGTATGAGACTCAATCATCCCATTAACTGGGAGGCCCATCTCAATTAACAGGCACTAATCACCATTGTAGTCTATAGCGACTGAACTGGTTCCCATCGGGATGTCCCAGTAAAGCAGATGTGCTGATTAACTGCGTCCAGATTAAGTGGCGTCTGCTGTACTCCATTTGGTGGAAGAACCACAGATGAGCGGTCTTTGAAGGAGCACTTAGTGTTATTTATAAAAAAGCTCTAAGGAGTGGAGCAGCCCTTTGGATAAGTCACCTGAGAGAATGTTATTAAATGCACTCAGGATGTCTGTATGCCATGAATGCCCCCAACTTGGGGGTTTCCCTTTCCTTGTCCCTTTCTGCCCCTCAGCCTACTGCTTCAGTAGTCAAGTGAGCTGGTCAGGGCTCAGAAGGAGCCTGCAACTAGTAAACCCTGGCATCAGAAGAAAATGGCAGCTCTTGCTTTCCTAACTGCCCAATATCTTAAAGTCTATGGGAGAGAGAGAGATAGACAGAGAGCACACTGAGCAATTCTCCATGGCTTTTGTAGCTTTGAAAATAACTGCAGTACTAAAACAGGAACGGCTGGGCAAGGAAGAATGGAGAGAATACCAAATGAGAACTAAGGAAGCAAAGAGGGCAGTTCGGGAGGGGGTGAATGGCAGGGAAAAGCACTTCTTCAGGTATATTAGAAAAAAAGGAAGTGCTGGAAATTATTAGGCTATCTGACAGTGGTAGGGTAATAGAGGAGTATGTGCAAAAGGCAGCTGTCTTTAATGATCACTTTTGTTCTGTCTTCACAAATGAAGGCAGTGGACCCTTGACAGAAAGTGGCATCAAGGCAACCATAAAGGGAGTCTCAGAGATGAGGCAGCCAGTATTTACCAGCAAGTCCAAACAGGGCTAGCAGCCCTAAAGATAGAAAAGACCCTTGGGCCTGATGGGATGCATCCGAGCGTATTCATGGAACTGACAGCTTGACTGACTGAACCTCTTTGTAGGGTTATTGAATAGCTCATTACAGACAGGGGCAGTTCAGAAAGACTGGAGGGTGGTTGATGTAGTTCTGCTCCTTGGGTTCCCGCACATCTACCTCATCTAATGTCAGTGCCCGGTGTCTGGTTTGCTGGTGGCCAGACTGGAGCTGCTGGGTGTGGAACTGTAGGAGCATCATCTGTGTAGCCAGAGTGGCAGGCTTGAAAGTCCCATGCTGCTTAGCAGCATGAGTGTGAGTGGCTTAAGTGCCACTCAGAAAAAATAACTGTTTTCTGAGTTGAATCTTCTCCATTCAGTTTGCTGAACCTATTATTTACATATGTGGAGCTTATGAACATGGTATGAACTATATATTATTTTGAATCAGTGCATTCTTGTCATGAGTTTGAACTTGTGGTAAGGAAGCTACTAGTCTTGAATTTATTTCTGCCTATTGGGACATTTTCTTGTCTAATGCTGAACTTTTGACAGTTACTAATTAATGGACATTTTTCTGCTATGGTATTGATTCTTGTGCTGTCATTATTCGTTAGTTTGTTTCTACCTTATTTTGTGTTATTAATTTGTATTATAATATTTTTGACTTTAAAGTATTAGTTGTTGCCTTTAATCTTCTTGCTGTGGCAAAGATAGGGGGATTGCAGTTCTAGTATTGATATGCTTTGCTTTTTTCCTTTAATTGGGATTGAGGGGGTGGGAGGTGTGCAGCTAATAATAGCCTTATGTTAGCTTGAAAGTTGGAGGGTGGCAGACTTCTACTGAGTATCCCTTTTCTGTAGTGCTTCTTTCATGCTGGACATTCCCCGTTTATCTATGGATTGTTTGTAGCTGCTGGGATTATTTTATTTAATCTGTTTAGATTGACTGGTATTAGTTGCTGGTATACTGTCTTCTCCTGTATTTGTGGTACAGCTGCGATGGGTGATTGTTGCTCTAATTCCCAGTAATTTTAAAGTTAATGAAGTGTGGCTCAGGGCAAAAGCGATTGAAACAACTTTGTATTTGTTTACTTATTTTTTTAGTCACTCACTATAGTCCTGTACTGCCTTCTATTATTTGAGTCATTTTCATTTAGGTATACTTACCTTAGTCGGAAACTCATTTGCCTGACATTCATTGTCCCGGTCAGGATTGCCCGAGTGATACAGTAACCCGACACTTGCATACCCGACGCTATTGCTCCCGATGGGGTAAGGTAGTGGATGTGATGGAATGCTACCTTAGCCCATGTGATTGGCGAGAAGGGACGTCTGGATGGGCTTGCTGGCCGAGCTGCCCCAGTGGTGTGGAGGGGAATACCACTAGTAGCTCAGCCAGAATACTGCACTGAGACCCAGATTCTAGTCCAGGTCACAGCAATGCACCCCTGTAACACTTATCCTTTTACTCTGGGGTCCGCTCACCCTCGGAGTTGGATAATTTAGTTACGGAGGGTGTGGGTGGTGGAGCTCCCATTATTGGGGGTGCGGGGCAAAGCCCCACATGAAACACTTAGTTTTGTGACATGCCCAAAATTTGTATATCGGGCATGTCAGTCATTCAGGCTTTGGCATTTTGGCTATTTTACTCGGTATGTCAAGCGTCCACATAACAAGTTCCAGGATATCATAGTATCTGTTGCAGATTCAAGTTTAGCTCTGTTATTGTTGGCCAATGATATGGGGTCCCTATGCAAGAAGGTGCACAAAGTGCACTGGAATGAGATGTAGCAGTGGTGCACATATACGCACAGCATGGGTCAGCACCACAAGTTCACATGCATGTCCAGTGGTGCAAGCCAAACCGGGTCATAATGTTGCACGCTTAATAGCATATGACATTATGGCTAACCTGATACAGCGTTGCACCAGTGAGCAAATGGTGCAATACCATGTATATTGCTGTATGCAGTGTTGCACCATTCTCACTCTCCCAGGCAGAAGATAAGACCTCTGCTGGGAGTGGGTTCTGCTGACCAGCTGCTGTGGCTCAATGGACTGAGCCAAAGCAGCAGAGAACCCAGGCAGTGCTTCTGGGTCCGATTTTGATTCCTGGTCCCAGAAACTTTTTTTTTTTTTTTAACTTTGTGCACTGCCCAACTTAAGCCCCCACAGAGTTAAGAATCTATATTGGAGGTTAGGGGCACAGCCCGTATGAGAGGGGCAGAGCCCCCCACAGAAAAAGAGAATATACCACATGGCAGAGAATCATGCTGGCAGCATGATTTTCATCAGTGACATAATGACCCATGACATTATGACCCCATGCGCTAAAGCAGGGTATATGGGGCAGCACCAGCAGAGGTGTCCAGGGCCACACAAAGGCAGGGCAGGTGGAGTTCAGTAATTAGGGTACACGCCATGGCCACATCATATAAGGACAATCATGCTGCCATGCACTCACATGGAAGTGAATGCAGGCATGAAGGGCATAACAAACAGCGAACCCATGGAAGGAAAGGCAGTTGAGTAGGATGCGTCCATGGACCCAGAGCACACACCAGAGGGCCTTGGTGGCATGAATGCTGTGGCACCAGGCACATCAACAGTCACCGCATGACCCTGGTCGACCAGCTTCACAGGGCCACAGGTTGCTGCCCTTGTGACAAATATACTAGCCCACTACACCTCGCTGTATGGCTCGAATGCACTCAGGGTTCCCCCAAAACAAAGGCATGGCTGTGGCTGTAGATCCAGGCAGCAGTGAATGCCACTGGACCAGAGGCATGCGTACTGAGTGCCATCAAACACAAGTGGTGGAACCTCTAGTCTGCATTGAAATGTAAGCTCATGGCAGTCAGCTGCTCCCAGTCTGCCACTGGTGATGGCCCCTCCAGCAAAAACACTAGCCTTGACACTCATTGAGCACGTGGTGGCAGAGACAATATCCAGGGTTTTCCGCCACAGTGAGGCATTGGGCATGGAGACATTAGGAGGTAAGCAGTGTATGTGTGGCACATCTGGCAATGCATCCAAGGCAAACTCCAACTGTGTCACCCTGCAGATGAATCACCACAGAGCTCAGGAGCAGCAGTGCCCACTAAGCAGGTGGAGCCCCCAAGGGAGACAGAACACACGGGTGGTAGGTAGCAGAAATGACACCCCACTGGTGGAACAAGCCAGATCTGCATTGACATGCCATTACTAACCACCTTCACTTCTCCCACAGGACTGCAACTGGAACAGGCACAGATGCTGGAGGATGCTGGATGTACACACCCCACTGACACTGGGGGGGCCATGTGACACAGCCAACAGGACAGCAGATGCAGACCTGCATTGGGTCTGTGCAGCCACACCGCAGCAGCCCTGCACCCCACCAGTCCCCCTTGTAGGTGTGCACTGGTGTAGAGGTGGCAGCAGGGCACAATATACCAGACTGTGTGTAGCATAGTGAGGCACATGTGGTGACAATGACCCACACTGAAGAGGGGCACATGGCTACCATGGAGTGGACAATATCACAGGGAGCCCCCGACAGTGGGGAGGAGGGTACATCAGGAAAGCTGCCATGGTGCACAAGGAAAACACCTGCCTCGGGAATGCTGCAGGCACATTACCATGACCTGTGGAAGCTGGAACAGAACTGACTAAATGCACTGAGAGAAACAACAGTGGTCCTACAAGAGCTCACCGGGGAGGTGAGGGGTATGTGCAGGGCCATCAATAGGATCACAGAACTGTTCAAGTAGCTCCCTGAATGCCAGCCACTTGCACCAGCAATGCCTGTGTCCAGCCAGGGCATCCCCACAGATGGAGGCATGCACGAGTCACCACAGGGCATAGCCAATGACCATGATACTTGGAGTGACCCCAGGCAGCCGGGTGCACTGCTGAGGTGACAACCCCCACGATGGTCAAGAGGTGTGGGTGGCTGGACACATGGGGTGCATCTCAGAACACAATAAAATGTGAGGTTTGAACAGCCTTAAAAGTATCACCCCAATGTGTGAGACTACATTGGATGGTGTTCTGTGCCCTGGGGCTACATGGCATGTTGCCACCTGCCAAACTCTGCCCACAATCCCACAGTCACAGCACTACACATGAGGTGCACTACACAGTTACATTAAGCACTGCCATTGCATCCCTCGCACCCACAATATAAACCACACACACCATGACCCACACCACCCTAATATGCACCACAGGAACCCCCAATGAACCCCACACACATACATGTTCCACACACATCACATATGGGCTACGCTAGACATGCATGTGATGGACATGGCACGGATGCACTCAGAGGGGTACATCATCATGGTGCCACCTGGCCCACATGGCTACCATGTGAATGTACCCAGTGTTGCGGCATGACATACAACATGTCCTGACAATGTTTCCAACCCTCCCACATGGTGGTACATTGTCCTCCTGGGGAAGTATGTCATCCCTCTCATCACATGTCATTGGTAGCCAACATCTCTCACGCATGTTGTGAAGCATGGCACAGATGGTGAACACTCTGCACACCATCCTGGGGGTGAGCATCATCATGCCACCCATGTAGTCCAGGCACCGGAACCTCATCTTCAGCCATCTGAATGTGCATTCCACCACGGACCATGTCCTGACGTGCGCTGCATTGAATGCCTCCTCAGTCAGACCCTGTAGAACCAGGTATGGTGTCAGTAGGTATGGCCGTAGTGGGTACCGGCTGTTGCCTAGAATGAGGAATGACAGTGTTAGTATCTGTGGAAAGCTCAGCATGTGCCCTATGGCCCCACAGGTATGTCTACCAAGCAGACAGCCGTCCATGCCACCCCAGGCTTCAAGGCTGTACAGGCCTGACTAGTCAAAGATATATGCATCGTGGCATGACCCTGGGTACTTGGTGCACACATTTGTGATGATCCCATCTGCATTACATATGGCCTGGCAGTTGATACTGTAGAATCCTTTGCAGTTCCAGTATGCCTCCTCATCCACATGCAGTGCCAGGATTGCTATGTGTGTGTGTGCAGTCTATCACACCAATGATGTTCAGAATGTCCTGCATGTTGTGGAACCCCTTCTTGGTGGCCTGAAGTTCAGCAGGTGTTGCAGGGAATACTGTATGGTCATGCATATGCCTCAGCAAGGTATCTGTGACCTGATGCAGGGCATGGGACACAGATGACTGTCTAATACCCACTGCATCCCCTGCCACCCTCTAGAAAGAGCCAGTGGCATAGTACGTTAGGGCATACAGTACCTTAGTTTCCACCATCAGTGCCCATGACCATCTGGTGCAGGGCATGATGTGTGGTCTGACCATGTCACAGAACTATGCAATTGCAATGTGGTCCATCCTAAACTACTCAGTGCAGTGCATCTCCCTTAGTGACAGCAGTAGTAGTCTTTCACAGAACACACATACCAGTTCTTTGTCCAGCATGATTGTGTTAAGCAGCAGTCCAGGGCTCATGGCAGTTAGATGGCCATGGGTACCTGGGAGGACAGCGGTGTAGTGACAGGCAGCATGGAGAGCTGGCCTGCAAGTCCAGCCTCCCCCCATCCTGCCCCTGCCCCTTTATAAGGTTCCTTCCAGAGCACACAGGTGTGTGGAGTGCTGTGATAGGGTGTCTGCCATGCAGCGACATACATTTGCGTGAACAAGGTGGTGGAGGCGGTGGCTTAGTCTGCAGCATTAGTGGGGTGACTGGGGTCTTATCCTTGCAAACTGTGGTGCCAGGCACTATGGACCTCCTAGGATGGGCATGATTGTGGGGCCATTTGGGAGGTCACAGAACAACTGGAGGTGAGTGGATAGATGCATGCATGGGGTTGGTGTACGAATGGCAGTCTGCATGGACTAAATGGTCACAGCCTGCCTTACATTATGTCTCCACAGAGGTTTTCTGGAAAGCTGCTCAGTATGACACTGGAGCTGCAGCTGCTGGCACCAGGATAATCTGCTACAGTGATGGCAAGGAGGAGACGGTGGCCTGAAGCATTCCCAGACATCCTGTCCCTCAGGGTGGGGGTCAAAAGACATTTACTACAAGGACAATGTCGGGGAGATGTGGGAGGCTTAGAAGCCATCAAAGGCAGGTGTACCATGACGTGCATGGAGTGCCTTTGCATCATCACTGCACGGGCAGGTCACTGATCACCCTTCTCCTGTGTCTATTCCTCTCATTTCAGGGATACACAGGGCCACTCTGCCAGATGGTGCTGGTGATGTGACCACCTACCAGGAGCACCCCCCATTGTAGAGCAATTCCTCAGAGGAGGAGGTGTGATGAACCAGTCACAGGGAAGGCACTGTCCTATCTGCATCTGTCACACACAGATGTCTGTTCTGCATGCCTGCTGTGTGCATCCTGCATACCTGTTTGTTGTATATACTATGTGTACACTGCATTGAGGTCATGGCAATATGTGTGAGGGCATGGCACTGGGGCACCTCCTGTGTGTGTGTAGTTGTTTACTTGTGGTGATTGTCACTGTTGTTCCTATGCCAGTAACGTATTTGATAACACATCAGCCATGTCCATGCCATTATTCTGCCTGCTGCTGCTTGGCATCCAGATGGGGGGAGTTGGGGGTGCCCTGGCGTACATGCCTCTGCCTGTTCCATGCATGGGGTGGGGGGGCAGTGTCAAGACACCTGCCATGGACCCTGTGCTTTGGTGGTTTTTTTGCATGTGGAGGGCTGGTGGTGGTATACAGCAGTCCACATACCCACAACATGGTTCTGGCTGGGTGTGGGGGTGTGTGCATGGCCTATGGTCACGTGTTCTGCACTGTTCATTTCCAGTGAGTTGTGTTGTGAGGTGGCCCAATTGTGTATGCCTCCAGGGGCTATCGCAGGCTACACACTGCACACAAGGGTTTATGGCTGCCATGACCCAGGCTTATTCTTGCATGTGTGGTCCCATACGGCTTCCTGATGTGTGTGGTTGTGCACGAGTGCCCGGGAGGGTGTGTGGTGCACTATATGGACACACCCCTCCACATTCTTTGGGTCACACAACAGTACACATCCGTGGTGGGTGCCTGCATGTGTCACCAAGCACTGGCTGTGCATGCCGCCTTTGCAGGACCCACACATGGCATGGATGTAGAGTGCTACATGCTCCATCTATGCAGCCTGCGTGGTTCACTCCTAGCTTCATGCATTACTCCCATTGAGAGTAATCCTGGGCCTGTTGTTGGTGTAACTGAACCTAATATGGTTTGGTACCAATCTCAAGGACCTAAGATAATTCACATTATTGGTAGGAGTCTTGCACCCAAAGTGGCCAAGTAGGAGGTTTTGATCAATCGGCTTTCTCCTGATATAACTGGGTCAACAGAAACTTGGTTGAAGCCTCATATTCCTAATACTTTACAGTATGTGCTTTACTTGGTAATGGATTGGTTAAGTTAGAAAGGGCTGGGCAAAAAAAGGAGATGGTGGTGTTATTTATTTTAAAGAGAATTTTGACAGAATGCTGACTTCTAACAGTATATTTTTTGAGTCAAGAATGAATGGTTCTTGTTAAATTGGTCTTGTGGGAAATAAAATAGTTAATCTTTATAACCCTCCATGGATTAGGTTGTTGGGTATAGCTGTCTGGAAAACTTGAAGCAGATTGTTAAAAATCATGACCTGGTCATAGGTGGGGACATGAATCTTATTTGGTTAATGTATAGGGGAAATTATTTTAAGTCCCATGCCCCAAGATTTCAGTTGACTCAAGTTATTTCATTTCCCACAAGGTTAAATTCATTAAGTGACCTACATTCTCTTTTAGATTGGGTACTAACTAATAAAATTTATCATGTTTCATTCTCAGGTGTTGCAGAATTGGCTATTAGTGATCACTTTGAAGCATACTGTGTTTTAAATTTTCACCCTCCTAAAATTTCCCATATATTTGTAATGTTACGATGTTTTGATTGGGTTCATGTGGAGGTTAGATCACAGGTTTAGTCATTGTACTGGTCCTTTTTGAATGCTATTCCAATGGTAGACTGTGCTCCTCTCTTCTTTTATATTCTTTTACTTTTTTCAATACAAAATACATTTTTCTCCTTCAGAAAAAAACATTTAAGAGATCAGAATAATAGATGGTTTGTTATTGAAATCAAGTGCCTTGTAGATCAGCAGGATAGCGGCTGGAAAAAAGTATGTTCAATCCCCTTCCTCTGCCCTCTTGAATGAATACCGTCCAGTTAGAAACAAATGTAAATACCGAATTCATTCCTTATAGGCCAAGTATGTTAAAAATCAGCTTGACAAAAAACAGAAAGATCTCAAAAACATTTGAAAAATTACCTTTGCATTGACCAGACTCCAGTCTAAAGAAACTTTAAATAAGATGGTAGTTGATGATCATGAAATTAAGGACCCTTGTTTGATTCCAACTTTGTTAAATACTAACTGTACTGATCTTTCAGCATATGATGGTCAGGATCTTATTAAACTGGATGACAATGTTTCTTATAATTAAAGTAATGTGTTCCCCTGTGAGTCTCCTAAAATTTATTTCAAAAAGATAACTGTTCAAGATACCCTGGAATTTCTAAAAGGTCTTCCAAATACGAGTGGGGACAGTGATGTTGGACTTAATTCTCATTTTCCCAAGTTGGTAACTCCTCAAATTCCAGTCCCTTTGTGCACTATTTTTAATGTGTTTCTTTACCTCAGGAATTCCCTTCTAGCTGGAAAATAGCACTACTTGTCCCTGTACAAAAAAAAGAAAGTGTCACAATTTTGAATGATTTTTGGCCTATTTCTATTTTGAATCTATTGAGTAAAATATTAGAAAAGGGTATATCTATGCAGATTAATGAGCATTTGGATAAAAGGAACTTGCTTTGTATACAGCAACATGGATTTAGGAAGGGGAGGGTTACTAATACTGCTTTGGTCAGGTTCACAGACATGGTGCTTTGTGGTATGGAAAAGAAACTTTTAATGGGGGTCAGAGACAATATCTGTAGGGACTGAGTTACACTGTGTGGCTGATTGCACAGGAGTGACTGCAATATAATATTCAGTTACGATACCTGCAATATTTTGTCTATGTCTGGAGCGCCTGTAGCTTGAAAAGGAAACAAGAAGAGAGGTCAATAGTTCGAATACATCTTGCCGAACTACAGATCCACAGGGGCAGTTATTTTTTTTTTAAATACAAAATCTTTATTGATTTTATAAAAGGAAAATAAGTACAGACCATGGCAATGCAATCAGAGAGACTTTCAGAAAACTTAAAATACTCACCCACTCCACCCCCCCAACAACCCACCCCTGGAGTGTGCCCATAAGGAAGTGTAGGAATAGCATCTCTAATGTAAGGGTGTATAGAGGGAGAGTTAGGAAGTCCATGAGGCATTAATGTAGGTATAAGGCATATAACTTGCCCCACTTTTTATCAAACAGGTTGAGTCTATTATGGAAGCTGCCAATCAGGCATTCCATTCTAAAGCATGCTGAGAGATCATTCAGCCATTCATTGTATGATATTACTAGCTGATCCATCCAATGTTTGCGCACCAGTTTTTTGACAACCATAGATATTAGAGCCATGTGAAATTTATGTTCTTTGACCCTAATACTAGTGCAAATACCTAGAATACAGATTTCCACAGTAAAGAAGTCCTCCAAGCCCAATAGAGGATCCAATCTGGATTGAATTAATTGCCACAGAGGGGCAACTTTTACACATTGCCAGAATATGTGTAACAGGTTCCCCTCCACTTTACCACATCTAGAGCAAGTGGAATTAGGAAGGTGTCCCATTTTGACCAATTTAACTGGAGTATAGTACATGTCATTCAGGATGTGGTACTAGGTGAGTCAAAGCCTGTCTTGGAAGTTAAAGGTAAAAAGATCCTTCCAGACTTGGGCCCAGTTAATGGTTAGGTGCAGTACTAGGGAGCTCCATACCTTAGAGCCAGGTAAAGGGTCCAGGTGGCCTATAGCCAGAAGGTAAGCATATAGGATGGATATACAGTGGGGTTTGGAAACTAAGACCTGGACATGATCCAGATTGGGTTAGACCTTAGAAGTCTGAGGAGTGGTGCCAAACAATTGACCCAGTAGGTGTTGCAACTGGAAAATCTTGAATATGTGCACCAAAGTCAAACCATATTTCTTGAGAATATTTAGAGAAGAAAGGAGAGAGTCAGAGGAATAGAAATTCACCACTATGGTAGTCCGTAATTGAGGCAGCCAGCTTGGAGTGATGTGAGTTCCACCTATCTTAATATTGGGGTTAAGGACAAGGGGCTGAGTAAAGTCTTGGTGTGGGGAGAACTTGTTGAAGGAACAACATTGAGAGAACACCCTTAGTGAGACCCCGATCACTGACCGATGAAGCAGCTCAAGCAGCGCTTTCCGTGGAAGATAAAAGATGGCCGAAGAATGGAGATTGTGCTTTTTTAGAAGCTGGGTTTCTAGTTGCAGCCAGATGGTTATGTAATCCTCAACCACATCAGAGAGCCATCTACCAGTCCTGGTAAAATGGATAGCCCAGTAATGTAAGAGAAAGTTGGGAAGACGGAGATCACACGCTTCTTTGGGAAGACTCAATTTAAGGAAATAGCACCTGGGATGTTTATGTAGCCAGATAAAACTAGAAATAAGGGAGTGAATGTGTTGAAAAAAAGAAAGAGGAAGCCAGATGTTCAGCATGTGTAATGGATAAAAAAGCCTGGGGAGAACATTCATCTTTATAATATTAATCCATCCCCATAAGGATAGTGGGAGGGATTCCCATCTTCTAAGATCCTGTTGAAGAGAGACCACCAGGTCATAGAGATTTAACTTCCCGGTATTCAAGGGATCCGAGGTTAATGGGATACCCAGGTATTTGAGTGAGTGAGGAGACCATTTAATATTAAAGTGACTAAAGTCAGCTCTGTGAGTGAAATGTTTCAAAAGGAAGATTTCCGGCTTAGTGAGATTAAGTTTGTAGTTGGAGAGACGGCTCTACTGAGCTACCAGCTCAGGTAAATATGTGAGAGAAGTAACGGGATGCTCTAAGTGAAGAAGAATGTCATCCACGTATGCAGAAAGAGTGGAAGTGTGGTTAAGGATTGAGACATCCTGTATCTGGGGTGACAGTTTAATATGATGTAGAAGAGGTTCCAAATAAAGGTTGAAAAGGAAGGGTGAGAGGGGACAGCCCTGCCTTGTACCAGTATAGAGAGTGAAATGGGGAGAGAAGACTCTGTTGCAATAAATCTTGGCAGAGGGGGAGTAGTGTATAGTCTGGAGCCACTGAAGGAAGATGGGGGAAGCCCATTTTTCATAGGGTTGACTAAAGAAACACCCAGTCCACTCTATCAAAGGCCTTTTCAGCATCTAATGAGATCAAAGCCATTGGGATCTGAGAGGAGTGGGCAGTCTGGAAAATATGGGTAGGTTTCTTGAGGTGGTCTGTGGAGGAATGTCCTGGGATGAAACCTACCTGTTCTGGACTCAGAAGGTGGGTCCTAACCTGCCTGACACATAGAGAGAGTATCTTGGTTAGGATCTTAATATCACATTTTAGAAGAGAAATCGTGTGATAGCTAGCTGGGGATATTTGGGGTTTATCTGGGTTGAGAAGAAGAACTATCATGGCTTTTAATAATGATGGGTCAAGGAGGTCAGCAATAAGCATGTATAGGTATAGCTTGAGCAGTAGGGGGGCTAATTCTTTAGCGAAGGTTTTATAGAACTTAGGGGGGAAACCATCTGGGTCAGGCTCTTTATCTAGAGCTAAATCTTGAATTGCATCCTCAACTTCTTTAAGAGTAATTGGGGATGACAAGAAGAGCTATTGATGATCAAATAGGCAGGGTAGATCAAGAGAACTCATAAGTATCTATATCCTGATGGGGCGGTGGAGAAGAACGCTCACCATACAAAGTGTGGTAAAAGTTTTCGAAGGGGACAGTTATTTTTAAGTCCACTGAAATTTTATAGCTTTTTGAATGGTTCCAGAGCCTCGGATGAGAGATTTTAGCACGTTAAAGCACTTTTAAAGAGTTATTATTCTATCTTCATCTCTGTGACTGCACGATCCACTTCCGGGCCATACATAGGCATTTAAACTCACCAACTGGAAAACAGGGTGAGCCAAGCAGGGCGTGTGTGGATCATGCACAGAGACAAATGCGTGGTGCATGTCTGGCTTGTCCAGCAAGTCTGGAGGGTAGGAAGGCAGAAAAACTGTGAGTATCTGTTTGGTAGTGCAGTACTAAAATGTCTAACAACATGGATGCTGTGTGTGAAAGAATCAAAAAATTATGTTTGGATGGGTTGCTGATGAAATGTAATGGCTGCAATATGTATGCAGTAAACACACAACAAATAAACTCTCCCATAGAATGTGATAAATGTGTGCAAATTGACATAACCCAGTATAAACCACAAAATGCTATGCTGGAGATATGTAATTTAAAGGAAATCCTGAACATTGAATAAGAAGGAGGGACTGGTAACACCCATTAAACCAAACCCCCTGCACGAAGTACACTTCAACACTCTACTGCCCATCCAGCCCCCAAAAAGTGATCTAGAGACGATGCTGTTGCAGATAATGAGCAATCTAGTATTTCATCAGGGTTTCACAATCAAAAAAAAAATTTAAGCATACTGGTACTGAAAAGGATGCACATGGTACTCTGTAAGCTCTGGAAAAGGGTTTAGAGATAGAGAAGAGCATTATCTGCACAGGACATAACAACTTCGAATAGGTTAAACTTATTATAACTCTGAAGAAAACCAAGCGGGTGTTCCTGAGCAGGTGCACATGACAGTTATGGGTAACTCAATAATTAGGAAGTGTGACACCATTATTTGCCAAGGGGATAAACATAATAGGATGGTTTTGTGTTACCCTGGGGCAAAAATCACAGATATAAAGAAATACATTCCAAAAGTGGTGAGTAACTGCGCTGGAATAAAACAAATGTTGACAATTCATGCAGGTACCAATGATGTTGGAGTAAATCACAAAAAAGACATCTGCCATGAATTAATTGAGACTGCACAATTAGTAAAACAAGGAGATGCAGTGACCATTATCTCCAGTCTCCTTCCAGTACCATGGGCAACCCATGAAAAAATCAAACCATCAAAAGGATTAACACAAGAATGAAAAACTGGTGTTTCAAAGAAAGTATTGAATTTTTAGATTCTTGGGACTTGTTTTATAGAAGTAGTCACTTGTACTGTCCTGACAGACTACATTTAAATAAACATGGTGTAAAAATGTTGGGGAACTTAATTAAGAAAAAATGGAATCAGTACATTTAAACTGATTATGAATGGGGAAGGGGTGAAAGTACCACATAAGCCCCTAGTGAAAATACCACATAAGCCCCTACCCAACTACATAATAAGTAAAAATAAATCTTCAATAAAATGCTTACTAAGTGATGTTAGAAGCCCGCAAAACAAGTTTACTGAATTTCAGGGAATACTTCATAAGACCAAAATCGATATTGCTTTATTAATGGAAACCTGACTGGATGACAAGGATGATTGGGGAAAAGACATTAATGGATATTCTATGATCAGTCTGGACAGAAAGCATAAAAAAGGAGGAGGGATAGCTGTTTACTTAGGTAAAGATCTAATACATATGGATATAGCCACACAGATAAAAATACCTGATAGTAAAATGGAGACAATTTGGTTACAATTAAAAAATGGTCAAATAATGATTTAATTCTAGGTTTATGGTACAGACCCCTGTACTCTTCTATTGACATACAACATGTTACAATGAAAGAAATTCTGCATGCTATGGAACTAGGGAACTTAATATTAACAAGCGACTTTAACTTTGCTGATATTGATTGACTAAATCGCGCAGGAAGGACAAAACCTAGCAGATAATTTTTAGAATTCTGTATTGAAAATAATCTTACTTAACATATATCTACACCTACTAGACTGAGTAATATATTAGACCTAGTCCTAACTAGTGAAGACGTACATATTACTAAAGGTGATACCATTGCCCTGATAGGTAACAACGACCATGCATCAGTTCAATTTCATTTTGACACATCTGCCTATGGAATCAAGGGATGCACTGAAATTCGTCTTTATAAAACTGCAAATATTAATGAAATAAATAGAAAGTCATCAAACACTGACTAGCATCACATGTTGAATAACAAATTGATTAATGAGAGCTGGGATTACATTAAAGATACTATACACTCAACTATGGCTCAGCACATTAAACGTATAAAAATATAATAAAAGGGGCAGAAAACCAATATGGCTGAAGAAGTGTATTTATAAACTAATAAAAAAGAAGAATAAAGTATATGGATGGTACAGGAGAAATAACTCGGACATAAATTGGAGAACGTTTAAACAATGAAAAAAAATTTAAAAATCAAATAAGATCAAAAGAGACTTTGAGGTCAATCTTGCAAAATCAGCAAAAAAAAATCAAACAGTAAACAGTTTTACAGCTACATAAATTCTTTTAAAAAATCAAATAATGATCTTGCCTCAATTGTAATTGAGGGAAAAAAGTGATAGATCCACTGGAAATAGCAAATACATTTAACAAATATTTTAGCTCAGTATACAGCAAGGACAGCCTATACACTTGAATAATCAAATTGAAATGGAAGATGGCACTTACTGTTTC
Source organism: Neoceratodus forsteri (assembly GCA_016271365.2). NCBI lineage: Eukaryota > Metazoa > Chordata > Ceratodontiformes > Ceratodontidae > Neoceratodus > Neoceratodus forsteri. The sequence goes on along the minus strand of CM057453.1, from coordinate 1,623,132,164 downwards.
TCAAAGGAAGAAATTATAGCACAACTTGATAAATTAAAAAAACCATGGCGCACCAGATCCCGATAATATTACCTCAAATATGTTAAAATTAATGAAGCAACACATCTGGATTCCTCAGAAAATAATATTTGAGACATAGTCAAATTCTGGACATGTCCCTACTGAATGGAAATCCTCCAAAATCATTCCAGTACACAAGAAGGGAAGTAAAACAATCACAGCAAAGTATAGCCCAATTAGTCTGACATGTTTTTTATGTAAAATTCTGCAAGGACTGATTAAAATTAGAATATTGGACAAACTTGGTGAATTCCCAATGTTTGACTATTATCGACATGGTTTCAAAAAAAGGGCGCTCTTGTAGTACTAATATAATTTGCTTTTATGACAAAATAAGTAAGCACCTAGATGAAGGAAAGTCTATGGACATGATACTGTTTGATTTCAGCAAGGCGTTTGACTTGGTTCCACACTGGGCTGCTATTAACAAACTGGAGAAGTGGGGTATAAATAAATATATAGTATGATGGGTATACAATTGGCTGAAGGATAGAACAAACAGTGTCTATAAGAGGCTACTTATCTGAAAAAGGAAAAATGACTAGCAGGGTACCCCAGGGCTCTGTTCTGGGCCCTATAATTTTTCAGATATTTATAGCTGATTTGGATGAAACAATTAACAATGAAATTGTTAAATATGCAGACACTAAGCTTGGAGGCCCATGTTACAATTCTGAAGATAGCTAGTCAATACAAAGAGACATAGATACCATAGTTGCTTGGACATTTAAGTGGGGAATGTCTTTGAATACTGACAAGTGTGGGGTTATACATTTACAGGGAAAAATCAGCAACACACATACACATTACACAATAAAATAATTAATCAAAAAAGATATGAACTGGATTTGGGTATTGTAGTTGATGACAAGCTAGAATTTAAACAACAATGTTCCAGCATCATTATTTTTTTAGTTAGTCCTTTTTACCCCAAGAGCAGTCACCTCACAATTCATATACCATTACCCCAATCCATTCATCATTATCATTATTTTACATAATCACCCTTACACCCTCTGCTATATACTTCACCAGTCCGGCCTCCTCCCTTCCTCCGAGACCCACTATTGATCCCGCTATAGTATCGGCCTTCCCCAATCCCTCCCCCACACTAACCTCTTCACCCCCCCTTCCTTACCCCTAGCTACAACATCTGGCATTTTCAACCTATCCATCTCCTCTGCCACTGTCCCCTCCAGTATTCATCCATTACATATCACTCCTCACAGAAATAACCTCCAGCTGTCCAGACAGCAAATCACCTGATTCATAAATATCTAAGAAAACCCCTCACACTTTAAATCATTGCATCAAAAAGTGTTAGCTTAAAGTGTCTCCTATTACCAACATAGCAAGCTGGCGGCTTCATAAATCATGTATATATGTAAAAACCTTTTGTATTGTAGCGTATCAATGTACTTGTGACACTGAATTGATGTATCAAGTTGTTGTCTCCTCAAAGTGTGTATACTCTGTATCTTATTATATTTTTATGTAAATTGAACCTTGACCTTACCAGGTCCATCTTGCAAATGAGCTGTGCTCAATGATGTTCGCCTGGATAAATAAAGATTTGATTGATTGATTGATTGATTGATTACCTTGGCTTCCAGTCTGCCTCATACATCCGGCATCCTGTTCCTCCAGCTGCTGGCCGGTTCTCTCCTGGCCCAATGCAGCCCCCGCTGCCAATTATCCCCTCTGCCTATCCCTTGTGGCAAGGCACTGGAGAGTCCTCCTTCACTCTCCAACTGAACCAGGATCCAGCAATGCAGCGATGCCCCCTGACTGGGTGTCCCATAGACGGCTATCAAGCCACCGCGACTGTACCATCATGTTTTCCCTTTTCTGTGGCAGTGCAAGTGGGGCATGCAAAGACACCAAGTGGGGGTGTGCTCACATCCGCACATGCTCCTGCCCAGCATTGTGCCCCAACTCACCCCTTCAAGCTCTGTGCCAGTGCACCTTCCCCCAGCCTCCTCTAGGAGCCACAAGTGCACCAGCAACTGAAGACCCCTCTCCCTGGAGAGAGAGAGAGAGCAGTCCCACGGATGCTCAATCCTTCTCCACCACTGCCAACCCCCGATAACCCGAGTCCATTCCCGAACCCAGGTCACTGGCATGGAGTGTGGTGTGGTGTGGTGTCCAGTGCCTCAACCCTCAGTGCCACCAGGCTGGCTAGACTCTGTCTTGCTTCTTAATATTGCACAAGCAAAGTTTCAAAAACTGCAGGTTGTTTATAATAATATATGATGCTTTGTCCTTCTTGCTCCATCCAGAATTCACCATTGTCTTTTTTATTCATACTTTAATTGCCTTTATTCAGTATCAAATTATTAAAATTAGCGTAATTATGACTGCATGTTAAAATACTGCAATGTTCACTCATAACCTGGGCATTTTGCCATATCTGTACACCAGATTTTCAGCATAGTCTTCTTATGACCCCACCTCATAAACAAGGTAGGTGAACATTTTAAAATCCAGCCTGAAAAGTGATTTTGTGCAGAGACTGTGAAATTGCCTTCTGGCACAGATTTGTACAATTTTACCTACGCTGTTCATGAGGTAGGGTACCAAAAAGGCCATGATGAATGTTTGGTGAAAAAATATTGAAAATCAATGAAGTTATGAGTGAACACTGAAATATTTCAGTGTTCCCTCATAACTTCTCATTTTACCATATTTTTACACCAAATTTTCAACATCACCTTCTTATGACCCCACCTCATTAACCCAGTATGTGAAAATGTTGAACTTCCACCTGAAAGGTGATTTCTGCAGCTACTGCAAAATTGCAATTTGTGAAAGATTTGAAAAATTTCACAATGCATGTTCATGAAGTGAGGACCCAAAAAGGCCAAATTAAAATTTGGCTTAAAATATTAAAAAATGACGAAGTTAAAAGTAAAACTTCAAACCGAAATGAAATTCATTAACCTGAATTTGTCTTATTTTCTCATATAGCAATTGCCAGTTCCACCAGGAAGACATGTCTTTCTTTGGAGAGTGGCTCTTCAACATGGGACATGTTAAGCTAAGTGAAGGCATGTTGGGGGTGGTGGTGGTGAGAGTGCTGAGTGGGGAAGGTTGGGATAGGCTAGGCAGGGGTCTTGGGAGTCAGATCAGCAAGAGACTGTTTTCTTTATTGCTGGTTAAACTAAAGACATTGAGGGACTGTTTCCTTTATTGCAGGGAATAGACAAGCCATCATTGGGGATTAGGCACCCCAGTGTCAGGATGATCTTTGGTGGCACTGGGGATGCCACCACCTATTTCTTTTTTAGAGGAGCATTGAAAATTATTATTATTATTGGGAAGGGGCAGGCAATTTGGAGGTATGGGGGTAGAAAGTAGCGGTACATTGAGTGGGCACCCAGTCCATGATAGATAGATAGATAGATAGATAGCTAGATAGATAGATAGATAGATAGATAGACAGACAGACGGACAGACGGGCAGACAGACAGACAGATGGATAGATGGATGGATGGATAGATAGATAGATAGATAGATAGATAGATAGATAGATAGATAGATAGATGGGTGGGTGGTGAGTGGGTGGGTGGATAGATAGATAGATAGATAGATAGATAGATAGATAGATAGATAGATAGATAGATAGATAGATAGATAGATGGATGGATGGATGGGTGGGTGGGTGAGTAGGTGGATGGATGGATGGATAGATAGATAGATAGATAGATAGATAGATAGATAGATAGATAGATAGATAGATAGATAGATTGAGCAAGGCATTGCTGGCTCACTGGTCCAAATGAAGCCAACAGCACAGCTCCAGCTGATCATGGCATTGCCAGCTCACTGCTCCAAATGAAGCTGGCAGCAGGATTCTAGCTGCAGTTTCACAATTCAAGAAAGTCCCATTGCTCGTATACTGAGAACATTGGTGAGCAACTCCTCTCTCTAAGCTGGGCACCCAGGATTTTTGGATGCCCAGGAACAATATTTCCAGGCATATTTTCAAAAAGATTAACACCAGAATATAGCTAAATGGGTGCCTTTTACCTATGTTCAGGTGTTTGATTCTTGAAAATACATCCTTTTTTATGTATTTTCAATGTTTTTTAGTTCAAGAACCAAGATGGCAGACATCACAATAGGTATTTTTTTCTCATGACAAGTAAATGATGAAAAATATGCCATCACGATCAATTTTTTTAATCATTTTTATCAGAGGGTTATACAAAAACCCTACTTTAAATCCTTATAACTCTTGAACCATTTAATATTGTTTCAAAAAAAAAACTTCAAAAGGCACTACTTTGGTACATGCTGCTTCTACCCTGACAGTTTTGTTAAAAAAATGGGTACCATCTAGGCAGTGTATGAGAACAACAGCAACAAAAAAACATTTTAAGTGTAGAGAAAAATTCTTCACTTTTCCAAAAATCATTGTTCCAGATTTCAAAAGCTGCAAAAGATGCAGGCGCAAAACTTTTCACATCTTGAGACTATGCTACCCTACCCACATATGCACATATTTAGGCTATTCCATCAAATGGCATCAAAGTTATTTAGATGCAAACATTTGATTGATCACTGAGCACTCCACTCAGCACTAACTATACTGGCACTGCCATGCCAGTATAATATATTATAGTGGCGTGATAGCACCACTATAGTTAGGATTGATGTTAAGTCTCAAATTTTGCACTTTAATAATTTTGCAACTGATCAATGGATTTGCATGACATTTGGCATGAACTGACCTGTGGGTAGATCTCTTGACTTGGTAAGTTTTGTTCTGGTTGGATGTGTGGATTCTGAGATCTGGATAGTGCAAAAACCTTAAAAGTCACCACTTTTTGCATTTTTTTCTGCATTGCCTTGCAACTAAATTGTGTAGAATTTTGGTGTGAATTTTTTTAATTTAGAACCAGCTTGGGTAATGGAACTGGCATGCATTTGTTTAGTAAAAAATATTAATCTGTTGCAAAGTTACTCTATTTTCAAGTTCCCATTGCTTTCAATGAGATGCTCACTCTCCAGGATTGAGGTAAAAAGTTGAACAAAGGATTTGACTTCTCAAAAAGGGTTCTTTTTCATGAGGCGCCATTCTTTTTACACCAGTAAAAATTCCTTTTTTGTGAGCCGCCATCAATATATATATATATATATATATATATATATATATATATAGATAGATAGCTAGATAGAGAGAGAGAGAGAGAGAGAGAGTTTGGTGAGTAAAGCAATTTTCCTACAGTTTCATCCTTGCATGAGAAATTTTATTTGCATTTGGATACTGCTTTTCAATCATCTGAGTATTTACAACTACTTTCTCCTTTGTGTAAAACTAAAATGGGCTCTGTGGCTTTCTCTGTATCTGCTCTGGGTTATTGGAATGCATTACCTGTTGCCTTGCGTAACACTACCTCTACTAACTCGTTCAAATTTAAACCACATCAGTATTTGTTTGAGAATAGTGCTTGTAATTGTTGTTGATTTTGTTTTTATGTATCATAGTTGTTCACACTGAAAATGTTATGTATTTCCATTCTTTGTATGCCTCTGGCCTGGCCCAAGCCTGAACAAGGGCTGCTGGTCCGGTGCTTCTTACCTAGTTAAAAATTTGAAAAAATAAATAAAATCAATAAAGCATTCAATTAATCAATAAATAAGTAAATAAAATGCTGGAGACAAGGAGCAAGCAGGGAACTCATGACCTGTCTCAGTTGTGGGTATACTGCTGGAGTCACCGGTCAGAGGACCTCATGGACTAACTTGACAGCAACAGACTCCAGGATAGTAAACAGTATGGGTTTGTGGCAGGGAGGTCTTGTCAGAGCAAATTAATAGTTTTCTTTGGCTAGGTGATGAGGGTATTGGCTAGGGACCATGCCATGGGTTTACTATACTTTGACTTCATCAAGGCTTTCTACTTGGTGCCTCATGGAAGACTGCTGATGAAGATGGAGGACCTGGATACAGCAAGGGACATAGTAAGATGGGTAGGAAATTGACTGAAGGAGAAGCAGAAAAGAATAGTGAACAGAGTCAAATCAGAAGAATGGGAGGTGACGAGTGGGATGCCACAGGGATCCATCCTGGGTCCTGTTCTTTTCAATACATCCATCAGTGACATTAGCAAAGGAATCCAGGATGAAATCTATATCTTCACAGATGACACTAAACTCTGGAGGACAGTAGATAGCAGCAAGGGAATTAGGGAGATGTAGAGTGACTTGCAAAGGCTAGAGAGGTGGTCTAATGTTTGGCAGGTGAAATTCAATGCCAAAAAGTGTAAGACGATACACCTAGGAAACAAGAACCTAGGACTGAGTACTGGACAGGAGGGGTAAAGCTGAGCACTACAGCTGAGGAAAGGGATCTAGAATTCATCATTACTGACTCACTTAAACAATCAAGCCAGTGCAACAAGGCCTATAATAAGGCAAATAGAAAGCTGTGATGTGTCAGATGAGGTTTCATGGTAGAAGAAAACAGGTATTACTACCTATTCATGGTTCATTGGTTAAGCTGCACCTGGAGTACTGTTCCCAGTTTTGTAGTCCTCTCCTCAGGAAAGATAAAGACAGGCTAGACACGGTGCAATGAAAAGTGACCAGGATGATTTCAGGCTAGCATAAGGTAGAGCTCCAAGCCAATGCTTCACAGTGACGCATTCTTCAAGTAGATCTTGCCACATGTTGTCAATACAGTTTGTTGTATCTTTCTTCATGCAGGGCCCTGCAGGCCCTTCATGAAGAAAGGAGCTCATGTGTGACATTGTTTGCTCATGGAACAGGGTGTGCTTTAGGGTTGACAACCCCAAGGTAGACCCCACCACTGATTCAGCAAGACTTCTGAGACCCAAAACCCTAATGTTTTTTCCTTTTGCTACTTGGGGTGTGAGGCGAGAAGTTAGGATTAGAAACCCTAACACCACATTTTGCTACTTTTGTGGCAATATGTCACCCTATCTGGTGCATTAATGAAGATTTTGACACAGAATTTCCTTTCTGTTTGAGATAGTAGACTTGTATAAGGGACCTGCGTGAACAAATTCAGACACCCTGTGCCAAGTGAAGATTCTGTCCAGCAACAGAAGTGCAAGGTCCTTGTAGGCCCTGCACTTCTGTGCAGTGATGGATGTGAAGAATTCATGAGGCTGTCTGGTGGGCTGTGGAAACACAGAACCCTGTAGTCCCTGTGCCTCCATGTGGCCAAAGGTACAGATACACAGGGTAAGGAATGCATCTGTCAACCAAATGCACAGGGCACTCTGCCACCCATGGATGGAGAGGTGAAGGGCCGTATGCCAAGAGGTTAGTTCTCTTCACTATATGGTACCTGTGCCTTGTTGACAACCCTGCACCTTTCATTCCTGGCTGGGGGTGTGTTACATAACAGCGCAACACCCCCCTCATCCCATCCAGCTGGGTCACTGAGCTCATCCCCAAACTCATCTCAACAGCACAGGATCACAAAGCATACCCGCTTAGGTCAAGACTGCCACTACACGCAAACTTTGTTAACAATTATATATATATATTTTTTTCTTTTGGCCCCACATTTTCAACATACTCATTTTATGATTTGCTTTATAAACATGACATTACCATTTATAGTATATTGACTGAAATGCCATTTTGCACCAGAAGTGTTAAAACACGTCTCATCCATGATTTAAAAAATGACACATGTCATATTTATGAGGTGGTGTGGTGGAAAAATGGCTATGTTGAAATTCTGGAGTCAAAATATTAAAATTAGCGGAGTTATGACTGCATGTTAAAATACTGCAATGTTCACTCATAACCTAGGCATTTTGCCATATTTGTACACCAGACTTTCAGCACAGTCTTTTTATGACCCCACCTCATAAACAAGGTAGGAGAACATTTTAAAATCCCTCCTGAAAAGTCATTTTCTGCAGAGATTGCGAAATCACCTCTCAGCACAGATTTGTACAATTTTACCTACATTGTTCATGACATGGGGTACCAAAAAGGCCATGTTGAAGGTTTGTTGAAAAAATACTGAAAATCAGTGAAGTTATGAGTGAACATTAAAATATTTCAGTGTTCCCTCATAACTTGTCATTTTACCATATTTTTACACCACATCTTCAACATAGCCTTCTTATGACCCCACCTCATGAACCTAGTAAGTGAAAATTTTCAAATCCCACCTGAAAGGTGATTTCTGTAGCAACTACAAAATCACATTTTGTGAAAGATTTAAACAGTTTCACAACGTCTGTTCATGAAGTGGGGCCCCAAAATGGTCAAATGAAAATTTGGTGTAAAAATATTAAAAAATGACAAAGTTAAAAGTAAAACTTCAAACCCAAATGAAATTCATTAACCTGAACTTGTCTTTTTTTCTCATATTGCAGTTGCCATTTCCAGCAGAAAGACATGTATTTGATTGGAGAGTGTATCTTCAACATAGGACATGTTAAGGTAAGTGAAGGTTTGTGGGGGTGGGGTGAGGGTACTGAGTGGGGAGGGTTGGCGTAGGGTTGGTAAGGTCTTCGGGGTCAGATCAGCAAGGGACTGTTTTCTTTATTACTGGTTAAACTAAAGACAGCGAGGTACTGTTTCCTTTATTACAGGGAATAGGCAAGCCAAATATTGGGGATTGGGCACCCCAGTGTCAGGATGATCTTTGGTGGCACTGGGGATGCCACCACCTATTTCTATTTTAGGGGAGCATTGAAAATTATTATTATTGGGAAGGAGGCGGGCAACTTGAAGGGGAGGGGGTTGGATGTAGCAGTACATTAGGCGGGCACACAGTCCACAACAGATGATAGACAGATAGATAGATAGAATAGATAGATAGATAGATAGATAGATAGATAGATAGATAGATTGACTGGTATAAGTTGAACTCGGAAAACACTGAGGTGCTGGTTGTGGACCCAGGTCACCGTATGGGGGGGTTGTGGGTTGGTTCACCCTCTGGACTCTTTCTTGTGGGCTTATCACTCCCAACCTCTGAACGGGTGTGAAACCTAGGGGTTATTTTTGATGAAGGGCTGACCCTGCATTTGCAGGTGTCAGCTGTCATCAAATCTTCCTTTTACCATCTAAGGAATAGCTCCATGATTAAGCACCTGGTTCCATTTGGTGACCATCCTACTCTTGTTCATGCCTTTCTGTCCTTGCGCTTAGATTATTGCAACTCCCTCTACCTAGGGCTATGAGGGTTGGGTGGAAATCCATCACCTGCAGCTGGTGCACAACACGGCAGCCTGGCTTTTTAAGGGATTGTCTCAGTCCTGTCATATTTCGCTGGTGCTGCGTGGACTGCACTGGCTGCCTGTACAGTGGCGGATTACCTTGACTGGCACACAAGGAGGGCCGACCAACCCGAGCCACACCATCCCCCAATGCAGAGCACACCCTGCCCAGGAGCAGCATCCACCACTGCAGGATACCACATGCATGCCACCACCCCCACTGTGACAATGCAACCCTGTGCACCACAGAACCAAGCAAGGCAACCCCACGATGAGCACCCATCAGTGGGAGGCAGCACACAGCGATGCAACGACGGCATACACAGTGCCACCATGCACAGCCCCCCCGGAGTACATCTGAGAGACCGACCATGCATCGGCAAACGAGGTACCCTACACGTGACAGGGCATGGCCCGGACCCCACCACCAGTGGTACAGCACCCTGCACACCCTCCCAAGGACACACCCCGACCCAGCACTGGCCATAACAGCCAGCACAGACACCCACAGTGGTGCATGGAAGCATGCACCACACCGGATGCAACACAGTGCATGGACAAACACCCACCCATACCCAAGGGCACAACAACACAGGGACGCAGTAGCGGGGCAACCAAGCCCCCAGCGTCGGCCCATGGAAACCATGTACACACGGCCAGCAGTCCTCCATGGCACAGGAGTGCCAGCCACCTTGCGCAGGCACTGTGGACCTGTATGCCACCATCATTTGTCCGGAGCACAAGTCACAGACAGTGGTGCATGCCACAGCATGGAGGTGGGACAACAACTGCGGAGGCCACAGTGTCACCCGAGGCAGACATGCACCACACCAGTGACAGAAGGCAACCCAGCATTGTGACGGGTACAGTGGCTGCCCTGCATGTACAGTCACCACTGACATGCCAGCAGACCGTGCAGGTCACAGACATGCAAGGGTGTCAGCTGCACAGGCCATGGATGGGCTGACAGGTGTGCCATGGACACAGAGCATGCACCATGGACCACTGCACACAGTCATTCAGTGCACAGGGCACAACACACACACCACAGATACTGACTGATAGCTATTCCCACACCATAGTCACTTCCCCACGGACACACACACATACCCATGACTGCACCACCACTGACGCCATGCACACCACTGCAGCTGAGCACCTATAGCCCGCTGCAAATCAGAGACCACCACAGCATTCATATCAAAAGACTTGTAATGAAAAACATCAAACAAAACTATTTACAACTATGTACAAATGTGTTGGGGGAAGGCCATAAACATGGTGGGTGTGGCCAAAGGGCAAGGATGAACAAATGGGACAGGAAAGGAGGGGTGTGAGGGTGGGTCCAGGGGGGGTAGGGGAAATCAGGGGCATATAGATGGTCAGTGGGAGCCCCACTCCCCACTCCAGCTGCTCCACCTCCCATGCCTCCGCTGGACCCCCAGCTGCTCAATCCTTCGCAGGATGTCCAGTGATGCCCTCGCCACGGTCAGTATTTCATGTAGTGCCTCCTGGATTGCCTGCAGCTGGCGGACACCTAGGACAAGGGAGCACAGTCAATAGGTGTGAATGCACAGCCCCATACAGCCCACCCACTGTGCATGGCATACGGCCATGGGACATGCCTCAGTGATGGTGTGTGACCACCCACAGTGATCATGTCCACAAGACCTGCCCACCCAGATGCATACAGCAATGCGGACTGCTGCACACACCCACCGGCCAAGTCCTGCACAGCACCACCGTGGCTGTTTAGTGACATGGCTATGTGGTGCGAAGGCAGTGGCACAGCCATGTACCCGGTGCACGCATGGACCACCATTGACGCACTCCCAGACATGCAGTGCCACTGGACAGTGCTGACTGTAACAAGTTGCGTGCATGGCAGTGGTGTCAATGGATGGTGGCCATGCCCCAGCTGCCCACCCTGTTACACAGCATGCAATGGTAATCATAGAGGTAAGGCACTCACCATCATCAGGCTGGTCTCTCTGGCACTGTGGACCTTCGCCCCTCTGATTGTTCTGGTCATCCAGCTGGCACCGCTGCTCTCTCACCAGCCGTCTCTCTTCCAGCTCTAAGGTGCAAACATGGAGAGAGGAACATCAGTACAATCCTGTAGCAAAGTCCCCCTGCTCCCATGTGTGTGCAATCCCACCCAGCCAGACCCACCCACCCCACACCATGATAACACCACCACAGCCAACACCGGACGGTGCCCACCCATGTTCTGAACACATGCAACCATGATACCCATATGGAAGATAAAAGTGTGTGGACATTACACCTACCTGGTCATGGCACCGTGCCCCTCCTGACACAGGCCTGCAGGCGGGCAAACAGGTCCGGGTCCCTCCGCCTCAGGTCCCCATACTTGTGGCGGCACTGATCCGCCATCCGATCCATTCCTGTGGCCTCCTCCAGGGCATCAGCCACCTCCTGCCACACCTGGCTCCTAGACCTGTCCAGGGGTGCCTCCCTAAACAGTGGGCCAAAAAGTGGCTCAACAATGGCAAACAGGTTTGCCATTTCAACTTGGCTCCACTGGGCAGCTCTCCTCCGCTGCCATCTCTCTTGCTCAGTAGGTTCAAAATGGCGCTCTGCAGCGCGGTTCCACCACATGCAGATGCTGCATGGTACAGCGCTGCCATTCCCTATCGCGCTGTCCCTGAACAGTGCGATAGTGGTGCACCCATGCCTGATGCATGGTGCCTAGGGGGCAAAGGTCAGGCACAGGGACAAGGGTCTCTGGCGCTTGGACAGGCACAGCGCCATTGGAACCCAATGTGTGAAGCATGATTGGGTGCCTGTGTGCTACCTCCAGTAGTGGCCTACCGCGCTGTTGCCCCGTGTGCCTATGATGCCCTAGTGCCACAGCGCCATATAGGTGAACATCGCTGTAGTGCCACTGGCACAATGGTGGCCATGCCCTGCATTGCGTCCCAAGCACAGCACATCAGCAGCGTGGTAGATGCCTGCGTCAGCAACCCGGGCATGTGCAGTGAGGTGTGTACTGCGAATGTCACAGAACTGTGCCCTTGGCTCAGCATGTTCAACACAATTGCGCAAAGCGCAACAGCTCGATATTCAGCCATCATATGCAAATCAGCTAATCAGCCATTCAATGGCGCAGCACTGCAATTTGCATCCACTTAAAGTTGCGCCTCACCTCATTTGCATGGGTTGCGCTATAAAAGTGCGACATTGGGCTGCACTGGCAATAGTCGGTTACTAGAGTCTATTGGTGAGTTGCATGCTGTTTGGGAGTGTGGACTGTGGATTTTGGGACATGCATGGGACTGCACAGTCACAGGTAACAACTTTCATTCTCACAGGCTAAATCATGACTGAGTGAGTTGTGGGAGAGGAGGAACACAGTTGTGGGAGGAGGAGAAGGCCTAATTTCACCAAGGCTGAGACAGATGCCCTGTTTGAAGCCTACCTGGATCAGGAGCGGCTTCTCAGCGGATGGCAGGGAACACCACAGGCCCATGCTGCTGCATGGGAGGACATGGTGTGTGCAGTGAACCTGCATGGCAGCCACCAGCGCTCCATGCAGAAGTGCAAGAAGAAGATGGGCACAGACAGGAGGAGGATAAAGGAGAAGGTGGCTGCCATCAGGGCAGCATGAGCTGCAACAGGTGGGGGACAGCCGGAGGTGCTACACCTGACCCCACAGGAGGAGAGGGTTGCTGGCAGCATGCAGCATTGTGCCATTGAGGGTGTTCTGGGTGGTGGCTTCCAGACGGGTAGTAGCCCGTCACTGCATGGTAGGTCATGGTCTGTCTATTGGGGGGGCAGGGTAGGTCACATGCAGTAACACGACTTTGTTTTCCATTACAGATCCTGAGCATCTGCATGGGTCAGTGGTGGTGGGCCTGTCCACTGAGGCCAGTCAGATGGAGATGGAGGAGGGCCCATCCACCTCCACAGGTATACACAGCTCAGTGTGACAGTGGGCCCGCCTGGCTGTCCAGACTGATGTTGTTGGAACAGGTGCGGAGGAGGCCCTGCCCATGTCCCAGTGTGCCAGCGTCCACAGATGCCAGCATGCTGTGACTCGGGCTGGTGCCGGGTCCATCACCGATGATGATGTTGCTAACGCCATGGGCAGTGACACATGTGTGCCATGGGATGGCCACACAGCAAGTAACATCGCGGCCATGGCTGTGGGTGGTGCCGCCATGGAGACCTGCGTGTCTTCACAGTCCAGCCTGTGCTTGTCAGCACCAGTGGGGCAGCACTGGTGTATGTGTACAGGACAGTGGGACTGTTACAGCCACTGCAGTGGGACCAGTGAGCCCTGGGGAGCGGCAGCTGGAGGGGCAGCATCAGCAGCCAGCCAATGGGCTTGGGGGTACAGTGTCAGGGGGCGGCATCAGTGCACCGCCTGTGGACATGCCCAGACCTGGTCCTGGTGTGCGGCGCCCACCTTCAAGGGGTGCTGAGCATCAGGGCCACGCACACCCTGAGAGACAGGATGCCGAGGAGGCAGATGACCTCTTCGATGAGCACACCCGCATACTGCAAGCATCAGTCAACCAGCAGATGTGGCTTGCGATGTCAGTGGATGCACTGCATGCGGCTCTGGAGTGGGCAGATGAGCATCGCAGCAGAGACACCGCTCTGATCCTGGCAGGGATGGACCGGTTGCGGGAGGATGTGACCACTGCCATTGACAGGCAGACACAGGCATTCACTGCTGTCATGGCCACAATGGGCACACAGTTATTTGCCCATACGTCACAGACACCACGCAGTGCACTGTCCACCCCCATTCCTGGCATCGTGTGACACCATCCTTGTCGACACCGGGTTCAGCTGTGGGCATCCCGAACACACCTGGCACAGGCATGTTTGGTGTGCTTCAGACCCCTGCGTGAGCACGGTCGCGTTCACACAGTGGAACCCCTGGGGGACCATCGGTGCCACCACATGAGGCCAGTGGTCAGCCTGTCAGTGCTGGCAGGTCTTGGCGGTGCCGCCCATGCATCCGTGGTGGCTGGGGCACTGTGTCGTGTGACTGACCTGTCTCCCAATGTGGCTACTGTCTGGTGCTGCCCTGTGTGCATTGTGTCTTTCAGCGGGCATTGCACGGGTGGGTACCCGGCCCTGCACGTGGACACACAGTCCATCTGCACACCCTCCCAACTGCTGTCCGCAGTTGCGTGTGCATGATGATGCCTGCATTGCACTGTACACCAATGTGCAATGGTGCTCAGTATCTGACACACGCACATGGACAGGCAGTGGGCATGGTGGTCTGTGGACACGTGTGTGGCAAGGGGGTGGAGTTCTGGGTCAGTGTGCCTCCTACCCTTTGTGCATGTCTGGTGCATTGTGTGTGTGTGTGTGTGTGTGTGTGTGTGTGTGTGTGTGTGTCCACATGGCATGTTAGACCTCACCCATCCCTGGTGGTGTGTGTGGTTCCATGCCCGGCAAGTTCCCTTGATGGCATGCACCCCTGGTGTGTGTCCATGCATGTTTGTGGGTTGTGCCTTAGCCACTGATGGTTGCACATGGCCCCATGACTTACCTGGGCTGGCTGAAGTGCTCCTCCGTGATGGTGTCCCGTTGCAGCTGTGCCAGCCGGAGCAGTCGGGGGTCCCGTCGCCCAAGGGGGGGGGCTGCCCATCACCATTGTCACCAGCATCCTCATCATCCCCATCACTGTCCCCCTCTTCGACCTGTATGGCTATCCCACATTCATTGGCCATGTTGTGCAGGATGCAACAGGCCAGGAATAGCCCGCAGGCCTTTGATGGGCTGTACTGTAGGGCACCGCCGGAGGTGTCCAGGCAACAGAAATGTGCCTTCAGCATCCCGAACACCCGCTCAATGACATTACGTGTGGTGGCGTGTGCCTCATTGTAGCATTGCTGCGATGGGGTCACGGGCCCCGGTAGGGTGTGAGCATCCAGGGACAGAGTGGGTATCCACTGTCACCTGTGTGTAGAGGGTGGAGGTTAGTTTGGTGATCAGCATCACCCTGCTCCGGGCCATGTAGGCCACTACCAATGTCACCTCTGACCATGCCCCCCCAGGCCCTATGATTGTCCGTGTGGTTTGCATATTCACCCACTAGGTGGCCAGTGGGGATATCCCCACTCTCAAATCTGTGGCACAGTGCCAGCTGGTGCCAGATGAAGGCATCATGTGCTCCCCCAGGGTGCGTGGCACAGACATTGATTATGCACCCCCTGGCATCGCACACCACCTGACAGTTGATGCTGACATAGCCCTTGCGATTTATATATGTGGCCCCCTCGGGGCCAAGTGGTGTGCGGATGGCCACATGGGTGCAGTCTATTGCCCCTAGCATGCCAGGCATATGTGCTACCCTGTGGAACTCCTGTATGTTTGCTGTGCACTCCGCCGGCATGCTGGGGAAATGGATGTACTCCACAGCATGTGGCAGCAGTGCGCTGAGGAATTGGGTGAGGTGGCATGATGTGGCCAACTGGGTTATGCCTGTGGTGTCCTCAGTTGGCCTCTGGAAGGTACCCGTGGTGAGCAAGCACATGCAAGCTGTCACTTTCGTCTCTACTGACAGAGCATGGCTCCGTCATGTGGGTGCCTGCATCACATCACTGCACAGCTTACAGAGCCACCTCAGAATTGTCCAATTCAGGTGGTACTGGCCCACGATCTCAGTATCACTATACAGCTCGAAGCTGGTGCGGGCTCGGTACTGCCTGTTGGGGGCATACTGCTGATGGGCCCTTCCATGGCCACGTCCCCCTGCTGCCCACCTTCTCAATCCCCTCATTACTGCCTCCATCTTGATGGTGGCACTGGCCACGTCCCTGGCTTGTGTTCACCCCCCCCAGCAGCTGTTTCTGTATTCCTCCCGCTATCCTGGCTGCTACTTCCCCTGCACCGGGAACACCTGACTGTGCTGGCCTCACTGCTCTGTGGCAAGTACTTCCCTCTTCTGCACTGTGGCTCCCCACACCTTCCCCAGAGCCTGTGGGTTCCAGGTGCCCTTTCCCTGGCCTGCCCTGTGTGTCCTTGCTGCCCAGTTTCTCTTGCTAGAGTTCAGCCTCATGTGCCTTCCCTCTAGCGTTCTTGCACCTCTCCCTTGCTCCCTTTTATTTTGGCTCATTTCTGCTATGGTGCAACTTCCGCTGGGTCCCCTATTGCGCATGGCACACATTGTTGAGTATCGCACTGCACCATTTATGCATGGTTCCTCCCCCTTCAGTTGCGCATACATTCATTATCATTGCGCTGTTGCTCAGCGTGATTTTGGGGGCGCAACTGCCTCCTGCTGAATATCGTAGAATGGCACATTTTCGGACTTGCGTAGGTGCAACCCTATTTCGCATGGCTCGACTCTTTTGACTATCTGGCCCATTATGGGCAGGATGTGTAAAATGACAGCTGTACTGTTCATGATGTGGTGTGATAAAATGGCTATATTGAAAATTTGGTGTGAAAATATTGAAAATGACCAAAGTTATATGAATGCGTAGAAAATTTTGATCAATCAGGTGTAACTTGGACAGTTTTTGGAGCTGGTTTACCAAATTGTCAACATGGCCTTTTTGGGACCCAACCTCATGAAAAGTGCCACTGTCATTTTGTTCACTCATCCTGAAAGGTGATTTCACAGAGCGATCACGCTATTCTGTACCACAGGTACGAAAAAACACTTTGGGCAGGATTTGAAAAATTACAGCTGTACTGTTCATAAGGAGGTGTGAAAAAGTGGCAATGTTGAAATTCTGAAGTGAAAATGTTAAAAAGAGGCTAAGTTACTAGCATGCCTGGAAACTGCACAATGCACACTCGTAACGAGGTCATTTTTTTGAATTTTTTCACCAAATTTGCAACATGGGCTTTTTGGGACCCCACCTGATGAGCAGAGGCATTGTTGTTTAATTGGTCCAGAATGGTGATTCCACACAGCGAGAGTGAAATCACCTTTCAGGAATGAGTGATGAAATGACAGTGACAATGTTCATGAGGTGGGGTCCCAAGAACCCCAAGTTGAAAAGTTGGACCAAAAATTCCAAAAAATGGCTGAGATATTAACATAAGTTGAAAACCCCCATTGATTACCATCATACAGTGCTTACCTTGATTCCTCAGTTCGGAGTTTGGCTTTGAAGTGTGCAGATGTGTCCCCGGTCTGGAAAAGATGACAGCACCTGCTCTCTGGAGGTAAGTATGGGGTAAGGGGGATAAGGTGAGGGGGGGTGCTCAGTGAGAGGGTGGGGAGACAGTGAGGGATCATTTTCTTTTTTACAGGTTATTTTACAGGAAAAAAATTTAATTTAGGCACACTGGGGTGGGCTCCCAGTGTGCCACACTAGTGGTGGTGGTGGGAGGGGAACATGCCGACATGGGGATTAGGTACCCCAATGTTGGCACAAGGATGGGAAACAGAGGGTGTGGGGTGAGCAGCACACAGTGGGATGGAGAGAGGGAGGAGGGCTTGATTGAATGTGGGGACAGGTACCAGAGGGTACGAGGTGGACAGCATTCAGTGGGAGGGAGAGGGAGGGTTTTATGGCATTACTGCTGGTGGATTATGGACAGAAAGATGGCATGTGCCACTACTACCACCAGTACAGTGTTTCCAACCATGTCTGGATGGTGACACTGGCATACACAATGCTTTATAGCTAACCAAACCATTGTGGACGCAGTAAGTTAGTCCTACAACACAACTTTATAGGTGTGCAACAAAAAAAAATTAAGCCCTTACGTCACATTGTTTGTTCATGGAAGTAGTGGGCAGAACGGTCATCTACACTGCAAGATTAAATGTAATGTCCAGTTTCTGCAATTTGCCAGGTTGTTTTATATTTATTTGCTGCCTTGGGGCTGGGATGGGAGCAGGAAGGACAGAACGCAGTTGGAGGGGAAAACTGTAAACTAAAGAAAGAAAACAGCGCTCATCAGTGTTTGCGAAAAAGCTCTTTATTTAAAATGGGTGATTTTCCATGTAACTAAATACCTGATTCAAGTGCATATCTGCTCTTAAGAGACCTTAACCAATCATTTCACAGGAGGATACTGTGTCTGAGAGAACCCTATTTTGAGAGACACAGCAAGACAGAGCAGAGCAGAGCAGTATCTCCAGTACTGTTAGTATATCTGAGAGAACCGACCCTATTTTCTTAGTAGTTAACATCAATTTCTAAATTGGCCATTGCTACAGCTGGACTTTTCATGACAGAGACAGGCTATACTGCAAAATCAAAGAACCGAGCCGCCATGTGAGTATGTCTGAGAGGACCAACCCTATTTTCTTAGTAGTTAACATCGATTTCTAAATCAGCTGTTGTTACAGCTGTATTTTTCATGACAGGAACAGGCTATACTGTACAAATCAAAGAACCGAGCCACCAATGCTATGCAAGTCAATAACACCTGTCGGCTGCTGACAGCAACCAGACATAATCTACAGATCAAAGGACAGAGCTACACCACTATTAGTTCGACTCTGTCCTTTGAAATCCTTGTCCACTCCGCCTCAAAACCAGAAACTGTGTAATCGATGGCCTGCCTCCTGATTTGCCTGCACCAATCCTGCCCCTTGAACAGACCTCTCCATTGGATGCACCCCACCATGCCCCTCTACCGCAACTCTCATATCAACATGTTCATCTGTGCTTGCATGCACAACGAACAAAGAAATGAAAGACTTGCCTCAAAATGAGCCACGTTTAACTGTGCCTTAATAAACACTAATGTGAAAAACTGTGTTTTCAGTTATTATCTTTTTATGGATAATATTCTGCAGTGATCTCTTCATGGAACCATTAATTTGGAGTTTTTACTACGTCATGGTTTGCGTACAGAGTGCTAAACATGGGATATTATTCTATCAGAACCATGCTTAGAGTTCTTTGCTCAAACCATGACATAGTTAAAACGCCAGATGACTGGTTCCATGAAGAGAACTGTAACAGAATGCTGCACATAAAAGTACAGTCTCTCGCATCACTTTTTATTCAGATACAGTTACATGTGGATCATTTAGGCTTATGGATATTATTTCCATAAATGGGAATATTATATAACCAGCTGCCTATTAGAAATCATTTCCTGTCCTCTTTAAGTTTACCAAGGGCAATCATCTCTGTACAGACCGTAAATTATTTTGGAATAGTATGAGCAAGGGCATAATTGCCTACCATATTGCAAGTATAATCTATGCCACCAATAGCTTAATCTGGTTCTGTATGTCAGTTTGCATCTGTATCTTCCCCT
This sequence comes from Neoceratodus forsteri, assembly GCA_016271365.2. NCBI lineage: Eukaryota > Metazoa > Chordata > Ceratodontiformes > Ceratodontidae > Neoceratodus > Neoceratodus forsteri. The sequence continues at coordinate 1,623,112,666 of CM057453.1, read as the reverse complement.
TCTCCCCTGGGACAAGGCTGAACATAGGCAGAACTGCCTAGTACTCCTTTTCCGGTAAACAAAAACTAACTAAACTAAAACTAAACTATTACAAATGTCCTGGTATGCAACATTCTCAAAGCATCCCTTGTGCAGAGCATAATTGTTTGTCCAGGATAGATGTGTAACTGCCCTCAAACACATAGATATTACTCGATTACTTGATAACTGTATTAACTTATTAAAAAACATTTATGTATGATCACTGAGAAATTATCCTGGTGGTAGGACTGGGCTGTTTGACAAGCTGCAGACATCACAGTTTTACAACTATAAGAGAAAAATATAAACTAATATTATACACATTCATGCATGTTGCAGATGTACCGTATGTAGCTTTTATCAAGGGGATGTTTTCAAAAATACTGTGTTATTATTACACAGTGTCACAAAAAATAAAAATCTTGTCTCAGGAAAATGTGGACAAATACCTTAACATTTATTTATTTAAGAGTTTGGCCAGGAAAGCATGCTAAGCAAACAGTTGCACGTTTCCAAATGCATCCTGGGGGACAAGTCCCAAAAGTGTTAATTCTTTACATGTACAGTAAAATGAAAAGACAGGCAAATACATTTATACATAGAAGCAAAGTAATACATTCATGAGCGGTAACACGTGAGATTCCAGTATTAGGCTGAGAGAGAAGGTGATGCCCTCATATCTAATAGCTACAGTTTGCATTATTATAAGTGCAGCAGGGAGAGTTATTTTTTAATGCAAACCCTATGAGGTGCAATGTATTTCCACATTAAGAGCCTGCAGATACCATCATTAGCCAGTACAGTAAAGTAGCTCTGTTGCACAGTGTTGTTTCCTGTTAGCGGCTGCTTTATACTTCCTTTGATATTTTCATTCTTTGTGTTGGGTCTGGCTCGGGTTCTGGAGGACTTTGAGCTTCCTGTTGAAGAGTTTTTAACCCCCACAACATTACACAATCACTGAGATCGACTGCTGATAAAAGAGAGTCAAAGCTGTTGTGTCCTCCAGGGTTCCCCACAGTGCCCTCTTGTGCACAGACAGATCAGCAGTGCTAATGGATCGCAACCCACCCACCCTCCCAAAGGTAATACATGTTATATATAGCACCAGCCAGTTAGTACTGTCACACATGGCAAGCACTCAGATCCTCACTGGTTTTTAATCATAAAGCTATACCAATCAGATAGTGGACCTGTTCTACGTTGTTGAAGACATTGCCAACACAGATTATTATACACTACAGCATACCTTAAAACTAAGTCACATGGAAACCAATTATTTATTTATTTAATTTTGTTCACTGGGCAGGCCCACTGGGTCCATGAGGTCTCTTTTTCAGGGACGACCCAGAATTGGAATATAAGATGCACTTTTTGCTGACAATGCATAATTCCATTAACCACAGGGGTTAGCAAACAAATGTGTTTGTTATTGAAATATTCTCATCTAGAAGCTCAGTTAAACCTGGTTCCTAATTGTTGATTACAGATCAGTTTTGTTTTACTTTATTTAGAAGTGAGCATGATTGGAATGTTACATTATGGCAGTCATTCCTCCTGCATGGCTCATCCATAAACAAAATGGTCTATCTCCCTGAAAGTTTTCTGTATTTTTTTTAATAAAATTTAAATAAGTAATATCCGTTCAGTAAAAAATGCAGTACACTTGCAAGATAGTTGACTCTATGACAATAATGCTTTAGTTTATGGTTTATGATCGGAGATGACTGGTAATATACTGTAGCTCCAAGTCTGTCCCACACAAAGAGGGTGCTGCTTTTGTCACTTTCACCCTCCCAATGTGGCCAACCCTGAAGAAAAAAAAAAAACAGTCCCTCAATGTTTTTTTTTACCTGTAAAAAAAAGATCCCTCACCGATCGGTCCCCCACCCCACCTCCCACTCAGCACCCACCCAGGTTCAGGACCCTCTCTCCTATCAAAGAAAGGTCTTGCTGTTGGAAATGGTGACTGCAATATGAAAAACTAAGGTAAATGAGGTTCAATATATTTCAATGGGGGTTTCAACTTTTATGCATAACTTTGCCATTTTTTGAGATTTTGACCCCAAACTTTCAACATGGCCATTTGGGGATGCCAGCTCATGAAAAATGTGACTGACATTATGCAACTCTCACCCAAAAGGTGATTTCAGAGTCAGTTGGAGAAATCAACTTATGGGTGGGATTTGACAATTTTTCCTGATATTGTTAATGCAGTGGGCTCATAAGAATGCCATGTTGAAAAATTGGGGTCAAAATATGTTAAAATGGCAAAGTTATGACCATTCATTGCAATTTCATTGTACGTACTCGTACCTTGGGAAATTTTAAATATTTTGACCCCAGATTTTTAACATAGGTTTCTTATTATCCCACCTCATGTATGTCACTGCTCTCCCTTTTCAAATCCTGGCCAAATGTGTTTTCACAACTGTGGTATGGACTGGTGTTGCAGTTGTGCAGAATTATGTTTTGGCTGGGATTTGAAAATGTTCTGTACTGGGTACATGAGATAGGGCAATAAAATGGCTATGTTGACAATTTGGTCACTGTTGTCCTATACATGGAAGTGCAGGGCACTTCCACAGCTACATACATATACGCATCTATGGAGGCAGGAGAAGGTGGAAACCATTATGGTTCTCAAGTGAAGTAGTAGACATGGTAAGGGCCAAAAGGGCAGGTTTCAGGAAATACAAGAAGACTCAAAGGGAGGAAGACAGGGAGGTGTACCTAAAGAATCTAAGTTAAGCAAGGAAGGCTGTAAGGGGCACAAAGCCACAGGCTGAAGAAAGATTAACACAGACAGTGAAGAGCCGGGATAAGACATTCTATAGGTACAGCAGCAAACGAAGGAAAACCAGAGGGGGGGATTGTAAGGCTCTGAGGGGAAACAGAGGAGTGTAAGGAGGGGGACCTGGAGAAAGCAGAAATACTAAACAAATACTTCTGTTCGGTATTTACTAAGGAGAGGGAGGGTCAAGGTTCTCAGCTAAAAATCAGACACAAGGGGGAGTGGTAGATACTAGCCCATTCACAGAGGACAGAGTCCTGGAGAAGCTCACAATGCTGAGGGTAGACAAAGCAATGGGACCAGATGGCATACATCCAAGGATACTAAGGGAGCTGCGAAGGGAGCTAGCAGCACTTCTGGCAGCCATGTTCACAGAGTTGCTCAGCTCTGGAGTGGTACCGAAGGACTGAAAAAGGGCACATGCAGTCACTCTGCACAAGAATGGTAGTAGAGAAGAGGCAGGGAACTATAGACCAGTCAGCCTCACCTCAGTGGTGGGTAAGATCATGGAGAAACTGCTTAAAGAAAGAATAGTCACACACTTGGAATCAAACGGTGCTCAGGATCTGAGACAACATGGATTCACAGCAGGAAGGTCATGTCAAACAAATATGATAGATTTGTTTGACTGGGTGATGAAGGAAGTAAATTGGGGGGTAGATGTCATATACCTTGATTTCAGCAAGGCCTTTGACACCATCCCACACAAAAAGCTGGTTAATAAGATGGATAGTCTGGGCATGGGGCAGAAGGTTATTAAATGGGTTGGGAACTTACTAAGGGACAGGAGGCAGAGGGTGGTGGTAAATGGGATCCACTCTGGGGAGAGGGAGGTGACCAGTGGGGTACTTCAGTGATCAGTCCTTGGGCCAGTCTTGTTCAACGTCTTCATTAATGACATTGCAGAAGAACTGGAGGGAAAGGTGTGCCTATTTGCAGATAACAACAAGATCTGTAACAGGGTGGACAGTTCAGATGGGGTGGACAGAATGAGAAGGGACCTGGGGAAGCTTGAAAAATGATTGGAGGTCTGGCAACTGAGGTTCAGTGCAAAGAAGTTCAAAATAATGCACCTGGGATGAGGGAACTCTGGGGAGAGCTACACGATGGAGGGGTGTTGATGATCACCAAGGAAGAAAGGGATCTGGGAGTTGTCATTTCAGATGACCTAAAGGTGTCTAAGCAGAGTACAAAGGCTGCAGGGAGAGCAAGTGGCATGCTGGGGTGCATAGGCAGGGGTATCACAAACAGAAGGCAGGAGGTAGTGATGCCATTGTATAAGACACTGGTGAAGCCACACCTGGAGTACTGTGTGCAGACTAGTTCTGGAGGCAGCATCTTCATAAGGACATTGACAGAGTGGAGGTGATCCAGAAGACAGTGACAAAGATGATACGGGGATTGCACCAGAAAACATATGAAGAGAGATTAAAAGACCTCAATGTGTACTTGCTGGAGGAAAGGAGGGATCAGGGGGACATGATAGAAACATTTAAGTACCCAAGGGCATAAACAAGGTGCAGGGTGGAGACATCTTCCAATACAGGAAAACTACAGGAACACGGGGGCATGATATGAAATTGGAAGGTGGCAGACTGAGGGGAAATGTAAGGAAATTTTACTTCACAGAGAGGGTGGTGGACACATGGAATAGTCTGCCACAGGAGGTGGTGGGAGCAAGCACAGTGGAGGGATTTAAACAAACCTGGGACAGGCATAAGAGAACCTTAGAGGTGGGAAGGAGGGGAGTGGTGAAACATCAGTGACCAGGTAGGGTCAAAGGATAGAAACAAGTGTAGGGCTTATAGGCAGACTAGATGAGCCTAGTGATCCTTATCTGCTGTCAATTTCTATGTTTCAATGGATGGGACCACAGGGCCCTTTGGGACCTGTGATCCCATAAGCAAATGAGAATATGATTACTCTATCTCAAAAACTATAAATAGGTGGGAGCTATATACATATATCCATCTATGGAGGGATGGGAGAGCAGGGTCTGAAGGACCCTGTACTACCACAGTAAAATAAGGATATATTATACTATCTAAAAAAGTTAGGAAATAAGTTGCAAAAAAATGTTGCTAATGCTCCATTTAGGGTCAAAGTGACAAAAGCTGGGAAATGAGGCATTAGGGTTTCCAACCCTAACACTCCACCCTCCCAAACCAGGCAGGAGAGCAGGTGTGGAGTGTGCCTTGGGCCTCTCAAGCCTAGTGCTCACTCCATTCTCATAAAATCTACTCAACTGACCTTATTTACAGATGGAATGGGGTGAGTGTTAGGCTTGAGAGGCCCAGGACACACCCCACACCCACTCTTGCTTGATTTGGGATGGTGGGATCTTAGGGTTGGAAACCCTAATGCCTCATTTCAGAACATTTGTCGCTTTGACCCTAACTGTAGCATAATACTTCATTAACAGGACAGCAGAAGGTCATGGCTCATAAATGCTGACCCCACTACTCAGTGGCGGTACTCAATGTTACCCTAATTAATGTAAATGTCCAGTTTAGATTTGAAAATGGACAGACTCGGTGTCTGGACAATGTCCTCGGGTAGCTAGTTTCAAAGTCTTATAGCTAGGGACAAAGGAGTATTTCCTCTGGTTCGTTTTTGGAAGAATATCTACAACCTGTCTTTTATGCCCTCTCAAATCATGTTTTGTATCCTTTTAAGACAAACCTAGTTCCTTTTTTAACATTGTATCTTCCAGTATTCTATAAAACAGAAGCATATCACCCCTGATCCTTCTTGAGGCCAGTGGCCAAAGATCTAAGTCCACTAGCCTCTCATGTTATGGTTTGTTCCTACACCTTGGTATAAGTTTGGTAAAACTCTTCTGTGTTTTCTCTACAATGTTTATGTTCTTTTTAAGATATGGACTCCAATGTTGAAAACTGTAATCCGCATCTGGCCTGATATAAGCTTTATAAATGGGCAGATGCACTGATTCAGATCTTAATTCACATATCTGGAATGTGTAGTATGGTATGGGCTGCATGCCCATTGGCTAACGCTGTGGATCAATGGGCGTACTGCCCTAACGACGGTGTCAGTCGGTGGGCAGCGGGGCGGCAGGCGGGTGGGGTGCTGCCACCTGCTGCTGACCTGGGGGAGCAGGGCAGTGGGGATCAGTGGGTGGGTGGGAGGTTCCGCTGGACCACCAGGGATATGGGGTCACTACTAGTTCATAAGCCCGCAATCGGGCAGATTTCTGTCCACTGGACCACCAGGGATATAGGAATAGTATTTGCATTCACACTTAAGCCTGCGATCAGGCAGACTTCGGTCCATGAGACCACCAGGGATATTGGAGTAATATGTTTATTCACACTTAAGCCCGTGATCGGGTGGGCAGCAGTCCACTGGACCATCGAGGTATAGGAGTACTCTCTTTATTCAGAAGCCTGCGATCAGGTGGGCAGCGGTCCACTGGACCACCAGGGATATAGGAGTAATCTTTTATTACTGAAGCCCGCAATCAGGCATGGGGGGGTGCCACCACAGAGGTGCAGCCAGAGCTCAGGTGGCCACCCACATATGGCAACTGCCGTGTTGCACCCTGCAATGTGGCAGCTCACCTGTGGGTGGCCATCCATTGTTCCTTTTTTTTGGATCAACTTTGTGCTGGCACAGGTAGGGATTGCCCATGCATGGCTCCGCACATCCCGGGCTGAATGTCGGACTGTGCAGAGTATGCATGGGCACGCCCCCCCACCTGCACCTGCATACATTACTGATGTGCTCTGGTGCATCAGGATTTGTGCCAGGTGCAATTCCCCTTTGAATATCGTGCCAGGGCACATCAGTGGGTTGAGCATGGTGCAACACTGTTGCACCATGTGCAACCCTTTTGAATATCTGGGCCCATGAATAAAGTAATCCTACATTCCATTATTCTTACCAAAGTGAATGACCACACATTTCTCAAGACAGAGAGCATTAAGGAAGATTTTTGCAACTTATACTATATATATATATATATATACACACATATATATGTATATGTATATATATATATATATATATATACACATACATATATTCATGGCAAAAAACTCAGTTTAATGCATCAGTTTGGGTTGTTCCACAGCAACAAAAGTGAGGAAATTTGGTGTTAGGGTTACTACCCCTTACCCCATACCCCTTGCCCCACCAACAGGCATCGGGTGTACGTTGAGGTCATTGACCCTAACTCTCATCCCATTCCATAGGTAAGTAAGTTGAGGCAGTGCAGTATAAGAGACTGGGGTGAGAGTTAGGCCCAAAGACCCCAACACACACCCCGATGCCTGTTGGTGGGGGCAAGGTGGCATGGGGTGCAAGGGGTGGTAACCCTAACACTGCAGTTCCTCACATTTGTCATTGTGGAATAACCCTAACTGATGCATTAAACTGAGTTTTTTGCCTTGAATTTCTCTTCTTTTTAAGAATGTGCAATATAAATAGTGAATAGAATGTGGTGGTGGGAGCATGGGGCCCTTTGGGCCCCGCACTCCCACCATGCTGTCCATGTCTGCATAATAACCATAATAATAATTCTAATGCTAACAGAAATGTTAATGGTGAGTGAAACGCAAACACTAATGGCAAGTGTAACACCAACAGAAATGTTAACACAAATAAAAACAGAAATGCAAATGTAACTGGTAATGTAAATGGTAATGCAAACGGTAATGGTAACAGCAAGGTGACGTAAGGCAACAGTAACAAAAAGTCTATATCTTGCTTCATTTCTGAGATAACGGCACAAAGGCAATGTGATCCAACAGTAGCGAAAAGTCTGTATCTCGCTTCGTTTCTGAGATAACAGCACAAAGGTGGTCTGAGCTAACAGTAGCGAAATGTGTGTATCTCGCTTTGTTTCTGAGATAATGGCGCAAAGGTGATCTGAAGCAACAGTAGCAAAAAATCTGTATCTCGCTTCATTTCCGAAACACTAACAATAACGGTAATGGTGACACTAGCGTAGCATAAATGGCAACAGAAAGCATAAGTACAAATGCAAACGGTAATGGTAATGGTGATGCAAAAGGAAATGGTAACGTAAACGCAAGCACAAATGCTAACGGTAACAGTAACGGAAATGCAATCTCAAATGGTAACGTAAATGCAAACGATAACAGTTACACAAACACAAGCACAAATGCAAATGGTAATGGGAAGAGTGAAACAAAACGAAACAGTAATGCAAATGGTAAGGCAAACGGTAATGCAAACACAAGCGCAAACGCAGATGGTAATGCACACGTTGACACCAAAGTAAATGGTAACTCAAATGGTAATGGAAACGCAAACAGAAACAGAAACGCTGACAGTAACAGTAATGCAAACGCACATGGTTTTTGTCCCAAAAGGAGCATTCAGAAGCACAGTGACTAGAAAGAATGTGGCCATTATAATGGCCCTCATACCAGAAAATGATCACTTGGAATACTAAATTGCTTGTATCTCAGGAACTGTACGACTTAGAAAAAAAAATTAAATCTCTTATTATTTATGATTTTCCAGGCTAGTTTTGCACTCAGCCTCCTAGTTGGGAACTGTTTTCAATATACGGACCCCGAAAGGCACGACAGACTCTGTAATGTTATCCTATGGGAAAAAACATCAACTTCGGAGTGCCGTAAATTTGCAGCCCTTTAATATGTTGTCACCAAACCACCAAAAGACACATCTGTGGGATCTTTGGCTTTCTTCCCTTCAAATTTCAGCCCAAAAGACCAAACCGTTCTTTTGCAGTAGGGGGGCAAAGATTCCCTATTGTTTTGGGCATAGTGTCGTAAAGTACTTTCACAAATCACGACACTTTCACAAATAAAATCACGAAAGTGTCACATATTCGAAAATACTTTGCAACACTACCTTTACAAAAATTTAAAAAACATATTTCTGTGGTGTTTTACCCCCAAAAAAGACATGGCTAGCATCCTCAGGGCTCGACTAGGTGAACACAACAAGAATTGTGTTCCTAGAGGGTTCCAAATTTAAATGCCAAGCATTTCTCTGACGACCAACTGAAAAGAAATGGCTGAATCATGAAAGTAAAATGGTCATTTGCGACAGTAAAAACTGCATTTGCAACACTTTTGAATATTTTGTTAACTTTCCCCATGGACTATAATGGGGAACAGTTTTTTTTTAATAACGTTTGAACAGTTTAATATTTGTTCACGAAATCTTTGAAAGGCACATCGGAGACCCTGGCTGCATGTTACCTGAAGGTTTTGGACTGATCGCACAAACTGCGACCTGTAGGTGCGTGCAAAGAACCGTGCAAAACCTGTAATTTATGTGTTTTTTGGTGCTCTGTCGCTCCACAACCGTACATCCGACCATAACGAAACTTAGCAGGTCCAGATCCCTATGGTACCAGACCATGCATTCCAATTTTCAGGCAAGTCCATCATACGGTTGCAAAGTTATTAGGCTGCCAAATTTCAGATTAAACCTTAAATGGGGTAGTCAACCTTAACTATAGTGGCACTACGCGTTAATATATATATATATATATATATATATATATATATATGTATTTGGTTTGTTTGTTGTTTTCTTTACAGGAAACTGCATTAATACACCATTTAGGGTTCAGGCTAAAGTGAAAAAAGAGAAATGTGGTTTTAGGGTTTCCAACCCTGAAACCCCAACCCCATGTCTAAAACAAATCAGGCATGAGTCTTCTTTGGGGTTGTCAACCCTAAAGCTCACCCCATTCTATACTTTCCAGAAATATACATACCTAATGGGGTGAGGTTTAGTGTTGACAATCCCAAGAAAGACTGCACCCCTAATTTGCTGTCAAAATGTGCAAAAATGGCAAAGTCATGCACTGAAGTTGAAAACCCCATTGAAATACTGTACATTGATCTGCACTTACCTTAATTTCTCATGTTGCAGTTGGCGGCTCCAGCAGCAAGACGTGTCCTTCACCAAAGAGTGAATCATCACCCTGGGCCCTGTTCAAGTGAGTGAGGTTGTGTGTGGGGGGTTTGAGGGGGCAGGGTAGTGGGTGCTCAGTGGGAGGTAGGGGTCAGATTGGTGAGGGATCTTTTTTTTACTGGTTTAAAAGACACTGAGGGATAGTTTTCTTTATGACAGAGTACTGAAATATGGGGACGGTGACTGGGGGGGCCACTAGACACCAGGGAATCTGAAACAAATGCAGGGATGGCAATCAGAGGGGTGGGGTGTCACTAGACATCAGGGGTACTTAACAAAATATGAGGAGGGCAACCAGAAGGGGGCCACTAGACACCAGAGGAACTGAAACAAATATGGGGATGGTGATTGGAGGAGGGTGCCACTAGACACCAGGGATACTTAACAAAATATGGGGATGGTGACACCAGGGATACTTAACAAAATATGGGATGGCACTTGGAGGGGTTGGGGTGCCACTAGACACAAGGGAAACTGAAACAAATATCAGGACAGCAATCAGAGAGGGTGTATCAGTAGACACCAGGGATTCTTACCAAAATACTGGGATGGAGAGCAGAGAGGGGGTGCCATTAGACACCAGGGAAAGATTAAATATTTATGGATATAATGATCAGTGGGTGGAGGGTGCCAATAGACACCAGGGAAATGTTAAGTCATTACTGGGATGGGGATTGAGAGAGGGTGCCACTAGACACCAACAAAACTTAAAACAATATGGGGAGGGCAATCGGAGAGGGGGTAGCACCACCAGACACCAAGGAAACTTAAAAGAATATGGACATTTTTGTATGACAAAAGTATCAAATGAAAATTTTCATATGATATGTTCATTCATACGAAAATTTTTGAATGATATTTTCATTCATGTGAAAGTTTTTGTATGATATTTCCATTAATAAGAACATTTTCATTAATACAAACATTTTTGTTTGATATTTTCATGCTAACGAAAATTTGAGAGTCATGAAAAAGAATTTAAAATGTACAAAAAAATTGCTTTTCGTGGGCATTACTCCAACAGTTACGTGCAGATTCAACCAACAGGGTCCTGATGAGCAAGACACAAGTCTTTGTCTCTATGCTGGATGTCACTTTTGGGGGTTTAATTGTTTTTTTTGGTTTTTTTTTACTGAAACAAGATGGTAGCAAACAAAAAAGGATTTTTCACTCACGAAAAAGGATTGGCCTCATGTGATCATTTCATACAGCTATTTTGAAGTGCTTACTGATCATGCTCAGAACTGAAATTTTAAAATGTAGTAACCTTGGAACAGATTAATATTTTTTCACCACACCTGTGAAAGACACATGTGTGGGCCAAGATCTTTCTATCCTGAAAATTTCAGACCACAATTCAAAACCATATAGGTGCTAGGTAATGACAAAAAAACTCAAAAAAATTGTGATTTTTTTTTTTAAATGCTTTTTCGCTATCTGGGTCTTGGAATCTGCACATCTGAACAGAGATCAACCCCACGAGACCTACTTACAAACTTTTGTGCAAATCTGTTGAAAGGTTGAGAAGAAATTGAAGTGCAAAATTTGAGGTTTAACATAGAAACCCCTGCTCAGCCCTAAATATAGTGGTGCTACCGTGCCACTATAATTCTGTATATAAATATATAATTTTTATCTAAATTTTTTGGTTAATAGAAAAAAGGAGACATTGAATGGGCACATGGCAACAGTGTCATCCTCAGCATCCAGAACATGGAAATCTTTATGCACCAATTCCTAATCCTCACTGTGCTGTACATGTTGATTGATTGTACTGAACTGCATTGTAGCTATAGAGAAGTTAATAAAAATATATTTACAGAAAAAAGGGATTTAGACACTCTGGGCTTCACGCGATGCTGTGGGGTAATGCTTGGAGATGGAGTATTTTCTATTTATGGAACTGTTAAACATTTCACAGCACGAATAACAAGTTTATCAGAACAATTATGAATGCAAAAAGGGGCAGATTTCTCAACTGGGATATCATCACCACCACTACAAGCAACACATTAAAATCTGCACCAACCTTTCTCTTCTTTCCTCTTGCCCCCACAAGGGATTTTTATATTCATCATAACCTTCCTTCTCTGCCTCTTTCTGTGACTCAAACTCTTCAGAAATATTACCCACTGCTGCCACAACCAGTTCTCCCTTCTCCTCATGTCCCTCCTCTTCCATAACTTCATCTGCAACTAGATCCAATTCATGCTGTGGAATACTAGCCACAACTTTGCCTCAGAGCTTCATTGGTTCTGCACCAGCAGCATCCATACTCTTTTCTGCCTCTGCCAAATTGGAATGAATTATTTTCTTTAACCCTGATGATTGGCTCATGCTGCCACTGCTACTTCCCTCTAGCACTAGAGCCATTGCATTTGAAGCTGAAAGAAATCTTGGCATTAATAGTATTAGTACTACCTAGGGTAATTATGGTATATCATGAGTATAGCGACTGAATATGGGTGCCACACCAAAATGGTGACTCATATTGGGCACTATACTCATGGGCTACCCTGCAAGGGTAGTAACTGCACACAGCCACTACAGTACTGGACAGTGACAGGAAGTGGGGTAATACCAAGGGGAAGGACAGGGAATGGTTTTTGGGGAACAGTTGTACCTGCTGCCACCGAACTAGCTGTGTGGTGTAGTGGTGTGGGTGGCTAGCTGTGGCCGTGGTGCAGCAGGTACAGGGTTCGGGACCAGAACCAGGAGCGTAAAACTTTTGCCTCTGCCTGCGGCTCCGGCATTTAATTTTTTGTGCAATGCACAATTTTGCCCCTTCCCTGACATGCACCCCCTGGAGTTGATAATCCTTATTCAGAGGGTGCAGGGGCAAAGTCCCTACGAGTAGGGGTGTGGGGAAGGGAAGTCTTCCCCACAAAAACACTTTTCGATTCTGGATGTCAGGTTGTCTGAAAGTGTATATCACTGATTTGCTTTTCGGTGATATACACTTGCCGTAATATCAATCACTATTCTGCGATCACTATTATGACATGGCACTGTAATTATCTGAGTAGAAATAGTAGTTTTTTCCATTTCTCCTGATGATCCTGCCCTGCCTGATGCTACCTTCCTATTTTGAGCAGCTGCTACAGTTCCTCCTACTTTGGTAACCATATCCACTTTGCCCCCACCCCACCACACAGCCAGGCTCAGGCACTAACAGACTCTTGGCAAGCATTGAAACAATTGTAGGGTAATTCCTTCAGCCATGCCAATGGCAGGAGTGCTGCACCTAAACTAGGCCTCATTGAGGAGTGGATGGTGGTAAACATACCTTGCTTTCTGATACTCTCTGAGGCCTGGCTATCAGATACTGCTTCCAACACCATGCTGGCCATTGCTGAATATGCATTCAAGAGGCAAGCCAGAGCCATTTTGGTGGCTACAGACCTCCTAGACTCCCTGTTAGTAATCTGTCCATGTTGGGTATCACCCCTGGTCCATGGTTGGTCTACACCCCAAACCCATTTCAACCCCAGTCCTGACCCCCTGTGGTATACTGCCACCCCTCACCCCTCAGTTCCCCACTTACCTGTATATGGTCCCTCTTTGTAGTCCTCTAAGCAACCATAGCTAACATCTGACTGATCTAAATACAATTTTCTGAACTGGTTCTACTGTCATGGCAGTCAACTTTGTCTCATAACTTCATTGTTTGACATGTGGACCCTACATTTTCAACATGGTCTTTTTTCCACCCAACCTCATGAACCTGACAGCTCTTGTTTTTCACACACACACACACACACACTCACACACACCATGTTGCTTCATGGTTGTACTGCAAAACAACATTTTGGACAGGTTTTGGTGGGGTAAAAGAAAAAAGAACATGTCGAAAATGAGACAGGAAAAGACAATAGTTGGCTAGTGCCACTAGTAAAATACCCTTTTAAACTTGATTCATAGCTTCATTGTTTTTTACTTTAAATTCTCAGCATGGTCTTTTTCATCCCACCTCATGAACCTGATAGCTGCCATTTTTCAGATCCCAACAAAAATGTTGTTTCACAGTTGTTCTGTGAAACAATGTTTAGGATGGGATTTGGAATATGACAACTGTCATATTCATGAGGTGGGGTGAAAAAAGACCATGCTAAAAATATGGGGTCAAAATCTGAAAAAAAACATGAAGTTAGGGCTCACAAAGTTAGATCACAGTTCCTTTGAGCCCTGTGTGTCTTAATTTGTAAACCAAGTTAGAACTGACCTGATTTTCACAAGGTCCAAAGGGCCCTACATGAAGCAAGTTAAGAATTATCTATTAAACAACAAGTGTTATTAGAGGTAGTATAGATGTTATCAACAAATTAAAAGGACTTGATTGGCTAGAAGTTTATCATTAGTTAGCCATGGATATATGCTCATTATATAAATGCATTAGTCAGATCAAGGCTGCTACATCCATAGCAAAATACAAATAATGGGACACACGTATGCATTTTGTCAAAACAGAAAATGTTCATTATGGTGCTGTGGAGGCCACTGGCCCCCCAGCAATGGAGGGGAATCTTACATGCTGAACCTAAGCTGGATGCCTACTCTCCTGAGCCTCCACACATGCTTTTCTGCAAAGGAAGAAATCTGGGTGACTGGCTTACACACACTTTGCACCCTGCATTAGACCCAGTACTTGGTTACCCCCCACCATCAAAGGGATGCTTTCACTGTTGGAGATGCAAAGACTGTGATGTGATTAAGGTTGGCAGCTCTTTTGTGAAACTTAGTATGGGACTTGATCTACCCATTACCAAATTCATCAGCTGCAATAACACTTATGTGGTTTACAAAGCAGAATGCAGTTATGGAAAGGTCTATATTGGCAAGAACAAGAGAAGATTGAAAGACGTGGTGGGTGAACATATGAGGGCAGTGTGAAATGCTAACATGGAATATGTTTTGGCATATTATGTTTTGATACCTAATGACCCCACCAATCATAGACTTGGTTTTATGGTTATAGAGAAAGTTGTAACTGGCCAGAGGGGTGGGGACATTGATGCTATTTTATCTAAAAGGAAGGCTTTAACAATATATCACGACAAGGTGTGGGTGATGCCAGGAATTACCCATGCCTGGGGTGTTGTTTGGTCATGAGGCCGCAGGCCGAATGAGTAAACTACACCAGGCGTGGGTAAATCCTGGCATCACCCACACCCTGGAGTGGCATATTGTGATTATACAATGTCCATTTTTTACACAGAAAAATAATAAATAAAAAGTTTTTGTTTCTATTTTAATTTATTTTTAAGAGTTTTTATTGCTCTGCAAGAAGAAGTAGTCTTTGGTTACTGAGGCTGTGGTGATGCTGCGCATGTGCAGTACTGCTTTGTGCTTCCCTGTCTGGTGTTTTTTGGGGGCCAGAAAATGTTTTAATATGTGTCCAGGTTGCTTTTTTGATTGTGTCCAAGCTCCGTTTCTCTTGGATGAGCCAGGATAGTCTTCAGTACTTGCTGCTTGTTTGTTTTTGCATTGCTCCATTTTTCTGAGTTTGTGCATGTGCAGTAGTGTACCTTGTCTAAAGAGAGAGTGGGAGTCTTGAATTTCTTTCTTTCTAGTTTTTAATGTGTCATTTTGATTTGTTGTACCATAGAGTCAATAACTGAAATATAAAAATGTGTTTTATTTGTGACTAAAAGTGTGGGAATGTGGGAGCAAGAGACGGAAGTGCAATAGACACATGTAGCATGGTCCTTGAGCATGGTTTTGCAGAAAAACAGACAAGAAGTATTCTGTGGTTATCAGGATTGGTGTCTTTCCATGAGGAGGTAACAAGAGTGATGGTGTCAGCTGGTGATTGTTTTGTTTGGGAGGGTGGGGGCCAGCTGCGATGGGAGTGCTCTGGGAACAGCAGTTCTGCAAGATGGCTGTTTAGCATGGATCACTGTCTGTGTCAGTCCTGGGCTGGTGATGGTCAGAGTGATCTTAGGTGGAGTTCCTGACCTGCAAAACTCACAGTTACCACAGCGCTCAAATGGGAGGATGGGGTGCAAAGGCGAGATGCGACACACCACAGAAGATAAACAACAAAACAATGATATGCTCTGCACTCCAGAGGTCAGGTAGAAGTCCATAAAGCACACATAATTGCAATGGTACTGAAAAAGTACTGTAGTTTATTAAAGTTGCTCCTCCCTTACGAAGCTCATTGGAGTGAAGCATGGAGGCTGCAGGGTAACGGTGATCCCATTGTTGTCTTGATGTGTTTGGAAACAACTTGAATAAACTACAATACTTTTTCAACACCATTGCAATTCTCCATGCCTTATGGACTTCTACGTGACCTCTGGAATGCAGGGCATATCACTATTTTGGAGTTCCTGATGTGGCTGACTGGTGGCTGGCACCTTTTTCCATGGGGTGATGCTAGGATTTACCATGGCTAGAAGGTGTCAGCCAGCCAATCAGCATCCAGGAATTTTGAAGCCATTGTATAATCATTGGATTTATCACACTAATGCACAAAGTTTGCTAGGACTTAATGATAGATTTGATTTAACAGCTTTTTAATAAATATGAAAAGTGTTCCATTATGCTAATATCAGCAATTTATCTAAAAATATGTAGCAATGTGCAATAATTAATCTTTTCTGTCTGCTTTACAGATTTGCATTATGCTGCTAACATGCATAGATCATGAAGATTCCTTCCCCATTGTTTTTATAATACTGTGTGCTGATGTTGCATTTCAATACTTTTTGCACATCTAATATATATTTTTGCATATTATGCACTTGTAAATATGGTAGAGGGACCTGGCACTACACCTGTCCATGATGTATTTAAGAAGCAACACCTGTGGTGGCCCACATTCTTGATAAAGCTCCCAAGTGTTGGAGTGAATTCTTTGAGTGCCTTTTTGCAGTGCTTGTTATCTTGCTGATTAAATTATTCACAAGTTTTGACAACTTAGCATCTTGGTTGTTATTTTTACATGAAGTGTGCTGTGAGTTGCCTGTTTTTTTTCCATCTGTCTGTAAGGTATTCTATATTGAGCCCCAACTGTATTCTTCCTATCAGCTGTGTTCTGTTGCCAAGTGGGTTTAAGAGGAGGTCAGTTCTACAGGGAAATCTGCCTTCTGCCTGTGCTGACCTTTCTGTATACCAGAAGCCTATTGTGTTGTGTGTTGCTACTCCCCCATCTACCTAGTTATCTGGGTGCAGCCTGCCTTCTCCAATTGAGAGATTCTAGGCTTCCTCCCTATCTAGAAAAAGCCCACATCCCCCCAGTTGTTTGAAATTAGGCTCCCTGCCTATCTGGGGTAAGCCTGTATCTCCCCAATTGTTTTTTTTAGATTGTTTCCCTATATGGGTAAGCCTGAATTCCCCCAATTGTTTGTTTTTAAGTTTCCTCACTACCTGTGTGAAGCTCACATCCTCCGATTGTTTAGGCTCACTCCTTATTTAGCAGAAGCCTGCATTCCCCCAATTAATTTTTAGGATGTCTCCCTATATGGGTAAGCTCACATTTCCCCAACTGTTTAGACTTCCTTCCTATCTGGGTGAAGCCCATTTCTCCCCAGTTGTTTAAACTTAGACTCTCTACCTACATGAGAAAAGCACACATCCCCCAAATTGTAAAATCTTAGGTTTCTCCCTGTCTGGGTGTACATCCCCCTAGTGTTTAATTTTTAGGCTTCCTCCCAATCTGGGTAAAACCCACATCCCCTGCCCAAATTATTACATTGTCTTCCTCCCTTTCAGGGTGATGCACATTGTCCCACCACCTAAACTGAGAAAGTACTGTACAGAGCAACAACTGCTTGCTGTCCCTCTGATAATGATACTTTTAATCCTATAATTCTTCCCCCTCTCTTCTCCTACAAACCCTTTCTCCTGCCTCCCCTCTCCATCCCATTCCCCCTGGTACCCTGGGTGCAGTCTCCCACCTTCTCATTGGCTATGCCTTGAAGCCCTCAGGTGTCTCCTTCCTTCCTTCTTACCCCTCATCCTACCCACACTACCACTCCCTCTCCTCTCCCCATATGTGACTCATATGTTCCCTCAAGCTCCTTTGTCTCCCTGTTGCTTACAGTTGCAGGTCATATCAAGCTCAATCCTGGCCCTACCCAGTCATTTTTCTCATCTCCCCAAAATATTGAGAGTGACCCACATCAATATCCAAAGTTTCCTCCTCACGACTGACCAGTTTCAACCACTCATGATTGGTATACCATTGGGAGAGCAAACCCCTGACAGTGAAACCATTACAACAACACAGCCTGTTCAACATCCACAGTGTAGAACTGGTTGTCAGAATGCTGTACCAATACAGCAACTCCCATTGTTTTATTTATTTAGTTGTTTAACCAGAAGTAGCACACTAAGCTGAAAGCTTTTTTACAGGTGCGACCTGGGAGTACAGGGAAGTTAAGTGACTTGCTCAAGGTCACACAGTATGCAAGTGGAAGCTGTGGGATTCAAACCCAGGTCTGGTCTGCTGGATGTCACCAGATTTGCAGCTCAGAGCCTTAAATCATTGCACTATACTGCCTCCTGTTAGCTGCTCTCCCCAGTAATCTGTCCCCCGGAGTTGATTATCTATAAGTCCATGGGATGTGGGAGGCAGAGCCCCCTTCATGGGGGATGTGGGAAGCCCCCCTGCAAACAATGTAGAAAAGCCACAGTGCTTGGGGCACCATGGTGGTCTGCCAATGGATTTGCCAGTCGATGTGGGCAATGTCAGCAAATGCTTGTCGCTGTGGGGGATGTCAACAACTTTGTTGTCACACTGGCTTGGTGGAACCCTCATAATTAATCTCAAGCCTGGTATAAATGTGATTTCAGAGTCTTGGCTCTTCCCCCAGATTCCTGATACCACAGTTGCCATCCCCAGCTACACAATCATCCTTCAGCATTGCATTAAGAGAGGCAGTGGATGTGCAATCATCCATTTCTCTGGCATGCAGTTTGAACCTGTGCTGTCCATCAGCTGCCCTTTTGCCTATCGGTTGCTCCTCCTCAAGCTCTCTCTACCCTTTTTTGTCCTTACATTCATAGCTGGTGCCTACTGTTGTCCTGGTATGTCCCCATCTTAAATCACAAAGTTCCTCATCACTATCTCCTTCCATGCCTCCTCTAGTGAGCACCTCATTCTCTGTGATTTTAATCTCAGTTGGCTTCCCCCTCTCTAAATAACTTGTGCCAAAACATTAAGTCCCTCCAACTTACCCAACTGATCACAAACCCAGTCAGCACAATTACATATCCCTCAATCACTCCCTTCTGGGCTGGGTTCTCACCTTCCACCCCTTCCATATTGTGGATGTGGAACCATCCCCAATGCCTTCAGTAACCACCATATGGGCTGCTGTATGTGCAAGAGTCATTGATTCAAAGCTGCCCCTAAATTCATTCAGATCTGGTCCTTCAGGTCACTGGACTTGTCCCCCTTCCATGCAGACTTGATAGCTACAGACTGGTTGCCCATCTCTACAGCCAGGAACATAAATACTGCCCTCCAATTTTTCAATTACAAATTTATGTCAGCCTGGGCTCTCCATGCCCTCCATAGAAAAAACAGCATCCAGGGTTGCCATCTCCAAACCCTACAGAACACCACACTGCTAATTCACCAAGAACCTGAGACTTCAAACCCAAATATTTTCATTTCCTTACTCTGTGCTCTTTGCATTTTTAACCCTAATGTCAGCATTAATGCAGTTTTTTTTTGGATGCAATTTTTGTTTCTTTTTGTGATAGTGGAATCATAACTGCATTCAAGCAGGTCCCTGAGGCACCTGTTTGAAATAGAATAAACAGAATAGTTGACATATGTCAAGACCTAGATCACCAACCACTTAAAAAGTTAATTCTAAAACGTGTTTAATACTTGGGGGTTTCACTGTTACAACTTTACATCCTAGCACACATAATAAGTAAAAGATCACTTACCTGAGTCCTGGGGACCCTGAGATGGGGGTTCTTCTGGGAACATTCAGTCATACCTGTAAAACAATAATACCAATAGGGTTATGAAGGATCAGCAGCTCTTTAGGAACTCAATAGACAATGCATATGATGCACAGTGTCAGTCTCCTGACAGACCAGGGTCAGTGTTCTGTCACAGCATGGTTGGTGTCATTTCAGACTTTCAGAAATAAAAGGAAAACTGGGTTAGTATGAGGAATGGAATACCAATCAGCATGGTTGTATAGAAGTGGCTTAAAGAGGGAGTTTATTTTTTAAAATAAGTTGGTTGGGTCAGTTGGGGGATACCGGTACCTGTAGGGAGTGAAAAAGACAGAACAAGCACTCTGGAAGTCCTTTAAATCTTCCAGACTGCCAGGCCAGTGGTGTGGCTGTAGCTCTACTGCCCACCATGATGTTGACCCAGGTTCAAGAACAAACTCAGGTCACTCAGAGCTGGGGGGGAGAGGATTGAGCAACATTGGGACCACTCTCCTCTTCTGTGAGGTGGCCATGTCACTCTGCTCATCAGTCACCACCAGGGTTGTCTGCCATCTGATATCAGCATGCATATGCCTCTAAACAGACATGTGTCAATGTTATAAAAGGCATGTGGCAGGAGTGTGGGAGAAAATTGAGGACAACCTTGTCTCAAGGCAGGATGAAGTCACTAGCTGTCACAGGTCCCACACCACTGACAGGGTGCCAAATGGCTGAACTGGATGGCCCTTCCCCTCCAGGTTCAACCACAAAGGTATGTCATGGGAATACCAAAGGTCTGAAGTAAGTTCCTCGGATGGTGGGTGATGGAGCTAGGCAGCTGGCAGAACAAGTGGGCCTGGCTACATGAGGAGAAAAAGAGGCATTATTTAAAAAAATTCTAGGCTACAGTCTTGCTGTTGGCCAACTGTATTCATGTAACCTGGGTTCCCCTGTTCATGGCTGCCTTCCTCGTGCACCTCCCACACAGCAATCACTTACCCTCTCCCCCCCAATCCCAGAACACATTTATTCATAACTTTATTGTTTTTGGAGAGTCTGACTTCAGATTTCCAACAAAATCATTTTATAACTCCACTTTTGGGCAGTTATTAAAAAAATCACACGTGTCATGTACATGAAGAGGGTTAAAAAAGGGCTATGTTGAACACTTGGGGTCCAAATTGTATGTTGTTGTTTTTTTGAGATTTTGACCCAGAATTTTAACATAGTCTTTTTATGGCTCCACTTTATGATCAAGATAGGTGGAATTTTTTAAATCCCATCCAAAATGTGATTTCACAGAATGACTATGAAAACATATTTTGGAGGAGATTTGAAAAGCTATACCTCCATTGGTGTGATGTTTGGTGCACTTGGGGGTGGGCATCCTGGTATCACATACTATTGAGGGGATCCCAAGTCCAGACACTGAAGAATGGGCACTCCAGTGTCAGTGTGATGTTAGGCAGCAACAGGGATGGGAACTTTGGGGTTACATACTATTGGTAGGTGTTAGCCGGCACAAGGGGTTGGGCACCCTGGTGTCAGGGAGAGTGTGTAGGGGGGTAATACTGGCAGTAAGATTGAGCATCGGCTGCTGGTTTCAAAAAATGTTTTGTTTAACAAAATTGAACAATGTATGTGCTACTTAGCATGAGTAAAAAATGGGACAGCTTAACAGTTTTTTACAAATAATTTAAAAAATAGCTTAATCTGGGAAAATAAAAATTGTAAATGAACACACCTGTGGTCAAACTCTATCAAATATGAAGGTTTTAAATTTCAAATCCAATATGGACAATGTGTGTGAGGGGGAGCTGATACCAATGGCAGGATTGAGTGCCAGTTTAAAAAAAAAAAGCTGGGGTATGTAAGGGGGGCATCGGTGGTGGGATTGACTACCCACTACCAAACACAGAGGCAGGTAGGAATACATGGATGGACATGCTGATATTGCCCCACCCCTAAGAATGGCTGCATTTGGTGCACTAAACAAAAGCATCATAGTATATGGTTAGGGCTTATTCTAAACTGAAATCAGTGGCTTTTCAAATGTTGTTGTAGGACAGTTCAAAGGTCAGAAAAGTTGTTGTACTATCGATCTGATATCACATCGATAGTACAACAACATTTCTGTCAATCAAACCCAAACGCACTCCCACGTCGATGCTCCGTCAAGAAAATCTGCAAAAACATGGCGGCAACGCTTATCGAGAACCTACGACCCCGAGACAGTTGACAGAAAGAGCCTCATACCACTCCATGCCCCAAAAGTTAATTTTTTTATTTAGTTTTTAAAACCTCACCAGCAAAACCCAAAAAAGAAATGAAGAACAGAGCGACTCAGCGAGTGGGAGCACTGAGAAGTGGGATCAGGGAGAAGCAGACGTTAGCGCAAGAAGCAACAGCTAAAGCAAAGCGACAATGGAGCCGGCAAGTGGACGAGTAAGCCAGTAAGGAGGAAAAACAGAAAGCCTCTTGTGTCCTGCACTTTGGAACCATATACTATATAAAACAGTATATGGACAATCATACACAGACGAGGCTGTGTTTCCATCTTGGGGTTGAGATGACATCGGGACCTCTCAAGCTTTGCTCTCGAGGTCCCTGTGATGTCATCTCAACCCCTCGATGGAAACACAGCCTTGTTGTGTATGATTGTCCATACACTATTGTATATACTGTATAACAGCATGCATTCACACACATGGTGACACGCACTGCCCTGCCTCCACTAAGAAAGAGACCATTTTAACAAAACCAATTCAAAATGGTGTCAGAAAAATACAGCTATCCCTAGAATGTTCAGTTTTGCTACTGAGCATGCGAAAAAAATGGGACAGTATTTTACAAATGATTCAAGAGCAGCATATTTATTTTATTTTTATTTATTTGTTGACCGATTAGGTACACTGATCCCAGGGACCATTTTCAGGCATGACCCAGGCTATAAAGATGGTATTTGCAATAGTAAAAAGGCAATATGACATGAGTAGAGAGAACATATAGCACAACCTAGTACTGGCATATAGAATATATTACAGAGGTCCTGAATAACAAGCAGTGCATCAAAATGCTAATGTGTGAAACTATGCTAGAGTCCTGAGGAACATACCGTGCATTTAGAGGGCTAACACATAACTTGCTATACAAAGAATTTGGAATGCATAGTTGGTACAGTCTAACAGTACACTGGGATATGATAACAGAAATGTACAGTAACACAAAGTAAAAAGAAGTAGGAGCAACATTAACAGGATTTGGCAAGCAATAACAACTGGGGATCTAGCACAGCTGTAGTTAAAGCTAGGATCAATAATAGCCTATGCAGAACTGTATAAAGAAACATGGTGATTACTTGCTGGAACATAGAATGCAGCTGGATAATCTGGATAGGTAAGAATCAAGGAGTGAGTGTACTGATATTAGTGAGGGCACTTGCAGGCTGATGTTAATAGCAGAAAACTTATCAGGTTAGATCTGAAGGCAGATGTGGAACCCATAGAGATGAGCAGGGCAAGAAGGCTATTACAGAGTTTTGAGGCAGCGATGGAAAAAACTCTCTGTCCAACATATTTGGAGGAGCAGGGGTGGTTAAGCAGGCATTGAGAGGATGACCTTAAATCTCTTGAGCCTTGTTTAGAACTAAACAATCTGGCTAATGGGGATGCAGCTCCTGTGTTATTTATTTATGACTTTGATAACCGGGTAGGTGCACTGATCCCAGGGACCGTCTTCAGGCACGACTCGGGCCATTACAAATGGCACAGATAACATAGTACAGAAAAACAGAAAAACAAAAAACAGTAAAAACTGTGATACAGGTTACAAATAACACAAGATTGGATACATAAGTCAAGTAAAACAAGATTGGATAACGTAAGTCAGTTATTACATATACATAAGTAATTTTACATAAATACATTTGGCAGGTAGACAGGATGAGTACATTACCTGCAATCAAAGCAAAAAAATGCATTGGTAGTGAGTGGATGAAGAGGGAAACAGGGAAAAATCAAGGGGAAGGAGGCAAATGAGACTCAGTGGGTGAGTGGACAAATTTGGCAAAAAGGTGGCATACCCAGAGGAACGGTGACAGGAGGAATTTGCTAGGAGCCAACTTTTGAGGTGGGATTTGAAACTACAGTGTGTGTCGGTGGAGCAGAGTACAGGTGGCAGTTTGTTCCACAGAGTAGGGGCTGCTGCTGACAAAGCTCTGCCACCCATATTCATGTGTACCCTAGGAATTGCTAGAGTGGGGGTGCTATTTGAGCAGAGGCAGCAGTGGGGAGTTTGGGTCTTGAGGAGAGCTAAGAGGGGATTCCTGACCAGTATGGATAACAGTATCTGCCAGGCTGCAGAGGGGGAGGTCAAAGCAACCTTGCAGTGGGAGCCATCCAAGGGAGTTGTAGAGGATGCAGTGGTGGGTAGAAAAAGAGGCCAGCAAGGCAAAATGACAGACATTGTTGTAGGCAGAGGAGAGCTTAGCTATAGTGGTTACAGATGCCCTAGTGTAGATAGTGGAGCAATAGTCCAGTATTGGGAGTAAATTTCCCTGGACAATGGCTAGTCTGGCCTCCAGGGTAAGGAACTGCCAGAATCTATAGGCTGTGCACAGTTTTTGTTGGAAGTTGAGAACTATGGAATTGAAGTGCTCGGAGAAGGTGTGGGGGGGGTCAAGTAAGGCTCCTAAGTATTTAAAAGTGTTGACATACTCCAGGGCTAGTCCATCAGGGGAGAGAATGTTTAGGTGGCATTGAGTCCTGGATTTGGCAAGGAAGGGCTTAGATCCGAACAACATGGATTTTGTTTTTTTTGACATTTACCAAGAGGAGATTTTTTTGTGAATCAGTTGTGGGCGACAGTGTAGTTTTGAGTGAGAGCTGTGGAAATGCTGGCAGTGGATTTGTTACTGTAGAAGAGTATGAGATCATCAGCATGGAGGAGACAGTGGCAGCTCAGACTGTCTGAAGGAAGGGAGTTTATAAATAAGGAGAATAGAAGGGGGCCCAGAATGGAGCCTTGGGGTACCCCTGTGAAGTTGGGCAGGGTAGGAGAGCAGGCTAACTAATACACACAAATAGGGATTGGTTTGTGAGGTAGCTCCCGAACTAGTCTGTTACCTACTGAGAACAGTCTAGGCAGCTTAGCTTAGAGAGGAGGAGGGCATTGTTGACCGTGTTGAAGACCTTGGAGAGGTCAATGAAAACAGCATCGGTGGCATTACCAATATCCATGTTCATGAGATATGGTCAGTCAGAAGCGCTAGGGCAGTAGCAGTGGAATAGTTTTTATGGAAACCATGTTACTGGCTACAGAGGAGGTTGTATTTGCCGATGTGTTCAGCAAGTTGAGTGTGGATCACTTTCTCAAGCAATTTGCTAAGGTGAGGGAGGATGGAGATTGGTCGGTAGTTGTCGGATGATTAAGGGTCACCAGCTTTGAAGACGGGGATCACCTTAGTTGTCTTCCAGGGGTTGGGCATGGAGGAGGTGGAGATGACAAGGTTAAAAACCAAGGTGAGTGGTTTGTCTAAAGCTGGGGAGATCAGCCTGAGGAAGACTGATGATAGGCCATTGGCTCCAGCAGAGCCATGATTGGGTAGGCTTTTGAGGAGCTTGGTGGTATCAGTGTGAGAGAGCGCTTTGAAGTAAAAAGGTGGGATTGGAGGGTGGGTGGTAGAGCTGGTAGAGGATGACAGTGGATTAAGATGGGGGAGTGAGCTGTTTGGTTTGCCACTAGGGAGTTTATTTAGGTAGATGGATAGATCAGTGAACGTGCTATTTAATGTCCTGGCCACTTCCGTGGGATCCAAAACCAGGCCATCCGTGGAGTTTAGATGTAGGTCAGCCTTGTAGGGGGGGGTTTAGAAGGAAGCCAATTGATTCCCCAAATTTCTTTGGGTCACCAAGGTTAGCTTTTAGTTCGTTACGGAAATGAGTTTGTTTCAGTGATTTGGCTAGGAGCTTACATTGATTTCTCCAACACCTGTAGACCTCCCAGAGGACTAGGGAGGGGGATGCTTTGTAAGTGAACCAAGCGTGATCCCTGTCCTTCATGAGGGCTAGGAGATCTCTGGAGACACAGCATGAGCAGCCACCTCTGTCCTGTCTACTGGTAAGAGGAAAGAAACATTCCTGTATAGTCAGTAGGGTCTGAGGAAGAAGGGTAACTGCTGTGTGTCACAAACACACTCAGCAGTTCAGGTCCTCTGCTCCCACAGTGCCAACCTCTGAGCGCAGTATTGTGAACAGGTAACAGACAGGGTAACCATCCTGTCTGCTTGTGGGTCCGAATCACCTTTAGTCTCAAGTTCTGGGGGGATTCAAACTGTGAACCTTATGCCAGTGTACCCAAATGTACAGGCTCAGATAATCTGCTCTTCAGGGGGAGGATGTCAGATATCTTTCGCCTAAGGGCACCTAACCAGGTATCCAAAATGAACCCTTAAAACTCTATAAAAGACCTTAGGTATATTATTACCTTTTCCCAGTTTGGGTAACACCATCAAGCTCCTGCACAGTTTTTGTCAGTCTTAACCCTCTATATGTCACATGCAAAAAGAGAACTGGCAGACCCAGGTAATCTTTCAAAATAATATTTTTACTAAAATGGATTAAAATATGTAAAATGTAAATGCAGAACACTATATCAAAAAGCATACAATCACTTAAAAGAACAAGGTTAAAGTACAACACATAAACTCCTACCACAATACAATAATACTTTTTCTATCTAATGTATTACCTCTATAGTGCTTATAGTTAGATATTGTTTCTTAAGAGCCCAAAATGATATGTGTCTAAGATCAGACACAAGTCCTAGGGTAAAACTGTGTCTCTCTCACACACCCCTTCCACGATGTCACCTAGCTCTTCCTTTTAGAATATACAAATTATACAAACATTGATCTTCCTGTCAGGAGATATTTTAAATACTGTGACTTCAGCAAAAACTAATATCCCAAATTATAAGTCTTTAATCAACATTTTCTTTGATCTTGTGTGGTTTCCTGTTCCCAAGACATCAAAGATTTTTTTTACAACTTTAGCACCATGGTGGTTTAAAAATGTTTTTCCTCTAAGACGTCATAAAATTTTATGATCTCCATCCTCTGGCAGACTCATAAAGTCCCATTTCATTTCCACTTCAAAGAGCCTAGGCATGTCATAAAAAGGTAATAAAATGCCACTCTGAAGTAAGCCAGTTAATGAAATGGTTCCTGCTTCACTGAAACCTGGGGGTGTCACCCATGGCACAGCTACCTTGTGTGAGACAATCACACACTACATTTTTATATTACAAATATCATAGAACAATCATAACCAGCTGGCCAAGTGTCATACTGGGGTCACATCAGTAAGTGAGTAGAGAATAGACCAGTCCAATGCCCAGGTCTCCGCAAGGAGATTGGGGGTGTTGGGGTCACTGAAATTATGGAACAATATGTATTTGGGAGGAGAATGCTTGAGTTTGGAGGACCATATGAGATAGGTTGGGGGATGGTCATTAACGGAGTCAGCCATGGTTCCTACATGCAGTACATGGTCATCCCTGTTTGTGAGAATCCAGTCCAAGAGGCACTGAGTACCAGTTCTATGGTTGAGTCTGGTGGGAAGAGTGATAGTCTGGGCCAGGTTGTGTTGTTTAAGCTGGGAAGCATAGTCCAGTTGGTGGTTGCTCAGCCAGTTTAGATTGAAATCCCTGAGGAGGACAGAGTCCCTGTGAGGGTATAAGGAGCTCAGGCCCAGGAGGAAGCTGTTTAGGTGTTAAGGGATTAGTGGACTAGAGCACCCATGTTGAGGTAACAGTGGACCGGGGGGAGATCCAACTGAGTGAGGCATATAAGGAGCTGTGGTGGGTAGAAAGTGGAGCTAGGCATGTGAATTGACAGATGCTGTTGTAGGCAATATTGAAATGAGTGAGTTGATGAGCATAGGTTGAGATATGATTGGGGAGCTGTAATCTAGAAGAGGGAATAACCTAGGAAAATAAAATAAAAATGACAAAGGAACACACCATGGCTTAAACTCTATCAAACCTTAAACATTCTGATTTCAAATAGAAACCATTTTTCAGTTATTGGTGAGCAAAAAAAAAACCCTCATAATCGTGGTGAATTTGTTTTATTTATTCTTCTGTAACTTTGCTCCTGCTACACCAATTGGCACAAATGCACAGGATCCAGAGATAGTGACATTATCTCAGAGCATGCCAAATTGCAGGTAAATCGGATGAACTGGGGCTAGATTATTAAAGTGCAAATATTGGCGTTTAACATTAAAGTGCTTACTCAACCTTAATACACAGGCACTACAGCGTCTGTATAATATAACATGCAGCTATCCTTTCTACTGTCTGGTCCACCATTGTGATGGGATATGTATTATATATATATATATTTTTTTGGCCCTACCATTTTGAATGGGTGGTATAAATTACTGCAGGAGACAGTGTTTACTAGTAGTTAAAGGACCAGCTTGGGAAGTGGGCTATCGCACATTCAATCCCTACTACACCTGAAATACTCACTGTGTGACCTTGGGCAAGTCACTTGACCTCTCAGTACTCCAGTCTATACAGCTGTGGAAAGGGATAAAAGCCGAACCTCACTGAAAATGGGATGTTGTGTTTCAGCTGGGCTATCCTGGATAAGTGAATTTTAAAATAAAATAATGTGTGTGGGATGGTAGGGGGTCATACCTCTGATGACGTGCTGAGAGTGAAACATTAGGATTGTGGTCTTGTGGATGTATTTGACATTCTGGGACAGTCACTGCTGCTTTTTGGCACTTGTCACTTTATTTAAAAAAAATAATAAAATATTGTTTCTCTCCAAAAGTGCATCTTGCATTCTTGGGGTAGTGCTCCCTATGTTTTGTATTCCGCTGACAGCTGTTTATTTATTTATTGAATTTTGGTAACCAGGCAGACCCACTGGAACCAGAGGTTCCTTTTCCAGGGTCATCATTCAGTCTCCCAGTCCAGAGAAACATAGAAACATAGACTTTGACAGCAGATAAGGACCGCTTGGCCCACCCAGTCTGCCCATTTCCCTACCTACAGGATAAGCTGCAGATCCTAACCAACAGCCTATTTCTTCTTACCCACCACAAGAATTGCCTTATGTCTGTCCTATGTATTCTTGAATTCTCCCACAGTTTTAGACCCCACAATCTCCTCAGGAAGGCTGTTCCATGCATCCACCTCCCTCTCTGTGAAAAAATACTTCCTCACATTGCCCCTGAACTGCCCCCCCTCTATCTTTAAATTGTGTCCCCTTGTTCTTGCACATCTTTTTTTCTGAAAGATGCTACCCTCTTGGACTTTGTGGATTCCACTGAGGTACTTAAAAGTTTCTATCATGTCCCCCCTCTCCCCTCCTTTCCTCAAGGGTATACATATTAAGCTCCTTTAGTCTCTCCTTGAATGGCTTCTCTTGCAGACCCTGCACCATTTTAGTTGCCCTCCTCTGGACTGCCTCTATCCTGTCTATGTCCTTGCGGAGATGGAGTCTCCAGAACTGGACACAGTACTCCAGATGGGGTCTCACCAACTGTCTGCACAGAGGGATAACAACTTCTTGCTTTCTGCTGGTGATGCCTCTCCCTATACATCGCAGTATACCCCCATCCCTCCCTACTGCCTTCTCACATTGCTTGCTAACCTTAAGGTCATCTGATATGATTACCCCCAGGTCCCTTTCCATTTTTGTTGTTGTTACTACCCCCCCTCCCATTGTGTAATCTTTCCCTGGGTTTTTGTTTCCCAGGTGCATTATTTTGCACTTCTTTGCATTGAATCCAAGCTGCCACACTTCTGACCATTCCTCCAACCTTGCCAAATCCCTTCTCATCCTTTTTATGCCTCCTTGTGTATCAACCCTGTTGCAGATCTTTGTGTCATCTGCAAACAGGCATACTTTTCTTTCCAGTACCTCTGCAATGCCACTTATAAAGACATTAGAAAGGACTGGACCCAGTACTGAACCCTGCAGTACCCCACTAGTAACCCCTCCTGTCCTGTTGTCCAGCCAATGTTTTACCCAGGCTGCCACCCTGGGACCCACTCCCAGACTGGTTAATTTGACTACATAGATACATAGATACATAGATACATAGACAGTGTCGGCAGATAAGGGCCTGTGGCCCACCCAGTCTGCCCATTTGAGCTTGTAAGTTCAGTTTGTTTTCCTAGAAGTCTGTTGCCCCTTACTCCTGACCTCCAGAATTCCTTTATGTCTATCCCATGCATTCTTAAATCCCATGATTGTTTCAGCCCTCACCACGTCCTCTGGCAGGGTGTTCCACTTGTCCACCACCCGTTCTGTGAAGAAATTCTTCCTCATGTTTCCTCTGAATCGTCCTCCCTCTAACTTCATCCCATGCCCTCTAGTTCTGGAACATCTTTTTCACTTAAAAATAGTGTATTCCTGCACCCTGTTCCTCCCTGTAAGATACTTGTATGTCTCTATCATATCCCCTCTCTCCCTCCTCTCCTCCAGGGAGTACATGTTCAGTTCCTTCAACCTGTCTGCATAGGACCTGTGATGCAATCCATGCACCATCTTTGTTGCCCTCCTCTGAACCTTCTCTACCCTGTCTATGTCCTTACGTAGGTATGGTCTCCAGAACTGTACACTGTACTCCAGGTGGGGCCTCACTAGTGTCTTGTATAGCGGAATTATGACCTCCCTTTTCCTGCTGGTGATGCCCCTGCCTATACATCCCAGCATCCTATTTGCTTTACCTGCTGCCTTGTCACACTGTTTACCTACCTTGAGGTCATCAGAGATGATAATCCCAAGATCCCTTTCCTGCTTGGTGCATGCTATATCCTCAGCCCCCAACTGATATATTGTGCCAGGGTATTTGTGCCCCATATGCATTATCTTGCACTTCCTTGCATTGAATTTCAACTGCCAACCCCCTGACCATTCTTCAAGTTTCTGCAGGTCTCTTCTCGTTCTGTCTACACCCTCTGGTGTGTCTACTCTGTTACAGAGCTTTGTGTCATCAGCGAACAGTGAAATTCTGCCTTCTAGGTCCTGTGCAATGTCACTGATGAAGATGTTGAATAGGACCGGTCCCAGCACTGATCCTGTGGTACCCCACTGGTCACTCTTCCCTCTGTGGGTGACAGCCATTTAACACCACCCTCTGTGTCCTGCCACCCAGCCAGTTACCTACCCACCACACTACTGTCCTGCCCACACCCATATTCCCAGTTTGTGTAATAGTCTTCTATGTGGCACAGTGTCAAGGCCTTGCTGAAGTCCAGATGAGCCACATGTCCACTGCCCTCCCTGATCCACCTCCTTAGTCACCCAGTCAAAAAATTCAATGAGGTTGGTCTGACCGGCCTCCCCCTGGTGAAACCATGCTGCCTTGGGTCCTGTAGTCCATTGACAACCAGATGTTCCACCAATCTCTCCTTCAGTAGTGCTTCCATGATCTTCCCACTACCGAGGTGAGGCTGACTGGTCTGTAGTTCCCTGCTTCCTCTTTGTTCCCATTTTGTATAAGGGACTACATCTGCTGTCCTCCAGTCTTTGGGTACCTCCCCTGTTTCCAGTGATCGGCTAAACAGGATAGCCAGAGGTTCAGCCACCACCTCTCTTAGTTCTTTAAGGACCCTGGGGTGCACCCCATCTGGCCCCATTGCTTTATCAACTCTTATTACTTCCAGTTCATTCAGGACCCTTTCTCGTGTAAAGGGACTTGTGTCCATTTCTGCACCATTCTCACCCCTTGTACTCCCTTCAGACCCATTACCCTCCTCTTCCTCAGTAAAGACTGAGCAGAAATACCTGTTCAATATGTCAGCTTTACTGTTGTCATCCTCCATGCTATTAATCTTTTGTGTGGGACTGTGTCAAATGCCTTGCTAAAGTCTAGGTAGGCCATGTCCATAGCCCCTCCCTGGACTGCTAATTTGGTCACCCAGTCAAAGAAATCAATTAGATTCATCTGACATGACCGTCCCACTGTGAACCCATGCTGCCTTGGGTCCTGTGTCCCACTGGCCTCTAGGTACTCAACAATTCTTTCCTTGAGAAGTGATTCCATCACTTTCCCTACCACAGAGGTCAAACTGACAGGTCTGTAGTTTCCTGCCTCTGTCTTGGTCCCACTTTTGTGAAGAGGAATCACATCCACCTTCCTCCAGTCCTCAAGTACCACGCCATCCTCCCATGATTTGTTAAAAAGGGTAGTCAGTAGTTTCACTAGTTCTCCCCTTAATTCTTTTAAGAATTCTGTGGTGAATTCCATCAGGCCCCATTGCTTTGTTCACCTTCAGTTTTAGGAGTTCTTTCAGAACCCTTTCTTCTGTGAAAGGACTGGGATTGACCCCTCTATCAAGAGTGCTTCCGTTAATTGGATTAGGCACCCTCCCCTCCTCTTTTGTGAATACTGAGCAAAAATATTCATTCAACATCCTGCTTTTCACTGGCCCTCTCTGCCCACCCACCGTCCATTCTATTCAGCTTCACTATCCTTCCCTTTGTCTTTCTACGCTCCCTGATGTACCTATAAAAGGTTTTATCCCCCCTTCTTAACTGAGTTGGCTATCTTTTCCTCAGTTTGGGCCTTTGCTATTCTGAATTCCCTCCCTGCTTCCTTCTGCCTAAACTGGTACAGCTCTCTGTCCTGCTTCTTCTGTGTTTCCTTATACTTCCTGAATGCTATCTTTTTCTCCCTGACTTTCCCCACCACCTCTTTTGAGAACCATAGTGGCTTTTTCTTTCATTTTGATTTGTTTATTTGCTTGCCACAAAGGCTTTTTGCCTCTGTGATGGCAGTTTTGATGTTTCCCCATTGTTGCTCCACCCCTCCTTCTAGCCTGTTTGCTAGTGCTTTTCTAAGGCACTCTCCCATCTTGCCAAAGTCAGCCCTCCTGAAGTCCAGTATCCTCACTTTTGTATGGCTTCATTCTGTAGCTGAGTTTATCATGAACCACACTGTTTGATGGTCACTTGTTCCCAGATGGCAACCCACTTCTAGATCTGATAGCCTCTCACTGTCCCCATTTGAGAGTACGAGGTCTAAGATTGCTCCCTCATGAGTGGGTTCTGAAACTAGCTGTCTGAGACATGCCACCTGTAGGGCATCGAGAATGTCCCTGCTCTTGGATGTGGCTGCAGCAAATGTGCTCCAGTTAACATCTGGCATATTCAGGTCCTCCATCTACAGTATCTCCCCTTTCCTGCCATCCTAAAAATGCCTTCTATCATATCCTTGTCCATTCCCTTCCCCTGACATGGGGGTCTGTATACAACCCCTGTGCAGATCGTGGTGCCATTTCCAGTCTCTAAGGTGACCCACAGTGCCTCCTCTCCTCTCTGTTTACTCTTTTGTTCAGTTGCTTTTATCCCTTTCTTTATATAGATAGCTACTCCTCCCCCTCTTCTCCCCTCCCCTCCCTGTCTCTCCTGTAGTTTATGTACCCTGGTATGTTAACATCCCAGTCATGGTTCTCTGTGTACCATGTTTCTGTGACTGCTATGATATCCAGGCATCCCTCTTCCATCAAGGCCACCAGTTCAGGGAGCTTGTAGCCCAGACTATAGGCATTGGTACTCATTACTCTCCATTTCCTGATGGCCTTACTCCTTTTTGCCCCATCCCTGTCATTATTGCCTTTGTCACTTTTTCCATTTACCCCTGCCCTTCTCCCTATCGACATCTCTGTCTTGGTGTTTACCTCACTTACTACCCTGACATTTTTGGGGGGGCTAGGATTTCCCTGTTCCTTTCCAGTGCCTCCCCCTTGGCTAGTTTAAATGTTTGCCAATGAAGCATTTAAACCTATCACCTAGGATCCTGGTTCCCCTCCTGGACAGATGCAGCCCATCATGCCACTATAGGCCTGCATCACTCCAGGTGGACCTCCAGTCCCCAATGAAGCCAAATCCCTGAGCTCTGCACCAGTTTTTCAACCACTGATTGAATCCCATGGTGTGGAGCACCCTAGCCTCACCTACACCACAGACAGGCAGCACCTCTGAAAAGGCTACCATGCGTGCTACTTGTCTGAGGCCCCTTCCCAACTCCCCAAACTCTTCCTGCACTGCTCTGATACCTTTCTTAGCCAGGTAATTTGTCCCTAGGTGGACAATGACATCCAGCTCCCTCCCCTGTGCAGCTGCTCTGATGATCCTGAGGATTCGCTCCCAGTCCCTCCAAGCCATGGTGCCAGGCAGGCACCTTACCTCCCTCTCCCCTTCCTCCCCCAGTCCTACCTTCCTAACAATGGAGTCCCCCACCAGGAGTTGTTTCCATCCCCTGTAGGGTCCCATGCCACCCTCCTGTGGGTCTCCCTTGTGGAGGTTCCCCGCATCCTCCTTGGTCTCCACTGTGGGTGCCTCCATAGAGGAACCACACTTTGCCAGAATGGCATAGGAATTGTGGAGAGGTACAACTGGAGGGATGCACCTCTGTTCCACCACTCTCACCCTCCCTGAGCTCACTGTGGTCCAACCACTCCTCTTTCTTGGCAACCTCTGAGGCAACAGCAGTGGCCCTGGTGGTCCCTGGATGGAAGAAGAGGTCCCACAAATCCTGGCCAACTCAGCCTGGAGATGAGCAACCTCCTTTCTCAGCCCAGAGATGTGCCTGCAGATGGGACAACACTGCATCCTCTAGAACATCTCCCAGAAGACTGCAGCTCCACAGCCGCTGCACTGCATCACTCCCATCATGTCTTATTTCTGGCCCCTTCACTGTTGTTTGGAATCCTTACGCTTTCCTTTTTCTTTTTTTTTCCTTTTCTTCTCTTCCTACTTACTTACTGCCTCTGTGCCCTTTATTTATTTATTTAAAATTTTGGTGACTGGGTAGGCCCACTGAGACCATAATCATCCCTTTTTCAGGGTTGACCCAGGGTTAATTACAGTCAACAGTACAATAAAAAGTAGGAACAATTCAAGGGAAACTGTGCAAATACAGACATTACAATCAGGACATATAGTACAATGACAGGCAGGTTAGGTAACATTAAGAATAACATGAGAGGTAAACACTAGTTTCACAAGAATGGCAGTTACATAAAGTTTGTTTATCAGGTCAATTTTACAAGTTACAATTTCAAGTGTTTCAAAGGTGATAAGCACCTGATCATCCTGTTCTGAGACAAGAAGATCCTATATTTCTCAGTAAACCCCTTACTTGCTCAGAGGCAGACCTCCAGCAGCTGGGGGGGGGGCTGGAGAGCTACTCTTGCCCTTCTAGGATGGTGAGTCTTTGGTGGCTCTGTGATCACTCACTTCCTGCTCCCAAACAGGAAGTTCCTGTTATCAGTCAAATCCTGTGCCTATAAAAGTAGAACTAGCTTTGGGTGGGAGGGTGGAGGGCAATATAGTCCCAGTAGAGAAATCCAGTCACACAGCACTCCTTCCTCCTGGTGTTCTCTGCCAAGTCTCTGGCAGAATCTATCTAGGGCAGTGTTTAAATCTAGCGTCTTTCTAGCTAAGCCACTCCCTCTACTTAACAGATCTTTCTACATGTAATTAAATTTCACAGATAAAATCCCCTTCAGCCACCTGAGATTTACACCTAGATAACTGCTTCAGATAACCATTCACTTCAGCTAACTCAGACAAACACACTAACTTGTTAGTGCCATAGTGCTTGGAAGTGTCTCTCCTTTTGTTTTTCATGTAAAATTTGTTTCTATTTAGTCATTCTTTCTATGATACTTTACATAAGGCCAAAATTAGAAAATACTATTAAGTCTTCTGGAAAAAAAAAACTGGTCTCTGATTATACCACAGCCAGTTACATGCCATGTAAGGTTTTTGAACTATTACCTAGTTCAAAACAAAGAACCAAGCAATAATTCATTAGACCTAGGTAATATTTCATATGTATAAGGCAATACTTCAGTAGAATCTGGCAATAATTCATTAGAACTAGGCAATAGTTTTTATTTTCAACTATTACCTGTTTTAATCCTTTTAACTTGGGCAAGGTTTAATAAAATATATATCCTGTATTAATATATATAGTAATGGGAAGATATAAACCCCTTAGGATGACTTATTGCCTTCTGATAGTCATACTGCTCTCATCCTTCAGCTTTGGGCATTGTACTTATTGTCAGGCAATAGTTCATCCCTCACAGTCAACATTTTCCCACCATTTCCTTCATCTCTTGTCAATATTTGTATACAGTGTATGAGTGAGCTACTGCTAGTGCAGAGGCTGAATGCAGACAACACTGAAGTCATGCAAGCACTTAGGGATATCCCATTCTCAGTCACAGACAACTGTAGTTCCAATATTACAGAAAGGGGGAATGTTAGCCAGAACACAGTTATATAATGTCCTCCTTTCACATAGTCCCATGGGATCTCTGGTTTTTACTTGAGCACCCACCTCAGTTTATCATCGTATCTGAATGCTTTCTCCAAGCAGTATCACACCTCCTAGTACTGCACTGAAGTGTCAGCACTAAAGTATGCACCCAAGCCTGCAATGTGGAACTTGAACCTGGGACCATCAAGCCCCAAGACAAGAGTACTGGCACTGAGCTGAACTGATGCTTCATGAGTCAGAACCATTTGCTGCATGTGTAAGACCTGAAGTTCATGATCACATTCACCTGTTCCTGAACAGCTCCCCTTACCGCTCAGTCCTTATAAACACAATCAGCAAACTGCTTTTACAGTGCCATTCACACCCATTGCAAGGCACTTTACTTTCTACAAGTGTATAAAAAGTCAAGAACAACTAAATCTGAGGAAAAAGGCATCAGTAAACAGAGTTCTTGAGGGGTTGCTTGACTTTTTCTCTCGACTACACATTGGCTCATGTGTCCTGTGGTGAGCAGGCCGAAGTCATGGTCATCAGTCTACAAGTTAGTACCAATTTCTCTTCTCTTCTCTTCTGCAATCAAAATATTTGTACATTTAGAAAATGAATTCTGATTTGTGAAAAATGAAATTGTCTTTTATGGCAGGACTGTAAATGATAAGAAACAGAGTGGCCCTACCAATGCCAGCTGTAAGCCATCTTGCATATCTGCTACTGTATGTAAACACATTTCCCCCTGTCTTGTGAACCACCTTACATAATTCTCAGAGGGTTGCCTCTTCTCCCTAATGCATTGTCCATTTATTACTTGGAATAGTAACTATTGTTACTATTTTGAAAATTGTTATTTGAACTGCCTACCACTGTATCTTACCTGTTGTCCATTTTATTCTTTGCCTGTTGCATATTAAACTTAAAGTATTGTTGAATAGTTGTTCTACGGACTATTGTATTTGTAAGTTTGCCTCCATCTGGAGGCAAGCTATCTCTGCTTTGCTCAATATGCTCTTCCTGTAGAAAAATGCCAATAAAATGAATCTACAGTGAAGCATAAATGAATTGTCTTATCATAGGTTGCCATTCCATGTCATGTACTCAAATCAGATGTTTACCAATTGAGGGCCATAGACGTGATATGAATGGGCATCAGAAATGTGAATATCCCTTCATTTAGTAGGGACTAGAAGAATGTACATTTCTGAGCCAAAATCTGTGCATGCCTAACTACAGTTATTGCTTTGTTTACCCAGTCAGTGGGGTCCCTTGATCACATACACCATGCAGGATGAATGAAACTTGGCACCAAAATATATACATTTTTTTCCTCAGAAGAAAGTGTGTATTTCATATTCATGGAAGAAGTATTTATTTCACTACCTGTACATGTTTGTAACCTTGGCAATAAGGATACAAATGTGATATGGTCATGGCTAAAGCTGGAATGAGAATATTGTAATTGTTTACAACTCTGCTGAATGCAGGCTCTGTTCTGACAATTAGAAAAAGTGTGAGCACCCCCTCACCGTAACATAATCTGCATGTTTCTTCGATGGTTTATACTGTGCATTTGCATAGTAATGGAAGGACGAGTTGTGTCTGTCATTAAAAAAAAACCCTTAAAGCAGGACTCCAAGACTTGGAAAATAATTTAAGCGATTTTCCATTTTTCTGCAAAACACCAGCAACTAGCATCAGCAGTGCTCCAGTTTCATAACATTTCAAAATCTGTTTCAATTAGAGGACATTTTCTTCTTTATTTCTAAAGACATTTGCAGGAAATGAACTGTTTTTCCCATAGACTACATCTGTTCGGCTGCCTTTCCTGCTGTGAAGTCATCATAACCCTTTGCTGTGAAATCACAAGCTGTTGTCCCAAAAAAAATAATCTAAAGGGGAGGCAGTATAGCGCAGTGGTTTAAGGCTCTAAGCTGTAGACCTAGAGACCTGGGTTTGAATCCTACAGCCCCCACTTGCATACTATGTGACCCTGAGCAAGTCACTTAACTTCTTTGTGCTCCCAGGTCGCATCTGTAAACAAGCTTTCAGCTTAGTGTGTCTCTCCTGGTAAAATAAATAAATAATGCCTCGATCAGGACATTCAATAGGCATTGGCATGAACAGCAGCAGAAACAGATAAAGGGTGAGGTGCCTGTTTTCATGCAAAATGTCTTTAGAAATAAAAAAATGGACTGTTCAGAAATTCAGATTTTCAGGGGAATTGTGTGTAACAGAGTACTGTTGATGCCAGCTGTGACTTTCATTCCAGAAATCAGAAAATCTCTTTAAAAATAAAAGAAATCAAACCTGCTTTTGCCCTCTAGGTACTTCATGCAAGACTAGCTTGCTACAGTTTTTGTTTTTTCTTTTTATCAATTAAATCCAATGTCCTGCCCCCAAGGGTGGCCCAAGAAGGGCCTGGGCATTCAACCCCTTGTTTGTTTTCCTAGTTTTCTAGTTCTTACCTTATCTTTTTAAAGTCTTCTATTAACTTGAAGTATTGTACACAATACTTACACTCGGTGGAAGCATTAGAAAACTGAAGCTTTATTAGGATTTGGTAAAGTGGTTACCATCCAAGTGGTGCCAGGCTTTATACAAGATTTAGCTGAAGTCTCTCAACTACCACTATAGTAACCAAGGTAAGAACCAGAAGGTAGGAAAAGAGGGAAATATTTGAATGTGCAAGCTATTTTGTGGCAGCACTTTTTCGGGGGGTGGGGCAGCACTTTTGAATTTAATGTATTTATAGCCATCAACCAGCAACCTTCCTATAAAAATAATTATTTAAAGCTAATGAATGAGCTTTGGTAAAACATGTTACCTTGTAATTTGCTTACAGTTTGTTATTATCCATGATCTTTGTAGACATGTCTCATCAGATACAATAGATATGTAGAATGCAGTGCTAGTGAACTGTTCTGTTACTTGTTGGACTCTAGTCTGCAGTAAAAGGTCATGCAGAGACAAAGAAGAACGATGTATAGTGTATGGTAGAACATGACTAAGCATGGAATTCAGTTACTGGAATCAGCTTGTTATGCTGCAGTAGTGATGTCAAATTGTTGTGCTGCACTAGCTACATCACTACCGCAGCACAACAAGATAGAACATATTCACACGTGTGCAATGAAGTGGCTGTGGG
This sequence comes from Neoceratodus forsteri, assembly GCA_016271365.2. Lineage (NCBI taxonomy): Eukaryota > Metazoa > Chordata > Ceratodontiformes > Ceratodontidae > Neoceratodus > Neoceratodus forsteri. Next base: position 1,623,073,554 of record CM057453.1, on the reverse strand, counting down.
CTGAGGAAGTGAACGGCACTGAAAGGAACCACTACGGGCTACGGGCACTACAGCAAGGAACTGGGGAGACCTTTTTTGGTACTCCACATGATAATGATTGCCCATACACTATAAAAGATTGTGTATGAGCAATCATACACATACAATGCTGTTTTTCAATCTCAAGGTTTCTGTGGTAACAAGATCTTTTGAGCTGTACTCTTGAGATCTCTTGTTACCATGGTAACCTCTTGACTGAAAAACAGTGCTGTATATGATTGCTTATACACAATCAGAGGCGCATCCCTTCAGCTGTACCTCTCCACAATTCATATGCCATTCTGGGAGAGCATAGTTCCCCTATGGGGGCACCCGCAGTGGAGACCAAGAAGGTTGCTGGGAAAAAACAAGGGAGGCCCACAGGAAGGTGGCATGGGACACTGCAGGGGAAGGAAGCAGCTCCTGGTGGGGGACTTGATTCTTATGGGGGTAGAACAGGGGGAGGCAGGGGAGAGGGAAGTAAGGTGCCTGTCTGGTGCCATCGCTTGGACGGACAGGAAGTGAATTCTCAGGATCATGAGAGCAGCTGCATGGGAGAGGGAGCTGGATGTCATTGTCTACTTAGGGACAAATGACTTGGCTGGGCATGGGATCAGAGCAGTTCAGGAGGAGTTTGTGGATTTGGGGAGGATCCTTAGAGAACTAGCACACACCGTAACCTTCTCAGAGGTGCTGTCTGTCTATGGCATGGGTGAGGTGAGGGTACTCCACACCATGTGATTCAATGAATGGCTGAAAAACTGGTGCAGAGCACAGGGTTTTGACTTCATTGGGGACTGGGGTTCCACCTGGAGGGATACCCATCAATACTGGCATGATGGTCTGCATCTCTCCGGGAGGGGAACCAGGCTCCTAGGTCATAGGTTTAAATGCTTCAATGGCAAGCTTTTAAACTAGCCAAGAGGGATGCACTGATAAGAAGTGGGGAAGTCCCAGCCTCCTCCCACAAAACAGGGTAGTCAGTGAGGAAAACACCAAGGCAAAAAGGTCAATAGGGAGCAGGACAGAGGTAAATGGAGAAGAAGGCAAAGTCAGTAAGGGCAGAGATGGAGCTAAAAAGTGTAAAGCCATCAAAAAATAGAGAGTGATGAGAACCAATGCCCATAGTCTGGTTAACAAGCTTCCTGAACTAGTAGCCTTGATGGAAGTGGGACACCTGGATATTGTGGCAGTCATGGAAACATGGTACAGACAGAACCATGACTGGGATGTAAACATACCAGGGTACACAATCTACGGAAGGGACAGGGAGGGTAAAAGAGAAAAAGGAGTAGCTCTCTACATAAGGGAAGGGATCAAAGCAACAGAACTAAAGGCTAAATGGGAAGGAGAGGAGGCACTGTGGGTCAACTTTCGAGAGCAAACAATGCTCTCCACAACCCGCACGGGGGTTGTATACAAACCCCCATCTCGGGGGAGGAAATGGATGAGGAAATGAAGGAAGGTATCCTTAAAATGGCAGAAAAAGAGGAGTTATTGGTTATTGTTGATGGGGGACCTGAATATGCCAGATGTTAACTGGAGCATATTTGCTGCAGCCACATCCAAGAGTGGGGTCATTCTCAATGCCCTGCAGGGGGCATGCCTCAGACAGCTAGTATTAGAACCCACTCAGGAGGGAGCAATCTTAGACCTGGTACTCTCAAATGGAGATGGAGAGAGGATCACAGATTTAAAAGTGGGTAGCCTTCTGGGAACTAGTGACCACCAAACAGTGGGGTTCACAATTAACATAGCAGTAGAGTCAAGCCATACAAAGGCAAAGGTACTGGACCTTAGGAGGGCTGACTTTGCCAAAATGGGTGAGTGTCTAAGGAATGCACTAGCAAAGGGACAGGAAGGAGGGGGTGGAAGAACAATGGGGAAAAATCAAAACTGCCATCACAGAGGCAACACGCCTTTGTGTGAAGCAAATAAATAAAACAAAATGAAGTAAAAAAAACACTATGGTTCTCAAAGGATGTGGCAGGGAAGGTTAGGGAGAAAATGTTAGCATTCAGAAAATACAAGGAATTACAGAAGAAGCAGGACAGAGAACTATATCAGTTAAATCAGAAGGAAGCAGGGAAGGCAATCAGAATGGCAAAGGCCAAAACTGAAGAAAAGATAGCCAACTCAGTTGAGAAGGGGGATAAAACCTTTTATAAGTACATCAGGGAGTGAAGGAAGACAAAGTGAGGGATAGTGAGGCTTAATAAAGAGGAGGTGGGCAGAGGGTGAAAAGGCAGAAATGCTGAACCAATACTTTTGCTCAGTATTCACAAAAGAAGAAAAGGGGAGGTACCTAAACCAAACAATAGAAGTACTTTGGACAGGGGGGTCAATACCAGTCCATTCACAGAAGAAAGGGTCCTGAAAGAACTCCTAAAATTCAAGGTTGACAAAATTATAGGGCCTGATGGGATTCACCCCAGAATTCTAAAAGAACTAAGGAGAGACCTAGTGACACCACTGACTACCCTTTTTTAACAAATCATGGCAGGATGGTGTGGTACCTGAGGACCGGAGGAGGGCAGATGTGATTCCTCTTCACAAAAGTGGGAGCAAGGCGGAGGCAGGAAACTACAGACCTGTTAGCTTGACATCAGTGGTAGGGAAAATGATGGACTCACTTCTGAAAGAAAGGATTGTTGAGTACCTACAAGCCAGTGGGGCATGTGACCCAATGCAGCATGGATTCACAGCAGGAAGGTCATGTCAGATGAATCAAATAGATTTCTTTGATTGGGTGACCAAATTAGTAGACCAGGGAGGGGCTGTGGATATGGCCTACCTAGACTTTAGCAAGGCATTTGACACAGTCCCACACAAAAGATTAATAAACAAGTTAGCCAGCCTGGGAGTGGGTCACAGTGTGGTAGCCTGGGTAATAAACTGGCTAGACAACAGGACACAGAGGGTAATAGTAAATGGAGTACACTTTGAAGAAAGGGTGGTTACTAGTGGGGTACCACAGGGTTCAGTACTGGGACTGGTCCTCTTTAATGTCTTTATAGGAGACATTGCAGAGGGGCTGGAAGGGCAAGTATGCCTCTTGACACAAAGCTCTGCAACAGGACTGATACACAAGGAGGGGCGGAAAGAATAAGAAGGGACTTGGCAAGGTTGGAGCAATGATCAAAAATATTGCAGCTTAGATTCAAAGCAAAAAGGTGCAAAGTAATGCACATGGGAAACAAAAACCCAGGGGAAGAGTACACAATGGGGAGGGAGGTACTAACAACAACAAAAATGAAAAGGGACCTGGGGTAGTCATATCAGATGAACTTTAGGTAGGTAAGCAATGTGAAAAGGCAGTAAGGAGGGTTGGGGGTTTACTAGGATGTATAGGGAGAGGCATCACCAGTAGAAAACAGGAAGTTGTTATCCCTCTGTACAGACAGTTGGTGAGACTGGAGTACTACATACCGTTCTGGAGACCCCATCTCCTCAGGGACATAGAAAGGATGGAGGCAGTCCAGAGGAGGGCAACTAAAATGGTGCAGGGTCTGCAACAGAAGCCATACAAAGAGAGACTAAAAGTGATTAATATGAATGTCCTTGAGAAAAGGAGGGAGAGGGGGGACATGATTGAAATTTTCAAGTACCTCAAGGGAATCAACAAAGTCCAAGATGGGGGCATCTTTCAGAAAAAGAGATGTGCAAGAATAAGGGGGCACAATTTGAAGATAGCGGGGGAACGGCTCAGGAGCAATGTGAGGAAGTATTTTTTCACGGAGAGGGTGAAGGACACATGGAACCACCTTACTGAGGAGGTTGTGGGGTCAACAACAGTGGGGGAATTCAAAAATGCATGGGACAGACGTAAGGCAGTTACAGTATAGTGAGGGGTAGGAGAAAGTAGGCTGTTGGTTAACTAGAACCTACAGCTTATCCAATAGGTTGGGAAATGGGCAGACTAGATGGGCCACGCGGTCCTTATCTGCCATCAAAGTCTATGTTTCTATGTTACTATCCTCTGTGTCTGTGTATGAAAGCAGCAAGTAAAGCAGAACTCTGCGGGAGGAATTCAGATGGAATGTCAAAATGCTTGTCAGAATGTTGTGATCAGTTTCTGCAGGATTCTAAAAGTGTTTTAATTTAAACTGCAGATTTCTTTTCTACGGCTCACATCATGGGTGTAGGCAGGCATACTCCAAGCACTCCATGGTGTGCAATTTTATTTAAGGGGGGTAGCAAATAGGCTCTGAACTGCTTCCTTTTTCCATGAAAACTAACAAAGAAAATACAAACCTTTCTGTAATTTTATTCACAGGAGTTGAAACTAGATGGACTGGTCATTAATACTCTCTTTGCATCCCAAGGACAATACAACTTTACCGGGTCTGGGCTGGTATATATGGGTGTCTTAGGGAACAATGCATGGCATTTGTATTTACTCATGTATGGCAACAACCACTGTCATGAGATACAAAAGTTGTATTTATTGTGGCTAAATGAGGCAACAAACACAGTCCTGTTGTACATTTGTATATTGTCTGGCTACACCCCGGGCTCACATAAACCGTGAATTCCATTTCCATAGTTTGCAGAAAACTTATCCATGTTTTTTGTAAACTGCAGAACACTAACTAAATCATGGTTTATATTAACTGTGAATCCACAGTTTAAACAGAATGCTGCAAACTGCTTTTGAAATTTCAAAATTCCAAATCTGACAGAATTCCATGTAATTAGGCAGAATATATAATGTCATGAAATTCCAGCATGAGTGGAATTTAAAAAATTTGCCCTGCTCTAGCAGCAAGTTAAGGAGCAATGGAGAATTCTGTAAGAAAGCAATAAAAAGAAGAGCTATGCTTATCAAATAGGACTCTGATAGCCTCTCTGAGTTATCTTCTAACTAGATTAAGCTAAGGAAACAGCACAGCGACCAGCTGAACAAAAAGAAAACTTACTTAAAGTGGAAGAACAAAAAAAAAAACAACAGCAAACAAACAAAAAAAAAATAAGGTGCTGTGTCAGCATGTAGTCTGAAAGTAAAACAAAATGGTAATATTAAATGCATGCTGAAGCTATAAAATAGAGTTATAATTGCTGGCCAGCAATTTTATTTACTGAAAGAGACAGTTGATATTTGCCGTAATAACCCGCAGGTTATTACGGCATTCATGCGCCTTGCCCATCAAACCGTCCGGCTCCCTCATTGGCTCACATTTTCTATCTGGGCGGTCTGAGCACTTCCAAAAACATGGCGGATCCATCTTTCCGTTATCGAGGAGCTGCCACAGACGGGGCACCAACACACACACTCATCTCTCGTCTTTCAGTAAGTGTCTGTCACATATGACCCTATCTTGTTGATCCTATCTAACACTGTGAAGATTAAAGGAAATTATCTGGTCAATCCCGTAGTTCTTCTGCTTCTGACACAGGCTGGTGGGTGCGAGGAGTAGTAGCGTCCCCGGGATGACTGGTGCGATACCCAGTGGAGACTAAGTTTAAAAAAAATAGCAGAAACATAATGCCCATTCTAGAAAGGGAGAGACAGACTGTGTTTGTGTGTGTGTGTGAGAGAAACACAGAAGTTCAAGTTAGGCTGCAGAATATGTGTGTGTGTGTGTGTGTGTGTGTGTGTGTGTGTGTGTGTGTGTGTGTGTGTGTGTGTGTGTGTGCATATGACAGAACTCAGGCTGTAAAAATTGCTAGCCAGCAATTATATAAAATAAAAGATGGGGAATTGAGTGAACACTTGAATTTAATGTATACCCTCAGTGAGGGATGCTTTGATAAACCCCTCGGGCTTTGCCCTCGGGGTTTATGTAGCGTCCCACACCTCAGGTGTACATTAAATTCTCGTATCATACACTTCCCCATCCATTATTCTCTATATAATTGACATGTCAACCATAGGTCTGTTTCAAGAATTATCTAAACAAGAAAAAAAGTGAAGTTAGTGAAGAGGTAAGAGAAAATAAGGGATATATATATTCATTGCAAAAAACTGTGTTAATGTACTAGTTCGGGTTAAAACACCAAAAGTAGGGAAATGTGGCATTAAGGTTTCCAATCCTAACGCCCCATCCCCACCTTGCAGGCAGCAACAGGTGTAGGGTGTGCCTTGGGGTTGTCAACCCTAAAGCTCACCACATTCCCATATACTGTGCCCATTTTAGTGTGCTTACTTATGGAATGGAGAGATCATTAAGGTTGACAACCCCAAGGCACACCCCACGCCTGTTGCTGCCTGCAGGGTGGGCATAGGGTGTTAGGATTGGAAACCCTAATATCACATTTTCCTACTTTTGTTGCTTTAACCCTAACTAGTGCAGAAATGAAGTTTTTTTGCAATATATTTTGTTACTTTTTGAAATTGTACTTTTTCTGTAACTAGTTTCTATAATTGCATGAGTGTTTTTCTATAATTAGCTTTTGTAAATGCATAAGTTACTATAAACAAACAACAACTTTTGACCATATTCAGTAGGGACAGTGGGATTCAAACCCAGGTGTTCAGGTTCATAGCCCAGAGCCTTAGCCAATACACTATATTGCCTGCTTTGATATCATTATGTCAATGTTCTGTTGTCCAAAGTCACGACAATTCCAAACTAAAACAGCCAATAAAACTTTCTTGTTTCTCTGTATTGCTGAAAGTCTTTTTTTTAACTTTGTATATTTCCAAGCCGTTGAATTGTCTGAAACGTTTTGAGTTCACATGGACACAAAATCAATACTCTAATGTCTATTTTAACATAAGTAAAAAAATGACTACTTTCCTTCTATAGCACTAATGTTTACCATGTTGATTTGTTTCCCATGTTTCAAAACAATTCACATCTCCAGTCTGTCAGTATCCAAACAATAAAGAAAAATAAACTGTTATACACAATGGTTTTGAACAGACCAAGCTTCCCAAAGAGGGATAGCTTGTAATTTCCACCCAATATTGCTAATTTCTTCAATTTAAAAAACACAGATATGCAAATCAGCTCATGATTATTCATAACTACAATTACACTGACATTTTTAAAAAATAAAGGCCCAGATATTCAAACTGTGCCATTCTGAGGCGCAAGCCCCTGCGCTGCTCAAAATAGTAGCGCAGGGGTGTGGCCGGGGTGATATTCAAAGGAGTTGCGTTATTGAGCAACTCCTTTGAATATCACCCCCCAGCCACAGCACTTGCGCATGGTGCAGTGGAACTTGCGCCACCGCAAGTTTCCAGAGTTGAACATTAAACTTGCGGTGGTGCAAGTACCATTGCGCCATGCTCAAATTTCCGATATTCAAAAGGTGACATGCAAATGGGGCCATAATTTATGCAAGGCGCAGGGGGGGCCATTTGCATCTATTTATGACTCCATTTGCATTCCATTAGCATGTAGGTGCGCCAATCCCCAAGGACTTGTGCCTGGCCGCCCTGCCAGGCAGCAGCCGTCGGGGACCGATGCACCCTGCAGCCCGATCACGGGCAGTATCTCTGTAAGTCTACATTCCCCCCCCCACACACACATCTCCCACAGCCCGATCGCGGGCAGAACGTGTATGAACCCTCCCAGTGCCCGATCGCGGGCAGAATGTAACCCCAACCTGAATATCTCCCTGGTGGTCCAGTGAACCGTAAAGCCCGATTGCGGGCAGAATGTCACGTTACAACCCCCAAACAACTCCCTGGTGTCTAGTGTCCCCACCCACCCACGAAGCCCATCACCCGCTCCCCAGCGCGGCGGCGGGCGGCAGCATCCACCCGCCTGCCGCCCGCCGCCGACTGACTGTCCGGTAGGGGCTGCAGCCCATTGGTGCAGAGCTACAGCCATCGGGTGCAGCCTCATAACAGACATGACAGTCCAGATTTGTGAATGAACCCATTCACAAATCTGGACTGTCATGCTACGGTATGGGCTGCACGCCCATTGGCTGTAGCTCTGCACCATCGGGCGTGCAGCCCTACCGACAGTCAGTCGGCAGGCGCGGGCGGCAGGCGGGTGGATGTTGCCGCCGCTACGGCGCGGGGGAGCGGGGTGAGGGGCTTGTGGGTGGAGGGACACTAGACACCAGGGAGATGTTTGGGTGGGTTATAACATGACATTCTGCCCACGATTGGGCTTTTACGGCCACTGGACCACCAGGAGATATTCGGTTGGGGTTAGATTCTGCCCGTGATTGGCACTGGGGGTCTTATATGTTCTGCCCGCAATCGGGCTGTGGGAGATGTGGCGGGGTCTGCATGTTACGCTATGACCACAGCGCGGCTGGTGGGGGCACAGGGACTGCTTGGAGCCAGCCAGGGTGGCAGCTCGCTGTGTTGCGCCTGCAATACAGCAGTTCACCTGTGGGTGGCCCTCAACTTGATCCTTTTTTTTGCTCAAGGTTGTGCAGGCGCAGGTTGGGTTGCATGATGCATAACTCTGCACAACCCGACTGAATATCGGGTTGCACAGGTTATGCATGGTTCCTCCTCTCCTGTTGAGCATGCATTCATTTGCATTGCTCTTTGCAACCTGTTGTCAGTGGAGCAACTGCCTCCTGCTGAATATCGCAGGAATGGCAATGTAGGACTTGGCATCGCACCAGCCTGTTGCGCGTGGAGCAACCTTGAATATCTGGTCAAGTGCATAGGGAACGGTTTTTCTTGCAATGTGAATAGGTGAAACCAAGAAGAAATTGCTGTAAACAATGATTTTGAACAGACCAAGCTTCCCAAAGAGGGATAACTTGTAGTTTTCACCTGATTGTTCTAATTCCCTCAATTTCGAAAAATGGGTATGCAAATCAGCTCATGATTATTCAGTTTCAAAATAGTGTTATGCAAGTCAGCTCATGAATAATCACGGACTGATCTGCATACCCACTTTTTTAAAAATTGAATAATCAGGTAAAAACTACAAGCTATCCATCTTTGGGAAGCTTGGTCTGTTCAAAATCATTGTATACAGCAATGTCTTTTTGGTTTACCATTTGGATACTGACAGATTGAAGATGTGAATTGTTTTGAAACATGGGCTACAAGTCAAGTGACTCTAGGCACCCAAGACATGCCTCTTCATACATCTATTTTGAAGTGCTTATTCAGCATGCTCAGAACTGGAATTTTTAAAATGTAATTACTTTTGAAACAGATTGATATTTTTAATCAAACCAGCAAAATGCACATATGTGGGCCAAGCCCTTTTTACTCTGAAAATTTTCAGACCATAATTCCAAACCGTCTGTGCACAAGGTGATAAAAACCAGCAAAAAAAAATGCTATTTTTAACATGATTTCACTATCTGCATCTCAGAATCCGCACATCCAACTAGAATAAAACTTGACACATACATATCTATGCAGTGAGACCATGCATGCAAAATTACATGCAAATCCGAGGAATGGTTGCAAATATATTAAAGTGCAAAATTTGAGGTTTAACATAGAACCCACTGCTCCGCCCTACCTACAGTATTGTGGTGTTACCACTCCACTATAATAATATATTAAAGGGGTTCAGTCATGCCCCTAAAGTTAGCATTGTACAGGCATGTCTATGTTAAAGTCAAAATGTTGTACCTTAATAACATTTGCATTCTTTGATAAAACAGCCTGAAATTTGACATGCATGGTAATTCTGCTAATGTCTCAAGATGTGGAAAGTTTTGTAATGGCATCTTGTATGGTTTTTGAGATACAGTATAAGTGGTAAAAGGACAGAAAAAAAAACTGTTTTCCATTGGTTAGCATGGGATTTTTACCTCATCTACAGCCCAGATGGAGTTATATTTTTCCTGAAATTTTCAGTGACGGTGGGATCTGTGCCAGGGGCGTGCCTTTGGATAGTTTGGTGAATAGAAATGTCACTATTTTTTAGCTATAATAGTTTTTGTGATAGCCACTAGACAGGCAGGTTATTGAAACCCATTCAAACTGTTAATAGTGAAGGTCTGCTCTGAGAAATACTGTCCATGCTGTCCACCATCTTTTTTTTATTTTGTTTTTCATGTTTTAAATCTTGATTTCTAAGTAAATAGTAGTTGTTAGAAAATGAACAAGACCTATATTTAGGTCTCGTTCACGTTATTCCTTTTTGTATCATAATTTACAATTTTCAGTGCAAGTATGCCTTTTGGGGGGCGAGAATCATATCTCCTGTCACTCGCTTAAGTAAGGATCATTCAATCCAAAAATAACTATTTGTACAGTAAATTACAGTACAAACTTCACTGTTCAAGTGGTTATTTTTGGATCAAACAATCATTAAATAAGCCAGTGAGGGTGATATGATTCTTGCCCCAACAAAACACAGAATTGCACAGCAAATTGTTAAATTATTATACTCCTTAGTGTCTAGTGGCACCCCCCACCCTCCCATTGTGATCCCCTTCCTTGAATTTCTTTTTCCCTTGTGTCCGGTGGCATCCCTGCACCCTCTGATCATGATCCCTGTATTTAATGTATAGTTCCCTGGTGTCTAGTGGCACCCTCCCCCTCTGATCACAATTCCTTGCTTTTTATTTATATGTCCTGGCTCAATTTTTTAATACAATGCAGAACTGATCCCTTGATGTTTTTTGCAAACCTGAAAAAAAGGAAATGATCAGACACCCCCACCTCCCACACAGAACCCACCACCCCACACCTCCCAGTACACCCCCACACCCTCTCACTCACCTGAACAGGTCCCATGTTCTAGCGCTACTCTCCGATCAAAGACACATGCTGCTGCTGGAACTGATGACTGCAATATGAGAAACTAAGGTAAATGCAGTTCAACGTATTTCAATGGGTGTTTTAACTTTATGCATAACTTTGCCATTTTTTAACATTTTGACCCCAAATTTTCAACATGGCCTTTTGGGGAACCCACCTCATTAACAATAGGACTGTCATTATGCAACTCCCACCCAAAAGGTGATTGTGTGATCACTTGGTGAATTCACCTTTTGGGTTTGATTTTGAAATGTGTTCTTCCCTTGTTCATGTGGTGGAGTCATAAGAAATTTGGAGTCCAGATATGTAAAAATGGCAAAGTTATGACCACTCATTGCAATTTCACTACACACTCTTGCAACTTTGGGAGTTTTAAATATTTTCACCCTTAATTTTCAAGATAGCCTTCTTACTACCACACCTCATGTATGTCACAGCTGTCATTTTTCAAATCCTGGCCAAAATGTGTTATCAAACCGGTGGTGTGGAATGGCATTGCAGTTGTGCAGAATTACGTTTTGGTGGTGATTCAAAAATTTTCTGTACCAGGTACATGAGGTGGGGTAATAAAATGGCTATGCTGGCAATTTAGTCACTGTTGTTCAATAAATGTAAGCACAGGGCCTGAAAGGTACTTTGCTTCCACAGCTACATACATATATGCATCTAAGGAGGGAAGGAAGCCCAGGGCCCAGAGGGCCATGCTCTCCCACAGGAAAATAAGGATACAATTATACTATCTCAAAAAGTAAGGAAATAAATTGCAAACATCTTCATTAATGCTCTAGTTAGAGTTAAAGTGACAAAAGTAGGGGGAATGTGATGTTAGGGTTCCCAACCCTAACACCCCACCCCTGTACACACTAACAGGTGTTGGGGGTGTGCCTTAGAGTCATCAGCCCTAATGCTCACCCCCATTCTGCTATACTGTACCCATCACAGCTTATTTAATTATGAAATAGGGTGATCATTAGGACTGATGACACCAAGGTACACCCCAACACCTGTTGGCGTGCACAGGGTGGGGTTGGTATTAGGGTTGGAAACCCTAAAGCAACATTTCCCTACTTCCATTGCTTTAACCCTAATTAGAGCTATATATATATATATATATATATATATATATATATATATATATATATAGATATATATAGATATTATACGGGCATGGTCGCAGTTATGAAGGCACTTCTATGTTAAATTTGAAATTATGCACGTTAATAACTTTGGACCTGTTCAACGGATTTGCATGAACAGCGCATGGTGGGGTAAGATGCTTTATTACATTTCCTATGGATTTTTGCACACCAAAATGCTGAAAAATGCACTTTTCTCCAGTTCTGTGGGCAGTTTTTCAGATTTTGTCTGTGGTGCTGTATGGCTGTCACGTGGTCTGCCCATCTGACACTTGGCATGAAGAAAGAGCTTGGGTCAAGGAACAGGCCACTTTTTGTTTGGTGAAAGAATATAAATCCATTCAAAGGTTATTAAACTTTTTAGCTCCCTTTCTAAGTCTATGTGAACAGTTATACAGTATGGTTATTTTGCAAAAGAAGAATGGGAGTTTGGCCATCTGGTCACTCCTTATGATCAAAGAATTTGCAGAAATTTATTGATGGACGCCAACTTGTTTTCAGTTTGGGGGTTGGAAAAAACAAATATCTCAGCCCAGGGGAGACTTCTGAAGTAAAACTTGGATGGGTTTTGCTCAGGGGGCTTCCCTCTATCGAGCCATGCCTGTGGTTTAATCTACCTATGTAAAAAAGTAGAGTTTTAAACTTTTAAATTCTTTGATCCAGCTCACTAATGATGTTTGATTGCAAGCCTGAAAATTCTTTGATCGCGAGATTCTTTGATCGCGATCTTCATTCATGAGGGAGGGATGATACGGCCAGATTTTTCAGTTGGAAAGCATCAAATATCTCAGCCCAGGGGTGACTTGTGAAGTCAAACTTGGATGGGGGTTTTGCTCTGGGGGCTTCCCTCTATTGAGCCATGCCTGTCGTTTAATGTAGTTGTGTCAAAAAATGGAGTTTTAATGCTTTTTAATTCTTTGATCATGAGCCTGCAAATTCTTTGGTCACAAGACTCTTTGATCATGATCTTCTTTCATGAGGGAGGGACGTGATGGGCAGATTCTTTTGGTTGGAAAAAATTAAATATCTCAGCCCAGGGGTGACTTGTGAAGTCAAACTAGGATGGGTTTTGCTCAGGGGGGGTTCCCTCTATTGAGCCATGCCTGTGGTTTAATGTAATTGTGTCAAAAAATGGAGTTTTAATGTTTTTTTAATTCTTTGATTGTGAGCCTAAAAAGTACATAGCCAGGTACTGAAGTCTCCCAAGTGTGGTTACAGGTAAACCATGTCTCGCTAATTGCTACTATGTCTAGTTTAGCCTCTGTCATTATTGCCTGCAGGTCTGGGATCTTGTTTCCCAGACTGCGAGCACTTGTGTACATGATTTTCCATTGGCCTGATTTCGGTGTGTTAGTTGTTGGGTGAGGTCTGGTGTTTCCTCTGTGCGTTGTATGGGGAGATGGACCTTTTTCCTTACCTGGTGATGCAAATGAACTGCAAACATGCTGAACTCCTGTTTGACTACTAGCTGAGGGGGGAAGGGTGTTCCCATTCGACGTATGGGGTCCTGCACCCCTCTCCCCATTTACTAGTTTAAATATTCTACAAAAACATAAAACTTCTGCCCCAATGCACTGACTCCCTCCTTAGTCAGATGCAGTCCATCAAATTTAAACAACTTTTGCTCCCAAAACTGTTGCCAGTTCCCTACAAATTTGTGTCCTTTTTCCTGGCCCCAGCCCTTGAGCCACATGTTTAGCTCCCCTATCTCCCCTTCTCTGACCTTCCGTCCATCTGCCCCCTCTCCCAGACTGGCAGGATCTCAGAGAAGGAGATGCCAGATGAAATGGATGATAGTTTGTCACCCAGCCTAGTCAGGTGTTCCTTGGTCTCCATAACTGACCGGCTAGCAAGATCATTAGTCCCTATGTGTACCAGGACATCAGTGTTTTCTCCTGCTTCCTGAACAATTTTAGCAATGTGGTCAGTGTCTCTCCATGCTGATGTACCTGGGAGACATTTAACCATTACCCCTGGCTGAAGATAGGTATCAACTTCTGGAATCATGGAGTCTCCTATGATGAGAAGTTTTTTGGATTTCCTTTTTGCTTTTTTTTTTGTTTTGGTTCCTGTTTTGGGTGAGTTTTGTTGTGCTAGCTCCTGTGCTGTAGTGTCCTGCTCTGCAGTGTCCTATGCCCCTTTGTTTGATTTTGGAGATAGAGGCAGCTACCTGTTTGTAGTTTTTATATGGTTTGTGGAGGTAATATGTTGGAGAGCACCGAGTGATGGGGCACCGATTTGTCCCTCCTAACCACCTGCCAACCTCCAGACCAACTACCCTCTGCAGTCGAGGTGCTTCTGTTGGATGTTGTGGAAATGGCAGGTGGTTCTTATAATATATTTCCTCTTGAATATGAAATTTAAAGCATGCTATGCTGCCATGATGCCATGCTGCCTGGAGCTGAGCCCTAAGATCTCCAATGGCCCAGCATGTAGGACAGTGTCCTATATCCTGTAAAACTGCCCTTCTGAAAAGTGTTCCACAGTACCTGAAGTTAATGATATCCATTCCAAATATGCTGCTGGGTTTATAACCTGGTCAGAGTAATTGGAAGAAAATGAAAGCAAAAGTTTGATTTTGTGTTTTGCTTGTTTGTTTTTGTATAACTTGTTATAACAAGTTAAATTATTAGTGCCCCGTAAATGGGGTCACTGTGTGGATACCCCACTGATCCACCCCTTCCTACTTTTCCACAGGAAATGCCATGACTGTGCTACCCTATAAAAGAGTGTATTGTGGGGTGGTTGGGAATGGGGGTGGGTGGCTGGGCCCTTCCCCTGCCAAAACAGAAGAACCATGGATGAAAGAAACAAGGAGGTAAGAGTAGAAACAATCAGTCAGCAATAAATGCAATAACCCTGAAAGCTTATCATAATGATAGATAAAACTGTAAAACCTGTAAAGCACTACCTGTAATAATTTCACAAAAGATATACACTGTGAGAGACACTTTGCTACAGAGAAAAATAAAGCAGTAACAGAAGATATACCTTGCAAAAGACAATTTAAATCAGAAGATTACAGCAGTAATCTGTTAGCACACACCTGTAGGCACACTTTGTAATAATGCAGCAGAAGGTATACCTGCAACAACAATTTGAATCAGAGAAAATAAAGCAATAAAATGTTAGCAACTAACAGTAACAATCCCTGGAGTACAAAATAAAAATAACAACACACAGTAAATCTGCCTATCCAAAAGAAGTCTTAATCCATTCCCTTGCTGTTGTAAGGTTCTTTGCTGTGTCCTTTCAAGCAACCTAGAAGAAAAGCGTTCAGGTGAGGCTAGGTGCCTTGGCCAGCAAACCTAGTCTTCCACCTCCAAGATATCAACTAACCTGACCTTTTAATCCTTCTTTCTGTTGGAAGTTACTGACAGTTTGCCAACTCCACCACCCATATACACACCAATCCCCTGGAAAAGATGTGGGAGGAAAGCAATTAGCTCCTTCAATGTGAGAAGGAGACTGCAACACATCTGAGACAAAAAACCCTTTCAGCCAAAAAAAAAAAAAATAGTGGCAAAGAGTAATTTTGCTTAGTCTAATGATAAAAAGTCACAAAAATGTAAGTACCACCTGTAATAATTTCACCGAAGATATACCCTGTAAGAAACACTTTGCTACAGAGAATAATAAAACAGTAACAGAAGATATACCTTGCAAAAGACTATTTGAATCAGAAGATTACAGCAGTAATCTGTTAGCACACACCTGCAGGCACACCTTGTAATAATGCAGCAGAAGGTATATCCAGCAACAACAATTTGAATCAGAGAAAAATAAAGCAATAAAATGTTAGCAACAAACAATAACAATCCCTGTGAGTACAAAATAAAAATAACAACACACAGTAAATCTGCCTAGCCAAAAGAAGTCTTAATCCATTCCCTTGCTGTTGTAAGGTTCTTTGCTCTGTCCTTTCAAGCAATCTAGAAGGAAAGTGCTCAGGTGAAGCTAGGTGCCTTGGCCAGCAAACCTAGTCTCCCAAAATGTTGGGTTTAACATAGAAGTTTGCACTCAACCCTAATATACTAGCACTACCATGCCAGTAATATATATATATATATATATATATATATATATAGTCATTGCAAAAACTTCATTAGTGCATCAGTTAGGGTGAGTACTATAGTAACAAAAGGAGGGAAATGAGGCATTAGGGTTTCCAACCCTAATGCACCACCTCCACCCTGCAAAGACTGACAGACATGGGGGGTGTGCCTTGGGGTCATCAGTCATAATGCTCATGCCATTCCACCACCACCCCCACCTTGCATACACTGGAAGGCATCGTGTTGTGCCTTGGGGTCATTGACCCTAATGCTCACCCCATTCTCCTACACTGTACCGATCACAACTTATTTACTTATGCAATGGGGTGAGCATTAGAGTCGACGACCCCAAGACACAACCCAACACCTGTCAGTGTCTACAAGGTGGGGGTGCTGATGTAATGGCATGAGCATTACAGCTGATGACCCCAAGGCACCCCCCATGTCTCTCAGTCTCTGCAGGGTGCGTGTAGCGGTGTGTGGGGGTGTGGGGGTGGGGCATTAGGGTTGAAAACCCTAATGCCTCTTTTCCTTCCTTTTGTCACTATAGTACTCACCCTAACTGATGCATTAATGACGGTTTTTGCAATGAATTTCCTTACTTTTTGAGACAGTAAAATAATATCTTTATTTTGTTGTGGTAGCGCAGGGTCCTTCAAACCCTGCTCTCCCATCCCTCCACAGATGCATATATGTATGCAGCTGTAGAAGCATTTTTAGGGGTGGGAGCACAGAGTCCTTCAGACCCTGTGCTGCTACAGTCTGTGATGCACCAGAACACTGGCCCACAGACATTGTGCTACAATGTCTTTAGGGGTGAGAGCACAGGGTCCTTTGGACCCTCCATTCCCACAGTATCACAAGCAGCAGCACAGTACCCCACAGACCTCATGCTACAACATCTTTAGGGGTGGGAGTGCAGGGTCCTTTTGACCCTGCGCTCCCATCAACCCATAGATGTATATATGTATCTAGCTGTAGAAATGCAGGGCCTCTGGCCCCTGCACTTCCACGCATACAGTTACAAGCAAGCATAGCAAAACTGCAACATATAGTGATGTGTGCCATCTTAAATAATTTTTCACCCCAAATTTTCAACATAACCTTCTTCTCACCTCACTGCTTGTACCCAGTATAGAAAATTTTCAAATCCCCACAAAAACAATTCTGCACAACTGCAATGCCATTCTATGCCACAGGTGTGAAACTACATTTTGGCCAGGATTTAAAACATGACAGCTCACGATCACGACAACGGGTGGAAGGGTTCCACTAGACCACCAGGGATATCTTAGTGTCATTTATTGGGGAATCAGGGACTTGGGTGGGAGGGGAAACCACTAGATCACCAGGGATGGTCATGTTTCATATGCATCGGGGGATCGGGGACTGAGGGCCACTGGACTACCAGGGATTCCTTTATTAACATATACCATGCTTTCATGGCTACGGGGTGGGGGATGCTCTGGGATCCCCACACACGTCATGCTGTGCAGGGTGCCAGGCACAAGTCGCCGACCTGCCCTGAGCAAGGCATGCAAATGGAGCCATAGTGACATGCAAATGGCCCCATTTGTGCCTTGTATATATATGGCCTCATTTGCATGCCCCCTGCTAATATCGCGGGTGATGCACCTAGCGCAACTGCACTTGTGCTGGTGCATCACCGTGCTCCCTATCTATGCCTTGTGCTGGTGCAGTGCCACTACACCATGCACAGTTTGTGTGCTGACCATGCCATATTCATCCATTGAATATCACCTGGACCTGGCCCCAGTTCATCACACTTGCGCTGCACCCAGGCTTGCACCACTGCCTGGTGCAGATGGTAGCTGATATGTTAAAGGGGATGTAGCTCAGTTGTATAATTTAGGCAATTATATGTTCTAGGGCTGTGATGCTGTATAGTGCATTTTACTCAATTTCTAACTGAATTTTCTTTGTTTTTAATCTAGGTATAATTTATCATGTCAAAAGCTGCTGACTACAACCCTCCAGCCATGGCTCTCCCTTGCCCAGCATTTGTACTGTGTACTTGTCCTCCCACCCACCATCACCAATTTACAGTATTGTTCTTACTCTGTACTTGTATTGCTTTTGTACATTTGCAAATTTATTTAACTTTATGCACCTTACTGTATTGTATTTATCTGCACCTGGGATATGCTTTTTGCACAATTGTTAATATTTTACATTTATTGCACCTTGCTGGATTACACTGTTCACCCATCTCCCTACCCTCAAATAAATAAATACATGAATAAGAATGTGTGCCTTGTTGCTTTTTACCCTTATTTTTTACCCTCTTGTTTCCCTGTCATGGATGGCACATAGAAATAAACTTTAGCTCCGTCTGCCTTTCCTAGTTACCAGTGGTTTACAAATCAATGACATGCCATGTTCAAATAAACAGTTTTTAGAAAATGCATTAAAAGCCACGTAACATGAGGCTCTACACTGTATGCTTAGGTATGATTTGTTTTACTAAGAAACAATGGGCTACACAAACCAATGAGTACTGTTCAGTGCAGTATGACTTCCATCTGACCCATTGGCTTATGTTATACACCAATTTAAAACAGCCACAGATGGTTCTTGATCAAAATTGTTTAGGGATCCCCTAGCTCTGGAAGTATAGTTCCAACAGTGGTTTCAGCTGATGCTTGAAGGACCCTACAGTGGTGGCATGATGGAGGGATGAGGGTAGCTGGTTCCAGAGAGTTGGGAAACAATAAGAGAAGGAAGATTGGCTGGCAGAGGAGCAAGGGTGAGGAGTGGATAAAGTTCACTGGTCCCTGGAATGGAGAGAGCATGGTGCAGTCATGACTGGAGACAGAAGTGATGAGAGGTAGGAGGGAAAGGAACCAAACCAGTATTTGGAAATAAAGGAGTAACAGTGTTATTGATGACAATGTGCTGGAGGAAATGGAGAGAGAGGAATAAAGGGAGCAATGGTGTGTACGAGGAGGTGAATTTGTCAAACCTAAAAGGCATTGCAGAGGATGTCCATTCTGGCTAGGGAAGTGGAGGGGGCTGAACCAATGACCATATCTGTATAGTCAAAAACCGGAAGCACAATTTTGATAAGCTTACAGTGAAGTAGCAGGGGGAGGCAGTCTCTATTACTGCTAGTCTTCGCAACAATCCCAGTGCCTACTGCTGGTGGAAAAAAATGCTTTTCCACCATGAGGTTTCTGAAGAGCTACCTTCAAACAGCTATGACAAAAAACAGATTGACAGGCCTTGCTTTGCTTTGTATTCAGCGTGAATTCACAGAAGACACAGAGAAAACTATTAATATACTGATTGCTCGCTATGCCTTACAGCCACACAGAATGAAACTGATTTTGTGATTTTTAATTGATTGTGTTGTGGTTGTGCAAGGAAGTGATAGACAAGAAAAAGGTAATTGTGAAAGGTATCAGCAAAGTTTACATGTATTTGACTGTTCCTTATGTCTTTAAATCTTTTCACAATTAAAATGTTTTAAAAATATGTTGCATACAAGCAAAAAAACTGGCTAATGTGCTTTGGTGTTTATGCTGGTATTGTGTACATACTGTATGTATGTAGGTGTACTGAAGACAAGATATGGTGCCGAGGTATTTTGGTTGCAGAATATCCCAGTGACTGCTAAATTATATTTGGGATAATCTGGCATGAGAGGAAAAAGGTTTCTGCCAGATCATCTGGACAGAACCCTTGTTTTGTTCTATGTTTATGCATGTTGAACCTCATGCAATATTAGCCACATAAAATGCAAGGTTGCATGAATGTGTATTGTGTAACCAAACAAATTTATAGTGTTAATAAACCACTGAATAAATGAAGCATCCATGTGAATGTTACTGCAACTTCATTTTCATTAAGTTAAAAAAAGGTGTGTATTACAGAAGAATCATTCATCTGATGTTACAGTAAGCAGCATTAGTGTTTTAGTATGTATAAAATATCAAATGTTAACTTCCTTGTGGTCCACCACAGCCATTGCATTGATTGCACAGTAATGAATCCATAAGCATTATTTCATCCAATGACCACACCCCTTTGGCTCCACCCTTATATTTGACTCTGCCCTTTTATTCCTGCCACAGGACCCTTCTTAAAATACTGTATCCCCCCTGAATATGGCAAACCATTCTTATCATGTTTGGGATGGCAAAAGCTGTGGAGGAGAAAGCTGTTTGAGTCAGTGGATTGATAATAAACCAATGTCTTCAGACCAGTGTTCTGCACTGACAATTTCATATCTAGAAAAGGCAGTGTGGAGAAGGATGCTTCAACAGTATAATGATGGGATGGATAGGCAATAGTAGGCTTGTCCACGAAGATTTGGAGGGTTTCCCTGGAGCAGGAGTTGGCTCCCATACAATCATCTATGTGCAGTAGCATCTGTAGAGGTCAGGCACAGTCCCTGTGAAGGAGAGAAATAACTGTTCCCCAACCCAACCAACAAACAGATTGGCAAAGCACTACTTAAAGTGTAGCAATCTTGTAAGCATGCAGAAAGGTATCCCGACAGGGCTGTCTTTGTGGGGAGCAATCTCTAGTAACCCATCAGCAGTGTTTGTGTGTATAACACTTGAACTGCTACAGTAGAAGATATAAGTGTGCTTTAGGTGGAGCAACAAACTCTAGTGAAACATGATTAAAAATGCAGTGCAGTTATTTGTGATTTCTATTTCATTAACAGCTTTGCTTCATTTGATAGTCAGAAACTGGGAGAGTGGCTCTGAGATGGTGCAAGTGGTCTGGTAGATTTAAAAATGTACTACTGTACTTGCTTTAAATGTGACCAATCCAAAAGAACAGAAAACACTTATTGTATTATGTGGGGAAAAGAGGTATATGCTGCTTTTGACACACTGGCTGATACGGAGCTTGGAAAGGGTGAGGAACCCTTCGTAAAGCCAAACATACTCTGCCTGCATCATTTATTCAAAAGCTGAATAAAGAGTATGAGGTGTACATGTTATGTCAGGCTAGATAAGAACAGGGATAATGTCTGATGCATACCAAAATCAGTTATGGGCCAATGGCACTTACTGTACATGTCACTTTGCAGGTATAGATGGACGCTATGTAGGGGAAACAAGGCAACCACTGCAAAGCAGGATGAGCCACCACTGACATACAATAATAAACCAGATTATCAGCACACCAGTAGGACAACTTTTTTCCAACCAGACCATTCCCTCTCAGACCTGTCTGTCTTTACACTAAGAGACATCTTCCAAAACACATGGGAGAGAAGGACATTGGAATTAAAATATAGCAAACAATTTAACTTGAACTGTGATGGGCTCATTGGGACATTAGATTTATGATACACTATGGAAAACTCTAATACTGTGTGTTACTTTTACAAATATTTTTTCTTTCTGTAACCCCCTCCCACCCTCCACCCTAGCACTTTTGTATCTCTGGTCATTACTGTTCTGTGTTCCTGTCAGGATACCTTTCAAATTACCACTTTAAGGCATCCATTCAACCTCTCTTATGGATATCTTAATACTTCCTGCTAAACATCCCATCACAACTATAGACCTGTTCCTATTCATTGCCCACCCACCCTTCCTTTTAAATCCTTCTCATCCTTCCCTTTAAGTCTTTTCACTAGTGGTCTGCTTCAGAAAAACTATACTGGGACAGCAGTCATTCGTGTACTGTGCTCCCCTGTGGCTCAACGAGATCCCAGCTCACCTACTGACAAACTCGGGCCTACCTGCCTTTAAGGTCAAGCTTAAACAGTACCTCTCTGGAAGCATGGCCTGTTGCTATAGGCAGTAATTGCATTCCCAGCCCTGCAAGTCTTAAGACACAATCAACTGGCTAACCAACATAGATCAAGTCACCTCTCACACCCTTTTTATCAAAGCCCCCACAGGGCCGCTGCACACATCCTGGATCCCTTACCCCAACTCTCTACATCAATTCCACTACGTAGATGGATCTAGCTCCCTGGCTACTGAAGATTATACCTTTGTGCCTAGCCTTTGGCTGTTGTAAATTATACCTGTGTACCCGACAATGTTTGGCCTTGTCATGTTTCTTTGCACTTACCAGATAGCTTATCTCTGTGTTAGTAATGTTTCACCCTTACAATTTGCTTGCACTGGGGCTCCACCCTCCTTTGTTTTCTTGTTCTCAATTGTTCACACTTTGTTGTACCTGACGTGGAACCTTTTCAAATGAGTTTTTGCTCAAAGGTAATGTCCAAATCATGAAATAAATAAATAAGTGATAATTATTTTGAAACAATTCACCACAGTGTAACTTCAGTTCTTTTACTCAATTTGCTACACCCTGAGGAAAAGATTTGTGAGGCCCCAAAAGTTTGTGTACTACACTATCTCTGTTCAAGACATATGTTGGTCCAATAAAAGGGATCTATGATGCTGTATCAACAATTTCTTGTTGACATGACATTATCCAGACACCACTACATTGACCGCAGTTATGGTCGAGATGGTGCCGGCATGCTAAATCTCTTTGTTTTGTGGGGGCTGTGCCCCCTGCATGCCCCTCCTTAGGATTCTCAACTCTGAGATGGGGATGGGGTGCAGGACCTTGGGGAAGGGTGCTGAGGGTCCCAGGTGGACTTTACAGTGACATGGTGATGTTGTTGGTATCGACCACATCACTGTAAAGTTGTCACTGTAGTGACGGTATACCCAATGAAAGGTATTGAACTATCCAACAACTCCAGATGTAGATTTCAGATTAAGACTTAAATTGTGCAAAACTGTGCATCCAATCAGATAATAAGAAAGGCCCCAAATAATGGCACTCTTTGCACTGTCCTGGTTACAGAACATGAGGAAACTTATGGAAATAGTTGAATCACAGGCAGTGTCATAGAACTGAGCTTTGTCTATGCTGATGTTATCAAAAAGAAAACAAAACTGTTTCTCAATGCAGAAAGCTAAAGAAATTCACAGGTCCCAGAATGAAGCTGAGGTCTTCAAAGTGCAGCAAACATGGAGGTATATTTCTACATCCCAGTGGAAAAACTGCATCTACTATATTTGTCAAACAGCGTTACAAGTGTAAAAAGTGAACTCATTTTGCTGTACAGTTCATGTCCAAGACCAAATCTGATGTGAAAATTGGTGATCACAAAAACTAAGACAGGCACCATGGCAGGGTCCATGAAATATGTGTTGATAAATCCTCTGTGTATAGACAAGCAAGTTAGTATTTAACTAGTGTTTGCAAGTCAAAAAAGGTAAAGTTATGCATAACCATCTACTTTGTAATTTTTGATACCCATGATACAGTACTCATGAGAAACAAACTTCCTCAGTTTGTTCAACAACCTGCATTCAAGTCAAGAATTTAAACATAGAGATCAAGAGGTAAAGGCTTGTAAGAAAATGTTGCAGATTGAAAGACCTGTGTGAAACCTTCCAGTTTTGCAACTTGTGACTTTGTTCTTTTGCAAAATACCTGACCAGTCTCTACTTTCTACCCCTATACTTATGCAAGTCTCTTAAGGTGATACAAAATAGGGTCAATATCACAACATCTAGTGGGAGAAACACTGTGACCAGAAGTTATTTCTTTAAAAGGGCTAACATGGACATTCATGAAACATCAGACTCAGATCGTGGGAGAAAATCAAATGTGTGATCAAGAAATGTGCAAGGAGAAAGAGATGGTGATTCTGAAGGATGATAGCCAGACTAGATCAATGTTTCTCTTTCCAGAGAAAATGGTCAGAGCCACAATTCCATGAGGTATTAAAAGTGGTGCCTGCATCAGGTAAATCTCTGAGGTATTATCTTAGAGAGTGTCACATGTCCTCTTCAAAGTTTAAGGACATTCTTCTGATATAAGAATTCAACATCTTTCAAATCCAAAGGCTTTAAACAGTTTAGAAATTAAATACTTTTATTGAGCAGGTACATACTGTGACTGTTGAAACTCAGCTTGTTTTTTTGTCTTTGTTGCTTTTCAAATGTTAGTATCAAAAAAAAAACCTTAAAAGGTTTATACTTGACTAGCAAAGATATATGTGCATGTCCCTTTCTGGATAAGGCAGAGTGAGTCTGTGTTAAATATTTAAACATTAGCCTTAGTGAGGAATGATATTCATATTGGAGGAGAGATGTACTGTAGTGTTAGTGAGCTGCTGTGTTCCGTGTTGGTCTCTGCAGTCAGGCATTAAAGGTCATCAAAGACAGAGAACAAGAAAGGGGTTGCAAAAAAGCAGCAAGTAACTGAGCAATGGAGAACTCTGTAAGAAATAAAAAGAACTGTTATGCTTGCCCGACAAAACTTCGATAGCCACTGTTAGTTGCCTGTTTACAAGAATCAGTTAGAAAATCAATATAATAAGTATACTGGTTTTCAGTTAGTTTACAGTTAGTTTATCCCAATGTCAGTAAGGAAAAATATTCTGCTCCTGTTCAGTTCATTGGGTCTTATTGTAACTAATATTCTATACTCAAGTGTGTCTCTTCAAGCACTTCATAACTTATCACTCTTCCGTATTACAAAGTTCTTTCTTGCAGATGATTACATACCCTTTATTTATTTGTTTTATTTATTTAAAAATTAGAAACAGGAAAAAGTACACTCAGTCATGGTTCAGTTCCAGGCGTGACCTGGGGAAAGGTAGTGTGAAAAAATTAAAAACACAATTGAAGTAGAATGAAGCAAAGAATAAAGTGCAATGGGGTAAAAACTACATACAACAGTACAACAGCAGAAAGTATAGAGTTCAAAATGAGAGATCGCAGGAGTCAGATGACAATATGACAAGGTGCAAAAAAACAGCAGCTAGAGGAACTAGCAGGAGCGGAAGGGAACAATATGAGTCTTAGGAAGGTGGCTGAGAGAAAGATGAGAGGAAGAGAGGCAGAAGTGGGTTGGAAGTTTGTTCAACAGTGAGGAGAGGAGGACAAAGAAAGCATTCTGACCAGTAGAGATTTTGTAGCAAAGGGTAAGAAATGTGTGAGAATCAGTGGAGTGAATAGAATGAAGGAGCAGAGATGTAAGAGGGAGGACCAGCACTTGGGGAGGAATTAGGAGCAGTGAGTAAGTTATTGAGACTCCAGGGATGGGGGGTGGGGAGGATTAGATAGAGGAAACAGTTGTGGGCTGAACATGGAAACACATATTGTGTCAGCAAAAAAAGACGCAGAGATCCATCCAGTCCACCCATTTACCTGCCTACCTTCATGCCCGGCCTAACATCAGGCTGGATACAGGGATCCAATAGCCCTAGTGGCTTGTTTGTTACTCCTACCCCAGGCATCCATTTTCCCCTTCTGCTTATGATTCCACTGTGCCCTTATATCAGTCCCAACCAAGTTGAAACCCTTTATAGTCTTGTCTTCAACCTCCTCTTGTGGTGGTTTATTCCATTCTTCCACTACGTGCTCTGTAATAAACATTTGCATGTCAGACCTGAATCTCTCCACCGCTAATCCCTACCTATGCCTTCTAGTGTCTAGTCACTGTGCCCTATTTCCTCATAAACAAGTACTTTCAATCAACACTGTTAATTCCTTTGCAAGGTCTTGAATGGCTTAATAATATCCACCTTCCCTCTGGCCTTCAGTGTATGCATGTTATTATCTGAAAACCTTTCCTCATACAGCCTCCCCTGCTACCCGTTGATAATCTTAGTGGCCATCCTTTGTGTTGTCTTTATGCACTCCATCTCATTCTTGAGGTGTGAACTCCAAAACTGTATGTAGTACTTCAGGTGCAGCCTTAACTAGGGGTCTATACTGGGGCAGTATCAACTCCTTTCTCCTACTATCAAATCCTCTTCTCATACATTACTGTATCCTGATTCCCCTCCCATATGCTTTGTTGCACTATTCAGTGGAATTGAGATTGTCACTAATGATGACCCCTAGATCTCACTCCTTTGTTTTCTGCACCACCATTACTGCCTTCATCCAGTAGTCCCACCCTTTGCATCCTGCCTCCAGCCAGGTACCTACCCACCTGGTAGGTTTGTCACCCAACACCAGGTGACCCAACTTTTTCTTAACCATCTGTTTGGAACAGAATTGAAGACCTTGCTAAAGTCAAATTACAACATATCCACTGCTTGGCTCTTGCCCACTGTCTTTAAGGTCCAGTCAAAGAAGTTGATTTGGTTAGTTTGCCAAGATCACACTGCTACAAATGCATGCTGACTCTTGTCCTGCAAATTATTTGCCTCTTAGAATTCCGCTATCTGTTCCTTAATGATGGTTTCCATCAGTGTGCTTAAAGTCAAGGTCAAACTCACCAGACTTTAATTTCCCAGGTCATCTGTGTCACAGCTCTTGTAATACAGCAACACATTAGCTATCTGCAGTGTAATAGTGTTGTGGAGGACAGACAGACACAGATGTAGGGAGATGTTACCTAGTCATAATCTTTATTTCAACTGAGAACAAAGGCTACAGCACAAAGACAAAACAATGTTCTGGCTACAGATTGAATAGGATAGGAACTTCTTAGGACTACTAATTACCCACTCCAGGACTACAAGTACTTCCTTTAGGGTAAGTACACACATCTATTATACTCCTCACCCATAGATGAACTACTATAAGAAACAATTACAGCCTACCATCAGGACCGAAGTAGGCTGTGCAGACCCCAATAAGTTCCCAAGGTATTGAGAGGTGCTGTGGAGGGTTGATTTCAGATGGCCGCACAAGGCACACATGACTAAACAAATCCTGGATGTCATGATTTAAACCCAGCCACCAGAAGTATCTTTAGGGCAATGCCTTCATTCTTCAAATTACAGAATGGCTTTTATGTAGGTCATCAAGCAGTCCCTTTGGAATTTAGGCAGTAACATCACTCTAGCACCCCACAGAAAACAGCCTTAACCTCTGGGCAGCTGGTCTTTTTTGTCAAAGAAAGTCAAAAAAGTCAGGTTCTATCTAAGAGTAGAAAAAACAAAAACAAGGAAGCAGGATCCACTCACTGACATGCTCCTCAAACTACCATAATACTGCAGACGAGAAATGAGGGCATCATCCACCGATGTAAATATATAAACACTGTGTTTATTGCCAATTAAAACCAAGCAAAATAGAAAACAGCAGCAAGATAGCACGTAGGTGCTACAAACTCCACAACACCCGACCGGTTTCACGCATACGCGCTTTCATAGGGACAATCCCACACCACATGTGCATTGCTTATATATTGAATCATTTAAAGAAACAGTAATCAATACAATATAATAAAAACAATAAACAAGAAATAAGTAAATAGAGGTATGGAAACAGTACTCTGATGTGAATATAGGGTAATTATTACCATCAAATTATTTCTTTTTTAATATATTAAATGGTATTTTTGTGTTATTTACCCCATAAAATACTTTTTATACAATAATGAACATTATATTTTATATATAGCACATCAGAGTAGCCATAATTCACGGCAATTGGAAAAAATGGAGATATGTCACAACACAATTATAACTTATATACTCCAAATATAGACATATTTATGAAGACAGTAAAAAAGAAGTAAACCAGTGTTAAAAACACTTCACTTCTACTATTCTGCAATTTTGGGCTATACTGAACCCTAGCAATAAGGTAGAAACCAATTCAGCATAGGAATTATAAAATATATATATAGAGGAGCATCACTACACAGTCTCATAACAATCTTTCATGTATATATATCTACACAGAATTGTCTTCAAACTATCATTACAGGCAAATGAAAGAGAAGAAAAATAAATAGTGCAGCCCAATATGCACACATTAACCTAATTCTGCAACTATGTATTTATTGTTTTCTATGTCCCTTTTGTGAACACTTTAAATAGGGAATAATATCAAACCGGTCATTCAAACCAAGAGCACAATTAGCCCCGAGTCGAAAGGTCCAGTAAGCTTCTTTGCATAACAGCAGGTTCTCAAGATCTCCTCCTCTTACCCCAATTTTAACTTTTTCAATTCCTTTGAATGAAAAATAGTGTGAACCCACAGATGTATTTATATGTTTAGTGAGAGCATTCCTAGTATCACCACATCGAATGTCACTAAGGTGTTCACATACTCTCTGTTTTAAGGCACGAGATGTCTTCCCTACATAAAAAGAACTACAGATACAGGCTACAAGATAAACCACAGAAGTAGTGGAACAATTTATTAATTCTCTTATTTCAAACATTACATCAGTGTTAACTGACGTAAAGTTCCGAGCTTTCTCTATTACTTTGTAAAATTTGCTATGGCCACATTGAAAACAACCACCAGAAGGTGGAGGAAGCCAATTTTGGATTTCTCTGACTATCAGTTGTAAAGAATGTACCAGTTGGTCAGAAAGATTTTTACCTCTTTGATAGGTAGTTTGTGGTAAAGTATCCACTAGCTCACTCAATGCCACATCTGTATATAAAATAGGCCAATGTTTTCATACAATGGCTTCTACTTTTTTAGAATTAGTGCCATATGTAGTAATAAAGTTAACCCTATTTAACTCAGATGTTAATTTAGGCTTATATTCTAAAAGTTTTTCTCTTGGAACCTCAATCACATACTTTTTAGCTGCAGTTACATCATCAATACTATACCCTCTTGCCTTAAATCTGTCAGACATCTCCGTCAATTTTGTTTCAAAATCACCAGGATCAGAGCAATTTCTCTTGATATGCAAAAATTGAGATCAAGGTATGTTCCTGATGGTGTTGCATGGATGGCAGCTTGAAGCCAAAAGTAATGTGTTATGGTCTGTAGGTTTTCTAAATAGATCTGTCTTCACAGTTCCATCCAAATGTTTAATGATATGGAGATCCAAAAAATGTATCTCCACTATACTTTGTTGCACAGAAAATTTCAAATTACAATTTGATTCATGTAAATATTTCACAAAATCATCGAGTTCTTCTGCAGTACCGGGCCACACCATCAGGACATCATCAATATAATGTCTCCAGAGGTCAATGCTGTAAAAAAATGGATCTCTATTAACATCATAGATTATATTTCTTTCCCTCTGTCCCAGGTAGAGATTCACATAGTTAGGGGCAAATGTGGCCCCCATGGCTGTACCCTTTATCTGGTGATAGTAATCCCCTTGAAAATAAAACACATTATACTTCAAAATGTGTTCAGACCAAATTGTTAAAAGATGAATCTGCCTTTCTCCTAGTCCAGTAAATTCGTGCCACTACATACGCAGTGCACCAAGGTCTCCATCATGGGGTATGTTAGTATATAATGATTGGATATCCATAGATACCAAAATCCAATCCTGTTCTAGTTGCATGTTCTCTGGATCCCCAAAATCTCAGTGGTATCCCTTAAATATAATATAATATAATATAATATAATATAATATAATATAATATAATATAATATAAATATAATAGGCAGGATTTGTCTAGTGCACTTACCCAGTCAACAAAAACTAAATAAATATGATGGTAACTTGAGTACAGATATGTGAATCTACATACTGTGATATTGTTTCAGTAAGGGAACCAATACCTGAAACAATGGGCCTTCCAGGAGGACACCGTAAATTTGTATGTTCCTTGGGCAATGTGTATATGGTGGCATGAACTGGATGACTAACCTGGAGAAAGGAAGAAGTACTTGGTGTAATGATCCCATCACACAATGCTTTATGTAATATTACATCAATGTTTCTCTTAAACAAAGGGGTTGGATCAGAAACCAGGTGGTTATAGAAAAGGGGATCTGAAAGTTGATGCCTAATTTCTGCAACATAGTCCTCTGTGTCCTGGATCACAATGGTCCCTCCTTTATCCGCAGGTTTTATTGTGATGGTGGTGTTTTCCATTAGTTCCTTCAAGGCTGTCCGTTCTTGGTGGGAAATATTACAAAAATGTCTACCATCTTCTTCTCTTTCATAAAGTTTGTCAATATCATTGAGACAAGCCTGTTCAAAAATACAGATAGCTGGAGAGAGAAGGGGGTTGAAAACGGAACCTATACGAAAAACATTTAAATTGGTATTCTCTTCCATTATTGCTTCTTCATGTAGTCCTGTATCCATGTATTCATATACACTTAGATTCATTAAGTCCATTCAATTATCAATACATTCAGATGAAGTCTGTACTGTTTGTGTCATCCCACACTCGTTTTGTTCAATAGACATACCAGGATCCAGCCCCATTTTCTTTCTATTATAGAAACATTTTAAGCTTAATTTTCTAGAAAGCTTTTCCAGATCCAAAAACGTATCAAATTTGCTCATAATACATGTTGGAATAAAACTAAGTCCTTTACTGAGAACGGCGATTTGATCCTTCATTAAATTTACACTGGACAGATTGATAATATTTATTTGTTCTTCCCCCTGATCCGCTGTTTCGGTATTGCTCCCATTTCTCCAATTGGTTTCTTGTTCTGCACAATTGCACTTACTATTTCTTGTTCTCCCTCTCCAGCCAATTCTTGTTCTACGGGGCTGAAATGTACTAGATGTACAGAGCACCTCAGCTGTTCCTGATTTTCCACTTGAATCGTTTCTTCTAGATCTAAAAAAAGTTCCTCAAATGGTTCCAAGTCTGAATTCGATGTAGAATTGGAAGCTTGTGTTGCTCTTTTTAAAATATAGACTTACGGCTCTTCTTATTAGTACCAGAATACTTTTTTGGACCTCTATTCTGTCCCAACATAAACTCAGAGCCCTTCCAAGTAAAGACCTGTTTATTAAGATAATCTAATCGAGCTCTTTCAAACTTCCTTACTTTCACTGCTCATGTTCGTTTATCCTGTTTTGTTATTGCCAGCTTTAATTTATTTTCCAACACAGCAAATTCCAGATCTTCTTTAAAGGCTGTAAATGCTGCTTCTTTCTGTGCTAGTAATGGTTCCACCTCCGATTACTTGTTCCTATAATCACGAATAATGCAGAGCTGAAAGAGTTCCGATGCTGCCTGCTTCTGGCTTTCCCAATCACTTATAAAAGCCACTCGATCAAGACCATAACCCGACCATTTCAATACTCTCAGTCCTCACGGTACATGGCCTATTTTGTGGTAGGCCTCCAAGCAGGTCAGATTCTAGTAAATCCTTCTACCTCGTAAGGCTAGTTTTTCAAATTCATAATAAGTCGTATGTATGCTAACTGGATCTACAGTCCGACCCACTGCTTCAATAGTAGTATTCAAAGGAGACACTGGGACAGTATCTGACTTGGGGGTTATGTTCAAGAAAGGATTGTCTTCTCCAATGCTGGAAAAAATGGCAGTACAAAAGGAGTTAATACCTGTAGCACCTATATGCACGTCCTCGAGTCTAGAGGACATGACAGGAGTAGACTTAACCCAATATAATTCAATGGGAATAATAAAAACTACTCACTGTGAATTAAATGGTGTCTCGGTGAGCACACACTGAAAACTCCAAAGTGCAAAAACAAGGAAGCAGACTCCACTCACCAACGTGCTCCTCAAACAACCATAATATTGCAGACAAGAAATGAGGGCACCGTCCACCGATGTAAATGTGCAAACACTGGACTGGATATTCAAACTGAGCCATTCATAGGCGCAAGCCCTTGTGCTGCACAAAATAGTTGTGCAGGGGTGTGTCTGGGGCGATATTCAAAGGAGTTGCGCTATTGAGCAACTCCTTTGAATATCACCCCCCAACCACAGCCACTGTGCATGGTGCAGTGGAACTTGCGCCACCGCAAGTTGACAGAGTGGAGCATTCAACTTGCGGTGGCTCAAGTACCATTGTGCCATGCGCAAAATCCCGATATTCAAAAGGTGACATGCAAATGGGGCTATAATTCATGCAAGGCACAGGGGCCATTTGCATCTGATTATGGCCCCATTTGCATGCCATTAGCATGCAGGTGCGTCGATCCCTGAGGACTTGCGCCTGGCGCCCTGCCAGGCAGCAGCCATGAGGGAACGATGCCCCCTGCAGCCCAATCGCGGGCAAAAGAGCATAAAAACCCCACCACCACCACTCCCCACTGGCCCGATCACGGGCATAGCTTAAATACCCCTGCCTCACCAGCCCGATCACAGGCAGCAATGTGTCCCCCCAACACATCCCTGGTGGTCCAGTGGACCGATAAGCCCGATCACGGGCTGCAGTAATGAAACACCCCCCCACCTCCCGAATATATCCCTGGTGGTCCAGTGGACTGATAAGCCCGATCGCGGGCTGAAGTAATGAAACACCCCCACCTCCCGAATATATCCCTGGTGGTCCAGTGGACTGATAAGCCCGATCGCGGGCTGAAGTAATGAAACACCCCCCCACCTCCCGAATATATCCCTTGTGGTCCAATGGACTGATAAGCCCGATCGCGGGCTGGAGTTTTCAAACACACACCCCCACCTCCGATCATATCCCTGGTGGTCCAGTGGACTGAAAATCCCGATCACAGGATGAAGTTGTCAACCCCCAACACATCCCTGGTGACCTAGTGTCCCCCACCCACCCACCCACCCACGAGTCCCACCACCCCACTCCCCGCGGCCGGCAGGCAGCAGCATCCACCCGCCTCGACCCGCCCGCTGACTGACTGCCTGGTAGGGCTGCATGCCATTGGTGCAGAGCAAGAGCCAATGGGTGTGCAGCCCATACTTTACCAGACAGTCCAGTTTTGTGAATGAATTTCATTCACAAAACTGAACTGTCTGTGGTATGGGCTGCAGCCTATTGGCTCTTGCTCTGCATCAACGGGCATGCAGCCCTACCAAGCAGTCAGTCGGTGGGTGGCGGGCGGCAGGCGGGTGGATGCTGCTGCCCGCCAGCCGTGGGGGAGCGGGTGGGGCTTCATGGGTGGGTGGGGTGGGGGACACTAGGGTCACCAGGGATGTGTTGGGGGTTGACAACTACTACATCCCAGGATCAGGGATTTACGGTCCACTGGACCACCAGGGATATGATCGGGAGGTGGGGGGTGTGTTGAAAACTCCAGCCCGCTGATTGGGCTTATCAGTCCACTGGACCACCAGGGATATATTCCGGGAGGTGGGGGTTGTTTGCTACTTCAGCCCGTGATTGGGCTTATTGTCCACTGGACCACCAGGGATGTGTTTGGGGGGACATTGCTGCTCGCGATCGGGCTGGTGGGGGGAGACACTATGCCAGTGATCGGGCTGCAGGGGGCACAGGAACTGGGTTAGGGCCAGCCACAGGTGGCAGCTGCTGTGTTGCGCCTGCAATACAGCAGCTCACCTGTGGGTGGCCCTCGACTTAAGCCTTTTTTTTTTGGCTCAAAGTCCTGCAGGCGCAGGTTGGGGGTTGTGCCTGCACAACTCTGCACAGCCCGGCTAAATATCGGGCTGTGCAGTTTATGCATGATTCCTCTCCTTCCAGTTGAGCATGCATTCATTTGCATTGCGCTGTTGCTCAGCCTGTTTTCAGTGGCGCAACTGCCTCTGCTGAATATCGCAGAATGGTGCAGTTTCAGACTTGCGCATGCACAACCCTTTTGACTATCTGGTCCACTGTGTTTATTGCCATTTAAAACCATGCAAAATAGAAAACAGAAGCAAGATACCACGTAGCTGCTATAAACTCCACAATGCCCGACCGGTTTCTTGCATGCGCACTTCCTCAGGGACAATCCCACACCTCATGTTCATTGCTTATATATTAAATAATTTAAAGAAACAGTAATCAATAGAATATAAAAAAAAAATAAGAAACAACTAAATAGAGATATGGAAACATTACTCTGATGTGATTATAGGGTAATTATTACCATCAAATTATTTCTTTTTTAATATATTAAATGGTATTTTTGTGTTATTTACACCATAATATACTTTTTATACAATAATGTACATTATATTTTATATATAGCACATCAAAGTAGCCATAATTCACAGCAATTGGAAAAAAATGGAGATATGTCACAACACAATTATAACTTATATACTCCAAATATAGACATATTTATGAAGACAGCAAAAAAGAAGAAGTAAACAAGTGCTAAAACACTTCATTTCTATTATTCTGCAATTTTGTGCTATACTGAACCCTAGCAATAAGGTAGAAACTAATACAGCACAGGAATTATAAAATATATAGAGAGCAGCATCACTACACAGCCTTATAACAGTCTTTCATGTATATATCTCTACACAGAATTGTCTTCAAGCTGTCATTACAGGCAAATGAAAGAAAAGAAAAATAAATAAATAGTACAGCCCAATAGGCACACATTAACCTAATTCTGCAACTATTTACTGTTTTCTATGTCCCTTTTGTGAACACTTTAAATAGGGAGAACAAGAAATAGTAAGTGCGATTTTGCAGAACAAGAAATGAATTGGAGAAACGGGAGCAATAGTGAAACAGAAGATCAGGAGAAAGAACAAATAAATATTATCAATCTAGCCAGGGTAAATTTAATGAAGGATCAAATAGCCGTTCTTAATAAAAGACTTAGTTTTGTTCCAACATATATTATAAGCCTGAGTCAAGCCACACAGAGTCAAGCCATACAAAAGTGAGGGTACTGGACTTTAGGAGGGCTGACTTTGGTAAGATGGCAGAGTGCCTCAGAAAAGCACTAGCAAACAGGCTCGAAGGAGGTGTGGAGCAACAATGGGGAATTATCAAAACTGCCATCACAGAGGCAACAAGCCTTTGTGTGAAGCAAATAAACAAATCAAAATGAAAGAAAAAGCCACTATGGTTCTCAAGAGAGGTGGCTGTGAAAGTCAGGAAGAAAAAGATAGCATTCCGGAAGTATAAGGAAACACAGAAGGAGCAGGACAGAGAGCTGTACCAGTTAAGGCAGAAAGAAGCAGGGAGGGAAGTCAGAATAGCAAAGGCCCAAACTGAGGAAAAGATAGTCAACTCAGTTAAGAAGGGGGATAAAACCTTTTATAGGTACATCAGCGAGCGTAGAAAGACAAAGGGAGGGATAGTGAGGCTGAATAGAATGAACGGTGGGTGGGCAGAGGGGGACAGTGAAAAAGCAGGAATACTGAATGAATATTTCTGCTCAGTATTCACAAAAGAGGAGGGGGAAGTGCCTAATCCAATTAACAGAAGCACTCTTGATAGGGGGTCGATCCCAGTCCTTTCACAGAAGAAAGGGTTCTGAAAGAACTCCTAAAACTGAAGGTGGACAAAGCAATGGGTCCTGATGGAATTCACCCAGAATTCTAAAAGAATTAAGGAAGGAACTAGTGAAACCACTGGCTACTCTTTTTAATAAATCATGGGAGGATGGTGTGGTACCGAGGACTGGAGGAAGGCGGATGTGATTCCCTTCACAAAGTGAGACCAAGACAGAGGCAGGAAACTACAGACCTGTCAGTCTGACCTCTGTGGTAGGGAAAATGATGGAGTCACTCTGAAGGAAAGAATAGTTAAGTACCTAGAGGTCAGTGGAGCACAGGATCCAAGGCAACATGGGTTCACAGCGGGAAGGTCATGTCAGACAAATCTAATAGATTTCTTTGACTGGGTGACCAAAGTAGTAGACCAGGAGGGGCTGTGGACATGGCCTACCTAGACTTTAGCAAGGCATTTGACACAGTCCACACAAAAGATTATTAGTCAAATTAACCAGCCTGGGAGTGGGTCCCAGGGTGGTAGCCTGGTAAAACATTGGCTGGACAACAGGACACAGAAGGTAATTGTAAATGGAGTCCACTCTGAAGAAAGGGCAGTTACTAGTGGGGTACTGCAGGGTTCAGTATTGGGTCCAGTCCTTTTTAATGTCTTCATCAGTGACATTGCAGAGGGACTGGAAGGAAAAGTATGCCTTTTTGCAGATGACATAAAGATCTGCAACAGGGTTGATACACAAGGAGGTGTGGAAAGGATGAAAAGGGACTTGGCAAGGTTGGAGGAATGGTCAGACGTATGGCAGTTAGGATTCAATGCAAAAGTGCAAAATAATGCACCTGGGAAACAAGAACCTAGGGAAGAATACACAATGGGTGGGAGGTAGTAACAACAACAAAACAGCAAAGGGACCTGGGGTAATCATATCAGATGACCTTAAGGTTAGCAAGCAATGTGAGAAGGCAGTAGGGAGGGCTGGGGTATACTGGGATGTATAGGGAGAGGCATCAGCAGCAGAAAACAGGAAGTTGTTATCCCTCTGTACAGACAGTTGGTGAGACCCCATCTGGAATACTGTGTTCAGTTCTGGAGACCCCATCTCCTCAAGGACATAGACAGGATAGAGGCAGTCCAGAGGAGGGCAACTAAAATGGTGCAGGGTCTGCAAGAGAAGCCGTATGAGGAGAGACTAAAGGAGCTTAATATGTATA
Source organism: Neoceratodus forsteri (assembly GCA_016271365.2). Classification (NCBI taxonomy): domain Eukaryota; kingdom Metazoa; phylum Chordata; order Ceratodontiformes; family Ceratodontidae; genus Neoceratodus; species Neoceratodus forsteri. Next base: position 1,623,037,476 of record CM057453.1, on the reverse strand, counting down.
CGCTTGAGGAAAGAAGGGAGAGGGGGGACATGATAGAAACTTTCAAGTACCTCAAGGAATCAACAAAGTCCAAGAGGGTAGCATCTTTCAGAAAAGAGACTTGCAAGAACAAGGGACACAATTTAAAGATAGAAGGAGGGCGGTTCAGGGGCAATGTGAGAGTATTATTTCACAGAGAGGGTAGTGGATGCATGGAACAGCCTTCCTGAGGAAGTTGTGGGGTCTAAAACTGTGGGAGAATTCAAGAATGCATGGGACAGACATAAGGCAATTCTTGAGGGAGGGCAGGAAGATATAGGCTGTTGGTTAACTAGGATCTGCGGCCTATCCTGTAGTTAGGGAAATGGGCAGACTAGATGGGTCTAGCGGTCCTTATTTGCCATCAAAGTCTATGTTTCTATGTTTCTATGTTTCTATGATAAGCAAATCTGATACGTTTTTGGATCTGAAAAAGCTTACTACAAAATTAAGCTTAAAATGTTTCTATAATAGAAAGAAAATGGGGCTGGATCCTGGTATTTCTATTGAACAAAACGAGTGTGGAATGACCCAAACAATACAGACTTCATCTGAATGTATTGATAATTGAATGGACTTAATGAATCTAAGTGTATATGAATACACGGATACAGGACTACACGAAGAAGCAATAATGGAAGATAAGACCGATTTAAATGTTTTTTGTATTGGATCTGTTTTCAACCCCTTTCCCTCTCCAGCTATCTATACTTTTGAACAGTCTTGTCTCAAAAATATTGACAAACTTTATGAAGGAAAAGAAGATGGTGAACATTTTTGTAATATTTCTCACCAAGAATGGACAGCCTTGAAGGAACTAAAGGAAAACACCACCATCACAATAAAACCTGCGGATAAAGGAGGGGCCATTGTGATCCAGGACACTGAGGACTACGTTGCAGAAATTAGGCATCAACTTTCAGATCCCCTTTTTTATAACCACCTGGTTTCTGATCCAACCCCTTTGTTTAAGAGAAACATTGATGTAACATTACATAATCATTGTGTGATGGGATCATTATGCCAAGTACTTATTCCTTTCTCCAGGTTAGTCATCCAGTTCGTGCTACCATATACGCATTGCACAAGGTACATAAAAATTTGCGGTGTCCTCCTGGATGGCTCATTGTTTCAGGTATTGGTTCCCTTACTGAAATAATATCACAGTATGTAGATTCACATATCTGTGATTTGGTACTCAAGTTTACATCATATATAAGGGATACCACTGAGATTTTGGGGATCCTGGAGAACATGCAACTAGAACAGGATTGGATTTTGGTATCTATGGATATCCAATCATTATATACTAACAAACCCCATGATGGGGACCTTGGTGCACTGCGTATGTGGTGGCATGAATGTACTGGACGAGGAGAAAGGCAGATTCATTTTTTGATGATTTTGGCTAAACACATTTTAAAGTATAATGTATTTTATTTTCAAGGGGATTACTATCACCAGGTAAAGGGTACAGCCATGGGGGCCACATTTGCCCCTAACTATGTGAACCTCTACCTGGGACAGTGAGAAAGAAATGTAATCTATGATGTTAACAGAAATACTTATTTTTACAGCATTGACCTCTGGAGACATTATATCGATGATGTCCTGATCTTGGGGCCCAGTACTGCAGAAGAACTTGATGATTTTGTGAAATATTTACATGAATCAAATTGTAATTTGACATTTTCTGTGCAACAAAGTATGTTGGAGATTAATTTTTTGGATCTCCATATCATTAAAAATTTGGATGGAACTGTGAAGACGGATCTATTTAGAAAACCTATAGACTGTAACACATTACTTTTAGCTTCAAGCTGCCATCCACGCAACACCATCAGGAACATACCTCGATCTCAATTTTTGCATGTCAAGAGAAATTGCTCTGATTCTGGTGATTTTGAAACAAAATTGACAGAGATGTCTGACAGATTTAAGGCAAGAGGGTATAGTATTGATGATGTAACTGCCACTAAAAAGTATGTGCTTGAGGTTCCAAGAGAAACACTTTTAGAATATAAGCCTAAATTAACATCTAAGTTAAGTAGGGTTAACTTTATTACTACATATGGCACTAATTCTAAAAAAGTAGAAGCCATTGTATGAAAAGATTGGCCTATTTTATATACAGATGTGGCATTGAGTGAGCTTGTGGATACTTTACCACGAACTACCTATCAAAGAGGTAAAAATCTTTCTGATCATCTGGTACCTTCTTTACATCCGATAGTCAAAGAAATCCAAAATTGGCTTCCTCCACTTCCTGGTGGTTGTTTTCAATGTGGCCATTGCAAATTTTGCAAAGTAATAGAGAAAGCTCAGAACATTACGTCAGTTAACACTGATGTAATGTTTGAAATAAGAGAATTCATGAATTGTTCCACTACTTCTGTAGTTTATCTAGCAACCTGTATCTGTAGTTCTTTTTATGTAGGGAAGACATCTCGTGCCCTAAAACAGAGAGTATGTGAACACCTTAGTGACATTCGATGTGGTGATACTAGGAATGCTCTCGCTAAAGATATAAATACATCTGTGGGTTCACACTATTTTTCATTCAAAGGAATTGAAAAAGTTAAAATTGGGGTAACAGGATGAGATCTTAAGAACCTGTTGTTATGCAAAGAAGCTTACTGGGCCTTTCAACTAGGGGCTAATTGTGCTCCTGGTTTGAATGACCGGTTTGATATTATTCCCTATTTAAAGTGTTCACAAGAGGGACATAGAGAAAACAGTAAATACATAGTTGCAGAATTAGGTTAATGTGTGCCTATTGGGCTGTACTATTTATTTATTTTCCTTCTCTTTCATTCGCCTGTAATGATAGTTTGAAGACAATTTTGTGTAGAGATATATACATGAAAGATTGTTATAAGGCTGTGTAGTGATGCTGCTCTATATATATTTTATAATTCCTGTGCTGAATTGGTTTCTACCTTATTGCTAGGGTTCAGTATAGCAAAAAATTGCAGAATAGTAGAAATGAAGTGTTTTTAGTGCTGGTTTACTTCTTCTTTTTTGCTGTCTTCATAAATATGTCTATATTTGGAGCATATAAGTTACAATTGTGTTGTGACATATTTCCATTTTTTTTCCAATTGCCATGAATTATGGCTACTCTGATGTGCTATATATAAAATATAATGTACATTATTGTATAAAAAGTATATTATGGCGTAAATAACACAAAAATACCATTTAATATATTAAAAAAGAAATAATTTGATGGTAATAATTACCCTATATTCACATCAGAGTAATGTTTCCATACCTCTTTTTAGTTATTTCTGTTTATTGTTTTTATTATATTGTATTGATTACTGTTTCTTTAAATGATTCAATATATAAGCAATGAGGTGTGGGATTGTCCCTGCGGAAGTGCGCATGCGTGAAACCGGTCAGGCATTGTGGAGTTTTTTTTTGTTTGTTTTTTATTAGTTGTTTAATCAGGACTAGCACACTAAGCTGAAAGCTTTTTTACAGGTGCGACCTGGGAGCACAGGGAAGTTAAGTGACTTGCTCAGGGTCACACAGTATGCAAGTGGAAGCTGTGGGATTCAAACCCCGGTCTGGTCTGGTGGATGTCACCAGATTTGCAGCTCAGAGCCTTAAACCACTGCACTATACTGCCTCCCGTTTGTAGCACCTATGTGGTATCTTGCTGCTGTTTTCTATTTTGCTTGGTTTTAATTGGCAATAAATGCAGTGTTTGTATATTTAGATCAGTGGACGGTGCTCTCATTTCTTGTCTGTGCTATCTAAGAGTAGGCCATCCATTTAACATAAAATTCAGGACCTTAGAGTGGACTGGATCCCATCATGTCTTGGGTAGTTTCTCAATTTATGGGCTCTGGAACACTGCCCCATCATGTTCTTTCTGAAGTGAGGCCTTTCATGACAGGAAGTACAATTCAGTCTCATTTGCATGGTCATGGGAATGTCAGTCCTGGGAATGCTGGTATTGCATTGTCAGATTTGCAAGTGTTAGAATTGCTGTCTTCAGTCCTAGAATGGCCAGGAAGGGCTTGTGATCTATTAGCAGGGTGAACTTATGCACATACAGGTACTTGTAAAATTTAATCACTCTGAAGATTATGCTCTATGCTTTCTTTTTGATCTGGGCACAGTTTCTTTCAAAGAGAGACATGATCCAGAAGGCAAGAGCAATTGAGTGTACTTCTTCTGATGGTAAGACATACACAATGGCCATGTCATTTCAGTATGAGGATGCATAGAATACCAGTCTTTAATGCTTCTGACAGTCATTGTGTGCTAGCCGCTTGCTGTCAGAAAGTAGCTACTTGTTGTTGAAAAATAGTTTCTTGCAAGCTTATAACACTGCATTAAACTGCAGTGACCAGTTTCATCTTGTGTCTGTTTACTGCAAGTTATGAAACAGTTGCAACAATGTGGGCAAGTTTGCAAGGAACATTCTACAGTAGGTCAGCAGGCCCATAAATGACCATAGTTGAATCACATTTGACAGTGTGGGCATGCTGATGATTGATGCCACTTTTCTTCTATTGGAATCAGACCCAGGGCATCAATTCAATATTCCAGGTATTCAACAGGGTCTTGTGGGAACTGACATTTTCTCAACCTTCACTCTTACTCCATATTTTTGTAGCCTGGATATAGCCTGGTCTAGGATCAACAGGTGCTCCTCCATGGTGTGCATTGTAATCAAAATGTCATCCATAAACCAGATGACCCAGTCTAGGCAATGTAGGATCTGGTCCATGGCATGTCAGGAAATCATTGGCACTATCAAAACTCCATAGACCAGCTGGTTAAAACTCCACAGACCCGCTGGTTATATCAGTACAGTCCATTATGGGTATTGATTGTCAACAGTGGCTTTGACTCATGGTCCAGTTCCAGCTGCTGATAGGAAAATCAATGGCCCCATTTACTAAAGATCTTACCACTGCCCGATGTGGTAAATATGTCTTCCACATTTGGTAATGGATATGGGTCATGGTCTGCATGGCAATTCATTGTGACCTTGCAATCACCACACATTCTCACTGTCTTGTCATGCTTCAGTACTATGATTATAGAGGCAACCCAGTTGCTCTTCTGTACACATGACATGATGTTGTGCTGTTCCAATCAATCCAGCTCTTGTTTGACCAATTTCTTCATCTTGTAGGTGCTGGTTCAGTCTCATTGAAGATGGGTATGGTGTGTTCTCAGAGTCAGATTATCACCTTGATGCCCAAGTGGTGCAGTAGCCATCCTGGAATATAGCACCATGTGTGCCCAGCACTCTCTTTACTCTATTCTGTGGTGTCACTGTCATTCTCTGTAATATGAGAATCTTCTCACAGTTCAGCCTGATATTCTGTAATCAATTTCTGCTGGACAATGCTGGCTTCTCTCCCAGCATCATGGCGAGTGGCAGGGTCCACTCTCCTCACTTATAGATGACTGGGATTTGTATCTCCCTCAGTTCAGGGATTTGATCTCCCATGTAGGAAGTCAGCTGGATGTAGAATGGTTGCAGTGGGTACTTGTTGAGACAAGTGTTGTAGACATGCTTCAAAACCAGTGACACTGATGCGCCAGTGTCAATTTGCATGCTCACTGATGTGCCCACTAACTCAATGTTGAAACAAATGCCATCTCCATGGTCTTGTGTGGCATACACTGTAAATAGGTGCAAGGAGTCTTCTTCATACACTGTCTTTGGCAGGGTGTCCATGGCATATTGTTCCCATGGCATAAATGGTGCAGTTCAGCAGAGTCTCACCAGATGACCTATCTTGACATATTTGTGACATTTTCCTTAATGGAGTTGGGATGCATCATGCCAGTAATCTCTGCAACAATGGTAGGACGGTTGTGGTGACAGTGACGTGACATTGGCTGTCTACCCAGTGGTTGAGGAAATCCTTTTAAGCTTGGTGAGGGAGTGACCTTGTGGATAACATCAATGGGGTGTTGCATGTGTCCAGCTAGCTCCATGGTTTCTTTCCAGGCAAATTCAAGTGCTACAGTGTTCCCACAATCTGACTTGAAGGATAGGTCTGGTTCCATGCACAGTCACTTGCAAAAGTGTTCCCCTTGTATACCCCAGACAAATGAGTCCATTAGGGCAAACTGACCACAATCACACATGGTCACCAATTTTTTGGTGATGAAGTCAGAAACAGATTCTCTGTTACTTTGGGTTAGCTGCTGGAATGACTAGCACTCCGCTATCAAAACTGGTCTGGGCTTGTAGTGCTATAAAATTGTAACTTTAAGCTGCACAAAGGTGAACTCACTAAATAGCTCCTGGGCAACTAAACTTTTGAGTAAACTGAAAAAACAGAGGGTGGTACTGATCACTAAGAAGAATTCCCTTTTAATGGCCCCCGGTACTTTATTTGCAACAAGCCAATATTTGAAGTAATCCATTTACAGTGCATGTCAAATTGCTCTTGATTCTTGAAACTCCAGTACTTGTCCTAGAGAGGACATTGTGCCTGGCAACATAGTATGTCTTCTCAAACTAATTAGTTGGTTTGCTTGTTAGAAGTGAGCTGCCCTACTTCACACTGCTTGATGCTGTTTCTCGGCTTTCTTCAGCTGATGGCACTGCTTGCTACATTGCTTTTGCAGTTGTTCTGACCTGCTGCAGTTTAATCTTACATCCCAGAGGGCACTATGGCTGCTTCAAACAGGCTAGTTACTTTTTGTTGACTCCTCTCTTGTGCTGTGTCCTCATCTTCGGTGTTTCCTTTGTGCTGCTGTTTTGGTCGACAGCCAAGTACTAGTATTTTAGGGTTCATCTCTTGCTTAGCAAGTGACTGTGAAAACTCTGCTGGCTACCTGAAGTCCCTTACTGGCTTGCTCCAGCATGTCTTTGCCTGGGTAAGCTAACAGTTATTTTTTTTTTCAGCTAATTGCCTTTGTTGAGTTTGATGACATTAGAAAACCACAGGAAATGTTATAACCATAGTCATACACAATACAGTATTCCATTAGTTCCACGTACATTAAACAATATAAGAGATACATATTCCCTAATCACAGGGTAGAACTGTAAAAGAGTATTAGTAAGTGAGATACAATATATTATGTTTGGCCTGAAATATGCCTACAGTACAATAAGGTGATCTAGCAACCATCAGATTGTGTGGTTCCAGGTTAAAACAGAAAGAGAAGTCAAGCACAGTAAAACTAAAATCTTGGACTTCAGACGCGTAAATTTTGGTAAAATGAGGGAAAAGCTCAGACCTAACCTGGCTAAATTAACTTGGACAGAGGAAGTAGGTAAGTAGTGGGCATCTATAAAGGAAGCTATCATAGGAGCATCAAAACAATGTATGAAATGTGTGAGTAAAGTCAAGCAGAGAAGAAAACCCCTATGGTTCTCCAAGGAAGTGGCCACCAAAGTCAAGGAGAAACGGATGGCCTTCAAAAGATACAAGCAAACAGGATGTGAAAAAAAAAAGACAGACACATACAAGGAGAAACTGAAGGAAGCAGGAAAGCAAATCAGGGCAGCTAAGGTGCAAACAGAAGAAAGGACTGCGTTGGAGGTCAAAAAGGGAGACAAGACCTTCTTTAGATATATCAAGGAGAAAAGGAAAACCCATGGAGGTATAGTCAGACTTAAAGGGGAAGATGGGGAATGCACAGAGGATGATAAGGACAAAGCAGAAATCCTTAACAAATACTTTTGCTCGGTATTTACTAAGGAAGAAGAAGGTTATGGTCCCACATTGTCAGAAAAAAGTGCAGACAGCAGCAATATGAATTTGGCAACTTGCACAAGGGATGGTGTCCTGAAGGAGCTAGAAAAACTTAGGGTTGACAAGGCTATGGGTCCTGATGAAATACACCCCAGAATACTGAAGGAACTTAGGGAAGACCTGGCGGCACCACTGACTGAACTGTTCAACCTCTCGCTTGAAGTCAGGGAAGTTCCTTCAGGCTGGAGGAAGGCCACAGTTGTCCCTCTTCATAACAAGCATTTGTCAATGCCGAACGTTCGCTTGCAGGTATTTGCAGTGGTGTTTGGCATGTATGGTGTTTTACCCTAATGCCCTGTGCGATTGCTGGTATTTGCACAATAAATTTTCAGCATGACCTTTTTGTTACCCATTATGCGCTACATGGTGAGAACACGTTTTGGGCGGGATGTGAAAAGTGACAGCTGTACTGCTCATAAGGAAGTGTGGTAAAATGGCAATGTTGAAAACTCGGGTGCAAATATTGAAAATCGCAATCCTACGGTGCGTGGGAACAGTGCAATGTACGCTCGAAAAACAGTCATTGTTAGGAATTTTTTCACCAAATTTTCAACATTGGCATTTTAAAACCTCTACTAATGAACAGTGTCACTGTGATTGTCTTACTGTGTCCCATACATTGATTCTGCACACCGACTGCGCCATTGTGCACTACATGAGTGGAAACACGTTTTGGGCAGGATGAGAAAAATGACAGCTGTACTGCTCATAAGGAGGTGTGGTAAAATGGCAATGTTGAAAATCTGGAGTGGAAATATTGAAAAGAATTCGCAAACCTACAGCGTAGGAGGAACTGCACAAGCCGCCATAAAACAATTATTTTAGGAATTTGTTCACCAAATTTTCAACATAGCCATTTTAAGATCTCTGCTCATGAACAGTGACACTGATTTTCTTAATGTGTCCTGTACACTGAGTTACTTACTAGCGACTGTGCCATTGTGCGCTACATGGGCGGAAACACATTTTGGGCAAGATGTGAAAATGACAGCTGCACTGCTCATAAGGAGGTGTGGTAAAATGGCAATGTTGAAAATCTGGAGTGAAAATATTGAAAATTCACAAACTTACGAGCGTGCATAGGAACTGCACAATGAACACTCGTAAAACAGTCATTTTTAGGAATTTTGTTGCCAAATTTTCAACACAGCCATTTTAAGATCTCAGCTCATGAACAGTGTCACTGTGATTTTCTTAATGTGTCCCATACATTGAGTTCACACACCGACTGCTCCATTGTGCGCTACATGGGCGGAAACACGTTTTGGGTGAGATGTGAAAACTTACAGCTGTACTACTCATAAGAAGGTCTGGTAAAATGGCAATGTTGAAAATCTGGAGTGGAAATATTTAAAATTCGGAAACCTCACGAATCGCGTAGGAACCGCGCAACGCACGCACGTAAAACAGTCATTTTTAGGAATTTTTTCACCAAATTTTCAACACAGCCATTTTAAGACCTCTGCTTATGAACAGTGTCACCGTGATTTTCTTAATGTGTCCCATACATTGAGTTCGCACACCGACTGCGCCATTGTGCGCTATCATGGGCGAAACACCTTTTGGGTAGGATGTGAAAATGACAGCTGTACTGCTCATAAGGAGGTGTGGTAAAATGACAATGTTCAAAATCTGGAGTGAAAATATTGAAAATTTAGAACTTACGAGCTCGTGAGGAACTGCGCAACGCGACGCCAGAACAGTCATTTTTACCCTTTTCACCTAATTTGGTTTTCAATGATGTCACTGTCATGGTGTTATTCAGGCCTGAAGGATGATTTCACACAGTGACTGTGCACTGACTGCAAAATCACCCTTCGGGCCTGAATAACGCCATGACAGTGACATCATTCATGAGAAGGGGTCCCAAAAACCCCATGTTGAAAATTTGTTGCAAAAATTCCAAAAATGCCTGAGATATGCAATAAAGTTGAAAACCCCTATCTAGCCCATTATACAGCTTATCGGCATTTCCTCAGTTCGTGGTCGGCTTTGAAGAGTGCAGACGTGTTCCCGGTCCACTCAAGATCTGCGCCCCGAGCTCCAGAGGTAAGTATGGGGGAGGGTGTGGGGAGGTAGGCTGCACAGTGGGTGGGTGTGGGTTGTGGGAGGGGGGGAGACTGCATGGGATGGTTTTAATTTACAGGTTTTTACAATTGATGAGCGGGCGTTTGCCACACTGGGTGGGCTCCCAGCATGGCAGAAGATGGCTGGGGCCGTGGAGCTGACGGAGAGTTGGTCACCCCGCTTCAACGCGGGATGTTGGCCATGCTGGGGTGGGCTCCCAGCGTGGCAGAAGATGGCTGGGGCCGAGGAGCTGGCGGGGATTGGGCTCCCCGTCGGCGTAAACAATGCGGGATGTTTGCCACGCTGGGAATGGGCTCTCAGCATGGCACCAAAGCTTTGGGGCGGCGTGACGCTGGGGGCATCGGACGCATGGTGGTTGATTTAGTAAAGCCTGTATGACAGCGGTGGCTTTCTTTGAAGTAAAGACCACCACTGTCATACGCAGCTCCCACACCCATTGGTGCAGGACCGCCACGCCTGCTCAACTGAGCAGTGGATTGCAAGGGAGAGGCACACCTCCAAAGTGTGCTACTCTCCCAAAACGTTCCTTGCGCATGCGCGCAAGTGAACGTAAAAATGGCAGTAGGGAAAATGTTGGTAATTACCACCCAGTAAGCCTGACCTCAGTTGTCAGCAAAATGATGGAAACCCTAATTAACAAAAGAATTATATCCTTTCTCAAAGAAAATGATATAATGGACCCAAGATAGCATGGCTTCACCACAGGAAGATCGGGCCAGACAAACCTAATAGATTTCTTCAGTTGGGTAATGAGGACAGTAGATCAGGTCAGAACTGTGCATGTAATATACCTAGACTTCAGCAAAGCCTTTCACTCAGCCCCACATAGAAGACTATTGAACAAACATGCGAGTACAGGAGTTGGGCGTAAAGTGGTAACCTGGGTACAAAGCTAGCTTAGTGGAAAGACTCAGAGGGTACTGGTAAATGGCCAACTATCAGAGGAGAGAGAGGTAACTAGTGGTATGCCACAGGGTTGGTGCTGGGGCCTATCCTAGAAGACAAGATGTGTCTATTCACAGATGACACAAAGATATGTAATAGGGTATAATTCCAAGGGGAGTGGAAAGGATGAGGGCTGCTCTTCAAAGACTAGAAAGGTGGACAAAAACTTGACAATTAAATGTCAGCACCAAAAGGTGCAAGGTCATGCACCTAGGGAGGAAAAATCCTTGTGTGGAATACCTCCTGCGTAGATTGAAATTGGAAGCCACAAAGCAGGAAAGGGATCTGGGGGTGTTTATAACAGACAACCTGAAAACTTCCAAGCAGTATGAAAAAGCAGCATTAAAGGTGAACAGTATGTTAGGCTGCATAGGAAGAGGAATTACAAGTAGAAAGAGGGAGGTGATTATGCCACTGTAAGGATCGATGGTAAGGCCTCACCTGTAGTACAGTGCGCAGTTACAGAGGCCTCACCTCAGGAAGGACATAGACAGACTGGAGACAGTGCAAAAGAGAGCTACAAAAATGATACTTGGACTCCACAACAAGACATACGAGGTACGTCTGCACGACCTAAACCTGCACTCCCTAGAACAATGCAGAGAAAGGGGGAACATGATTAAAACCTTCAAGTACCTGAAGGGAATAAACAAGTCTAGGTTCAGGACCTATTCCTGATCAAGAATCATGCAAGAACGAGGGGGCATGGCATGAAGCTGGAAGGAAGCAAGTTCAAGAGTAACACGAGAAAGTTCTTCTTTACTGAGAGCATGGTGGATACTTGGAATGGCCTTCCACCAGAGGTTTTGGAGACTAGGTTAGTTGGATCATTCAAGAAGGCATGGGATAGGCACAAAGGAATTATAACACTGAATAGCAGTTAAGGGATGGGGGCTAGGCTCATGGACAGACTAGACAAACCATGCAGTCCCCTTCTGCCATCATTTTCTATGTTTCTATGTTTCATTTGTCCTGAATGAGGTCTATTCTGATAAGGAATTTTTCAAAAACCCCTATTAGTTTGTTGGGGATTAATTTCCAAGGAGTTATTCAAAGGGGACATAATAGGTCTTTACCCTCAAGGAGAGGAAATCTTGGGTCCAGGGTGCATAATGGAGAATTGATATGTTGGGCCCATCGCTTGTAGAAGGAAGCTAATGTTGTTTTTTCGCTATATGGGACATTTGGGACATAATCACTAGAGAGGATACTGTTGTCATCCATTCTATGGTGGTGGGTATGTCAGTGGCTCTCCATTTTTGGAGCAATATGCATTTTGCCTCCCCTCCAGCATTATTAGCCACAGAAGTGTGGGGTCATGCCTTGCTACCCCTTGGGTTAACATGCCCAGAATGAGGTTTGTGGTAGTATGGGAAAGCTCAGGACTAGTGTAGCAGTGCAGTCTGCAAGCACATAATTTTAGAATTCCTGCAAGGTAAGTCACAACCCCAGGATATGTGTTAAGCCCTGCCTGGTGAGTTGCAGCACCAGCACCAGCAGCGGTCATCTTGCATGAGCCCCATAACCTGTAGCTTGGTCAGTGTTCTGTACCATGCTTAGAGGACTTTGTTCTAGATTAAAAGACTACAGGGTCCAAGCAGGCACTGTGGGCCATCATCAAAAAAGTGTGCCATGCATCCTCTAGTATTGTGAGGTTGAGTACCCTCTTCCAGTGCTGGCAGGCCTTATTTGTTTTGTCTGGAAGTGCTTCTATTATGCATTTGTAAATGCCACTATCCTTACACCTGGGAAGCCATACCCATCCACCAAGGAGGAGCTTGTAGGGGCTAAAGGGATCTAACCTATATCCAGCTTGGGTGTCATAGCATTCCCTAGTTAAAGATATTTGCAAAAATTTGTGGCTGGGTGGTGGTATCTGGTATACAAGTTTTCAAATGTGTCCAAGTGCGGGGTGCCAGGTGCAAGTAGGTCTTGAATCCTATTTATACCTGCTTTTTGCCAGGTTGGCCATGCCACCGGGCTATGACTGATACATAAGGCATGATTGCCCCACAGGGGGGCCCATGTCCAAGTAATGATGGGTTCTTCATCGGTTGAGTAAATTGCTACAATAGTGGGGCATTGGGTAATATTTTTAGATGGTGGAGAATATAGGAAGGCCCCGGGGGGGGGATTGTCCACTGATGTCTCTTTTCATTCTTAGGCACGGGGGTCTTTTGGTGTGGGTTCATTAACCATCTATTAGTCTGAGCCCCCACAAAGGCTACATGATATGCATATATTCATGGGAGGTTCCAGCCCCCACATTTCCAATGGGAGCACAGTTTCTGGTGGCTATACCATGTTTTTTCCCTCCTACAGGAAATGCCCTTAAATTGCATCCATTTTCTTGAATCATAATGGAGGAATAGATATAGCCTAGGTAGTTGGTAAACACAGTGAATTAATTTTGGCATCATGACCATCTTAAGGATGGAGATTTTACCCACAAGGGTTAGATTCAGTTTAGCCTACCGGTTGCATTCTTTCTGCAGCTCCCCTAACAGAGGAGTTAAATTAATTTTACAGATCTATGATAGATCTGGAGTTATTTGGATTCCCAGATATCTGATAGACTGGGGTGACCACTTGAGCCCCCACTAGTAAAGGGAGCTTGGAGGCACCAGTTAGAGAAGGGTAAAATCTCCATCTTTGATGGGTTAATTTTGAGCCCTGAGATACTCCTAATGTCTGAGAGGATGTCTGTCAGAGGCTGAAGACCTTTGGGAGCATCTGGTATGATGATCAGCAGGTCATCTGCATACATTTTGATGCAGTGTTCAGTGCTCTCCACTGTGAGTCCAGCAATATGGGTGTATTGCCTGATGGCTATAGAAAGAGGTTCTACAGCCACCACAAAAAGTAGAGGCAATAAAAGGCAACCCTTCCAGGTGCCCTTATGCAGTCAAAAAAGAGTGAAGAGTGTGTTGGTGAGCACACTGGCTGAGGATCATGAGTACAGGGTGTTGATCTAGTCTAAAATTGAGTACATATCCAATTTATCCAGCATGAGGGTGAGGTACCCCTCCACTCCACTTAGTTGAATGCCTTCTCGAAGTCTATGACTACCAGTGCAGTGGGAGTGGGGGTGCTACTTGTGGTGTGGAAGAGGATGAGTAATGAGTGGAGGTGGTTGGAGATTAGTTAGCCCTTTAACAATCCCACCTGCAAGGGATGTATTATGTCTGGGAGCATACATTCCATTCTGGTCACCAGTACCTTAGCCAAGCTTTTTGTGTCAGCATTAATAAGCGAAATGGGTTGGTAAGATTTTTTTTGTAGAATTCTGGAACCAGGTCACACAGCAGAAGATGCTCCATCTCGAGACGCAGACCAGACAGAGGTAATGGAGCTATGGAGAAAACATTCACTATTACAGTCGCTAATTCTGAGGAGAATGTTTCTGAAGGTTTTGAGTACCTGGCTACAGCAGTCTCAGCTTTTCTAGCAAGCCCAACTTGACAAAGAAGAAAAAGAAGAAGCAAAATCTGCTTCAAAAAGACTGCAGAGGAAAACAAGACAAGGGAGGAGGGAAAGAGGAAGGCAGAGGGCTGGGATCAGGGAGGCAATTACACAAACAGTAGTGAACCTCATCAATACTGAACTCACTCTAGTGCAAATCGTAACTACTTTCAAAAGGTTTGAATTTTTGCATGCCAGACTAAGCCTGATCTCTTGCTGGGAAATTCCAGAGAGCAGAGTGCTAGAGGGTCTAAAAGCCCTAAGGGTAGACAAGGCACCAGACCTGACAGCATCCACCTCAAGGTGCTGAGGGAGATGGCAGAAACCCTGGCTGGGCCACTGGCAGACTTGTTTAACACCTCTCTGAGGACTGGTTGCATGACCCAGGACTGGAGGATGGCACACGTGGTGCCCATCCACAAGAGTGGCCCAAGGATGAGCCAGGGAACTATAGGCCAGTCATTCTCACCTCTATAGTGGGGAAACTCATGGAGATTATCCTCAAAGAAGGGCTGGTAGCCTTTCTGGAAGGGAATGGACTTCAGGACAGCAGGCAACATGGATTTATCTCAGGCAGATCCTGCCAGATGAACATGGTTGACTTCTATGACAGGGTAACTAGCGAAATCGACAGGGGAAAGACAGTGGATGTGCTGTACTTGGAATTCAGCAAGGCCTTCAATTCAGTGCCACATGGGAGGCTGGTTAGTAAACTAGGTCACCTGCGGGTAGGGGGGAGGATGGTGGAGTAGGTCAGAAACTGGCTGAAGGACAGGGTAGTGGTAACGTGAGAGATCTCATCTCCAAAAACTGTAACAAGTGGGGTTTCTCAGGGCTCAGTGCTGGGTCTGGTGTTGTTTGGCATCTTTATTGCCAACATTGCAGAGGGGGTAAGCAATAAGATAAGCCTATTTGCAGATGACACAAAGATTGGAGCAGTGGTGGACAGCACAAAGGGAAGGAAAGGACTGCAGGAGGGCCTGGACAAACTCAAGCACTGGTCAGACACTTGACAGCTGGGTTTCAATGTGAAGAAGTGCAAGATTATGCACATGGGAGCTAGAAACAAAGGGTTAGGTTGCACACTGGGGTTTGCAGCTATCCACTATGGAAGAGGAGAAAAATCTTGGGGTGATGATTACAGGGCAAATGAACCATTCAACAGTGCAGGAGAGCAGCAGCAAAGGCTAATAGGATGCTGGGGTATATTGCCAGAGGAATCATCTCAAGGAGAAGGGAAGTCACCCTGCCCTGTACAAGTCACTGGTCAGACCAAACCTGGAGTATTGTATGCAGTTCTGGTGGCCCTACTTAAAGAAAGATGTAAAGCTACTAGAGGTGGTCCAATGCAGTGCAACCAGGATGATCTCAGGAATGGAGGACAGGACCTATGAGGACAGACTGAGGGAGCTAAACAAGTACTCCCCAGAGGAGTGGAGGGACAGAAGGGATATGATCAAAACATTCAAATATATCAGCGGTACAAACAGGGTCAGTACAAAGAGGATTTTTAAATTGAAGAGAGGGAGAAACACCAGGGGGCACAGTCAGAGATTAGAGAGGGGAAGGTTCAAGAGGAAGATGAGAAGACATTACTTCACAGAAAGGGTAGTGGCTGGGTAGAACTCACTACTGGATGAGGTGGTATTGTCAAAACCTGAGGACAGTTTTAAGAAAGGGCGGGACAGGGTAAGGGGGAAGGTCACTACTGTGGGGGGGTTAGCATCAGAATAAAACACTGATTGCTGCACATTCAAGCAGACTAAATAGACCCTAGGGTCTGTATCTTCAGGCAATTTTCCTATGTTTGTAAGTGAATTTATTTAAATCATTCCATGGGATCAAGCTGAAAGACTTTTTTTGCAAAAAGGACAACAGAGACAGGTGTGATGGGAGGGCCCAGTACTGTGGAAAATGTGAACTATACTACTGAACTAGGCACTGCGCTTGCTAACCCCCCAGCAGATTCAGAGGAGCTCAATACAGGTAACTCTTATTTTGGAGACATTATGTTATCAAGTGAGCAACGGACATTGCAGGATTTAACTAACCTTGATCTATTAAAAGCATTATATAATAATGAGCCAGCAGGTTCAGTGTCAAAGCTAGTCTTTTATGTTAATGCAATCAAAATCTACAGCATAAAGAAACAAATGTTTTAAAAAATCAGTGTTGTCTATTATCATTAAATCCTAATATAAGAGCATTTGAGATGTTGTACTCAGACAGACCAGTAAGTTATTTAGGGAAGCTTCACCTTTCTCAGATAAAAATCTTATTAGAGAGGGAAAAGTTGCTCCTTAATGAATTAAGAGAAATGCATGGTATAGTGATTAAGCAGGCAGGTAAAGGAGGAAATGTTATCCCAGAAAAAAAAGACTATGAAAGAGCTGTTTATGAGTTGTTTGAAAATTACCTAATGACCCAGTCAATGTATTTAAAAGCAAATTGTTAGAGCTGTTGCAGTAGGGGGTCTTGACAGGTCAGATTTCTGAACAAGAGCTGGACTTTATGTGGAATAGGAATCCCCAGGTTTCCACATATTATATTCTACCTAAAATTCATTAAATGCTGGAACTCCCACTGGGCTGCCCATGGTGTCCAGGGTGGGATCTCTTTTCAACAATTTATGTAATTTCATTGATTTCTTCTTGAAAAGATGTGTTACCCACCTAAGGTCCCACCTCCATGACATCATTGATGTACTAGATAAGTCTGATGACTTTACCTGGAATTCTGATTATATAGGGCTAGGCATAGATGTCTAGTTGCTTTACTCCTGCATTATGCATGATTTAGGTATCAAGCCTGTGAGCATTTTCTGAGAAGTAACCCCCTAAGTGATGACTTCCTTATTCCCTTCATCCTAAAGGCCCCGGATTTTGTTCTAAAACAGAACTAGTTTGAATTTAATGCCACATTTTACTTGCAGCTATGTGGCATGGCAATGGGGCCAGCCATGGCCCCTCTTTTGCCAACCTCTTCCTCAGTTGCTGGGAGAAACCCCTTACTCCAAAGCTGCTGAAAAATCCACAAATCCATCATGTAGTGGCATGGTACTGCTCTAGTAATGTTCCAATATTTGTGTGGAAAAGAACCAAGGAAGAGGAAGTAAACTTTAACAGTGGCTGTCTGGGAATGAACTCAGTCTTAAATTCATGAGTACTGTCAACAGACATGAGCTTAATTTCCTGGATGTCACGTTTATCAGGACAAGAAAGTTGAGACGAAAGGTTACAGAAACCCACTACCACTGATAGCTTGCTGCATTCAGATAGTGCCCATCCAAGATTATTAGTAAAATCTGTTCACCACAGGCAGTTCCTCAGGATCAGGAGACTTTGAAATCCAGAATAAAGAGCTTAAATCAAGGACCATTAGGAGAGGCTACACTCCTGAACTGATGCAATCAGCTTTTGAGAAAGCCAGAACACAGGACAGAAAAACATTGTTGAAATAAAAAGACACTCAGTAATGAGTGTGAGCCTATTTCTTTCATCACATAGTTTAACAGACTATCTGCACAGGTGGGTGGCCTTGTGAAGAAATACTGGTCACTATTATTAAATAATGAAAGGATGGCCAAAGAACTGGAGGGTGATCCATGAATAGCCTTTTCAAAAGAACCAAGCTTAAGACAAACTCGTGAGGAGCCAGGACAGGCACAAAAGTGTAGAAACTATCCCTAGAAACTGACTGCCACCCCCATCAGTGGGTAAGATCAGATGTGGGAGATGTAGTGTCTGTCGACAATGCAACCAGTCCAAGTTGTTGGAGCTGGAAGGATACCCATGCAAAGTAGAAGTCAGAAGCTTCATTAACTGCAGCACCAGTTTTGTTGTGTATACCTTATGGTGTCAATTCCCAAAACTGTATATAGGTCATACTATCTGACCTCTGAGGCAGAGAGTACAGGAGCTCATCAAAGCAAAAGGAAGTCCACCGGTAGCACACCACTGGCAGCACATTTTGCAGAATGCCATAATAGTGATCCAACCTGCCTGCAGTTTATGGGCAATGAACTGGCTAAGCAGAATTATGGGGGGGGGAGGGCAGATGTTAAAAAGTTGCTCCAGCATGAGAGCTTTTGGATTTTCATCCTGCGCACACTGAGACCAACTGGTCTTAAGGCAGACTGGGATCTTAAGCCCTTCCTTTGAAATTAGAGGGGCACCTAACAATATATAACTAGCTTTTGAAATGTGTCTATTGCTATTTTGCCCTTTGATGTCACTGAATGAAAGAGATTACTTTTCTTTTCTGTGTAAGTGGCTCTTGCCTTCTGAGACCCTTGTATTCTGAGGTTTGATAATCATGCATGTTGATATTTGGATGCTAAATCAGAGAGAAAGAGATAAGTGAGCTCAATGCATGGCTCATGGACTGGTGCCACACAAAGGGGCACCACTTCATCAGAAACTGGGGCAACTTCTGGGAAAGGGAGTTCTTCAAATTCAATGGCCTCCGCTTGACTAAAGAGGGAGTCAGAGCACTGGGCCAGAAATTTGACATCCCCATAGCACATTTAAACTAGTGGGAGGGGAGGTGATGGTAGCTCTAGGAAAAGCACACACAGAGCCTGCTGTCTCTCTCCCCCTATTGCTAGCACCAAATCTACACACTCCAGGATAGCAAAAGCAGATAGCCGGGAACATAAAACCCTTTCCAACTCTGGCGTTGACCACCACAATGAAAAGGGAGGAACCATAAACAGGGAAAACTACAACAGGACAAACTATAAGATCAAGGGAGGCATGACAAACAAAGTGACACAGCAAGAGTGGTCAGCACTATGCCTCAGTGCATGCAGTCTGGCTAACAAGATGACTGACCTCACTGCCACAATAGCTGAGGCAGGACTAGACTGGGTGGCCATGACCAAAACATGGTTCACAAATAATCATGGTTGGGAGGTGACTATCCCAGCGTACAACTTACTTAGGAGAGATAGGACTGGGAAAAAGGAAGGGTGGTAGCTGTTTATGTTAAGGATACCATCAATGCTAAAGAAATGCAGTAGGCACTAGGGCAAACAGAGGATCTATGGATCACAATAGGGGCTGGTAGCCTGAAACCAATTCAGGTAGGAATAATCTACAGACCCCCAAATCAGAAGGAAGCCAGGGATAAGGAAATCCTGGAAACCATCCTCCAGATGTTAGGCAAAGGGGACATGGTGCTGGTGGGGGATTTCAATCTGCCGGACATAGATTGGAATACCCACACAGTGGCATCACAGAAGACCAAGGAACCCCTAGTCACACTACAACAGAAAGCAGGCCTAAGTCAACTAGTGACATCACCCGCAAGGGATAACACAGTTCTAGATCTGATATTCACAAATAGCGATAGGGTTATGGCTGTCGAAGTAGGGAACTACCTGGGCAACAGTGATCATAACACGATATGGTTCAGGGTAAAAGGACTGTAGACTCCACACACTCCAAACTGAAGGTCCTTGACTTCAGGAGGGCAGACTTCACAAACATGAAGGCCTACCTAACAGACAACCTTAGTAACTCGACAGAAGGGAGCATTGAGGAATATTGGACAAGGTTGAAGGATGCAATAACTATGGTCACATCACAGTGTGCCCGTCAAGTTAGTAAGAACAAAAGGAGGAAAAACCCACTATGGTTTTCCAAGAAGGTGGCAACCATGGTCAGAGAAAAGTGCATAGCCTTCAGAAAGTGCAAGGAGCTGGGGAATGAGGCAGACAAAACAGAATATAAACAGAAATTAAAAGAGACAGGGAAAGTGATAAGAAATGCAGAGGTTCAAACAGAGGTTAGGATAGCTCAGGAAGTAAAAAAAAGAGTAACAAAATCTTCTACAGGTACATACATGAAAAAAGAAAGACCAAAGGGGGCATTGTTAGAATCACAAAAAAAGAAGGACAAACCAAAGAGCAAGACGGGGAGAAGGCAGAGGCACTCAATGAGTACTTCTGTTCAGTCTTCACATAGGAAACAGACAGTAATGAACCAACAACAAGCATAAAGAAATGTCCAATTGAAGGAATAGACATGGGTCCCTTCATAGCGGAAAGGGTCCTGGAGGAAATAGACAAGTTAAAGGTAGATAAAGCTATGGGGCCAGATGGGATACACCCAAGAATACTGAAGAAACTAGAGAGGGAACTGGCAGCCCCCTTAGCAGTGCTCTTCAACAAATCATTAAGGAGTGGGGAGGTGCCAGAGGATTGGAAGAGTGCAACAGTAGTACCAATCCACAAGAGTGGAAGCAAGGAACAGCCAGGTAACTACCGTAAGATTTGTCTAACATCAGTCATGGGAAAACTGATGGAGTCCCTGCTGAAGGAAAGAATCATAGATTTTTTGGGGCAAACTGGTCAGCTCAACAAAAATTAATTTGGTTTGTCTGGCAGGGAGGTCCTGCCAGACAAACATGGTTGATTTTTTTCAATTGGATCCAAAAAACAGTGGATCAGGGTGGAGCAGTGGATGTGGTTTACCTGGACTTCAGCAAAGCTTTTGACTCCGTTCCGTACAGGAGACTAGTCAAAAAACTGGAGAACATGGGAATTGAGCCAGATGTTACAAACTGGGTCAGAAACTGGTTACATGGGGGAACTCAGATAGTATAAGTAAATGGCACTCTATCTGTGGAGGGGAGGGTGACTAGCATGGTCCCACAGGGCTCAGTTCTGGGGTCGATCCTCTTCAACATATTCATCAGCGACATTGAGGATGAACTGGAGGGAAAGGTGTGCCTGTTTGCAGATGACGCCAAAATCAGCAACAGAGTAGACACAACAGAGGGACAGCAAAGCATGGAAGCTGATCTCCGAAAACTGGAGGAGTGGTACAAGACCTGGCAATTGCAATTCAGTGCCAGAAAATGCAAGGTTATGCACCTGGGAAAGTGTAACCCAGGGAAACTGTACTCAATTGGAGGGGAGCAGCTGGTGGCTACCAGGCAGGAGGGAGACCTAGAGGTGATCATATCTGATGACCTCAAGGTCAGTAGACAGTGTGAAAAGGCAGCACTAAAGGCTAGTGGTATCCTGGGATGCATAGGAAGGAGCATCACAAGCAGAAGGCATGAAGTAATCATGCCCCTGTATTGGTCCCTGGTCAGGCCTCACCTGGAGTACTGTGTCCAATTCTGGAGGCCACACCTCTGGAAAGACATAGATAGGATGGAGATGATACAGACAAGAGCAACAAAGATGGTGCAGGGCTTGCATCAGAAACCGTACAAGGCAAGACTGGATGACCTCAAAGTATACTCCCTAGAACAATGCAGGAATCGTGGGAACATGATAGAAACATTCAAATACCTTAAAGCCAACAACAAGGTGCACGTGCAGAACCTCTTTCAGGTAAAGGACTACAGCAGGACTAGAGGGCACAATCTTCAACTTAAGGGAGGAAAGTTCAGAAGCAATATGAGGAAATTCTTCTTCACAGAGCGCATTGTGGAACCATGGAATAGCCTGCCAGAGGGGGTGGTGGGAGCCAAGACAGTGGGGGAATTCAAGAGGTCATGGGACAGACACTGTGGGATACACAAGCAGGCAGCTAAGTAGGGGGTTAGGAAGCCAAGGATAGACTTGATGGATCGTACAGTTCCCATCTGCCGACAACTTCTATGTTTCTATGTTTCTAAATATCTTATGGTGAAGACTAATGAACAATTTGTTGCTGCATTATGTATAACTTTTCTGATGCTGCTTTTCTTTTTTTGATTTCATTTCCATTACCTCCTTTGCTTCTTAGCCTTTCCCGACTCCCACTCCCCCACCTCCACCCCCTAACAAAACCCAACCCTCCAGTCCCGCTACATCTAACCTCAGTTTACCTTCCCCATACTATGCTGTTCTATTCTGTATCCCCTTCATTCATATTGCCTTTATTTATTTTATTCCTTCATTCTTACTTACAGGTGCCATTTTTATTCTGCCAGCAGATCCCCCACCTAACTGGGAATCAGGAGCTTGTCAATTATGGGAAGACTGCATATGCAGGAGAGGTGTGGATACCAACTGTAATTATGTGCTTTCATCAGTGAGCTAACTCAAAAACAGAAATCCATTTGTGGTGCTTTCTTTTCTTATAGTAATATTCCCTTTCATGTTACTCTCTGCTCCAAGTTGAAATAGAATGCACTGGACACTGCATTAGGTAATATGGCACCATGCACTCTGTACAGTACACAGGATGTGCACTATCTGTGGATTTTCATACGGCGGCCAGCAAAGGAGGTGTCAGGAGAGCTGTGCTGGTTGCCATATGGGCTCCTGTGGCACTGACAAGTTAGGTAAGGGGAGGTTTGCAGGGTAGGTTGTCAGTGTCATAGGAGGGCTGCTAGACAGCAGGGATTACTTCATTGACATAGGCAGTAGAGGTGATCAGATGGGTAGGGGGTACCAGGACAGACCAGGGGCTATTTTTCCTTATTCTCTGCACCTTACAATATACTATGAGCATCAGCACAGGACTGGATGGTGTGTATGTTACTGGGCTGTGAATTTGCAACCTGGGGGGACAACTGTACACCAGGGACATGTCTTAACATTAATGGGCTGGGACCTGAGAGGGTGTTGGACACTGGGCACCAGGGGGACTTTATTTGTTTTCCCTGACTGGTGATTGGTGGGTATGGGGGACCACTAAGCACCAGGGATTACTGACTGGAGCAGGCGGACAGCGATTGGTGGGTGGGGGGACCACTAGACACTAATGACTTCCATGCTTCCATTATGGGACAGGGTGATTGGGGTGGTGGTGACGCCATGCTAACCTGCTGTGCTTCCCATGCAAATGAGGCCATAATGGGCATGCAGATAGCCCCTTAGCACCTTGCATGGCCAATGGTCTCATTTGCATAGGTCCCTTTGAATATCGTGCCTAGTACTCTTGTGCTATTGTATCTGGTGCTGCACTTCCCTGCACAGTAGAAATACATGTCGAGACAGCACTGCTTGACCTAGTGCGGCACCAACATGTCTCTATATTCAGTTGGATAGTGCCGGAGTGCTATCTGACTGAATATATCATCCTCAGACTCCTGGGAAAGGTCAAAGTGCAGTGCAATACTTTGCACTCCACGCCGCCCATTTTTATGTTTGCTTGCGTGCATGCGTAAGAAACATTATGTGGCAGCTTAGAAGAAAAGCGGGTTGTGGAGGCGCGGCACTGTGGCAGCCAACGGAAGCATTACATTTGGGGGCTTGGCACTGGTGGACCAATGGAGGCACAGTGTGCTGATGACACTGGCTTCCAAAATTGCCACCAAGTTGTAACGTTTTCACCGCAGGAATCAGGGGCCGCCTCATCATTGCAGCATCAGGCATTCTGCTGCAATGAGGGAGTGACCCATCATTGCAAGGCGGTACCTTGCCTAGTGCAATATTGTTTGTGAATGTGATGGCAAGCCACTGCCATGTTTACAAACAATATTACACAGCCCCCAATGCCAAGGGGATGCCCAATCCCCCTCGGCATCATGCGCCCCCCCAAAAAACAGTCTTTGTTTGCTGATGGGAGCCCCAATCCCCATTGGCTTCAGTCTCCACTTCCTAGTTTAATTTGCCAATGGAGAGCCCATTCCCCATCAGCATAATGTTCCCCCCAAAAAAACATTTGTTTTGTGCCAAGGGGGGTGCCCAATCCCCCTCGACTCTCCCCCCTGGTATGTGCTGATGGGGGCACCCAATCCCCTGTCAGCTACAGCCCTCCCAAAAAAACACTAGGGAGGCATGCTGGTAGCCCACTCCAGCATACCAAATGTCCCTGTTAAAAAAAATTAAAAAGTCCCACAATGTTTTAACCTGTAAAACAGAAAACGGTCCCTCGTTGAGTCCAGTGGCCAGTCCCCCAACCCATGCCCACCCTCTGCACACCCTGCCTCTCCACACCCCCCTCACCCCATACTTACCTCTGGAGCCCAGCATGATGATCTTCGGTGGACCAGAAACACGTCTGCACTCTTCATTGGATATGGGCAAGGAAGGAGTGGAATCCGGCACAAGAGTGCTGGACTTCAGGAGGGCTGACTTTGGGAGGATGGGGGAAGTGGTAAAAGTGTACCTGGCCAGAATTCAATCTAGTATGGACACTAACCAGAGGTGGGAGCTCATAAAGCTGGGGATAGTGGAGGCAACCAAAACCTGCTGCAAAGCCCAGAGCAAGAAGTCTAGGGCTAAGAAACCAAGCTGGTTGAGCAAGGAGGTCATGGAAAAGGTAAGGAAGAAAAGAGCTGCCTTTAGGAAGTACAAGATAACAGGGAGGGGGGAGGACAGGGAGGAGTACTTGGCAGAATCGAAGAAGGTGACAAGGGCAGTAAGGGGAGCCAAAACATCTACGGAACTCAGGCTGGCACAAGGCATTAAGAAGGGGAGAAGGACTTCTTTAAGTACATCAGGAGAAAAAAGGAGTAAGGACCACATAGTAAGGATTAGGAAGGAGGGGTTGGGTGGAAGCAGGGTGCAATAAGGCAGAAGCACTAAATGAGTACTTCTGCTCAGTATTTACTAAAGAGAGGGGGTGACACCCAAGGTGGGAGAAATGGCAGAAACAGGGGAAGGGGTGACAGATGGGGAAATCATGGAGGAGCTCGAGAGGTTTGAAGGCACTGAGGGTGGACAAGCGCCAGGCCCAGATGGCATCTACCCCAGGGTACTGAAGGAGCTGGCAGAGGTCCTTGCAGGACCTTTGGCAGACCTATTTAATGCCTCACTACATTCGGGGTGTGTACCTCAGGACTGGAGGATGGCTCATGTGGTGCCCCTCCACAAGAGTGGCCCCAAGGATGAACAGGGAAACTACAGACCAGTGAGCCTCACATCCATCGTGGGTAAGCTAATGGAGACTATCCTGAAGGAGAGGCTGGTGGCCCTCCTAGAGGCCAAAGGACTACAGGACAGCAGACAGCATGGCTTCATATGTGCCAGATCCTGCCAAACCAACCTGGTGGAGTTCTATGACTGGGTAACTAGGCAACTGGACAGGGGCCATGCAGTGGATGTCCTGTATCTGGACTTCAGTAAGGCATTCAACTCTGTGCCGCATGGAAGGTTGGGAAGGAAGTTAGTAGGCACAGGGGTAGGTGCAAAGCTGGTGAGATGGGTAGGAAACTGGCTTCAGGGAAGGCAACAGAGGGTGGTGGTGGGTGGGAGCTCTCACCCCAAGGGCAGTGACAGTGGTGTTCCACAGGGCTCAGTGTTGGGACCAGTGTTGTTTGGGATATTCATTGCAGACATATCATGGGACATCAAGAGCAAGATCAGTCTGTTTGCTGATGATACCAAGGTAGGAGTGGTGGTGGATGACCTAGGGGATGGCAGGGGTTGCAGGATGATCTGGCAAAGCTTGAAACCTGGTCAGACACCTGGCAACTGGGCTTTAATGCCAAAAGTGCAAGGTGCTGCATTTTGGGATGAAGAACCCAAGGAGGAGTTACCAGATGGGGGAAGTGCAGCTAGCCCAGACAGAGGAGGAGAAGGATCTGGGTGTGCTCATTACAGGGTAAATGAACAACTCCGCACAATGTAGGAAGGCAGCTGCAAAGGCCAACAAAATGCTAGGTTGTATTGCAAGGGGTATATCCTCAAGGAGGGAGGAGGTGATTCTGCCACTGTATAGGTCATTAGTTAGACTGCACCTGGAGTACTACGTGGAGTACTGGTGCCAGTATCTGAAGAGGTACATTAAGTTACTGGAGGGGGTGCAGTGCAGGGTGACAAAGATGATCAAGGGGCTGGGGGACTTATCATATGAGAGGAGGTTGAAGGAGTTGAACATGTACTCACTGGAGGAGAGGAGGGACAGGGGTGACATGATTGAAACCTTTAAATACATGAAAGGAATAAACAAGACTGGTACAGAGGGGCTGTTCAAAGTAAGGGAGGGGAGGGCCACCAGGGACCATGATATGAGACTGGAGGGAGGAAGGTTCAGGAGGGAGTTGAGGAGACACTTTTTTACAGAGAGGGTGGTGGCTGGGTGGAATGCATTACCTGCAGAAGTGGTATCCAGTAGAACAGTGGACTGCTTCAAAAGGGGATGGAACAGGACAAGGGGGAGGGTTAATGAAGAGGAAGGGTGGAAGGGAGGGGCAGCTGCAGAATAAGGGGTCCTAGCTGCACATTCGAGCAAACTTGATAGACCTCTAGGCCTTTATCTGCTGGCAAATTTTGTATGTTTGTATGTTCAAAGTCGACCACAAAGTGAAGAAATGCCAGTAAGCTGTAAAATGGCAGAAATAGGGTTTTTTTTCAACTTTGGTGCACATCTCAGGCATTTTGGGAAATTTTGGCACCAAATTTCAACATGGGGTTATTGGGACCCCTCCTCATGAATTCAGCCACTGTTATGGTGTTATTTGGTCCCGAAAGGTAATTTTGCGGTCACTGCGTGGAATCACCTTTTGGGACTGATTAATGAAATGACAGTGCCAGTGTTCATTAGGTGGGCTCTCAAAAAGTCTATGTTGCAAATTTGGTGGAAAAATCAAAAAAATGACTGTTTTACAAGTGTGCATTGCGCATTTGCTACGCACACGCGTAACTTCGTGAGTTTGCAATATTTTCACTCCAGATTTTCAACAGTGCCATTTTTCTGCACCTCCTTATGAACAGTACAGCTGTAATTTTTCACATTTTGGCCAAAATGTGTTTTCACACTTCCAGTGCAGAATAGCGTGGTCGCTGTGGGAAATCAGTGTTTGGGACACATTAAGAAAATCACAGTGACACTGTTCATGAGCAGAGGTCCTAAAATGCCTATGTTGAAAATTTGGTGACAAGTCCATAAAATGACTGTGTTACACGCGTGCATTGCAGTTTCCACATATGCTCGGAAGTGCGAGCATTTTTAATATTCCCACTACAGATTTTCAACATTGCCAACTCTTCACACCTCCTTATGGATAGCACAGCTGTCATCCTGCACATCCTACCCGATCTGTGTTTTCGTACATGTGGCGCAGAATGGCATGGTCACTGTTGGAACTCAAAGTTTGGGACACATTGACAAAATCACACTGCCACTCTTCATGAGAAGAGGTCCCACATGCTTTCATGAGGTGGGGTCACAAAAAGGCCATATTGAAAATTTGTAGTGCAAATACCAACAAACACCCGGGGTGTTAGGGTTTGCAACCATAACGTCCCACCCTGTACAGACCGAGAGGCATTGGGGTGTGCCTTTGGATTGCCGACTGTACCGCTCATGCCATCCCACCCCCCCCCCAGCCAGTAACCGGTATCAAGGTGTACCTTGGACTCTTTGACCCTAGAGTTCACCCCATTCTGCTATGCTGCACCCATTTCAGCATAAGTCCTTATGGAATGGGGTGACTGTAAGGCACACCTCAACATGTGTCGGTGTCTGCAGAATAGGGTGAAGTGACATAGCATGAACGTCATGGGCGATGACCCAAACACTTACCCCAATGCCTGCCTGTCTCTACAGGATAGAGGTGGGGTTGGTGTGAAATTCAATACTTCACTGCCATTCCTATTCTTCATCTGTCTAACTCCTGCATTTCCAATGCTAATACCAGCAAGCAAACATTTGGCATTGACAAATGCTTGTTGAATATTGGGTCCCTGATCTTTTGTTTGCCAATCCCATTGTCCCATATGGGTTATGTACAGTCACAGAGGACTGCACTTAGCCCCCTGAAGAAAAGTAGTCCCAGAAAAACTTGAACATATACTGCAGGCTATTGAATCTCCTGTGATGTCAGCTGCAGGGGATTCTAGTATTTGTGGTAAAATATGTCAGCCTACAACTAAGCAAAATTTGCCTGATATAACCTATTATATTACAATAAACAGTAGTAAACCAAAATGTTTTTGCCCACAAAATGTGCATTGGGACCAGAACGAAACATGAGTGTGAGGGCCCTTGGTGGTGACTGTTCCCTGTTAGGAGTCTTAATGTGCTCCTTCAACTCCTTGCCAGTGATGGGCTTGTCTATATCCTGTTTGGCCATTTCTCAGAGGGTAGGAATCTGCAGTTCATGAAAGAAGTGTGATGGGACAGGGGAATCCTCAGATTTATAAAAGGTAGGATAAAACTAAGCAAGATTGTCTAGAATTACATTGGGATCACCTGAGTGACCTCCTGAGATTTCATCTGGAGAATTGCCCTGTTGCTCACTTCCTAAGCAGAAGGGTGATCAGGTGGTCTGCCATTTTGGCACCTTCACAGTACCTTGGTCTAGTGTACCTGTGCAGTTTCTCAACTTCGACCTGGAGAAGTCTATTCAATACCTCCGTTTTCCCTTCAAGCTAACACTTCACATCATCACACAACACGATTTGATGTTCTGCCTCTCACATTTCACTTGGGAAGCATAATTAATCATCCCCCCCCCCGATGACTGCTTTTGAGGAGCCCTAAAACATCTGAGTCAAAGTCTCAGAATTATTGGTCTCAGCTAAGAAATGAGAAATCATACCTTGTTTATGAGTCTCATATGCAGGATCGATAAACAGACTCACATTCATGCACCATAGAGAGTTACAGTGGATTGGAATAGTCTCAGTATTTAATAAAGGAGATGTATGGTCAGATTTAGTAAATTTCTTACTCTTAACTTCTGCACTGCATATAACCAGTTAGAGAATATGAGAAACTGTTCAGTCTTAGAATACACATTGTTGCAGACTAAGTAATAAGTATAATTTTTATCATGGGGGTGCAGAAAGTGGCAGGCATCAGAGAGACTAAGTTCCTTAGCCTCTTTATCTGCCCTGCTATTGCTTCACTCAGCCTAGCCCTTTCTGTCCCAAGCTTCAGAATAAATGGAATTCAATGAGCATATGCAACTTAGTGAGCAGTTATACTTGCACAACTTTGTTGATAGACTGAAGGTATTTGAAATGTGTTGTTGACTGTCACACATGGATAATTTGGCCGTTCTCACTCTCTGTCACATGTTGGGGTAATGTGAAAGCAACAGAACCCTCTTGAGGAGGGTTCCGCCCCTAGAGGTGCCATGGGAACATAATTCCTTTAGGCTTATGGTACTTAGGAAGAAGCTCCGAGGAGAGAGGCGTGCTACTGGAGGAGGAGGCAAGAATGGCGGGGCAAAGAAACAGTGCTTTACTGAGTGAGGCTGGAGGAAGCTGAATTAAATAGCTTAGGCAGGGGCCAAGCTGGTTGCTCCCACCCACTGAACTGCAGGCATAGCTTTGAATTCAGTGGGTGTATGCAACTTAGTAAGGAGTTATGCTTGTGCAACTGTGCTGATAATCTGAAGGTATTTGAATAAATGTGTTGATGACTGATATAGGTGAATACTTTGACTGTTCATACTCTCTGTCCCATGGGGAACTGCCACCTTGTCAGGTACCATGAATGCAAAGGAACCATCTTGAGGAGGGTTACCCCCCTAGAGGTGCTGAGGGAACATAATTCCTTTAGGCTAATGGTACCTTAGGAAGGAGCCCCAAAAAGTACTGAGCAGCAACTGGTGAACACAGAGCTTGAGCGAGACAGATTGACAGCAACTAGTGATGACTGGTAACAGACAGAGACTGAACTGAGCAATGACTGACAGGTATCAGTACTGATAGCAGAAGAGGCATGACCTCGATAAGTAGAGAAACAATGGCAGAATGGAAAGAGGGCCACCATCCAACCCCAACTCACAGCGGACACCTACCTGGATAAATGTTATACTAATATAAATGTACTACATTATGGACCACCTCCTGCAAAGCCTACCTAACTTTCATGAC